>CM053785.1:290903782-292388782 GCA_028749045.1 Cupressus sempervirens | reverse complement strand
GATCCACTATTCCTTCCAAAGTAATGTTTGTTCTTTAAAAACACGATTAAGGTATAAATCTTTGTTTCTAGTGCATTCCATAGAAAGCCTATGTTTCTCCTTAAAAGGGTGATAAAGATGACACAACAAATAAATTTAGAGAAAAATAGAAAAAGAAACACATATCCACCATTCTCAAAGCCATTGCTACAATCACTTGAACTTTTGGATGTTAGTTTTATTGGGGTATTAAAAATTTTGAAATGGCATTTACACAAAAAAAATCATCCTAGATACAAGAAAGGCAAAGCATAGATCTCAAAGCCTCCAAGTATTTGTATATAGTAAATGGCTTAAAGCCAAATGATGTAACCTTGGGGAAAAGAAAGCTAAAACTATGTTGATTGATTTTTTTCTGGCATGGACTATTTCTTTAATATTTATGCATACAAGTCAAAAATGGGTATCATTTTAGCAGTTATGTTTAATCTTACCATGTTTTATTGCATTTGTAGACCATGGGTGATCATTGATGTAGAGAATGGATTATCTGAATGTTCATTATGAGGGTTCTTTGTAGGGCATAAGGTTAGTTATCTTGCATGAGTTTTCTTCCTTAAGGCATATGGGATGTCTCAAGTTCAATTAGTACCTAGAAACCAATGCTAAATAATATTTATCATTCATTCCCTATTTAATATATTATTTACTGGTTAGTTAACAAAATGGAGTTTATGCATGATGCTTGAAGTAGATAAGTGTTCATCACCTTGGTTATTTTTACTAATTCAGTTCTACAAATTAAATTAATTTTTTTTAATTAAGAGTCTTGACGAGCTTGACATACTCAATATAATGGTTCTAAGTAATTCTACTAGGTGAGGATACAAGTAGTTTTTAATCCTTTTTAGGGAGTTTGCATGCCTACTTAGAGCGCAATCATTTTTATACGAATTATATTAGTATGCGCTCAAATGATTTGAAAAGCCAAATTTCAAGGCATTCACAAAAGAGTTTTAGATGTAAAGAAAATAAGGTTGGTCCATAAAGAATGCCTATTTTTTGTGGCATGATATAATAATTTTATACATGAGTGCTACTTTTTGTTCAAGCTCCAACTTTGGAAGTCACATCATGTGGCCAGTGGTTGAACATTATAAAAGCAAAATGAGACCATTTGAGTGTTGACTTTTCTTTGTAATTTTCTTTAAAAGTAGCTCATCCATAGTAATTTAGGACATGCCACTGAAGCCTGGATACTTTTAAGTCTAAGAGTTTAACTCTAGAGTCTATATCACGTTCAAGAATGACAAGTGCTCTTTTCAATTACCTCATATGTGATCTTTTTGGGCATAGTTTTATCTCTATGCTGACAAGTCTACTTTAATCTTTAGCTCATTAGTGTCCATAGTGTCAACCACAACTTTTTAATAACTAGCAATGGAGATAAGTATAAGTCACAAGTACATTTTAAGTACAATACCAGAAGTACAAATATTTATTTGAAATAACTTTCACTTTTTTGCTCTAAAGCTACCACCTTCTCTAGGCTTTGCTGATATGGGACCCACTTCTATCCATTGCTATTGGAGCATGGATCTATATCATTTTAGCTCTGCTCAAACGTCATGCATTAAAATCCAGTCTTTAGTTTTTTCTGCCTTGAGGTGAACTATTCTAGAGTAGCCTTTATCTTTTAAAACATCAGTTGTTTCAATATTCAAGTGTGAGGTTTTCTAATGAATGAGATCAATATCAATAAGAACCAGTCCCTTTATAAACAAATCTTCCCCAAAGACAAGATCAATTTTTAATAAGGTTTTTTAAGTTCTTTCCTTTACCTATATCTTGACCATCTTTGATGTTCTTCAATTCAGGTCCTATTTTTTTATATTTCAATATTTGAATTAATTCATGTTGATGTTTATGTTTATAACATATGTCTGATCCCGTTTGGGACATTTGTAGACTATCCAACTGCACAAAATACATGAATGCTTACTTCAAGCCATATCGTGTTTATGCTGCACAACTCTTAGTTGCTATTATTGTCGAACCCTTATTTTGTTGACCCAACATTTGCCCAGTTCTAAAGACATTTCAAAGTTTAAAATTTGAATCATTTCTAAAGAAAACCTTCAATGAGTAATGTCTTGGCAGGTAATAGTCACTATGTTTCTATATCCAAGTGGATTATTGATTTACAGCATGCAGATTTGTATGAGCTACAATACGTGGTTAATGATATAATACTTTAAGAGACTACTAGACATCACACTGCCAAATCTTTGCTTATTTTGGAGGTCTTTAGAGAATTTTTCACTTCATTTGTGTGCCATATCCCAGGTTGTGCAAATAGTTGAGACATTATTCCAGAGAAGTATGTCACATGGAGATGTTTTGACTGTATACGGACATGTAACAATAGTAAGCTAAAGGGACCAGGGGGGATCTGGGTTTATATCATAGCTAGTTTGTGTTTCTTTATGTCTAAAGGCCCCACTTTTCTTTGGAGACCGAATTTGGTGTTTTAATTCAGCTTGTTACAGACCTGATCCTGTTTCTTTTGTTGCAATGTTTGGCAGTTCCAAAGAAAGGATGTTATTAATTCCAATTTTTGGGAGCATCAAATCCGGATTGACATTGCACCAGTATTTAATTGTTTTAACTATTTATACTTGAGAGTAGTGGTTTATTTACTTTCATCTCTAAAAGCTTTGAGAGATCCAATGTAATGGTGGATGTAATTGCATTCTAACATCTAGTTTAACCAGTAGAGCAATTCAAATTTTTTAAATCTTCACCAATTGCACTTTACACCGATTGCTTGCTGTGATGGATCTAAAGAACAACTTGTGTCAGTTAACTATTGTATTCCATTTGCTACAAGGAGTACAGGTTCAGCTACAGGATAATTGTTTTTAATTCACATAGCCTATTGAATAAAAAATCACTACTAAGATTATCCAAGATCAATTTGCAATAGTCTAAAGATATTCTTCTCTCTCACATTTTAGGTATTAGTTATGATTTCTTTCTACTCTCTTTTACATTGATTAATGATATAAATCATTTTTAGGATTGATATGGTTTACATTTTTATTTTCCAATTGATATGGTTTATATTTTTGTTTTAGGAAGACTTTTGTATCAACATTTCAGATGATATTTCATAATCTATCTTCTACATTAACTAAGATCACATGTCAATTGAGCCTCTATAGTTTCTTTTCATCTAGAAACAATTCTAACACTTTGTGAACATTATGTTATGGCAAAAGAAAATAGCAAGGACACTCTTGGCATCATCTACAAGGAGCCATGGGGACAATTCAAAGCAATATGCTTCTCCAAGTAAAAATAAAGAAGCCGGTAAAAGAGATGAAGCTTCCTTCCAAGGGGCCAAAACACCTTCCACTCCACGTGAATCACACAACTTCTCAACATCAAGGTCTTCCACATACCAGTCAAATGAAACTAATATCTTTGACCTTATTGATATGGACTATGGTAAAGTGTATGATATGTAAGTGTATGATGGAATAGAGAAAATCTAGAGCACCACTATAACTTATAATATAGAGGGATGGTGATAGTAGTTAGTTGGAGGTCAGTTCTAACATTCCATCCATCCCTTTTTGGGTACATGATGATAATTTTATTTGGTGGTTGTTGTTGAGCAACATAATAGTTCTATTCACATTATATATCAAGTAAATAAATGGCTTGACATTACTTAAACTTTTCATGCTATCCATTTCTTTATATAATCAAAAGGCTTGAAATGTGGCAAAACGTTCACCATTAAATGGGGACAATCCCTATGGAAATTAACTGATCTTAGTTGAATTGTGCAATAATAAGTCATGTTATGTGGACTCCATATGTTCAAAACATGAAAATAAGTCTTTTTATCATATGTTTTATCTTTTGGTGGACCCTGTCAGACATGGACTGCCTTCATACAATGTACATGATTTGTCTCAATCATATAACTAATTATATATTCTTCATATTAGTTACTTTCATTTTTTTTTAGGCACTCTATAAAATAGTTCACATGCCTTGCGTATGATATGACATTTTGCATGCATCCTGCACTCTCTCTCATCTGGCTGATGATGGATTACGCAGAGTGATCTGAAACCATGATGCTAAAAAACACACAATCAAATCCAAAATGAACTTGCACTACAAATGGATTGTGGAAATTTGATATTAGTAATTTTGCATGCATTTCTACCAGGACAATCAGAACTTAAACATATATTTGTCCTAGTAGACATGCATGCAAAATTAACAATATCAAATTTCCACAATCCATTTGTAGTGCAAGTTCATTTTTTATTTGATTGTGTGTGTTTTTTAGAATCATGATTTTAGATCACTCTGTGTAATCCATCATTAGCCAGATGAGAGAGTGCAAGATGCATGCAAAATATCATATCATATGCAAGACATGTGAACTATTTTATAGAATACCTGAAAAAAATTTACACCTGGCTATTGGTCAAAATTTTGACCAACACTTGGGTTTTTTGTACCTTTGTTGGTGGAAATTTCCACCTTCATTGGTCGAAATTTCTACCAAGCCTGAATTTTTTCATACCTTTGTTGGTTGAAATTTCCACCTTCATTGGTTGAAATTTCCACCAACGCCTGAATTTTTTCCTACCTTTGTTGGTAGAAATTTCCACCTTCATTGGTCAAAATTTCCACCAACGCCTGAATTTTTTCCTACCTTTATTGGTGGAAATTTCCACCTTCATTGGTCGAAACTTTCTACCTTCATTGGTCAAAATTTCCACCAATGCCTAAATTTTTTCCTACCTTTGTTGGTAGAAATTTCCACCTTCATTTGTCGAAACTTCCTACCTTCATTGGTCAAAATTTCCACCAACGCTTGAATTTTTCCTACCTTTGTTAGTGGAAATTTCCACCTTCATTGGTCGAAATTTCCACCAATGCCTAAATTTTTTCCTACCATTGTTGGTCAAAATTTCCACCTTCATTGGTTGAAATTTTGACTAATTCCTTATTGAACTTGGACAATGGCTCTGGAAGGTTTTCAACCAATGGTTTGGTCAAAAATTGGGTCAAAATTTTGAACAATAAAGGTCAAAAAATGAACCCAAATGTACTAGTGTATCAAAATTTGCCATCACAATTTGACCCCAAATGTTGTAGTGTTTGAAGAGGATGCTTTGCTTCTTTCTTTAGAAATTGTTGATGACTCTAGGGTTTTAGATTTGGGGGCTTCATTTCATGCTACACCCCATAGAGGTTTTTTTATTGATTATGTCCAAGGGAATTTTGGGCTTGTTTATTTGGGGGATAATGAACCCTATCAGATTGTTGGAAAGGGAAAAGTTAAGATTAAGTTGCAAAATGGAAATCATTGGCTACTACATGAGGTAAGACATGTTCCAAGCCTGAGTAGGAATTTAGTTTCAGTAGGGCAAATAGGTGATGAGGGTTGCATAGTTACTTTTAATGATACAAATTGGAAGGTTCCATAAGGTTCCCTTGTAGTAGAAAAAGGTGTGAAAGTATGCACCTCATATCTTTGTATAGGTCATATTGTTCCTTCTACTTTAATTGTTTCAGAGAAAAAATAATGTTCGGGAATAGTTATTGCAGTTGATCGGTGAGACCAAACAATTGTTGTAAATTCTAATACAATGTTGTGGCACAATAGACTTGGGCACATGAGTGAGAATGGTATAAAATTAATTCATACAAAGAATGTTTTACCAGGTCTAAAATGTGTCAATATGAATTTCTATAAAATTTGTGTGTATGGAAAACAAAAGAAAGTGAGTTTTGTGAAGGGTGGGAAGGAAAAGAAAAATGAGAAATTAGAGCTTGTGCATACAAATGTATGGGAACCAGCTCAAGTATCTTCCCTTGGTGAATCTTATTATAATGTTACATTCGTTGATGGTGCAACTAGAAAATTATGGGTTTATTTCCTTAGACAAAAATATGGTGTACTTCAAACTTTTAAGAAATGGAAATGCTTGGTTAAAAATGAGACTGGTAAGACATTAAAATGTCTCAGATATGATAATGGCGGTGAGTATTGTAGTTATGAATTTGAAGATTATTGTTCCACTATTTCTATTCATAGACAAAAAATTGTTCCAAGGATTCCACAGGAAAATGGAGTGGATGAATGCATGAACAGAACAATAATGGAGCATGCACAAAGCATGAGGTTGCATGTTGGGCTGCCCTTGAATATGTGAGTGAAGGATATCAATACTATTGTATATTTGATTAATAGAGGTTCCTCTACTCCATTGGGTTGTGGTATTCCAGAGAAAGCATGGACTAGTAAGAAGGTGAGTTAATATTTTCTCAAAACCTTTGGTTGTGAAGCATTTGCACATATTGATTATGAAAATAGAACCAAGCTGGAAGCTAAGTTAAAGAAATGTGTATTTATTGGATATGGCACTGATGAATTTGGTTATAAGGTTTGGGATTTTGAAAATTATAAAAATGCAAGAAGTAAGGATGTCATATTCAATGAGAAAGCATTGTACAAAGATTTGTTGCTACAACATGAGAAGAAAGAAAATGATTATGCAGTGTTGGATGATACTCAAAAGGAAGATGTTCCAACAATCTCTCATGCTCTACAATAACCACAACAATAAATAGCACACACTCCAGTGAATGTTAGATAATCAACAAGGCTAAGTAGACCTCCAGAAAGATTTTCCCCCTCTTTGTACTCTATTTTACTAACTGATGTTGGTGAACCTGAATGTTATGATGAAGTTGTGCAGGTGGATATTAAGATTCAGTGGGAGCCCGCAATGAAAGAAGAAACAGACTCGTTGCTAAAAAATCAAACATGGGATTTATGCAAGTTGTCTATAGGTAAAAGGGTTTTACAGAATAAATGGATTTATAGGTTAAAAGAAGATGATGGAGGTAAGAAAATATTTAAAGCCAAGTTAGTTGTAAAAGGATTTGCACAAAAAATTGACATTGATTTTCGTGAGATAGTTTTTCATGTTGTTAAAATGACTTTTATTCGTATTTTTTAAGTATTGTAGCTACTGAAGGTTTGCATTTGGATTATTTTAATGTTAAAACAACCTTTCTTCATGGTGATTTGGATGAAGAGATATATATGGCACAACCACAAGGATTTGAGGTCAAAGGTAAGGAGAACATAGTGTGCAAATTGAAGAAAAGTTTATATGGCTTGAAGCAAACACCTTGGTAATGGTATATTAAATTTGACAGTTTTATGAATGAGCATGGTTATATTTGGTGTCATCCTTACCATTGTATTTATTTTAAGAGGTTAGATTATGATAACTACATTATTTTATGTTTATAAGTTGATGATATGCTTGTAGTTGGGTCTAACATAGATCATATTAAGGGGCTGAAATGATAGTTAGCACATTCATTTGCTATGAAGGATTTGGGGGTAGCAAAAAAAATCCTTGGTATGAAGATTTTCAAAGATAGGAAAAATAGAAAATTAACTTTATCTCAGGATGATTATATTGCAAAGGTGTTGCAATATTTTGCTATGGAGAATGCTAAAGTTGTCAGCACACCTTTACCTAGTCATTTAAGATTGACAAAGGAGATGTATCCCAAGACATGAGAAGAGGAGGACAAAATGTCCAAGGTACCCTATGCTTTAGTTTTTGGAAGTTTGATGTATGATATAATGTACTAGGCCAGATATTGCACATGATGTGGGAGCTGTTAGTAGGTATATGACTCATCTTGGAATTGAGCATTGGAATGCAGTCAAATATATTCTCAAATATTTGAGAAGAACATCTAGTAAGTTTTTACATTTTGGGGGTTCTACTACTGATTTACATGGCTATGTTGACTCAAATTTGGTAGGGGATATTGATACCAGGCAGAGTACTATAGGTTATGTATTTATTGTTAGTGGGGTAGCAGCGAGTTGGGTTTCTCATTTATAGAAGGTGAATGCTTTATCCACTATAGAGGCATAGTATGTTGTTGCTATAGAGGCAGCCAAGGAGATTACATGGCTTCAGTTCTTCATGGAAGAATTGGAACACCCACAAAGGGATAATTATGTATTTACAGATAGCCAAAGAGCCATTCATCTTGCCAAGAATTATACTCTACATTCAAAGACAAAATGCATATAGTTGTGGTGTCATTTCATTCAGTCAGTTTTGGATGATGGATAGCCAAAGCTAGAGAAGATACATACAGATGATAATCTAGTTGATATTTTTATAAAGATAGTCATAAGAGAGAACCTGAACTCCTCTTTAGCTTTGATTGGTCTTCTAGACTGAATAAAATAAAAGAACAACAAAGTCAAGAGTGATTTGATATTCTAGTGGGAGCTATAGGTTTAGGGGTGCTATGATCAGTCTCCAAGTGGGAGGTTATTGTTGTGGATTATGATTAGTCTCCAAGTGGGAGATTTTTGTGATGTGGAGCCTAATCAAACTTAGAGGTTTATTCAATGCAATTTCACGCCCCCCCAACCACCCCCAGATTATTTTTATGGGGGTTTAGGGGTAGTGTCCCCAAGATGGGGTCAAGGGGTAGCACCCCTTGCTGGGTCCTGGGGCAATGCCCCAAGTGCATTCCCTATCACATTACATGGTGGGGTTGAGGGGAAACACCCTTGAGGGGGTTTTCAAGGGCAGTGCCCCTGAAGCCAAAAATGACTCTACTATTGTAACAGACGTCGAGTGTTATTTTTCTATTGCACAACTTATTCTAGCCCTAATTTTGTAAGTGGAAAAAGCTTGTATAAAATGGCTTAGAGTTAGGGATTTCATAATGTATGATGAGATTGTAGCTTCTTGTGACAGCATTGAGCTATAAGGGATTGTGGATTATAATCACTACATAATAATAATATTGGACTTGATGTTGGTGGATGTAGCCTAGGGATTGGGTCTTGTTAAATATTTAATATGAACCATGTTAAATATTTGTGTCTTGTGTTCTCTTTTGTGTGATCTATTATTTTTTGATATTGATTATATTTGCATGTAATTGTTATTTCTATCTGTAGTTAATCCTAATAGTTCATCCATCAATAAATTTTGGAATAAGACACTCCCAAACTTGGATATATTATACCTTTTACTTACCTAAAGATTTGTGAACTTTGAACATTGAACCATGAGACAAAAGGTTCAAAAGATCAATGTCAAAGAGAGAGTACCCATGTCCTTAATTACAATAAAATATTTCCATAACTTGATGGGTGATGAAGACTTTACAAACATAGAAATTTGAACCCTAAACTTTGAACCTTGAATCTTATGGTTTATTAGTTTAATTTCACTGGTCAAGATTAAGTTGGACACAATAGAACAAAAAAATAACAAGTTTGGCATGATGTGGAGATATTATTGGACATTTAACATTGAACATTGAACCTAGAATGTTCAAGTTCAAAGTTTGACAATCCAAAGGAGAAAGTTATAATCATTCACACTTATCTAAATTTTGAAAACAAAAGTATGGGTAAAAATTGTCTCTAACTAGGTTTAGGACCATAAGTGACTAAAAAGGAACTCAACATCTCTAGTTTTGCAATAAAATTCAAACACAAAGGGAAGAAACAAAAACTAAACTAAAATAGAGGAAGGGAACTAAACTTAAAACATAACAAAAAATTTATGTGCAAGACAGATGAACTATTTACAGCTACTACAACTTGAGATCCTCTCCATTATAAGATAGGAGAAGTTCAACACTATTCATATATCCCAGTTTGAAAGAATTAGGGCCTGAAACTTGGTTAATTTCAAATGGACCTTTTCACATGGATTCAATCTTTTTGTGCACACCCCTTGGCTCTCTTCTTTTATCCTAGAGTAACACCTTATCACCCTCCATGTACCTCCTTTTCCTTTCTCTACGATCAAATATATTTTTCACTCTAATCTAGTGATCGGTTATATGGTCTACCATATTTTCACACTCCTCCTCTATCTCCATTAGATACATGATTGTCTTTTCTAAAGCATCTTTGAAAACTTCACTCTCTACAACTTTCTACAGTTTAGCATCTACAAGTTCTAAAGGGAGTAATATCTATGCTTAAACTCCATACACCAACTCGAAAGGTGTCATGTCATTTACTCTCTCAGGTGAATTCTTGTCCACCCACAAGGATTTGTAATGATTCTTATGCCAATTTCTCATTCATCAACTAGTTTCCACATAATTGCTATCAAGTTCTTACTTGTGAACTTGGCTTGACCATTTCCCTACAGAAAATAATCTGAAGTACGAGAAATATTTATCCCATTATCATAAGAGAAAATTTGCACTTCATTGGAAGAAAAGTGTTGAGCATTATCTATTACTATCTTGGCTGGTATCCCAAAATTCACTAGTATGTTCTCTTTCAAGAATGTGCATACTACTTCAGAAGTGGTTTTCTTTACTAGGATCACTTAAACCCATTTCATGAAGTAGTTTTTGGTTATCAGAATATAAGTATGCCCAGAACTGGAAGGATGATCAAGTGGTCCAATAAAGTTGAGCCCTCACTACTTAAAATGGTTTTTCCATGACTGCATGCCTTAGAGGGAAATTTAATAGTTGGGGTTTGCCTACAAATAGCTTACACTTCTCATATTTACCCACCCATTTGTATGAGTCCTTGAACATGCTCAACTAGGAATAAAAATTCATGAGTATTTTAAAGGCAGTAATATTTGACAAGTAATGACATTCCCTATACACTTCACTATGAAATGGTTGCAATATTTTTTCTTGTTGATCCTTATCTATACATCGGAGAAACATTCCAACTAACCCCTTTTTGTAGAGAAAGTCATCTACTATCACATATAGCTACTTTTAACTTTAGGTTTCTCTTCTCTTTTGGAGTCATGAACTTCAAGCATTCTCCATAAGTCAGGTACTAAGCAATACTTGAAAAATGGGTTTCCTTCAATCCAATGAACAAACATAAAGGTTCATCTACTTCTCCTTTATTCTTTGTTATAATTTTGCACGGTCCTTGTCCTCAAACTAAATTGGTGGATTTTACCTCTAAATAAAACTCTTGAACCTTATCTACCCATGTAGCTCTTTTATTTAATACCATTTCTTGTTGAGTAAGGATATTCTTAACTATTGTGCTTGGGGCATACGCAATAGAGTGAGAGCGAAGCATGCAATACTGAAACTGCTTAACCACTTTCACCATCACAAATGCCTAGTTTTTGATGAGAGGGTATCTCAAGATTCACATTTATTCAAAGGCATACTCATGAAGGAAATTGGGATTTCTACATCTTCAAATTATTCTGCAACAACACTCCAAACATGGTGTGCTCTGAGGCATGACAATATATGATACAATTTTTTTTTAAATTGTCATTTATCAAAGTTGGAGTTTTGGCTATGGATTTATTCACATATTCAAATGAATTTATAGCTTCTTAAGACCACTTAATTTTTTTCTTCTCACTTAAAAGGTTAACCATGGGTCTTGTAGTTTCTAAAACTTTTGGCATAAACCTCCTTAAAAAGTTCATTTGACCAAAGAAGGATTGTATACCATTTATGTTTGAGCATAGACACATTTGTTTAATGGGTTTCACTCTTTTTGGATAATTTTTAATCCCTTCCTTTGACACTAAATGCCCCAAAAAATTTCCTTATGTTATACAAGAAATGGATTTCTTCATATGCAACGAGATCTCATTGTCCCTACATCTTTGTAGGACTTCCCTCAAATATTTCAAGTGCTTCTTCCTCCTAGAAAACACTATCATGTCACTAACATAAATAATAATTATCTTATTAATTAAGTAACCAAATGTAGAATTCATGGCATGTTGGAAACTATCTCATATTTATCAATCTAAGTGGCATCCTATTATACGCAAAGGTGCCCCAACAGGTAGTAAAAGAAGTTTTATATTGGTCTTCATTTTCCACCTCGATCTAATTGTAACCAAAGAATCCATCTATAAAATACATCATCTTATGACATTGGAATCCTTAGCATTTGCTTCATTGTCTTCTTAAAGTGCTCAAAATAGCTAATCATTAAGGTCTCAAAATTAGCTCCTATTATGTATTCATTGACTTGAGCTATAATAGACCTATTTGTTTTCCATGCTACTTTACCAAATAAAGGAAACTCATTCTGAACATAAAAGAATATACAAATCAAAATGGCACCAAATTTACATTGTACTCCCTTTGTTTTCCTAATAGCTACTAGATTCTCATTTATCTATTGCAGTTACAGTTCTGCAACATCATAGGTATGATCCTTCTTCACCAATTTATGTGCTACATCCACTGCAATTCAAGGCACACTATTGAGTATGTTGGATTGATAGAATTTGTGTGCAATCACTCTGACAAAAAAATTAACAAGAGGTTCTTGGATGGTATCAATTGTCATCCCTCTCGTATTCCACTTTGAACCAGTATTCTTCTCAATTACTTCCTTTGCATCACTCTTAAGTGTCTTTGGCCAATCTAGAGTTGGGTACCCTGTCACTCTATTAACAATTCATTTTGTGATTTTCATAAGGTCATATTCCAACCATAAGCTTCCATCATGTATTCAGTTGAGTGCTAACCTAATCCATTTAGTCTTGAACATTGTAGGGGATTCTAGGGCACGCATTAAACCCTTGTTTTCAATAATTTTGTACTCTTCCTTCAACACTCCATCTTCACATAATTTCTCATATGCCTCCCTCATTTTCATGTCTCCTATGGCTCCAAGCTTGCAATTATAGCACCTTCTTACATCTTAAACCATTACAACCTTAGGGGGTATGATAGATAGGGCTCTAGTTGGGTCATTCTTATATGAAACCTCTAGTATTGTGTGGAAATCAGGTTATTTAACCTCATTGGATACTAGCTGGACTTTGAAGGGTTCCTTCTCCTGAGTCTTTCTAGAGATAGAATCCATTTTTGCAATTCTAGGGTTTTAACATGAATAAAATATTAAACTATGTAACTTGGCACAGATGTAAATACATTGAAATTGATGAAATCAAGCTAAAATATTGTTGAAATCTGCTCAAGCACTAGATTATTTTTTGTGAGGTTGTTTCACACTCTTTCTCATCTTTTCTTTTGATCATGATGAAGAAAAAATGATTGAAAATGTGATGATATACTCTATTTTCACTGCATTTAATGCTTAGTGCGATTATAGTTGTCCACTTGACTTTTGAAGAATTCTATATTACTCAGCTTCCATTGTCTTTCCACCACTTAGCTTCCACACGAGGATTCTTTACTCAGCTTCAACTAAAAATTTCTTCTTCACTTGGCTTCTGCTACCAACTTGGCTTCTACTAATCATTTGGCTCCCACTATTTTGACAATCAACTCGGCATGTACTAGATTTTTACTTGGCATCTGAGGGAAACTCAGCAATACTTGTGAAATCTTGAATATTTAACTTTGCATCTTTGATCATGTTGATCTCTTCTTTTTAGTACTTACTTGTCTTAGGAATTGATGTATGATAAAGCTTTGTAAATTAGTCCCTCGTGCCTTCTCTTTTGATTAGTTTGATGAAGTGTGACCACTTGTCCTATTAGGTGAAGTGATCCCTTCATTTGATGTGCTACACCCATCTTTCTTCTTCCATGTCTTATTCATTTCTCCTTTGATGTTTTCAGCTTCCACCTTCTCTTTACCTTTGTTGTTTTTTGAGTTGGGTGCCTTTGACCTTGTAGGGAAATTTATGTTGATATGACCAATCTTCAAGCAACTAAAACATGTGGTTTGGCTCAACCATCTATTGTAATTTCCTCTAAAATGTGTCCTTATGCAATTTTCAAGAATGTGTTCATATTCCTAACAGTAATGATAGTTATACCTAGTGTTGTAATCCCAATTGTAGTGGTGTTCATGATTATTTCCCCTTGCTACCTAATTTAGTGTCCACATAGGTTTTGATCTACACTCAAAAGCTCTATGTCCATACTTCTTGCAATTGTAGTAGTGACCTTCAAATCTTGGTGTCCTAATAGTCCTAGTTCTACAATTATGTGCTTGATGTCCTTGTTTTTTGCACTTATGACAGCAACCCACATTCTTAGGTTTGTCATGTTGATGGGCATTCTTGCTCCTACATACATTAGAGGTATGTCCCTTTTTACCACAAAAATGGCAAGTAGTTTTAGTGTTCTTACCTTGGTCACTCCTTTCTTCTATAGTCTTGGAAGACTCTCCTTGGTCAATGTTGGTGTAACCAAGTCCTAAAGTATCATTACTAGCACTTGGTGATTACAGTAGCTGCTCAAAGTACTTGATTGCCTCATTAGGTTTGTTGAAGCTTTCTGCAATCTCCTTTTCTCTTTTCAAGTCATTTTATAGTTGATCATTTTGCATCTTCAGTATGGACATCTCAATATCCTTGATATTTAGTTCATGATGTGCATTCATCATCTAGCTCAGGATGTCTAGTGGCATGTTTGAGATTCTTGCAAGCTCAATTAACTTTTCTTCCAGTTTGCTGGCAAGGTTTCTCTTGTCTTCTTCTATCATAGCCTTGTCTTTAATGGCTCTTTTCTTTTGTTCAGTCACTTCACAAAGTATCATGGCTTGTGATTCTTGTTCAAGCTTGAGTGTTCTAATTTCTTCTACCTGAGCTCTATTCTT
The DNA here is from genome assembly GCA_028749045.1 of Cupressus sempervirens. Lineage (NCBI taxonomy): Eukaryota > Viridiplantae > Streptophyta > Pinopsida > Cupressales > Cupressaceae > Cupressus > Cupressus sempervirens. The sequence goes on along the minus strand of CM053785.1, from coordinate 292,374,157 downwards.
CTCCATCAGGTCTACTATTTCTACATCAAACTCTTTGGAATATCCATTTGAAAATAGATTTGAGGTGTCAATCTCCTTGTACTGTGTGTCATTCTTAGCTATGGCAATCTCTCTTCTTCTCTTTAAAGATTTTCTCAATTCCTCTCTAGCTTCCTCCAGTGCATGTAAAGCAAGTTGTATATAGATTGCCTAATTCTCTATGATCTTCCCAAGTTTTTAGACTTCCATTTCCATATCTTTTCTCCAATTTGTAAGGCTCCTTCTTGTGAGAACTCACTTTGATACCAATTATTGGAATTTGCAAGTGGGAAGATTTAGTTCTGAGAGGGGGGGGTGAATCAGAAGTAACTAACTTTAACCTTTTCAAATTATTTCAACTAATATTATCCACATGTATCTAATTCATCTAATAAACATGAAAGTAAAATACATGCATGAAAATAGATAACACACAAATTTGGTAACCCAGAAACCCTCCAAAATGAGAAGGTAAAACTGGGGTGGGGATGACACCCACAAAATATCACTGCAGCAATGTGTAATTTTTTAAGGTTACAATGTTTGACCACTTCCAATGGTTTGCCATGTGAAAGTGTTGGTGTAAATAAGTATTTACTTATTACATTTACTTAAGTTTTACTTAGGTTAATGCATTATTTAATTATTTTGCATTATTTTATTATTATTTTAGGTGAGACACTTAGGAGTTTGTGAACTCTCATTGAGTTACGCAACTCTAATTAGGTACTTGGTGTCTACAACACAAGAGTATGCATCATTCACTGAGTTGTCATGATGACAACATAGTTTTTCGCACTCCTTATTTAGCTCATGTTGTCTACTCCATTTATTTGCGTGCTACACCATTGTAGTCTTATCCTCACATCATCGCACTTAATCCCGTGCTTAATGAAGGATAATCCATATCTGGTGGACATGTGCTTGGTTGTATGACATGTCGTGGTGCTGACTTCTATGCATTATAGAAGCTCTCCTAAGGCCTTTATAATCAAGCACTCCTAGTGTACTCTTGCATCCATTATTGAATGAATATCATCATTCTGATCATACTCTACCTATTTTGGTCTACTATGTGCTTGTGTTGAGTTCTTTTGTTCTTGGGTGAATTCTGGCCTAAGCCAAATTCTTACATGGTATCAGAGCTGAGGAGGATTCTCATCACATAGTCGTTCGAGACTGTTCATGCTTTAGCACCTCGATTCCGGAGGATTTGCAAAAATTGGGAGCATCTAGAGCCAGATCTAACCTCTCTGTTGCATTCAGAGTGTTGAATCGGTGAAGATTGACTATAAATTTTCCTATCTTGGATGAAAGTTGATCGCGAGGCAAAAAAATTTTGCAAACTGGCACCCGAAAGCACCGATTTGCAATTGGGTATGATCATTTTTAATTGATCTGATTATTTTTTCAAATCTGAATATTTATTTTCATCTCTGTATTAATTTTCCGAATTTTTTATTTTCAAAATTTTTGAAATTTTTAAATTGCCCAAGCAGAGGAAAAATTTTGCCGAACCGAGCAGTCACACCCTGGCTCGGCTCTGTTATTTGTTATTTTGTGGCAGATATATATTATTTAATTTGCAGGTTTAATATTAATGTGCAAACATCACTAAATATGCGGCATCCTAAACCCCCTATCCACCGGCAACTCATTAAATCAGGCCAGGCGATCAAATCCAATACCGGCGGCAACAGCCTGCACAAAGTCAATGACGATTTAACTGACAGGTGATTAACCCTCCCCTTCAGCGGCAGCTTCGCCTTCTTCGGTGAGCGCTCTTTGTATTAACCTTTGCGATCGTCTCAATTTAAAGTTCGTAGACATCATAGGACCCACGAATGTGGGACTAAACTCTAAGCAATACCGGCGACAGCGTCTGTCGAAACAAATTTTAGCACAAAAAATTCTAAACCCAGCAGAATATTCCAATCCTTGTCCCAGCAACCCTACGACCAAGTTCGCCTCTACCACATGGCCCAATCCACGTCTGACACCCACGCCATCACAGGTGTCTGCCGCAACAGTCCCTGAATCACCCCCCGGTTGTCTAGTTCGCCACGTCTCCGTAACCTGCGACCAATCCACCACCGACATGTGGCTTCACCCACTTGTTGCCACATCAAATTGTATAGTCAGTAATTCGCACGTCCGTGCAAATTTTTTCGTACGATTCGTACATTTCCATACGGTACTGACAGTCTGTATATCTTCCACATCATCCAAGGGCCAAAAATTTGTGTTGACGTCATCATTCTATGAGCCTAAAATTGACGCCCATTTGGACATCAAACCAGGCCATTTTATAATTGCTACGACGGTTGTATGATTATCAAATTTAACCTTGTCTTTTGCTAGTGCAACCCCTCACCAAATTGATTTTGATTTTGGCAGTCCGACTTCAAGAGGCCATAACTCGTACATCCAGACTCCAAATTAGGTGCAATTTTTTTTGAAATTGGGTAAAAGTTTCTAAATTTTTCAGTGGTGTAGCTATTTTTTGGTTTTGGTGCATGGATTTTTCAGAAGTTGCATTTTTTGGCCACTATACCTGGATAATCCTACATTTTGCAACTTCAAATGCTTCGTATGGGCACATCTGGAGTCAAAAACAGGTTCCTTTTTTTTGAAAGTGCATTTTTTTGTCTACTTTCTAGATCTGGCATCAAATTGTAGTGTTGTGTGGACAAAATTGTCACTTTTAGCAATAGGGTCCTTCTTTGCTTTGTAATGCTTCAGAATTGTAGCACATAGTAAAGTTCCAGATTTGTACTCTATTAAGAGGTTGTAACAAGCAAAATCAAAAGTTCGCGAAGGCCAAAATTGGCAAGTGGCCCATTGTAATCACACTACTGATAAAGTGCCCAAAGCATCTATTTTGGGGGGGTTCTTGATTTAGTGAAAGGGGGGGTATTCTTGGTGTTGTGTTCTCTCTTTTCTGCATATTTCTTTCATTTTTATGCATTATGGGAAACTTTAAGTTTGCTAAATTAACTCCTCATAACTATACTACGTGGTCTATAAAAATGTTGTAACACTTAATGCATAATGGAGTTTCACAATATGTAGATGGTACTCTTCCTAAACTAGCAGGTGCTAATGTATCAGCAAATGAAATTTCAAATTGGGCAGCCATGGATAGGAAAGTCCTAGGTGATATATGTTTGGGGGTAGATGATAAAATCATGTACCAAATCAAGAAATGTACTACATCCAAGGAAGTTTGGGATACCCTCGAAAGCCTTTATGGTAAAGTGTCTGAAGAAGATGTGTTCAAAATAGAAGATGAGCTAGTTTCCTTAGATCCTAAGTCGTATGACTCAATACAGGACTTCATCATTAAGGTGAATGAATTAAGGACAAAGCTTACTGATTGTGGGAGTTCTATCAAAGATGACAGACTGATCTATCTCATACATAACAAGCTGCCATCTGAATATTCCACATTTGTATCTTCTTTTAACACCTCAAAGACTACCTTAGTGTCTGCCTACAAGAAAGTCACTTTTGATGAATATGCTAAATTGTTGGATGATGAAGAAAAGAAGTTGAAAACAATGGGGATTCTCAAATCACCTAAGTCCAAAGCATTGGTGGCCAATGAGGGTTCTCAACATTCAGCTGGACAATCTTCAAATAAAGGAAAGGGTAAGAAGAAATGGAAGAGCAAATCTAAGGATGCAGAAAAGAAAATACCACAATCAAATCAACAAGGAAAGTCCTCGAATTCCAACAAGAAAGGGGACGATAATAAAGAGAAGAAGTATGCTTATTGCAAGAAATCGGGTCATGAAGAGCATGAGTGTTATCATAAACAGATTGATGAGTTAACCAATATCATGAAGAAACATAATGTTTCATTGCCTAATGCTTACAAGGAGAAGGGATCTTCTTCAGATTCAAAGGGCAAAGGGCAAGCAATCATGGCTAATGCAAACTCTTTGAAAGAATGGATATTTGACTCCGGTGCTTCATATCACATGGGTTCTTCAAGAGAGGATTTTTCTTCATTGAATCACTCAAGGGTACCACACATCTTCATGGGGAATGATAGCAAAATGGAATTTGAAGGAAAAGGAAACGTGGAAATGGAAAATGCGGAGTTTCAAGAGGTTCTCTATGTTCCAAACCTAAGTTCAAATCTCCTATCAATCTACCAAGTCACTCACCTCGGAGATGGACATAGAGTTGAGTTCCTTCCAGACTCGGTTCAAGTGCACAATCTTAAAGATGATTCCTTGGTTGTAGTAGGGAAAGTGAATGATCACAAGAGGTTGTACTCTTTCTCACATTTTGTACCCAATACTCCTTCAAAGGTCTTGTTATCTCGATCTCATTCAATCATTCAATTATGGCATGAGCAATATGGTCATCTTGACTATCGCTATCTTCAGCAACTTTGCACATACCACATGGTCAAAGGTCTACCTCAAATAAACTTTTCTAAGGGAAAATGTTCATCAGATTTAGTGGATATGCATCCAGAGGGGAAGTTACAAAGAGGGAAGTCTTCTAGAGCAACAAGCATTCTTCAAATGGTTCACATGGTATTAGCAGGTCCTTTTGCATTCAGCCAGGGTCGCTATATACTTACCTTAGTTGATGACTTTTCAAGGTTCACTTGGGTCTACTTTCTGCATAGTAAGGATGAAGTCTTGGACGCATTTCTAGACTTCAAGGCTCATGTAGAATGGAAATCCAAAAAGGCCATCAAAGTACTCTGCATGGATAATAGAAACATGGATGTGAACAGAACACTTAAGGATTTTTGCAGACATGAGGGAATTGATCTTCAGACTCCTTTAGCATTCAGTTCACATAAGACAGATGTTGCAGCTTTGAGGATTCACACTCTTAAGTCTATGGCAAGTTGCATGATTCATGCCAAGTCTCTAGATCCATCATTAGAAGTTGATGCAATCTCCAATGCCACTCACATTCTTAATCGTTCTCCTCATCTAGCCTTAGATGGCAAAACTCCTTTTGAGGCATGGTGCAGTAGAAAACCTATTGTGACACACTTCAAAGTCTTCAGCTATCTTGCATGGGCAAAGATATCTTCCAGGGATCCCAAGGCACTGACATCTTGACCTTGTACTTTCATTGATTATGAAGACGGTGTGAAGGCATATAGACTTCTAGATCCTGAGACACATCAGATATTTGTGGAGAAGGATGTACATTTTGAGGAAAGTTCTCTGAGCTTGTCCTCCACTCCTCTTTGTAGATCATACAGTGTGGATATTGATAGTGACACCAGTGATAGTGCTTCAAAAAATTCAGATATGTGGAGTTTTGTCGATAGATACAGTGAGAGGTCACTTCATCAGTTTAGTCCACATGCATACATTGCCACAGTGATAGGTCCAGAATAGAAGGGTACTTCTAGTCTTCCAAATACAAGATTGGGGGATAGTATTGATGATCTGCTTCTTCTTCTTGATGCAGAATTACCTTCTTCAGTTGTCACAAGAGCTCCATCTAACTCTCTTCTTCATTCTCTACAGTATCAATCGTCACAGATTGAAGTGATTGTGGATACTTATGATCAGCAGTTGCAGCAGGGTTCTTCATCAATTGCAAAGACAGATAGTTCTTTGGGATAGGTTCTTCAGCCAGTTGAGTAGATTTTAGAGATATCACTTATTCATGGGATTCTTTTCACACATAGCAGAAGCGTCTCATTTGTACCTTTGGCATTGTTTCTTCCTAAGGGGAGGAACACCATTCTGCAATCTTGGATCAGCTTCTTCATTAGAGTGTTCACTGTTCAGCATTCTTCTTTTGGGGGGGGGGGGGGAGCCCATTCTGTCTCTCTTCCTCTTCTCATTATTCTCTTATGTATATATTAGATGTATGTCATAATGGGGGGGTCTTGATTACTCCATCCATCAATGCATCCTGCTTTATCTCTCTTTTTGGGGGAGGGTTTTTCCCATGAGGTTTTCCCTCTTTCCTCGCTTTATGGGAGATTGCATATCATTATGTACATGGGTACCTAACATGGCCTAGTAGCTGGGACCCATATTGCATTTCATCCTAGATTGCGTAAGCTTAAGGGCATTCCCCTAACTTGCACTTAAGGGGGGGTGTTGGTGTAAATAAGTATTTACTTATTACACTTACTTAAGTTTTACTTAGGTTAATGCATTATTTAATTATTTTGCATTATTTTATTATTATTTTAGGTGAGACACTTAGGAGTTTGTGAACTCTCATTGAGTTATGAAACTCTAATTAGGCACATGGTGTCTACAACACAGGAGTATGCATCATTCACTGAGTTGTCATGATGACAACATAGTTTTCTACACTCCTTATTTAGCACATGTTGTCTACTCCACTTATTTGCATGCTACACCATTGTAGTCTTATCCTCACATCATCACACTTAATTATGTGCTTAATGGAGGATAATCCATATCTAGTGGACATGTGTATGGTTGTATGACATGTCATGGTGCTGACTTCTATGCATTCTAGAAACTCTCCTGAGGCCTTTATAATCAAGCACTCCTAGTGTACTCTTACATCCATTATTGAATGAATATCATCATTCTGATCATACTCTGCCTATTTTGGTCTACTGTGTGCTTGTGTTGAGTTCTTTTGTTCTTGGGTGAATTCTGGCCTAAGCCAAATTCTTACAGAAAGGCATATCCTGTTAAAGACTTTCCAACCTATTAAAAGTGACCTAATTAAAGGATATCACTACCCTGCTAAAAGTAGGCCTGGTTAAAAGACTTTAGTATATTTACTTGGAATTTCACCTTGTTAAAGGATTTACAAATGGCTACTATGCCAACCTAAGTCCATAATATTTCCATATCTAATACAATTGCTAGAAAGTATTAGAATATTTTGACCTAATAACTTGTAATCCTCAATTGTTGATTATAGATCCTTGTTCTGCTTTGACTGACATGATCCTTGCTTGATCTGATGTGTCACTCTTTGAGGTTCTGATAATCTATTCTTAGTCAACTGAATTTTGCAATGTTTCTCTATTCTTCACTGAGTCTTTTTACCCTTCTACACTTCACCAATGCACTTCTCTTTTGCGCATCCTCTCTCTTGCATAATGGGGCTTCGTTCTCCTTTTAAATATTTTGAAGACTTAGGGTTAGATATGAATCTATGATCAATATTAAATCTTCATTTCCTATTTGATTCTTGCATTTTTCTTATTGGTTGCATGCCTTCTCCATTTTTATTATTGGTTGCATGTTGATTGCAGAGGTAATGCAAAAGATTTGTTCTTATCTTCAAGATCCTTCGAGATTCATCCTATGTCGGCTCCAAAAATAGTTTACATATGAGTTTGTGAGGATACAAACTCATATGTTAATTCTGTGTTACTCAACACCTACTAGTTGTTGATGCTTGGCACATATAGGAAAATTGGCTCACTTGGCTCCTATAGTAATTCTATTTCACTCGGCATCTATACTTTACTCGACACTTTAACTTTTCTCAGCATGTAAAGATTGCTTGGCACCTGAAGTTCACTTGGCACCTATTTAATTCTCCAACTCAGCATACACTGTAGCTCAGCTTCTATATTATACTCGGCATCATCTTGAGAATTTGGTTAAGTGTGTTGACACTCAAATGTCAAAAACTAGTCTGAGACTAACAATAGGTATGTCTATAATAAGAATAGTTAGTTTCAATCTTTTCTTAGGGAAGGCAGGTAATGAAACTTGCACATATTTTATTTGACTAATTGATGGAACTTATTTGGAGTCCATGGAGTAACATTTTCCATTTTTTAAAGTCATGGGGAGATCTAAGGCTTTAGCTATGGAGGATGGCATTATATGATTTGAAGCTCCTAAGTCAATAATACAACTTGTAGCCATGAAGAAAAAGTGCAATGTAGAAGGGTTCAACTTTATCTATACAAATGGGAGTAGGGGCCAAGATTTATGATCAGATTTTAGTTTCTTCTTGATTCAACTAGTTATTCTCTTGGACTAAAAGATTTTCAGGAGAAAACACATTAATGACTTGATGTGATCCAACTGCAGGGGTTGGGGCTTTTCACATAATCAATTTTTTTATCTAATTCATCAGGGTCAAGTTTCAAATATTTAGCAAGTGATATTTGAGTTTTAGAATATTTTCATAATTGGACAATATCAAACACTAGTTTAGGGTCTGACCTTTTCAATATTTGAACCTCAGGGGCTAACCCAAATTTCATTTTTAGATTTTCATTTGCTTGACTCGTTGGCTCCTTTCCTTTTGTTGTAGTTGTAGGAGGTTTCACTCAACCAATTCCTCTATTTCCTCGTTGGCTTCATGTGAGGACCAAATAAGATGGTTTCTCTAAAGTTTGAAAAATATCACCATATCTATCTGAGTCAGATTTTTATTCCTTGTAATAATTCATAGAGTCACCAATAAATCTAGAGAGATCTTCTTGAGTAGGCATTTCTTCCAATTTCCTATAATGCACTATATTTTGGCATGTAACATTGTCATACTCATCTATCAAGTGGAAGATACACATGTTAATTTTGTTCATCGGTGGGGGTTCAATCTAAAGCCTCTATTGAGAGGGAGGTATATTAAACTATCGTCAAGGAGCTCCTACCCCTTAGGGTATTTTAACGGAATGTCTTGGTATGGACTCTTTGCCTTTGGTAACTATCTTTTCACAATTATTATATCATTCACAAGTCTTTGAACTAGAGGATTAGTGGTGCTAGAAGTGGAGGCTTATGCATTTGGAATATGCACCTCCTTCTTCCACTTCCTTGTAGTAATGATATCATCTTCTAAATCAGTTGTGAGTCATTGTACTATAGCTAAGTCCACCACCCTATCATGCCTCAATTGAAACCTTATGTCTAGTGGCATGGAATTAAGGAAAAGTCCTTTTCTATTTTCAACACTAGGTTTATGAGTAGCTAAAATCTGATGTAGAATCTTGTTGAACCTTGCAACAAATTCTCTCATCGATTCATACACTTCTTTCTTAAGTTGGGTCAATTGAACAAGGAGAGAATTTTTGTAATCGAGCACCTTGAACCGAGCTTCAAATGTTGTTCTCATGGTGTCCTAATTTATGATTGAACCATTAGGAAAGTGATGAAATTTATCAGCTACAACCTTTGTCAAAGTCTATATAAATAGCCTAACCACTACAGTTTCAACTAGGACTACAATTACCCCACAAGCCATGTTGACGGCATCCAAATGCTCATTTAGAGAGACTTTTCCATCATCGATGAATTTGGGAAGAATTTTGCAAGCACCCTTTAGCATGGGATTGAGATTGCCTACTATATTAAGAGGCCCCAATTGAGAGCCCCATGTTTGGTTAGCTATCATTAGAGGGAATATAATATTCAAGGGTTTGACATTGATATGTGATGGAACTATAGTTCCTGATAGAATAAGGGATTGAAAACTGGTAGTGGAAGGAGTGGTTCTTTGTGAGGAAGAGGGTTTGTTGGTGGACATAAATTTATTTCTCCTAGTTGGGAACTCTAGGGAAAACCCAAGCTTTTTCAACACTTCAAACTCTGTCAATTATCTCTTTCTCCTTATCACTCCTTGTGTACCTTCATTTAGCTAGTTTATTGGTTCCTATTTAGAGAGTTTGTTTGTTGAACCAAATTTGGTGAGTTTACTTTGGGAACTTGGGCTAATCTATTGACTATAAAAGATTATTTCCCAATAGGGATTCCTCTTAGTAATTCATGTTAGCCCCAACTAATGACATAGCTAAGAATGTTATGAATGTATGTGAAAGAGTCATATTAGTTATTATGTTGTCATTGATGTAAAAATATTAGTTGGCTAGACATTATACTAATTTAGTAGAGTTTCATATCATTTGACTAATGAAGAGGATTTGAAAAAAGTATGTTGATGACATAGTTGATAAGTATGGTATTCAATGGATAGTTGAATGAGTTGGAAAGTGATAATGTAATGTTGGTTTGATTGTTTTATAATCATGTAATTTTGTAATGTAATGATGAAGTCTATACATTCACCGAGCTACTACAGTATTAACTAAGTAATTCATATTTTAGCCAACTGATGCATTGATTGAGTGAAATATAATGTTCACTGAGTATGATCTAGAAGAAAAAGTTAAGATTGATGGAATATGAGGCCAACATATGGTAAAAATAAAGAATGTTCAAAAAGATCAAAGGCAAAAGTCAAAGATTGTTACAAGATCTATGGTTTAAAAAATACAATGAATATCTAATGATGCAAATTTAAACAAGATAAGGATGATAAAAAAGCTCAATTAAAGTTCTATTTTTCTAAGTGACTACATACATTAAATTTGAGATCTATGGATGTGGTTAAGTGGAAAAACTTGGAAGAATATGAAAGCATAGAGTTCACTATTTAAGGAGAAGTTACAACAAGTTTTTGGTTGTTCATCAGCATTGTTAAGTTGGAGATTTGTAGGAAGTAAAGAGAAGGAAAGGAGCAAGGAGAACTGAGCAGAGTTTTAGAAAAGTGAAAGTATGAAGAAGTGAATCAACCAAATAAAGATCAAGTAGAGAACAAAGGAAGAAGACAAAGCAAAACAAAGATGTGAACAAGTAAGGTAGTGCTAAACATTATAGATCATTTAAATATTACTTTCTTACCATTGTAACAAAAAATATCTTAACTGAGTTGGCCTAACAAGGCTACAAAATCCTATATGGTAACATTGATTAGTGATTTTTGTAAGTCCTTTAGAGTTGGCCACTCTTTATATAGGATCAAGGAATGATAAGGTCTAGGTGATCTTTATGTTAAAACCCTCTACCAAGGTCACACTAAAAGTGTGTATGTAACCTTTAACAAGGTTAGATCCTACCAGAGATAACTTTAGAAGAGTTTAAATTATTTGGGTTGTCAGTCCCAGGTGATTTTTCCGTTTACAGGGTTTCCATGTTAAATCATGGTGTCAACTATGTGAATGTTTTTATGTTGCAAATTAATTTTCATGTTATTAACTTAATAATGCAACTCAATAAAATTTAGATAGTAGTAAGGTAGAAGTAATTTATATTTTTTATACTTGGTAATAACAGAAAGAGTGAAATAACAATTCGAAGTAAATTAATTATAAGATTGAATTGTGAAGTTGAATAAGATCACCTAGTTATTGTATTCATGTTTATGAAGTTGAATTGGTACTAAAGTGTTTGAAAGGCATGTAGGATAATTGGACATAAATGATTCACCCTCTCCCCCCCCCCCCTCCCTACTCTTAGTTATCTAACAATTAACCAATTTCTTCTTTGGACTCCAACACTTGACTTACCTATTGACATTATCGTTGGCTTGTCTTGCACTTCCAGGATAGGGTGTTTAGATCGAATATGATGTCTTCTTATTGTTGGCATTATGATTATTTTTGTCATTAGTGACAACACTTACTCCATTCGAAATACTTATCAAGCATCCAGTGGTTACCTTGTAAGCTTGTCAGTTTAGCAATTTACACCAAGAAAATACAAACAATGTGAAGTCTAGCAGTGTCTACCGAGCTTCTCAATATCTACCATGCTTCGCAATGTCTACCAAGCAGATATTTTATGTCATGAAGATTCAATGCAAACTAAGCAATTGAAAGATTTAGTGTTTATCAAATGAAGCAAGGTAAATTCAGTGTGCAATATCTATCGAGTGACACTACATCTACCGAGTCACCAGTGGTTACTAAGTTCAGAACTGCATCGAGTGATTAGTATGGACTGAGTCTTCACTTCTATCAAGTGCATGATGATGCCGAGTAATGCAGTGGACAATGTATATCAGAAGGTCACCAAGTCAGTTCAATGAACTCGAGTTATTTACTGTTGGGCCGACTCTGTAATGTATTTGTTTACTTGTATTTTGGTCAACCTTGTAATTTTGTAAGTTTGAAAGGTATATATGTAAGATGTATTGTAAGATATCAAAAATGATGATGATGAAATGATGAAAAAGGAACAGCTTATATGTGAAATATTATCAGTAGCAGTTCAAGGAACACAAAAAAGTCAATTTAGAGACTGAAAAGTTATATCCATCACATGAGGTGATCACTTGTCATATCTTGAATATTTCCAACAATTGGTATTAGAGCTTTGTGGTTCTTAGGATAAAAGTTTGGCAGCTTGAGCAAAGATCAAAAGGACAAATGGAGATATCCAGACTTGACAAGGAAATTGAGAATGAAAAGCTATATCTATAGATGGCCATGGCTCAACTCAAAGAAGCAAAGGAGCATCTTTCCCAATCCTTGAAAAGAAGGAAGGAACTTGCAAGAAAAATGAATGACCATCAGTATATTGAAGAAAATATTGAAGACCTTTTACCATCAAGTAGCTCAAATGAAGCTAATGAGGAAATCAAGGAACTCCTAGCAAAGAACGGCTCTCTACGAATGGCTCTCTACAGGAAGAAGTAAAAAAACTTAAAAGAGAACAATAAATCCAATCAACCAGGCTATGTGAAATTTTGGAACAAAGAAATAAGGCAAATGAAGACTTGGAGGCAAGAAATAATCAATCCAATCAGCATGAAGACCCCATTGATCAAATCTCTAGAGAAAATGAAGAAATTAGGATTCTCAAAGCACAGAATGAAAGAATAAGAAGTTATCTAAATTGTGAAAGGAAAATTATTGAAAGAATATTGAGAGAACTGAGATGTGAAAAGAAATTTTTTGAAAAATTAAAGAGTGACCTAAATATTGAAAAACAAATCAATGAAAGAATGATGAAGTCACAAGAAGACATGAATCAACTGATTCAGCAAAATGAGCAAAATCTTCACAAGCAAAAAGATAAAACAGGACTTGGATACCATGAAGAACAAGGTGAATCTTCCAAGCAAGGTAAAAAAAGGAATCTAAAACCCTCATGCAATCATTGTGGTAAAATTGGTCATACATCAAACAAATGTTGGAGCAATTGAAAAGGAAAATTCAATGGAAAGTGCTATAATTGTAAACAGCATGGTCACAAAGCCAATGAATGCAAGGAGAAACCAAAATTTGAAGGTAATTGTCACAAATACAAGAAGCATGGTCACAAGGTATCTCAATGCAAATCCAAAAATTCAATCCAACTGAACAACTTGTAAAGGCAATATTTGGATGGGACTACAATACCTAGTGCAAATGTCATTATTGTGGATAATATGGACACATTGGTATAAATTGTGCAAGGCATCACCTAAGGAATAAGGACACTGCTATAAGGTGCTACACATGCACTAAACTCAGTCATATAGCTAAAAATTGCATGAATATAGGTGAAATTGAAGATGAAAAGAAAGCAAGGGCTGACAACATAAGGAAACAAATGAGGCAGCAATGGATTCCTAAATCCATTGAAGATACAAGCTCAAATTATGGAAGTGAAGTCACTCAAGAAGTGGGTGACTCCATCCCCTCAAACTAAATTCCTAAGAATGAGTCGGAGCTATACTCAGCAAGAAAATCATAAGCAGTTCCAAGAAATATGAGGAATGTAAATGATCCAATCAATATTGTAGATACACCAGGATCACAGAAAAGTTATCTTTCACTGAGTGCATTAGACTCTACCGAGGAAAGTGGTTAAAGACCTTACTAAGCAAGGTCGGGAGTAAAAGGAATTTTGTTCGTCTACCGAGTTGATACTCATACCGAGTTAGGTCAGTGGATGATAGTCTGTTACGCACTATGACAATATGGTACCTAGCACTAATGGTGAACTTTTCATCAAAATGGGCAAAATTCAACTTCATTTCTCATTGTATCCTTCGAGCAAAGAGATTTCTAGGTGCATTCAAGCAACTTCAAGCAATTTTGAGTGAATTTGCAATTAAGGAATTTTTTCAAAGATTTCCATCACTTACCGAGCAGCAATGGCATTCGAAAGCACAAGCACCAGCAAGGTGAAATGAGGATAAAAAATGTTGGTCAAGGGTGTAGAATGGAAAGCATCAAACTTCAAGTTAGTTCCTACAGTGGCAGAGGCACTTGACCCTAATGGCGCACAATCACAAATTCCACCAAAGGTACTTCTGATCAACGATATCTGAACTCATTTTAAATGTTCAATTCAAGAGATAGAAACTCTAGAAATGGATAGCACTTTAGAAGAAATGTGTGTTGATGGCTCACTGAAACCTAAGCATAAGCATTTGGATACAAAAGGGTTGACCCACATATCTCATCTACCAAGAAGTTTTCAAATAAAATGGATTAGGTACATTCTTACCCATGTTCATAATGGTTAGTTATGGTTGGAGCAACCTGTATTGATTACCAAGAAGATGATTCACAAGATTACTGGCCTTCCCATTCCCAACAATGCTAAATCTACCAAAACCCTAGGTCAAGATGAACTCCAAAAGAAAACCCTAGCCAATTGGGACGGTATAGGCTTAAAGGTTAGCACCATTACTAACGTAGAGCTAAGATTTGGAATTCATGTAATTGCTCACAAGATTTACAATTCCAATCATTTGAACAATGTGCCATGTGAGGCCGTAGACCTTGCATTTAAAGTTGTGAAGAAGAATTTCGAATATGACCTATTTGACCTATTGCTAAGGCAACTGAACAAGAACATGGATAGCATCAGATCATCAAAGAAAAACCCCTATAAATTTGGTTCTTTGTTAACATGTTTATTCTTTTATGTACAAAAATTCTTTCCATCCAAAGTTTTTGTTGTATGGAGAAAGGATTTTCCCATTCTATATTAGATTAATGAGTTTATAGTAGAAATGGGTGTAAATTTTGACAGTATAATGGATAACTATTTTGAAGACTTCAAGGAAAGAATGAGCAATAGGTTTAGGATTCCTCCTAAACTTGTTGAAGACTACAAAGATGATGTATGTTTCATAGTAGACTGTGATAGAGTATACATTCAAGTAGTCAAGCCCTAAGTTGCATGGGTGAAACCTCTACCTTATGAGGTAAATATTGATGAAATCAGGGACATCATTGAAGCACTAGTAAATGAGCCTGTAGATCCCAAGCAACCAATTTTTGGTACTTATGATGAGGCAAAATCCATAATTGAATTAGAGATTAAACTTCCCAAGGCAATCAGCAAAGGTAAAAGAAAGGTTGCTAAGATGAAAATTGCTACCGAGCCTTTAATGATTACTAAGGGAAAAGGAGAGGACGAAGAAGAGGAGCAAGAACCAAAAGATAAAGAGCATGAATAAGAGAAAGAGGCAGAGCCAACAAAGAAGAAAGGAAAGGATCATCATCACAAAACCCCCAAAGGCCTCCACAACTGTTTTCACCAGAAGAGCCAAAGGTAAGAATAAAGATGAAGTAGTATTTAACAAGCCCCAACTTAACATCCAAGAAAGGCTGAAATAGATGGAAGAGGGAGCTGGCATCACTAATTTCAAAGCTCTAAAATTTGAAACTAGAACTGATGCAGAGAAGATGCAAATTGAGCAACTGGTACTTACCAAGATGGGAAAATGGAAGTATTCCCCAGAACAGATTACCCCTCTAATCTCAAAAGAATTGTTGGTAAGACTACAACTGAGGTGGGAATCAGCCACACAAACAGCAAAGGACATCTATGAACAGTCCTTGAAGAATCTTTTGCCAAGTCTTACTGAGGCATAAATAAAGGCAACCATGAGGAACAATGAAGCTAAAATGATGACTAGATTTCACACATGTTTGATTATAATTAAGGACATTGAGCATGTTGTAAGAGATGTAACAAACATGTGGAAGCACATCTATCATCTGCATAAGCCCAATAATGATCCAGTTGTGATCAAGGATGATGATGCTAATAGTGATGATGAAGAAGATGGCAGTGCTCCAAGTGCTACTGTTGATACTGGAGATGATCAGGCACTAAGGTCTGATGATGAAGAGAAAGGGGAAGAAGCTGAAGAGGAAGACAAGGAGGAAGAGAATGAAGAAGATGACCCAATGAATATTGCAGCACAAGTCATTGCTTCCCTTCCTCACTCTCCACCTAAAATGGCAACATCATCAGGGTTGAAGACAACTTCAACAGGATTGACTACATCAGAAAACATCATCTACTCCTACTAACCCCACAACTCTGAGCATCTTCTGTGGAAGTATCAATTACTTCATCTACCAAGTTGTAGCTCTCTTCATCAGCACCTGAGCAATTAGTCACAACATCATAAACTGTGTCAACCTCCTCTGTTCCATGTACAGTAAGTTCAACAGCTCATTCTACAATTTTGTCTACCACTGTTAGAACTTCAATTGTAAATATTCCAGCCTATACATTACTTGTTTGTACATCATTTTTGGAAAGCACACCAATTTTGGATATAGCAGGTACTTCTCTCAGTTTTCCTCAAGTTGGACCTATTCAAGTTTTTTATGCTAGTCTATCTATATCAACTATTGTCTCTATTTCTAAATCCAAGGAAGTAAGTACAGAAGTAAAACCTAAGACTCCTCTAAAACTTCAACTTACTGGGAAGCAAATTGATGAAGATATAGATTTGGATACAAAAATTATTATTCCCAAGATAGATTTGGACACTGCCTCAGCCAGCGAAATGAGAATGGTTAGTTAGCTTTTAGAGCAGAAGGCAAGGCTGAAGCAACTCAGAGAATAAAGGGACAGAGAATACACTATAATTGAAAATGCTAAAAACATAATTACTAAAGCCATTGGTGTTGATGTTGATCCATCTCAACACATTTTGTTGCAATTAGAAGAGGCTGTAAATAAGTTAAATGAGGACACCTCTGGGCAAGAGAAGCTCATTGAAAAGGCAGAGAAGAAATTTGACAATAAGGTGCTTGAGCACATTGCTCAACACATTGCAATAAAGCAGGTAGAATTATCCTCAATTTTGAGCAACCTTGATCAAACTTTTACAAATGTAACATCACTTTTTGGCAAGCTCTATGATGTTACCGAGTACACCAAAGAGGTCAAAGAAAAATTAAATAAGATAGATGTGGAAATGAAGGATAGTGCTCAAAAGTTGCAGCTTGACGATAGTTCAAGCTCATCTCATCACATGAAGGTGAAATTTTTGTCAGAAATGTAGGTAGAGTTACTTAAAGAAGAAGCCAAAATAAGGTCTACATTGATTGACATCCAGAATATGATTCTTCCAGTAATGGACCAAATGCAGAAACATATTGCCTATTCAAAAACATTGATTCATGATAGCAATTTTTCTATAGCAGATCATATGATTGAACTTTCTGCAAAAGTTCAAGTGGCTCTCTCCACCTACAAAATTTTGTAAGATAATTGGGATAAGACATTATCTCTTATTCTCAAGGTACACTCCAAATTTCTCTCATATTTTGGTGTCTCTATTTGAATTTATTGTATATATTCTTTGGCATTATTGTCAAAAAGGGGGAGTATGA
This sequence comes from Cupressus sempervirens, assembly GCA_028749045.1. Taxonomy (NCBI): domain Eukaryota; kingdom Viridiplantae; phylum Streptophyta; class Pinopsida; order Cupressales; family Cupressaceae; genus Cupressus; species Cupressus sempervirens. The sequence continues at coordinate 292,356,774 of CM053785.1, read as the reverse complement.
GATGTACAAGAAAAGAACGAAAAAGATGTGAGAGAGACATTGTGGAGAAATAGAAATAAATTGACATATGTACAGATAAAAGCTATGCGTGCCATATGTATTGAGGAGATATGTAAGATATATAAATAGCAGAGTAAATCAAAATGTCAGTTAACATAAGTTTTGGTTCATAAGTGTTTTTGTCACTAATGCCAAAGGGGGAGATTGTTGGCATTATGATTACTTTTGTCATTAGTGAAAACACTTACTCAATTCTAAATGCTTATCGAGCATCCAGTGGTTACTGTTGGGTGTTTGTTTTGCACGAGGTCAACGGCAAGAATCCATTGCATAATTTCTCTCTTGAAAAGAAAATCTTTTTAAGGACCCACTCCAAGGTTCGGTATTTGTCTTGTGATGTACCAAAATCCGCTTAGTAGAAGATAAATGTGAGTGTTCACAAGGAGGCCTTTGCTAGTTCTAAAAACTCTTTTATCTCAAAATTGAAGTAAATATGTTCGTTGTCTCAAAATATCACACTAAAAGAACAATATTTTTTGTATTTTCTATTTTTCAATAAATGCAATTCTAACAATGTAGCTACTATGAGGTCCTATTCTAACAAGGGGTTAGCAAAGCAAATAATGAAACATAAGCTAAAGAACACAACACACTGCGAGTTAAACCTTCAAAGAAATCGGTAGGAAACCAATGAAAACAGGAGTAGCACTTCATAGAATCCATTGATGTAATCGTCAGTGAGAATCTTTAACAAATCGAATGATGTTTCACTCTTCATCAAATTGCAAGGCCATGGAAAGTGCACTCATGCAAGACAAAAAGCTATGTAGACACAATCGGGTGATCTCTTCTCAAGCTCGTTACGTCAATGAAATTCATATATCTGTAGCAAACACCAAAACTAAAAGATCACACAACCAAAAACAATGCAATAAACCTTTGGCTCAATCACAATCTCATGAATAAAATCCACAAAATAATGACACATTAAGGCAAGAATAACTACACTCTGAATGCTAGCACCAAAAGCATAATTTTATTGCATAATAACGACAGCCTTTTTTACATTTTACAATGGGGTATTTATAAGAATCCTCTGCTCAATTTGTGTTGAGAGTGAGAGATATCTTGATGCAATAAAATTCTTTTAAAACATTTAAACAAACTAAATATATACAAACTGACAACCTAACTAGTGCTTAGAGGGACTCCATCCGTATTTTACTCATTATTTGGATGCATGAACCCTTTAAATTTCAAAAATAATGAAAGCATGAGAGAGAAAGTAGGAGGAAGCCATCAGTCAAAGTGGAAGTGCATGGAGGCATCAAAAATGGAAACTGGCCCTTCACTAGGCATGTGTCAGAGTTAACTTGCCATCAGAATGCACTCTCGATGCATGGAAAGTGCTATTTTTGGAACTGGCAGTTCACTATCAGTGCACCTCTGAATTGTGAAGCTACATGAAAATGCAGAGCTGCAGACCTACATGAAAATTCAGACCTGCGGAGTTGCAGAGCTGCAGACCTGCATAGCTGCAAAGCTGCGAAGCTCAAAAAATCAAAGTTCTAAATTTTGAAAACAGTTTCTGGGTTTTGCTCAAATGGGGTTTTAGATCACTTTTTGTATACATTATTTTCCTATTTTTGATGATTTATACCCTCTTTATAGCCAATCACTTTCATAAACTTGAATTGCTTCTACTTCTTCAATCTAAAATCCTAAGGTGCCTGTGTTGAATCTCGTCATTAATAGCTGCATAAGATGAGGAGCCTGTTTTGCTTCATGTGTCCAACCTCTATATCTTCGACCTTTGTCTTCTCTCCAACTGCCCTATCCTTCCTGGCAAGAAACCAAGTGATCTAGATGATCAAATGTTTGAAACTTTTTCATATTTTTTTGCAAATTTTTTAGGCATTTTAAAATGGCTTTTTTGGAGGTCTTCTGCTCAAAATTTCAAGTTGAAACTTTCGTCAATCCCTAAAATTGGGCAACCAAAGGCTCCCTATTTTAGGGACTGAAATTAGATCTTCAGTTCTTCTTTCCAATGGTGTAAGCGGTTCTGAATTCTGAGGCCCGAGTCAAAAGTTATGACCCCAACAAGTTAACGATACCTTTTTTACCTACAAAAAGAAGCAAACATTAGTCCAGATAGTTGAAAGTGATTAATTAAGACAAACACCTCTAAAATACAAATTTTGGACCTTTTATTTTATTTACTTGGGCACGCGCACTAAGGGGGCATGCACGATGCCTTTCATGAGGGGCGTGGTGTGGCGCACCTCCATGGGGGGCGCGCGAGTGCAGCCGAGGAGGGCGTGCGCATGGTGCGCCTCCATGAGGGGTGCATGCGGTGTGCGGCACCTCTATGAAGGGCGTGTGCACCGCATGCCTCCATGAGGGATGCGCGTGGTGCCTCCATGGAAGGTGTGCATGCAGCGCACCTCCATGAGGGTGCATGTGGCGCGTGGTGCCTCCATTGGTAGCACACGTGGCACCTCCATTGGTGGCACACACAGCGCGCAGCACCTCCATGGAGGGCATAGAAAAAAATATATTAGAACTTTTTTTTTTTTAATATGTTTTGATTTTTATGATTTCTTTTTCTTTTTTTTTTAATAGGTTTTTTTACTCTAAAATTCTAACTAAATTTTCTTCTCTCGACCCCCGAACTATGAGTCTAAGAGTCAAAAAAAGTAGGGGATCCTCATTCCTAGTGAGGAATGGGGCATGTGTTGTGGACACCACAACAAATAGCACCAAAAAAAAAGGAAGAAATGACCAAGGCATTTCTTTATCAGCAAACATCCCTCCGATGTGTGTCAAACACCAATTGAACTTCAAACACCTCAAGTGTATTTCAGATGACTTTGCAATCAAAATCTCAAAATTCAAAACCTTCAAACTCAGTGTGTGCATTGTGTATTTGTTCCCTTTGATGTGTCAGGATGCATTCAATCAAAGTTTTCTAACAACTCGAAACAATCTTCCACTCCTTCCAGCTCATTCATTTAGAATCTCCACGAAGGCTCTTTATCAATCACTTGCTTGACCAGATGAGAGAATCAGTTTGAGGGCTCTTGGCGGGATGTCACATTCTTTTAATTTCTAGCCTTTTGCATAATTGCTCCATGTTATTCAATACGTTACTTTTGATGAAACAATACTTTTGAATACAAGACATTTTGTTTTGCAATGTATCTTTAGCCATTTCAGATCTTTAGAATCCTTCAGACTTAACACCATCTTTTCTTTCTTTCTTTCTTTCTTTCTTTTTTTTTTTAAAAATTAAATTATTATTATTCTGTATCCTGACTACGCTTAGACTATGTAGTAAGAACATCAGTGTCATTTCTTGGATTTGATCTCTTATGAACATCCCTTGCGTTCCTCTTTTAGAACGTTTTAGGAAACTCTCACATCAAACAATGATCTTAGCAACCTTTTGAGGAGACTCCTCCTGTTTGAACTAGTCAAAGTTTGGATCATCTCTTCATCATTTTTTACTTCAATTCAACAGCACCTAAAACAATCAAATTTTTAAATTTTCAAAGTCTTGAGAACTTGTTGGTCTAGGTTTTTGATTTCCAGACTGAAAGTCCCCTATTTCCACAAGAAATGTTGGTTGCTTGGTTGGTATAAGACACACAATTGTTCAAATGTTTTGAAAAAGCAATACCTCTTCCTGAAATTGAAACCAAAGAGTGGTTAGTAAAATCTTGAGAAACATCTCAAGTACACCTTACCCTCAGGACTGACATGACTTAAAGAGAAAAAGAAACGAAACCCAAACAAAAAGACTCGACACAAAGAAAACTAACACCTAACTAGAAAGACTAAAAAAAACTAATAAAAATAAAAACAAAAACTTATTTACAGAAAAACTTGAATAATAAGAATGTGGGGTAGTTGTCAATAGATTTCACATTATGTGCAATAGTAATGAACCACCCCTTATAGTTCTCAAAAATGCTAACTTGTCTTTGTACTCAGAAAAATAAAGACTGGACAATCTTGGTTCAAATTTGGGGCACAAATCACACAAAATCAAAAGTTATGGTAACTCTTTATGGCCATGATTAATCCACAAACAAGTTCTCTTACCTTTAGCATCATATTCAAATTGAAAATCATCAAACTGAGAGGGATAATGGAAATATATCACCTAATCCAGCAAGTCTCCCACCATAGGGGTACACTCACACATTGTAATTTCTCCTTCTAGTGGTCTCATCTCATGGTACACCACTTCACGTGCACATGGAGACACTTTAGGTTCCACTCTAGGCTCCCTTGGACTAGGAAACTCAATTACTAGCCTCCCTTTTGAATTACAGGATTCATTACTATTATCGACCAAGATGTTTTCTGCCTCGTATCCCAAAGAAGCTTGTTCAAAATCATACTTTCCCTCCATTGTGATCTCCCAAGCTAACAAGAAATCGGGGCAACTTTCTTCTGAATGGAACCCAAATGGATGGATTCTACATGACTCAGTTATTGCATGGTTTGATATATGTGTAGAATACCCACAAATAGACATTTCCTCAGTCAAGCTTGAGACCAAATTGAACACTCTATCCATCTCTTCTAATGACAAATCTTGTTTTGAGGGAGGTATATTATCTTTATCCAATGGGGAATAAAAATCATAGTAGGAAGAATTGGTATCTTCTTCTTGATGACTTTGTGATTCAAAAATCTCACCAACTTCAGGATCTTCTGCATTTCCATCACTTTTTGCAACTTCATGGATTTTTGGAACTTCAAAATTTCCCCTCACCCTCAAGATTTCTTGGCATATCTAGACTTACTGAAACATCAAAGCTCAGAAAAATTGCTTCATTAAATGGGAACACAAACTCCTCTTGATCATCTTCATCAAGTTGTCCTCCTATGGACTTATCATGTGATTCAAACACCATTGCACTAAATTGCAAGGGTCGTTCCTCCATGATTTGGTGAGGTGATCCGAAAACTCATTATGCCCATACCCATTTTTACTTGGACTCATTCCTGTAATATGATTATTCTCATTGTTGATGTTGTTGTAAAGGCCAAAATTTCCACTTTGATTTTGAGAATAATTGTTCTGGGTAGCAAGTTTTCTTGGATGATTGCCTTGGTCTCTTGAAGAATTTAACTTTATTTTGATGAGTTCATTGGATAAAAGAGACATCATCTCCTTCATGGCGTTAAGCTCTCTAGCCATTTTTTTTTTGCTTAAGTGGATCTAGCTGCCTTATGCTCAAAGAAAGTGGTCTTTTGAGACTCATTTATTAAATATGTAATTGTTGGCATTGGAGTAGCAGTAACCTAACTTGTGAATGTAATAGCCTCTTTGAAAACCTTTTCAATGGTATCAATGTCTCTAGGTGGGAGCCTTCTTAGAAAAATAGAAGTTAATGAATCCATTGTTCCAAAGTAGATCTGGATGGCAGCCTCCTGTGGTACAATGTATTAATCTATTCATTAATTATTAATTTATTAATATTAAACCAAAATTATCAATAAATTAATATTTACAAAATATGTGAAATACATTTAATATTTATTTATTAAATATTAATAAAAATAAAACTATTATTAATTAAAATATATTATAATTTTATTAATTAAAAATTTTAAATAATAATAAAATCTGTTTTGTAAATAACATAATTTTTATAAAAAAATGAATTAACAAAATACGGTTTTTAAAAAAAAAAAAATCATTTAATATAAATAACCGTCGGCTTATATAACGCAGTCCTGCGAACACAGGGCCTACGGCAGCAAGTACATCGTACCTGCGACGCAGGTTCTGTCAACTATGCCGACAGTGGGGGTGGGCACGGGGTAAATCCCTCCCCCCCACTTAATATTGCATTATTAAATATTTTTTTCTTAAGGAGTATGAATATGTGTTTTATCAATTTTATTTTTTTTAAATTTAAATTTGAATTTGTTTGGATATAAATATATATAAATTTATAACTATATATATATATATTAAAATAATTTCTTTTAATATATATATAAATATATGCATTGAAAAATTGTTTCCTTCTCTATATTGATATAGAAAATATAATCAATCATCCAAACGTTTAATTTAAAATTTCAGTCTAAGATTCAACACTTCCCATTTAAATTTTGTATACAGAAGTTTATAGACAAGTATCTGATAAATTCTAATATCGTAATGTTTAAACATTCCTCGCAGAGAATTCAGATTTACAAACCCTAGACACGAAGAAGACAGGAAAGGATAATTGCATAATAAATCGATAATAAAAAACACAAGACCCTACCTGATCCTGATGCTATTATGCAATCTCCAAGAACTGTAAAAGAATTCGCTCCTCTCAGTAACCTTCTTCTGGAAAACCTTCTTGGTATCAGCCTTCTGAAATTCGCTTCCAAAAGTAGTCTCCCAAAAATTCCCGTCCAAAAAACGTATCCCAATTCGTGTCCCCAAGAATGAACCCCCAACGTTGTGATAAGCAAATTTTCTCCTCAAACCGGGGCACTAATTGTGCGTTCACCCGAGAAGACTCTTTGCACCACTGAGTTAACTCAAATTAACCTTTCTTATCTTTTATTTTAATTTGCATTCATCTTTTATGCACATTAAGTTGATTTATTAAATAACTTTATTTAATATTCCACTTGACTTCTATTTTAAATTAATTTATTACTTTAATCTCATGTGCACTTTATGAAATTAAAATAACTTTATTAATTTCTATTATTTAATCTTTTAATTTATTTCTCATATTTAAACTCATGCTTAGATCATGTGATCTAAAATCCTTTAATAATTTAATATCTTTCAACTTTTAAATTTATTTTAGAACTTAATTGATAACATATTTAATTAATTTAAATAACAATAATATTTAGTATTTATTTAAAAATGAACTCCAAATATATTATTATTAAATTAAATAAATATTATCCTATTCTAAATTTATCTTTGAACTTTAATCTCCAAATTTAATTCTTTTATTTAATTAATTTCTCAATTAATTAAATATTAAAGACATCATATTAATTTTCCATTAAATTAAATCATTAATTAATCTTGTTAATTAGACTTAATTAATAGAAAACACATCAAGGACTCATATAACAACATACGAAAACCCTACATAGAAAAATACATACTAAATCAAACAAAAAGGGTTATAATCACGAAATTACATCCTTTGATGCATTCGGAGGGTACTTAAGTCAGATACTGTCCTAATTATCAATTAGGACAATTGTCTAAAGGGTTTAGGATTTGGACTTAAGAGTTTATCTCCCCTCTCTTACCATTGAGACAATGCGATAGGGTACGCTCATCCTGGCAATTCAGGGAAGTCAATACCCGGTACTTGCAACCTGCATAAAATCCACGCATGTACAAACACAATATTCTAAGCTAAATAGACAATGGCAGGAAGTGGTGCATCGTGTAGATCCCGACTAGCAGGTGACTACGACTCCCTTCCTTAACCACATCAGAAACACCATACATAAATAAAACAAACACGCACACCATACACATGCAGTATGGGGTAAGTATCCATAAGAAAGCACGTGTGATAATAAACCATCTAACTAATCGTCATTGATAACTGAAAATATTGAATAATCATCATAGATGCATGAAATATAGAGTACCAAGTAATCTCATCATATAATAAACTGAGTGTAAACCAACATCTGATAATCTCTAAAATAATAATACTAATCATCCAACATAAATTGGCCTAAAAGAGTTTGGCAAGATAACTGAAAATACAACTTAGGGGCAGGCACTACATCCACCCCCCCTAGACTTAGGCTTACTCCTGGAAGCCTACAAGAATAGAAAAGCTAAGGACTCACTGTGCGGGTTCCATTGGACCCTTTCCCCCCGTAGGAGGATAAGACTCCACTGAGTACACTCTCTGGGTTCTATCCATGCCACCAACTGTAGGTTCTGAAGCTGCGGGTCTCTGGCCTGAGAACTGTGGTTTCCCTTGAGGGCAATGAGACAACTTGTGTCCGCGTTGTCCACATGAGAAACTCTCTCCATTGAAGCTCCTCTGAACTCTAGGTGCACTAGACTGCTAGAAACTACCCCCACTAGGATAAGACTGAACACTCTAAGATGGTTGGTCATACTGGATGTGCTTGTTGCGCTGAGTGTTGTGATAGTTCTTAGTGTTGGAACCACTGCCACCACTCTGTGCTGGAGGATAAGTACCTTCTTGCCGCTGATTACCCCCAGAAGGAGGTTTCCTATTGCCACTTGCTCCCTGACCACCCTTCAATCCTGATGCTGAAGGTGCTCCTACAAAACCCCCATGTCCTAAGTTCACACTCTGCTCTACAAGGACGGCTCGATGTACCGCATCCTTAAGGGTTTTAGGTTCAAACACCTTAACACCCCCAATTAAATAGTTGTTCAAACCTCTAATGAAATGTTGTGCCAACTGCGCTGGGTTGTCACTGAATCCCGAAAAGGGCATGAGCTCAAAGAACTTGCGCTCATACTCTATAACAGTCATAGTGTACTGTCTCAGGTTATGGAACTCATCTGCTCTATGCTGCTTCCATTCCTCTGGTAGGAATCGCTCACGGAAGCTCTCTAAGAAAATCTCCCAAGTGACACTACCCATGTTAATGCCCAACTTCTTTTCCTCAATAGTCCACCAGGTGGCCCCAAAGAACTCTAGGTTGGTGATAGCAAACCTCGCTTTGACATTACTGTCAAAGTCCTGCATAGCAAAAATCCTGTCAAGGGCAATAAGCCACTACTTAGCTACATATCCAGAACCCTGCCCATTAAAGGGCTTGACCTTGGACCTCTGAAGGTCCTTCATCTGTGAAGATACAATGGATCTATGTCGATCCCTCAGAGAGCTCCTAGACCTAGGTCTATGCTCATGTCTTGCCTGATGTGCTCTATCCTGATCATGAACATGAGGTAGGTGATCAATGATGGTTCGCATCATTTGCCTCATGTCAATATCCTCTAAGTCAGCATGCTCCTCTCTATGGTTCTCTTCCTGATGCTCACTGACATGCTCTTCCCTATTCTCTTCCTGAATGGGGCTCTCGTGGATAGACTCATGAACACTAATACCTCTGCCTCGTCCACGGCCTCAGCCACGGCCAAGGCTACGACCTCTAACGGAAGATCTCATCCCAGATACCATCCTACAATAATATCCAAGACACAGGATGCTAAAATAACCATGAAACATACTACTGAAACACATAGATTAAAAAAACACATGTTTTGCAAACAAGATATTTTCAATTTTCAGTTTACCTATAATTTCAGTTTAAGTATAATTTCAGTTTTGAAGTCTTAAGTGTTGAAGTATGAAAAATAGGTAACTAATAGTTTACATAATGTTTCAGTTCAACTAGTTTCAAGTTCCAGTTTAAGGTTTGCATTTTTGTTCAACTAGTTAACACTAGTGGTGTTCCAATATACCCAGAGCTCCCAATGTAGAAACTCAGGCTCTGATACCAGATGTAACGCCCCGCCAAGGGATCCAAAAGAATTACCCTAAAGTTTCACTAAGTTTGCTAAACATTTTTTTTTTTTTTTTTAAAGTAAGAATGTATAACATACACATCAAACACATAGTAGCGAAAGCAATAACATGTAATCATCGACCAACATACATTGCAAGTTACATTTCTTAAGGATCCCAAGACGTTGAGTCACATTTAAATTTAATTAATTCTAAGTCTAACAACTATCACATACATATGAAAGAATAATCAGAAAGTCCCATGTCCATAATATACATTTGTTCTGAATGCCTCTTGGCAAATTAATTCGGAATGCTTAATCATCCACTATACAAGTCACAGGGTATGAAAGGCTTAAAAGAATATACATACGTAAAAATAGAAATGCATCAACCTCCATGAATCCATGTTACAAAGTACAGTAAAATAAATGAAATCATCCACCATACATGATACATCAATACATCCATAATGATAAAACATCCAAGTACAAAATGAAGGTAAATGCCAATCAAGAAAACTCCAGCCACGGTGACCACGGAACGGATCTCAATGGTAAGAGTAAAAGCACTACCACCCGATCGCGTGGAACCTAAATGGTCCGCTCCCACCACACTGAGGAGATAGTCTCAAGTCCCAAACAAGGTATCAAAACACAAAATACAAGTACTCTCTAAGTCTGGGAAATCCTAAAAGTATACTAACTCAAGGGTTCCAACATAGATAGACATCTAGACCTAGAGGTACCACAAGACACGTAGGAAACCTAATATGCAAGCGGAAAAGTGTCATTGCAAAAGTCACGTAGAAGTTACCCGAGCAATCCCTTAGGAATCTCCGGTCCCTACTAATCCCTGCGGCCACCAGTATCCTCTCGTACTGATGAGGCATACTATGGAATGCAAGGTCGTAACCAAGCGTTCTCTCTACCCCATCCTAGTCTATACTAGCACTCAAGGCATGGGAGAGAACATACAATTATCTTGTTAGGTTCATTTTCTCCCATTTAGTGTAAATGTTTTCACTTATTAAATCAACTTACAATGGGTTACTCCAGGCAGCCTCTTAGGGCCCTGATCCCCATCGCAAGCCACTTCCCGACACTACACATAGATAACCTACCCTAGGCTCATGAAATCACGAATCAAAAAATCATAATAAAATATTCTCAGTCCTATACAAGCAACTAAAAAACATCATAAAAAGATAAGCCACAAAATTACATCAGTTCTTCATGAGCAACAGATAATATCAAATAATAAACATATGATCACGACAGTTCTCTATCAACAACTGAAGGCATCAATGATAAATCACAAAATCCAACGGTTCTCCAATGAGCAACCAAAAAGTATCCCAATAGTAAATTACAATACTGATCGAAGACTCCAAAATGGTCAAGTCAAAACATGACATCATCAAGAACATAACACACACTTCAGTCCTCTCAAGCAACTGAAAAGCAACCCAAGTATAACTAATCGAGACTCAAAAATGGTTATCAAATATAACTGATCGAGACTCGAAAATGGTTAAGTCAAGTATCTCAAATACATACATCTCAGCTTTACACAAGGAAACTGGAAACCAATAACAAACAGTAAACACAATCATGTCATAGAGCACTTTATCACATTACCATGGTCGGGTTAAGAAAGATCGAGACCAAATCATCATGACATCACATTCACAATCCCAAGCCTCTGGTAACAACCTAAACTGGTCAATACTAGAACAACCCCAAAACACAGAGAACACAAAGAAAACGTCAAAGTCTCAGAGATTGGATTTGAAAGTATATTATTGAGTTAAGGTAAGGTTTATGTTTCAGTTTAATGTCAAATTCAAGTAACTAGGTTTTCTCAACTACCCTTTTTACGATGAACCCATTTCTATAATAACTTCCATTAAGTCAATATTCCAAATCTGTCATTTAATCATTTGATATTCATTACTAATTAACTTTAATTAAACTAATTTTAATTAAATTAATCAATAATTTCTTGTTCTAATTACCTATCTTAATCTATTCATTAATTATTAATTTATTAATATTAAACCAAAATTATCAATAAATTAATATTTACAAAATATGTGAAATACATTTAATATTTATTTATTAAATATTAATAAAAATAAAACTATTATTAATTAAAATATATTATAATTTTATTAATTAAAAATTTTAAATAATAATAAAATCTATTTTGTAAATAACATAATTTTTATTAAAAAAATGAATTAACAAAATACATTTAAAAAAAAAAAATCATTTAATATAAATAACCGTCGGCTTATATAAGCCGACGGCCTGCCGCAGTCCTGTGGACGCAGGGCCTACGGCAGTAGGTACATCGTACCTACGGTCGCAGTACCTGCGACACAAGTTCTGTGGGCTATGCCGACAGTGGGGGTGGGCACGGGGTAAATCCCTCCCCCCCACTTAATATTGCATTATTAAATATATTTTTCTTAAGGAGTACGAATATGTGTTTTATCAATTTTTATTTTTTTTTAATTTAAATTTGAATTTGTTTGGATATAAATATATATATAAATTTATAACTATATATATATTAAAATAATTTCTTTTAATATATATATAAATATATGCATTGAAAAATTGTTTCCTTCTCTATATTGATATAGAAAATATAGTCAATCATCCAAATGCTTAATTTAAAATTTTAGTCTAAGATTCAACCCTTCCCATTTAAATTTTGTATACAGAAGTTTATAGACAAGTATCTGATAAATTCTAATATCATAATGTTTAAACATTCCTCGCAGAGAATTCAGATTTACAAACCCCAGACACGAAGAAGACAGGAAAGGATAATTGCGTAATAAATCGATAATCAAAAACACAAGACCCTACCTGATCCTGATGCTATTATGCAATCTCCAAGAACTGTAAAAGAATTCGCTCCTCTCGGTAACCTTCTTCTGGAAAACCTTCTTGGTATCAGCCTTCTGAAATTCGCTTCCAAAAGTAGCCTCCCAAAAATTCCCGTCCAAAAAATGTATCCTAATTCGTGTCCCCAAGAATGAACCCCCAACGTTGTGATAAGCAAATTTTCTCCTCAAACCGGGGCACTAATTGTGCGTTCACCCGAGAAGACTCTTTGCACCACTGAGTTAACTCAAATTAACCTTTCTTATCTTTTATTTTAATTTGCATTCATCTTTTATGCACATTAAGTTGATTTATTAAATAACTTTATTTAATATTCCACTTGACTTCTATTTTAAATTAATTTATTACTTTAATCTCATGTGCACTTTATGAAATTAAAATAACGTTATTAATTTCTATTATTTAATCTTTTAATTTATTTCTCATATTTAAACTCATGCTTAGATCATGCGATCTAAAATCCTTTAATAATTTAATATCTTTCAACTTTTAAATTTATTTTAGAACTTAATTGATAACATATTTAATTAATTTAAATAACAATAATATTTAGTATTTATTTAAAAATGAACTCCAAATATATTATTATTAAATTAAATAAATATTATCCTGTTCTAAATTTATCTTTGAACTTTAATCTCCAAATTTAGTTCTTTTATTTAATTAATTTCTCAATTAATTAAATATTAAAGACATCATATTAATTCTCCATTAAATTAAATCATTAATTAATCTTTTTAATTAGACTTAATTAATAGAAAACACATCAAGGACTCATATAACAACATACGAAAACCCTACATAGAAAAATACATACTAAATCAAACAAAAAGGGTTATAATCACGAAATTACATCCTTTGATGCATTCGGAGGGTACTTAACTCAGATACTTGTCCTAATTATCAATTAGGACAATTGGCTAAAGGGTTTAGGATTTGGACTTAAGAGTTTATCTCCCCTCTCTTACCATTGAGACAATGCGATAGGGTACGCTCATCCTGGCAATTCAGGGAAGTCAATACTCGGTACCTGCAATCTGAATAAAATTCATGCATGTACAAACACAATATTCTAAGCTAAACAGACAATGGCAGGAAGTGGTGCATTGTGTAGATCCCGACTAACAGGTGACTACGACTCCCTTCCTTAACCACATCAGAAACACCATACATAAATAAAACAAACACGCACACCATACACATGCAGTATGGGGTAAGTATCCATAAGAAAGCACGTGTGATAATAAACCATCTAACTAATCATCATCAATAACTAAAAATATTGAATAATCATCATAGATGCATGAAATATAGAGTACCAACTAATCTCATCATATAATAAACTGAGTGTAAACCAACATCTGATAATCTCTAAAATAATAATACTAATCATCCAACATAAATTGGCCTAAAAGAGTTTGGCAAGATAACTGAAAATACGACTTAGAGGCAGGCACTACATCCACCCCCCCTAGACTTAGGCTTACTCCTGGAAGCCTACAAGAATAGAAAAGCTAAGGACTCACTGTGCGGGTCCCATTGGACCCTTTCCCCCCGTAGGAGGATAAGACTCCACTGAGTACACTCTCTGGGTTCTATCCATGCCACCAACTGTAGGTTCTGAAGCTGCAGGTCTCTGGCCTGAGAACTGTGGTTTCCCTTGAGGGCAATGAGATGACTTGTGTCCGCGTTGTCCACATAAGAAACACTCTCCATTGAAGCTCCTCTGAACTCTAGGTGCACTAGACTGCTGGAAACTACCCCCACTAGGATAAGACTGAACACTCTGAGATGGTTGGTCATACTGGATGTGCTTGTTGCACTGAGCGTTGTGATAGTTCTTAGTGTTGGAACCACAGCCACCACTTTGTGCTGGAGGATAAGTACCTTCCTGTCACTGATTACCCCTAAAAGGAGGTTTCCTATTGCCACTTGCTCCCTGACCACCCTTCGATCCTGATGCTGAAGGTGCTCCTACAAAACCCCCATGTCCTAAGTTCACACTCTGCTCTACAAGGACGGCTCGATGTACCGCATCCTTGAGGGTTTTAGGTTCAAACACCTTAACACCCCCAATTAAACGGTTGTTCAAACCTCTAATGAAATGTTTTTCCAACTGCGCTGGGTTGTCACTGAATCTTGAAAAGGGCATGAGCTCAAAGAACTTGCGCTCATACTCTATAACAGTCATAGTGTACTATCTCAGGTTATGGAACTCATCTGCTCTATGCTGCTTCCATTCCTCTGGTAGGAATCGCTCACGGAAGCTCTCTAAGAAAATCTCCCAAGTGACACTACCCATGTTAATGCCCAACTTCTTTTCCTCAATAGTCCACCAGGTGGCCCCAAAGAACTTTATATTGTAGTATTGAAGTTTTGCGGGTATCATCCCCACCCCAGTTTTACTTTCTATTGGGAAGGTTTCTAGGTCACCAAAATATTGTGTTCTTTTGTGTAATGTTTTTTTAAAGTTTTAGAACTAATGCATGGATGGATGTGTGGTAAATTAATAGCAATTTTTAAGGTTACTGATTCATCCCTCCCCTCTCAGTAACCTGTCATATCTTGAATATTTCCAACACCTATGTGTTTTGAAATCTTAGGTTATGTTGTAGGAAAGGGAACATATTTTCATGAGTACTACCATTGCACTTCATTATGAAAAATTTACATCAATGGTTTACTTACTGGCATCCCCAACATAGTCGCCAAAAACTATTAATTAATTATTTTTCCCTTCGTTCAAATATTTGATTCACCAATTACTATAAGCCCATATGCATGAAAAAAGATATTACTAATAATTGAGCCCCTTTACCTCAATTGAGCTCTCTATATTTTAAAGGTACAACTCCCTTCTAAAATGATAATCCAATTAAATCTTATTGAGAAAGAATAGTTTTTAAATTTCACACTTTTGATCTGAAAGTATCTAATGTTTTTTAAACATTATCCATAAACATGTAAAGAATGTAGAATATTTCAAATTCAAGTTGCTCTTAAAAGCCACATGACTAAATATTATAAATAATACATCATGTTGATCAGTAACAAAAAATACTTCAATATTAAATATGGTGTTCAGTACTTGATAGTAAAATAGGTCATTATCACATATGACATAAATCCAACATGAAGCCAAAACCATATGATTCAAGCATATACTAACCATTTTAAGGAAACCACATGATTCTCCACCTTTATTATTAATTTCAATAACCAAAATCATAATACTTTGAGAAGTTAAACAAATATATTATCTTCTAGATAACTAGAGGGACAACCCTCTCAAAATTTTGAAAATAAACTTAAAGAGTTGTATAGGGTGTTGATTCAGTTCTACAACCAAATCACGTAGGAATCCTTTCTTAAACTAACTTCCATGAACTAAAAACCAAGAAGCCCTATTGGAAAAAATATTTGTTTTCATGGTATAATTGCCACTTGGAGATGAGGAACTAATTACTTGATCCTGGTCATCATCAATTCCACCACTTGATTCTTTCCATTCCTTGTAGGCAGCTGCAAATTTTGCCAACTCCTAGTGATGTGGCACTTTTATATGTTCCAAATATTGCTTCCATATCTCTTTCATTTTATTAATGTACTTCAAATTTTTCTCATGTGTGTCAAGATGATCCCTGTTAAGTCTTTAACCGAAATGCCTTTCATTTCTTTCATGACTTTTAATTTCTCTTTGAAAGAGTCAAATATATATTTGTTCTACCTAATGGGATTTTATTCATTCTCCTTCAATGTTCATTTTTAGCCTAAATTTAATTATTAGTTTCAACGTGATCCTTGACCATAATATTTTCCTAACTTCAAAGTTATCTACGTAATCAGCCCAAAAAAAATCAATCTAGGGTTCATGTGTGAACCCTGAGTTTGTTTCAAGGAAAGCCTTAGCAAAACCCTTGCTATCAAATTTGGGTCTAGCTTGATATGGCTTGTGCTTTATAAGCTTTAGTTCTAACTCAAGATTCATGGCATCTTGCACTAATTTGACAACATAGTGGCATAGTTAAGTAGAGAGCAAGTACCTATAACCTTAATGGGGTTTCAACCTCTTATACAAATTGATAAACTATATATAGATTTCACTCACTAAATATTTGTCTAGGGAACACCTAGGCAATTTCAGAGGTTCTCCTTTGAAACTACCAACCCTCAAATTGGTAAACTATGGAAATTGGATAAAATATTTGTCATATGTCATAATCAGCTAAATTGGTTCTTAAGATAATCTTTTATTTTCCTTCCCTTGCATCTCAAAAATGAGTTGTGCCAAGAACACATCTTACACTCTTATGAGATTCTCCAAATTTTTGTTTCTTTGCAATATGGGGCAATTACCATATATGGTCATATCATCTACCATGGGTTGGTGTGGTAGTCCCTCCCACTCTCTGCAACATGCTAAAATGTTTATTAAAAAAAAAGGATATGTAGAAAACAACCAATCTATAGGCTTTTCAAAGTTCTTCATTAAGTTTCTCTATGATAATTTATGCCCAATCAATGTACTTATCTTCCCCTAAAATGGTTTTGATGACAAAGTACATCTAGTTCTCCCATAGGAATGAATTTTGGCTCCCTTTTACTCAGTTCAAGAAGATGATGATATCCCTCACATCCTTAATCATGTGTTCTCTAGTCAAAGAATGTGTAGACAAGAACCCCCTTTCTCTAGCTTGAACAACCAATTTTTGGAAATGGTGTTGTTATAGTCCTTTATATTCATGGATAATTGAGTATAAGTGGAATTTATGGTCCAGTCTTCATAGACCTCCATGTGAGGAATCCTTGGGGGTACCTATAAAATAAATTTGTTTTATTTAGATTAGAATTTGACCATAAAGGTTCCTAATACATCTTTCTACGACATCATAATTGTCCTGACATTCAAGCACTAGTTTTGGGCACAACACAACTTCAAGGAACCTTGCGGCCTAAACTAAACCACTCTTAGCTACTTTGTTTGCCATAGACCCAGGTTAAGCTTTTTTTTATCTCCCCACTAATTTTTCTATCTCTTCATCAACTAATCCAGTATCTCCTAATTCTTGGATAAAACTCAATAAGGGAGTGGGTTTCTTTTATTTGGGCATTTTTGGTCAAGAGGAAGTCATCAACAAACATACAAGAACGCAACTTGGCAATTCACAAGGATGTTGAGCTAGGAAAAACCTAAAAAATGCCTTAACTATTGAATAGAGAATCAAAAACCAAAAAATATAGGGATGAATTTTATGCTTAAACTTCAAGCTCATAGGAAGAGAAGTTACCTTGCCACCTACTCTTTTGTCTCCAAGAAATTTACAAGAAAAATTATCTAACACAGGTAATCATGACTATTTAAGGGAAAGCGATCATTTTAAATCAAATTTGTGCAACATGCTTCATTGAAAGATAGGGAGAACACTAATTTGATGACATGGTATAACTTTAAATGAATACTTAATTCTTTGCATATAACAAATCCACTATGTCATCACTATTTCTAATCACCATTAAATGAGTGTCTTTTCACCTTTTGTGGATGGTTCTTCTTGATGATGTATTTCCACATGTCTACTGGCAACCCCTTTGATATTAAGAGTGTTAAAATTTGAACCATGAATCAAAAGGTTTGAAAGTTCAAGTATATCCACCGAGAAATTTTGGAATTGGATGCTCCCAGACTTGGACATATTATACCTTTTACTAACCTAAAGGTTTGTGAACTCGTAACATTGAACCACAAGACAAAAGGCTCAAAAGTTCAACTTTGAAGAGAAAGCACCTATGTCTTTAATTATAACATAAAACTATCATAGCACAATGGGTGATGAAGACTTTTCAAACATAGAGCCTTGAACCCTAAACTTTAAATCTTGAACTTTGAACCTCGAACCTTATGTTTCATTAGTTAGTTCACAGGTTGGTATTAAGTTAGGCACGACAAAATAGAAAAATAACAAGTCAGGCATGACGTAGGGATATTATTAAACATTGAACCTAGAAATTTCAAGTTCAAAGTTTGACAACCCAATGGAGAATTTTTTAATCTTTTAAACTTATCCAAATTTTGAAAACAAAAGCATGGGCAACATGCCACAAAACCCACTCTTAAAGCCCTTGGAGGCCCCATAAAAGTTGATTTTAACACATCCTAAATTAAGAGGGCACCACCTATCCTTCCAAACCACCTCTCATAGAAGATTAACCTTTGGAGGCCCATTAACGGGCATGTGGACTAGGAGACTAGTCACATCATGATTGTGTAATTAAGTAATTAATTAAATCACTTAATAAAAGAAGACTTAGGTAAGTGTGACATAACCTATAAAAATTAACATATTAAATTAAATAATTTATTATGGATAATAGAAGAATGATATTAATTAAATAAAAATGTTTAAATAATTAACTTAACAATTTTTAAGTATATACAACTACCTGGATATTTTTTACCAACACTGTTGAACCCATGAGTTGATAGAGGATAAGTTACAAGAGAACTTGGATCCATTTTAATTTTAGGTAAATCATTAAAAATACAAGAATTGAGTTATGAGATGACATCAATGAGAGTATCTCTAGTACCAACACCATTTACAAAGGAAACTATCGGTAATGGATCATCTTGATCTTGTACTTCATCAGATAAAATTTTATACTAATAGAATGTATTATTTGAAGTACTAGAGCATAAATAAGTATACCATAATAAGGGGGGAAGTTTGAAGAACATCCCAAAGAGAGATTTAGTAGGAGTAACATGAAGTCAACCAATAGGATAATGCTCTACTATGGAGTGTCAATGTGATATAGCATCAAATGAGAGGATATTTTGGAAAAGTGGAATATCAACTCCTTGTTTAATTACATTGTTGTGATAAGTATAGCCTACTTTTTTTATAATTAGTAGCCACACACTTCTCAAAGTCTAGAGATATATAATAATTATAAAAAGGACGTGTAGGGTAAACCTTATAATTGACACCTCTAGAAAACATAAATTTCTTTAACATTGGTTGTGGCTCTTCTCCATTAACTTAGATTATTGACATGTTAGGAACCTCGGAGATAATAATTACATTAACAATTTATGTCTAACATCAACTTGTGGGAGTTTATATGTGAGAAGAGGTTCCTCATTTACTAATGTATCTTCTCTATAAGGGAGTGCATTTGAATTAAAAAATCATAGTGTAACATTAATAAAAGTATCAATGATCTCATCTTCTTGCAAAAAAATTATCTTCTATAGTAGAAATGATTTTTTAATTGGAATCATATCCATGTAGGGACATAGGAAGAACTAATTCACCATCACATGTGTGAAAAGGATCATCATTAATACCTTGAATACAATTAAATGTGAAATCGATTAAAAAAAAATCAAGTCCATTTTTAATGAGAGATATGACAAAGTTGGTTAGAGGTCAATTTATATCTTAGAAGTGATGAAATGGAATAGGGTTTGGGATAGGGCCCCAATTTATTTAGGAAGTTGAAACCTTTGTGATGTAGGAGAATCTTGTGTCATTTAGCAATCTTGCATCAACCAAAAACATTTCTTATTTTCTATACTAGTTTGTTGTTCAAGAAGTAGTCATTGATGCTTGTGATTACTATTTGTCAGCGATTAATATCATGGTGAGGACCTATTTTAGATTCTTACTATAAAATTGATTAAGATAATTCTCCTTGTGCCTTGAGTCCTGTGTTATTTTCTCTAGTCTGTGGTTTCATTTTAGCATGGCATGCTATTTCATTTGGTGTGATTTCTTGCATTGATGTGGTGTCTTGCACAATAAAGAGCTAAATTCTTGCTCATGTGAGGACCTACCCTTAACACTGCGTGAACAATTGGTTCACATTTCTTGGGTTATGATTTACTCCTCCAAAGCAAGACCTATATTATAATTAATTTATGACTGACTGATTTGTGGTCTAGTTGGATTTATAAGGACATTGTACTAACTTAGGGAATAATAGGTAGAGGAAGGAGGCCATGATCTTAAACTGAAAAAGATAGTGAACTTCAATAGAAATGTTAAAGATATTAGTATGAAAGATGAAGTAGAAGAGATGTTGAAGCTATTATATTTTCTTTGTATTGGTTGTAGCCAGGAAGGCCTTATAGCCTGACATGTTGTATGTAATGATTTTCATAATCAATTAGTAAATCTATGCAAGAAACTATCTTTTTGTTGTAATTTTGCATTTTTCTTTTGTGTGTACACTTACAAGCCCCTAGGACTCTAGACTGGATTTCCTTCTCCTATCAGTTCTGCATCAAGTGGTATCAGAGCCTAGTTTTCTTTCCTTATGAAGATTGGGATCATGGAAAACCTTAATTGGATTGGTTATAGGGTGGTACATTTGAATTTTGACCTAGAACTTGTAGAGGGCTATGATTGTTGCAAGAATTATTGTAAAAATAGTTTGAGGTAGAGGAAATGCAGACAATGCCATTATAGATATGTTGAGGTGGATTGGAACATGACTTGGAGTTGTTGAGACAACCTAGATAAGAGGTGTACATAATGAGGATATTAGTGATGATTATGAAGTAGTACTTAATCATAATCCTAAACCTAAAGTAGAAGAAGATGAGGAGAGGCTTCTGATAGTTTTGTCTAGGGAAAACTTTAGACCTGCTATTGAATTTTCTTGTTATGATGAAATAATTGATACCAATGGAGTGTTGGATTGGATCTCTAAAATGGACAAATACTTTGAGTATGAGAGTACCCTTAATAATAAGAAAGTAGAGATGGCAATCACCAAATTGAATGTTTATGCTTCACTTTGGTGGGATCATGTATAAACTGACAAGAAAAGAAGAGGAAAATAAAGATCAAGACATGGGCAAAGATGATTGGTAAGATGAAGAAGTTCCTTCCTACATATTACCAATTTAATCTATCAAGGAGAATGCGGATTTTGAGACAAAATAAGATGACTATGAAAGAATACACTAAGGAGCTTTACAAATTGGACATTACATCTAGACACGTGGATGATGAAGTTGAGAAATTTGCTAAATACCTAAAAGGTTTGAGGACATAAATTCAATATGAGATTATATATGTTAAGATGTATAGTGTAGAAGAAGCATATCAATATGACTTAAAAGTTGAATATTTATTGGCAAAGAGACATGATCATAGACAAAGAGTAAGAGGTGGTGGATTTCAAAGAAGTGAAGGAAAAATCTATGGAGAAAGTAGCTGATCTCATAATGCAATACAAGATAAAGGGCAAAAAAAATAGAAAGAAGAACCCATTGGTAAGAGAGGTAATTGAACTAGAGATAACTATATTGGTTACTCTAAGAATAATAATGGTGGTAAGAGAGAATAAGGATCTTAGTTTAAGGGTGCTTGTTTCAAGTGTGGAGAAGAAGGACATAGAGCCTTTAAATGTACTAATTCTAGCAAAAAGATTGGAGTTAGCAATAGAAATTCTTTGGCTTATGAAGAAATTGTTGAATCACCTAATGAATCTGAAATTGGTGAGAATTTAATAACACAAGAACTTTGTGGAATGAATAAAATGACAAGGAAACTATTTCGAGGAAGAGTTTTTTCAAGACCAAATGTAAGGTTGTTGGAAAATATTGCAAGGTGATCATTGGTAGTGTAAGTTTGAATAACTTGGCATTAGAGGAGCTGATAACAAATTACAATTGTAGAGACTGAGACACCCTAAACCTTATCATGTGGCCTAGATACATAAGGAGCATAATGTCATGCCCATAATTTTGAACATGACACACTCAATACATGCCAACTAAATTTGCTTAAACATTAAAAGAATTAATATGTTAGAGTAATTATTTGTTCGCACTTATTAATTAAATCACTTTGATTTAATTAATTAAGTTTCCTATTAATCTTGTTTGCTTAAGCTATATTGTAGGTGCATATAATTAATATTTTATTAATTATATTGTGCAACCTAACTTTTTTAGGCTTTAGGTTACCCTTTTTGGGTTTTGATCTCCTTTATAAGGATTGATCTCTTTGTATTTTGATAATGAAGATCTGTTGAATAATATTTTCTTTGTCTGAGTTTTTTAGATCAAACCCTTGCCTCTTCTTGTCTTTTTCTTCTCCGTGACAAGTTTTTTGCATGCAGGTTTTCTTGGGCTTGGTGGATTTTTTGTGTGCTTTTTCTCAAATCCTACATGGTATTAGAGCCTCCCTGCTGCTTCTCTATTGAATGATTTTTGAAGCTGCGATTCAGAGTTAGAAACCCTAGCTTTTTTGAGGTTTTTTCTTCAATCGGGAGGAAGAGCAATTTTTTGGAGCACTTTGGGCCCAAATGGATGCTACCATTAGATCCAGAAGGTCGTTTACAGTCAGGACCCATATTAAAAAAAAAAAATTGGCTTCTGTAGTGTCAGGCAAATTTTTTTTGTCCCCTAAGAGGCCGTACAGACGAGATTTTGCATTTATTGCAAAAAAAAAAAAAATTAAAAATTAAAAATCTTTTTGTAGGACGTGCAGCCCAACGGCCACCGCCTCGCCACCACTGCATGGCCTGCGCACCTCCGCTGCCGGTAGCAGCACCGACGGACTGCTGCGACGCCACCTTGCAGTCTCTGCCACTCTGCTCCTCTGTCTGCGGCCACCGCCACCAGCGTCTCCACCCTGGTCCTCCACCACAGACTCAATGCCAACAAGGACACTCTATCAACACCCGTCAGCGATCGTGTGGATGTTGCAGCGTGCCAGCAAGAGACACGTGGCATGGGCGCCATGTGGCCCCTGCCACATCATATGCTCTGCCACATGGCATTTCCACGTGGCATTTTTTTTAGCGATGGCCACGTGGTCGTCAAATATTTTGTAGTGATTTGCTAACATTAGCACGATGTCATCAGACCTTGCATGCACCTCTCTTGATTCTGTTTTGGAGCTACTTGTGGTTTTTTGGCCATAACTTGAGCATACGGACGTATTTTTTCGTTCCAAAAGAAATGTCGAAAAGCTGGTTCTAAGACGGAGATAGTGGTGTAGGAGTTTTTTGGTTTTGATACAATTTTTTCTTTTTGTTTTTGCAGTTGAAGTCTAAAGTTCTATTTTTGACTCTAGCGATCGTTTCTTGTGTGTCTCATCTTCGTTTTTTGAAAATGTGATATTTTTGAAAAGTTGGTTCTGTCTACTTTTCAAAAATGATGTAATTTCTTCCAGATTCTGCCCCATGTTCTTTCTATAATATTTTTGGCATTTTTGCTCTATGATGGATATCTTGGGTATTTCAGGTCTGGGGATCGTTTTCTCAGCATGGGATCTCTTCTTTTGGGCTGTACTATCTGTTGTATCATTTTTTTCCTATTTTGATATTGTTGATATTCATTGTAAGTATCTTTATGCAAACACACTGAAATAAAGTGCCACTCTTGCATTTCGGGATCCTTTTCATCATTGCGGTTTGTTGTACTCGCACTATTATATAAAGTGCCATGGGGGGGATAGTTGTTTGCCAATTTTGTGCCCTTTTCCTCTTTTTGCCTCATGCAGTGTCTGTAACACATGCTTTATAGGTGTTTGTACCTCACTCTCGATGTGTTTGGTTCCTATGTTATAGGAGATTTTGGCCCATCTTTTCAGTTCCTGTCACCTCACCTTGTCTGCATTAAGGGGGGGTTATATTGTTGGTTCTAATGCTTCCTTGCTTCGATGTTTCGTTGGAGTAAGCTACGTATTCAGTATTTGATCCTAGATACTAAGCGATTGCAGTGGCTAGCTACCTATGCATTATGGTGAGATGGATCACCTACCATATAGACACTCTCGATTTGTGCCTTCTATTTTCGTGGAGGATCTTTAGATCAGTAGTTTCTTTCTGACAAAGTTTGCAGCTTCTTCTGCTTCAATGGTTTTCTTCATGATCTTCTCTTTGTTCCTGTCTTCTGGAACATTATTTTCTATCTCTTTTTGGAGAGGGGTTTTTCCCACTGGGTTTTCTCCTTTGTCTCCAGTTTATAGAGATTTCCTTGTATTGGGTACCTGATCAGGCCTTGTTGCCAGGACCCATTTTTTCCTGCTTTCATAGCTGTGCTAGGTTAGCTTACCTCTTGAGCTTCGCTTAAGGGGGGGTGTTAGAGTAATTATTAGTTCGCACTTATTAATTAAATCACTTTGATTTAATTAATTAAGTTGCCTATTACTCTTGTTTGCTTAAGCTATCTTGTAGGTGCATATAATTAATATTTTATTAATTATATTATGCAACCTAGCTTTTTTAGGCTTTAGGTTACCCTTTTCAGGTTTCAATCTCCTTTATAAGGATTGATCTCTTTACACTTAGGGAAAGGCCCAACTGACCCCTTTACCCAAAGGCCACTACTTCCCTCCAAAGGGTGAGTGATGTCCTTCCACACCCATAAACATCATACTCTCAA
Source organism: Cupressus sempervirens (assembly GCA_028749045.1). NCBI lineage: Eukaryota > Viridiplantae > Streptophyta > Pinopsida > Cupressales > Cupressaceae > Cupressus > Cupressus sempervirens. Next base: position 292,331,950 of record CM053785.1, on the reverse strand, counting down.
AATCTAAGTAAAAATAAGGCAATAGAAATTCATCCACACCCAACAACACAACATGGACAATAAACAATACACATATGCCTCTGTAACAAAATTTACACAACATTTATATAGGAAAACAATACAATACATAATTCCTAAAACATGGAAAAATATCCAACCTTGCTCCAAGCTATGGCAAATGAACGATTTGAGAAGAGGCCTATATCCTTCCTTGATGCATTTTCCATACTAGAAAAATCTCTAAAACTATAGAGTGGGTGAACAACAACTCTTTTTTCAAACTCCCCTCTAATAGGAATCTAAACTCGTACTTTTCCTCCTATCATGAATGAGAGAAAACACTTAAACTCCACCTAAGGCTTCCTACTTGACTGAAACTCCACCTAAGGCTTCCTACTTGACTAAAACTCCATCTATATGAAGATAAGGTGGGAAGTTGGGTAAGACTTCTTCCATTTTTGAAATACTTGAAATAAAAGGGTTAGAAAAGTGATTTAAACTTAAGTAAAGTCAAAACTAAAGCCCTAACATGTAGGTAACTTAATTTCACTAAAAGAACACTCTAGGACTCTTATAAGGCCCTCTAAAGTTGCCTTAAATGTAGAGTTCTAATTTTATTAAATTAAAACCTTCAAATGACCATACTATGCAACTGAATTAATCTTAAACATCCCTAATTGGTTTAATTAAAGTTGGGTATCTTTTGCTAATATCTCAATCTGACTTTCCACTTAAACACATAACAACACAAGTCTCAAGTAGCACTATAAAATACACACTTTAACATTATGAATGACAAATCAATTTTCAAAAAATGAATCTAATCTAAAACACTCATTCACATTATGTTCACAAAGTAAAACACTTAACAACGAGGTTAAGATATCTTCATTGGATCTAACCTTGGCATTCTCAGTTAATATAAAGGCATAGTCTTGGATCTCCATTCTATCATGGTTATTTCCTGCACATGCAACCTACATATCAGTAGTCCAAGATAAATAAATCATATGCATATATAAATCCTAAATCAATTATATATTCATAATTGAATCAAAACATAAAGCATTTCTCAATCAAATTTCAAATAACATTTTCCATTTCTAAATCATTGTGCATATATAATACTAGCATGATTAGACTAAACATGATATGACCATTTGTAATATTTCATGATTTTTAAATATATAATCCATCTAACCTTTGCATACAAATATAATTTCAGACTCCTCAATAAAATAACCAACCAAGTACATGAATATAAATAAGCATCAAGCATCACCAATAAGTTCTAACATCATAAATAATCACCATAAAAATAAAGTGACCCATAGTATCAAATAGTCTAAATAACAGTCCAAAATAAGTCCAACATATAACAAGGTCTCAAAATATAAAGTATCTAAAATGTAAATAAACTATTATGCTATGCTATGATGGGCTAGGGTGAGGCCTCACATCCTCCCCCCGTAGGCATGAACATCCTCTAGGAGTTCATCGAAGAGGTAAAGGTATTGTGATCTCATTTGTGTTGTGTCCTCCCAAAAAGCCATGACCTCATCATAATAGTACCACTAGACTCTAATCTCATCCAACTCTATGCCTCAAAGTGCTAGGGTCTTTTAGCCCAAAATGTGAATGGGCTCCAGTGCTAGCTTCTTGTCTGATTCCACCTACAAGGCATTTCAATCTATAATGTGAGACTCATCATAAAAATACTTCCTTAATATTGAAACATGAAACACATCATGGATGCATGATAGGCTATGTGGCAAGGCTAAATGGTAGGCAACTAGTCCTATCCTCTCAAATATCTTGAATGGTCCCACAAATTGAGGCACCAACTTAGAATCCTTTCCAAAATGGATCAAAATCTTCTATGGACGCACTCTCAAGAAGACTTTGTCTCCAACCATGTACTCTCTGTCTACCCTCTTTGAATCTACATACTTCTTCTATCTATCCTGAGCCTCTTTGAGATGCTATGTAATAAAATATACTTGTTGCTCCATATCCTTGATGAACTATGGTCCAATAGACACTTTGTCCTCAATCCTATCCCAGCTTAATGGAGTCATGAAAGGTATGCCAATAAATGCCTGATAAGGCAGTGTACCAATGGATGAGTGAGCTTGTTATTATAGGAAAAATCCATGAGATGAAAGTACTCTTCCCATTTGATTTGATTATCCATGACATACATCTATAAAATATCCTCCAAAACCTAATTGACTCTCCCAATTTGTTCATCTAACTGAGGGTGATATGTTGTACTAAAATTAAGACGAGTACCCAAAGCTATTTGAAGCTCACTTCAAAATGAAGATGTGAATAACAAGCCTTGATCATAAATGATCTTGTGTAGACTACCATGAAGTTGAACAACATCTTGCAAAAATACTTATGTTGTTTCTGGTGTTGTAAAGGTAGTATGGATAGGAGAAAAATGGGCGGCCTTGGTCGATGTATCAATTGTCACCAAAATAGCATCATGGTGACAAGAAGACATATGAAGACCAACAATGAATTCCATAGAAATTACATCCTGCTTCCACTTAGGTATCTAATGTGGTTGTAAAATCCCCCCTACATGACTGTGCTCCACCTTTACTCTCTGGCACTCAAGACATCTAACTACTATATTGGAAATTTGTAATGTCATGCTTGGCCAACGATACAACTGCCTCAAATTTGCATGTAACTTCTTAACACTAGGATGTGTTGCATATGTTGCTCGATGAGCCTCTAATAAAATGAACTCATGAAAATCACCAATAAGAGGTACATAAATTTGTACTCTATATTACAAAAGCATCAGATTACAAGGAATAATTTGCATACTTCCCTACTAGGGGTCTCTACGAATGAATAATCTAATGAGCCTCTACATACAACTTATCTCTAGGAAAATGACACAAGATACACTCTTTCAAGTTTGTACTAGTATTCATGGATGATATCATATGTCATCTCCTACTCAAAGCATCCACAACCATATTATCCTTCCCCTTGATGTAATCAACATCAAAATCATACTCGCATAAGAACTCTATCAATCGCCTCTGCCTAGCATTAAGGTTTAGCTAAGAAAAGATATATTGTAAGATTTGATGGTCTAAATGAAGCTCAAAATGGTGACCTAAGAGGAAATTTCAACATCTCGCTAAAGAGTGAACTACTGTCGCGAGCTCTAGGTCATGACTAGGATAGTTGATAGGGAGGTTGGATGAACCAATCACTAGTTCATGCTCTTGGTCTTCTTGTAAGACTTTTAGGGTGTCTTCCCCACACCACTTTCCAAATATATGAGCTTAATTATCTAATGATCCCACGGTCTCTCTAGCCAACCAAACTACCAATAAAGATTAATCAATCAAGTCAAAACTTTATGCTTTCTTACTTCACTCACCATAGCCCTTAACACATCATAAAGGCTCTTAACCTCCAAATATTGAACTAAGCCTTGTAGAAGTGTGGAGGTATTACCAGATACTTCAACTCAACCAACTATGGGTGTTAGAAGTCTCACTTGGTTCATCTCCCCGTCTTATTTCATCAATTCTTCACAAATAGGCCTAAAAGGCTACTAGCCCCAATTAGGTCTCCTATAGCGAGAAAATAGGAATTTTCTCCCAATCTTTCCAAATAAACCTTACAAAATTTCTTAAAATTTTTGGATCATGTTCTAACCTCTCAATGATTTTGTGGGTCTTGGGGTCACGACCTTCTGTACAGTGCCCTAACTCAATTTGAGTGAATTTAAGGGTTTTAGGGCTTTAACCGATTATTCTGCAAGTTGGAAAGTGTGAGCCCATCAACTAGATTGGTATGACTACACACTCTTCATCATACCTTGGCAAGAATCCTATCTTCAATCTCCAAGTGGAATCTTGGCTCTAGTTATCTACCTGTACAGGTTATGTTGATTGCACCTTGGTCTTCTCTAGCCGGACTCACCACAGGCTCGCCTAGGGAAAGAATTAAAAAATGCCTTCCCTATATTTTAGGGCCCAAGAATATATACATTGAATATAAATTGATTCTACTCACTATTCCCAAGAGTTCATATAGATTAGACTATGGGAAAGTGAATTAGAGCCCCATCTTTGCCAACTACCTGGACAGAACCAACAAAAGTGCAAGAACAAAAATATTTTAAAAAGGAAAGTAAATAAACACAAAATGCCTATATAATTCCACACCAGGTATTATCATAACAATTTTAATCCTCTAACTAACTACTCACACTAGGTATTATCATAACAAGTTTAATCCTCTAACTAAATACTACCATGAAAAATGCACAAATTTGCTTATAATTACTTCAAAACTCCAATGTAAGAACTTCTATGTCCATAAAATAGGTGTCCAACCTTGCATGTTGGTCAAGGAATGTCTTTTATAGGGTGTTTGGGTGGTTATTTCCCCCTTAGGTCTCTTTTCCATCGAGTTATAACATTTTGACAATGTTGTCCAAGCAACTTTTAAAAGTCGCAAAGTTGCACAATGTAACTTTTACATCTATTGGTGTAAATAATTATTCACTATTTACACTTACTTAAGTTTACTTAGGTTAATGTATATTTTTATTATTTATTTATTAGCCACCTAGGAGTATGCAGACTCTTGTGAGTTGTCATGTTGACAACATAGGAGTTCACACCTCTTTTATGCACGTGGTGTCTATAACATAGGAGTTAGCACACTAATTAAATACATGGTGTCTACAACCTTCTTAATCTTATCCACTCATCTAGAATGTTGGATAAGGTGTATGCTTAGTTGGCAATGCTTGTCTTATCTCCTGATTGTTTCTAGAGACATTCTAGGTGCTTCCTAAGTGTCATTTATATACAAGCACTCCTAGTGTGTTCATACATCACATACTGAATAGAGCAATGTATTAGGACATACTCTGATTAATTGATCATATCCATTTTTTGTCTACAGTTGTGCTTGTGTTTGATTTCTTAGCTCCTGGGTGAATTTTACCCTTAGGAAAATTCTTACACGGTATCAAAGCTATACCAAATTCTTACATGGTATCAGAGCTTTTGGAGATTTTCTCATCACGTAGCCATTCGAGACCATTATTGCTTCAGCACCTTAGCCTGAATCTGGAGTATTGTAGAAATTGGGAGAGTCTAGAGCTAGATTTGACCTTGCCATTACATCCAGAATGCTGATTCAATGAAAATCAACTATAAAGTTGCCTACCCTAGGCCAAAGTTGATTGTGGTGCAAAATTTTTTTGTAAACTGGCACCCAAAGAACCAATTTGCAGCATTGATATGATCATTTTAGATTCGTATATTTAATTTTCAGATCTGCATTTTTTTTCATTTGCATCTCTACTATTTTTTTCGGATCTGCATTATTTTCCAAAAAAAATTTGGCCATTTTGCCATAGGAGAGATTTTTTGCAGGTGAAAATTGAAGCTTGCTAGTGCAAATTAGATATTTGCATCACATTTAGAAGATTCAAAAACCCCCATATTAGATTTTGTTTCATTCAAATTGGACATTTGAGGCAAAATCTAGAGCCATTTGATTTTTGGAGGCGCAACTGCGATTCAGAAAAAATAACAACAGTAGTGATTTTCAAACAATGATATCTCCCTCATACAAACTCCTTTTTGTGAGCAATTTTATTTGTTTTGGGGTAGGATTTCATGATCTACACAATGGTGTAGGTTGTTTGAGATCTCTATTCCTAAATTTGTCTGCAACTCGAAAATCTTGATTTTTGCCACTTAAAATGCTTAGTACAGGCTCATCTAGACTCCAAATCAGGTTCCATTTTTTTTGAAAGTGCATTTTTTTGTCTACTTTCCAAATCTGTAATTATATTATAGGTTATGTAGATAGAAATACTACTTTTAGAAATAGGCCCTAAATTGGCAAGTGGCTACTAAGTGCCTAAATCATACATTGGGGGGGTTCTTTGATTCTCTTTGATATTTTGAGGGTTCATTGATTGATCTCATGGAGTCTTGTTAGATTTTTCAATCTGGTGTTAGACCACAGTTGATAACAAGGAACTATCACAAATAGAGTGCTTTGATAATTGACCATCTAAGAGAACATCCAGAATTGCTTCCTTAACTCTATTCAATTCCACCACATTTTGATTGGACATATATTATCAACCTTAATCAATTTTTGCATAAAAGTATGAGTAAAGAATCTTTTGGTCCTCTTAGATTGGCACATTTTCCTTATGATATTTGGCTGTCTATTTGGGAAGCATATGGAGATCCATGTGATCCTCCATCTCTAGAGAACATTCTATATCTAGTCACTCTAGTTATGGTTTCTTCCACTCCATATGAGATCGCACCTCCAGCTCCTATTGCTCCTACTGATCCTGTTCCAGCCATGCTTCAGATTCAATGCAACAGGATACTTTATGTCTTCCTACACTACCTTCATGTGAAGACTTCCTTCCTACCCTTATAGGCCTATTCATGGAGTCTCACATTGAAGATGTGGGAGACATTCTTGATGAAATTTGTCTTCTTTTTGAGGCGAATACTTCTTCTTTTGCTGTAGTGACAGATTCATGTACTTCAACACTGCAGGGTACACATGGTCTTCCAGGTGATGATTTCTTGCTAGACATTTCAACTTTGTTCTTGGAGTCACACATACGGGATTTGGAGGACTTATTTGATGATATACCACTTCTCTTTGCTGAGGAAGATTCTTCTATAGTTGTTGCGAGGGCCCACTCTGACCCTCAAGTCCATGCTCTACATGATCAATCCTTCTAGGTTGGTGTGATTATGGATTCTCATTTACAACATTTGCAGGAGGTCTCTTTCACATTTGAGAAGATTGTTGGTTTCCTAAAGTAGGTTCTTCATTATTCCTTGTTCAATCTGTTCTTCTCTTTAGCGGTATTAGAGGAAGCCATCATCAGTATCGACACAGGGACTTTTGGACAGGTTTCAGCGACACCAGTCATGATAGAGATTCCTTCTCCATCCAAGGAATGCATCTCACATGTACCCTTACATCTATTTCTTCCAAAGGGGAGGAATTTCATTCAAAGTTCATGGATCAGCTTCTACGTTGGATCATTTCTCACTGATTGGCACACTACCTTTAAGGGGGGGGACTACCCCGTCTCCTTCTCTTTTTTAGGGGGAACTTTTTCCTCTTAGGAGGTTTTGTCCTTCTCCATTTTTCTCTTGTATATACTCGATGTATGTCATAATGGGGGGGTCTTGATTACTCCATCCATCCATGTATCACTTTTCATCTCTCTTTTTTGGGGAGGGTTTTTCCGATGAGATTTTCCCTATTTTCCCACTTTATGAGAGATTTGCATATCATTATGTACATGGGTACCTAACATGGCCTAGTAGCCGAGACCCATTATGCATTTCATCCTAGTTTTCGTAAGCTTAAGGGCATTCCCCTGAGTTGCACTTAAGGGGGGCGTTGGTGTAAATAATTATTCACTATTTACACTTACTTAAGTTTACTTAGGTTAATGCATATTTTTATTATTTATTTATTAGCCACCTAGGAGTATGCGTACTCTTGTGAGTTGTCATGTTGACAACATAGGAGTTTGCACCTCTTTTATGCACATGGTGTCTACAACCTTCTTAATCTTATCCACTCATCTAGAAAATGTTGGATAAGGTGTGTGCTTAGTTGGCAATGTTATCTTATCTCGTAGTTGTTTCTACAGACATTCTAGGTGCTTCTTGAGAGGCCTTTATATACAGTCACTCCTAGTGTGTTTGTACATCACATACTAAATAGAGTAATATATTAGGACATACTCTGATTAATTGATCATATCCATTTTTGACCTACAGTTGTGCTTGTGTTTGAGTTCTTACTTCCTGGGTGAATTTTTCCCTTAGGCAAATTCTTACATGGTATCAAAGCTATACCAAATTCTTACATCTTTTTGGCAAGTTCTTCCCAACTTAGCCAAATGAAATCCAATGCTTCCCAAATGTAACAGAAGACCTCAACTAAGGTAAAAACATTGTCCTAACCCATCCTAGACCCTACTTACCTCATGATAATTTCATCATCATCCTTGTGCAAATCAAGTTCTTTTACATCTTGTTGATCCCTAACTGCACTTACAAGTGTCCTAGGAATCTTCAAATCACACCCTATTGTACTTCTACCATGGTTCACATGACCTTATGTAAAACACAATCAAAATTCCCTAAAGGTGCACACACACAAAACAAAAACTTGGATTGATCAAGTAATCCTTGGGTGCTTTTGGACCAATAGTTAATCTCATGAGTCTTTAGCTTCCTAGACTCATATGTTATAACTCAACCATCCTACATAAGGACTAATCCTATGCCATCCAAAGAAGCATATATGAAAACAACCAAATTCCCTGATGGATCAAACACTACAAGAATAGGTGCACTAGTAAGTGCTCTTTTTGTAAAGTTTCTGCAAATTCTGAACAACCAAACTGATATAATGCCTTTCTCTACTTGTTGAAGATTATCTTGAGTATATCAGGCCTACGTATAGAGTTTTATTTGGAGTATAATAATTATTTTCCAAATACTTTATACTTGCTACAAATTGGATAGGGTAGTAATGCTAAAGGAGCATATTTATATCACATCCTTACCCCTTTATCCACATCCTTACTCCTTTATTTATATGGAAACCAAGAGGCATGTCCTTGGAAAGGACATGACTCTTTCCAAGTTGGCCCTCCATATAAACTCTCAATTTATCTTGCCAAGATCGATGTATCAATAGGAATATAATTAGTTAGTAAATATACTATCTATACTATGCAAATAAAACATAACAAGTGCTCCCATTGAAGATGTTGATTAGGTTATACATGAAGGGTATTTAAGAGACTAGTCTTTTCTAAGGATCTCCATACTTTGCTAGATCTAACATTTTGTAGTTCAGATCAGTTATGATCATCAGAGTTACATAGAATTAACACTCTCTCTTAACTTGATAATCATACTAAGAGATAACATATCTAGCACCATCAATCAAGATGAATAAGAATAGATTGATACTCTATATCTATCTAAATCTTCTAAGCATGTGGTATCATTGAACACATGATACTATGTCATATTACTATCCTTGTGATATGACTTATCACTTATACTAGTGATAGTAGTATTGCATTGAATGCAACATATAGGATAAAACCTGGAGAATGATTAAATTCTTCCTTTATCCAAGTTGTGACTCATAGGTACTAGAAGGCCTATATCACAATATGATCCTGAGTTAAGATCTACTAGTACACAGGATACAATTTGGAGAATGATTAAATTCTTCCTTTATCCAAGTTGTGACTCATAGGCATAGAAATGACTACATCTCAAAGTGATCTTGAACTCATCTAAATCTGATAGTAGTTCTCTACTGTTCAATACATTATCTTAGAGATTTTCATCTCTCATAATGTATTTTATACAAGTGTTTATTATCTCAGAGATCATCACCTCTCAAATAATGAATACAAATGGTGGAGCCCATAAAAGTCAATAGCCTAACAATAATAATTTTAACTTAAAATTATTTTATTAATAATTAAAGAATAAAAATGTATTATAATTTAACCATACCAAGTCTTTTCCTGAAGTGGTCTATCTTCACTTGAGGGAGAGGTTTTGTAAGAATATATGTTGTCTAGTCTATAGTGCAAATGTATTCTAATTTTGGAGTATTCTTGTCTACCATATCTCTTACATAATGGTAAGGAATTTCAGTATGCTTAGACTTGTCATGAAAAATTGGATTCACAAAAAGCTTGATGCAACTTTGATTATCATAATGAATAATAGTAAGATTCATGGGTTGACCAAATAATCCCACAAGTAACTTTCTAAGCCAAACTGCCTCCTGAGAGGCCATTGCTATGATAATGTATTCAGCTTCTATGGAAATCTATGTTACTGAAGCCTACTTTCTGCATATCCAAGATATCATCGTTGAGACTAAACTAAAAAAAAATCTTGAAGTGATTTTCCTATCAGTAACACTTCCAACCCAATCTGAGTTTGTGTACCCATGTAAGTCCAAGTCAACTTTCTCATACTCGAGCCCAAGGTTAAGAGTTCCTTGTAAGTATCTCATAATGTATTTGACTGCAACTAGGTGAATCTCCTTTGGCTCACACATAAACTGACTTAAGGCATTAACAACAAATAAAATATCAGGTCTTGTATTTACCAGGTACATAAGAGACCCAATCATCTATCTATAAAGAGTAGAATCTATGGAGGGTGATTCTATTGTTGCTTCCTTAAGTTTGTGTAGATTAGTCTCCATTGGAGAAGACACAAGTCTATAGTTCCACATTCCAAATCTCTTCGATATATATAATGTACACTTTCCTTGATTAGGTATGATGCTATCAGAGTTATGCCATACTTCCAGTCCTAGGAAGTAATGAAGGAGTCTTAAATCTTTCATTTCAAATTCTCTAATTAAGTCTTTCTTGCATTGATCTATAAGATGATCATCACCTATTATTAGTAAATCATCAACATATAGTATCAAAATTATCATATAATCTTTATCCTTTTTATAATAGAAATTTGGATAAACTTCATTCTTGGAGAATCCTAAACATGAGAGATAATTATTAATTCTTTCATACCATGCCCTTGGAGCCTGTTTAAGCCCATAGAAAGCTTTCTTAAGCCTACAAACAAAGACTTTAGGGTTATGAGTTTCAAATCCTTTAGGTTGTTCCAAATATACCTCTTATGTAATCTTTCCATTTAGAAATGTTGTTTTCACATCCATCTAATGTACTTTCCATTCCTTCGATGTTGCAATAGCTAGGACTTCTCTTACAGAGGTGTACCTAGCAAGTAGAGCAAAGGTTTCTTCATAATTAATTCCCTCCTTCTTAGAGAATCCTTTGGCTATGAATCTGGTTTTATATTTTTGATGCTACTGTTAGCAACATGCTTGATATTAAATATCCACTTAGAAGAAACAACAGATTTTCCTTCAAGCCTTGGAACAATCTCCCAAACATCATTCTTAATAATGGATTGGTATTCTGCCATCATAGCATCTGAGACATTTATTGGTCCTGATTTAGATAAATCACTCATGTTTGTTGCATAACTAGAGAATCTTTTGGGTCTTTTGCTTTCTCTGAAGGTTCCATATGGTGAAACGAAGTCTTGTGCTTCCTCTGCGGTCTTAATAGCCCAAAGTGGTCTTTTCTTAGGATTTTGAGTTTCCTCAAGATTAAGATTTTGAATTTCATCTTCCATTTATTCAATTCTCTCCCTTTGAAACTTAGATTCATTATTTTCTTTATAACTAGGTATATGTGTAGGATCTTCAGAACTAAGGGCTCTTTTGAATGCTAAATCTTCTTTAAATATTACATCCTTAGTAAGTTCAATGTTTTTTTGACCAAGTATGAAAACTCTATATGCTTTAGATGTTTCACTATAGCTAACAAAAATACCTTTCCTCCCAAAAGGTTCTAACTTAGTTCTCTTTTCTTTTGGAACATATATGTATACAAGGCACCCAAATATCCCAAGATGGCTTATATTTGGTTTAACCTTAGAAAAGACTTCTTTAGGATTTTTATCTCTAAGGTGGGAGTGAGGACTTATGTTTTGAATATAGATAGTAGGACATGAGGCTTCTGCCCAAAGATAATATTCTAAATTTTGATCAAATATAATAGCTCTTGTTGCTTCTATAGTTATTCTATTCTTCCTTTCTACTACCTTGTTTTGTTGTGGGTTACAAGGAACAATATACTCCCTCTTAATTTCAGCTTCTTTACAAAAATCTTTAAACAAATTTGAAGTATATTCCCCTCCATTATCAATCCTAAGAGTTTTAATTTTGTGTCCTAGTAGACTTTCAGTTAAGGTTTTGAATTCTTTAAATCTCTTAAGGATTTTTTCTGATTCTTTACATTTTAAGAAGTAAATCCATGTTTTCCTAGAGAAATCATCTATAAAAAGTATACAGTATCAAAATCCTCCAAGAAAAGGAACATGCATAGGTCCACATAAATCTAAGTGGCCTAATTCCAAAATATTGTTAATTTTTCTAGTGCTATCTTGAAATGGAATTTTGGTGTTCTTACCCAGAGCGCATCCTATCCATATGCTTGAATGATATTTATTCAACATAGGTAAACCATTAACCATCTTCTCCATATTTCATAAGGCTATGAAGTTTAGATGTCCTAACCTTCTATTCTACATTTTTTATATCAGCAACTTCATGAATTAAGGCTTGAATAGGTTCGATGTTTAGTTCATACAAGTATCCCTTTCTTTGACCAATCAACTTCGATTTCTTAAATGAAGAGTTCTTAGACTAGGTCATTACTTTATTGTCCATGAATGCAACATTATGTCAATCATCTTCAATTTTTGTAACAAATATTATATTCCTCTTTATTCCCGATACATAGAGTGCTCTTTTGAGATGGAGAGAAATACCTTACTTCAGTTTCAAGGTGCAGTTCCTAATTCCTTTGACTGAATGAGAGAAATTATCACCTATGGTAATTTTTCCATTAATTTCTTCTAATATTGAGTCTAGTACTTCTTTGTATCCTATAATGTGTCGAGATGATCCACTATCAATTACCCATTCTTTTCTTGGTACTTCATTTGATAGTGTAGAATACAATACATGTTTCTCAAGATTATAGTTCTCTTCTTTCCTAGTAACATTTGTACAGTTTACTTGATGCTTTATATTCTCAGGGAAATTAGATCTATGGTGTCTAAATTTTTCACATTTGAAGCATTTTATTTTGGATAAATCTCTCTTAGGTTTGTCATATCTTTGATTAGGTACCTTCTTCTTCTTGAAGTTCTTCTTCTTACCTTTCTAGGAATTTGTGTTGAGAATGTGAAGTTCTTCATCTTTAGTTTTCAATTTTCCTCTTTTCTGAAGTTTACTAGATTCTTCTTGAAGGAAATCTCCTTTAAATCTATTGAAGTTTGGAAGATTATCTCTAGCACTTACTCCTTGTGAGAATGTTTCCCATGAATTTGATAACCCATCTATAGCCTAAAGTGTTAGCTCTTTGTCATTAATTATGGTCCCTATACTTGCAAGTTCATCTCTTAAACAAGCCCCCTTTAGGAAGTACGAATTCATAGATTCTCCCTTCTTTATCTGTATATGATTCAGTTGCCTTTTTAGTGCAAGGATTCTAGTTGCATTGTTAACCTCAGATGCATTTAATAATGCATTCATCATATTAAATGTTGTTTGATGTTTCATTAGGATAGGTACTATTTCATTTTTAACTCCATCTAATATGATTTGCATGGCTTTCATGTTTCCTTTACTCTAGATAGTTTTATGAGGATTAGCATCAAGTTGCTTGGATTATTTATCAATAAACTATTTCACATCACTATCTTCAAGAATCATCGTAATTCTAAATTTCCAAGCAACGAAGTACTCTTTTCCATAAAACCTATATTCAAGACTAATTGTGCTAGCCATTGAAGGTAGAAGGATGTTGCTAGATATTTTAAAACTGATTGTCAATTTGTAGAGCCTAGGTTCGACTACTAGAGCTCTGATACCATGTAAAGTTTCTACAAATTCTGAACAACCAAACTAATATAATGCCTTTCTCTACTTAATGAAGATGATCTTGAATATATCAGGCCTGTATATGAAGTGTTATTTGGAGTATAATAATTATTCTACAAATAATTTATACTTGCTACAAATCGGATAGGGTAGTAATGCTAAAGAAGCAAACCTTTTTTTTTTTTGTGTCCTTTATCTACATCCTTATCCCTTTATTTATATGGCAATAGAGAGGCATGTACTTAGAAAGGACTTGACTCTTTCCAAGTTGGCCCTCCATATAAACTCTCAATTTATCTTGCTAAGATTGACATCTGAAGAATAATATAATTAGTTAGTAAATATACTAACTATACTATACAAATAAAACATAACAAGTGCTCCCATTGAAGACACCAATTAGGCTATGCATGAAGGATATTTAAGAGACTGATCCTTTATAAGAATCTCCATACTTTACTAGATCTGACGATTTGTAGTTCAAACCAATTACAATTATCAAAGTTACATAGAATTAATGTTCTTGAGCTCCTGAAAGGCTTTGTCGTAGTTCTTTGTCCACTTGAACTTTTTTCCTTTCCTTTGAAGAGATGTGATGGGCTGAACCAATCTAGAAAATTCTACCACAAAATATCTATAGTAACCTGCTAATCCCATAAAACTCCTTGCCTCAATGGCACTAGTAGGTGCAGGCTAATCCATAATGATTCTAATCTTTGATGGGTCTACTGAGATCCCATCACCAGTGATAACATGACCTAAATAATGAATATCAGATCTAAAAAAGTCACACTTCTTCAAACTATCATACAACTGATGCTCCCTCAAAAGATGCAATATCTATCTTAGGTGCTCATCATGCTCCTAATCATGATAATATATCAATATGTCATCCATGAACACCACCACAAACTTATCAATAAATGTACAGAGTACCCCATTCATGAGACTCATGAATACATCTGGTGCATTCATGAGGCCAAATGACACCATAGTGAACTCGTAGTGACCATACCTTGTGCAAAAGGTAGTCTTGTGGATATAACTCTCTACAATTCTCAGCTGATGATAGCTCGAATTAAGATCTATCTTGAGAAAATACGGGCACCCTTAAGCTAATAAAAAAGGTCACCAATCTTAGGAATTGGGTATCAATTCTTAATAGTTACTTTGTTGAGTTGTCAATAATCAATACATAATCTAAATGACTCATCCTTCTCCTTCTCAAAAATGATTGGTTTACCCCAAGGTGACACACTAGTATGAATATGCCCCTTCTCTAACAACTCTTCTAACTGAATCTTTAGCTCATTGAGCTCCTATAAAATCATCTTGTATGGTGCTCTAGATATAGGCTCAGCTCCTACCACAAGATCAATGTGAAAATCAACTTCTCTAGGCAGGGGCATACCATAATGCTCAGAAGGGAACACATCTCTTGTAAGATAGGAAAATCATCAAGATAAGTCTCCTTCTCAAACTCCTTGTCTCTTTCACTAATAGTGATGGCAAAATCCTTTGCGCATGCACCACTTAAGCTGCATAGTGGATATTATACGAAGTAATTTAAACCTCTGTACTCTAGAAATTAGTGTGGAAGTGTCATGTCTATCTACACATTCTACCCTCTTTTGTTGATAATCCATCTTTACGTTATGGGCATATAGCCAATCCATGCAAAGAACTACATCATAGGTACCCAAAGTGGTAATGTGAAGTTCATCCATGGTAGTCATGTCTCCAATTTGAATCTCACAACCACAAATCAAGGAAACAAATGACACTCTAGCACCTAAGACTAACTCTACCTCCTAATTGACATCTTGTCTAATTACCACTAGCCCACAACACTCCACCACAAATGGAGATATAAAAGATTATGTAGCTCTAGAATAAAAAAGAAATAGAAACTCTATTAGCTCATATGATATATGTGGCCTTAATCACCATGACCTAAATTTCTACCTAATGGTTATCAACCACTATAAATACTCTATGATATTTTCCCTTGTCACCTGCTGTGGACTTCGAAGTAGCCCCTCTCTAGAAACCTAATGTTGAACCTTGTTGGAAATCTCTAGCAATGTGACCCATACCACCAAAAGTGTAGCATGATCCTCTAGCTTGAATCTAAAAGGTCACAACTTCTTGGGAGGACACAAAACAAATGAGATCACAACACCCATAACTCTTTAATGAACTCCAAGAGGATATTCATGCCTTGGGGGGGAGGATGCGAGGCCTCACCCTAGTGTTAATCTCAGATTGGTTTTGACACATGAGTGGCAATATACTTAAGTCATTTACTTAGTTTATGTTGAACAAGTAATGTATGCCAAGCATAAGTTGTTAGATAGTATATGTCGAGCAAGAGATATACAATATATGTCAAGTAATTAGTAAGTGTTGAGTCACTCAAGTGCCGAGTAGATAGTAAGTGCCAGGTCACTCAGATACTGAGTGATCAGTGGATGCCGAGTCATTTAGAGGTTGAGTTACAACATTGAAGAGATAGTGGATGCCAAGCATCAAAAACCTCAAATGTCAAGTAACATAGTTTTGACATCGTTGTTTGTAATGACACAAACTACTGTGTAAACTATTTTGTAGCCAACTCGAGGATTGTTTTGCAATCCTAGATGATAAGGATGAATCTTTATTGAGGATCCCTATACAATACATGAAACCAATTAGTTGAAGGGATGTTTTGAGTGGCTAGATGCATGAATTAAAATTGTTGATTCATACCTAACCCTAAGTCACCTAGATCTTCTTAAGGAGGACAAACCCTAAAAAAAACTTTATGAGTGTTAGAGGAGAAAAGAGAGAAGTTTGAATGCACAAATGGAGCATTCGTGATGACTAAGGTATTGTGAACTGAGATACATTGCAAAATAAGTTAGAGGAGAACAAGAGGAAAGGAATTAGAGGACAAAAGAGATACATCTAATCAATGAGGATCAAGTACACATCAAGAAAGAGGTGATGTGTTATCTCGCAATAGAGTGCTAATCTCAGGATCATTGTTGAGACATGCTAATAGGTGAATCAGTTGAATCTCCTAACAGAGTAGTCTTAACAAGCTATTGTAAATCTTTTAACAGGGTGCTTACTTCATTGTAAATTGAAGTCATTTTACCAGGCACACTTCTAACAGGGTGTTGAAATCCTTCAATAGGGTAAAATCTAACAATCTTGTAAGCCTTTAACAGGGCAGACCTTTCACAAGGTAGATCATGTTTCATGATTACACATTGTACTCTTCATTGGATACACATTATTACTACAATAGTGGGGATTTGTGGGTGTCATCCCTCCCCAGTTTTACCTTCTCATTATAGGGTTTTGGGTAACCAAATATC
The DNA here is from genome assembly GCA_028749045.1 of Cupressus sempervirens. Lineage (NCBI taxonomy): Eukaryota > Viridiplantae > Streptophyta > Pinopsida > Cupressales > Cupressaceae > Cupressus > Cupressus sempervirens. The sequence continues at coordinate 292,315,004 of CM053785.1, read as the reverse complement.
TTGTGTCATACATGTGTTGAATGTTATTTGCTTTCATATTATAGATGAATGTGTTTAGCTATCTATTTCAATTTACATGCATAATTATGAGATGGATGTGTGGTAAATGAATTTACGGTTAAAATTTTGAAGGACTGATTCACCCCTCACCCCCCCTCTCAAATTTTACTTTCCCTATTGTATTTCCAACACCTGACCCATCATAGCATATCATAACTTTTTATTTACATTTTAAATACTTTATATTATGAGTGACAAATCAATTTTCACATAAATAAATTTAATCTATAAAACACTCATTCATGTTACATTCACAAAGTAAAATACTTAACAACAAGCTTAAGATCTCTTCATTAGATCTAACCTTGGCATTCTCAGTTAGTATAAAGGTATAGTCTTGGTTCTCTATTTTACCATAGTTATTTCCTGCACACTCAACCCACATATCAGTAGTCCAAGATAAATAAATCATATGCATATATAAATCCTAAATCAATTATATATTCATAATTGAATCAAAATATAAAACATTTCTCAATCAAATCTCAAATAACATTTTTCCATTTCTAAACCATTGTGCATATATAATACTAGCATAACCAAACTAAACACGATATGACCATTTGCAACATTTCATAATTTTCAAATATATAATCCATCTAACCTTTGTATTCAAACATAATTTCATACTCAATTAAATAACCAACCAAGTACATGAATATAAATATTCATCAAGCATCGTCAATAAGTTCTAACATCATAAATAATCACCATAAAAATAAAGCACTCCATAGTATCAAATAGTCTGAATAATATTCCAAAACAAGTCCAACATATAACAAGGTCTCAAAATATAAAGTATTTGAAATGTAAATAAATTGTTATTCTGTGCTATGATGGACTAGGGTGGGACCTCACACATAAGTTGTTGGTAAGTGAACAATGCCTTATCAAGCTCTAGATTGGGAATTATCATGATGAAGTATTATGTGATATAATGCCTATGTATTGTTATCATATTTTGTTGGGTAGACCTTGGTAGTATGATAGGCAACCTTTACATGATAGTAGACTAAATCAATATACTATTTGGGTTGATGGGAAGAAATAAGTGTTGTTACCTTTGGGAGAGAAACCTGATGAGAATAATTGTACCATAGTAAATGTATGTTTGGTTGAAGGGAATCAATTTATCAAGGATGTGAAGGAAAAAAATGTTTGTTTCACCTTGATTCCTAGGAAGACTAAGAAACAAGATGAACTGGAACATACACATGAGATAAAGTCTTTGTTGGGTAAATTTCAAGATATTATTTTTGATAATGTACCTAGTGGTTTGCCTCATGTAAGAAGTATTAGCCATTGTATGGATTTTATAGTGGGAGCTAGTTTACTTAATAAAGTACCACATAGACTCACACCTGTTAAAAATATAGAATTGAATGGACAAGTGAAAGAATTGCTTGATAGATGTTTGATCAAGGAAAGTTTGAATCCTTCTATTGAACCTATTGTATTGGCATCTAAAAAGAATGGAGAATGGAGAATGTGTATTGATTATAGAGTTATAAATAAGATAATAGTGAGTTGTAGATTTTTATTTCCTAGGACGGATGACATAATGGATTATTTGAGTGGGCCAAGATATTTTATAAAGATTTATTTGAAAAGTAGTTATCATCGTATCAAAATTAGATAGAGATGTGAATAGAAAATTACTTTGAAGACAAATTAAGGTTTATATGAATGGTTGGAAATGAAATTTGGTTTAACTAATGCACCTAGTACTTTAATGAGGTTGATGAATGAAGATTTGAAGAAATTGTTGGGTAGTTTGTGATTGTATTTCTTGATGACATTTTGATATTCAACAAGACTAAAGAAGAATACCTTGAGCATGTTAGAAAAATATTATAGAAATTAAAGGAAGAAAAGTTGTTTATTAATTTGAAAAAGTGTTCAATCATGAAAGAGGAAGTTGTATACTTTAGTTTTGTGATTTATGTTGATGGTTTAAAGATGGATCTTTAAAAGGTAAAAGTTATCCTTGATTGGCCTACACTTCAGAATGTTGGAGAGATTAGATTATTTCATGGATTGGCGAGTTTCTATAGGAAGTTCATTAGAAATTTTTGTTTAGTATGTAGTGCCATGATAAAAACTATGAGAGGGGATAAAAAGAATTTCAAATGGACCCATGAGACACATAAAAATTTTGAAACATAGAAGCAAAAGGCAACATAATTACCTACACTTGGTTTGCCTAATTTCACTAAGGTTTTTCAAGTTGATTTTGACGCTAGTGGAAATTTCATTGGAGTTGTTTTGAGTCGAAAGGGAAGACATGTAGCTTTATATAGTGAGAAGTTGAACGATGCTAAGAAAATATATTCAGCTTATGATGAAGAACTCTATGTTATTGTTCAAGCTTCAAAGAAATGGAGACATTATTTTATGCATGAGGATCTTGTGTTGTACAATGATCACAAAGCTTCAAAGTATTTTGGAAGTAAAAAATAAATTAAATCAAAGACATGTGAAGCAGGTATAGTATTTGCATAAATTTTCCTTTCTGTTGAAACATAAGAGTGGACAGTCAAACAAATTTGTTGATGCTTTGAGCATAAGAAGAAATTTGTTGACTGAAATAAGCATTGAGCTACTTGGTTTCGATGATTTAAAGAATTTGTATGGAATTGGTCTTGATTTTTTACAACCTTGGAAGACTTGTAAGAATAAAATGATGAGTGGGTAGGATAAGATGATGAGTGGGTAGGATAAGTGGATTGATTATTTCATTCAAGAAGATGTGATGTTCAAAGCAATTCAATTATGTTTACCAAGAGGATCAATGAGGGATAATATCACGAAGCAGAAAAATAATGGAGGACTTGCTAGACATTTAGGATTGACAAAATAGTGAATATGATCTCTAATAGATATTATTGGCCTCATATATATAGAGATGTTTAGAAGATGGTTAAAAGTTGTTGAATTTGTCAAACAACAAAAGGAACCAGTCAGAAATTGGGTTTGTATTCACCATTGCTTGTTCCAAATAAACCTTGGAAAGATATCAGCATGGACTTTATTCTTGGACTACCTAGAACTCAAAGAGGTTGTGATTTTATTTTAGTAGTGGTAGACGAATTCTCTAAAATGGCTCATTTCATACCTTGTAAGAAGACATTTGATGCAGTACATGTGGCTAAATGATTTGTTAGAGTAGTGGGATTACATGTGTTGGAATTCTTTAGAATAACTAAGAGGGGGGGGGGGGGGGGGGGGTGAATCAGTTATCCAAGGTCCAAATGTCCATATAAAACTTAACAAAATCCATATACATATACATACTCAATTGTATCATGCATGCAACTAAAACTTTCATAAATTTAGTAGGTCATTGTCCTGGGTCATAATGACTTTGAAGAAATGTAAACATTGAACACAATAAAATCACTCACACATTTGACACAAAGATTTTATGTGGAAACCCAAATTGGGAAAAACCACCAGTAACATGCTACTAATTCTCACTCTTCTGAAGTGATGCCCTATGAAAGGCCAATCATGTTAAAGGTTATAATACACATTGTTAAATGTGACCTGGTTAAAGGATTCTAATCACCTTGTAAAGAGTGATCCTTGTTAGAGGACTTTAGAACATTCAATTAGAATGTCACCCAGTTAAAGGATTTACAAATGATTGTTAAGTCAACCTTAATCCAAAGGATTTGCCCTAGACTAATACAATGATTAGAAAGTAATAGTAAGGCTTTGATCTAATAACAAATCACAACTCACTTGCAGATTATAGATCTTTGTTTCAGTCCTCCATTCTTCTTGGTTTTCACACTTCACCTCTAATAGCTTGTTTTCCCTTCAAGCATTCATCCTCTTAAGCCTTCTTTCTTTGCATGCCAATTACAGACTCTCCTATTCGGCCACCATATGAAGCAACACCCTAGAATCCTTGTCTTCTTTGGGTTCTCACACATGCCAACTATTGCTTCAAGCCTTGTATCTCCTTATAAAGAGAATTTAGGTGTTTTCTGCTCAACCATGATCATCCATTTTAGGATTAGGTAGGATTCATTGAATCTACCCTCTTTTCCATTTTTCTCCCTATAGAAAATTCTTCTACAATCCTCCTTGAATTCATCTCAAAATAGTCTATCTTGAATTTTGTGCCACCAACTCATCAAGCTTATCTTCCACACGAATCACACAATCCAAGAACTCAACTTTGTCAACTTAGATTTAGTGAATCTTTGATCTAATTCATATTGTTGTCACTCAAAAATAACTAACCTTTGATACTCGACACACACCATGTTACTCGACATCCACTAATATTCACTCGACTTATATTGTCTTTTACTGTCACTTGACACTGTTTAGAAATTACTCAACACATACTAAATTCACTCGGCATACACTATATTTCCACTTTTCTCAGCACTAACTAATTTTTTGCTTGACTTACACTAACATTTTTTGGCACCAACTGTTCACTTGGTCAAGCTTGACAAAAACAATTCTTCTTCCTTGTTCTTCTATACTTAGTTAGTCTATCCATCAAATTTAGCTTTAAGTAGATAAACAATACAACATATCATCCATGTATTACTTGTCCTTAGTACTCCTTTTATACACTAGATAACTCAACCTTTCTCTAGGTGCTCTTGTTATCCTTTCTTTTCAAATCATCTTCATCAATCAAACAAATGATAGCATTCAGAACAAACAAGAAATTGTCTCACTAGCAAGTAGCAAGTTTGACATCATGATAATATAATTATTGTTTCCATATTCCACATATCAAAACAATCTTGTTTTCAACAATCTCCCTCTTTGGCATTGATGGTAAACCATTACATGAAAAATCGGCAACAATATCCAAAAAAAAAAAAAAAAACTTGTGTTGAGATCTCTCCCTCTAACAGTATGTGTCCTTCCTCTATATAGGGTATTGTGACTTTGTCAGTCTCTTCTTAATATCTCTCTCTTTCTAATTTCCTTCCATATCTCCCTCATAGTGCCAATCTCTCTCCTTTGTTATTTCATTGATGTTCTGACTTTCTCCTTCTGACTATATCTCCCTCTTCGTTAGGTATCTCTATATCTATGCTCTACTCTATTGTTTGTCCCTCTTACTAGGTATGTCTTTGTTATGTATTTCACTATCTCCCTCTTTGACAACAATGTCAAAGATTTGTCATCTCAACATGCAGATGTTATCAATTCAGGCTCTCCCTTTGTCACCTAACTTGTGATTGATCATCTGGTTTACTTCTTTGATTACTTTAGGTAGATCCTAAAGCAAAATCCACTATATCAATGTGTAAAATATGACATTCAAATCAATTGATGTAGGGCACAAATTTTGATCCTTAAACAACTTTGGATAGGGGTATCACGCCTAGTTTACCTCTTAGATACTCACAAGCATCCTTAGGTAAAGCTTTTGTGAATATATTTGCAGTTCGTTCTTTTGTATTCACATATTCTATCTTCACTTCTTTGTCTTGAACTAACTCTCTCAAGTAATGATACTTGATTGCAATGTGCTTTATCTTTGTATGCATCATAGGTTTCTTAGATATGTTTATAGCACTTGTGTTATCACAATAAAGTATCATTGGTTTAGTGATCTCCTCCTTCATTCCTTTGAGTGTCTGTTTGATCCATACAATGTTTGTACAATTCACTACAGCAGCAATATATTCAGCTTCAGCAGTAGATTGTGATATACATTTTTTTTTCTTACTAGTCTATGAAACTAGTTTCTTTCCTAAGAAAAATGCTCCACCACTTGTACTTTTTCTATCATCAATTTTTCTAGCCCAATCAACATCTGTGTAGGCTCTCAATTCAAACTTATCATTTTTCTTATAGTATAGACCATAGTCCCCTGTTCCTTTTAGATATCTCATTATCTTTTTGATGGCCATCAAATGATTCTCCTTAGGATTAGCAAAAAATCTTGCAACAATCCTAATAGCTAATGCAATGTTAGGTTTGCTATGAACAACATATTACAGTTTTCCAATCATAGACCTATATAAAGTTTTGTTTACTTTAGTAGAATCATCTGACTTAGATAATTTATGTCTTGTGATCATAGGTGTGCTAAATGGTTTTGAATCCTTGATACCAAAAGTTTTCAATATTTCCTTTACATACTTGGACTGAGTAATGTGAATACCATACTTCATTTGATATACTTGCAAAAAAACAAAGAATTTAATCTCTCCAAACATGGACATCTCAAATTCTCTCCTCATTTCATCAGCAAATGTTTTGCAAAGTGCATTTTGTCCTCCAAATATGATATCATCAACAAAAATTTTAGCTAGTAAAATACCTTTACCTCCTTCAGTCTTCAAGTATAGATCATTGTTGTCATCATTTTTCTCAAAACCAATCTTCATAAGATTATTATGAAGTCTGTTATACCATACTCTTGGAGCTTTCTTTAAACCATATAAATCTTTATGATCTACATACCATGTTCTTGTTGTTTGCATCAACAAATACTTTTGGTTGTTCAATGTAGACTTCCTCTTCTAATATGCCATTCAAAAATGTAGATTTCACATCCATCTAATAAACTTTGAAACCTTTATATGTAGAGTAAGAAAGCAGAGTTTTTACTCCTTCCAATCTTGCAACAGGGGCAAATGTTTCTCCATAGTCAATTCCTTCTTCTTGAGCATACCCTTTGTAAACTAATTTTGCCTCATTCCTTGTGACTTCACCATTCTCATCCAATTTGTTTTTTTATACTCACTTGGTTCCAATTAAATTCTTGTCCTCTAGTCTAGGTACAAGTGACCATGTTTTGTTATTCTCAATTTGACCAATCTCTTCTTTCATGGCTTGACTCCAGTCATCATTTTCCAATGCATCCTTTACTAATTTAGGCTCGTACATGCTAAGAAAACATGTATCACTTCTCAAAATTTTCCTTGTCATTGGTATAGCTTCTTTATTTCCAATGATTTGTTCAATAGGGTGATGTCTTCTAACATACTTTTCCAATCTTGGTTTTGCTCTATTTTCTAAATTGATCTTTCAACTTTTGAATCACTGTGTGCTTCTCTATCCAATATTTTAGAATTAATTTTGTGTGCACTAATCTCATTATAAGAATGTACCCTGGCATTTGAATGCAACTTGACTCCTGAAGGAAACTCAACATTCATTATATGTGACTCGACAATCACTGAAACTTGTTGTTGTTGATTAACAACTAAGTTCACAGCATCATCATTGCTATGTCTCCATAGAAGTATACAAATGATTTGTAATCTTCAAGTTCCTTCATAGGTTCAACTTCATGTACCTCTGTATATTCATCAAACTTCACATTCACACTTTCTGCAACTTTGTTAATGTTTGTATTTAAACATCTATAAGCTTTACTTCTTGTGGAATAGCCTAGGAATATACCTTCTTCACCTTTAGAATCAAATTTTCCATTCTTGTTATCTTTGATAATGTAGCACTTTCTTCCAAATACCTTAAAATATTTTACATTGGGTGAGTATCCATACCATAGCTCAAAAGGTGTGGAATTTGTGCCTTTCTTAACTTGTACTCAGTTCAGGGTATAGACAGTTGTACTAATAGTTTCTCTCCAATATTTTAAAGCAACATTCTTCTCCATCATGAGTGTTCTTGCATAGTCCATTACAGATTTGTTCCTCCTTTCAAAAACACCATTTTGTGGAGGGTTCCTAGGTGTAGAAGTTTGTCTCTTGATTCCTTTGTCATTGCAAAATTTTTCAAACTCATTTGATGTAAATTCTCCACCTTTGTCAAATCTTAGACAAATCAAGCTCTTTCCAGTTTCTTTTTCAACTCCTGCCAAGTACCACTTAAACATTTAAAATGCATTAAATTTATACTTCAAAAATATAACTGTCATCATCTTAGAATAATCATCAATAAATAGGATAATTTATTTTTCACCTTTGTAGCTCTGCACATCAATTGCTCCACACAAGTTAGTATAAACTAACTCAAGAATTCCTTTGAAGATTGAGTCTTTCTCTTAAAACTAGACTTTGTCATCTTGCCTAACTGATATTGTTTACAAATTGTATTATCTGGTTTCTTTAGTATTGACAAACCTCTGACTCTTCTCATCTTACTGACACTAGCCAAATTATCAAAATTTACATGAAATAGTCTTTTTTTCCATAGCCACACATCATTAAATTGTACAACAAGACAAGTAGCATCATTCATGTCTAAGTAAAACATATTGCCTCTAGTTTGATCACCATTTCCAATTAGCTCTCCATTAACATCATAAGTCTTGGTTCTTCTATTTCCAAATTCAACTTTACATCCAAAATTATTCAATTGTGACACACTCAATAGATTATAATTTAGTCCTTCTACATAGTAAGCATTGTCACATGTGATCTTATCTATCAATTTTATTGATCATTTTCCTTTGATCATACATGGTTTATCATTACCAAACCTAACACTATTACCATCATAATGCATAAGGGAATTGAACTTACTTTTGTCTCTAGTCATGTGATTGGAACAACCACTGTCAATTATCTATCTATCACTCTTGTTCACATAAGACACCAATGCAGTTGCGTTATCTTCATCAAAATCATCCTTCATTGCAACATACACAACTTTATCTTCATGATCATTAGAATCTTCATTAGATTCCTCTTCAGCAATGTAGCATGATATATTTCCTTTGTCCTTATAGTCTTTATTTTTCTCATCTCTTTTGCCTCTAAATTTGTCTCCATTTGTATTATTCTTCTTCTCAGGACACCTTACAACAATATGACCAACTCCATTACAATTGAAACACATGATGGGTAACTTACCTTTGTGTTTTCCTTTGCCTCTATGAAATCTCCTTTCCAACAATTCTTGAAGCTCCTCTTCGTCTTCTTCATATATATCATTGTCACTAGAAACATGTTTTGACTTCTTATTTTTATTTTCTTTAGTCTCTTTTAGTGACAACTTAGATTCAAAAGCATATTCAACATTCTCAGATTTGAAATTATCAAAATTAGAGAGTTCAAAGGCAGTGATTCTACCTATCAATCCTTCTAGGGTTAGATCATTACCAGGTGTGCATCTTAGTTCTTGTATAGCCGAGACTCTAATAGTATAGATAGGTAGCAGTGTTCTCAATACTTTGTTGATCACAGTCTCATCTTCAATCTTACCTGTTGCTCCTCTAATAGTATTAACAACTTCTTTTACTCTAGCACAATATTTAACTATATTCTAACCTTCTTGCATTCTCATATCATCAAACTGCACAAACTCTCAATATGATCTGCACGCCAACCCTATTCCGCAGCAAAAGGCAAATTTTTCAGAAGCAAAAAGCAAGGTCTTTCGAACTATGAAGTGATGTAGAGTGGAGAACAAGCAACCATGTTGAAAACCCTTTTTTAGTAGTGTCACATTCCTTAATATCATCAAACTTAGTGTAGCTTAGGGTAAATGCAATCTCTAACATAGCCTGATTGTGTTCTTTTTTCTTTTTTACATCCTTGGCAGTAAGGGCTCCAATAGGGTTAACATGTTCAATGGTAATGGTAGATTGTGCATGATCTCCAAGTCCTCCAAGATGTAGCTTCATTAAACTTCCCATGCAAGGAAGTTCTCCTTGTTAAGCTTGGGTACCTCTCTTTTGGACATCTTGATCTTTTTGCTTCTAGTACCTTCAAACTATCTCTCACAAGCATGCACTGCTCTGATACCAATTGTTGGAATTCTTTAGAATAACTGAGAGAGGGGAATGAATTATCCAAGGTCTAAATTTCTAGATGAAAAATTTCAGCACTTAACAAAATCCATATACATATACATACTCAAATGTATCATGCATGCAACCAAAACTTTCATAAATTTAGTAGGTCATTGTCCTAGGTCAACATCACTTTATAGAAATGTAAACATTAAACACCACAAAATCATTCACACATTTGACACAAAGATTTTATGTGGAAATCCAATTTGGGAAAAATGACCAATAAGATGTTACTAATTCTCACTCTTCTAAAGTGGTGCCCTATTAAAGGTTACAATATACACTGTTAAATATGACCTAGCTAAAGGATTTTAATCATCGTATTAGGAGTGATCCTTGTTAGAGGAATTTAGAACATTCCATTAGAATGTCACGTGGTTAAAGGATTTACAAATGACTATTAGGTCAACCTTAATCCAAAGGATTTACCCTAGACTAATACAATAATTAGAAAGTAACATCAAGGCTTTGATATGATAATAAATCACAACTCACTTGTAGATTACAAATCTCTATTTCAGTCCTCTATTCTTCTTGGCTTTCACACTTCATTTCTAATAGTTTGTTCAACCTTCAAGCATTCATCCTCTTGAGCCTTCTTACTTTGCATGCCAATTGCAGACTCTCCTATTTGGCCACCATAATAAGCAACACCTTGGAATCCTTGTCATCTCTGGGTTCTCACACATGCCAACTATTGCTTCAAGCCTTGTATCTCCTTATAAAGAGAATTTAGGTCTTTTTCCACTCAACCATGATCATCCATTTCAGGATTAGGTCAAATTCATTGAATCTACCCTCTTTTCCATTTTGCTCCCTCTAGAAACTTCTTCTACAATCCTCCTTGAAATCGTCTCAAAATGGTTTATCTTGAATTCTATGCCACTAGCTCATTAAGATTATCTCCCACACGGTTCACACAATCCAAGAAATCAACTTTGTTAGCTAATATTTGATGAATCTTTGATCTAACTCATATTACTATCACTCGGTAATAACTAACCTTTGATGCTCAACACACACTGTGTTACTTGACATCCACTAATCTTCACTCGGCTTATACTATCTTTTACTGTCACTTGACACTATCTAGAAATTACTTGGCACATACTAAATTCACTTGGCATACACTACATTTCTACTTTACTAGACACTACCTAATTTTCTACTTGGCTTGCACTAATATTGCTTGATACCAACTATTTACTTTGTCAAGCTTGGCATAAACAATTATTCTTCCTTGTTCTTCTAGACTTAGTTATTGTATCCATCAACTTCATCTTTAAAAAGATAAACAATACAACACATCATCCATGTCTTACTTGGTCTTAGTACTCCTTTATACACTAGATAACTCAATTTTTCTCTAGGTGCTCTTGTTTTCCTTTCTTTTCAAATCTCTTCATCAATCAAACAAGTGATAGCATTCAGACCAAACAAGCAATTGTCTCACCAACAAGTAGCAGGTTTGACATCATTGACAATATAATGATTGTTTCCAGATTCCACATATCAAAACAAAAATTTTTTTAGCAACACGGATTACCAAAGACTATGATTTCAAATAGGGATACTAAGTTTATTAGTTATTTATGGAAGACACTTTTGAAGAATTTGGATACCGAGCTTAAGTATAGTTCTATATTCATCCATAGACAGATAAACAAACTAAAGTCGTAAATAGGAGTTTGGGTAATTTGTTGAGATGTTTGATTGGAGATAAGCCTGTTAATTGGAACTTGTTCTTGACACAATTAGAGTTTGCATGTAATAATTCTATGAATATAAGTACCAAGAAGACACCTTTTGAGATAGTACATGCAATGCATCCTAAAGGGACTATTGAATTGAGGGATTTGAGTATTGAAATAAGGAGTGAAAAAGTAGAGGAATTTATCGAGGTCATGAATACCTTTACATGAGGAAGTTAAAAAGAATCTGGAAGTTAGTAATCAAGAGTATAAATAGAATGCAGATAGAGGAACAAGATATATATATTTTAAGGTTGGGGATGAATCTATGGTTCACTTGAAGAAGAATAGATTTCTAGTTGGTACTTATAGCAAGCTGAAGATGAAGAAGTTTGGGCCTTGTAAGATCTTGAGGAAATTTGATAGTGAAAATGCTTTTGAAGTTGAGCTACCAGAGGATATGAATATTTCACCAATATTCAATATTATAGACATCTCTCTGAGTACTTTAAATCAAATGAGGAATTGAAAGGTAAGATCCCAAAAAGAGGATTGAAACCATTGACAAGGTTTTGGACATGAGATTAAGTAAGAGCACTAGATGAAAAGACTACATGTGGAGTAGATGAAAAGACCACATGTGGAGTATCTTGTTTACTAGAATGATAAACTAGTTGAGGATAGTTCATGGATCACACAAATTGAGTTGGATCTTTATGATTTATGCCAGAACATCAATTTTTCTTGATGTTGACATTAGTTATTTACTTACCCCAGGTGTTAGATGCAGGATCATCTTGGGTCAATGAGAAATATGGCATCAACCAAAAGCATTTCTTGTTTTCTGTACTAGTTTATTATTCAGAAAGTAGCCATTGTTGCTCATGATTTCTAGTTGTGTGCAATTGGCATCTTGTTGAGGACCTATTTTAGGTCCTTATCCTAAGAGCACATAAGCTAATGTGCTTTGTGCTTTGAGTTCTATGCCCTTTTCTCCCATCTCTATTTTTTGTGGTTTTATTCCAGCATAGCATGCTATTTCATTTGATGTAGTTTCTTGCGTTAATGTGGCATCTTACATAGTTAGGGGCTGACTTCTTGCTCATGTGTGGACCTATCCTTAATAGCATGTGAATAATTGATGCCCTTTGCTTGGGTTATGGTTTACTCCTCCAATGCAGGACCTGTATTGTAACTAATGTGTCATTGGACAACTTGTGATCTAGATGGATTTATAAGGACCTTGTCCTAACTTAGAAGATAACAAATAGAGGAAGGAGGGCATGATCTTATCTCGAGAAAGATAACAAATTTCAATGGGAATCCTAAATATAGTAGTATTGAAGATGAAGTGGAAGAGCTTAAGTTTTGAAGCTATGATATTTCTTTGTACTGGTCGCAACCAAGAAGACCTTATAGCTTGACATGTTGTACGTAATGAGTTGCCTAATCAATCAGTAAATCTATGAAAGAAATTGTCTTTTTGTTGTAATTTTGTGTTTTTCTTCCGTATGTACTCTGGAAAATTGCTAGGAATATGGATTAGATTTCCTTCTTCTATCAACCTTGCATTACTTTGAATTGTCCTTTTTTTAGGGGGAGAAGGACTATCCAAAGGAATGAAAAAAGGATACTTGAAAAATAATTAGACAAAGTGTTTGCATTGAGCTCACCAAAATGTAATGATGTAGACTTGACCTTGCCAAAAAATAGACTAGATTCCCTTGAGAGCCAGATTCATCACATACATTTAGTTATTAGTAAATTGGATAAACCAATGGAAATATTCTATTATAGATAAGGAGAAGAAATTTTTTAGTTACAAAAGTGGGAAGATTGAATGATAGAGAGTCTTTGGTATAAAACTAAGGCTCTTAGCAACAAATGCCAGCATGGTGCACAAACATTTGCCTAATGCATTGTAGTCCTACATGGACCATGATAAAAAGTGCCTAGAATGATAAAAAACCAAATTTGTCATTCAAGTAACTTGCAAAATGGAAAAGTAATAGATGTGATAAAATACACAAACTAATGGAGATGATTGTAAATGAAATAAATATTTCATATACAAACCATCATGAAATTGAATGTATATGATAAAATTATACATATGAAAGAGAGGGAAATTATTTTCTGTTGTTCAGACACTTGCCTTAGTCAAGTCTCTGCTTTGGTGTTTTCACCTCCATAATAACCAAATAAATAGATAGATAGATAAAGAAAGATAAAGAAAATAATAATTTTATAGAAATAAACCCTGCATAGTGGAGGAAAAAAATCCATTACATGATATATGAAAATATAAACAAACATCACTAGTGGAGGAAAACCCCTATTGCATGAGATAAATGATAGATGTAAGTTGTAGTTAATACTAGGATGGTAAAAGGAATGAGAGAGAGGAAATATATTATCAAATAGGCTTGAGAAAGCCATAAGAGATATGTAAATCAGTGCAAGAGATTATTGTAATACATGAGAGAGAGAGAGAGAGAGAGAGAGAGAGAGAGAGAGAGAGAGAGAGAGAGAGAGAGAGAGAGAGAGAGAGAGAGAGAGAGAGAGAGAGAGAGAGAGAGAGAGAGAGAGAGAGAGAGATATCATTTGTAGACTACATAATTTCTAGAGATACAAATTTAAGACCTTCAATGAAGCAAAAGAACTAAGAGGGAAATAGAAGCTTTTGTGCAATTGTAGAAGATTGTTGTACACAAAAGCAAGTGACAAGTGACAAACATCCACAAGAATGATAATTGAATGTTGAGATGTCAGTTGATAAATGTATGATGTGTAGATGTTTGTAGGATGTATTGGTGTCCAAATGAATCATAGTCAAACACAAGGGGTGGAAAGGATAAAACATGATTAATGTGAAGGTAAAACTATAAAATAGATGCTAATAAGGACTTTGAGCATTTTGAGAGGGGAAAGGACAATGTGGGGTTGAGATGGACCAACTCGAATGCTAGAGGAATGAATACTAAAGTAGTTACAAAAGTGTGACCTAAATTTCACATGATGGTGTACAATTTTTTACTCTTCATCAACTAAGAAAGATATTTTTTTTGTTTAGTGAAAAACATATAATCATCCAAATTAAATATCTAACTTAAAAACATAAAGTAGTTCTATATCTAATTATCAAAATGAGGATAATGTAACGCATGCAAGTAAATACTATGAAGGGGATCTAACTATCATTATAAAAAGTGTCTAAGAAGAGTTGGGTTCACAAAAATATACAATAGGAAAAGTGGATAATTCAATAGTTAATGAACATGCATGAATAATTACTTTTCCTTTTCATTAATTGAACATTAGAAAGGAAGATTTCCCCTAAGAATCACAATGGACATCTCAAAATCTAAATGAAGATGAGGTTTTTGTTACAATAAGAAATGTAATTGAATGAAATGAGAATGATTAAGTAATGTAAAGAATCTATTAAAAAACTCACTCAAAGTTGATAAACATTTTTTAAGAGACAAATACTGAGTTGAAACTGAAAAAAGGAAACTTCAAGAAAAAATTAACATGTGATAGAAAATGACATTGGAATCAAAGGAACCTAAGGATAGTGGCAACATAAAGAAAAAGTAGGGAAATATTTTCTTAAGGGGTTTTCCTTGGCCAAAGCCTACAACAGGAACCAATCTTGAAATATGAAATGAAATTACATGAAGGAAAGTAAATGGGAAGACAAATAATAAGTACACATTGCATAATTTCTCATAGATAGATGTAGACATTTATCATACCCATGAAGATATTCAAATGTGCTTAAAATCCAAAGAGTTTAACTTGGAATATGATTTAGAATAGGCGATTCCCTCACAAATGTACAGATCTATGATTACCACTCCTAGATCTTTAATGTAGATGTATTGAATACATGCTTTTAAAGAAGGAGATAAAATGAAGATGAAAGAATGAATCTCTCACTTGATTGGTAATTCCTCTACTTGGTCATCATACAAGATAAACTTGCTTCAATTGGATAATATTATCTTTTACTTGAATA
Source organism: Cupressus sempervirens (assembly GCA_028749045.1). Lineage (NCBI taxonomy): Eukaryota > Viridiplantae > Streptophyta > Pinopsida > Cupressales > Cupressaceae > Cupressus > Cupressus sempervirens. The sequence continues at coordinate 292,299,478 of CM053785.1, read as the reverse complement.
CTCTTAAATAATCAGAGACTTGGGGATCTTAATCATGGATGGTGGCCTTCAAATATTGAATCCAATTTCTCTTGCTTGCTTGAAATATTGATACATTTGGTTGCCAAACTTGTAGATCATCAATGCATTCTTACACTTGATAATGGATGTCAAAATAAGGACAAATAAGGTATTTTTATACTAACTACATAATTTTAGGATTCAAATTTGATCCAAATTGACCATATATGGAAACCTTTAAAGAAAACCCTCACATTGGAGCTTGGTTTAAAGTTAAGCATCGTAACTTGATATGTTGCCATTGGAAACATGTACAATGACAACATGCACTTGTGGAAATGGGCTTAAATTTGAATTAGGTGTCAAGCAGAGTGAAAATGAGTGGGAAACAAAAAACCATTTTTCCAAGATCAAGCATAATAGATCTTTGGATCTCAAAATCACTAGAATGGGTTTAATATGTCATAATAAAGCATCCAATTATGGGTGCCATCTTTTTAGGACTATAAAAAAATAATATCAATACTTTTCTTAGTGTAGTGTTAACCATTTTTTCCTTATGCATTTATAGAAAAAAATTATGTTTGATTTACATGTTTGTGTAATACATGATGTTCTATTTGATACATTTATTTGTTAATACTTGCATCATGCACTCTAGTCACAAATCTATAAAGTAACAAACATTTAGCTTTATCTTGACTGTCTTGCTTTATTTATTGACATACCTACAACATCACTTACTTTTGAATTATCAATTTCAACTATGATGCAAACACTTTTTTTACTTGGAAAATTTAAAATATTGTTCTCGGCCTGATTGTCATCTTGGTTGAGTAGTTTACAATGTTCTACTTTACTAAATCACTAGATCGAGCTTTACTCATTTGCACATGACAAAAGACTATAAACAACTTAAATGTATAAATGAATATGTAATTCTGCATTTTTGTTATGACCAAGGATATTACTTCCTCTTAGTAAAAATTGATTTTATACATAGTTTATGTTTTCTCTCAATCTATAATTAATGAATTACAATCATCATTGCTCACATTAATTCCACATATCTTTAAAAAGGTCCATATTCAATATGAGTGATATTTGACTAGCATGATTGTACATTTCATGTCTTCTTATATATTTCTCACCAACCACAATATTTCTCAAGAGTTGTCAACCTCATTGATGATGACCACATATAAATGTATTTTGATAGTTTTTATTCACAAATAAAAATAGTTACCATCATCAAAAAATGATTACTTTTATGATTTGTGATATGTGTAAGTTCTTAGTTGTCCAACCTAATTGATCACTATCCCCATTTATTAGACATGATGACCAATATTTTCTATTGTCTTTCTACCCAAAGGTTGAGTATGCTTTGAGAAACATTCATTTGTCTAATTGTACATTTGTTACCTATTTTTAAGTTATTAAAAGCTTTCAAGATATTTATGCAATTAAATCTTAGTAGTTGTATTATTTATAACCATCCATTTTATTTATTTTCACTTCTTGAACTCTCCTATAAATAGTAAGCAAAGATGTATGGAATTAATTCTTCAACATAATGTTTCAAATTCTCCTCCCTACTTTCATACAAGTGCAATAGTAGCTTAACCATGGTGATGCCATGTATCATTTAGGTATCTAGTTATAGACTTTAGGAGAACAAAATTATGGTAATAGATAGGATAAATAGAGTTGGAATAAATAACAAGAATGCCAACTCAATGGACGAGACTCCCAACAGAATGCACCATCAACATTGGAGCATAAAATTGACCTCTGCAAGAATTCTATACAATCATTAAGAGAAACCAAGAGGGATTGATTATCATTTTGGTTTGTGTAGGCACCTAAAAGTGTCCTTTAGACTCGATTATTAAATTAATTAATACTTGCCCTTAATATTATAGCTGATTTTATTTATTAGTTATATTATTACATTCTTCCATTCATTTAATTAAATTTATTTTAATTAAATAAATATACTCCATCTTTGTATTTCAATTTAATTTAGATACTATACTCGTAATATATTAAATTTATTTTAAATAAATGATTCCTCCATCTCTTGTATTTAAATAATTTTTATTTGTTTAATTCCCTCCACCTGGTTAATATTCTACTAAACCTATTTGGATTTAATTTAATTTAATTCAAATATTTGTCCTATTCACTTATCCTTGTCTACGTTTTAATCCTCTTTTTAATATTGGTAAAAATGCAGTTGATCTTGTCTCATCTTAGGGTCCATTCGGTTCCTGGAAGATGATAGGAATTGACTTTTTCAAAATTCTGGATTTGAAATTTTTTGTGTTTGTTTCAAAATTAGCAAAATGGAATTAGCATTCCAGACTTCCAATTTTGCCTCAAAACCAGATTTTCCAACTTCCTACTAGCAAGTAGGAATTGAAAATCAAAACTTGGTTATGTTTTTTAAGGAGTGTAAAAATAATAGATTGGACTACTTTTTGAAATTTACCTTCAACTCTCCAAGCTTACCCATAAAAATGTGTCTTCACATGCATCTTTTGAGTGAAAGAAACTGTTCAAGTAAAATTCCAGAAATCAGAATGAAGATTTGCAAAACCTTGATTTGGCTAAACCAAGGTTTGTAGAAATCCCAGTTTTTAAAATTCCATGAACCAAACGGACCCTAATAGTGTGGACAATTACCTCCAAGGTGGTCACTTTTCCATCTTCTTTCCCCTTCAATAATTTCAAATTATTCTTTTTCCTCCATGAGAATGGAATCTTTGACTTTTGCTTTGTTTTGCCTCTTAATCCTAGCCACTCATTTTTTTTGTCTCTTAGTCCCAGCCATTAATTTATTTTTTCTCTTCATCTTAGCTATTTCCCTTTTGCCTCTATAAAAGAAGGCCTCTTTCATTTGTAGGCTAATAATCAATAATCACTCTCAAACATAATCAATGACAACATTCTAGAGTACTTGAGCACTTTGAGCAGTTAGCATTTTACATTCTAGCATTTGGATTAGCATAGCATTTTGATTTCAGAAGTTTAAAATCATGGCATCTCTAGCATAGATTTCATTTTTTTTGTATAGAATCTTAATCATTTTTCTTAGTTATTAATTTGGCATCTTCGATCTTAGCTTAGCATTCCATTCCATTTCTAATCTTAAAAATCTAAAAACATTACATTCATAATTTCTTGTGCATTATCTTTTCCATAGATATTACACTTGCATAATATATTGTGAGGTTTGGGACAAGTTCCTCATAGTTTTTCTCCAAACCCTCACATCTGTACTTCTTTAGTTTTCACATTAGCTTGCATATCATTGTATTGGGAAGAACATACCCACAATTTAAAAAAAGGGGAAATCAACAAGGTTTTGGGTGCCCTTGTTCAGTCTCAATTGGAGGTTGTAGTAGAAATTTCTTGTTTGTTGCATTTTAGAGCACTAATATTTAAATGTGACTTTCTTTGTTATTTTGGTATTTCTGATTGCGATAAACAAGTTAGGAGCTTTATTGCAAACATTTTGGCACACCGTGGGGTGTAGAATTAACCTCCATAAGAATTCTCTATAATTATTAAGGGAAACCAAGAGGGATTGATTATCAGTTCGGTTTGATCTTTTCCTTCTTTATCCCATTTCTTCATGTTCTAAAACTAGTGTTAGAACACTATGCACCCTTTAATTATATTTCAAACTTCCTATTCTTCTTCTCTTTTAGAAATAGGAGGATACCACCCTTGTATTATTGGCACTCTCTTGGTATATCATAAAAGTACTTTGTTAGGTTAAGGGGGATGATATGATTTTACTCTTTACCTTAAACACGAGAAGTAAACAAAACTAGGTACCCTTGATAAATCAACTTGGATTAAAGAACTATAGTATCCAACTATTAATAGCCCTATATACAATTTGAGGTGTATAGGGTATTAAATTGGTTCTAGCTATGATTTCAAATACAATCATCATATGAATGTCGCTTGCCATGTCATATTTATCATTGCAAGATGACATTGTAAGGCTTGCAAAGAGTAAGCTAGAATAGAAGGAATTAGAAAGAGCATGAGATTCTTTGGATAACACTTCTGAAACTGAACACAATCCACTATTGGTTCCTAATTGTTAGCATTTGTATTGTAATTTATTTGTACATGTTTATGATATTCAAATTTTCATTTGTAGATTATTTATTATTTATTTCTAAATCTTGATGATAAAAAAACATGTAAAATGTACTTGATACAAAATTTTAATTTGCAGATGTGCACTATTTTTTTAATTTGTATTATTCTTATTACATCACATCATTAAATCTAAAATAGAAAAAAAAATAGAGGACAATATCATAATTTATTTTAATCAACATTATTTTAAATTTTAAAGCACTAATTCTAAGATTTGTACATATCCATTATTCACCAAAATCAACAATTTTAAATAGTTTGATGTATAACTTGGTTAACAATTCCAAAATCTTTTAATATTGAAGTGCAATATCTATTTTCAAATTCTAGTATGTAGTTGGGTACCAACATTTTTATCAAACTACACTTTAAGTCCAACAACTCAACCAAGCAACCAATTAATTAATTTTTTTTTCATAAGTATACACAACCCTTTAAAGACACAAATCCTATCGACTATTCATTGATCACACACAATCACACAATTGCTAGTTTATGATATATCTTGAGTATATTTCACTACTATATTAAATCGCAAAATAACATTGTATAATGTATAGTGATGGTATGCATGCCTTTAATGTTCTTTTGTTTCACATTTTGCTAGCACATGTTTGCATTTAACATAAGTTATTGGAATTGAATATGAGTATGACATAACATTAATATCTATTATTTTGAAATAACTTAAATGTTATATAAATAAATATTACTTAATAAAAATCTAAGAATTTTAAGATTCTTGCAATCGATATTCTCAATATTCTCAATACCAATTATTGACATTATGTAACTAATTGTTGACATTAATAAATTTTGATATATCAAAAGTAACTTCTTTTTAATATATTCATCAAGACTTATTTTATTTTAAAATATTAATGATCTTGTTGTACATAAATACAAGTTCTTAATATGTCATTATACAGATAATAAACATGTATATAAATAGTGTTTCTATCTAAGTGCAACATAAAATGACTTTACTTGGACAAAATATAAATGAATAATATGTGACTATTTTAGAGGTGTACTTATCGACCACCCAATAAACCAAAACAAAAAATATCAAGAACAAAAAATTATACTAGTCCCCTTCGATTTTTTTTAACATCCATGAGGCTAAAGATTGAATAGCCTATGAGACAATCAAGCTTGAAATATTCATCTTTTAAGCAATTTAGTTCTTTTTCTATACAAAATAATGAACTTCCCCAATTTCTCAACAATCCCCTCACTAAAAAGACTGTACCATGCACTATTTTTCATGACGTTAAGATATTTGTTGCTGATGACAAGTAGATATAAGCATCACACTCCAAAACAAAGTGTCTTTTATATTTGACTGCCGTAGGTTTGCAAAAAATACCTACCCTTTCTTGCTAAGTTTCTTTTAGTTGTTTCCACTACCCACCTTCACATGATAGTTAGTGAGAGTTAGTTATTTTTCAGAACTAAGAATTTTGGCTCTCCACAAGATATAAGCCTTTATGTATACTTTTTGAGAAAGATTACATGTGAGATTAAACTCCTCAATATAGTAATTCCTTTTTTCCCTAGACACTTTACCAAGTACACTTGCTATATTATCTACAATAAAAGCTTTCATCTCTTTGTTGCTCATGGGGCACACATTAGAATACACAGTTCATTTACTCATCTATATATTGTTTGTTTCATCCAATTCTTTTTTCCTTTGGTGAAGCTATCACTAAAAACAATTTTCAACAATTTACTTGTTTCCACATATTCAATTCTTTTTAAATATCCCATGGGATACATCATAGGAATTGCAGTCAACAAAATATTGTAATTAAACAAATTGTTAATTTAAAGCTTGCTTTTGATAAACTACATTTGTTTTTTCTCTAATTATTTTCCCTTTGATATAGAAGTGTTTCCAACCCATAATCTATATCCATAAAGCACAATTAGGAGCACTAGAAAACCAAAAGAACTTAGTATTTTTCCAATCACATAGTTCAACCTTTATACACCTGAAAGAGTTCTTTTTTTTCTCCAACCCTCCCATTTTAGTTTTTGGATGAAATCAAACCCAAGATATTTGCACTCCTTAACTTCTTCAAGAGTATTGCCTTCAAAGTGGAACCTATGCAAACTTTACTTCCTTTTGTGAGAAAGAATCACAATTTTAGTCTTGTTGATATCAACCTGCATCCTTGCTACACTTAAAAAATAATAGAGGGCATATAAGTTCTCTTGCAACTCATGAGATGAATTCACAATTAAAAAATAAATTATCAACATAGAGAAGAAACCTTATCACATACTCTTATAATTGAAACAATCTCCACATTATGAATTTAACTATTCTTCATCCTTGCTTGACTCCAATACCACTTCTAAAACTTTCAAAGATGCTTGTACAATATTTGATTTTAACTTTAACCTTTTCATTAAGTTTACATACAACCACCCTAAGATACAAAGGAATCCTAAGCTCTTCCATGCTATGCGATTTATCTCTATGAACCATGTCAAATGCCTTTTGCGAAATCAACATAACAACAAAAGACTTCTTCCATCTTCTCCCAAACTTTTTTTATTAAATGCTTCAAAATGATGCCATTGTTAAGCATAGAGTTTTTAGATCTAAAACTTGCTAGTCTTTTTGCACATTATCTTTTTATTATACTAGTGTACTAATTTTATTTATTATCATAATATCAAATAGATTATGCAAACACTATATATCATAATAGTTATTTATTTGGAAGTAACATTTATGGCACCACTCTTAAAAATAGGCATCATTAGACTATTTTATAATCCTTGCTAAATAAACATTTTCATTATATGAAGTGTGAGAAATATCAACCCCTGTTTTAGATACTCTACTTGAAATTCAACAAAAACCCTTAACTTTTGCAATTCCCAACTCTTAATATCCATCTTTATATCTCTTGATATCTTGTACAATGAAAAACTCTGCAATAATGTTGACCATAGGAAAGGGGACAACCTCTAATTTCTGTGCATATAGCTGTTTTGCATAATCTAATCTTTCTATAGCCCTGATATTCTTTTCAATTTGATTCTTTTAGAGTAAACAAACACCATGGCACAAAACTACGATCCCATACAAAAATGTGGAAATTTAAGAAATTTACATTCTTTATAGTTCCCCAAAGTTATAATATAATCTTGGAAGTAAGGAAGCAAACAATATTAAAGCTTATTGTTGATTCTATTACCATTCATTCCATCAGTTTCATCCTTCAAAGTGGATAATGGCTTCATCACACTAAAAAGGTTGGTGTTAAGTCAAAGGCGCTGTACTGCAACAGGTCTGAAAAAGGGTTCAAACATTTAGAGGGAAGGTCCATTAACAGTAGTGACTAAAAATAAATCATACTAAGTTAATCTAAAACGTGTCTGACAGGTTTCGAAAAATTAGAGGGAAGGCTAGCCCAAAAGCCCACACACATTTATGATGAAATAAATCATATTAAGTTCAAAGGATACTTCACAATTCGTCCTGGCAGTGCAAACAGTTGTCAGGTAAGAAGTAGAGGTCGATTATTTTCCCGCCTGTAATGCAGTTTTAGAAGATTATAAACATGTAAGTATATATATCCAGTTTTCCAAGGCTTCCGTCTAAGGCTCGTTTATCTTACATTGATAGTTTTTCTCACTCCGAGCTAAAATGACGCATTGGACATTTCGTTTTTGCATCTGGGTACCTGTGTGAGTTGAACCCTTGTCCTGTCGGAAGCTTAAGGTAATTACAGCTAATGGAATAGTGTTGAGTGTTTTCGTTGTGTCTACTATAGCTTGGATTCGTAAACCGAGCTAAAATTTCATTTGCATTGAACAATTTTTTTAATTTCGTTTGTTTTTGGGTACTCGTGTGATCTGAACCATTGTCCATTAGCAGGGTCAAGATTATAAAATATAGTGTAGAAGTGTTGACAGTTTAATGTTGGTTGTTGTATACTTTGCATAGCGAGTATTCTTATACCAAGCTAAATTTCTCTTAGTGAATAAAAATGTTTCCTTATTATTTGTGGGTAGCTTTCAGCGTGGAATACCGAACCTGTAGCCTAATTAGGACTAAGAAATCTACTATATACACATTTTCAAAATTTAATGCTTTTTACTTGTTTTTAATTTACATTGCCTGTATTCTTATACTGAGCTAAGTTTATCAACTTTGGACCAGAAGCGCTTGCTTTTTATTTCGAGCAGCCATGGTTTTCAAATCCTTGTCCTGTAGCCAGATCAGGATAATGAAATCTAATGGAAAAGCGTTAGAAGTTTTGTTTGTTTAATAGTTTTTTTTTTTGACATAGACATTATGATTATCCTTATACATAAATTCTTCTGAATGAAGAACTTTTGTATGTTTTGGGGAGCTACGATTATCAAATCCTCGACCTGTGGTGAACTTAAACTTATGATAGTAAACAGCCAAGACTGTTGAAGAATTCCTCTTTAGTGCTTTTTAAACTTTACAACCCTGGTATCCATATACCGGGCCAAATTTCATTCAGTGTAATGACATGCTTTATTTTGGGAAGCAGATAAATTGGAACTCGACTGTGCTACCCGCTCCGGGCCATCGAATCTAATGGAAATGCTGAAACGTTTGAGTTCAATATCTGTTTTTTACACAGCTGCTATTTTTATACTGAGCTATTTTTTATCAAACGAACAGCATGTTTTTCTGTCCGGCTTTTTCTCTCTCTTTGACCTGTAGCCTGCTCAGGCAGAATGAATATCTTGTGGGAAAATAATGGAATTGCCCATAAGTGGCAGGTTAATACCAACGGAATAGATGAAAAGGATCAAGTGGCTCCTGCTATTTTTCTTGCATCTTCTCAGGGAAGCCCAGTCTGCCTTAGTTCTCGTTGTTGAGCTGATGGCGCAGTGCCAATGGGGATTTATTCCTGTTTTCAAAGATAGAATAGATAGGATGAATATTGATGTCCTGCAGGCTAAATCTAAATTGTCTGTAAGACCTATCAAAGCATGTTTTCTTGTTAAGGAGATTGTTTTCTTTGAGTTCTTTTAGTTTTAAAAGGAATGCCAAGCTTTGTTTGTTCACCTTGATTTAAAGACCTCTAGTTTATGACTGCAAATATCTGCATCTTGCAGGGAGATTTGAGAAGAGCAGATACATAAATTTGAAGAGGAAAAGAATGTTGATGTGAAATGGATTTAATGGTTGGAAAGTGGACATGCTTTTAAGAGCAGTCTTTTTGTTGACCATTCAGTGGAACTTGGGCTCTAATATGTTTGATTGTGAAGTTCAGTCAGCAAGAAAGAGGAGGCTGTGGGGAAAGTATTATACTAGGAAATGTAATGTGAATAGATTATTTGATGGAGAAAATGAGTCCTTGTCAGCTACAAAGAAAATCCCTCTGCCTGGACAAGGTGCAAAGGCATGTGAAAGTACTTTGAGGGGGGAGTATTCTACTTCTCTTGTTGAAAACTGTGTTTCCAATGGCAGGCCTGATTGGGCCAAAGGAGATACTGCAAACAGCAATGGTACGCATGCTGAAAATGTTTCATTTTTAAGTAAGTTGGATACTTTTCATTTATCCAGTTCAAATGTTGGGGGAATGAATGACCCTGTTTCTTATGTTCTATCAGAAGGGGGATCTGCTTCCAAATTGGAAGTATATGGAGTTCTGTGTACTGAAAATGGGCAGGATAATCAACTTGGGGGTAGTATAGAAAATGCTGAGCATAAAAATTACCAAAATATTGAATTTGAGGTTGTTACCGAGAATGTTAAACTGCCAGTTGATCATATTGTGGTCAAAGATGATACTGTCAAGGGCAAAAATAATACGCAGATTGCCCCTGGTGGTATAGGGAATGAAGTAGCTCATTTGGATCATTATGCCATTGGAGATTGTACTGCTGAGTACAAGTGTGGAGAGAGAACAGTGGGAGGTTCATTTGAAAATCTGTGCACACAATGTAAGGCACATATTCATCATGGGAATGCAATGGTAACTGATGTAGTTCTATCTCACCTAATTGCAGTTAGAGATGATACTGCTGAGTGCATGCAGCAGGGAAGAATGGTTACGGAATCAATAGCAAATTTATTCTGTGATAACAAGCAACAGATTCAACTTGAGGATGATGTGGGGAATGTTATGGTTCAGTCAGATCATATTGTGGTAATACATGACAATGCTCAGCATAAACACGGAGAAAGCATGTTAGCAGAATCAATGACAACTATAAATGCTCAAAACAAGACACATATTGAATTTGGGGATGATAAATTTAATATAGCAGCTCCATCTGTCTTTATTGCAGTCAAAGATGATACTTCTGAGTATAAGCTTCAGGAGCAAACAGTAACAGGTAAATGTCTAATCAAAGATCAAAATCTGGGACAAGAAAATGCAATCCAGGTCGAGGCCATTCCATCAAAGGCGAAATCAGATGAAATTCAGGATCAATCAACCAAGTTTCATGCCAATAGCAATGCCTGTGGCTGCTTTACAGAAGAGTATTCTTTGGTTACAGGAAAATGCACTGGCGTCTTGAAGCACAATAAAGATTTAGATGATTTTTCTCTTCAGTCCCCTACTAATTGCCATTCTAATGCGTGCCAACTCATTGATCATGACAGCCAAATAAAGAGAACAGGCCCAATTTTGAGAAGTAGAAAGATTTGTTTAGCAACTTCAGTGGTTAAAAAACATCAAAGAAGGATAATGTCTTCAATGCCTTTCAAAGGGGGAAAATTGAAAAATACTACTTACATTGGCAACAGGCTTAAAAAAAATGCTGTAAAGGGGCTTTTAGAGAATTATTTAAAAGATTGGATGGACAAAAATGTGCAGGAAGGAAGATTTGAAAATGAACATTGTTTACCTTTTCTTGTTAATGCTCCGAAAAGGGTACTGTTCTCTGCTTCTTTAAGCTCTTCTTTAACTTTTTAGATTAATTTTATTTTCTCGTGAAGCTGCATTTCATATATTCTGAAAGTCACATTTGACATTTTGTATAATGATAAAAGATGCTTCAATGGGATATTTATTTCATGCAGGCAAACAATTTGACTAACAAATGGAAACTTAGAGTCTCTTCTATCATTTTGCTGAAAAGTATTTTTGAACTGTGTACTTCCCTTGGAAATTCAAAGCAGGCATATTTCTAGTTGTATTAGCGATTACATTAGCATTTTATGTCAATATGTATATAAAATATATCGTTGATAGCTTAAATTACCAAAGAAAACATGGTAGTAGTTGTAGCAGGTGAGCATGTTGAAGGTTTTCTGTTCCTCTATTAGGGTTATCTGATAATGTTGTTTTAATGTGCTCAACAATTAGGATTTCAGAAACGATTAGAAGAGCTTACCATCAAAAAAAGAACTTATTACAAGAAGGGAACTTTTCATGGTTATAGTTAGAGAGCATGGGTAGCACAAGAAGGTTCTTTTTATGGAATGCACTTGAATTTAAGAGAAGACACTCTAGACTATACTTTTAGCAGGCGGATATAAAAAAAAATTCATTCAAATGAATTATTTTTGATAACATTTAAAATAGAAGTTAATTAAGAGATAAAAGATAAAGCTACCATTTAGGTCACTGCTAAGTGAGACTCCAATTGAGTATACGCTATTCCCCTAAACTAGCATGACAAAGAGGATTTGTTTTTCTATTGATTTTATGTTATGTTTCACAAGGAGTACACCTCACCTCATCAAGATGTAAACCTAAGATCTCCACTATGGAGTTGGAGTACAAGTTCTTTACCATTAAGACACTTTTGGCTGTACCGTCCTATTGATTTAACCCTTATATTGGTGAATGTGAATGATTTTTCAGTATTTTCTTTGAGCTTTATTAGATTGTAGGGTTAGGTAGTTGTGGTATTGTTAGGTTGTATAAGATAAATCTAGTGGTTAGCAGTTTCCGCATGTTAGTAGATGTTTCTCTAAGTCATTAATTTGGGAGACGATGTATATTGGCATCTTACCCCTCATCTTGATTATGGTATTGTCTCCAAACGATTGTGTTCAAATCCCACAATTACATTCTTTGTCTTGTGCTTAGATTCTTCTACTTGCAAAAGGTTACAATAAATTAAAGCCTTAACCAACACCTCAGCTCAATGTGGATTTGCATTAAATAGAGAATTTATTAGTGCATATTCCGTTTTCTTCATTTTGAGGGTATCTTTACTTCAAATAGATGCTTCTTACTTCATGCCTTATCTTAAAAAGAAATTGCTCAAGCTACCTCCTTAGCCACTATTGAATTCACTCAATAGTGTCATATCCAATTGCCTAACGTTGTCTTTGCTCCAATTATCCTTGTGCTCATGATCATCACTTAGGAACTTGAGGCTTTGTAGTTGCATTAGGTGTTATGATGCCCCAAGATATGTTCTTGTTTTGGCAATTTGATGGTCTGGTGGATCATTTGGTGTGGTTGCGTGCTTAAAGCTTTGAAGCGACACCTTGTGATTAACATCAAATTCACTATGAAAGTGATCCTAAGTGGTAAAAGAAATATTTTGAAGAGGCAAATATTTTTTGTGAATAACATTAAGCCATAAGGGTTTGTTTAATTCCCCCAAAACAAAGAGTGTGAAATTCATGGACCGAACACTAATTAAGAAATTCAAAACTCTTACTTCACAACCTTGAGATTCTTGACTACTTTGCACATATCTACATGGTGCATTTATGATGAGCTTATTATTTTCATTGGTATTCATTATTGTTGCTAACCTTGTTGAGTTTGTTTTATTTACTGGAACTCACATATTTACATACCTTTTATTTTCTATCTTGAAGTTATAGAGGTCTATTATAAAGAAGCAAGGTGATTTCAAAGGCTTTAACCTTGTTCTCAATTATGCTTTTCGGTAAACTAAGAAAAATCCACTGGAGACTGGTGCTTGAGCCTTCGGTTGAGTTTCACTCATTATATTCTTTAATAGAGCATTTGAAAGTGATATTTATCACCTTTTACCTACACTTGTTGCCAACCATTTTCTAAACCTTTTTTAGCGTAACTTTTTTTTGGAGAAGATTCATATTACAGAGGCAACCTTTTTTTCTTTTGAAAGATGGGATCATATGAATGAACAACATGCAATTATTGCAAATGTAACTTTGGTTACATTCAAGAGATGTCAAAAGAATCTAAAAGAAGTGAGGACTTTGGATTTTCATTTGACCAAATGTGTCAATTGCCACATGCGATCCTTCAATTTTTTTCTTCTTTTTGTGCCTCTGTAAAGTGCAAAATTATACTGACATTAACATTTTTAGATCAATGCGTCCTTGAATAATTTTATATATCACAACTATATTGTGATTGGTTAGTTGCTAAGCACATAGTTTTGAACCTTTGACCCCCACTTGTTTCCTTTATTTAAAACATTTTTGCATTTACTGTAAAAACATTATCAAATTCTTAAATGGTTGTTATATGTAGTCCTAAGGTCATAGCAAGGTTTATAGCCTTGCCATAGGAGCAAGGCATTGGGGGTGCAAGTATAATGTTCCATGTCAGAAGGAGCAAAGATGCTTTTTTATAGATAAATTTGCTTCCTTTCAAAGAGACTAAGATGACTCATTATCCACTTACTTGTATCAATTAGAGTACAAGTACTTGGTCCTTTCTAAATCAAGAGGTGTTCGTTCTAAGATGTTACCTTTACAAGGGGCTTTTGGATTGCTCAATTGCACCCCCTAGCTTTGGGACATTTCTCTCTAAGCATCAATTGATGCATTGTTCCATTTGTGGTGATATATGATAATATTATTGGTTCTTTGAGAATGAGCCTTGCTACAAACATGGACATTAGATGTTGCTTATAATGTTTCTTGCTTTGATTTTTCCTACTTCCATGGTTCATTGAGGGAGTCTTCTCTCACATGTTATGTCCAGTTCCATAAGCCAGAATAGCATTATAAGTCATTCTACTTGCTTTGGAAGGAGGATGGTCTTATTTTTTTTTAACAAGAAGTCCACACACTAGAGCAAAGCAGTGTAGATTGATTTAATTATGCAATCCAATTGGCATGTGATTAAGGAGGTGTGTTTATCGTTTTTGAGATTGCAACTATTTTGCAAGTTCACCCTACCATGAGAACTGTGGTGTATTATTTGAAAGATTGATTAACAAAGAAGAAAACTATGGTGAAGGGAAGTTGGGGATTGCGATAAACTGTTCAATGCCATAAGCCTTGAAAGTGATGCAAATTAGAGGATTTGCTTGTTGTTTGGTCGACACTTTATATATAGACATTGTACTTACCTTTGGGTGAGGTTACCTAATGCTATGGGCTTTTATGGTGTGGTCAAAATACTATTGTTGGGAATACTCTAAAATACATTATATTGATGCCGTAAGTATACAATTTTGGGTTTGCTCAAATACACTGTGCATGCTTGTTGTTATGTTTTACATGCATTCTATTATGTTTTGAATATAGATTCTATGGGATAAACATTTGGCACCATTGTCTAGACAAATCTTGGATTAACCTGATGGCGAGAATCGTATAATAGGTTGACCAGTGAGCGAAAAAGAAACAAGTAACAATAACAAAGAATTTCTCAAAGGAGAAAGAGCATTAATGGAGGATTGTGCAAATATATTGTAGGCATTCATCGAGACTTGCGCTTGAAGGGATGCAAAGCAAGATGAAGTTCTTGATAGTGTGGTGTGGAATAAACGCGGGTAAGTCAAATAGTGGACTACCTTATGTGCCACATACTAAGGCTCTTGGCACAACACTTCATTGCTCGTCATAACTTGTGGGAAGAATAAAACATAGATTGCCATCGACAAATAATACAATGATGCCAAGTGAACACTCAAAGTGAAGAGGAGTTTGACAAGAGCCATTGATGAGAACACATCCTTAATCCCTATTAAGGGGATAATTAATGACTGTAACCTTTAACAAGGATACAAGTTGTATCTCAAAAGGGTGAGAAGATGAATACGAGGTAATCCAAAAAGCACTGAGGTTGGGAACAAGCAGATAGTAGACAACATCTTTGGAGAATTGCTGAAGGATTGCCTAAAGGGGAAGAAGGGTTATCCCAAGGGAATCAAGAAAGTGTGAAGGTGCTCGTGTTGAAGGTGACAAGGTATATGAACTGATTGAAAATACTTGACACTGGTTGGGACACCAGACCCTTACATTGTAAGGAAGTACATACGATTGAGGGGTAGAAGAAACCCCGTATTAACGAGAGTCAAGGGGATCAAAGGCTTGAAGAACACATAGTGTGGAGTACGTAGAAGACAAATGTATATGGGACATAGTTATGACCTAAGGTTTCTAGAGGACATAGGGACACTGTGGTCAAAACGATTAATTTGAATCAAGTGCACCAAAGTCGAGAGCAATTCTAATCGGACCTAATACTCAAGGCGGTATGGAAAGTTGGTCACATGGAGTAACTACTATGTCTAAAAACTGGAAGTTGTTGAAGTTTATGGGCGATGGATCAAAGGATCTCGTATGACATTTTAGGATGTGTGAAATAATCTAGTCAGCTAATGGGTAGATTGACTAGGATGGCAATTGATTGGTTCTCAAAAGTTGACAAAACCAAGGTGTTTAATGGGCAAAAATGAAGAAGGTATTCAAATTCGAATTTAAATTGCTTCAAGATGATAACAAAATTGTTGCCAAGATATATAGTACGAAGCAAAGTAAGCATGAGACTGTGAGAGTATACAATTGGCCGTTTAAGGAGCTATTGGGAAAGATAGAAAGTTAACCAACATATGGATTGAAGAACCACTAGTTTGTAGAGGGCTTGAAATCCTCCTTGAGGAACAAGATGAAGGTTGTCCCATCGACATCATATGTTGATGCTTACAACAAAGCCATGGATATAGAAAGTGAGGACAAGACCTAATGAAAGAAGAATAATTGGTTAGATAGGATGACTCATCTTAAGGGAGCAATAGTGATGAGGAATCAAGTAAGAAGGTGCAAGCCCTACCAAAGGACATGCATCCAATAATGAAGTTCAAAGCAACGAACGAGAGTAGCAAAAACTGGTGAAAGAGAGTTGTGGTGCATAGATTGTAAAGAAGAGGGTCATACAAAAGTCATGCTCCCTAAAAAGGCTCTCTCCAACATTTGTTAGGTATTGGGACACTCCACCAAGGAGCTCCCATACAACATGATAACTTGTAGTATACAAGTTCTCTACGAACATGAGCAACCGTCCGGAGTTGCAATTGGGACCACTACACAATAGTTGATCAATACAATTACATCGTTCGATGGTTACATAAACAACAAAAGTACTAGAAAAAAAACACATATAACAATAATAACAGTGTAGCCAAATACAATATGGTGCCCAGGGTTAGTCGATAATTCAATGTTGGGCTTGTAATCAATGGGGACACTTAGCGTAAGATTACCAAAAGGAGGAAAGCTCCCAATATCTATGCAAATGGTGTGGTCTCAATGACCATGAGGATACAAATTGGCTGAAGTCGGGAGTGAACCTTTTGAATATTGATGGGTCATGTGAGCAAGCAGTTGTTGACACTCATGAGGGTACACAAGTGGAGAAAGCTACGTATGTAGACCCTTGTACAAAGGAGAGGTTACGAGAGGTTAAGGCCGACATCGAGAGGGAGCTGATAGTAGAGTGAGGGAAACAAATGACTTTGCAAGTACTTTGCTGCAAATAGAATTTGAGCAAAATATCTTAAGACAAGTTTTGCAAACTAAAGTACTAATAAAACTTAAAGACCTCTTCAATACTATCCCTTGACTGATCATGTAGTTGCAACCCACACAAGGTTCCCCATAAATTATTTGGTTGACCTAATGTTGCTTTCAGTGAATGCTAGAAGATGCCTTGTCATGGTGGAGATGGGCAGATTGGGTACTATTCTCCTAGATACTATCGTGGACAGAGTTTCAAGGGTGAATGTGTTGCTAGAGGAGACATGGAAGAAACTTAGGAAACCCACATTGTGGCTATCAACTTTTAATTTGGTCGGTGCTCACCAACACGGTATCAAGCCAGCCGAGACTTTGATAGCACAAAGGCTTACCATCGATACACAACCCTTCATTTTAGTTTTTGTGGACATCATCCTGAACAAGAAAGGTTATGATTTGATCCTACAGGGAGGGCGGCTCAAAACTACTAAGGTAAATCACAATTGGAAGTGTAATATGTTGTTTATGGAGAGCAAAGTGCAAAAATATGAGTGGCCTAAGAACAATGGCGGTGAGCAAGGAGTTGGTATCCTTGTTAGGACCCAAATAGGAGGGGGAATCCATTGGAGTAGATTAGGGAAGATGGTAGATGGAGCAGAATGAGGGGGACATCCTAGAGTCGAAAGGATGTTCGGAGGATGAGGTGGACTCAATAAACAGGCTCTTCCACTAGCAAATGGAAGATTATGAGCTTTTTCATTTGTCGTGAAACATGTTATAGGTTGAGGAAGAAGAGGAGAGAGACATGTATCCTCTTGAAATACATAGATCACAAAGAAGGGGTGACCTAAGTGAACAAGACTTTAGTGGGTCAATTTGCCAAAGATAAATCGTAAGGTACGAGGATCCCAAATTGAAGGAGACCACCCTCATTGATGAAACCAATTCAAAGGATATACTTGTCGGGGATGATTGGAAGTGTTCAAAGCAACAACCTTCAAAGTTTTCATAGAGTATAAGGTTGTGTTTGTGTGGACGTATAAGGACTTGAAGAGGGCCCCACCAGAGGTGTGTTCATAGGATACAATTTGTACTAGGAGCTTAACCATTGGGGAAGAGGCCATACCAGATGAACGAGAACTACAAGATGCTAGTTGCGGGCATCATATTTTGGGTGTTGACGAGTGAGCAAGTCTCAACTGTAATTTCATTCAGCAAGGTGAATCAAATTTGCATTTGTGTAGACTTTTGGTGTTTGGATGTGGTCACCATCAAGGACCCATTCCCCATACCTTTTACGAACAATATCTCGGAGGAGATAGAAGGACACTAAATGTACTCACTTATGGATGGCTTCTTGGTATACAACAAGACCTCCATTGCAAGGGACAAGTTGAAAATTATATTCGTGGGTGAGGACATGTAAGCCTACAACCAAATGTATTTTAGGTTGTGCAACGCCCTTGCAACCTTTAGAAGGATCATCACATTTCCATAAGATGTCCATAGAAAATTTCAAGGCATTCCTAGATGACTAGTCCATCTACAGTGTACAAGACATACACTTGGTGGCTCTGGTGCAATACATGAGATGTTGGAAAGTTCGACATATATTGAATCCAAAGAAATGCAAATTTATTGTGCCTCAAGAGAAGCTGCTCAAGGATATTGTGTGTAAGGTTGAATTGAAGATGGATCCAGACAAAATGAGTTATCGTTGAGATGGAGCCCCCGATGAATGTCATTAGGGTCAAGTCCTTCCTTGGCCATATTGGGCTCTATCGGAAGTTTATCAAGAACTTAACACAAATTTCTTACTCGCTGGATAAGTTGACATGGAAGGGCGAGGTATATGTTTGGGAGACTGCACAAGGAGAGGCTTTCTAGGTTCTCAAAGCAAGGTTGGTGGCTACACCTATATTGGCATATACAAATTGGGATAAGATTTCCACATTTATGTGGATACCTCCAATTATGTGTTGATGTCACATTGGCACATGTAGTGGACCATGGGCTAGACCATCCAATCTACTTCGCAAGTAGATTGTTTTCAAAAGTAGAGAAAAACTATAGTACATCGAAGAAGGAGACTATAACATCTCGATTTCCCGAGTCTTAATTAACAACTAACATACTCAAGAATACAGTTATTACTTCAATTTCATAGAAAGACAATTATATCAATCATGTTCATGTGAAAGGGATTTACAGTTAAAAACAATTAAACAAAATTTCTTAACTAAAGACTTAAAACACCATCAAGGAATTACTATAGAAATTAAAATCCACATATCATGGAATTTGATTTGAGAAATTATTGAAGGGATATTTCTGCAATCACCCAGATTAGTCCACAAATACTACTATAACAATATCATATAACGACTTCCATCCAATACTACCTAAATCAAAATCAAATGACAATTATCATTAAATATCACTATATAAAAAAATTAGGGCATTACAAACCACTGTATCAATTAAGGCATCGATTACCATTGGATTATTTAGGGCTTCTGATACCATTGTATCACTTAGGGCTTCCGATACCACTGATTCAATTAGGGCTTTCGATATGACTGATTCAATTAGGGCTTTTGATACCACTGTATCATTTAGGGTTCCAGTTACCACTGAATCAATTAGGGCTTCAGATACCACTGTATCGTTCCTTTCTTTCTGGTTTCTTAACTGTGGCAATAACTCAAGATTAGAAAATATGCTCATATTCAATATATTTTTTTTTTTGAAAAAAGAGGGGTAAAAACTTTATTGAGCTTTAGAACATAACAATACAACACAAATAGGGCCAGAGCCCCATGAGACAACAAAAACTACAAAAAGGGCAAGAGAAGGATCATCCTCTCCCAACACCATTTACATCCTCTATAAGAATCCTCTCCAACTCTTGACATAACTCGCTAGGCATCTGCACCCACTCATCAATTATCCCACCATCTATATTTCCAGATGCCCATTTGGCCAAGCTATTAGCTGCCTTATTTCACTCCCTTGGAATATGGGCAAAAGACACTGACTCCATCAATGAGCTAACCTGTAAGATTTGCTGCACTATCAAAGACAATTGCCAGCTAACATCCGTAATCTTTCTCTCAAGGAGAAGATTAACCAGAACTTGAGAGTCAGATTCACAAATTACCTTACGCCACCCTAGAGCATAAGCTCGCTTTAAAGAGTAAAGGATAGCCCAACCTTCCATCCTATTAACAGTCTGCATCCCTTTATTAGCTGAAAAAATAAAAACCACTGATCCAGAAGAGTCCCTACCAATCCCACCAATCCCAGTTGGGCCTGGATTCCCTCTAGAAGAACCATCCGTATTAAGTTTCAAAAAACCAGCAGGAGGGGGAAGCCAACTCCCCATCCGATGAACTTTTTGCTGCCCCCGTCTACCTCTCCTGACACAGACTGAGGCCGGAGATATCTCATGTAATCCCAACCTATCCACCATCTCGGCCTGATCTTTCTCAAGCGGCAACACTACCTCACTCTTAGCCATGATAGTCTTACGGATCATCCCCATAATTCTGAGCCAGACCTGTTGAATCCCCAATTTTTCAATCCAAAAAATTCTACAATTCCTTTCCAGTCAGACTTGCCACAGCAGAAAGATAGGCCCCACATACCACACATCTTGCAAAAAAGGGGCCAAGGAGGGGGGCCTCCCCAAAATCCCTTAGAACTCTGCCAGGGAGGAGGCATGAATGCACGGGCGTTTCCAAACACCCCGCCAGAAATGCCAAAGTTGCATGGTGAAAGAACACTGGAAGAACAGATGCGGAGAGTCCTCCTCCTCCTTACCGCAAAGAACACACCTCGATGGGCCGAAAAAACCCCTCTTGCGAATATTGTCCCAAGTCAGGCATCGATTCCAAACCAAAGTCCAGGTAAAACAATTGCACTTCGGCCAAGAAAACTTATTCCATACTTTCTTCCACCACTGAACCTCCCCCCCCCACAAATTGTTGGGAGAGCAATTCCTGATACCCAGAAGAAACAATGTAAACACCGTTGAGATTGGGAGCCCAAGCCAAAACATCATCATCCAAAAGAGCGCTACAATTACGGCCAAAAAGAATGTATTGGAGCTCAGCATGTTCCCCTTCCAAACCAAAGATAGGCCATTCCTCTGGGTTCTTCCATCTTGCCTCTACCACCTGCCCCTGAAAGGAAAAAGACTTAAAGTCGTGCACCTTTGACCAACCAGCTTCACAAAACCTCTGGGACAAAGTACGCAAATGAGGATATTGAACGACTATGGGAGGGTGGCCATCCCAAGCATCATACCATAAGTGAGCCTCTGACCCCCCTTTGCAAATCCAGAAGAGGCCCCTCTTGATGAGCTCAGCACCTTTCTTGAGAGTACTCCAAATTACTGAACCTTTTCCATTCAATCTGTGTCAAGGGATGTCTTTCTGTGGGATCCCTGGAAAGTACTTCTGATTCAAAATTCTGGCCCAAACCCGGTCCTGTTCCACACACCATCGCCAATACAATTTGGCAGCCAAGGCAGTACTAGTAAGCATTGACTGCCGTAACCCCAGACCACCAAATTGTTTTGGACTACAAACAACCTCCCATTTGATAAGGCTCCACTTAGTAGAAGATAAATTGCCAGCCCATAAAAACTGTCTTGCTAAGGAATTTAAATCCCTTACAAAGCTCATCGGTGCCACCTGAATCATACTCCTATACAAAGGAAGAGCCTGAACCACAGATTGGAGGAGTGGGACCCGACTAGCAAAAGATAGCCAGCGATGGGTCCAATGAGTAACTTTGACACGAAACTTATCCAGAATGACCTGCCAAGAATCCCTAGGTTGCTTGCCACTAGAGATAGGAATCCCAAGGTAAAGCAACAGGAGACTCCCAATTTGGAATCTGAGAATATGAGTGATTCTCCTCTGAATTGAAGGTGGAGTATTAAAGAAAAAAATGGAAGACTTGCCCTCATTGATCAGCTGGCCTGAAGCAGCAAGATAAACATCCAACACCCTGCGAATATTGGAGGCTTCCCGAGTGGTAGCTATGCCCATTAAAGCTGTATCATCCACGAACTGTAAGTGTGATTGCCTCGGAAGGTTTCCTCCCCATTTCCAGCCCTGAATGAAGCCCCCTTCCACATTCCTTTTTATCAACCGTCCCAAGCCTTCCACCAAAAGAAGAAACAAGTAAGGAGATAGGGGGTCGCCTTGCCGTAAACCCCGAGAAGCAACAAAAAGATTTGAATGCTCCCCATTAGTTAGAACTGAGAAAGAAGTCGAATTCACACAACTCATAACCCAACGAGTCCAATCTTCCTCAAAACCAAAAGCTCCTAACACCTTCTGAAGGAATGACCACTGAACTCTGTCATAAGCCTTTGCCATATCCAGCTTGATGAACATAGCCTTATCTTTGGAGTTGGACATAGAATGAATAGTCTCAGTAGCAACAACCACCCCATCCAAGATCCGGCGACCCGCCACAAAGCCACTTTGTTCTTCAGAAATTAACATTGGAAGCCACTTTTTTAACCTATCGGCAATCAACTTAGATATAATTTTATAAATAACATTACAAAGAGAGATAGGGCGAAATTGACTTATCCGATCAACCCCTTCCCCCTTGGGGATGAGGGCAAGGAAGGTAGAGTTCAGGGTTCGTAGCATTTGCTTATTCTCTTGGGATTCCTGAACAATAGCCAGTAAATCTACCTTGATAATGTCCCAGAATTCCTGGAAGAACTCAATCGGAAAGCCATCTGGACCCGGAGCTTTTCCTTTTTTCATTTGGAAAACAATCATCTCTAGCTCTGCCAAAGATATGGTACGCATGAGATGCTCTTTCATTTTCAAAGAAACCAAAGAAGGAATACAAGAGAGAACCTGAGCCTCCTCAACCGAGTCCCCTTGCGAATCCTCCCTAAAAAGAGAAGCAAAATATTGCGTAGCTTCCCTGGATATATCCTGAGAAGAAGAGAGAACCTCCCCCCTATTAGTCACCAAAGTTGATATAGAATTTCCATGTCGCCTGGCCTTCACCGAATTGAAGAAGAAAGCAGTATTCTTATCTCCCTCTTGAAGCCAGTCCATCCGAGCTTTTTGTTTCCAAAAGATTTCCTCTCGCAGTTCCCATTCCTCCAAGGTTTTTAATGCCCTAGCTTCCTTTCGCAACAAGTCATCTAACACTCCATCCTCCCTAATCATTCTGGTGACATCATTCAACTCAGCTTGAGCCACATTTTTCTCCTGAAAAATATTACCAAAGTAATGCCTGTTCCACCATTTGAGTTGATACTTGACATATTGTAGGAGTTTAGAAAAAGTATACATTGCTGTGCCAAAGGCAGGTCTACCATCCTTCCACCACTTAGCCACACATCCATAGAGGTTTGGATCCCTCAACCACATGAGCTGAAATTTGAATGGTGGTCTCTGAGGCAGCTGAGAAGAAGAAATAGCTAACTTAATGGGCCAATGATCTGAACCTCTCCAATCTAAAATCTCAGATTTGGAAGACCACCGTCCGCCCACCCAAAAACAGGGAACCATGAATCGATCAAGTCTTTTAGCAATGCAACTGTCACCCGCCCTTCGATTATTCCAAGTGAAATGACCATTGCTAGGCTTGATATCCACAAGATTGAGTGTCGAAATATTGTCTTGAAGAAGCACAGAAGAGGGCTCAAGTTTTGGAACACCCCCCCGTTTTTCAGATAAATCAAGAATAGCATTAAAGTCTCCAACAATAATCCATGGCAAATAAGGATAAAGACTACGAACAAAATGAATATTATTCCAAGTAAGAAGTTTCCCTTGGAGCTCAACAGGAGCATAGACATTGGAAAAAAGAACAGATTTCCCTGACTCAGGACAAAGAGCGATCATGGATAAGGAAGACCTAAAGGAAATCCAACACAAAGGTTGTATCTTTCGTGGGTTCCACAAACATGCCACACCCCCCGAAGACCCCTGGGCTCCAATGCACTGACATTGACCATTCTTCCACAATTTAGGTGCTAAACTCAACATGCATTCAACAGAAACCTTGGTCTCCTGAAGAAAAAGAACATCAGGAGAATGACTTCTAACCAATTCTCGAACAACTTTTTGTCTAGGGCTGCTATTCAAGCCCCTAACATTCCATGAAATAATGATCATTTCAAAGGAGTCAAAAAGTGGGAGTCCAATGTCTTAACAGAACCTGACTCCACCAAATTCGCCCCTATCAATTCAATCTTCTCTATGTCCTTCTTACGCCCACTTTTACCGCTCTTCTCTGAAATTCCCTTCCTGCCATCTTTCTGAAGAATACCTAGGTGAGGAGGAGACTTTCCGTGTTTATCCTTATCCGAAACATTGGCCTGAGTAGGAAGGGCTGTGCTCTCTACTCCTTGTCCCAAATCCACATTAGGCCCTAGAGTCGCCTGTGCACCTGCCTGCTCCACAGTGACCATGGGCATGGCAGATTCCACTTGTGATGCCAGAGGAGGATTAGGAGAGGTAGTCTCAAGGCTAGAAGTCGCCACAAATTGATCCATACTGATAAATCCTGGGGTAACTTCTTGCTGTCCTAATTCATCCAAGACCTCAAATCTGTTAAAAGTATCCTCAACTTGTCTCTCCATTAAAGTCCTCTTATGTCCTCTATTACGGTTACGAGCCTTAGTTTGAACAAAACCCTCAGCATCCATAGCCTCGCTAGAAGTCACCTTCTTCCCTTTATCGGCACCAGGAGCGTTACGAGGAGGAGGTGGAGGCTGCTGCTCAACTGTCTTAGCCCTTGGACATCTTCGCAAAAGGTGACCATATTCATGACAAAGGCGACATCGGAAAGGAAGGGTCTCATAATCTAGTTGCTGGACACATGAATGCGAGCCCGCACACATTTCCACCGCATCTGGCAATGGTTTACTCAAATCAAGTTCCACACAAATACGAGCAAAGGTCATAATTTTCTTACCTAGGGTTTGTGTTGAAGGCCCCACTGGCTTCCCCAACATCGATGCGAGCATATGAAGAACGTCCTCTCGACAACATTCTATTGGGAATTTGGGTAACCGAACCCACACTGGGACCCGATTAGGAAGTTCCTCAGAGGGATTAAAACCTGCATGCCATGGCTTAACAAATAGCCCAACCTGGTTGTAAAAATAGGGCCCGCCTTCAAATACCCTATTGTGATCAGCTAAGCAAGTGAAGGTGACCATGAAAAAGTTATTTGCAAGCAATATGACCTCCATTTCACCCTCGGGTTCCCAAATTCTCCGAGCCCAATTTTCCAAAAATTGAAGAGAGACTCTTAGTCCCAGAAATTTGCAGTACAGAGCATGTCTAGAGTAATAATCCACATCTTCAGCAATCAACTCAAATGGAATCACTAACTTGGGTCTTTCCTTGCATCGTTCAAGGCATCCATTGATCTTAGAAATCCTAGATCCTCCAGACGAATTCATCTCCGTAGCTCTTGAAATCGGAGAGAAAATGGCATTATCAAAAACCCGTGCCTCTTGATTCAGCTGATTCAAACCCATCGCTGCACGGAAGTCCATCTCAGGCCCCAATTTAGACGACTCTCCCTGAGCCATAGCCGCACACGGTTCTGAACAGACCGCAGCCAGGGAAAACCCACCCTAGCGCCCCCGACTGACAGAGAAACCCACTCGCAGTGGGCGGCCAGAAACCTTCGACTCAGCACCCTACTAAGCTTTCCCAGCAATGAAAACGACCCTGTACTCCTGTTCAAAGCCCCCCCCTTCGCACACACAGCAGATCTGGAATAAGCTAGGGCACGGCTACCCTAGCTCGGCGCCTGGTTGCAGACGAAAAAACCCATCCTTCATATTCGATATTCATATACATGAAAACAATCCATAAATCTATCTCTCGCATCTAGGTGTAAAATATCTGTAATGTTGAAATAACTCAATTAATCTTACCTTCTTGCATATACATCATAAGAGTGAAATACCTGTTTTCGGAAACCAATGGAATGTCTAGCTTATCTTTGTCTATTGTTCGTCTGACAACTTGGGAAGAGGTGAAACATTGTTAGGGGCTTAACCACCCAACCTTAGACCAAATCTTATCCCCACACAATCTCTAACAAGAAAGGTCCTCCCTACCCGGAATTGGACGTGGAGCATCTGTCATCTACTGAGCATTCCGGTATCTAACCATACCACTCAACTTGACAGCAGGAGTTACAATAACAGGATCATGCATGAGCTATTATGTATTTTTCTATTATTTGGTTAATTGATTTCATTTTTGATTCTTGCAAGTTATCTTCACCTCTTCACCATTCATGGCTCCTGGCCGGTGAATCCTAGGTGCTCGAGAAATTATATCCATTTCCTTTTATTTACACTTGTTCACCTTTAATGACATCCTTGTCGGTGAATTTCCTTGGTGTTTGATCATTATGACATCATTTATTCTTCTAGTAAATGCATGGAAGAAAATATAATATTATGGATAGGATCTTGACTCATGGACTTTGTTACAGTTTTTCCAACCTCCAAATAACAAAATTGAGACAATCTCATGATTCTTTAATAATAAAACAAGGGACATGATATCAGTTCCTTATGATGGTTTCGTCTAAAGAAACTATGTTTAACATATTGTATTAAGAGCACTATTCAATTTTGACTGCAGTAATATTATCAATATGGAAGAGGCACAAAACTTATAATAGACTTGATGTAAGAATGCGGATAGAAAGGAAGATAGAGTAGACAGTCTACGTTATGGACTTAGCATAACTCATGTGACCCGAAGCAAATTCTTTCTTCCTCCCATGGTCGGAAATGATGAATTTTCTCGTTTCCTTTGCTCGGTACTTGTAGTCGGATGTATGAGAGAAAAGATAGAAAGGACTTGGAATAGAATGGTATGATTTGAATCTGAGATCGTTTTGATATTTACTCTGTTGACTGAGCAACAAGTGGATGTAAGGGTGAAAGTATGCAGTAAGAAGAGTTACGGGATTGCAGGTAGGAAAAAGTTTTGCACCAAGGTAAATGGTGGTCCCTTCTCTCCCCCATGGCTTCCTTAATAAGGAACTAGCCGTGACTTCTCGGCTTCACCGGTTACAAAAAGATTATCTGCCCATTCGAATTCCCAGTATTAAATTGATTGGGAAAAGGAGAGAAAATAAAGAAAATAAAAAGGTTGGAAGAGAAATTGGAAAGATTATAGTTGATTCAAATTTCCAAGTATTTAATCAATTTTAAACAAGGAAAGCATAAAAGAATGGGAAGAGAGTTGGAAGGTTATAATTTAATTATTGTTATAATTTATATTTACATATGTATATGTAAATATATTAATGTGGTGACATCATTTTATTATATTATTATAATATAATGGTGCTATTTCATTTTTTATATTTATACGCATGTATATAAATATTTATTATAATAATAATATGATGAAAGATCAGTTAAAATCTCTAGAGGTACGCTTTATAATTTAATTACATTATTTTAATTAAATTATTTTATGTTTTAAATTATTATTCAATAGCTCATGCGGGTCACATAGATGCATCTTGTTTCAAGTCGCTAGGTCCTCAACTGATGCTCCTACCTAATTCTTTTTTAACAATGCTTCCACCCCTTCGACATGTTTCCTGCAAAGAAGTTCTCCGTAATTAAATCATATTATCTTAATAAATTATTTAATCATAACGATCATAACGGTTAACCATCTTCTCAATTCCATGAATTCATGACAAATGATCAACTAGCTTGTTATCTTCATTTTGAAATTATAACGACTAACCATCTTACCATTTCATAGGATTATAACCAAATTAACCGTCAACTAACTTCATGTGAACCTCAATGGCTATATTTTAAATTAGGTCAAAAATTGGGATGTAATAGAGACCCTCAGGATGGTGTATGTAGTGCAAAAGATTTGTCATTACCTATTGGCAACCTTGGTTACGTTTATGAGGACCATGAGGCATTAATCATCCTAGTGAATAAACCCATTATTCAAGGAAGGGTCAGCAAGTGGCTTCTTTTGTTGTAAGATTTTACCTTCATGATCATTATACGACCAACAAGAGCCATGCGATTATGGATTAGTTGTCACAGATGAAGTCCAACAAACTGCTAGAGTGGGTGAATGATTGTATCCTTGATGCCCATCTTTTTCATATCGTTGTACTACCATTGTGGTACACTAGCATTAGGGAGTACCTGTTGAGCTTGCAACTCTAGATGGATATGCCCCCAAGGGAGAGGAGGAAGTTGGTGCTATGAAGTCGAACATTTCGACTAATCAATAGGTTGTATAAAATGGGATCCGACCAATTTTTAAGGTGTATCATAGAAGAGGAAATCCCAAGGGTGCTAAGGGAGGCACATAAAGGACTCACAAAAAGCCACATGGAACTAGACACCATTGTGCAAAGGTGTTTCTTGTAAGGCTATGGTGGCCTAAATTATAAATCATGCCTGTGAATAGGTCATAGGATGCAACACTTGTCAGAGGGTAGGCAAACCACTCTAGAGGGAGTTTATGCCCCACAATCCTTTGCATGCATAAGAGCTTTTTGAGCGGTGGGTATTGGATTTCATAGGGTCGTTGAAGACAAGTTGTGCACAAAAGTGTTGTTATATTGTGGTGGCAAGAGAGTATTTGATGAAGTGGGATAAAGCATGAGGCCTATTAAACAACTCTGCCTTGAGCACAACACGATTCATTTATGCACAAATCATCACTCTATACGACATTCTATCCTATTCATGAGTGATTGTAGTGGACTCTTCGTGAATCATGTGGTGAAGCTTCTCACAACATAGTTGAAAAATTTCTACTATTTGCCAAGTCCTTACTACCCAAGAGCCAAGGAGAACTAGAGGCCACGAAAAAAATATTGAGCTCCGTTATATATAAATTTTGCGGCATTGAACAAGAAGATTAGGAGAAACTTCTGTTGGTATTGTGGGTCTACATAACAACGTATCAACTGGCCAGGCACACTACTCATGTATGGCCAAGAAGCCATCGTACTGGGAGATATCATGGTGCCTTACCTGTAGTTAGGAATTGAAAATTGACTTGGTGACATGGAGAGTTTATGAGAAAGATCTAGATGAATGGAGATTGATGGCTCCATGGGCCACTGAAGCAATACAAAAATGCTTAAAAGTGTAATGTTACAAGCATATCTGATGCGTAAATTTTAGGCTAGGACAAATGGTGCTGAAGTACAATGGCTGTAATGAAATAAGACTAGGAAAATTAAAGGTCTGATAGCACGATCTGTATAGAATTTTCAATGATGGGGAGAACAAAGCCATAAAGCTATCAACTCTAGATGGTTAGTAGGTCTCAGAGGTAGTGAATAGGTTGAAGTTAAAGTGTACTACAAAAGAAGACCGCAAGGATGACCTAGTTAAATCTGGCAACCCAACTAAATTAAATATTTATTTTTTGTTAAAAAATTATCTAAACAACATAAATATATTTTGAGAACTTATTGTATGGTGTTTATCGTATGACACAGAAACACCATAGGTTCAGCATTGTACAACAATAAAGGGAAATACCATTAGCTCTTAAAAAAACAGTATAGTAATCAAGTGATGGAGGGGTTGGAAGACCATACAAGGGAAAACATGCAACCATTAGGGAAAAACAAAGAGAAACACTATACGTGTGTTAAAGCGGTAACATGCCATATGGTAGCATTGATCAAGATTTCAAAAAAAACAACACTGTATGAAGGGATGTCGTAACGACAAGGAAGTCAATACAAAAAGAACACAGCACACCATAAAGGTCGTATGGCAGGAGTAAAGGTACTGGTGAAAAACAAAAGACAAGGCATCACCTTACGATACTCAATCCAAAATCACCATACAACACACAAGGAGAAAACATTCCACATCAATAGCATAGTTTGAGAAAAACCATCTTCAAGCAAATAAGGACTAACTGTACGATGGTGCATGGTGAGAAAATCAAAACTAAGAACACTATACGGTAGTTGAGAAACAACATGACGAAAAATTAAAAGGGCACCCATGCAGACAAGAAGCCTTTAAAATCGGGATTGGAAGTAATCCAAAACACAATACTCACTTTGAAGGGTACATATAGGTTGTCTAGCATAAAAGCTAGCAGAAGGAAAGAGTGTTCACGATAATAAAGGCATGTATTGAAGAAAAAAACTAAAGCCATACAATGTGAAGTGATAGTTCCCAGACTTGTGGAAAGTAAAGGTAGAATATATTACAACCCCTGTATGACACTCAAGAAGACATCATCGTACGGAAGAGAAAAAAATCTGCATGGTGAGGCAATAGGGGATGGTAGCATTCAACAGAAAAGAACATCATCTAACTCAGTCTTCAATTTCATTGTTTGAAAGTAGCTACAAAGACTCTTAGTATAGGGTTATGAGATCGCAATGACACAATGGATAGTATACTACTTAATTTTGTGTGGTAACAAGAAGAGCTTGATGAAGTTTAGGAAATAAATACAAGATTAGAGAAAACCGTTATGACTATTATCACAAAACCGACCATTGCAACAGGGAAAAGTGTTAGCGAGTCATATAGTGAGATGGACAAAGGAAAGGAGATCTTGCCTTCGGGAGTAAGAATTGTAGGTAAAATGGATTTTGGAAAAAATTTCTAAGGGGAAGAAAACATGGTCAAAAGTCTAGACTTAGAAGGAGGTGGATATAGATATTGTTATGTGCGAGGCTCTGAGTGTTTTGGAGTGCATAACCTAGTGGTAGAAGACTAACAATGACCACCCTATTGAACAAACTTTACGCATGGCAGGAGTACATTGGGCTACATAGATGCCAGATTTTTCCATTAGATATTTCAAATTGCCTTTGAAAGCTGTGATTGGGGCTTACGACATAGTCAAAAGTTAGCTTTCTAGGACCAACATTGCGACATTATAGTTTCATTGTTGGCTGCTGCATTTACAGGCATGCTCAACATAAGCAGATACTATTGCAGTTGGCGTGTTGAGAAAATTGGACGTAGGCAGAGTGGAACCGCTTGGGATAGGTGAGTAAGATCAAGGTCTCAAGAAGTCTTTTAGTGCCCACGGTGAGTATAGGTCTCTATTTGATGTGATGAAAAGATGGCTTATAGAAGTAAGTTGAGCCTTAGATGTAGCAGTACTATGGATTGCTCTCATAAAGGAGTTGTGAAATGGCATGGTATATGAGTGGTGGACGATATTATTAGATTGAATTGATGAGTTCCCATCCTTGTATCGAATAACGTTTTACATGCCCTTTCATGCCATCAATCTCTTTTTGGATGCCGTGCACACATAGGTCCCTTCAGATCATTATGATGACTTCATGCCACAAAGCCGTTTGAACTAGGCTGACTACCCATTTTCTACTAGTCACTTAGACTTTTGTACTTCCAATAGTGATACTTCATCCATTTGAAAGCGTAGGCTTCAGACAGTGGTATTAGAAATAGAGACAAAGTTTGATGAGGAGGATGACACCGGTGGGAGGAGTTGGGAGACACCATTTTGAGAGTAAGTGAAGGATATGAGTCGTTTCATATTGGCGAACCAAGGGGAGATTGGCCATATCGAGGGATATATATTCAATGGACGAGCGGGCGTCGAGGGCCATTCAATAGTGGCACCATCAAGTGGGGTTGTATAATTGAGGATTGTATTAGGTACTTCTACACCTCCAAATTTGTTTGTACTCGAGATGCATGTTGTTTTTATCCCAATAGTTCTATTCAGTGATTACTACAACCGTAGAGCAACCAACAACATTTGAGACCGTCCCGCTAGAGGTTGGAGAATCCGCAATTGAGGAAGTCGAGCTAGCGGTGGTAGAGCCAGCAATAGAGGCTATAGAGCAATCGGCAAGAGAAGATATGCCGAGGGATGTAGGAGAGGAGATGTCATGAGATGTAGTAGTTGAGATGTTGATGAGTGTGATCGTTGGAGTTTCCAAA
Organism: Cupressus sempervirens; assembly: GCA_028749045.1. Lineage (NCBI taxonomy): Eukaryota > Viridiplantae > Streptophyta > Pinopsida > Cupressales > Cupressaceae > Cupressus > Cupressus sempervirens. Next base: position 292,267,655 of record CM053785.1, on the reverse strand, counting down.
GACGATCATGAGCGCGTTTCTAAGTTGCTATCAGATGACCCCTTTGATGCCCATTAAACCTACACTTCTCTCGCCTCAACATGTACCACTTGAGATTGTTGACTTCAGAAGGAGAGATCCCCTCTACGACTGATGGAGTTGGCTCCTTAGTCTGACATGGGTATATAGGGAGGAGTTTGAGGGTAGGGCTCCTAAATGCATCCAATAGGGCATCTGGGATGCACGGTGACTTGGGTGAACAATTTTGGTTGAGGTGAAGGTTAGAAAGGGTAGTGGGTTAGTACGAGAACGAGCTTGGGGGTTAATGAGGCTCTTGAGTGCTTGCTTGCATTTGCTACAAGAGGATGCATTGCCGAGTTTGCACAATTATTTGAGTCTCGAGGTTGGTGTGTTAGAGTGACCCTTGATATGATAAAGGACTGGAGGCTTTGTGAACCCCAAGGGGAGAGATGAATCCAGTCCTTGCATAGGAGGGTTGAGTAGGCCTTCAAAGAGGGATATTAGTAGTGAAGGAGAGCTCACCATTCAATAGAGGCTGAGCAGGTGATAGCTAGTATAGCTCAAATGGAGTCGACCACTTGGCTCCAGATGGTGGAGGACGAGCTAACTTAGCAGTGAGCTCAGATAGAGTCCTTAAAGACTTAATACAGGACTTAGGTAATAGCTTTGATAGAGCAGTTGGATCAAGAGAGGGCTGAGCGGACAGTAGTGGAGACTTGCCTTGTGGCAACGTCAGAGGAGACAAATAAGAAGCATAAGGAGGTGTTGGAGGCAATGTCTATGGTGAAGGCTGCACGTGAAAGGAAGAAGTTAGCGAAGAGGGATTTGCAACCATTGGTTCAGCAATTTCACTAGTTGAGAGAGCAACAAGCAACACCAATAGTGCTTCCTACACCATCAGGGACGTTTTCTAGGCCCCCAATTCCTTGATTTCACTTTTGTAAAGTTGTATTCCCCATTTGGCTTTGTATTGTTCAGAGATGGCTTCCTTTTTAGGGGGATGATATTGTGTAATTAGGATTTGTTAGTGTTGTTGTTGAGGGGTCGATAGTTAGTTGATGGTTGCTGAAGGTTGGCATTTGAGACCTCTTTATGCATATAATGTACTTACCTTCAGGTGAGGTTGTTTGACGTTGTCTACTGCTTTGGGGTGTTGTGGTGTGGCCTTAATATTGTTGTTGGGAATACTCTGAGATATGTTTGCGAGCTCTGTCTCAAATGTAATGACCCTTACTATAAAGGCCACTGAAACCCTCAAACTGGACTTAGGAATTTTGTCAAACAGTTGGCATGTAACCGAATAAGGCTGCAATATTACTAATTGTTGTACAACGAAACCTCAATATATGATGCCAATAATGTATGAACAACAATTCCAGATTATAACACTACCAATCTAAGAGATAGATGACAATATGAAACTCAAATATGAAGTCCAATGCAATTCTGATTTTTATGACAGCAAATAGAACTGATTACAATGAGAGACTGTCACAACTATGCACTTCTAATACATCAAGCTCTTGACAATGCAATGTTATGACATGAACAATAACCCAGTTCAGATTTGGAATGCAAAGGACGAAACTTTTACAACAGTTATTAATGACTGGAAATAACTATTTATGCAATGACAGTGCTGACTGTTCTAATCCTTAACATGCAATATTTTGGCAATCAAAACTTCAGTTTGTGCACCTGGAATAGCTCCAATTTTGCCGGATATGAATGCTGAATTAATGCCACACGAAAACCTCACAATCTGCCCCAAACCAACTCACAAAATTGCTGCTGCTGCCCAACTGACAGGACCGTACAGGTACGGCCTGGTACGGCTGCTAGATAAAAATATTGCAGCATTTTTTGTCACTCCAAAAGCAATAAATCTGGGTGCCTAGGGTTGCTGAATAACCCCCTAAAATATGAAATTCATCCGTCAAGCCAATTAGGAGTTATGAGCAAAAACGTGGGTCCAAACCCTGGACTGGCAGTCTGAAAATAATGCACAACTGTGTCTACAACCCTTTTAATCAATCTACAAATGCTAGGGCACAACTGAAACCCTTATTCCAACCAAAGTAAACCCTTATAATTGAATCTCAATGAAGTCCAAATGAGATGGCTGAATTACCAACTCCTCAAATGCAACAATTCAGGTGATGTTTCACACCCTCAAAGTCGCCAATCCAAGGGAGTGATTCGTTCCCAAAGATTAAATAATTTGCAGACCCAAGAGACTACAAATTTGCTCCACAATGGAAGAAGTAGAAGAAATCTCAAATCCAAGCATGTCCAAAATGAGAGGCCCAACCCTCTATTTATTCACTTTTCTAAGAAGTTGCTAGAACTTCTAGAAACATCCTTTATAAAATCTCATTATAATGCACTTTTTCTAGAACTTCTAGAAACATCCTTTATAAAATCTCATTATAATGCACTTTTTATAATAAAGTAATTTTATAAAATAAAAAGTGCAACTCAACTTAAAATTATAACATGTAGGCCCCAATAACACATAATAATAAAATATAACCTCTTAACACTTCTTCAAGAGCAAGATATGACCATCTGATCCGCAGAATTGACTCTCTCTCCACACCATTTGCCTACGAGAGTCTGGAATAGGCAAAATCCATGATCAATGTCATGTCGAACTAAAGAGGGGACATTACATCAAATATATTGTGTATGCTTGCTTTTATGTTTTACATGTATTCTATTCTGTTTTGAATATAGACCCTACTAGGAAAACAGTGCTACTGCCAAGGAAATAAGATACATAGACATCATTACACAACATATCTTACTGCTTAGAAATAGAGAATGGCCAAAAGTACGTGTATGGGACTCAGCACTCACTCAAAATAGAGAAGTTCTAGGGTAAAACAATTCTAGATTATAAAGAAATTCAGCAATGAAGAAGACGTAAATCATATCATTATTCACAAACAAGAAAAACTAGGTGAATAGGACAAACAATACATTCATTTTTATTAGAGAAAGCCTAGGATAAAGGGTGCTAGATTAGAAAAAGTTGCTAGGTGTAAACAATTACTAACAATATAATGGGGTGATATAAAATCTTTAAAACTTGAAGCATAAAAGCTAAGTACAGATAGTCCCTTGAGGGTTGGACCACCTGCAAGAAAGCTTGTAATATGTCAGTATCATATTTAGCGTCTCTTCAAAGCCACAATTATGGGATATGGATGAAAGATTATCTAGTTAAATGGTAGCTGGAGTCATCCAGTAAGAAGACACGACTTCCTGAAATTGATTATGCTGAACATAGACAAGAAACACATTTTAACTCTCAAATTGAACTAAACATAGCTTCTCTCTATCAGAAATTTTAAAAGAGCTGCAAGGAAGAGATTCCTTTAACCCAACAACTTCTAGATTATCTACATCATACATTCTTCTTGATGCAAACTCTAGTTATAATTTTGTTTTAGATTTGTCATTTTTGCACATCCCTAGGAATAAAAAATATAAAGTTCTTAACTTTTTTCAAGGCAGTTTGCTTGAGACAAATCATATATATAAGTAATACTGGAGGCATGAATGTCATAGACAATAGTTCTGTCAAGGCTTTATTGTATTTAACAGTTTCTACTTGAGCTTTAGTAGAAAAATGGATAAACCTGCTGGGTGTCAAGGTCATTTTTCATGACCCTAGCTCTACAGAAAATGAGGGTTCTTATTACTCGATCCATTTGGGCTTGAAGGTGGAGACAGTGGTAGCCAAAGCAGGTTTATGAGGGTATGATTCCAAAGACTTATGTTATTGTTGGATTTTCTTATGTTGACAAGGTGGTGTAGACTTCTTATAACAGACATTTCCATGGCTCTGATATATGTGGTCAAATTAAAACTTTCTAATTTCATCGGGAGCTCGCTATTTATATTTTAATAGGAAACAAATACAGTTATGTCCGGATGGTCTTTCTGTCCACTTGCTATTTACGGCTCTGATGTTCTATGTCGAAACTTTTCCTTTGTTTAACACAGGATGCATTATATTTTCGTATATTTTACTTGGTTGCTATTGTTAAAGTTTAGCACATGGTATGCAGATTCTGCACTATAGTGTTTGAAATAAATTGGTTAAGTTAAACTTCGATTTGAAACCTGCAATTTTTGAGGTGATAACCTGCACACACATGCTTCTGAAATTACCAAAAAGCAAGGCACTTACATGCTTCTGAAAATACCAAAAAGCAAGTAAATTTTGAGATCCAAATATCTTGCTTTCTAAAATATTATATTATTCTAAGTTTTGTATGTATTACAGAATGTGTTCCCCATGTCCTAAATAAATCTCCCATGTTGTGTGAACAGAAAATTATACTTTGTTTTTAGATATCTTCATCTCAGAGAAACCCAATAACAATAAACCTAGAGTGCCCAGATTAAAGCATAGAAAAATTCAAAACATCGCCTAGATAAGATAAGATAAAATATATCTATTAATGTCCAACAAGAGACCACAAAGAGTGTCTAAAGGACTAGAAAACATACAACAAGGCCACAGCCAACAGCAAGACACCAAATGGTACCTGGGGAAAGAAGAAACAAGAAAGAACCAACCAAGAGAGCAAAACCAGAAGCAAATAAGGCCTCCTAGTTGAGTAGAAGTAGTCCTGAATCAAGGAATAAGGTCAAGCGCAAGAGTGGGCCCTAAACTGTCTCAAAGAATCCCTGGAGGTGAGGTGTTGTAGCCATGAGTAGCCCCTACAAGGCCTCATAGATCTGGTGTGTTCTGAACCTGGTGAGCCAAGCGACCTCTTCATGCCCTGAGTTGTTGATGTGGGCATGAAGGAGGTGATAAGCTGATCTGTAACCTGTCTTCCTGGGAACTGGAGCTGCAGGGTGTGATTATGGAGCTGCGTGGCCTCTTGGAGGTAGAGAGCAAGGCACTGCTGGTTGGTATATCTGAAAAAAGATGAGAATGATCTGCACTCGTGGAACAAGCAATAGAAGCTCCCCTTGATCTCATAGAAAATGGGGCATGAGAAAATAAAGTGCATCTCAGTATCTGCCTTCCCCAAGGGGAAAAGACAAAATGTTTGGGTAGTTCTCTCAATATGGTGATCTATTTGAATACATAGTGGGAGCCCACTCTGAAAGAACGCAAGACGAAGGGCGTGAGTCCAACGACGGGTAAGCTACGAGGGGTGTACAATTATCCTGTATTGGAGATCCAAAAAGTGCTCAGCGTAAAAGGCCATCCTCATTAGGAGCCCCCTACGGGATTACTCCAAGTTGTGTGGATACACTGTCTATAAATGTCAAGTTTTACATGCTCATTCAGCTCCGCCAAGAGGGGAGGAGGTGATCGGGGCATCCAAAGAGAACTGGAAGGCGGGAAGATGATCCATATCAATATCCACAAAACCTAGCAAAGCAGTGGCCCTAGCATACCAGCAGCAGAACCTACTGGTGGAATCAGCACTTGTGATCGCATCAGAAGAGCAATAAGCAAGAAAAGATTATTTGTGGCATCCCTCAGAAGAATCAGCAAAGCTCTGGAGACGAAAAGGAACTACTGCCCATCATTAGCAAGATAATCTAAAACCAGTGCCCATCTTTAGCAACCTTACATGCTAGTAATATCACAAAATCTGCATCCAGCTGAACAAGAAAAATCACAAAATGAGATATGATTTTGCTAGGTTTAGCACTAGACACCAGCTGAGTCACCCTTAACATTCTAATAGATATTCTCAATTTTGTATTATTCTTTGAAGTTTGGGCATTTAAATAAATATGTATATTTAAATTGTCGCAATGTACATTAGTCTGCTATAAGCACTTGCTTCTACTTGTTTTCATTTATTTTACTTTGAGGACTGTTAATGCTTGTTATTAAGCTTGGAGTTTTGCTAATAATGATGTAAGTTCAATGTATACATGATAGAACTCATGTACGCAGTTAACTCAAACAAATGAATACAATATTGTAAAATCTTTTCAAAACATGTTAAATTGAATAAACTTTACTGCCATTCTTCATCTTTATAATTAAATATATATTGAAGTCGTGCTTTCCATTTTATCATTTTAAAGCTTATTCAAAAGATTGTAGGAAGATCCCATTATCTTTCTCGTGGTTCTATTGTACTCATTTAGTTATTATTCTTGATTCCTGAGCATAACCTACATCATTTCTATTTGTTGTTTGGTTTTGTTGCTTGTACAGAGCAAGATATCTAAATTTTTTATTAGGTATTTATCAATTGATATCCTACAATGCAGTGATATAATCTCACTGGACATCCTGGTATTAGTTTGGCTGTACGCAGGTCACATCGTTTTTGCATTGATTCAAAATCTACTATTGCGATTCAATTGGTATCTTAACGGTGGTCTTATTCTCATTGTAATATAGCATCTTATGGCCCAGTAATACTGGGCAAGAATGAGGTTACTAATTTTTTATTCTGTATAACATTTTATTATTATATTTATGGACTTTGACTTAATTATGTACAGGTGGAGTGTTTCCAGTGCAAGGGTTTGGTTTTGCCAGGCAAGGAAGTAATGTGTACAAATCTCAACTGCCGGCAAGTTTATCATTTGGTTTGTGCCAAACAATTAAAGGGAACTCACTGGCTTAAGAAAAAAGAGTTCAGATGCTCACATCATGTATATCCTCAGAACCTATTTTGTTTCCTTCAATCTGATTTCCATGGTTGGTACTATGTTTTATTATTTCTTGTCTGCAAATTTAAAAAGACTAGAGGGTACATAAACTTTTGAACGGGGAGAAAAGCTCGAGGTCTTTAGCTCTTATCCAAGCCAGCACATCTTTAAAAGCTTAACTTTTTCTTACCTGAATAACGGTCAGTTTCTTTTCTAGGTTAATTATTGGTTTCCTATAAACAACAAACCTTTTTAATGCTCTTTTTAAAGCCAAGATGTCATTTAACATATTTCTATTAATTGTAAGGGTCAACAACTCAACTGGTTTGTTCCATTCATAGCATGCTAACATGTTTCATTTTGATCTCTGAATAATTGGTGCAAGTGGCTTTAGGTGCACTAGATTACCTTGAGCTAAGTTTGATGCAATTACTAGTTTTACCCTCTAGCGTTGGCTTGTAAACATGGTTTCTGGAAGGAATACATTAACAGCATAGGATATAATGTAATCCTTGTATGTGCATAATATAAAGCTTCACAGTAATAGTAAATTCAAGTTTCAACACATTGATAAGTTGTCTTCCCTTAATAATGTGTTTTTCCCGACAGTATGTTTTACAAGCTTTTGTGAAGCCTACATGGAATGTCTCTACCAACAATGCTTCTATAGATGTAACATGTCAATGTTTACTGCTATATCTGATAACTTATGTACATGGAATAATAACAAAGATGGTAGTGCATGCTGAATACACGAATAAGATATAGTGTTATTCGCTCCTAAATTCATTACAGGGAAAAAGGTTGTAGATGGTGGGCCTAGTTTTGCCCTCTAATGTTTGGCCTGTAAGGATGGTTTCTGGAAGGAATATGTTAACTGCACATGATCTGATGTAATCGTTGCATTTGCATAATATAAAGCTCCACAGCAATAGTAAATTCAAGTTTCAACACATTGACAGGTTGTCGGCCCTTCAAAAATGTGTTTTTCTTGATGGCCTTTGAGAAGCCTAGATAGAATGTCTTTACAAACAATGCTTCTATAGATGTAACATGTCAATGTTTACTTCTATATCTGATAAATTACCTACATAGAATAATATTAGTAATAAAGATGGCAGTGCTTACCAGATAAATGAGTAACATACATATTTTTTTGCTCCTTACACATTACAGAGAAAAAGATCAGAGATGGCTGGCCAAGGATTCGAGTTCATCCAACTACACCCTACTACCTTCCTTTGCGGTACAAAACATATTTAAAGGACTTGACAGTTGTCAAGAGGAACACAACTGTCAACTAGTAGACACTTAAAACCACTTGAGAGTGACAACAAACTTAATACAAGTAATTAATACGTTAATTGTTAACCAATATTATTAATGAATTGTACGTCGATTGCATCATCCCCTCCAAAAGAAAAAAAAGTCGTCTTGTAGATGATAGTAAACATAAAATAATGTTTGGGAAGACTAATGGCAAGATTATAGATTATGACTTGTATGGTGCAAACTCAAATTTGTAGTGAATTTCAAAAGTGAAATGGGGGTTTGGGGGCAATGCCCCCAAAGGGGTCAAGGGGAAATGCTCCTAGTAAGATCTTAGGGCAGCAAGACCAAATTAAGACCTTTAGAACTGCACAAAATTCCATGGTGCACATCATTTTCTTGATTTTTTAAGATTCCAAAAAAAATATTGATAAATCCGAAAATGCACTTGTCAATCCTACCAAATCTCTTACTTGCCGAACTAAGTAATGAAACTCAAGGAATTGTTGCTGTCGTATGGAAGGGTGGCATCTAGTTAGTCGTATGATGTACAACATGATGTGACAGAGAATCATGTAAGGGTTGAAGTATGCCCTATACTGTGTACGAAAATGACATTGATGTACAACTCATATGACAAACGACTTTAAGGATACAATGATTGCATACATGGTGCCATACAAGTGCTGTACTTGAGGCTGCAAGTATTGTGCAGATATGCCAGACAAGAACAATAATATTCTATGATGTGCAAAGTTAGCAGAGGCCATAAGGGGGACTCTGGAATTGATTCCTCGGTTACAAAGGGTTGTATGTTGTACAATTGTCTTGAAAATCATAGAAAATGCCATAATGCATGGGTCCCTACGCTGGGAATCTAAAGGCCGCATGGCATAGATACTTTGCATGCAAGGGTCTGTTCAAGTTTGTATATCATACAGTAAGTACTAGTGACTGTGAGGGTTGTACAAGCCTATGCCACATGAGTGTTAAGGACCACGTTGTGACAATAGCCCTACACGTCGTACAAGAGTTTGCAGACGGTATGGAAGCTTTTGAAGCTCGAATGTAAGAATAAAGCAATTGTATGTGATGCACAGTGCAATGATGGCACCACTTCTTGACTTGTGCAAAGAGGATTTTGCTTCGTACAAAGGTCAATGAGTAAACTTCTTTGGCAATGTAATTATGAGTGTTTCTTGGGTAGTTGTCGGAATTGATGGTTGTTATTCTCAACCAATCATTAGGTGTTCTATGCACGTGAGATTGGACATGAGAACTTGTTACCTTTTATGGAGACATTACAAGGAATAAAAGATATATCATTCTGCCAATAATATGTGCAATGTGTTAATTCTGAATTGTTTCTTTATTCATGTTTTGATTGAATCTTTGTTTACTCTGTGCATAAAACTAGATACCTTGTGGGGAGTAAGCAAGGAGAGCATCACCTGTCTTCTATCTCAATGAAATGACTATGAAGTCAAGGAAGAAGTTTTGTGTGCCGATTGTCACCATTTGCACCTTAAGTTTTCCCAATGGCTTAATGCCATGTTGATCAACACCTACCAAGTGGAGGGTTAGTGGATAGAGTGTTGGCATATTGAGGCACTTCCAAGTTTTTTCTAGCAACATAGACTCTTGAGCTTCTATGAATGATTGTGTTTGTTAGTTTCATTTTCATAATCTTCATCTCAACGACAACCAACTTCCTCTTGATGCTTACTACTAATAACATTGGGTTATTGGCCATGTCTCCTTCTTGTAGTGGTTGTTCTATTGGCTTCTTTTGTGGATGACTTTGTTACTGGCTATTTGTCTTAGCACCCACTGTGCTTGTAATTGCTACTCTTAGTTGTGGTGTAGTTTGAAGATGGTCTACCATCTTGACGGGTACGATTGTTCGTAGCACTTGCCAAACTACGCTCTTCTCATACTTCAATTGCACTTCCATACTTGTAGTTTTGTTGGGGGTTATTTGTTCATTTTCCATCGCTTGTTCAACTTTTGTTCTAGCTTCTTGGAGTTGTTGCTTCTTTTTACAAGTGTTTAAGAACCTCACCTTCTTTGTTTGTTCTCTCGTGATTGCCAAATTCGCCTCCTCTTATTCCTTCCAGTCCAACATATTAACATCCTTTTGCTTCGGGCAATTGGTGTCTTCATTATTAGTTGGTCCATACCATTTGTACAATAATTGTACATTTTCTTTCTTATCTAGATAGTCTCTCGCAAATTGTCCCCATTCACTACAATAATGACATTACATGATATGACACCCTCTAGAGTCGTACTATATTTGATTTTTGCCTTCATTGATTTCCATAACCGCTTGGCGATACATTTTACATTTTCAATAGAGTGGATTCTTCTTGTGTGAAGACTACTAGTGTACTCTTAGGCTTTAAATTATATGAGAATTTCTTTATTGAATGATCCATCACCTGACAAATCTCACAAAACATTATTTTAGGACAACTACCTTTCATTTTCCCCGCAATTTTGCGCTCGGTACATCATAGCTCATTAATTTCTTTATTGGTTCCTTTCTCAACCTTTAATTGCTTTGTCATCCTCATCATATCTTGTTGTAGGGATTGGACTTTTATTGGTTACTACCCTCATTGCTCTTGTCATTGTCAGTCTCCCTCCCATTCTCGATGTGCATAGCCCGATGTAGGCATTACCAGACGAGGACAGAGGCACCACTTTCATCTTTTTGCCCACTGAGGTAATCAACCCCTAAATGAACCACCTCTTCTTCAACACATTGGTTGGCTGATTCTCCAGCATGGCTAGCAATTCCTTGAGCCTACTATTGTAAGCCCATACATTCTCATTCTTCCCTTGTTTGGTATCATAAATTCGAGGAACAATTTTGTTGTTGCCTTGTTGTAGTTTGAATTTGATCTCGAATCACTTTCACACATCCCAAATCGTTGTGGATGAAGCATCTAGCTTTGTGAACCAGTCATAGGTTGTAGCTTGTAGTGTTGCTAGAAACACTCTCATCCAACAATCCCTTTTTTTTTGTGATTGCTTGCCACTTAGATAGGGTTGTACATCTTCTAGTGCCTTGGAGGATCTTTCGACCCGTTCCTTGTAAGCTTTGGCAATTTTTGCCAGTCCACATTCAGACTTGTTGAAGGAGTCACCATCTTTCTTGCTTCCTTGTGTGCTTGTGTGTTGGATTTAGGTGGATTGTCCTGATTGGTACTTTCCTTGCACTCTCGACAACGTGCTTGTCCTCCACATGTCCACCTCTAGCATCCCCAACACCTCAGGTGCTTTTAGGCTTTTACTCGTTCCTATACTCCTTTCATTCGAGGGTTTGGATCCTCCAATTTTGGCTTCGTCTAAGATGGATAGATTCTTAATGTGATGGAATATGTTTGTTTCTTTGTCTTCTTGGTCAGCAGGGTCAAGATACAATATCTTCATGCTCAATCCACGTACAATTTGTGACTTCCTCCGCTAAATGGTTTCCTTTCCTCCCAATCATGACTCTGGCTTAACCTTCGACTTTTGCTTCATTCGGGTTCCAACTGGGGAATTATTGGAGTGGATCTTCCTGAAATGTTTCTTGTAATCTTCTCCTTCATTCTCTGTTTTGCGATCCTTAAAGATCACGCAATCACTTGGTCTTGACCACCTTTTGGCCTCTGCTCGCCTTTATTGGGATCCAAGGAGCATGGATCACTCAATGCCAACCCATTTCTTTAAAGGCAGCAACACCAAATGTTTTAAGCTATATTTTATAATCTACATACTTAGAAGAATAATAAAGATGACAATGTGTACCAGATAAAAAAGTAAAATATATCTTTATTCACTCATGAATTCATTACAAAGAAGATAAAAAATGATCAGCCAAGGATCCAGTTCATCTGACTTTACCCTACTACTTTTTTGGTGGCACATGACATATTTAAAGGACTTGAAGGTTGCCAAGAGGAGCACAAACATCAATCAACTAATTCCTACAACCTCCCAAGAGTGCATCAAACTTAATACAGACAATTAATACATGACAGATAACTAATATTAACATTTGTTTAGGCACTGTACACAAACTACAGTCAAGATTTTAAAAATGGCTGTCAGGAAACTTAATACCAAATTTGAATTTATCATAATTAAACATAACAAAAATTTAATAAAAATTATATAATATTTTTATCTTTTAAATATTTAATCGGTGCCAAGGTCAATAATTGAACTAGGCATTTAAATTTTAGAAACATATTTAGTGTTTTATAGTATTGAAAACATTAGAGAGGAACAAAGAACAAGAAAAATAGAAATAGAATAAAAAATAAAACAGAAAAACATTACATTTTAAAATTTTCATAGAATATCACTACAAAAACAAGGAAAAAAAAATAGAGAAAATTTCTAAAGAACAAAGTCTGTTCGCCTAGGGTTTGCGTTGTAACTATAGATTTGTGCAGGAGTTCCGGCTACACTGGACTTTCTGGGCATTGCCAGACTTGGCATGCATCAATGGTGAATTGCAACATGTCCATGGGTAAACGTCGTTAAACTGTTACAACAAAATCTTAATGAATGGATTGGAAGTGGATAAAATTGTCTAAGGTTTGAGTGCAGATCAGACTGTCTTATCAAGGTCGTGTTTTAAGTCAAGCTACATTTTTGTTTACCAAAATAATCTATCAAAAATCCTATGAAAAGGTATGCCTCACAAAAAAAAGTTTAATTAATATCAACATGTTTTTTTATTGGAATTTGTTGCAAATTTAAAACAATTTTAAAATGCTGGATATTTGATAGATTTTGAACTTTATGTCTGAAACTCACCGAACTCTGTGACTTAGGGTTCCACTTATCTGCTCTAAGGCCTGCGCAATCAATGGTCGTGTGTGAACGAGCTTTCTAAATAACTCATCATCTGGATCATCCTGCTGATTCTGTCTATCCTGCCGGTGGGGACTCCTGCTACCATCATGAATGTCACCCATAACTGAACCTGCTGAAATGCCTGTGTCAAAACTCAATTGCTCTTGTACTCTCCAATGAGTATAATAGTTGTTTGGCCCAATCCTTCCAGGATACATAGAAATAATTACAATACCCTCAGGCTTGTAGAATCATGGCTCTGATACATTAAAAGAGCTCTTTTGTCAGATGATTGCAATTTCTGAGTTTTTAAATATTTTTAGGGTTTCTCTGATTTTTTTGGTTTTTTCTTGATATTTGCAAATGTGAAATGAAGTACAAACAAAGTAGAAATTAAAATGAAAGTATAGATTAAAGAATACAACTAAAGCAACAATTTAGTGTACTTTATTGGCTTCAAAAAATTCAAGGACATTCCTGTACAAGACGGTTACAGGTCTGAGATTTTCCTAGATAAATTAGAGAGCACAAAGTAGCCTGATTTTTACACGAGCGGCTTCAATCTCATTTGCAATAGAAGTCATAAAAATTCCAGAGTTTTGCTTGGTAATAGCTCCTAAACCAGGGTCCAGCTATATATTTACTGCAATTGATCCACTGGAGGTACAACAAGCTTGATTTGTTGTTAATGATACAAGTCTAAAACAACCCAGATCTGCAATCTGATCCTTAAATCTGCTTGTCAAAATGACCGATCCTCTGTTTTCTACCTAATGATGAAGTTTGAATGCTTTTCAATTTATCCTACAAGAAATGTTGGGTTTTCGTCCAACCTTCCAATTTCCACAGAGTTCTCATTCCCAGAAGTCTAATCTGTTTTGAATCTCTTTCTCATAGCTCAATTCCAAATTGCTTCTGTGAAAATATATCTTTATTCACCCATGAATTCGATACAGAGAAGAAGACCAGAGATGGTTGGCCAATGATTACAATTCATCCAACTATACACTATCACTTTGCGGTACATAACATATTTAAAGGGCCCAATGCTTGCCAAGTGAGTCATAACCATCAACCAACTGTCACTGCCCGAGAGTGACAACCAACAGACAGTTAAGCATTGACAGATAATTAATATTATCGAACATAACCAATAGACATTGTATGTAAGCTACATGTCTACTGTGGGAGATGCAGGGGGAGTATAGTCAGTTCAGGGTGTATAGGAGCCACTACTAGAGCCAACACCTGCCCTGGAGCCAACACAGTGAACAACAGTTTCAATTCCAGTTACAGTTGCACACTTGCTAGACACACCCTGGAATGTCAAGTTTGCTTGCTGAATTCCCCCATTCAGTGCACACCAATTTCTACTAATAAGTATTTTAGATGTCATTGATTAGTTATTGCCAATGCCTAAATCTATAAGAGCAGTGGGTAGACGATTCATCTGTGCATGCGACACTTTTTGGCCATGAATGTTTTTCCCGTACCAATGCAACACTTTAATGCAGCAATGTGTAGCTTGCAAGCGGCCACAGAGAGGCCTGCATTATTATCATTGTTAAAATTATACAAGCATCCTCAAATGACAAATCACAAGCTTTTGCTTTGCAATGACACAAGTTGTTGTCCATAGTTATAAGGTTCGGACAGACCAGGCAAAGTTTTTGTCCTAATTTGAACATTGTGTCAGGGAAGTTTGTCTTCACACAGTTCCACCCCTGATTTGTAATTTTTACTAATATGAAAATAAAGAGAATGACAAGAAAAAGATGCAGAGCGGCCTAATGGCCTCTGTTGTTTTGGAGAAAAACAAAAAATGAAAAGAACATGTTGAAAGGCTTGAATACCTCCCATTTCTATGCATGTGGTACTTTTTGGCCATCAATGCATTTTGTGTATCAATCTAACAGTTTAATGCTGCAATTTGTAGCTTGCAAGTGGCCACAGAAAGGCCTGTATTATTATCATTGGTAAAATTATACAAGCATCCTCAAATAATAAATCGCAAGCTTTTACCTTCCAATGACAGAAATTATTATCCATAGCTATACAGTTTGGACAGATCAGGCAAAGGTTTTGGCCCAATCTGAACATTTTGTGTCAGGGAAGCTTGTCTCGACAAAATTCCAAGCCTGATTTGTAATTTTTACCAATATGAAAATAAAGAGAATGAAAAGAAAAGGATGGGGAGAGGCCTATGGCCTCTGTTGTTTAAGACAAAAACTAAAAATTGAAGAGAAGATGAGAACATGTTGAGAGGCTTGACTACCTCCCATTTCTTTTTTAGTTCTTCTGCATATGCAAACAAATAAGAAAGAAAATAATTGGGTACGGCTATATATTTATCTGTATTTAAACTTGTATATATTATTTTATTGTTTTACTACTTTTTGAAATGTTTTCAATAATTCTTGTGGACCTTGTAAGTATGGTTTTGGTCTTTTGTTTTATCATCAATGTTATGTAGGATTAGGCACCAAATTTTAAAGAGTTGGTAAACAGACTGATTTTGTACAAACATGTGTATTGATTATAAAAACAGGTGTGCATGGTTTGCAATTCTAGACATGGTTTGTGGCGCTGTGTGAGATGTCCTGTAGCTGTGCATAAGGATTGCTCTCCATGGCCAGAGGCAATGGTTTTTTTGAGGGAGAGACCAGGGCCAGTGATCTGTTGGAGGCATCATAAAGATTGGAGGTTGGAGCACAAGGTTATATTTTTGTTTTCCTCCTATTTTTGTAGTGGGATATTTCAGAATCCTTTCCATTTTGTTATGAATGTTTTGCATTTGCCATGAAACCATTTTGGATTTTTCTTTATTTTATAATATAAATTTCCTTTTTCTTAAAATGTTTATTACATCTGAAAATTAGAAAACATAGAAGAATCATATGATATCTTTATTATTATTTTTTGTTACCTTATGTGCTTGAATACATATGTTTTATGTCAGTTGTTTCTGTTTAAAGTTAAAAGAAAAATCTCTATAATTAAATTTAATCAAATGATTGTCTTTATGATATCACTAGTCAGCCATTGATGTTCCTTAATATCTCTCACATTTATTATAGAGAGACTGCAAGCAACATGCTTATCATTCACTGTACTTGTGTAGTATATGGAAGAGTTAAGCCACAT
Organism: Cupressus sempervirens; assembly: GCA_028749045.1. Lineage (NCBI taxonomy): Eukaryota > Viridiplantae > Streptophyta > Pinopsida > Cupressales > Cupressaceae > Cupressus > Cupressus sempervirens. Next base: position 292,251,743 of record CM053785.1, on the reverse strand, counting down.
AACACAAGCTGCTAAAAATATGATTTCACTGTTACTTTTTTAAGCCATACTTGATTTGCTGGTTTCTTGTTTATTTTTATAATTATCTGGAGATGAGTTTGGGTCAGGGACATCATTTTTCAAAAGTAGGATGTGAGGATAAAAAGAAGGTGCCACCATATGTTTAAAATAAAAAATGTATATTGTACATGAATTTCATAAAATAAAAATAGTCCAGATTTGTAAATAAAAACAATTTTTTATTTATTGAAATAATGCTCAAATCAGCAAACCCAGCTCGTAAATGGTGTAGTCACATAAAAAACTAGCTGGTTCAGTAATTCTTATGAGCAAAGGCCTGAAGGTAAAAAATGGCGGGGACTGGACTTTGTCGGACCCCTGAAGGTGAGCAAAGCTCACAAATGTCTATACATTGTCGTAGCAATGAAGTACCTCACAAAGTTGGTAGAGGCACGGGCCTTACCAGACAAATCTGCATTTGAGTATGACGAAATTCATTTATGAACAAATCATTACAATGTATGACATCCCAATCTAGTTGACAAGCGACTGCAGAGGGCACTTTGTCAACCATGTCATCAGACTACTTATGACAGAATTTAAAATATACCATTCCCTTTCAAGCCCGTACTACCCAAGAGGGAATGGGCAGGCAGAATCAACAAACAAAATCTTGGTTTCAGTGATTTATAAATCTTGCAGTGTTAAAGGTGAAGATTGGGAAGAGAAGTTGCCATCAACATTATGGGTGTACTGTACCTCCTACAAGGTCACCATGAGACACACCCCATTCTAGTTAATGTATGGTCAGGAGGCCATGGTAGCAGTGGAGTTCATGGTACTAAGCTTATGAATAGAAATTGAGAACAAGTTGGGAGACATGGATAGTCTCAGGGAGAGGCTATACAACCTAAATAAGCTCAATAGACAAAGATTACAAGCATAATGGGCTACATAGATTTCACAACTTAGGCACAAGGCTTGGCATGACAAGAATCTGAAACTAAACAAATTCATGCCAGGCCAACTAGTATTGAAATAATGGGCGTAATGAGATCAAACCTGGTAAATTCAAGGTGAATGGGTTAGGCCATATAAGATCTGTGAAGTTGGCGATAACAGAGCGATTAAGCTATGGATGTTGGATAGGAAGTGGCCGATCCAATAAATGCTTCAAAGTAAAAAAATTTATCAGAGGAATGACGCTCAGGGAGATAATGACACATGGACGAACTATTCAGGTAGAATGTAAATATTTAATAATAATAATTATATATATATATATAGATATATATATCGGTGATGTGGGAATTATTGGCATTATGATGTTGATATTGGTCGGCAAACAATATAAAATTATGATTTTGAGACGATATATCAAACACTGTATGGAAGAGACAATACGCCTTGGAGAGAAGAACAAATATCGTACACTGTACAACAGTATAAGGAAATAAGCTTCGAGGAGGAAACAAGACCTCGTGTGGCCCCTAAGCAAATTGGATACTGTATGGTCTCAAAGACACCCAAACATTTACACTGTACAGTCATTTGTAAAGCATTCTTAAGGGCACACCGTGCAACTATTTGGGAAAGATCACACTGTGTGGGCATTTGAGGAGGTTGTATGGATTGTATGGTATTGTAGTGGGAGAATATAAGGAGAAAGTTTAAAACCCCATGTGATATCCACGAGGCACAAACCGTACGGTACTGGAAAAGCATTGAAGGAGAGCAAAAATCATAGTATGATGACCAATGCACAAGGCCATTGTACACTGCGCTATATGGTCTCTACATGAATGTGTATCATATGGAATTTTGAGGCAAAAACCGTATGGTAAAAACAGTAACATTGTGTGCGTTTGGCAGAAATAGACACCATATTGCTTGGAGAAGAAAATAGACACCGATACCATATGGTATTTATAAGGAGTATGTGCGGTCAATGTAGAGACTTGTACGAATGATCAAAAGAAATAGATACTGTGAGCTCCTTGCTTGTCCTCGATCTCTTCAGGACACAGGCATCATACAGACTTGCATGGGATAGAGTCATACGAAAGGAAGGAGCATTGCATTCAAGGATGTGATTAAGTTTGTTACTCACGCAGACCTTCATCATTTGGTTAATTCTTGTTTGGCAGACAAACAGATGCGCTCGAGAAGATTTGCAGGGCCTGGATATTGTGTGGTGCTTTGGAGGTATTCAAAGTACGATAGTTTTGAACCCTAACAGTTTGCTTAACCGTTCCTTAGAAATAAGAAGAATGATCATGCAGTTGGATGGGAAGAGAGTGTGGAAAAAGTTGGAAGAGGATTCTACTGCTAGTAAGAGGATGAATAAGAATGTGTAGACATTGCCCTTAGGCGTCCGTGTTACAGGTTGCACGAGCTCGAGCAAAAAGAAGGGTAAATTGCAAGCATAGACAGCTGCAACAGTGCATCTCATGCCGCAAAACATATCCTTTGAAGGTCTGAATGGTTTGAGTGCAAGAAATGGTGGCAAGATACCCGAGAGGATCACTTGGTAAAAACCAGTATAAGGAAGGCACAGGTGGGATGGGCAATCCAAATACTGGCCTTCTACATTTGAGAGTACGAGGGTTTTTTACGAATGATGATAGACACTTATGAAAAGTTTTCTAGGACAAGTTCAGTTTCCTATTTAGGGCGGGACTTGGTAATTTCTTTCAGGGCAGCAATCTTTACGAAGGTATTTGGCATACTCGGACATGCACAGGGAGACAAAAAGATTGATGGAAAGCCCAAGAAATTAAGTTGGGAGACAAGTGCTTGCTTGATAGATCTGGTGTGTGACACACTATCTCAAACAGAGAAAGAAGCGTTGGTGGAAACTTCTAAAGGTAGAGGATTGAAAAAATCTGACATTTAGGAGGGAGAGTGGTGCTACTTGATGCACTTGGTTAAGAGTAGGCTCATGGGATCGAGCTGCATGTCATATATTTCTTTTTCGCAAGTAGGAATGATGAATGAAATCATGGATGGGAAGGTGTACGATTGGGTAGCAGTACTTGCGGAATGCATGTACAAATTCATGACGTTGCAGCATAGGACGTTTCATATGCCCCATTATGCCATTGGATAGTTCCTCGATGCTACGGCATGAATGATCCCCATTGACGGGTTGGAGGTCAAGCCTTGTCGACTCACTCTAGGTGAGTCCCCCATTATGCAGTGGAAGCATTTAGACACACCGGGCGTGCAAAAGGCTATAGTTGGACAAAAGCAATTTAGACAAGAGTTAGACGCAGGCTTAGAACACGAGAACATAGGTAGCGACATGCAGGAGGTGTCATCCAAAGATACTAGTGAGACAGATGAAGAGGAAGAGGATAACACGTAGATGGAGGATGATGAAGAGGTTGAAATAATCATCGCGACACTGCTACTATTTCCACGGCCTGCTCACTCTACGACATCTCATTTGGCTCTTGTAGGTGTGCACATTCCTGGCTTCAGACAGTTTAGGCAGCCCATAGCTATGACTCCTGTTACAATAGCAGCCCTGCCAGTACCTGTAGGGATACTTGAGCCTACAGTCGTTTCGAAGGCAGTAGTTACATCACAAACAAAGTCTCATACATCGCCACCTATAGCCTTATCGGAAGAGGTGATAGAGACACACAAGGGGGTGTTGGAAGTACCTATGCAAGAGGCACTTGAGAGTTCGAGGGCACCACAGGTTCGATTGGATTTAGTTGGTTCAGATCCTATGGTCATTGTAGATGTTGCGTTATTGGCCAGGCTAGCCAGTGAGGATACTAGTAGGGCATGTACAACACAGGACTTGAGTGCATATTTGAGTCGAAGGTTTAACATTAGGCCTGTAGCGCGGGTATCCAGTATTCTCTCACCTATGAGGGAAATGCCCTAGAAGGTGGACCCTATAGTTCTGCAAGAGGAGAGTCACCCCATTAGTACAGATGAGCTACCACCTCCACCTCCGACAGATAGCATTGCCAAGATGATGCTAGAAGTAGTTGAGACAGCAATGGGCGCACAGGAGCAACCCCCTTTGGGATCATCGACAGACATGGGGGAGGATGTAGAGGCATACTTGGCTGATATGGTGACTTGAGTTCGCGAAGTGGTGATTTCTGCGCAGGCACACACACTGGAGACAGTTGTTCAGGAGCTGCAACATGTTCTATCCTTTATGCAAGTCGGTTGCCCGACTGCATTTACAATATGCTTTGAGGCATGGGGGTGGCTTAACATAGAGACTCCAGAGATGCGATAGGAGTGGATTGCTACAAAGCCTGTAGTAGAGAGCCGAGTAGAGAACATACTTGAGAGATAGTGTAGGTGTATTGAGATGCCTACTATGCTCTACGGAGGAGTCAGTCAAATCAAGTAGCAGCAAAGAAGGCTCGGGAGGAGACAACTACTCGATTTGTGGTAGTTGAAGCAAGTTTGGCTATACAACAATCAATTTGGGAGTCAGAACGGGCAACACTCATTGCCTAGTTGGAGGCAGTTAAACAGAAAAAGGAATCTGAAAGGACAACATTCTTATCTCAGCTTGAAGAAGTAAAGCAAGAAAAGAGTTAGCTATAGAAGGAGTCAGAAGCAAAAGAGCTGGAGCTCGGGAATATAGCAGGGATGATGAAGACAAATTTAGAGATTCAGATGTAGGTTGAGGTGGATCTAAAGATACAAACCCAACAAGTGCATGAATTACGAGCACAATTGCACCCTCCAGCCTAATCATGTTGTGATGTACTCAGTGGTCTCCATTTTGTCATTCGGAGACGACTCTTCTTTTTGGGGGGAATGATGTTATCGGCGAAAGTATAACAAAGTCGATGAGATTAGTTAGTACTCAAAAGGTTGCGCAATGGTTGAGTTGCCCCTTTCGAATATATGTATATCATCCTATTGAACTAGGGATCATCATTATTTTTGTAATCGTTACTATATGTGCTGCTTATATGAATAAAATACTATCTTATGCGATGTTCCATTCTAGTCTGTGAATGCAATAATCTTTGTTTACCCTGTGCGGTAAACCTAAATAATTTTGGGAACTCGTGTGTAATCATGATTTAACATAGAAACACTGGAAAAGTATTTCAAGCAAGAATAATAGCCGAGGATTAAAGAAAAGTTTTATAGCCAACCCTAAATGGCAGTGCATAATTGCCTTGGTTGAAAGCAAATTGATAAGGGGAAGCAAAACATCCAACGTTGCTATATGGATGCTTCAACAAATGAATGGACTAAATAATGGTAAGATATACATCTGTGCACAATTGTTATTTGATAGGATTAAGGAGTTCTTGCAACTAAAGCACAAAACACTATATTCCTCAGCATGTTGTAACTTTGTTTTTGTATTCGTTGCACACAGAGGTGGCACTCGAATATCAAGGCACCTTTGTTCCTGCTAGCAGAGTGGAGTCGTTTAAACCTGCTATGAACTATTACTTGCACCTAGACACGTTTTTCGGAGAGAGCTTTGAGCCCTTAAGGAAGAAAGTGAGACAGGAAATTACAACCAACACAATAAGCAGTGCTAGCACTGAAGAGGGGGAGGAAGAAGAGGATAGCTCAAAGGAATATGAGTGAGAAGAGATAGTGGGACATGCCACCTCCTCAAGTTTAGAGGAATTAGGGTTCATGATGTGTCGTGACCCAAAAAATGACATATAAATCAATCTAATTATGTATATATAACATTTTAATAATAATGGAGACCTTATCCATGCTAATCAATATAGAATTAATATTATTGTCATAATAAGAATTGTTAAGTAATGATAGATAGATAGACAAATAGATATACAGATAGATAGATAGACAGACAAATAGACAGACAGATAGATAGACAGATAGATGAATGGACGGATGGACGAACAAACAAATAAACGGATGGATGGAGGGACAAATGGATGGAGGGAGGGAGGGACATACAGACAGGCGGACGAATGGACAGATAGATGGATGAATGGATGGATGGATGGATGGATGGACGGAGGGATAGATGGATGGAGGGACAGACGAATGGACAGATGGATAGGATCGATGGATATGATAGATAGATGGATAGATTGATAGATATATGGATAGATGGATAGATATCTTTCACTCTGTCCCAGTTGTCGACAATAGTACTTTTGCTCCCATTGTAACAAATATCTCTTGCAAAGATACCCAATCTTTGGTTGACCAAACAAGTAGCCCATGTGATTATAATCACTACATTCTAGGGGATTGAGACAATATAACCAATAGGCCTAGTGATTACTGCCACACCGCTGCTAGTAATGTCTCCCACTATAGCTTCCACACCACTGTCATCAACACCTACCCAACTGACAGGAGGAGAATAGGAAGAGGGGGAGATGGAAATAGAAGTTGATAACCTCAAAGCAAAGTTTCAGGTGGAGTTGTTGAACATGCCACCTTCTTCACCTACCCTTGTGATGGGACAACTCGAGGAAGAGGCTAACATAGGCTAGTAGGTATCAGAAGTAGAAGAGAGAAGCTAACATAAGGGAGAACAAGAAGGAATTGCAGAAGACCCATTGCCAAATTTGGCAACTTTGCCCAGTAGTTCCTCACAAACTTAGAGGCCACGACTTTTGTGACATGAGACATGATGGAGAAGGCCAAGGTATTGGACGTGGGGCCTTTGACTCTTACAACAAAAGCATTGTGGAATTTGATGAATTTGATGAGGCAGAATGTAGAGAGTGCCTAGTAAGGCAAGGATGGCTTGACATAGAGCACAAAGAAAAGCAGGAGGAGTGGGGTATTCCCCTGGTCCTCATCAAATATAAGGGGCCAATGCGACGATGGACATCCTCATTGGGATGGAAGAGACTTTTGGAAACATGTTCTTTAGTTGCAGAAAGCCAAATGGAAGACTCAAGAAGAATCATAGAAAAGTTTCAGGTGGAGGTGCTGAACATGCCACCTTCTTCACCCACCCTTGTGATGGGACAACTCGAGGAAGAGGCTAACATAGGCCAGTAGGTATCAGAAGTAGAAGAGAGAAGCTAACATAAGGGAGAACAAGAAGGAATTGCAGAAGACCCATTGCCAGATTTGGCGACTTTGCCGAGTAGTTCCTCACAAACTTAGAGGCCACGACTTTTGTGACACGAGACATGATGGAGAAGGCCAAGGTATTGGATGTGGGGCCTTTGACTCTTGCAACAAAAGCATTGTGGAATTTGATGAATTTGATGAGTCGGAATGTAGAGAGTGCCTAGTAAGGCAAGGATGGCTTGAGAAAGAGCACAAAGAAAATCAGGAGTAGTGTGGTATTCCACTAGTCCTCATTAAATATAAGGGGCCAATGTGACGATGGACATCCTCATTGGGATGGAAGAGACTTTTGGAAACATGTTCTTTAGTTGCAGAAAGCCAAATGGAAGACTCAAGAAGAATTAGGCTAGCAAGGTAGCATTCACAAAAGGATTCATGAACTGGAACTCGAATTAAGCGATGAAAAGACTACATGCATAGAGAGGGAACAGAAGTTGGCAGCCGCAAAAAAGGATCTCATGGACGCTTTAGACTATTGAAGGCAACAAGAGAAAAATAGCTGATTGCAAAAAGAGATTTGAAACTTCTCTAACAATAGTTGATGCAGACCACCGCATCCATTACTCCTAGGACATCTTCTCACCTATCCCAGCAAGAAGATTTTTGCTCACTAGTTTTTTGTTTTGTTGGTTGTCTGCATGACAACAATTTGGGGGGGGGGATAATGTAGGCAAATTAATACTTGTTATTACAAGATTATAATAAGTTAGTTGTACCGAAGGGTTGTGATGATATTCTTAATCAAACAAGAATACTATCTGTAAAGGACTACGAAGATTGTGTGGGGATGATGCTGGATATAAGACTGTGGTACAATCAATGAAAAGAATATTCTGCCATTTGAATGTGTTTTGTAGATCAAAATGGTAGATATGAACTCTGCATCCATATGCTTCCTTGAACAATCGACAACTTTCAGAAAATAATTAGTAAAGGATGTGACAGTGATATTGATGAGTGGCTGATGTTTAACATCACTCCACCCATCCATCACAATAGAGCAATCTGTTCTCACTCAAGTATGCCTCATATCATCCAGCAACAAATTAACATTGGAGTACTCTTTGTCGAGGATAGTTTTCAGCTTATGATCACTGAGGGGTGTGAATGTGAGAGTCATAGTGGCTATATTTTTTCGCCATTTGTATGAAATAAAAACGAATGTGCCCATATGAAATGGTATAACATTCGTAAAAAAGAATTCAGCAACGGATGACTTTGTTGTTTGTTTCCCATGCTTTTACATCAAACATGGTTTCAATTGTTCCTCCCTTCTCACCTCCGTTCACCTTCCTCTTTGCTCTTGAGTCAATGGGATCACTACCAACAATGAATGACAGAAGTGTAGTTGATTGTACACTTGAAAAAGGAGGTATCAACATTCCCAAATCTCCCCATTTCAGGTTCATTGTGCAATCTATGGCACTCTAGTCTCTCTTGTTTAGTTAAGTTTGACATGCTATAACCCATGAGATGCAATACCCAAAAAATGAGACATTACCCATGTATAGCTACCCATAAAGTCATCCAAACGAACATGATAATACCACATCAATGTCCCACCTGATTTTTTTTACTTTTCACCCCTAGGTGTAACATATTGGGGAAGATGTTTCCTCTTGTCGAAAGGGCCTTTTGTATATTTGTCATGATATTAGGGCATTTAACTAAGTAAGGTTGCTGCCCACTACTAGCCTCAACCTTTGAGCTCTATTTGCACTACCCATTTCAAATTCATCCTCACTACTAACATCCTCATTGATGCTCATGTTGATTTTCTTTGAGATTGAACAATAAGTACTGAAAAAATGCAAAAACAATAAAATATAAGTAAAAAATAAAAATCAAGCTTTGAAAATAATTGAATAACAAAAAATGGAAGGATGTAACTCACCTCTTCAAAGCTTTAAGCAAGAAATTTGCCTTCTCTTCCTCTAGTCAGTTGTACTTTTGCTATTCCTCTTCTTTCAATGACTTCTTCAAACCTCCTCTGTTGCTATGAGAGAAATGCAACTAGTGAGCCAAAAACATAAAAAAATGCATTTAAGGGAAAATTGGGGAGTAGGGGCCCACATAGCAATAATTAAAACTGTGCATTGTAACTATATATTTTTTTGCTGTCCGCAGCTCTTTTCTGACATGGACAGCCATTCGTCCTAGGGATAGTCGAGGGTTGGCTAGGCCAACTCCGAGTCTTACAACGGTCCCCGATTTTTTTCTGGGTCACCAATAAGTTTCAGGGGCATCCCTTGTAATTTCTTTGAAAAAAGGGTATGTCTCTTGGGTGCCCCCCCATCTTAAAAATGTCCCCGATATGCGGATGTGGGTTTTAGGCCGGGGACGCATCCCCAGGTAATACTGCCAAAACAACCTGGGAGTGGTGGGAAGACCAAGGGGACAAGATGTCCACATGCTATCCACCCTAACTTCTGAAACATTTGGATTTTGCCTTGTATTTTGCTTGTTCTAGGGACATCTCCAGACTGCAGGCCTATTTGAAAAAAAAAACAAAAACCAAACCGAAATGGTTGTTGCTTGGTATTATAATACTGAAATTTGAATTTGAATTTTTCAGTTTCAGCCCCTTTAAAGTTATAAACATCAGAAACACATGTAGTGTTGTCATTAAATGTTGGATTGTGGATGTTTTTTAATTAAACATTCAGCTTCTTTCAGTTTGTATTTTAATTTTTAGTTTGTTCAATTTATTTTAAATCAAATATTATTTATCTACACATTAGCAGCCAGCCACAATCCGGGGGGCTTCTTGCTATCCTTCAAATTACATCCATGTGACCTGGAAACTAGGAAAGACATTTTAATTCAGTCCTTATGTAATATTTATGCATTATGTATTTCTTTCGTTCATTATGTTTCTACTTGAGTATGCATTCGTAGGAAATATGAAAATCTTGAAATGTTGACATCACAGCTTGGTTGTCCTCGTCCCCTTTCTACCTCTTTTTATCCTTTAGTGCCACTTGTGTTTTGCCTATTTCATAGTTGTAATGTTAGGCTGTGTATAATTTCTCCTCTTCTTGTACTTTGATGTTTATAAATTTAGTATAATCATGTTGTTTCATCTCATGTTTCCACGGGTTCTTTTCCTGACAGAGTTGGTGGATATTCTTTCATGCTGCAGCGCCAGGATTGGACAAATGACATAAAGGTCAGAGGAATTTCAGAGCTTTTTGAAAAGCATTGAGTGCTGTTCCATTCAGGTCTTGTTTTGTTTCTCTGCAAAAGGTGCTGTTCTCGCGAAATACTAAGTTTTGCGGACATTAAGCATGTGCCAAATCACAATCATAGTCCTACCAAAGCTGTGTTTTTAATGTGCAGTATTGCTATGATTTTCATGTGGATTTTGTTGGTCTGAGTTTCAATTGCTTTACTGTATATGATACTCTTGTATGATGAGTGTTTGTTCCAGATCTTGGATAAGGAAGACAGAAGGATTCTGATTTTTACCTGCTTATCTGAGACATTTCTAACTTATGTTTGGCTATATGGCAGATTGTTTACACTTTATTTCTCAGGTTTTTCATCTTCTTGAAATTAAATTTGTAATTTTTCTAAATGTGTTTTATTTGGAATCATTTGTAGGAGGCTTTTCTAAGGTTGCCAGTTCCTTACTTCTTTGAAGATTTCGAAATTGGGGCACACTTATGGCAAGATGTTATGGGGAATGAGAATGAACCACAACCTTATGTGCAGATCAGACGCAGTATCCTTTGATTATCTCAGTAATAGTTATGAAATTGCAGTCACCTGTATGGTCTATTTTATAATTTATTAGAACTTTATATTTTGAATCTTAAAAAGATTTTCTTCTTGGGTAAAAGATTATTACTCTCAAATTAATGTGATAGACTGGAATCTCTTTCACGTGCAAAGTCTTCATATTGCATATGAAGTATATTTGATTCCAAGCCTCTATCACAATTGTATTTTTCTAAATGATACTGATTAAAATCAAAATTATGGAAAATTCAGAGTATAGAATCAGTATAATAGATTGGATAAACTTTGTACTCTTTGAAGAAATCAAGTGGATGGTGACAACAAGCTGCATTTGTGACCGAGACACAAAAGGTGTTTTTGTATGATTTAGCGAATGGAAGAGACATTTCACTTCTTTGCACTTTTGTTATTTGTTGTTTTTCACGTATCATCTCCTCTTAGTTGTCAAGGCTACTAAATATGCAATTTTCTGAGTAGCTGTTTAGTACACAACCCTCATTTCCGTAAATTATATTAAAGTCAAGGATCTTCTGCAAATGTTTACATTGCTATAGAAGATTCTATTTGGGCAGATTGCTAGAAGAGCAGACTTATAGATTTCGCTGTGTCTTCTAATCTGCAATCTAACCCTCCCTTATACTTAACTTAAGGGGCATGTTCATTGAATGGACATGTCCCTCTCTAGGTTGGCCTATTTAACAACATAATTGTTTCCTCAAGATTGGTGTCCATTCCAAGAGTTACTAATGGTTAGTTACTAACTAACCACATTAGTAAATAAGAAGGCTTATAAAAGCCAAAAGGAAGATGCCAATCTATCTAGAGGGAACAATATGTTCTAGTGACCAGTACTTAAGGGAACTCATGCATCTAGATCAGACTGATCTGAAAATCAGAACACTTATCTTGTCAAAGTTCCAAGGAATTAACAAATTATATGGTGGAATTGGCCGTCCAGATTAAAGCCTTCAAAGTAAATCTGAGACAGCATCTCATGGAAGTTTTATGCCAAAACTTTTCTTTGCTTCCATGCAGATCTGACAGTAAAATTTTCTTACACGTAAGGTTCTTTCTCTGTTGAAGTTTTGATAAGTTTCGGTTGCCAGGTAATATTTATGTTCTCTGGTGAGTGTTTTCTGAACAAAAATGCATGGTAAATTTTACTAGCTAAATTTCAATATTTTCTAGAAGACTTGTCAGAAGGGTTTAGGCAAGTTTGAGGAATTAACCAAAGTTCATGGCAAATAGATATGCTTGGTAATCTGTATTTCATAACTTCTTTCAAAACTCAGATCACTGTTCCTAAGAAAATATTAAATAGACTCTGAATAGATTTAAAAATATGGTACTCAAGTCTAGGTGTCTTTTTATAAGGCTATGTATAATGGGTCTCTATACAATGCTAATGTGATGTTCTCATCTTTAACCAAATTCATATTTAGCAATAATACACATATGTGGTCAAGGGGTGGCAGACATCGAGGACCTCCAGATAATTAGCTGATCAATAGAAAATTGTTAATGGCAAATATGAGTTCGAATAGATAGTTTCTGTGTTCTTTCCATAATGAGTCAAATAAACCTCAAGTTTCTCAAGGAAAATCCTTATTTCCTATGAATAAGTTGATTTTCCTATTTGGCTTTAAGAAGCACAACTGAACGCGATATGAGGGCGAGTCAAGATCCAAGCTGATGAGATGAGGGAAACAAGGAAGAAGTATGGTGTTTAATGTAGCTCATCATGCATCTATCACACTTAAGTAATATAAATATCGATACCATCATGGCAACAATCATGAGATGATGAATGATGAAGATACCAAGTGACATGCAAAGTTATAGCATCTTATTAGGGAAATTCTTCTTTGATATCTGTACCCTCCCTAGAGTAAAAAGTATCATCAAATTGTAATATGTCAACGTTGACCAAACAACAAGCATTGAGAAGTTCGATACTCTATGATTAAGGAAGTATGGCAAAGAAATATCAATATCATATGAAGGGAGAAGATCATTGTCATAACCCCATATTGATATGTAACAATAAATATCTTTAAAATTAAAACAATTGAATGGTTATTATCTTGATAAATTACCTTTATATTATTCAAATGATAATAAATAAAAATAATTATAGAATACAATTATTGAATCCTAAATTCATTTATAACATGAAATAATAACACTAGTTTAAATAATAATATTATATCACTAATGGAATTATGCACACAAACATATTAGTACACAAAGTACATCGTGACCCTTAGAAGGGTCGCTCAATGGGAAGCATGCTATTAATAACGAGATGAGATAAAACATACGAAAGGGTGGACAATTGTTTTTGGAAAGTCTAACAACATTGATCAACAGGGAAATGTGAGATTGGGCGACTCAGAGTACAGTTGGAGTGCACGAAAGACTAGACGCAAGACTCATGTAACATTTGCCCACCGAGAAGACTGAATAGCCAATGTACGTCATATTGCACAGAGAGCATAGAAGGATATAACATTAAGCCACCCACACCAAAGGAGGTACGACTATAGTTAAAAGGGTAAACCCCAACAAATACATTGAGCTCCACACTCAAACATTGTGTATATCATCGAATCCTACACCAATAAGGTAATTGTAGGTAGTATACATATTTCTTTCATTAAGTGAGATAAATGAAAATATATTTATAGAGATTTATTTATATTGTAGTATTACATAAATAACAAATGTGATAAATATTTATCATAATGGAAATGTATAATAATATAAAGATTAGATAGAAATGTATAAACATTTATGATCCAAGTATGTTTGGTAGAGGGCATTCATTTCGAATGTCATAATATGATCCAAACTATGTTTGGTGGAGGGCATTCATTTCAAATGTCATAATATGATCCAAACTGTGTTTGGTGGAGGGCATTCGTTTTTGAATGTCATAATCCGATCCAAGGTATGCTTGGTGGAGAATATTTGTTATGAATGTAAAAATTAGATGTTTTTTTGTATGATATATGTTTACATGCCATTAAGGGTGAAATATTTAATTATATTTATGGTGATCTTACAAATTCTCTTACAACTATTACTATCCCAATTTAATCCTAATGGTTGGGACCTTACAATCATTATCATGAAAGAAGGATTAGATCAGCAAATAATGACCAATCAATTATATATTGTTAATGTTGTTGATCAGATTTATTCAATTGAACTCACTGAATTATATATAGGGTTCTTAAGCCTTTTGATAGATTTTATGTGTTAATATATAAGACCTTATATATCTATAAGACTTTGATTGTTTGCAATCAATGCATATATTGAAAGTGATTAACCTTTTATATTATGATTCTAGAATGTTTTGTCTAACTTAAAAGACTACAAGTTAATGGCCCACCACACTTCACGGATTGTATTCAACGTGTCAGATTTGACTGTGAAGTGTTGGACCAACGAGGAGTGTTGTCGACTAGTACAAAAGGAATGAAGACTTTTTTGAATTGATGTGTTTGTTATATTTTGAAAAGGTTGCCTCTCATTTTAAATATCGGATTGGGGAGTCACATCCCTAATGGGAGTGTCTCCACCGTGGAGTCATGTCCCATCTAGCACATGACCCCTGATCACAACAAACAATTTACTTGCCTTAAGACAATTGATGCAATTAGTTGGTCAAAGGACTTTGGCCGGTAGGTATGTATAATATGATATTATTATTTTATAATGAACCTTTAGAAATATCAGATTTAGTAATTATATGTATATTTATATATAATAATATATAATTAAAAATGTTACATTTTAATTTTTTATATAATAATTAAAACATTATATGTTGAAAGATCATAGTGATATATCACACAAATATATCTATATTTTATCTGACCGAACTAAAACATTAACATATATGAAGACCGATAGGGAAGATATAGGTGGTTGTAATCACTATATATTGGTTGGATCATTCATGTCTAGAAAGAAGAGGAATATATTACCATTGCATATGAAGGATGGAGTAATGGTTGTTCAATGACTACAATCAACAACCCACCAATAAATCATCCAATAGATGTGGATTGAGTAATCCGTCAAAATAGTTGATGGATAACAATTAAATCAAACAGGCTTGGTTTCTATAATCCTCAAAGCCATATTGATTGTATTCATAGTTTGAAACACAAATCAATCACATATATTTGATGGAGAGAAACATGATAAGCACTTGATTGCTTTGGGTTGTTCATCATTGCATACTACAGATCGATCATACATAAAGATACAAGTAATCAATAAGACACTATGGGATCAATCAAATCAAGGTATAGGATTGGTGCATAATTGACGAGGATAATTAAAATATAGTGATCGATAACTAACAATTACTCTAAAGAAAACTAAAGATCATTATGAAGCAGTGTGCATTACAAACCGGTGACCAAATGGAACAAGTGCAATTAAAGACACCAATTATACATGTTGGCATAATAAACGAATCAATGTCATGAAGAAATATGCTTTGCACCAATTTGTTTAGGCTAGAAGAGGTGTGATCTGGAAGAGATGTGTCTCTTCAACTATCAAAAGGTGCCATACCTTTGACTTAGCGAGATGCATAAGGAGATCGAGCCTATTCAATCCAACATCATTAAACCATTTCTCTTTTCTATATCCTATTTTGGATTGCTTTAATTGAGCATTTGGCCTAGTGTCAAACCAGTTGCATATATATCAAGGTTAATACCAAAGAGAGCACCATTGTTGAGCATTTCAAGAAAAATCAAGAACAACACTACACCGTTGTAAGCAGAACCATACCTACTTGCATATTCATCATGACATATCAGAAACAACAACATATTGCTAGAAGAGATATCATTATACATATTTGCATATTTGCAAAGACATTTTAGAAGCAAGAGATCATCCATTGCTATAAGCGATGCATTGTTATTTGTACCATACAACATATTGTCATAACAGAGACAACTACCTGTACACATGGCATACTTTCCATTGTCATAGAAGGCTAATATTATTTAGCAGAAATACATATTGATATTAAAGGTTATCCTTGCACATTTATCATCAATCATATCAGAGATAACATATTTAATCTGATTGCACTAGGTGCAGATGTAATGATCAAAATAATCTTGCATATGAACTGTCCCCTGGCTTGGCTATAATGAATAGTAGGAGGATGATTGCCTACAATCCCAAATTATATGATTTTGTTTATTTATCTCTCAAATCATATGTTATGAATGTGATAGTGACCAGGGAATGGATATTATCAACATCCTAGGAATAAGGTCACTGTTATACCAATTTGATTTCTGCAACAACGATTTGTATATCTACTTTTCTGATATGGAATATGAATTGAAGATAAATTTGTATCTGATAGAGTATAATATACTGAGGTCTATGTAATGG
Source organism: Cupressus sempervirens (assembly GCA_028749045.1). Taxonomy (NCBI): domain Eukaryota; kingdom Viridiplantae; phylum Streptophyta; class Pinopsida; order Cupressales; family Cupressaceae; genus Cupressus; species Cupressus sempervirens. The sequence continues at coordinate 292,235,489 of CM053785.1, read as the reverse complement.
CTCAGCCTCTAATTGGATTAATGAATAGTGAAACCTCTATTTGAGGAAACCTTTTATATTTAAATACTTGATGAGCATGAACTAAGATAAATTAAGTTATTATTTCTATTGTCGCAGTCTGCAGGGATATTCTTTATTTAATTATTAGAGTGTCTCTTCTAATTGCTCTGTGATGTTTATCATTTGGAGACGACTCTTCTCTTTTACTTGCTATCTGAAACTTCACTATTTGGTATATGACTCTTCTCCCTTCCTTATATGATCGACTAACGTGAGGGCTCCTATCGTTGATATCCACCCACGGCAGTAGTATAAATGTGATGATCCGTTTAATACCACGTACGTAGTCTGTGGATTCTATTGAGGGTACAGGACCCTGACCACACAATTTCTTATTCCCTCCTTATCTCCCTGTCAAAGAGAAGACAAAGTCTGGTTATGGATGGCCCAATGTCTCTGACTCCAATGATGTTTGAGCCTTAGTTCTTTTTTCTTCGTTTTACCCTTTTGTCAATAATCCATTCTATACTTATATTGCTTATTCACTGGAGGGTGTGATTCTTCAAAATGAAAGGTCATATCTTCTTTAAAAACAAATAACACTATATCTTAATTATAATTGAACCTTTTAATTTAATTTATATTTGATATTAGTCAATTCTCTTTCCTTAATCATTTGTATAAAACTGAAAACACAAAGATCATTATAAAATGATACTTTCCGTATAGTTGCCATCTTTAATCGCTGACTACATATCTTCAAGGTGACGGCGCGGGTATCTTTGGACGTGGCCTGCGCTTACTATAACTTCTTCTTGCACAGTTCTCATTCAAGAAATTTATCTGCTGTATCATTGTTGCCTGTTTACTTGTCCCTTGCAGATGACGTTGCATAATTTGTCATTGTTTGTAATACACGTTGTTTGCCTCAAACTTCTTTAAGTGCATCATTGTCATCGCATATGTATTTTCCATAGAAACTTTAATACTTCAAAATGATCACTGCCTTTGTTTATATATTTATTTCATGATCATGGCCTAGTATGCTTGAAGTATTTGGAATCTTGCATCGTGGTTTAGAATATATATAAACGTGATAGAAGAACTAAGGTTTCTACTTGTATGGCCAAGCATTAATCCGATACAATATGGAAGATAAGTTATCTCTATCTCATAATTAGTTGTCTTAGAATAATATTTTAATAAATTATTATCTTTATTATTATATGTGTATATTATATATATTATATTATATTAATAGTAGATTGTTTTGTATTGATTTAACAACATATGAGATTATATAATTGTGCAGCAATATTATTATATAAATATTGTATTGTGTCATTGTTTTAATTAATTTGACCTCTGGTATTGGGGATATCACAATATCTAATTGTTGGACTAGAGATAACAATGATATTGATATTAATTATATAACATATGAGAAACCGTCTAAGAAGTATCATAGACTATTTCTTACCTCAGTCATTATCATTTGGGTACTAGTTGAGTATTTGAGGAAACAAGTATCTTGCAATTGATCTTTGCTAGTTAATTGCTCCTATTTTATAAGTTCTAGCAAAAGGAGATTACAACAGAGTTGTAACTGTTTGTCATTATTCAAGTTATTGTCGTGAAATTTCTTAATCCTTACAAATTCCGTCACTCATCCTTTCATGCACTGCATTTTTGATAGTTATTTTTATATTGGGTCAAGTAGGGCTGCTCACTTTCTCCTACGTTGTTTGGTATTTACATTGATGAGCTTGAGACTTATTTGAGGAGATTCTTGCTTCCCAAGGATGGTTGTTTGCTTTATTAGGTCTTGATATACATCCTTCTTTTGTTGACGATGTGGTGTTCTTGTCCTCCTCCCCTGTGGGGTCACAATGTCTTTTGGATAGTCTCGCCTACTTTTGTGATTCTTGGCAGTTGGTGGTTAACTTGGGCAAGACCCGGATTATGGTGTTCAACTGTTTAAAAACCTCACATCTCTTTTTCTTCTTCAGAGGGACTGTGATCAAGATGACCTCCAACTCCACCTATTCGGGCATTAGGTTTTCTGGGCCACGATTCTGTTTGAGATTGACCATGATGCCGCGGGTCAACAAGGGGCTTGGTTCACTTGCTTTGCTTGAGAGACAATGCTTTAGACACCATTTTCAGGATACCACGTCTAAGATGTCTATCTTAGAGTCCCTGGTTCAAGTGCTTTATGGCTTGATCGTTTGGGGGCCTTCCTTGCTGGACACGGATTGGGACTTAGTGGAGAGGGTGCAAAATCTTCTACAACATTTCATCCAGTTTCAGCCAACCACTCCTACCAATATTATCTTGGTCGAGTTCAGGGTTCATCCTTTCAGACTTTGCACAATCTTTGATTTGGTTTAGTTACTACATAGACTCGGGGTGTTTTGTGGACTTTGCTAATGGCAGACATCGTTGTTCCTCAACAGCTTCAATTGTAGCCTCTGACCCCACTAGTTGTGCTAGATTCTGGTGTGCTCAGGTCTCTAGTCTCCTAAGGTCCATGGGTATTGATATTGACCGCTTTCCTCCCTTTCAGTACTCCTTGAATGCTCCTGCTCATCTCCCCTCCCCACCACAGGAGAAGAATGAGATTACTAAGTTGGACATCTACAGGAGGTTTACTTAAGTGACTTGGGTCGATTCGCCGAGGGGGCTCAGTCGTCATATGGCCTTTTATGCATAGCACTTGAAATGTCCCTTTCTCTAATTTTATATGATATTTCAAGCCTCTAATCATATCTTTAAGATCAAACAACCAATATTTCAAAGATCCACCAATTTCTCAATAAACCCCAAATCGGGTATGCCGGAAATAGTGCCAAAAACTTCACAGCTTCACATATTATTAATAAATATGAAAGTGGACATTTTTATAGAAATTTCAGCAGCATAACAGCCTACAAAATGACTTTTCAGATCTGTATAACATTTACACAACAGCTCCCAAACGGAGGACAAAAACAATGCTCATCGGGCTCCCGAAAACAAAACAAAATAGCCGAAAACACCACAAAAACACTGATAATCTATCACAAAAGTATAATCATAGCCAAATACATATATTCAGCTCTATTTTAACATCTTAATTTCTGATATACAGCAGCAACCCAAACTGATATGAAATACTCAACCAGAAACACCAAACTCTTACAAAAAAACACACCCGAAAACCCACAAATCTGCACTGTTCAGCACAAAGGCAAACTCTGCATGAGCATGCACATGGAATGGCTTCAAACTCCCGTTCTTAGCCTTCTTGGAAACTTGCAAATTCCCGTTCTTGGGTCTTCTTCTCCACAGGTTTGGCAGCCTCTGAAGAACAACAAAGAAATGAGCAAAAATCAAGTTCTGGAATGAGCCCAAAATGCCTCCAAACCCCTTAAAAGAGGGCATAACCCTAACTCACGTCCAAGAGGGGTTAATAAAACATATTTTAATAATAATTTTCATTTATTAGTCCATTAGCTTCCAAAGATTATCCCCTTTTTTCGAAACTTCACCTTTTAGGGCCTGCCTGCCTTAGAAAAGATTATTATTTTTAATTATTTGAAAATGGGACATGATAGCACTATATTGACATTCATGATGGCATCATTGTTCGACTTCACCACTCTTCCCGACGATGACCCTATGCCCTACGTATGCAGTTAGGCTCCTTTAGAGTTGGCTCTCACTGGCTCCGTATCTAGAGTCTAGACAGATCATTAGACCAGCATAGACGAGCAGATTTGTCAGTGTTGTGATATGGGTGTGGCTGAGACTGAGATCCTTTTGTTGTTATATTGCTTGATTTACTATGAGATTCATGGGAGGTTTCATTGCCTATTAGAGTGTGGGTACCATGCCTCCTTTTTCAAGTACAATGTTCAGTGACGCCTTGTACTCTATCTCTAAGAGGCCTTATGTGTTCGGGATTTCATACTTTGGGAGTTTCCCCCTCTAGGTTGGCCAACTTTCACCTTCTCATCATTGCCTTCATTACCCCGGTTGCCTCTCCTAGAGGAACCGAGTGTGCTAGGGACTTGTCTATTGTCACTCCCACCAGATCGATGCGGCTGCGCAGAGATCATATGCATATACACCATTGGTAGCAGTGGTTCGCCTCTCTCAGCAGCGGGCCCAAACCTCTTCACACACAGATTGTTATACTTCGGTATAGGGTTGTTTTTTGTCAACCACGAACCATAAGTTGTATCCTGGTCTCGTAGTCTTTCTTGAGTTGTGTTGTTCCTCTTTGGTCGCTTCTTGCTCCGTTTGTTTCCTTTTTTCTCGAACACTGTTTGGTGGTCTTGTTGCCTTCTAGTCTCTATTTGTATCTTCAATCCATTAGGTCTGTTTATGGTCTCTTGTTGGACATTAATAGTTTATCTTATTTTATTGTCAATACGTATTAGTTGGTCTTATGAGAATGTTTTTCTTTGGTTAATACTTTGGTTCTAGTATGTGTTAAACGACAAAAATGCTTAGGAGTCTTGGTTTTAAAGGATCTAACTGTTTAACCTGTATACTTTGAACTGCATAGGCTTAGGAACATGTGGACATAATTGCTATGTGTAGATTCAATATTAAATTGTTTTGGAACACTACAAATGATTGTCTTTCTCCTCTCAAACCTTTCTACTCTCTCCAAAATTGAACTAGCATTGAAAAAAATGTTTAGCCCCTTACTAGGTCGTCAGACCTTATCAGGCCGCAGGTGCGAGAAGACAATCATTTATCACTGCGATTTTGGCAATATCTCTGCGATAAAACTTGAATTTCTCGGTGATAACTTGGATCTTGTTGGCAACGATAACTCGTAGCAGGTTGTCGCCTTTATCAACTTCTCACGTGAAGATATCTTCTTGGCGATATTTTGGCAAGATTTTTATCAATGGTTAAAAGATCTATAAGTAGATGCATGACATGATGTAGTTACATATGCGTGAACACCAATTACAAGCTTCCTTCACTTGTAGGAGAAATGTAAATTTTCCAAAACCATGGCTACCACCTATAATGATAGGTCAAGATATTGATCTTAATGGAGTAGTTATAATCATTTTGGCCGAGGAGGCAAAAGGTGAGGGCATTTTTCTTTGTTTGATTACTAGAGCACTAATGTGCTACATGTCATTCTAATTTACCTTTTATTAAAGATATAGCTAATAACTCTTCTACCTTCATCCTAGTGCAATCTTGTCTAATTTTTAAACCTCAAAATTTTACTAGGGTTGACAATGTGGATAAGCCCCCAGACCTTTTCACTCTCGTACTACTCCATTCTATCTTTAATCTTAGAAACCAATTTTTGCTCTTTAGAAAATGAAGTGCTTCTGCTAAAGGATGCATCTCTATGCATGTGTTGGGTTGGCATGTAAGAGAAGGAAATCAAATTCCAAAGTTCGCGTAGTCCAATAATGCACTCTTTTAGATTGCTATAGAAAACATCAATCATTTCCTTATTAAAATGCCTTGGAAGCACAAATTGTCCATGATGGAAAGAATCATCATCTTCGCAACTTGCTCTTTAACAAATGACAAGCAATCAAGCTGAATGAAAAGGCCATCATGAACAATCATTCCAAGTACAAAGATAGCATCTCAATTCTAAGATATGTTTATTAAAACATGCACAATCGCAATTTTGTAATTAAAGAGTTGCTTGGCATGGATTCTGCTTGAAGAGAGAACATGTCAGACTCTCATATAATCATAAAAACTTTGCAAACAAAATATCTCACTCTACCAAGAATATTGATTCCTCTAAGTTTGTTACACAACTAAAGGATTTGACTTTCAAAGAAGGAACTATGAATCAGGAGACAAACAGTCTTCTTGGAACCATAGTTCATAGACTCAGGGCAAGAGTACTTGACAAGCTCAAAAGTTTCAACTGAGCAAAAGAATGTCAAAAACTTAGGGAAAATTTGGGAAAAACTTGACAACTTAGAATTTTGATGAGTAGGAGATAATTTCCATAGCAAGTCAAATTGTGATATTGTTATCAAGATTTAAATGTGTGATTTTGAGTCAAACTCATTGACCCATGTTTCATGAGTAGTGATTCAACATGAATCCATCTCTCATGAGAATAAATGGAACACTTAGCTCTCATTGGATCTAGGTGATGCTCACACGGGTGAAGCACTAGGACTTCCTTGGAGGTCACCCATCCCAGTACTAGTCCAGCCTGAGCGTGCTTAACTACGAAGTTTCCTCCATGGTTGAACCCAAAGCTTGCAACCCCATTTGCAAAACCTTCACCAAGTGTTGTGCCTCATGAACCATTCATTAGAAAGCCCCTTAAGCTTATCAATTGATAAGTAGGAGATAATTTCCACAACATGTCAAATTGTGATATTGCTATTAGGATTTAACTGTGTGATTTTGAGTCAAACTCATTGACCCATGTTTCATGAGTAAAGATTCAACATTAATCCATCTCTCATGAGAATAAATGGAACACTTAGCACTCATTGGATCTAGGTGATGCTCACAGGGGTAAAGCACCGGGACTTCCCGGGAGGTCACCCATCCCAGTACTACTCCAGCCTGAGCACGCTTAACTTTGGAGTTTCCTCCATGGTTAGACCCAAAGCTTGCAACCCCATTTGCAAAACCTTTACCAAGTGTTGTGCCTTATGAATCACTACTCATGAAACATGGGTCAACGAGTTTGACTCAAAATCACACAGTTAAATCTTGATAGCAATATCACAATTTGACTTGCTGTGGAAATTATCTCCTACTTATCAATTGATGAGCTTAAGGGGCTTTCTAGTGAATGGTTCATAAGGCACAACACTTGGTGAAGGTTTTGCAAATGGGGTTGCAAGCTTTGGGTTTAGCCATGGAGGAAACTCTGTAGTTAAGCACGCTCAGGCTGGAGTAGTACTGGGATGGGTGACCTCCCGGGAAGTCCCGATGCTTCACCCATGTGAGCATCACCTAGATCCAATGAGTGGTAAGTGTTCCATTTATTCTCATGAGAGATGGATTCATGTTGAATCACTACGCATGAAACATGGGTCAATGAGTTAGACTCAAAATCACACAGTTAAATCCTGATAGCAATATCACAACTTAGAATGTACTAAAAACAAAAATCACTTAAAGAAACATTTTTTTCTCTTAAAATTCATTCACGAAGTATATTAAATTAAAAAATGACATCTTGGAAGAGAAATACAAGGTTTTATTTGAGTCAACATTTTTACTCTTTTTGGCATCTATACAAACATAAGAGTAATAAGATAAGTTAAATTTATTAATGTCCAACGAGAGACCACAAAGAGGGTCCGAGGGACAATCGCAACAAAGAAGGCCAACCACAATAAGAAAACCAAACGGTGCTTGAGGAGAGAACCCAAAACATTTAAAGCAAGAAGCAACACGAAAAACCCACTAGTGATTCTGTGTAGACAAGAAAAAATCTGGAAACGTAGGATAGACCAAAGGGTGAGAGGGACCCCAAGCCATCTCCAAAGAATCCTAGAGGAAGAAGACAGGAGACTGTTGTTGAGTAGAATTCTTCCAAGGCCTCACAAATTTGGTACGGCCCAAAGCGGGACTGAGCTAACACTTGGTAAGATGCACAAGGAAAACCACCATGAAGAAAGATGTAACTAGCTGACTAAGGTGTTGTCTTGTGGGCAACTTTTGCTATAGAGAGGTCTGGATGTCTCAAGGCCTTGTGGATATAGAGCCCAAGGCATCTCTAATTAATTTTGAATAAGGAGAGGCACTAAGTCTCCCTGAACGAATAGTAGAAACGTGTTATGATCTCATAGTGGATAGGGTAGTGGAAAATGAAATGCGTCTTTGTCTCAACCTCACCCATGCAACGAAGTTGGCATATCATATCCTCCCTTAACCATCTGAGGGCCAGTTTGAGTGTGAAGCCAATGTGATCACTTTTTAATGGAGCCGAGGGAGATGCGTAGGGCATGGAACCAATAGTGGAAGATATAGGAAGGGCGAACAATGATTTTGTCTCTTATCTCAAGAAACTGCTTAGCATAAAAGGCCACCTTTGGGCAAAGCCTTGCTTGGGGATTAACCCAGGTGTTGTGGATATATTGCCCATAGATGTCCATTCTGATGTGCATATTCAGCTTCTGTCGAGATGTAAGGAGATGAGTGGGGCATCCAAAGAGTAGCGAATGAGAGGAAGACAATCATTCTTGATCCTGATTGAACCTAGAAAAGCCATAGCTTGAGCAAACCAACACTGAGCAGGATTTGATGGGTTGGAAATTGCAATAACCTCTAATGAACAACAAGCAAGGTATGAAAATCTATAATGCCTCTCACGAGTCCATGAAGCACTGAAGGCAATGCAAGAAGCCATCTAGGTAAAAAATGGTACCAAGTTTGAAAGGGTGGGCACCAAACTCAATGAGGACAACACAGTGAGGGGTAGACTATCGACATTAGGTGATGCTCCAAATGGGGGTCGGGACAAATGCAGTTGAACTCTAGCAGCGAGGGATCTCAAAGAACCGATCCATAGAGCACTATTGGTTTGATCAGAGTTTCCATAAGAACCATCTTGGATGTGCTGTCCTTGAACTGATGTCGGTTATTGATGCAAAGTTGTAGGGAAGGTATCATGTTGAAACGAGTGCTTGGGAAGTTGATCCCCATGTATGTTTACAAATAGATCTCTACCTCAACAGCCTAGAAAACAAGTGGAGGTGAGAGGTCTTTAAGCTATTGAAATTCATCACCTTAGTCTTACCTAGGTTAACTGTTAGCTACCTTGAATCATAGAAAGATGCAAGGCTATCAAGAAGACTCTATAAGCCCTTTAGAGAAGAATCTAGGAGGATCACATCATGTGCAAAGAGCAAGATAGAGATCAAAACTTGGTGCAAAGAACAACCAATCCTAGGAAGCAAATGCTTATGGATTCTGTTGTGATGTATGATGAAGATGCATTTCTTATGGAAAAGGAACTATTAGTAGGAATATTCCAATTGGGTGAAGGGTGGAAAAAGTGCACAAAGTGTGATGGAAGGACTCTCAATATAATCATACCACTTTTTGATAGGGCAAGTGTTCTTACGTTTGCAGAGAGGGATCAACAAAGTGGTATGGTGAGTAAAGAGAGGACAACCTCTTGAATAGAGGCAAAAAGGCAGTTGAGCATGGTGTAGGGGCACTGGAGGGTGGAGAAAGAATCTGGGGGTAGGAACTATCTGAGATGAAGGGTAAAGAAGTTCTAGCGCAATGTCCCTATTTTAGCTCACCATGGTTGGTGGTTTGGATTAGTCTATCAATGGCCCTTGTAGGCTAATTCAGATGGTAAGGGGGTCATAGTTGCAAGAAACGAATGACAATTCCCACAAGACAGTTCAGGATCTCTCTTTGTTTGGTTTGTTTATTATTTATAGGAAGTGTATTTTACAAAAGTTAGGATTTCATTCTTTAGCAGGGTGCTTGAATAGGTTGGTGGCAGTGGTGAAATTTGGTAAAGTTGATTGGGGCAAGTGTCTAGAGATTTGCAAAGTATGTTAAAGGTTGATAGAGAGGGGCCCTTGCTATTTTTATTAAAGGCAGTTGGGTGCATTGTAGACATTATGGTTAACTCCTAGATTCAGAGGAAATTGAGAAATAATGATTCTTTGTGGAGTTAGGTTATTTATTAATAAAGTGATTTCATTATTTGTAATTATTTATAAAGTTAAAAAGCCACTTTATAGTCAATGGGGCTGTGACCCTCTTTTAAGTGTTCTAAAGTGCAATTGATGGATTATATATTTGAGGCCAAAGTATTAAAGAATTTTATAAAATCAATCTGCACAAAAGTTATATAATTTTAAATAATATCATGGTGCATTTTTAATGCATAAATATGAGCACCCAAGTTTGAAGACCTATTATAAAGTCTTGTTAAATACCTAAAAGTTGATTTAAATGCTATTATGGAGGTGAGTTATAGAGCACATCAATAGGAAAATCAACCTCATTATTTGATGACCATTTTGACTAAGCTTTTATGAATTTGTGACTGCGGAATATAAACTAATAGTTTGAGCTTTTTTTATCCTTTTAAGAACAAAACCTCTTCATCATAATTGCATTCTTGAGGCTGTGAGAGATCAATTATATTATTGCCATAATATTGAGTCCAATCTAAACATAAAGAGCAGATTTGTACAAGGATTTGAAGGATTTTTTTTGAAGTTTCATCTATTGCAGACTTGTAGCTTTATTATTGCAGCCATTATTGATCAAATTTCATGCTAATTATCTGCTACTGAGATTCATCCTTTCAGAGGGTCTCAAGGTATTTAAATTTTAATACCTGTGGCTTCATTAATTGTAACTCTTGGATTTTCTGTATATTGTTGCTCAAGATAAGAGGGGTTATTTAATGAATTGGGTTGTGATTACATTGTAAAATTTTGAGTATTCAAGGTGGTACAATTATTTTGAATATTCAGCTGTGTATTTTCAAAGCAATTTCAGTTTTGAGTGGGGAAAAATAATTATCTAAGATGCCGGTTTGGATGCAGGTTCAAGATTTGGGTTCGAAATTCCTTTAAATTTTTTTGGCTTGGGTTTGGATTCGTTTTGTGTTCATCCGTATAAAAACATATGTTTTTAAAAAATATGTATGTTTGTGTATATATATGCAACAAAAAATAAATCCATCCTTTAATATGCTAATAGTAAAGGAACATAGTAAAATACACCACCAAATCTATGTTTCAGTTCAATAGAACATTAATTGCATCATTTAGCCATACATACAACTTGATACTCTTGCTTGGTCACATGCATGGAAAATATTTCCATATCAAGGGGACAGTTTGAGAATGAAAGGAATTGTCAAAAGGTAAGTGCAGTTATCTGAATTTTAATTGTTTATTGGTTAGAGCATTTCTAACCAGGCTGTATCAAAAGTTGAGACAAAAGTTTGAAGTCCCGGATTCAAAGATTCATATCTTTTTAAAGACATTCCTCTATGACCATCAATTTAGATGTCACCTATTGTCAATTTGGATTTCCTTTATAAGCAAGTTTTCATTTTCATACACAAATGAATAAATGACATAAACATCTTTTTTTCGTCTTTCTAGTGGTCACAATAGGGTTGGGAGGACAAAAAAACACTTTTAAAAAGTCTAAAAAAAATGTTCCGAGACCAAATTCAGCCCAGATCTAGATAGCAAATTCTTCAAAATTCGCTGCAAATTCTGCCCGGGTTCCTCTGACAGAATTTGCATCAAATTCGTAGCACTGCAAGAGAATTTGGAGAGAATTTGACAAGGATTAGATTTTGTACAGAATTGAACCAGACTTTGAGGGTTGCTAGAGAGAATCTGGTAACTTAGATAATTAGTGCAATATCTTTTGTTCGCTGAATTACATTGTCATATCAAAGATTGCAAATATGCCATGTTCATTCATCTTAACAAACACAAACAAGGTAGAAAGTTTGTATTTACAAGAATCTGCTTGGAGAAGGCTATTGCACATGGTTCTTATTGTTGAAGCAGGAGGAGGTGGGAGGGGGCTGAGGTGGGTGGTGACAAATGGGGAGGCAGAAAGTTTGTATTTACAAGAATCTGCTTGGAGAAGGCTATTGCACATGGTTCCTATTGTTGAAGCAGGAGGAGGTGGCAGGGGGCTGAGGTGGGTGGTGACAAATGGGGAGGTTGGAGGGAAAGAGGCCATAAAGGTTGGGGAGAGCATTGTCGGCCATGAGAAGGTTTAGATGGAGAAAATGTTGACAAAGGGGATGAAGGAGGGACTATAGAGGGCATAGTCCACAATGCTTGCGCCCCCACAATGAGGCTAACGTGTGAATAAATTGGAGCTAGGAAAATAGGGGACCATTCAAGATCTCACCAAATCCAAGGACTTGCACGGCTTGAGTAAATGGCAGCCGTACCATGAGGGGCCACAAAAGTCATTAGGGTATCTTTGAAGACCTTCAGAATAGGAATTTGCCTTAAAGACAATCCGGTTGTGAATGGGGGTTTGCATGTCCCTGGTCTATGCAATTGTAATGCCCAATAATAATAATTGCCCCCACTGTGGAGAATGGAATGATGCTGTCATATAAGTCCATGTAGGGGTCCCTGTCTTGCCCACTATGTAAAGTATAGGAAGAAGATGCTACTACAGTTTAAGTGTCTCTGAGGTTTTTTGCCATCTGGCCAACATGAACCTACATAAATCTGGCAAAATTATCGATGTAGACAACAAAAATCACACTCTGAAGCCGATTCCTTACTAGGCAAGCAACCCCGTTGGACCCCCTAACACCCTAGAGCTCCAAATCTTGTCCCCGTAAGCTGAAAACTAGTGATACCTGGTGACACTTGGAAGAGGATGAGCGAGGCTCTCATGAGTCTCAAAAACAAGAAGATCAATTGAACTAATTGCGTCCTGAGGTAACTCCGATATGGACTGAACTGTCCCATTGCCATTCCAATTGTTGACACGTAAGGAACCATTCTTGCATTCCTCCACTTCCAATTGCACATGTGATTGTCATTCCTGACCATGGCTCCCAACTTGGGGAAAGGATTTTGTAATAAATGTTCTCAGGCTCTTGATGACCGACCATCCACCATTGCGTTTAGCTTTTGCCATGAGTTCTTGGGAGCATTTTAGTTCAGCCATTTGTGACTTGGCGAGATCCTCATCAAGAAAAATCTTTATGCGAAGAGGGAACAATTTCCTCCTAGCTTTGAGGACTTGAAGACGATCTGTAGTGGATAGAAAGTAAAGGAAAATAGTGTTGTCATAACCTACCCATGCCTTGTCTAAGGTGATATTTAAACTATCTAGCTATTTAGATAGAAATGAGTAGCCGATTGTAAGTGGGTCGGAGGGGTAGGAGGGAAGGCCCCATGCCCCAAACCTCCAAGTTCAACTCGTGCGCCCTCCTATTTCACTCATCAACCAATTTAGCATGAATCGGTTTGTCAACAATAGAAGAGGCATGTTGTAGTTGTTGCAAACTGTAGCTTAGGATTTCAATTATTTATTATTTTTTGGCAAGTTCTGCCTAGTGCCAAGCGCAATATACTTTTTAAAAATATGTTTAATCTCTGATACAAGCTCAATGGTGGAGTCTATCAATTATCTTAGGTCAACATTTTTAATCAGAGCATATGAGAGTTTGATGGGTACATTTGAGGCTTGTGCATGGATGATGTCGAATTGTTGTTTAAAGATCACATAGACAACTAAGGATGTTGCAAATTTCTTAGAGAGTATGAATTATGTCCCTAAGAGATTGGTTCTTTGTCTCCAACGCTCAAACATGCTTCAACAAATTTGAAAAAGAGGCTTCTTCAAATGACTTACGTTGGTGATTTTGTAATGGTGTAGACACAAGGTGATGGTCACCAACATCAGATTGTATATTTGACGAAACAATCCCGGAGCACAAACACGACAATAGAGGACAAAAATGACCAAGTTGGTGAGAGGTTTGAAAAGTGTCAGAAAAATTGCCTTCCAGGTGGTTTATGCAGTCTAGCGATCATTGGATAGCTCTTAATCTCAAACACAACAGTAAAGGAAGAAACTGCACATGAACAAAGAATTCCCAAGCCGAAAAAAGGAGGGAAACTACATAGAACAACCAAACAATTAGAGCACAAAAAAGCCTTAGGGGACATACTTGAAAAAAGCTTGTATTCATACCTTGACGAATGCAGAACATATTGAGAGTTCAAATAACTTGAGATTGTTGGAAGAACAATTGCAAAGGATGCTTCTCAAGGCCATAAAAGAAATGATTCCACAAAGAGAAAATAAGACGTGAGGTGACGTGCAGTGAAGTGAGGCCAAGCTAAAGTTGAAGCCGAAGGAAGGTGATAGTGAAAATGAGAAGAGGACAACAACTCCACAAACCTGTGCCAGATAGGACCCAAAGCAAAGGAGTCGATGAAGCCAAAATGGATTCCTGAAAGAAATTGCTATAAAAGCCACCAAGCACTAGGAGAAACACAACCAAAACATTGCAAGAGAACACAACAAGTCCAAGCACGCAAGCCACACAACAACACAGAGAATGACCAAGTTGTGAAAACCACATGAGAGCACAAACACACCAATAGATGGACATGGTGGAGCCATTGTGCCATGGTCTCAATAGACAACATGACTAGTGAAGCATGCGAGGATCAGTGCTAGGTTGAGGCATGGTTGTGGTGTGTTGGGAGGGGGAGGCATGGCCAAGAGAAAGATTTTGATTTTAATAGAATATCAAATTTTAAAAGAACCAAATCACATAGGAAAACTCACCCAACAAAAAATAGAGAGTAGTCTGAAACTTGAAGAGTACTTGGAGAGTTTGCAAACCATGCTTGGAATTGTAATGGCTGCATTGGTCTGCAAGCTCAGGCTGGTAAAAGACACTGCATCAATGACATGATTCTTGGATGAACTATGCCATCTAATGTCATGTAATTCTTTTATATAATTGTTGATGAGTTTGAATTGTGTCGATTCTTGTTTGTTAATCTCTATGAATGTATCTTAAGCTCTTGTCAGATCTTCGTTTAAAAATATATAGTGTTTTCGGGCTGATATTGGTTTGGTATCTATTCTCTCCTTGTAATCTCTCCACTGTTGCTATGGGAACAATCAAAAGTCTTGTAGGCTATACCCTTAATATTTAACTATATAAACATTCTCTATATTAGTATAAAATTTCTAGCATTTTTTTAATGGGTAAAGTAAATTGAAGTTCATTTTGAAAGTGTGTAATTCTGCATTATCAAAACTTAGTGCTTGTGGTTGAGAATTAGTAACTTAGAATAACTTTTGACCAAATAATATGAATGTTTGTGGACCTTGACAAACTGACAGATGTGTTCTTAACCAAGAAGAAACGTGATGATACAGATGATGGTGTTGGCTGTTCATGTGGGAAGGATGTAACTGTATGTGGTGAAAATTGTGAATGCAGGTACATGTCATGAATGTCCTGTAGTTCTATCAATAGTTTTAAATTATAGATGGTTCTGTGAAATTCCAAATATTGAAACAATCATTGGTACTGATATGCAATCATTCTTGTGCTTCTTGTTTAAATTGCTACCTGCTGTTTTCTTAATAGTTAATGCCCTAGTTTTCAAATATGCATTTTCTAAAGGAAACAAATAATCTTGACTAAGATATTGTTTCAGATAGGCAAAGCTAACAGTCTTTAAGGACTAATGCAACTGAATTTCATCCTAATAAAAATGCTGGAGTGAAGATATTTAATGTTTTTGCCTATGCTCCCCCAAGTTTCTGGAAGGGGGATGGCAAAGGACAGCGGGGTACATTTCACAGACGTGTTATTTTAAGGTAATTTTCTAGGGGATGGCAGTGGATGCCTATTAATAAATAGGAAAGAATTTGAAATGTCAGGAAATTTCAAATGTTCATATGATAATATTGATCAGGCATTTGTGATCGGCAAAATGCAACCTTTGTGAGCATGGATAATTGAATAAGAATTATGATCTTTTTTTTTATACGTATGAGCATGAGTTAATAATGACATGCCTTATCGTTGTTTATATTTAAGTGACATTTTCCTGAAGCCTTCAAGATTACATGTTCTCTCGTCAAATTTGTTAACAAAGAGGAACACTCAAGTAAAAAGATAACTGGCTATGTTCCGGTTTGCTCTCAGCTGGATACTAATGACTGGGATTGTTCTATGAATTGTTTGTGGAATGCATGATTGATATGTTTTTGTATAATAAAGTAGTATTTCCTGCAACTATGACTTGACTCAGCTTGCTGACTTTGTCTGTGACTCTGTGGCAGTCTTACACTGAATAGGTTTTGCAATGTTATAAACAAGATAAACCTAGACTGTGGTTTTACTTTTGACTGTGAAGAGGCAGAGATATGCAATAAGGGATATGTATTTTTTATGAAACAAGACAAAGATAGACTGTCAAGATGCAGAGAAATGCACAGGGTTTATCTGATTTTGAGGTTTTGTGATCATGATTAATCATTGGCCTATCACTTGGTCAGACCTTCGTTTGGTGGCGGTTCAGGGCCAATACCCCCAATAAGGTTGAATGGAGTGCACCCAATGGGCTCTGGGGACAGCATTCCCAGTGGCATGGAGGGGTAGCACACCTTTTTCACAATCTTTTTGCAATGATTAGATGGGTATGTTGTAAACCACATAGGCGTTGAAAGGCTATAAGGAAAAAAAGGGTAATTATAATATATTCCGGCTTCCTTTTTAAAAAAATCTGTCTCAAGGATTTTCTGCTTTTTTGCAGGAAAGAGGACAGAATGGGGATTTTTCTACCTGTGGCCCTGTCCTCAAAACATCCCTCATTGGGGATAGGGTCACATTTAGCAGGGGAGGCGTCCCTGAGGAACATTGGTTCTTTTTCATTATTCAATGATTGATGTCAAGCGAATAGTTTATGTTAATGGATTTTGAAAAGCTTATGAATACTTAAAAAATAACTTGGTAGTGTTCTAAGTCTGTTGGAGGACTTTATGGTTGTTTTCCTTATAATTGCCAACTGCTTTTAATAGCGTGTTTTGCATCTTCATCTTGAATGTTATCTAACATTTTTATATCATCATTCTGTCAGCCTGGTTTGGAGGAAAAGACACTGATAGATAGTTATTTACTAGCTTTCTCACAAGTTCATGACACTTAAACATTTTGATGAGTTTTAACTTCCTTACATGAAACAATTGTTTAGTGAATGCCAAAATTATTATTGACGCTCTGTTTCTGTTATTTTACTGAAAGGCTACATCCAGAAATGATAAGGTTTGGTTGAAGGATATCTGATCAAACTTTCCCTTTGGCTGTATCTGCAGTCTTCTGTTTCTTGCTCCTTTGCAGGACCTGTATTTGTTAAATTCTTTGTCATCTGTTATAAAATGAAGCTTTTGGTGTTTAGAACATTTAGATTGTCTAAGAAACAGAGAATTTATTCATCAGTTAGGCTGTCTAACATTATTGATTCTTTTATTCTGTTTGGTATTAGACACACTATCAATTATGGAAACTTGTCTGTCGTTTCATTTTGATTGAATATGGAAATAGTTTGTGTTTGTACTGTCTATTGTTTTTTTATGGGATTAAGTTGTGAAATTGTATGAATTGCAGAGTGCAGTCAATGAGTTGTTCAAAGGCATGTCGGTGTTCAGAAGTAGAACTGTGCACAAACAAGCCTTTCCGTAAAGAGAAGAGGATCAAAATCATTAAGGTACAGATTGTTCTTAAATATAGTGCTATGTTGTTATATGTTCTTGCAACAACGACAATGATGCTGTGTCTAACCTTGGCAATATGTGCTTGCAACAATAGTTGTATTTCTAATATTTTCTTTTGAACTATGCAACCGAAATAGGCCAAAAGGCTTATGATTGATGAACAAATGCAATGATGGATAATGTAATATCCTTAACCATATATTTTTTCAAAATCCTGAATGGAAACTCATAAATTTTTAAACAAATATATAGTACAACCTATGTTACCCGAAAACACGTTTCCTGCCCTAAGCCTTGAGTTCCGGAAACCGTCCCCGTTTCGGGGACTTGGGGACGGCCGGAAACGTTTCCAAGCCGTCCCCACCCAAGCAAAAAAATCGGAAACCCGTCCCCAAAAATTCGGAAACGGTCAATGCGTTTCCAGATGGTGTTGACCATCCCCGGGACTACGTAGCTGTTTCCTATCCGTCCTGGGGACTGCTTGAAGTTTCCAATTTTAAAATAAAATTCAACTTTAAAAAAAATTACTAGTGATATGCAATTTTTTATTGTTTTCCCCTGGGGTGTAATAGAGAAAATATTAGATCACACTCTACCTAGCTGTTGTTCATGATTAGTTAAATATTTAGAAACATAATAGTAATCCGAGTTTAGAAACAAACAATAATCTTAGTATCTGCCCAGAAAATTTCACTATTAAATTGTTAATATACAATACTTTTATTGTTTTCCTAGGGGTACAATAGAGAAAACATTTCACACTCTACTTTACGTAGCTGTTATTCATGATTAGCCAAATATTTTATGCTAAAGTTTCATCTTTTGAAGCTGTTATAGTGTAATATCTTCAAATAGGGATGCTAGGAAAAGATAACAAATATTATAAACTAGGGCACAAACATTCTGAATATTTATTTGCATTCAAATATGTCAATTACAGCTCAGATATTATGTCAGAATCAGATCTGAGTTTATCAACTAAAGACAGTTTTTTAGATTATATTCTGAGTTTAGAAACATACAGTAATCTTAATATCTGCCCTGGAAATTTCAGTTTTGAAATACAACCTTCCTTACTATTTCTGAGACAAAATAGAGATGGATATGTAGATTTTGATACTCAACTTGCCCAGAAGTCTGCTATCCAAAAAACATAAATATAGGGTTTACACATATCAAACATGCAAAGTCGTCCTTGAAATGATGGCCAAGTTATAATGGCCCAAAATGAAGGTTTCAAATCCTAGTGCAATTAGTTACAAAGGTGCTGAAACGCAGCACCAAATTAAGATGCTCAGGTCAGCTATAAAATCGGCTAGCTAAAAATGTCTTTCAACAATATATATATATATATATATATATATATATATATATATATATATATATAGCCGTCCCTTGCCGTCCCCTATTTCAGCTAAAAAAAAAGGGTCCTGGAAACCCGTTTCCTCGTCCCCCCCGTCCCGGAAACTCAGGGTAACATAGAGTACAACATATTTCAGATTTCACCAGCACAGAAATCCAATAACTAACTAGTTGAAAGAGACCCAAAATATTATTACATTAAATCTCCAACATAAATACATTTTCACAATTAATATTTCATTGAAGTTCTTCAGTAAATAAACAAGAAATCTAATCTTAGAGAAACTACAAAAAGATTGTATAATAGGACAGAAGAACCTGGAGTAGACCGTGAAACACCTGCAAAATGCCTCCAACTGACAATGGGGCTCCATCCACTATCCAAGCTTGAGTGTTTCCGTTGTCTGAGCTGCTAAAAGCTGAAGCTTTGGAAAATAGGTATCCAATATAGAAAATGAAATCCAAATCACAAAACAAAGTATGCTGGAAACAAGCTCCATCTTCCCTTTTAAGAACAAACAGGTGACTCTTCACATTCCCTTTTCTGTTTCTTTATTTCCTTTTTAGAATAATACTTTTTCCTCCACTTAAGGAAATAAAGTGCCCATAGATAATAAAGAAAAATCTCCCATCAAATGGACTTAGAATGCATGTGTGATAGCTCATCGCAAAGCTCTTGACAAGACGCTCCTAGTCACACCTCGAAATGCCAAGAATGTTGTCTGTTGACTTACTAAAAATAGTAAGTGTCTAGAAACCCCACTGGAACAAGCTCGATCAGCCCGCAATTGACCTAGGCAAAAAATTATTTTGACTGTATAGAAGACCTAGTTTGCCCATGAGACCAAGGCAAAATGGGGTAATGGCACAATAAAACTCATTGGCTATAAAAGGGACATGATAGTCCTCCCTTCTCAAAGATTGCTTGATAGTCCTCCCTTCTCAAAGATTGCTTGCCCCACCAAGCAATCCTCATTTGTGAGTTGGAAGCAAATGCTTGGATGCCAAATTTGCCTCAAAGATGATACTCTGTCCAATCGTAACACTACACTAGTGTAAACATCTCTAACCCCAAATTCGTAAAACAACTCAGCATGAATCCAAAGACCATTCAACTGGATACCCAACATCCAAAATATTTCATGTGTATACTCAATTGGAACAACGTACCACACTGCTATCATAAAAGGAAATGCTTGGTACTGAATACCTCCCTCGAGTTATAACTACACACTTCTAAATCACAAGGTGGCGAGAGCTCAACAATATACCCATCTTCTTCAAGAATGGAATGCAAGAAATTATTCTTCCCAACTCCCTGATTTGTAACCATCCATGTGCATGCTTCACCTGGATCCCAAGTGCATATGTGTGCAATGTCTCTAAAATCACAATCTAACTCTCATAATATCAACATCAATGGAGATGATTGTTCTTGCCCAACTGATACAATCGCAAGGCCAACATGCTGGAAATGGTGGGGCAATCTAACAAGATGTGTCACGAGAGTGAGCATCTCAGTGGAAAGCAACTCAGAAAGCCAATCTGTCACATATCCATCAACTGTACAAGAATATATATCATACCAGCTATACAAATCTCGCACACACAAGGAATCCATCAAAGTAGGGCCAAAACGATCGTCGGACTCTTGTGGCTCAAATTTGACTTCATCTTCAGCATGCCAAAATCGGTGAAACCCATCAATGGAGCCCACCCAATCTACACTGCTATGTCTGCCAGTACTTGGGTCTCAAAACAAACTGCTCTCACATCCACCAGCCATAAGGAGATACAAACCACTGAAGGAATCTACAACACTACAACTACATCTAACCTCTGCAAGACCCCTATGGACGTGCTAACTCCGTAAGTAACTCGGTGGCAACTGATGCCATAATCATACTGTAAACTTGTATCTGCATGAGACCTCTTTGACATAGAAGTAACCAACTCTTTCAAATACGTGTTGCTATAGTAGAAAATTAATGAGTGACCTTGTAAATGATCTCCCATCATCACCTGATTTAGGTACTTGCAGCCTGTAATCCCATCTTTTGGAGATGGCAGACCACCATCCCACAACTAATGATACCAACTCTGAGCCAATCCACACCTATGCCTCGTAAAATCCTCCATATGTGGATCAAACAAAAAGTGACGACTCCTCACTGTATAGTTACACTCCATAATCTCAACCTCAGTCAATGACTCATAATATGCTACTATGTGCCGCCTAAATGGGGATGAAACATGTCCCTGCTGATCACCCTATCGTTGGTATCACTGTCAACCTCTTCAACTCCTACATCTGGATTTCAAGCCAACTGTTATCACTGCCAATCTCCTCAACTCCTACATCTAGATGTTGAGCCAAGGTACAGTACGCCAAACTCAATTCCTGATAAGCCCAAAATTCTGATTTTCTGCCTCTTGAAATACTGCTAAGGAAACCTCTAGGATCTTCAAGCTTTGATTGGATGCTCATGGTCCCTTTATGTTTTGATTTTCTTTCAATGTTCAGGTTGTATATCAATGGAGACCCTCGATTAAAATCGAGGTCTAACTGTAACTTCTGAAACTCCATTTATTGTTAATGAACTCTCAATAGTCTTCAATTGTGTTACTTTAGAAACTTAACAAATTTTGAAAAATGTTAGCGGTGTAATTTCAAGGTTTGGGACATTACATAACACTTATTGCCCTTTTGGTCATTTAAGTTACTCTGGACAACTGTGGTAATTATATTAATTAGAACTGGATAAGGGTGACTCAACTACCTCTCTATGTCGTTATGGCACAACAAAGTTCTAAATGCATTAACAAGGGCTTTTAAATCAACAAATTTAAGTTTTGAAATCAATTAGTGTCATGCACCATTTAAAATTCACGTATAGGTGCAAATTAATAGTTTCATACTTTTTATCGTTTGGAACAATGCTGCACTGAGTGATCTAGAAGATAATTCAAATTCACGAGATGATTAGTAGAAAGAAATTGATATAACCGTTTGAAAATATTTCTGGCACAATATGTAACTATACAAGTATCCCTAAGAAAGAGATAAAGAAGTTGCTTTAATCTGAAATAATAACCAAAATAAGTCAAAGGGATGCAAAAACAAATTAAATTAGAATTGAAAAAATACAATGATAAAGGGAATCCTAGGTCATGGTAAATTTAAATTGACAACATTCAAACATTATAATAATACACAATTAAAAAATAACTAAGAGGGTAAATTCAAAGATTTAAATCCCAAATTGCACGAACCATGCGTAAGTAGCAATAGCCATGTGACAATGGATAGTTGAAAGAAAAGATGATAAAGGAGAAAACAAGAAATGCAGGCTAGAAAATTGGGAGGAAGGAGAATGCTCTTGATGAAATCTTTCTTGGCAATCAAGGTTGATAAACCTATAGAGTACAAGAGAAACTAGTAATGTGTACTTTTTTTCACAATTTAAGTTATGGGTAAGGAGAGGATCGAAGTTTTTGATGCACAAACATGGATCTAAATCACTTGGAATAACAGCAAGAGGGTTCGGTGTCCTACTAGAGTTGTAGAAAGAAGAATGTTGTCTTATTGACCAATGCCCATATTTGTACGAACCGGTTGTATTCAAAGAGCGCATAATGCTTCCAACATCTGAGATGGATTGAAACAAACAATTCGCTTTAAACATTTAATTACTCAAAATAATATGGACATTTACAGTAAAATAGTCTGTTATTAGGTAGTGAAAGTGGATAGAGAACCACTTGGTACTTTATACATATGATGTGTTGTACTCATATGGACCTTTTGTGTCATGTTCAATTTCAAGCTAATTTATTTCTTTTTGTTGATTCAAGAGTCATGGCTTGAAGCTTTGTCTTGTTGGTCTTTGTTGTCTTCCTTTGTGCCTAGTATGTAATTTTGCAGGGACAAGGAAAAGGACATTTGAAGTATGATTAGCAATGGTGTAGTCAAAATTGTACTTGTCACGAATGGGTTAAGTAAGTTGTTAGTGAGTCATTAGTGACCGAAGGGTAAGTTGTTATGTCATGACAAATGAGTCGCTTCCCTTCGGATGGTATATGTACATTCTATCCATAGAAAAGAGAAAACAATATTATGTCATATGTGATGTCCATTGATGTACTTGGAAGAATAGTGATGAAATACATGGTATTTTCTTGATATTTGAATTCACTTTCTCTATTTTAACTTTCGTAATATAGTAGTATGTAACAAACTAGTTTATTGTAGGCAGTAAGCATTTGGTGTTGTTTCCTTTAAGATATTGGGCAGAAGCAAAGAGTGGATGACGAACAAAATGCGACAGGGCAACCAATTGACTACGACAGTAACAAGTAGGAAGACGAGAACCCAAAGTTATTTGAAGGTGAACGAGAGTTAATGACAAACTTCGTCTCATTGCTGCAGACATCCATTGAGACAAACGTGCAAAGAGAATTTTCACAAGAAGGGATTCCGGATGGTGTTGTGTGGAGCGCCCTCAAAGTTATTCCGACTGCCAACCGTTTAATGTGCCATCTTTCACGGTTGCTGGCATAGACATTCCTGGCACTCTAAACCAATGGGAGGAAACCAATTGGGAGAACTGATGACACCAAATTTTTCAAGAGTATTACCATTGAAGGGATTAACGTTAGAAGGAGGAAGATGAGAGAGTTGAATCCTGCTTCAAGGGAAATATGAAGTGAACCTCGAAAGGGAGGATGAATAAAGAACATGTTATGATTATGTCTCTATAGTGACATAATTTGTTGTCAAACAATAAATGAATAAAAGTGTTCTTTGACTTTATCATGTGTTGTTTTCTTGTGGATCTGTCATGAAAGGAATTATGCCAAATTAATTAAATAAAAACAAGAACACAAAAAAAAAAGTAAAGGAGTGGGATGCTAACCGGAAAGGAATATTATTATGGAAACAACCAGAAAGAAGGCAAAGGTTTACGAGAATTGTTGAGGGACTACTAGAGGAGGTGATTGGTAAAAGGTGAGGTTGCCAGTAGTTAACACGATGAAGAATTTTGCCACCATGAAGAGGGATTGGTGAGGTAAATAGTGAGGAGGATTTTATTGAGGAAACAAAAAGTTTGTTTAGGAGTTAACCATAATCCCGCATATGGAGGCAAAGGGTGCCCGAAGGAAGGAAAGAGAAGATGTCGAGGGAAGAGAAGCCGAGGATACTAGTGCGGCCACGTGTGTCAGAGTGATAGAGGAGCATGAGGATCAGAGCAACCTACCAGGCTTGAACACTTCTAGTAGTTCAGGGACACCTAGTGCAGGGGTACCAAACAATTCTGGTTCCAAGACACCACGCTTAGCAGTACTAACACAACTAGTAGTACCAATGCAACCAACAATTGGTCTAGTCAGAATGCCGCAAAAGCAAAAACTACCCAAGTTCATGAGTGACGGGAAGGAAGATCCTGTTCAACATTGTAAAGCGTGTAAATCGTTTTGGAGAACCAATGGGGTAAAATTACTATATAAGACAATTTCTAGTGCCCTTGTGTGTAGTAGCCATTGACTGGTTCTCTAATGAAGATAAAATGAAATAGGTCACATTGGGTAGACCTCAAGACAAAGTTTTGGATGAGATTTCGACTACTCAGAGATGGTAATGAAATTGTCGAAGAAATTTATAGCATCAAACAAGCGAAGGACGAAATCCTCCAAGGATACGGTCAACGATTGAAGGAACTGGTTGGGAAAATGGAAAGCTTGTGGATGGATGGGTTGAAGAAAAGTTGGTTCATGGAGAAACTAAAGCTTGCCCTTCAGAGAAAAATGAAGATTGTGCTATCGGTATTGTACATTGATGCTTACAATAGAGCGATGGACCTAGAAAGTGAAAGCAAAACAATGGAGAAGAAGAAAAGTAAATCATCTAATGACAATGATGAGGATTCTTCTAGCTAAAGCAGTAGCGAAGAATCAAATAAGAAAATCCAGGCTCTCTAGAAAGATACGCTTCGTGTGAGGAAGGAGTTTAAAACAATGAAAGGCAATGTCAGCCGAAGTGATGAAGTACGAACTGTAAATGTCATACGAAGGGCTCTTGCTTGAAGAAGCTATTCTGCGACATCTTCCAATTAACAACTCATTCCACCGAGGAATGTTCGTACAATATAAAGACATGAAGCCACCGACATTATTTATTGTTGTTGGAACCATCTACCTCAACAATGATAGGGACAAGGGATACGAACACCAATGCGACATCATCTGGTGGTTATAGGAACAACTGATGGGGAGGTAGGGGTAATGGTAATAATAACAACAATGTGGGCCGTTGTTGCATTCAATAAGATACTAGTAGATGACTAATGATACAATGCCTTATGTGCAACCAATGGGGATGTTTTCAATAGATTGCTAGAGGGGGGAAACACCACAATTCCTCTGTAGGTGGTTTGGTCCAAGAGACCACAATGATTCAAAATGTCCAAAACCTAAGGTTAATCTCTTAAACATTTAAGCTAACATGGAGGAGGTGGTGCCCTTCAGCCAAGGGAAAGCGAGGAAGGCCAATTATTGAACTTGAAGGTTTAGAAGAAGATGTGGGAAGTGAAGGAAAACATAGAAAAGAGATGATGGCTAAGAGAAGAGAAATACATAATACTGCTAGTACATCTTTGAGAGGCTAGGCAGAACAAAACATAATACGATAGGTGATGTAGATGAAAACTTCAATAAAGTTAAAAGAACTTCTTGTAGCCATGGCACAACTATGAATGACCCTAAATAACATGAATTTGTCTCCGAAAGTGTTTAATGGGACGGAGCCGAAGGTAACCTGCGTCGAAGGTAACCTACGTCGAAGGGGAAAATCCCCTCAAGAAGAACTCTTTTTAAGACCTTAGAGGACTTGATGCTATTGGCGGTACCTACAGGTAGACACCTAGTTGTGGTGGATATGGGTATTCTTGGCACCATCTTTTCAAACACCACAATTGACTAAGGGTTAGGTGTCAATGACTACCGAAGGAGACATGAAAGAGTGTTACATCCCAATTTTTGGCTTTGTTGTCTTGCATTTTGTCACCACAAAAGGTTGGTAACAACACGAAACTTTTTCAAGCTAGTTTCGCATTTCTCTAAGCTTGAATTTGATATTCAATATCTTAATGTTGGTCAATTGATCTATTTCAATTCGGATACCAAATTGTTTTACTGAAGGTCTTCGTCAAGTCGTTTTTGTTTTGACTTTCTGTCAATCCTTTACTTGATTTTTGAAGCCTTCACAGTCTTTTCTTTGCTTTTGAATTTGTGTTTTCTTGTTTTTAGTCCTTTGGATTTGCTCATGTCATGCCTTTCGATTTCCCCTTTGATTCGGTCTAACCTAGAGGTCGATCAAAGTTGTCAGTCATATGGTCATTTTAGTGGCTCAAAAATGGACATTTTAGGTGCAACAGCATGAATAAAAAAAATGATGTTATATTTTCATTTTGACATTTATTTTTTCAAAAATATAACATTCACTCACTTTTTGTTATGTTTTGAAGTTACTTTTCATTTAAATTTATAACTTAAAGTGACTATAGTGCACTTTATGTTATAATTTTAAGTTGAGTTATTTTTTAATTTTTCACTTAAAGTGACTGTAGAACTATATAGTTACTTTTTAAATTTTTGATTTTTAAATCAAATACTTTATATAAATGTCACTTTAATATAATGTTTATGTATTATATTGATTAATATGATGCATAAATGTTATTTTTGACCCATATTGATGATATTTTTATAAAATTAAGTGAAATACATAACTCAAATGCCTCAAAGTGGACTTTTTATATGCAAATGCATGTAAGAAAAGTGGAAACTTTTCATGTTATTGCATGTAAAAACTCATTTTGAGGATACTTTTCATGCCATTACATCAAAAACTTGTAAAATTGGACCTTTTTGATGCAATGACATGAAAAGTTGAGTTTTTGTGCTTATACATAAAAAAGGTGAGACATGTTTTTAAAACATGCAATAGACTCCAAAAGGTCCGATTTTGGAGTTTTACACATTTTAAAATATGCAGTGAGCTTCAAAAAGTGAGATTATGCATGAAGACATATTTTAAAACATGCAATGGACTCTAAAAGGTCCGATTTTGCCTTCCAACATGTTTTAAAATATGTAATGACCATGAAAATGTCTTATTTTGTGAAGAAAATATGTTCTTGCTCAAAAAACCTTCAATTTTTATCATAACTAGAGATTTTCTGCATGGATTTGGATGAAATCACTTGCATTCATGTGAATAAGATTTATCGTTAAAAACAGTTATACAAAATTTCTTAACTAAAAGCTTGAATTACCATCAAATGAAATTACTATAGAAATTGAAAACCACATACCTCAGAAAAACTGATATCGAAATCAAACTAGGGATGCTTTTGCAACCCCCTGGGTTAGTCCACAAATATATTGTAACAATTTCATATGATGACTATCATCTACAAATCGCTATCTTAAAATCAAATGATAATTACAATTAAATACTACTATATTTTAAATTAAGGCATCACATACCACTGTATCAATTAAGGCATCATTTACCTTCGGTTCATTTAGGGCTTCTGATACCGCTTTCTTACTTAGGGCTTCCGTTATCACAGATTCATCTAGGGTTTCCGATACCACGGATTCAAATAGGGCCTCCAATACCATGGATTCAATTAGGATTTCTGATACCACTGTATCATTTAGGGTTCCAGTCATCTCTCAATCAATTAGGGCTTCAGATTTCTTTTTCTTACGATCACCTTAACTGCGTTAGTATCTCAAGATTAGAAAATATACTTATATTCGTTATTCATATATATATGAAAGTAAAATGATGATAACAATAAAATACTTCAATTTAATCTTACCTCATAAATAAAAACGTTAATACCTATTTTTCGATAAACAATTGAATGCATGGCTTATCTATGTCTGACGCATATCCAACATCTTGATAGAGGTGAAACATTGTCAGGGGCTTAACTACCCAACCTCGGATCACAATATATCCCCACACGATCTCTAACGAGAAAGGCCCTCCCTACTTGGAATTGATAGGGAACATCATTCCATCCACTGGGCATCATGATAAATAACACCCCATACAACTTGGCAGCAGGAGATCACCATAACAGGAATATGCATGAGCTATTAATTAATTCATATTAAAAGATAAATATTGAAATGTTATAATTGATATTGGTTCATATTATTGATGATTCCTTTCTCACACCTTATCACCCATCTTCTCGACTACATAGCCGAGTGAGTCCCAGGTATCCGAAATTCTCAGAGTAGATGGCTCTAACAATTTTTCAAGAAGATTACATACAATCATTATTTCACATTCTATGATTATATTCTTTAAAGATCTCAAAATTGACAACATTCTTCCTGAGTGAAACATGCATAAGCTATAGAAATGTTTTATGTATCATTTTCATGAATACTGATGTCAACCTCATTTTACTGGTTCTCTTCACCTCCTCATCCTATTCAGGCCTCCAAGCCGGTGATTCCCAGGTATTATCAGATTAAAGATCACAACGATATTTTACAACTTCTTCACCACATACTGACATCCACCTAGTGAATTCCTTGATGTTCTAGGTTCTTTATCTCATTCTTAGTTATTTATACTTATATCAAGATGTAACTGATTTTATTTGAGATGATAACATTTTTAAATAATTCAGAGAAATTTTAACATATTCAGAAATATATACAAAAGAGAACTCAGACCAGAGTGTAAATCATTGCAGTGAATATCACGAATGACAGTCGGCAGACTTGATAAACTTAATAAGGAAAAAGAAAGATGACATGCTTTAAACACTAATCACTGACATATTGTTTCTATGGAGACGACAAAAAAGGAATATGATAGACTTTTCACTAAATGGGCGGCAACTCAGGTCAGAATATGGAAGACATCAATCCTATTAGTTGTATTACGTTTTTCAAATAGAAATGACAGTTTAAGAGAAATGATACACTTGTTATTGAAACATAGACGTAACATCCTATGCTATTTTTATGAAACTTGATGAACATAGACGTCTGCTAAAGGAGCACTTTCATGTTCATTACCAACTAGGAAAGGAATGAAAAATGGTTTGTGGAATGTATTAGAACTCTTACATGACTCTGCCCGATTAATTAAGTAGCTTGGTGTGTTGGATGAGTTCGCGAACCTTAGCTGAGACCCGCGGCTAGACCATTCAGCTGTATGCATAGTATATCCGCTTTTGGGTTGTCTGTGCAAGATAAATTGATTGCTAACAAGGAGGGTTCAAATGTTTGAAAGGCTTGCAAGCCGTGAGCACGGATGAATGCCGGAAGCAAGAACGAATGCCGATATACGTTGATGGTTCATAATAAAGATACGACCAGACCTTTTTGGCTTCCATCGGTTACAAGATCATATTCCATGGCTTCCATATAGGAGACGAACAATGACTTTCCGACTCCATCGATTATAAAGAAAGCCCCTCGAATTTCCAAGCTGACTATATGAGTACATCAAAAATTCAAATTAAAGATAAGGAAGAGAAGTTGGAAAGACTCAAATTGCCAAATGTTTAAATCGATTAATTATGCCAAGTGTTATCATTTAAAAGCAAATAATATTAAATTGGAAGAATAGAGTTGGAAAGTTATAATTCGAGAATTATAATAATTTATTATAATTCTAATGTTATTAAAATCTTATATGTACAAGCAACATTACTTTATTAATTAAATTATAATGGTGCCAAATCATTTATACATATATGAACGTTTATAAATATTAATTAAAATAATATGATGAAAGATATATTAAAATCCTTTGAGCTATGTTTATATATTTTAACCCAATTATTTAAATTAAATTATTTATTTAAATAACTCATGCAGTTCCACAGATGTATCCTGTTTCAAATCGCTAGGTCCTCTACCTATTTGCCCAGTGATGGAGAAGCTTTGCCTAATTCTTTTCTGACAATGCTCCCAGCTCTTTGACATGCTCCCAGCAAGGAATTTCTTTGTAATTAAATTATAAATTATTTAATCAGAAATAACGATTAACCTTCATCTCAATTTCATGAATTCGAGATTAACGATCAACTAACATGTCATCTTCACTTGAAATCATAATGACTATCTTACCATTTTGCCAGATTATATCAAATTAAACTACCAATTGAGTTCATGTGAACCTCAACGGCTATATTTCAAGCTAGGTCAAAAATTGGGATGTAACACTAGGCAAGCAAGGGAATACTAAGGGACAACCATGAGTTAATCGGTCCAACTTATATAATTTAATAATTACTCAAGCTTAAATTATATTGAGAACAATAGTTACCTTTAAACAATTCTTTTTTATGTTTTAATATTATCTTGTGTCACCGGCCCCTAAATCTTATGCTTAATAATATTGTATGTTCTAATATTATTAATATTCCTTGGCAATAAGCTTATCTTTTCTCTTGAGTAGTCACATTTCTATAATGTTCTCATCGGCGTTATAATATTTTGTTTGTGGGTGGCCAAAGTATTATTATTATTTGAATTGCCACTTTGAACTGATGGCCATGAATCTTGTAACTCTTGCCACCCTTGTAATCTTGCTCGTAATTGAGTATGTAGCCGAGGAGGCTACTCTTTTTTGTGATAACTCACTGAGCATTTAATAGTATTTCTCATCTTGGCAAACGAAGTCACTACCTCATTTCGATCTCTACTTTTGCTCTCAATATGTTCTTGCAACTTGATACAACTCTGTTCATGCATTTGCAGTCAGTGTATTCATACTTCTGTGCATAGTTGATCATTTGGAGTTAAAGCTTTTTGGGGTTAGGCATTCTGTGCATTAGCAAGTGCAGTTCATATCGTACAAGCCACCCAATAATCAGGTCATGTTGTTACCTTTGTTTACATGTAAATATATTTTGCAAATAATATCGTGAGACACGATAGAATCCATTTAAAGGTCTCCAAATGCTATTGTATTGATTTTGAATGAAATGATGTTTGTACCTTATGTTTTGTATGAATGAGCCGAATTGTATTATCACTATTCTAAAGAAAGTTCTTTTTGAAATATAACTAGTGAGTGTGCGACTTATATAGGAGTATTTGCAATATACTTCCTGCGATAAGAGATTTGCACCTTGTAGATCAAGATTTGTAAATGATCAAAACTTCTATAGCAACGTGTAATGGCAAGCTAGAATGGAGATTTCTTAGATATTTAAAAGAAAACTATCTTTATGTTGCTAGCACAAGATGGCAGATACACAGGCTTTGTATATGGATGCTTAAACGTGTTAGATATCTTTTTGTAATGCTAACGACAAAATGACTATGTATGTAATGCTTTTATTTTTAAATTCAGAATTTCTTTACAACACCAAATTCCAGTTAGGTAGATTTATTGGCTATGATTAAGATTATTCATGCATCCACCTGATTAATCATCCAGGAAGACCAACATGGTCGAGATGAAGGGTGTGAGAAAGAAATCATTGGACTATGGATACTCCTGCATGGTAAAAAGAAAGAATCATCAATAACTAAAACAAGCAATGTGTTTTGATTAAGGATCAGTGTCAGCTCAGTGTAGTCTAGAATACAGGTCTTGTTGTGTAGTCGAACGATGGGTTGCTATTCTAACGCGAGGATGCTTGGTGGATGGATAGTGGTGCCCAAGCCTAATTCTACCTTACAGAGGGCCTTACTCGATAGAGATTGTGTAGGGGTACTTAGAGGTTTGCGGTTGGGTGGTTAAGCCAAATGGAAATGCTTCTCCTTTCCACCAGATGCCAGGGTTTGCACAAGACATATATATGACCTGCATTTAGATATATGCTAGTAATAGGTATTTTACATTTATGAATTCACAATTTTCAAGTTGATGATACATTAGATGGTTAATATCCTTTAATCAGCTATTTTCTTCGGTTATAGCTGTTGGTTCTCGTCCATCTGAATATGTAAAGTAGTTGTGAAATTGTCTTCATGTGAATAGGGAAAGTAATGTATCTTTATTAGTAGAAAAAATCTCTCTTCCATTAAGTAATGGTTGGTTACGATGGCAGTATATTCACCATGTTTGTTGAATGAATACTTCAATTGTTAATTAAGATATTTCAATTAAATTGATTTTAACCGTTAACCTCTTTCATGTGAACATGTAATATAGCTGTTATAATTGCCTTCTCATGCTCATGAATATGAAATAGTAACTGTGTTCCATGATATGATAGTTGTTAACCAAGGCATAGGAAAAGGGGATGTTACAAAGCGATTAGGGCGACCTACATTGGGGTTGTGAGCCTCCCAACTTGTAGGTGCCGATCAACATGGGATCAAACCTATTGGTACATTAATGACACAATGGGTAATTATTGGTACTCAGCCCTTCGTTTTGGGTTTCGTGGTCATTCCATTGAAAAGGAAAGGGTACAATGCCATCCTCAAAAGTGGTTGTTTGGTGCAATCTAGGGTCAACCATGATTGGAAGAGGAATACCTTGTCTATGGAAAGAAGTGGTCGTAAATTTAGAATCAACCTAGGGACACAAATGTTCAACGGAGACACTGCCTCTTCATTAGTGTTCGAAGTGTAAGAGGTGGTAGACAAAAGAAAAAGCGACAAATGAAGCTGAATAAGGAAAGAGTTCTCAATATGGAAGGATGCTCCAAAGATGACATAGTCTCACCAAATAGACTCTTCTATTGGGAAATGGAAGATTACAAGTTGTTCCATTTTAATATGCTCTAGGTGGATGAAAGGGAAGAAAAATCATCATTCCCAATAGAGTACAAAGAGAACAATGAAGAAGATGTTTAGATAAATGAAACTCCTTCAAACAAATTTGATAAAGAGAAGCCAATTAGATACGAGGAGCTTGTTGGCAATTTGGCTAAGGTGATGTATTAGGGCTATCATTTATGGCAACACATAGTTTACTTGAAGATGGTAGCAATTATTATGAAGATTGGAAGCACAATGCTTAGAAAAATGAGTAAGTATTTGTCAGTAAAACAAGTTCAAGAGACTTATTTTGTTTGGCGAGCTTCATTGGAGGCACATGAGGCTCACATAGTTAGAGGTAGATAGTACAGACAACATATGTCTAAGACCGCTAAAGGAAATAATATGTTTGGTATGGGTTATGAAGGATTCACTAGGAACAGGTTAATAGGGTGGAATAGAGTAACATACAGTATAATGACATTTTGGTTTACCAAAATAATTACTTAACAATGTTGGGATGATATCCTAGATGTTAACCCACATGCGGAAAAAGATTATTCAAAGATATAGCAAACTATCAAGCAGCAAGGCCGACAACATGACGGAATTTTGTTTAAAGACAAAACATTTTGTTAAGCGAAGTGTGGCATTGTATTGTAATGATATAATGCTCATATGCACACTTTATGTGACTGGTATAAATTTGAGTTTGATGTTAGAATAGAGCAGAGTAGTTGTAAAGGAGGAACTACAAAGACAAATCAGATATTGAGGATGTCAACATTGTAAAGGTATTTGTATCTATCTCTATTGATAGCATTATACAATTTTATATGCATGTTTGAGCAGTGGGCTATCATGCACTATTTTGTATTGTAATAACAACTCATAATATGGTAGAGGCTTCTAACAAGGCTTAGTCGTCTAATGAGGACTTATACACTATACATATGTAATAGATTGCTAACAAGGTCAATATCTTTCACAAGATACTTTTGATTAGTGGATCATTTTGTGGGTACTATCCCCATCTGGGTTTTTCCTTGGCTAGGGTTTCCCTAGTTAACGAATAATGTTGTAATGAGTTGCATTGTGTTATGCATATGTTTACTTTTCAGTTTGATCATCTATGCAAGTTTAAAGATTGTTAATATCCATAGTTGGGAAAATGTTTGTGGAATACAGATTCACCCCGTCTCAGTATTCCTTATTTCTAAGAATTGGTATAAGTGCATTATTACTCAGGGGAGGCTTAGCAACTTGAGTAAGATCACTATGGATATGGAAAAATTGCAAAAGAATCTTGAGGAAGCTCTTGAGGAACTTGATATAGTTACAAAAGAAAGGAGTAAACTGAAGATCAAATATAAAGATGCACAAGATTTCATATCTAAATTGAAAGAGCAGATTAGAACATCTAGAACAAAAAAGAAAGAGACACATGATCAGATCAAGGAGTGTGAAGCAGTTTCAAGGCTTAAGGAGAGTGAAATTCTGAAACATGAGCTTGAAATTAGAAATTTGAAGATGATTATGATGGAAGATGAAAAGAAAAGTTATTAAATTTGAGATTTGAGAATGCAGATCTGAAATCCAAACTTACTAAAGTGACATCTAAACTTGAGACTAAAAAGTTACATTATACAAAACTTGAGAAGTATAACATCATTGTTAAATGTGAACTTACACAAATAAAGCAACATCTTGAGAAGTTCTAATCAAGCATTGAGAAGCTTTAGTAAGCAGATTTTGGGACAAAGACCTGTTGGAGACAAAACAAGGGTTGAATATGTTGAAGGGGAGCCATCTAAAGGATATGAAGTTACCGAGGAACAAAATCTAGTGAACCAACAACCTAATCATCAAGATCAGAACAAAAAGGCACCTAATCAATCTAAGCAACTTGAAGATGTAAATAGACAATAAAATGGAAGCTACTTTGTGCAAGTAATCAGCTTGGACACATGAAAAAAGACTGTACAGGTAAGTATTCTAAACCCTATTTTGGTTATTGTTATAATTGCTTTATTTATGGTCATAGACCTAATGAATGTGCAAAAGCTAGGCTTAATAATGAGAATAGGATGTATGGAAGTACTAACCTTGCAGCTAGCAAACCTTTGGGAGCAACAAATGCCATAAGAAATGGTATAGTATGTTATAAGTGCAATAATTTTGGACATATTGCTAGAGCAAAATAGTGGCAGCAAGAAGAGGAAATGGAAGCTAGAAATTGGTAAGATGAATGAAAGTAATTTAACAAAGGTAAAACAATTTTATGACAATTACAATGCTATCTAAGATATTTTGTATGCAAGGTGAGATTGAACATGGATCCAAACAATTTTATGACAATTTTAATCCTAATAATTGCGGTTTCATGGTACCCGAGCAGAAGCGACTAAGATATATTTGGTGTAGGAGCACCTAGGCTAACTCGTAGATGTAGTTCCTCATTTTGGGTTTATTGACCTTAGCCAAGTCAGTTGGGTGTGTTTGGACCTTAAAAGGTCATTGTCGTCGGTAAATATTGTATAGTCGACAGGGTGTGCATTAGGATGTATCTCGTTGGTATATGCTCCTTTGGGAAGGTTCTTGTTATGTAGCGACATGTTGTATATGGCCGACAGACCCCTTCGGGAAGGTTCTTCGGGGAGTATTTATACACCGTCCGGGATCATTGTAATCATCATCTGTATGTAATCCCTTGGCATATGCGAATAATACAAGGAGTTATGTTGTTCATATCTATTGCTTGTATGCATTAATTTCTTTACCCCAGTGCGGTAAACATTTGGCGTTGTTGCCCATGAACTTGGAAGGAGGGAGGAATGAAGATTAATGCCAAATCAGTTTAACAAGGATCGAAATAAGATAAAGGAAAAGGATGGAATACGTACTACACAAGAAAATTTAATCTTGGCACAACAAGCCGAACGCAGGAGGTTTCAGAGGATTGTCGACAGACACCGAAGCTCTGAAGAATTGTTGGAAGAGACTCAACAGTGGGTGGAATTGGTGGAAGAAGCAAGGGAAGAGTTTTTGAGCTTGTATTTGCCGAGGGAAGAGAATCCAGATGGAAGGGAATCGACTCGCATAGCTTAGAGTGCCAAGGGAGCACGAGCGTGGAGTGAGCTCTTCGTCCACAATACACTTCTAGAACGGACAAATTCGCTTAATGGAGAACCCTCTTCACCAAAAAGCACAATTGTCGAAGGTGCCGGAGTACAAAGCGTTGGTATTGGGATACAAAGCATTGGTGTCAGGATACAAAGCGTTGGTGCCGGAGTCCAAAGCATTAGCGTCAGGATACAAAGCATTAGCGTCGGGATACAAAGCGTTGGTGACAAAGTACAAAGTGTTGGCGTTGGTGTCAGCCGATTGGATGGTCCTGGCGGTGTTTCTGTAGCCGACGGAATGACTGCCATCGATGTTTTATATTTTGTAGCTGACGGGTAAATAGTTTGTAGCGGACATAATGGTTGTGGCCGACGGACTCCTTCGGGAAGGTTCGGCGGATAGTATTTATATCCCGTCTGGGATCATTGTAAATGATCTTCTATCATTAATCTTATCAAGCATAATGTATGTCTGGCATGTGCGAATATAATTCTGCTATTTTGTTCCATTGTGTATGCGTTGATTCCTTTACCAGTACGGTAAACATTTGGCGCCATTGCCTTATGAACCTGGAAGGTGGGAGGAATGAAGATTAATGCCAAATCAGCTTAACAAGGATCGGAATAAGGTCAAGGGAAAAGATGGAATCCGTACTGCACAAGAGAATTTAATTCTGGCACAGCAAGCTGAATGTCGACGGAGATTTCAGAAGATTGCCGACAGAAACCGGAGTGCCGAAGAATTGGAGGAGACTCGACAGCGGGTGGAATTGGTGGAAGAAGCACGGGAGGAGTTTTTGAATTTGTGTTTACCGAGGGAAGACAATCCAGACGGAAGAGCATCGACTCGCACGGCTCAGAGTACCGACGGAGCAAGAGCATGGAGTGAACTCTTCGTTCGAGATATACTTCTGCAAGGGACAACTTCAAAAAACCCTTCTTCACCCTAGGTTTGCAGCGGTTGAGTCCGTTGGTGTGGGATACCAATCCGTCGGTGTAGAAGTGCAGTCCGCTGGTGTGGGAGACCAGTCCGTCGAAGTGTAGTCTGTCAGTGTCGCAGGACCGAGCAACGTTTGTTTACAGACACCAATCGTGATGGCGTTACCAAAAACGAAATTGCTGAAGTTTGATGGCGATGGTACGGTCGATCCCATCCGACACTGTAAAACATGTGAAATGATTTGGAGGGCAAATGGCATAATTGATGAAGATGACTGGATGAGACAATTTCCGGCAACCTATGGGGTGTGGCAATTGACTGGTTTACTAGTACAGATCTGCAGAAGCTGGACAGTTGGAATAATATTAAAAAAGATTTTCTGGCCGAATTTCAACTGTTGCGAGATGATAATGAAATTATAGTAGAGAACTTCAATACTAAGCAAGGAAAGAACGAAACCGTCTGCGTTTATGCGAAGAAATTAAAAGCTCTCATAAACAAAATGGAGAATAAGCTGGCGGATGGACTTCAGAAAAGGTGGTTCGTGGAAGGTCTATGCCCTAACCTGCGGAAGAAAATGAAAATTGTGCCGCCATCGTCATACACGGAAGCCTATAACAGAGCATTGAATCTCGAAAGTGAGCACAAGTCAAAGAAGAAGAAGAAGACTAGTTCCTTTGATTCTGATGATGACGAGCCTTCCGACGACGATAGCAGTGACGATGAAGGCAGTAGCAAGAAGGTTCGCGCCCTACAGAAGGATATGATCCGCATGATGAAGGAATTTAAAAACATGCAGAAGGAGTCAAAAGGCAGTGAATTGTGGTGCACGAAGTGTAAGACCGACGGTCATACTAAAGGATTGTGTCCAAAGAACCAATTCTATGACATTCGTCAGATCATGGGCCATTCGACAAAAGAGTGCCCCTTTAACATGAAGACAAGAGGATCTCTGTAGTTGCTTCTTACACAAGAGGCTTCCCCGTCGGGTAGTAGCGGAAACACGAATACCGGCGGTGCTACATTCGGAGGATACAGGAATAATCGGCGTGGACAGAACAATAACAACAATAACAATAACAATAACAATACGAGCAGAAGCCGAATCCAGTATGATGCAAATGGATGTTCGATTATTCAATGCCGCGCATGTAACTTGTGGGGGCATTTTGCGCGAGGGTGTCCAATGGAGAATGCATCTCAACTATTGTGCCGATGGTGCGGACCCAGCGATCACGACGACTCAAGGTGTCCAAATTTCGGAGTGAACTTGATCATTGTCAGGGCGGATGAGGAAGAAGTTCTGGCAATTACGCGGAAACAAGCAAAAGAATACCCGAACCCCGCCGACGAAAAGAGGAAATTTGCGGAAGCACGGGCGGAGGTTGAAAAAGTATCCCAAGCAGTGACACCTCCGAACACTGTCGACACTTTAGCGAGGAATTCCGCAGAACAAAACATCGTACGACAAATTTTGCAAACGGAGGTGCGAGTAGAGGTAAATGATTTGCTTCTCACCATGCCTCAACTTCGATCTGCTCTTTTAAATATTGCAAGAGAATCAAGACAAGGGAAGGAAAAGTCACCGGGAGAACCAAGTCGAGGGAAGGAAAAGGAGATTGTTGTAGGCGGAGAAGATCAAATGTTGCTGGCGCAGACATCCGGATGGCACCCTGTAGTCGTTGAGATGGGGATCCTTGGACATATTCTCACGGACATAATTGTTGACAGAGGGTCCGGCGTAAATGTATTGCCGTAAGAAACCTGGAGGAAACTTGGATAGCCGACATTGTGGCCTCCGAGATTTCAGCTGCTGACCGCTGATCAACATGGCATTAAATCGCTGGGTATTCTCATGGCACAGCCCGTAACCATTGGCACTCAGTCGTTCCTGATGGATTTCATGGTGATTCCGGTTAAGAGGAAAGGGTACGACGCCATCTTGGACCGCGAATGGCTTATTGAAGCAAGAGCCCGACACGACTGGAAGAAGAACACCTTATCACTGGAACGTAAAGGCCGCCGCATTGTCATTGATCTGCATACCCAAATGGTAGGGGAACAGGCCCTGTCATCAGATTCCGAGGGAGAGGAGGATGAAGGTAGACAATAGATGGAACTGGATCAGGAGGGCGTCCTTCGATTGGACGAGGGATCAACGGATGACGATTTGGATTTCGTCAACGGTCTCTACCACTGGCAAATGGAGGACTATGAATTATTTCACAGCTGCAATGTTCTGTCGACTGAGAACGAATATCCGAAGGAGTTTACTGAAGTAAAGTAGGGGGAGGCACCGTTGGATGTTACACCCGCCCATGCATTCAGTGAAGGGGAGACAATCAAGTATAATGAAGCTACGCTGCAAACAATGAATTTAGGGGATGAGGTAGAGCCGAAGAACATACTAGTTGGAGATAACTGGGATCCAGTACTTAAAGCTGCGGCATTTAAGATATTTCTGGAGTACAAGGATGTGTTTGCATGGACATACAAGGACCTCAAGGGAGTATCGCCGGAATTATGTGTGCACCGCATATCGCTGATAGGAGCTGTACCAGTACGAAAGCGACCCTACAAGATGAACAAGAACTCTGCGGCACGGGTTACAGAGGAAATCAACCAGATGCTGGAAGCTGGCATTATCTTCAAGGTGCAGACCAGCGAATGGGTGTCGCCGATAGTCATCTCGTTGAAGAAGGATACTGCTCCGATCCGGATATGCGTCAATTTTAGATGACTGAATGCAGTGACGATCAAGGATCCTTTTTCGATTCCATTCACGGACAACATTCTGGAGGAGCTCGCGGGACATGAAATTTACTCCTTTATGGACAGGTTCTCCGGATACAATCAGATCTCTATAGCAAAGGAGGATAAGTTGAAGACAATGTTTGTCGTCGAAGATGGGGTCTACGCGTACAATCGGATGCCATTTGGGTTGTGTAACGCAGCGGCCACATTCCAACGGATTATACTACATATCTTCGACAGGATGTCCGTTGGAAACTTCAAAGCCTTCTTGGACGATTGGTCAATATTTAGCACGGAGGACGGACACTTGGCGGCACTTGGTGAATGCATGGAGAGATGTCGCAGAGCACGGCTAGTGTTGAATCCCAAGAAGTGCAGATTCATGGTTTCGCACGGAAGACTGCTCGAACACATTGTCTGTAAGGAAGGGTTAAAGACGGACCCTGACATGGTAAGAGTCATTCTTGAAATGCAGCCATCTACTAATGTGACGAAGGTAAAGTCTTTTCTCGGGCATCTAGGTTATTATAGGAGATTTATTACAATTTTTGCCAAGGTGTCCCATTCGTTAGATAAGTTAACCTGCAAGGAAGAATCATTTAGATGGGATAAAGAGCAAGACGAGGCATTTGAAGGGCTAAAGGTATGACTGGCTACGACACCCATCTTGGCATATTCGGACTCGAATAAAGAGTTTCATTTTCATGTGGATGCCTCCAACTATGCGATCGGCGCGACCCTGGCACAGACTGGTAACCACGGATTGGATCACCTGATATACTTTGCCAGCCGGTTGTTATCAAAGGCCGATCAGAACTACAGCACGATTGAAAGAGAAGCGTTGGGAATGGTCTATGCTGTGCAAAAATTTCATTATTATTTGCTCGCTACACCGTTTGTGTTCTACGTTGATCACCAGGCCCTATTGTACATGATTAATAAACCTATCATCCAAGGGAGGATCAGCAGATGGCTACTCCTGTTGCAGGAATTTACTTTCAAAATCATTGTCCGGCCAGGAAAGAAACATGTCAGTGCTGACCACCTGTCGCGGATCAAAATAGGGGAATCAGCGGAGGGTGTCAATGACGACTTTCTTGACGCGCAGCTCTTTCAGATTGGGGTACTACCAGAATGGTATAGGAGTATCGGTCAGTACCTGTCAACAGGACAGTTTTCCACTGAGATGTCACCAAATGATAGGCGCAAGTTGATAATAAGGAGTCGCACGTTTCAATTGATCAATGGATTGCTCTACAAAATGGGGCTGGATCATATTCTTCGGTGGTGTGTGTTGGAAGAGGAGATACCGTAGGTGTTAAAAGAAGCACATGAGTGTCTTGCGAGAGGACACATGGGACCCAACACCACTGCACGGAAGATATTGCTCGCAGGTCTCTGGTGGCTGACGGTGTACAATGACGTGCGGGAATGGGTTGTCGGATGTGACACTTGCCAACGGGCCGGGAAGCCGCTGAAGAGAGATTTCATGCCACTTAACCCCTCACATGCGCAGGAACTTTTTGAGCGATGGGGATTAGATTTCATTGGACCACTGAGGGTGAGCAAGACTCGAGAGTGCCGGTACATCATTGTTGCAACGAAGTACCTGACCAAGTGGGTGGAGGCACGTGCGTTACCAGATAACTCGACCGTCAACACTGCGAAATTTATTTATGAACAGATCATTACCACGTATGGAATCCCGTTACAATTAACGAGTGATAGGGGAGGTCATTTTGTTAATCATGTCATCCGCTTGCTCACCACCCAGTTCAAGATTTATCATTCATTGTCAAGTCCGTATTCTCCAAGAGCAAACGGACAGGCCGAGGCTACCAATAAAATCTTAGTATCCATCATTTACAAATCTTGCGAGGTTGAAGGTGCTGATTGGGAGGAAAACTTACCCGCCGCCCTGTGGGCTTACCGCACAGCGTACAAGGTGACGACAGGGCACACACCATTCCAGTTAATGTTTGGACAGGAAGCGGTAGTCCCAACAGAATTCATAATCTCGAGTCTGCGAATAGCGTTGGAAAACAAGCTGGATGACGACGAAAGCTTACAAGAGTGGTTAAACAATCTAAATAAGATGGAGGAGAAGCGATTGCAGGCACAGTGGGTGACGGAAGTGGCATAGAACAGACGCAAGATCTGGCATGATAAGCATCTGAACGTAGTAGATTCCAACCGGGACAGTTAGTATTGAAGTATGATGGTCGCAATGAAATCAAGCCGGAAAAGTTTAAGGTGCGGTGGGTCGGACCATTCCAGATCCGGGAGGTTGGCGACAATGGAGCAATCAAACTATCGACGTTGGACGGACAGGAGGTGCCTCAGTCACTTAAAGGATCTAAATTGAAAATATACTGCGCAAGAAGGGTGTCATCGTTGTCCAGTGCTCACATGAATCCTCCATTGTCGTCATTAAAGGACGGTGAGGCAGCGACGCCAAATGGAGGTACCTCTGTAATTTAATTTATGTGAAAAAAAAAAAAAATTGAAAAATCAAACATAGCTTTAAAGAAAGGCCCTGTGGGCAGTCTGTCCGCGGGTAAATGAAAGGCCTCGTGAGCAGTCTGTCTGCGGATAAGTGAAAAGCCCCGCGGGCAGGGTTTGTCCGCGGGTTGAATAAAAAGACTCCCGCGGGCAGAAAATTATAAATTGCTTCTTTTTTTCCGCGGGAATGCTTACAACAGCGACCTAAGTCTCACGAGTCTGACGATTCTTAGAGTTATGCCAACACAGATGAATTTGGAAATAAGTTGGTTTAAAACAGTTTTATATTGAAGATCACAATGGAGTAAACAAAGAATGTTGTGCTTGCCAATATCAATGTCGTTGTGAAAAGAGAAAACATTTATCACAGTCAGAAAGCGGAGTTGCTCTTGTTGGGCAGTGCCATCTTGCACGGGCAGACTGTTTTTAGCGATGAGTAGTAAGTTTGGTGTGAGCCATTGTTGAAAATTTGTTAGCAAGGCCTCACAGTAGTCGAGGGGTACTTTGGCAATCAAATTCATGCGATAACATTCTCCTCCGGTCGGGAATCTTCGCCAGACACTTCAAACGCTCTCTGCCCGTATTTCCCTTCCGTGGACGGGCTGGCCGGACGAGCTTCTCTTTTCTCCTTGGACGAACTGTCTTGCCAGATGGGGTTATTAACACGTAGTGCAACGGCTTCTTTCGGCTCTTTGATATTTATGTGAACATAGTTGGTTACTGGCAGATTTCCTAGGATAAAAAGTATCATATTCATTCTAAGCAAGGAACATCATTCCCGCGGCTATCTTTTCTCTCCCACGAAGGAGATTGCATGGCAAATTTTTGTCACTGAAGGTAGTCTAACCAGCACTTCATGTGCCTTGCGGGACTAAGGGGGAAACTAATAAGAAAAAGAAGCAGTTATTGCATGTAATCAACAGGCAAGCGGAAGCCGTGGAAGAGTCAGCTGGCAGCAAATATGGAAAAGAATTCAAGGGTTTTGGCATTGGGGATTCACGTTGCAGGCCCCTCCGGTTCCAATAGCAAGAAGCATAAGACCAAGGAGGAACTCACTTATCTCATCGTCCAGTTCGAGAGTCTTAGTGGAAGCGAATGCCGAAGGTGGTGGCTGGAGACCCCGGAGGCAGACCAAATTAAGCAGATTCTAATGCGAGCACAGGTACATTGGGCCATCCAACTTCCCATTTTCTCCATCCGTTTGTTCGAATCAGTGTTGCGTACCATGATAAAGACATATAGCCCGTGGAGCAGAACAAGTACATTCATGTACAAGTAGCAACAGATGACGGTGTCCTTTAAACTTAGGGATTTCACTAGGGTTTTCGGCATCCCTGGCCCAGATGGTAAGAAAGCAGAGATCAAGAACCATAAACTCTCATGGGAACGGAAGGAGCATTGGATAGATCTAGTGTGCCGGGATCTTACACCCGTGGAGAGGGATGCAACGGTTCAGGGGTCAAAGTGCAGAGGGCTTCGCAGGAACTTTATTCAGGAGGGTCACTGGTGGTGCATCATGGACGTCATCAAGAGCAGGTTGACAGG
The DNA here is from genome assembly GCA_028749045.1 of Cupressus sempervirens. Taxonomy (NCBI): domain Eukaryota; kingdom Viridiplantae; phylum Streptophyta; class Pinopsida; order Cupressales; family Cupressaceae; genus Cupressus; species Cupressus sempervirens. The sequence goes on along the minus strand of CM053785.1, from coordinate 292,192,268 downwards.
TGCCACTTTAGATATACTATTGCCACAGGTTGTGTTTATGAATGGTATTATGCAGGGAGTGGTATATGATTGGGCCTCAGTCCTTGTTGACAGGATGGAGGAATTTATGACCCTTCAGCAGCGAACATTTTTTATGCCGCACCATGCCATCGGGCTGTTTCCGGAGGTTGCAGCTAGCTAGATTCCACTGGATGATTTTCAGGCTCCTCCGAGGGGCAAGTTGGCAGACGGGGAGCCTCCCATATTCTATTGGCGACACTTGGATATAGGAGGATCAGCAGCAGGCCACAAGAAAGTACTCTGTGAACTGGATGCTTCCAAAGAGACAGATAGCGGACGGGAGGGCACTTCAGTGAGTGACAGGGCTGAGTCCGTGGAAGAAGAGGAGAGCACTTCGGCGGAAGTTGGCGGTGAGGCAGCGGGTAGTGGGCCCACATTCTTTACCCCTCCTCAGCTGTCAACTTCGGCGCACTTGACTACCTTTCCGACAACCATTCCGTCGTTTGGCCAGCGCCATGCCCCGATCCTCATGACTCCTCCAATGGAGGCAGATGTTCCACGAATAATGACGGAGATGGTCCCATGGACAGTGACGGAAGTTCTCCCAAAGATAGCAATAGATGTTTTCCCGCGGATAGTCATCAAGATATTGCCAATGGTTGTAGCAGAGGTGATTCCAGTTGTACCAACGGAGCAAGTTTCACAACTAGATGTCGTTACCGTTGCAGTCTCACAGACAACACAGTTGCCACCGTTGGAGCCTGAGCCTCAGGTTCGGTTGGATGTCATTGATTGTGATGCAGTTGTCACTGTTTCGTCATCTTTTTTAGCAGAGGCCGAGTCAGCCCAGTCAGTACAGGAGGAGAACATGGAGCTCGCACAGTCAGACCAACCAGAGGTGATGGATAGAGCTAGTGTTTTTTTGAGACAGCAGTTCCGGCTCACTCTTGCCAAGCGGGGTCCGTCCATTTAGTCGCTTAGGCGTTCAGGAACATCACCGACAGTACCAAAGCCTCAGCTTTAGGAGGGAATGTCACATGCCGTGGTTGCGCCGACAGTAGAGGAGGCGGCACAGGATGTGGGCATGGCCCCCGCTAATGAGGAGCAAGTGATGCAGAATGGTCCCGGTGATGTTTCTGTAGTCGACGGAATGACTGTCGTTGGTGTTTTGTATTTTGTAGCCGACAGGGAAATAGTTTGTAGCGGACATAATGGTTGTGGCCGACGGACTCCTTCGGGAAGGTTCGGCGGATAGTATTTATATCTCGTCTGGGATCATTGTAAATGATCTTGTATCATTGATCTTATCAAGCATAATGTATGTTTGGCATGTGCGAATATAATTTTGCTATTTTGTTCCATTGTCTGTATGCGTTGATTCCTTTACCAGTATGGTAAATAATCGGGATATGAAGTGTTCGTGCTAGGATACAAAGCGTTGGTGCCGGAATACAGAACGTCAGTGTTCTTAAACATCCAGTAGTAATGGCAGGACCAAAAGAAAAATTGCCAAAATTTGATGGGGATGGAGCAACCGATTCGATCCGACTTTGTAAAACATGCGAAACGATTTGGAGAGCGAATGGCATGACAGATACAAACGAATGGGTCCGGTAGTTTCCGGCCACCCTACGGGGTGTTGCAATTGATTGGTTCGCCGATGCAGATCCCTAAAAATTAACCACTTGGGACAACCTTAAGGAGGAGTTTATTGCCCAATTTCAAGTGCTCTGCGATGACAATGAGATTGTAGCTGAGATATACAACACAAAATAAGGGAAAGATGAAACAGTTCGAGTCTACACTAGGAAGTTGAAGGACTTGATCAATAAAATGGAGAATAAGCCGGCTGATGGGTTGTAGAAAAGATGGTTCATTGAAGGCCTACACTCGAAGTTGCAATAGAAGATGAAGATCGTGCTGCCATCGTCATACACTAGAGTGTACAACCGGGCAATGAACTTGGAAAGTGAGAAGAAGAAGAAGAAGAAGAGTAGTTCATCTGATTTAGATGACGAGGCATCTTCAGAAGAGGAGAGCAGTGATGATGAAAAGGACAGCAAGAAGGTTCGCGCCCTCCAAAAGGATGTGGTTTGGATGATGAAAGAATTCAAGAACATGCAGAAGGAGACCAAGGGAAATGAGTTATGGTGCACCGAGTGTAAGAAAGAAGGCCATACGAAGGGATCTTGTCCGAAGGACCAATTTGCAAGATTTGCCAGATCATGGGACATTCCACAAAGGAATGCCCTTTTAATCTGAAAACAAGAGGACCTCAGCAAGTGTTCCTCACACAAGAGGCTTCTGCGTCAAGAGGGAGTGAGAACACCAGTACGGAGGGTGCCACGTCGGGAGGATATAGAAATAATCGGCGAGGACAAAACAACAACAATGGCAACAGTAATAATGGCAGCAGGAGTTGAATTCAGTCCAATGTGAACGACCGACCCATAGTTCAATGCCGAGCATGTAATTTGTGGGGCCACTTTGCTCGAGATTGTACAATGGCAAACACACCGAAATTATTATGCAGATGGTGCGGACCCAGCAATCATGAAGATGCCAAGTGTCCGAAGTCGGGAGTAAATTTGATCACCATCGGGACAGACGAAGAGGAGGTTTTGGCCATCACATTGAAGCAAGCCAAAATGTGCCCCAACCAAACGGAAGAAAAGAGACTGGAGGAAGCATGGGTAGTAATCCAGAAAGCAACGTAGGCAGAGAGCACGCCTGAAGGACACTACTGCTACCTCCACACGGAATTGCGCAGAACAGAACATCGTACGACAAATATTACAAACTGAGGTACCTGTTCAAATAAATGATTTGCTGCTCACTATGCCTCAACTCCGTACAACACTCGCCAACATTGCTCCAACTGCTAAGTTACCAATAGAACAAGGGAGAAAGAAGGTGGTACAAGTGTGGAAGATCTGATGCTACTAGCCCTCTCATCAGGCTGACATTTGACAGTTGTTGAAATGGGCATTCTCGGGACTGTTTTGACATACACGATTGTGGACGGAGGGTCCAGTGTCAATGTGTTATTAGAGGATACTTGGAAGAGGTTAGGGCAGCCGACATTGCGGCCTCCTACATTCCAGTTGTTAACAGCGGACCAACACAGGATCAAACCGTTGGGAGTCCTGACGGCACAACCAATGACAATTGGAACACAACCTTTCCTGCTTGACTTCATCATGATCCCGCTGAAGAGGAAAGGGTACGATGCCATTCTGGGTCAGGGCTTGTTGATACAAGCCAAAGTTAAACACAATTGGAAGAAAAACACTCTATCACTTGAAAGCAAAGGGTGGAAATACATCATTGATTTACACAACCAAATGGTCGAGGAAGAAATCCTGTCATCAGATTCCGAAGAAGAAGAGGATGAAGGGAGGCAGTGTATTGAACCAGATCAGGAGGGAGTCCTACGGTGGGAAGGAGATGACGATTTGGATTCGGTGAACAGTCTTTACCACCAGCATATAGAGGACTATGAATTGTTTCAAAGTTGCAACGTACTGACGGTAGAGGAAGGACGCAGCGATGATGGATTTCCAAGGGAATTCACGGAAGTAAAAGAGGGGGATGCGTCGCTCGATGAAACACCTGCCCATGCATTCACTGAGGGGGAGCCCATCAAATACAACGAAGCAACACTGCAAACAATGAATTTGGGGGATGAAGTAGAACCAAAGAATATACTGGTGGGAGATAATTGGGATCCAATACTCAAAGCAGCAACATTCAAGATATTTTTGGAATACAAAGATGTATTTGCCTGGACATTCAAAGATCTGAAAGGTGTCAGAATTGTGTGTGCACCGCATCCCGTTGGTCAAAGGAGCAGTACCTGTACGAAAATGACCCTATAGGATGAACAAGAACTATGCGGCACGGGTTGTAGAAGAGATCAACTAGATTCTGGAAGCCGATATTATTTTCAAGTTGCAGACAAGTGAATGGGTGTAATCCATAGCAATCTCACTAAAGGACACCACTTAGATCTGGATATGCGTTGATTTTAGATGCCTTAATGCAGTCATGATCAAGGATCCATTTCCGATTCCATTTACAGACAACATCTTGGAGGAGGTAGCTGGCATGAGATCTACTCATTCATGGATGGATTTTTCGGATACAATCAGATTTCAATCGCAGAAGAGGACAAACTGAAGACGACATTTGTTGTAGAAGATGGGGTGTACGCATACAACGGGATGCCATTCGGCCTGTGCAACACTCCAACTACATTCCAATAGATCATGGTGCACATCTTTGGCAAAATGTCTGTCGGGAACTTCAAGACGTTTCTGGACGATTGGTCGGTATTCAGCGTCGAGGACAAACATCTGGCAGCATTGGGCGAATGTATGGAGAGATGCTGACGGGCGCGTCTAGCTCTAAATCCAAAGAAGTGCAAGTTCATGGTTCCGTAGGGAAGACTGCTCGGGCATATAGTCTGTAAAGAGGGCTTGAAGACAGATCTGGACAAGGTCAAAGTCATATTGGAAATGCAGCCATCCACCAATGTAACAGAGGTAAAATCTTTCTTAGGACACATAGGCTATTACTGAAGGTTGATCAAAATTTTTGCCATAGTGCTATACCTGTTGGACAAGTTAACATGCAAAGGAGAATCGTTCAGATGGGAGAAGGAATAGGATGAGGCATTTGAAGGGCTCAAGATATGATTGGCTATGGCACCCATCTTGGCATATCTGGATTGGAACAAAGAGTTTCATTTTCATGTCGATGCGTCCAACTATGCAATCAGAGCAAACTTGGCGGAGACGGCTAGCCATGGGTTGGATCACCTGATATACTTTGCTAGTCGACTGCTATCAGAGGCCGAACGGAATTACAGTACAATGGAACGAGAAGCCTTGGGAATGGTCTACGTCGTACAAAAGTTTCGTCATTACTTGCTGGGAACACCATTCGTGTTCTATGTCAACCATCAGGCTCTGTTATATATGATCAATAAACCTATCATTGAAGGCAAAATCAATAGGTGGTTGCTTCTGTTGTAGGAGTTCACTTTCAAAATCATTGTACGGCTTGGGAAGAAACATGTCAGTGTAGACCATCTATCGAGAATCAAAACAGAGTAATTGGCGGACAGAGTGAATGACGACTTTCCCAATGCACAGTTGTTTCAGATTGCAATACTGCCGAAATGGTACATGAGCATTGGAGAATACCTTTCGATAGGTCAGTTTCCAAGTGAAATGCTACCAAATGAAAGGCACAAATTGATAATCAGGAGCCATACCTTCTAGTTGATCAACGGATTACTCTACAAGATGGGGCCTAATCACATCTTGCGATGGTGTGTGTTAGAGGAAGAAATACCACGGGTGTTGAAGGAAGCACATGAGGGTCCAACGGGCGGACACATGAGACCTGATACCATGGCACGAAAGATATTGCTAGCAGGACTGTGGTGGTCAACAGTGTACAACGAAGGTGGGAATGGGTCATCGGGTGCGACACGTCTGCGAGCCAGGAAACCAGTGAAAAGAGACTTCATTCCTCTGAATCCCTCACATGCTCAGGAACTTTTTGAAAGGTGGGGATTGGATTTCATTAGACCTCTGAAGGTGAGCAAGACTAGAAGGTGTCGAGACATTGTTGTGGCGACGGAATACCTGACAAAGTGGGTGGAAGCATGTGCACTACTGGATAACTCGGTGATAAACACAACAAAATTTATTTATGAGCAAATCATTACTAGGTACGACATTCCATTGTAGTTAACAAGTGATAAGGGTGGACACTTCGTGAACCATGTTATTCGATTGCTCACCTCTAAATTCAAGATTTATCATTCATTATCGAGCCCGTGCTACTCGAGAGCAAACGGACAAGCTGAGGCTACAAAAAAAGTCTTGGTATAATTATCTGCAAATCTTGCATGGTTGAAGGTGAAGATTGGGAGGAAAAATTACCCTCCACTCTTTGGGCTTACCGCATGACGTATAAAGTGACAATGGGGCACACACTATTTCATTTAATGTTCAGACAGGAGGCAGTGGTACCAACGGAATTCATGATACTGAGCCTAAGGATAGCACTGAAAAATAAGTTATGCGACATGGAAAAGCTTAAGGGAGCAGCTGTATAAATTGAATAAGCTCAAGGAGAAGCAATTATTGGCACAGTGGGCGACGGAGGTGACACAGAATAGATGCAAAGCATGGCACGATAAGCACTTGAAACTAAACATGTTTCAACCCGGATAGTGGGTGTTGAAGTACGACGATTGCAATGAGATCAAACCAGGCAAGTTCAAAGTTAAGTGGGTCGGGCCATATAAGATTCGAGAAGTAGGCAATAATGAAGCAATCAAGTTATGGACGCCGGATGGAGAGGAAGTCCCGAGAACAGTGAACGGGTGTAAGCTAAAGATTTATCGCATGCCAGCTAAGTCGACATCGGAGGATACCAAGGAGTAGTAGTTAAAAAAGTACCGTATGACACTTATACCGTATGGTGGTCATGTATGCTTGCACCGTACGGCTTGAAGGTAGCCTTAAGTTCCACCGTACTGCTTCATACTGTACGGCATGAAGGATGCTCAAAAAACACATATTCCATACGACCCTTTTGCAAGGTAAGGTATTATAAGCTTCGGCACCGTACGGAGGCATAAGTAGTATTTGGAAGTATTATAATTCTAGAGGCGTAAGTAATATCTGGAAGCATTATATTTTTGGAGGCATAAGTGGTTTTGGAAGCATTATAATTCTGGAGGCACATTTACTTGTTTGGAGGCTAGGTGGTCATCGTATGGATGTAGGAGGAAGTATGACGAGTACCAATGATCACCGTATGGCTGGAGCAGTGTATCATTGTACGAAATTTCAAGTTAAAGCATCGTGCGCCATTTCCGGCATAACTTTGCAAAGACTTTAAGTGTTCAGGCATTGAGCTCGTACGACCCCCTCTTCTGTAGAACAAATTGCTCCTCGAGGCATCATTATATTGAGACCGTATGGCAAAATAAGGCGACTTCGCACCACTGTATGGCTTACAATTACAAGGTTTTAAAGATTCATCGTACGACTTCTGGCAAGAAGAAGACAGTATAAGATCACCTGTACGACCCCATATTAAACAAGGTATTCTTGGAAGCAGCGTTTCATTACATCGTATGACAGTTAGCAGCGTCTGTGGAGAGCAAGATATTTGTACATTGAGAAGCCTTCATGTTCGGCAATACAAAGTCATCGTACGCTAGCTTGGGATTCCGTATGACAATTCAAACTCACTCATTGGTGACGGTGTATAAAAAGGAATTCCATATGATGGCATAGCAATTGTAGGGTATGTTGAGTGGTGTTCAAATGTTTAGCAGAGAAAGTACAATAGGGGTGGAAGAGTGAAAATGTGATTGCAAAGAGGAAGATAGGAAATTTTCTTGAAAAGCAAGGCATCCACATTTCCACACATTGGCAACAAAGATTGTCTCCACATTTGACGCCATTAGTAGGAACCAATTGCAGGAGCACAACCGTGCGGTGTTCAAGGAAGGGCAACATGGATTTGGGTATTGTTCTTCGATTGCCATTGTAATTGAAGATTATTTGAATCCCTATCCAAGGCATCCATTCTCAAAACCGCTTGGTAGAGAGGTTATATTCATGTAGGGGGCCGTACGGTAAGGGTAGCCAATCGTATGTTGTTTTCTAGTGAAGAAGTAGGGAAGTCGTACGACATACAGGAACAAGGACAAGGGGTCAGCGTCCGTACAAAGGACAGGAGGGGAATTTTCGCAGCTGTACAGAATAAGTAACTGACCTAATGACAATATTGATAAAGGTGTATTAGGTATGCAATCAGTTGGAAAGAGGGCTTGGAGGAAGCAACTCGATTAGGATTTAGCTATGAGTCAAGATGTGAAGGTAGGGCCTTCTGCAGCGCGGCCACGTGGAAAGGACAAGGGCAAGCAAAGGGCCAAGGTACAAAATCAGGCAGAGGTACAAACAACGCCGCAGAATGTAGCGTTCGAAGGATTGAATGGATTGGACTGCAGGAAGTGGTAGAATGAAAATCCGGATTCCCACCTCGTCAAAGCAAGCATCCGAAAGGCACAGGTGGAGCGGGTAATCCGGATGCCAGTTTTCTGTATTCGAGACTTTGAAGGTGTATTGTGTCCCATGATCGAGGCATATGACATGCACTCACAAAAGAGTTCAGTTCCGTATTTGAGGTACGAAGTGGTGGTTTCATTTCGGCCAGCTGACTTTATTGGAGTGTTCGACATTCCAGGAGCAACACAAGTAGGGAAAAAAATTGACAGTAAGCCACAAAAGATGGACAAGAAGAGGAAGTTGTAGCTGGTACAGTTAGTGTGCAACGACCAGGTACAACAATAGAAAGATGCTTTTATTGGCACCTCGAGGGGAAGAGGGTTGTGGAAATTTGACATCAGAGAAGGCCATTGGAAGTGCCTCATGGATGTGGTAAAGAGTAGATTGACAGGATCAAGCAGGGCGTTGGACATTTCCTTTCCGTTGGTCAGTATGATGAACAGACTCATGAACGGGAAGGTGTACGATTGGGCTTCTCTTTTGGCCGCAAACATGGATGAGTTCATGACATTGTAGCACAAGATGTTTAACATGCCACATTATGCCATCAGACTCTTTTTGGAGGCAACTGCAAGGACGATACCTTAGGACAAGTTGGAAATACAGCCAAGTCCGACAGTACCTGGCGAGCCTCCGATTATGCAATGGAAGCATTTAGACTCACCTGCAGGGTAGAAGGGCGTTGGTTAGAAGAGAGTGCGACAGGAGATGGAGGAATCAGGCAACACAAATAGTGGTCGCCAGGATACATCTTGTGAGGAGGACAAGTTTGAGGATACGGAGGAGGTGGAGCAAGATAAGGAGGAAGATGATAAGGAAGTTGGGGTGATTTTAGCGACCCCACTTTGCCTTCCGCGACAGTTGCCAGCTACACCAGTAATTGCCACGTCGTCCATTCCGTCATTTTTAGCTCCGTATATGCACACCATGGCAGATGTTCAGATTTCGAGGTTCGGACAGTTACGACATCCAATGGTGATGATCCTAGTCACTCTTAATCTCAAATCACGGACAACAGTAGCAGGATTAGTTCCACACTTAGTTTCTGTCCAGCCTTCAGTAAGCTGTAGGACAGCATCACCAGCAGGTACGCCTATGGGTACGTAACCTACGAGATCATAGCCTCAGCCAACGGTTCAATAACTGACTCCCATACCTATAGCCAGGAGTTTGCCTCATCCATCTCTTGTAGCGGAGCCGGCAGCCACAGAGGGAAGAGTTAGTCAAGGAGGTGCACAGCAGCAGGTTTGTCTAGAGGTGATTGGGACGGATGTAGTAGTCACAATAGCTGACACACTGTTGGATGAGGCAACGGATCAGGATGTTGATTTGAGCATATCGGAAGCGGAACCCCAAGTGCTAGTAGTGGGATGGATAAGCTCAGCGAGTCAGGCGAGTGAGTACCTGAGGCGACGACTACTTGCCCCTGTTGCCAGAGGTCCCTCTATCGAGTCTCCCATGAGAGAGGACCTTCAGTTGGAGGCCATTTGGTCGAACATCGAGGTAGTCGAGGTACCGGCTTCACTGGGGGTGGAGGATCAGAGTGCAGCAGCAGCAACAGAGAAAGTAGATGGAGGGGTGCAGGTGACAGACCCTCTACCACTAACGAAGGAGAAGGATAAGGATGTTCATTCATGCCGTGCTGACATCACAAAGCGAAGCAAGTCCTTGGCAAAGTTGGTGCTTACAGAGAGAAGACAGATAGAGGTTGGGTAGGAAGCTCAAGAGACGACCAAGAAGGCTTGGGAGGAGATGGCCGACCAACTTCCCACCCAGTAGATTGCATGGGAAGCAGAGTGGACAACCTTGTTAGCGCAACTCGAGGAAAGTGCACGAGGGAGGCAGTAGGCAGAATAACAATTAGCAGCAGCGGTTGGTAGCAGCACTACAGGAGGACTCAACGAAGAAGGTTTATGATCAGAAAGAAGTTGAGTGCTAGGAGATCACTTTGATGCTGAAAGTAGTGGAGGAGAACTCTAAGATCAGAGCTGATTTGAAGGTTCGGACGGATCAAGTGTATCAGCGTCGTCGCAGTCGGTCTTCACAGTTTGAGACGCAACCTTCTAGTTCATGATGTCTATGTTGTTTTTATGAATAAATGTAATTAGTTGTTTTGAGTTTTTGTTGTGTTGTCATCCGGAAACGACTTAACTTTTTAGGGGGGATAATGTCGTCGGTAAATATTGTATAGCCGACAGGGTGTGTGTTAGGATGTATCTTGTCGGTAAGGTTCTTGTTATGTAGCGACATGTTGTATGTGGTTGACGAACCACTTCGGGAAGGTTCTTCGGGGAGTATTTATACACCCTTCGGGATAATTGTAATCATCATCTGTATGTAATTCCTTGGCATATGCAAATAATACAAGGAGTTTTGCTGTTCTTATCTATTGCTTGTATGCATTAATTTCTTTACCCTAGTGTGGTAAACAGTCATGTGAGTTTGCTCCTAGATGGATTTGACTAGGCTCAATCCATTCTAGATGTTCTTGCTTACTTTGTGTTTAGGTTTTTAGGAAGCAAGATTAGGGTCATGGGTCTTATACCCTAAAAGTCTGGGAAACGTTTGGATTTAAGTTTAGTTTGTCTTCTATGGTGTTGTTATATCTTGTTGCATAGGTTGGTCATTTTGTGTCATTTTATGCAAAATGGGGAAAAATGTCACAAAGAAACATGGTCCAAGTCATGTGAGTTGATGCTCTGAAGGCTAAATCATGCTTAGACATCATAAAGAGACCATAGTAGGCCTATTTGGAAGTATCCAAAGGTTACATGTCAAAATTGCTAGAAGATGCAAAAAGTTGTTAGCAACTTTGAAAAGTTGCAGGACAAGGTTTGACAAGAAAGTTGCATACCGCAAGGATGGAGCTAATAGTTACGGTAACTGTCTGAAACCTCTGAGAAAATCTATAAGACCATGAAGGAGACCCATTACAAGGGTTGGAAGTTGTAATAAGTAGATTTTGAAAAGTTAAAGCCACAGACTGTTGTTCAGAGTTGATAGTTTTTTATATTTTTGATTACTCAAGTACTTTAATGGATTGAAGGATCCATGTTTGTGTTGGATCCATGTAGTTTATGTTATTACAGTGCATTCTTGTTTAGATTGAAAGTTGGTAGGAGCCCATTTGCTTACAATTTAAAAATCATTTGTAAATAGAAAGTATGCTGTTCCCGTTTTGACACTTTTGTGAAAAATGGCTCCCCATTGAATCCTCCTCGTGAAATCATTATGGCCTTGAGGAATATGGAAGTGGAGTCTTTGTACAATGTATATAGCAAGGGAGAAGTTTGGACAAGCCAGTTAGCTATTTTTCAAGTGTTGCCCTAGGCAAGCTTCAATGCATGGCTAGGCGATCATAGAGCTTGCAAGTTGGTTTTTATAGATTGAATATGCTAAAAAGTTCAATCTAAGAGTTGGAGAAGGAGGAGGGATGTCTGAAGAAGTTGTGTGTGCGGAGAAATTTCCAAGACAAGATTTGCTAAGGTTTTCATTAGACCCCAGTAGACGCTGATAGGAATTTCTTGAATCCCTTAATTGTAGGCATGAATATGTCATTGTGGTGTATGGACAAATTGAGAATCAAAGACCACTGAAATTTTGAAGCACTTCCAAAAGGGTATTCATATTGGAAATTAATTTGCCACCTCGTTAAAGAAAATTTGGAGTTATAATTGAAAAACCAGGTTTGGAGGTCTAATTCAACTAGGCCTAATTAGGGCAGTTTTGGCAAATTCAAAGGAATCGATAGGGAAACCTATGGATTTTGAGGCCAGAACTATAGTAGAAGTCCAAGATCCCTCAAGTTGAATCCCTCACTCCATATGGAAGGCAGATGACCATGTTTGGTGAATTTGAGAGCTTGGAGGATGAGATGAAGTGTCTCTAGAATAGGAGCAAGTTGCAAAAAAACATTGGTGTAGCTGAATAGTGAAGTTTGGAGGATAAGATAGCAATCCTCTTGAGTTTAGGGTGACAAAGGGGAACCCTAGTAGGCCAGGAGAGAAGCCTAGGAGAGTACTTAGTAAAGAAAAGGACTTGAAGCAATTTAGTTACATTGATATTATATGCAAGGGTAGATGTAAGACAGATCCGAACAAAGTAAGGATGATTCTTGAGATGGAATCACCTACAAATGTGATCGAGGTGAAATCATTTCTTGGGCACATTGGGTGCCATTGAAGATTCATTACAAATTTTGCCCATGTGTCTTACCCACTATATAAGATGACCTGGAAAGGGGAGCCATGCATGTGGGTAATAGAGCAAGGAAAGGCAGTTAAGCAATTTAAGACAAAAGTTTCAACACTATTTGTTTGAAACCCCATTTATTTTTTATGTGGATCGTCAAGCCTTAATGTACGTAGTGGATAAGCTAATCATCCAGGGAAGGGTAAAGAGATGGCTCCTTTTATTACAGAAGTTCACAATCCATATTATTGTTTGGCTCAACAGAAGCCATGTAAATGCAAACTACCCATACTGTATCAAATCAAGGGAGCCGCCGAAGGATGTGAATGATGACTTTCTGGATACCCATCTCATTTGAATTGCAGTGTTACCGTCTTGATACACATGTATTGGAGAGTAAGTTTCCATAGGATAACTCCCTCAAGAGATGCAACCGAGTGAAAGAATGAAATTGGTTCTAAGGAGTACAAGATTTCGATTAATTTATGGGTTACTATATAAGATGGGACCAAATCAAGTACTTCGACAGTGTGTTATGGAGGAAGAAGTTCCAAGTGTACAATGGGAAGTTGACGAAGGTCCTACAGGAAGGCATATGGGACCCAACAAAACCACACGAAAGGTCCTACTCGAAGGCTTGTGGTGGCCGATGGTATACAATGATACTAGAGAATGGATGGTGAGTTGTTACACATGTTAGAGAGCTGAGAAGCCTTTAAATAGAGACTTTATGCCACAAGAACTCTCTAGTGTACAAGAATTGTTTGATTGATAGGGACTTGATTTTGTAGGGCCACTTAAGGCTAGTGGAGCACGCCGGTATATTGTTAAAGCAACAAAATATCTCACAAAGTGGGTGGAGGTACAAGTGCTACTTAATAATTCAACCTTAAGGATAACTTACGAGCAAATAATTACAAGGCATGACATACCCATATTGTTCACTAGTAATAGAGGTGGACATTTTGTCAATCATGTTATAAAGTTGCTGACCACAGAGTTAAAGATTTTTCACTCATTCTCAAGGCCTTACTATTCAAGAGCCAACGGTTAGGAAGAGGTTACCAATAAGATATTGGTATCGATAATCTACAAATTGTGCACAGTTGAAGGAGAAGACTAGGAAGAAAGTTTGTCATCAATATTATGGGCCTATCACACCACATATAAAGTCACGATTAGCCAAACCCCGTTTTAGTTAATGTACAAGCAAGAGGCTGTCTTAGCTGGGGAATTCATGGTACCAGATCTCAAAATAGCCATTAAAAATAGGTTGGGAGACATGTAAAGTTTAAGAGAGACTATATAATATCAACAAGTTGGATGAATGGCATATGCTGGCACAATGGGAGACCAAGATACCTTAGCAATGAAGGAAGGTGTGACATGACAAACACCTCAAGCGTAGGAGATTTACACCTGAACAGTTAGTTTTAAAATACAACAGGCAGATGAGATTAAGCCGAGCAAGTTTAAGGTCAAATGGCTTGGGTCCTATAAGGTGCAAGAGGTTGGAGATAATGGAGCAATTATGGACCTTGTATGGTAAGGAAGTAGCAGATATGATCAATGGCTCTAAACTGAAGATCTACCACAAGAGGCATGATGATTGGACGGACAACTGCGCACGGCTAGGGTGATTGGACAACCTAGATGTAGGCAAAAATAAAATAAAAATAGAGAAAAGAAGAAAGAAATTGCCTTCCTGTATGACATCTCACTGTATGGTGGACATTCTGTATGGTATGGACTCTGTAGGGTTGACCACTGTGTGACTTGCTAACAACGCACAAACATAAAGGATCGACATAAGCAACATATGAACATACAGAGAAGATGCTATCCATATGGTCTCCACAACAAAGTTTAAATAATGTACATTAAATGTCGTATGACGAAGTTTCTTTACATCAACCTTATTTGTATAAACCAAATAGTTGATACCATTGAACTCAATACTATGCGGGCTGCAAGGGCAATACTAATGCGGAAGGTTAGAACTGGAGATACTGTATGACCTATGCTCCCCGCGAACGCGTCCCCCCAAAAAAGCCAACGTTTTGGGGACGGGGACGTCCTTGTCCTAGGGACTTCATTGGGAACTTGCATTCGTCCCCAATTTTTTAACACATAAAAAAAAAAAAAAAGAAATGTTACTTTTGCTGTCCCCCCGCCCACCTTCCCCAAAATCGGCAAAAAAAATTGCCGTCCCGAAAACTCGTCCCGCTGTCCCTTGTCGTCCCCGCCCTAGAAACTCAGGGGAACATAGCGTACGATGTACAGATGCACAAAAGAAAGAGAACAAAAAACACAACCATCGACAATAAGTAGGTCGTATGGTTAAGGAGCTATAGGAAACCCTAAAATTACTGTTAGTGATGGAAAATGGAAGTCTATTTGACATCAGTTGTAGTTGGGACAGACATCCGCATGTGGAATACAAAACATATATGTTTTGGAGGCTATACAACACTCTAAGAAAGTAAAATCGTCAAGAGGTGAGCAAGAGGTGTCGACTAGAAGTACATGACATAGTAATTATTTAAACAAAATGGTCAAGGAAGAATTGACACACCGTCATAGTTGTACAAATCTGAGCTATAGATTGGAAGAGAAGGCATCAGTAAAAGGTTGTCTGCTGCCATAAAGGAAGTTGCACGAACATACACACCTATAGGAAAAAACGTCGTGTAGTGCCAAAGAGTAAAGAAGCCACCAGTTAAGGTTGGGAGAGGAAGAAGGGGAAATGTCAGACGCATTGCTACTGGTTGAATCTTAACGCGTTTCTCTTGAAGAAAACAACAAGGAGAAATTGTTATCCAGGAAGGGCCATGGCATTGCATTATGGATATTGTGAAACGAAGACTTATAGGGTCCAATCATGCTTTAGACATAGCTCTTTTGCAGATGGTGTTGATGAATGGTTTGATGATCGACACAATATTTGAATGGGCTACATTATTAGTAGAGCAGATGTATGAGTTTATAGTCCTACACCATAAGACATTCTATATGCTATATTATGCCATTGGTCTCTTTTTGGATGCTACGTGTACAAAGGTTTCAGTTGACAAACTAGATGTGAGATTGGACTTTTTGGCACCTTGCAAGCCGTCGATCACGTGTTGGAGGCATTTGGATATGCCAATAGGGTAGAAGGTCAATGTTTTGCAGAAGAGACATAGATAGGTTATCTTAGGGACAAAGTTGGAGGATACAGATAGTGGCCGTTAGGAGATGTTTTAGAGTTCTAGTGTCTCAGATGAGGGGGATAGTAGCCAAGTGGTGGAGGATGACATCATGGCTGTTATCTTACTCACTTCGATACTTGCACCTACACAGGTTCTATTTGCTCGAGCCCTCCTACTTGTGACAACACATTTGATAGTCAACACCACATTTGATAGTTAGCACCACATTTAATCCTGCTTTTGGGTTGACTTGGGCACATATAGATATGACTACAGTGATACAGGCTCCATCAATGAGCTTGGTGGAGGGACCTCCAGTAGTTGTTTCAGAGGCAGTGGTTCTCGAGGGAGTGGTTGTTGAGGTAGTGGCAGAGTTAGGTACAAATGGGTAAGCTACATCTACATAGACTATCATATATATTCAAGACAACAATGTACTACCCAACATTCCTTGGACAAGAGAGTCAATGGAGGATTGCAGAAGACCAGGTGCTCATATCTCATCTAACTTCCGTATGATCTTGAGGATAGGTGATCTTAAATTTGTGCATAGTGATTTCTTATAGTGAGACTAATATAGTGTCAAAACTAGTTGCTTAGTTCGACCTATAGGTTTCGAAGACCTTGGAACATGGTTCTAAAAAAAAATTGAACAGAGTAGAAGTAATCCGAACTATATAAGAGACAATAATAGAGTATTTTAGATCGATTATTGTACCACTCATCATTTGAATTAGAAAATAGAATCTTGAACATATAAGATTAATCAAGCTGATTGCTATAATAGCAATTGGAATCATGGTCTAGTCAATTTATACAAGGCACTACCAAACACTTCATCGATTCGAGATTAGTATAATGCTTGAACTTTTACTTTGCATAAGTTGTTCAACACCACCTTCATAAACAACATCCCTTTCTAAACTATTGTAAGATATTACAATCCATTACAACTCAAGATTTAATAATGGGTAGTTTGTGTAAAGTACTTTGGATATAAGGATTATATGATCAATATTTATTGTTCAAGGACCATTTCCAACATACTATTACTATATTTCAATCTAATTGGAAATTATGACGAGGAAAATGCTTAGATAAAAAGAAGTCCCTTGCAACTACAATAATAGAATTTTAGTTCAAGACTCGAGAGATTGCAAAGGGACATTATGAGTGATCTTTGTACTCCATCCTCTGAGAGTTTTCTTTCCCAAAATCTTAATACTTGGTGACACACTTGATCTCCATGAGAAGCCAAAAAAAATGAATTTCCAAATGCTCAATAATCAATAATCAAAGGCTTCAAAGTCTTTTTCATTTAATTCCAAAAATCCTAGTTACTTTTAGGGTTGTAAACATTTTATATCACTGCTAAAATACCCCACTTCAATGATTCATCTAGTATTCAAATGTAGCATTAATCTTGTGACTCCCTTTTGTTTTTATTTTTCCTTTGTAAAAACCACCTTATTTCACCCCCTAGGATGGTGTGCTCCTTGGTGGCCCCTTCATTAAGACACTTTATTAAATTAATATACCAACTTAAAAAAGTACTTTATTTATTTAAAACATTAATGTTTGAGAACTTAATATAGTTTATTTTTATTTCAACTGAAAACTTGGTTAAGACCCTATTAGTTGGGTTCGTGTCTAGGTTCATCGTAGGTTCAGATTCAAGCTAGGTCCATGGCGAGCCTATGTAAGGTTTGCACCATAGACTCTAGGTCCGCCTATAGAGGTTATCCCTTGTGGACCCATAATTCTTGGTGTGGTTTGTGTGCGGAATTGGGGGGTTGGGCAGGGACACGGGCAAAGCTGGGTGGACTTCTAAGGACCGACAAGAACTCATGGCCCGTGGAGCCGAAAAGTAACTTAAAACAAATTAAAGAGTATTTAATCGTCATTTTTTTTCGCTACTAACAGTAAAGGGAGCCTAGTATAATACATCAAAACTTTTTATTTTTCATTTGGTCTCTCATTTGGCTCTCTCATTTTAATGTGTCCATTTTTTAGGATCATTTTTTGTTGTAGCCGGGAATGAACCTATTGATCCTTGATATTTTTGAGGATCCATTTGACCCTTGAAGGGCCTTGATAGAACGATAAACTATTAAACACTTGTCACTATTATCCTTAGTTGTTAGTTTAGGTTTGGGGACAGATTTTAGTTCGAGAATCCCGTTCGTGGATTCGTGATTCTGATTATTTTTTTCCATTATGATTCATGAGTTAGTGTATATGTATGTATGTACGTACATACATACATACATAGGTACGTATGTATGTATTTATGTATGTATATATAGTATATCTATACATACATACATACCTACGTACGTATGTATAGATATGCTATATATACGTACATAAATACATACATATGTACGTAGGTATATATGTATGTATGTATGTATAGATATATGTATAGATATGCTATATATACATACATAAATACATACATATGTACGTAGGTATATATGTATGTATGTATGTATAGATATACTATATATACATACATAAATACATACATACGTACGTACGTACGTACGTATGTATATGTATGTATGTATAGATATACTATATATACATACATAAATACATACATACGTATGTATGTACGTACGTACGTAAGTATGTACATGTACATGTATGTATGTATGTACAGATATACTATATATATGTATATGTATGTATGTATGTATGTATAGATATACTATATACATACATACATACATACATATATACATACATACATACACACACATACATACATACATCCATACATACATGTATACGTACATGTATGTATGTATGTATGTACATACATACATACATACATACATACATATATACATGTATGTATGTATGTACATACATACATACATACATATATACATACATACATACACATATACATATATATGTACATACATACATACATACATACATGTATGTATCTATGTATGTATGTATATGTGCAGTATATATTCAAAAAATAATAGAAATATACAATTCTAAAACTAGATCATTTCATACTATGAAATTGTGATGCTTGAGCATACATCAATGCCAGATGTCAAAGATAAACATTATGATTCATCAAGAAAATCATCATATTGAATACACAAAACTTAGACATAGGTATAACTTATAGTTCAATATTATTTGAAATATGATTCAATAATCATGAAAGTGTTCTTAGTCATCAAATTGATTATCTTAAAAATGTCGATCACTGGGGTCTTCAATGGCTGCAAGTATTTCATCATCATTGGAACCATAACCAGTTCCACCATTAGTAAAAGGTGCTGCATCATCTATATCAAGCAGTGTTACTTTAGCAAGATCCTCAATTGTCATATCCAAGTCAGCGGACTTAGGTGCCACATCCCAACACTTCTCTGTGCCCTTCCTGTTTATTTGGTCCTTACATGATAGAAGATGCAAGTTGTTGTGCACAAACACCAAGTCGTCTTGTTTTTTGGAGCCCAATCGGTTACGCTTGATGATGACTAAAATAGCAAGTCAACTGCTATTCTCGTTAAAGATAGGGACCCTTTCTAAAACATAGGAAACTGTCATGGACATCCGGAATAGCTCATAACACATAACAAACCATCTCCCAGTCCCCCCTTCTAAATATAAGATTGTCTCTGATTGTCTGCAATGGCTTATTAAACTCCTTGCAAGACTACACAAGCCCTGGTTGGGTTCCCTATCCACTCTGCTGACCTTCTGGAACCCTGATTGTAGGTCAACCCTACTGAAGATTGAACTACTTAGGGAGGGGACATTACATAGTTTCTTCATCCACTCATGCTTTGTAAGAATTTTTGACTATTTTCTATTAAGTTTGGATGCTACCTGTGCTGATCCATTCAGCTTGCTGGTCTTGAGGTATCTCAAGTTTAGTAATCCCTGCACTCAGATCTGCAATTGTTTTCCTGACATTGTTTGCTTGAATGATCACAAGGTCGGGAAACATGTATTTCGTTCTTTTTTCTGATACACATGCAAAAGCTTAGTCATTCTTAGGTTATTTCGATTTGTTAGAGTGACAAGTAATGACATCCTCCTACTATGGCATTTTTATGCTGATCAAGGCTGTAAAACAATATGAAAAAGTACAATATTTTTACATTATTTGAAACAGAAATAGTTGTCTAGGTTGAATTTTCTTGTCCACCCCAGCTTGAACTTTCCTTCTTCAGTCGGACCTTGAAAATTGCCTCTAGGTGCCTCTAAAATTACATACAATTCTTTTGATACCATCAACACTTAATGTATTTTATAAGTTGTGTTTGATCATACCTTTAGAAAGAACAAAAGGAATTCCTGTGATATCTCAGTAATTTAAGAGGCATATTGCAGTAAGAAATAAATCTAGAATCATGGAGGTAGGAAAAGTGCTTCTTAGAGAGGAAATGGAATACATGGAAGGGACACATAAGTAAGCAAGTGAAGTACTACTTCAGTTTATTGTAAACATATGAAAGGCTAACAAAAACCATAGTTACAAGACTCGGACACGTGTTGGACTTGGACTCAAGTTGAGTCTTTTGCAGCTTAACTTTGAAATTATATTTAGTTTTCTAACGAATAGTGAGTAAACGGAAGACACTTCGGAAGTGGCACTCCTAAATAGTATAAATTAATCATGGAGCTGTGGTTTTGATGGTTTAGATTACAAATAAGGACATGCTTGATATCGATAAACACAGGGTATTGCTGCCTCTTGCAAATCCCATGGTATCTATGCATCTGTAATCTAAGTTATTTCTATATTTCCTTCTTTGTGTGAATCCATGTCAGAATTTTTGTAGGTTTTATTTTTATTGGTACCTATTTATCATTTTATGAGACATTCTGCTTTTTGGAATATCTAGATATTGGATTTTGTGCTGTGTTACACATGGATGCGTACCCGCCCTTCAAAACCCCATCCTTGCCCCCTGAGGTGTTTCAGGTTTTGGGGGGAGGGAACATCCTCTATCCATTCCCTCCATGTTGAAAATTTTGGAAACTTCCCAAATACATCCCTACCTAAAATTGGGGACAGGAGGAAATATTAATAGATAAGCACTACTTAGCTATCCAGATGTTGGCTGAGGATGTCTCAGACATCCCTCAACCCTCCTGAGAACGTTACACAGGGATGCTTAGCCACCCCTCAAAACCGCATCCTTGCCCCCTGAGGTGTTTCAGTGTTTTGGGGGAGGGGACATCTCCTATCCGTTCCCTCCATGTTGAGAAAATGTGGAAACTTCCCGAACACATCCCTACCTAAAATTGGGGATAGGAGGAAATATTGATAGATAAGAGAGACGTAGCTATCCAGAAGTTGGTTGAGGGTGTCTCAGGCATCCCTCAACCATCCTGAGAATACCCAGGCATCCCCTGCAATTTTTTTATATAGTAAAAACATTTGAAAATTCATTCATGACATCAAATAAAGACTGTTGATGTATCATGGCAGCATTATAACATGAGAAATACACATCATGACAGCAGTATAACAGCTATTAAATTAATTATGACAGGAGTTTCAGAACAATTGCAGTGTAACATCAATTAATATATCACGATTCAGAGTCATAGTTAATGATATAATTAAAATAACAGTTAACACCAACATTAATAATTTCAATTTCTGATTTCGTTGTTCAAAAGAATCTGAAACTTCAAAATTGTTGATATTGGATTTTAGAGTCAGTCAGAATTGTCAGCTGCAAATGAAATTAAGGGTGCATTTCCCATGGTCTGGGACACTAGTATCATTGAGAAATATAAATTACTAATATCTTTTGGAAGGTGGTTGGCATACAGGCTTCTACAGACACCATCTGACATTTTTTAAACATTATGTTATATTTATGAAAATAATATCTATTGCTGTCACCTTGCCACCCTCAAAAAATAGCCCCCAAATAGCTGTCTCAAAGCGAGTCCTCTGCTGTCCCATCATCTCCATCTACGAAACACTGTGGAACTTAGATTTTAGGGCTTTTAAATTTTAATGACATATCTGTTTGATTGTTTGTAATTTGAATTTTGGAAATTTCTTCTAGGATTAAGTAAATCTACAGTAAGCTATTTTTTATCACATTTTCCATAGTATCTAATTGTGGGTTTTATGTACTTGCAGACTAAGTCTTGTGGATGGGGAGCAGAAGCTGCAGAAGTGATTAAAAAAGGAGAATTTGTGATTGAATATGTTGGGGAAGGTAAACCGACTTGATACCCGATTTCAAACCCTTATTTTATGTATATTTTATTTACAATATTTAGCTGATGAGTGATGAATTTATTTTGCTGTTTATATTGTCTCTTTAAAATCAAATCGGATGCATGCTACAGATTAATGAATCAGAAGTCCAGTATAATTGAGGATAAACCAATTCAAGTTTTTTAATGTGAAGTATACAGATATAAACAGGTTATAAACAGGTTACATGGTCAGCATACTTAAAATATCAATTCTGAGCATGTATTCGTTTTACAAGAAGTTGATGTATTTCAATTCAACACTACTATATTTTTATTATTATTAGCATTTCAAAGGTGCAAGTGTAATTGCATAAGCAGGTTAAGAACTTAGAATAGCCCGTGAAAGACAAATTTGATGTATGAAGGGAGTATGCATAGCCAATCACTTCTAAACAACCACTTTTACCATTTTTAGTCTAATGAATAATTGGCCACTCTCGGAAATAATTGCCAATCATAAAATTTCTCATAGGTGTTGATAGGAGGATATAATATGTAGGTTTGTAATATTTTGGTGGTTAGGAGGAGGTTGGAGAATACTCCATGATAGCCCTAGCATATCCACTAACCCAAAGAATCGAAAAAATAATGGTTCATGAAGAATTGGCTAGTCTTGGTTCATTATATCTCACATGATCTTGAAAATTATGATGTTTAACTAAGCTCAAAAGGAGGTGAAATATGATTTCCTGCCACTTCCAAAATGAGATATGAATGAGCATAAATGCAGTCCAACAAGGTGCACAAAAAAAAGGTCTTGTATTATTTGCTTCCACTGCTAGAAGAAAGGCCATATAGTACATGAAAAGCGGTATCATTATCCATGTTTGTTTTTGGGAAGATCAATCTATGTGGAGAAGTACGCTGCAAGGAGGAGTCCATCTTAAGGTAGCACAGGCAGTTAATGAGGAATGTTTGACACTTGCACCACTCTCAATAAGGGTTTAAAGGTGAAAGAGAAAATTGACATAGCTATTACCCAAAGAGAAGAAAACAAGACAGAAAAAGGTACCGAGGTCTGCAAAAATTACTGGACATGTGAAGTGTTGGAGATTTCTATCGACAAGTTTATGAGGTAAAAGAGTAATTAAATTTCCAAAAAGTTGTTTAGATATCCCATATAAACAAAGGTGGAAGATGCTTTACCCATTGTATCCAAATTTTAAGCCATTAAGAGAATTCCATAGAGATACCCTTATCTCAAGCCCAAGGAGGTAGACATGACAAGAAGTCAGTTTTGGTTCCTTTGACAGAACCAAATGCATATTCCAGAATTTGAATGCCCAACTGAGGTAGAAACAGCTGCATAAAGATGTGGAAGACAACACACAGTTGAAATCTATTGAATGGATCAGTTTTGGCCATGACTGATATTGTGATAGAAATTTCACTACGGCTTAATTTGTCAGCTGTCATAGATCAGACAGCAGAGTGCTTTGGGTGGAACTAATCTGTTTTCTGAGTGTAGGGGATCATAGGGATTCGTATGTCATTTTTCAGAAGGCCAAGTGTTTGATTCCCGTTTCGGTATTTGTTGTATTGTTTAGTGGGACCAAAAGCCTTCTAACAGGGGAGGTATGGTCCAATTTTTTTGGAAAAACTTTTAAATTTAGTTTTTTGAGAAATCAACCGTACTGTGAGTGGATGGCTAATAATGTCGGATGAAGATTAGGTGAAAGACATATTACTGGTGATGGTTTGATAATACCTGAACTCATGCTAACTCCTCATGATGTGATTAGGACCATAGGTGAACTACTGACAGAGTACTCGCTGAGTTGCAAAAAGTGGGTGAGCTTTCTGGCCTGGTGAGTTTTTAAGACTTTTATTGGCACCAACTCTTCAAATTATGTAAAAACTGGACGAGTACTCACCAAGATTTTGTTAAAAACTTGGTCATAGTTTTATAACAGTAATTAAAGGCAAAAAAATGGCCCAAATTAACTTCATTTCTCATTTCTTTACTCCTATTTTGGAGATGGGGAAAATAGTCTTCCAAACCCATTTTACTTCAAACACTTGCAGACAAATTGCTATGGATTTAAGGCAGATTTGAGGTAGTTTTTGAAGATGACATCAATGATTTGGAGAGGCAGACCATGGAGGAGGGCAGTGGATTTAGTTTCACATTGGATAACATTGAGTCCAATTTGTAGTCATTGCTAGTGCTAGGAGAAGCTAGCGGCATGGCTACATCCACGATGGAGGACAAGCCATAGATTGAGTTGGACATATTGAGTGATGATGCACAATCATGCTCATTACAATTTTCTAGGACTAGACCCTCTGCTTCTACCTCCCCCTTCTTTTAACTAGAGCTGGGAAGAGGATTTATACAAAGATAATATTTAAGTTATACTTTATGTTATATTTGTATAAATATTGTCAAGATGTTTGAGATAGTTTTCAACTTTATAGGAGTTAAAATACAGATTCTAGTTTTTGAGGGTTTCCAAAACTTTCTAGACTCGGCCAAATTTAGGATGCCTTCAATAGTGTTGTCTCGCACAACTTGTCTTGGCTATTTGAGGTCAACTTGAGCCCAAAACAAGGATTTTTTAATGATTCTAACTCAGTTTCTCAGAAATCACTTGGTTTCAATTCTATATTTTGAAGTCCTAACAGACTTAGCTCAACCACTTCCTCACACCCAAGATGAGTATTAATTCTAGCAGCCCAACACTGTTCAAACTCACTCTTGGACTATTTTGCTACGATGTATTTATGTTTAGTTTTATAGAAACTATATACTATGATGCATTTACTTCTAGTTTTATAGAAACTAATTGCAATGATATATTTACTCCTAGTTTTATAAGAATTATTCTCTAGTTTGCTTCTTGCCATCAACATTTTGCATGAGAATGTGATTTTGTACCCACTCTGCATTTATATATATCTAAACTATGCTTGTTTCTTTTGTGTTCTCATTAATCAACTCATTGGATGCATCTTCTCATTGAAATTTGCAGAAAATGTATTTTTAGTTAAACTTAAGTTGTTTTAAGGTTCCTGAGTTTTTGTAAAAACTCGCTGAATTTTTCTTGACCTTCATTTTTGGGCTTGGTGAGCTTTTTCCAAGTGAGAGTTTTCCATTGATGATTAGGACATAGTCCCACAGGTGATGGTATTGGCTGTGGATAAATTTATTTTGTATAGGCAAATTAGTAAAAAATGAAGTCTAATATGGGAAGTTGAATTAGTTCTCCATCACTCCATATGAGAGAAATTCTGCTATCTGTTGTTGACTCATATACTCTAGCACAAGTACACCTCTTGGATTGATGCTAGAAGATAGAGATCCTGGGTGATACATATTGGTTTAGATGATAAGAGATGGAGCTGTTTACTTGAAAAGTGCATTGCAAACTAGGTGTTAGGTTTAATAAAAACAATATTGATTGTCCATTTGCACGTTTCTTGAGAATTTATATCTAAGGAGAATCCAGTAAATACATCTTAAGAATGAGGGTGCCCAAGTGATGTTCTTGGTGGCTGTTATGAAAGGAGAATACTGTAATTTTACAAGTGGATTTTTGGTGGAGTTTTCTTCAATGTTAGGGTTTTTCTTGGGTAAGTCGATTGTCTCATCTTTGTTAATGTTGTGTTGTTAGTCACTAGCATAAGCTCATTTATTTGAAATATTACAATGGCTTAAGAAAATGGGAGCATTTGCAACCTCCATTAAGTAATGCATGATGTGTAGAAATCATTTTCGTTACTTTATTGGACAATTCGCTTGTGAATGTTTATTGCATTATTTGACTAGTTATAGAAGTAAATAGAAATGTGCATCGATAGAATATAAAAGCATAAAAATATATCCCACTGAACATATTTGGACGATATATATTACAGTGCGAAGAAACAATTTTTGATCAATAGAAGTAGTTGGGAACTAATCATCCAAATTACAAAATATAACAATATTTATTTAGCCAACTACATTTTGTACTTCTTCCCGCTAAGTTAGCCCCCACAAAAGACCGTCGAAACAAAACGGAAAAATAAATAAATTGAGAGGCAAAGGGTGAGAGGAACTCCTTGTATGTACCAACGAGGTCAAAGTAGAAGCTTGAGAGTGTTGCTGCTGAAGGCACTAGAGGCTTTTGTTGGCTACCTAATCTCCCTCGAATCGCCTTCACCATGGAGCTAGCCTCCAACAATTGCTTTTTGATCTTCTAAAGCTCCTATTCCTTTGTCAAGAACTTGCCATGCATCTTTTCTATTTGCTGTTCTTAATAACTTAGCTTATTGGTTTTTCCACCAGTTGTCTATCCTTCACTAGCTGATTTATCTTTTTTGTTACTTCTTCTTCAATGCCATAACTTTGTTGTGCTACAGGAGGAATCCCTCCTTAGACTTTTGAGTTTGATTAATCAAATCCTTTCGAGCTTTCTTGACTTGGAAAGGGGGTTTTTCTTGTGATTGGCAACTTCCTCCATAGAAGTTACATGCCTACAGTAGCAAAGGAAAAAGGTCACATAAGCACAACTCCATGTTATGGGGTGCTAACAACACTTGGGCATGTTGGTCAATGAGATAATCTGCTTGCAGCTATGAGTTCTGTTTTAATCAAATCCAACATGCTTATTCACACAACCTTGGGAATACATTTCTTTGAGTCGCCTACTATTATTTGTGCTCCATATGCTAGCTTGCTCTTGGTGAGATTGACACAACACACACTTCGGGTGGGTACAAAAACGATAGAAGAGGGCAAAATAACAATACCAATAATAATAATGGGGGCCACAGCCGAATTCAGTATGATGTGAATGGCTGCCCGATGGTTCAATGCCGAGCATGCAATTTGTGGGGCCACTTTGCACGAAACTGTACATCAACAAATTCACCAAAGTTGTTATGTAGATGGTGCAGTCCAGGAGATTATGAAGATGCCAAGTGCTCGAAATTAGAAATCAATTTTATCACCATCAGGACGGACAAAGAGGAGGTTCTGGCAATCACACGGAAACAAGCAAAACTGTACCCCGACCTGACAGAAGAAAAGAAGAGATTGGAAGAAGCGCGGGTGCAAATTGAGAAAGCAACGCAGGCAGAGAAATCACAATGGAACGACACTATCGGTACCTCAACAAGGAACTACGCAGAATAGAATATTGTATGACAAATACTACAAATTTAACTACCAGTAAAAATAAATGATCTGTTGCTCTCAATGCCTCAACTTCAATCAGCACTCATAAACATTGCTCCAACTGCCAAACCACTAGGAGAACATGGAAGGGACAGGGAAAGTGGAGCAAGTACAGAGGACCCAATGTTGCTAGCCCTCACATCCAGACAACATCCAGTGGTCGTCGAGATGGGAATTCTGGGAACTATTCTGACAGACACAATTGTGGACAGTGGGTCAGACGTGAATGTCTTACTAGAAGATATCTGAAAGAAGTTGGGACAACCGACGTTGTGGCCACCTACCTTCCAATTATTGACGACAGACTAGCACGGGATCAAACCATTGGGAATCCTGATGGCACAACTAGTGACTATTGGAACACAACTATTTCTAGTTGACTTCCTTGTCATCCCGTTGAAGAGGAGAGGATATGACGCCATTCTGGGTTGAGGATGGCTTGTACAAGCAAAGGCTAAGCATGACTGGAAGAAGAATACACTATCAATGGAAAGCACAGGACAACGATTCATTATTGATTTACACACAAATGGTGGGTGAAGAAGCCGTATCATCCGATTTCGAAGAAGAGGATGAAGGAAAGTGTAATTTCCCCTTTTTAGCATTCATAGCATGATGTTGTCGTTAGCCTATTTCCCCACGGTCCCGTAGGCTAACCAGGACATTAAAGGGGCTTAGAGGCAATTTGGCCTAGATAGTTTCAGTTGCAAGTCTTTCTGAGGGGTTTTGAGGCAACTTTGGGCATACTTACTATTTATAGTAAGTCATCTTGGGCATGGGTGGACATCCAGTGGCAGCGGTATGTCAATGGTAATTGTTTAAAATCGGCAAGAAGACTTGTTTATCATTGATAAGATTTGTTTTGCATTGATAAAGCTATTTTATAAAGTTAAATTTAAATATTTAACTTTATTAATGCATAGACTATAGTTTGTGGGAAATATTTAAATTAAAAGAGTCCCCTTTATTTTATAACACATTGGAGACATAAGTTACATAAAGGGAGTTATGTTTTATCCCACATTGAGAAAACGAAGGATGGAGCTCTTGTGAGAACACTATAAAAGAAATGGAAGAGCTTCTTTTAAGCATGCTTGAGAAAATCAAAGAAATTGGGAATATTTTTGGAGATCATGTCTCAATAATTTGAAGGACGAAATCCCTTCAAGCTGAAAATCTTGACGCCATTGAAAGATATGGTCTTGAGATTCAACAGGGTAGCTGTCTGAAAAAAGCAGATACGAAAAAGCAGCTCGAAAAAGCGGAATCAAAAAAGCAGGCCGAAAAAGCAGCCTGAAAAAAACGGAATCGAAAAAGTAGGTGGAAAAAGCAAATCCGTAAAAGCAGTTCAAAAAAGCGAATCCGAAAAAGCAGTCGAAAAAGAAAATCGGAAAAAGCAAAGTAGAAGGGGCAGCATTGTAGAAAATTATTACAGCCATCTACAATCAGGTTCTTCTTTTCTCATTTGGCATATTTTCTGAGAAATGTAGGTTTTCAGCTGAGTACAAAATATAGCATCAGCACTTCACTATTTTCATATTGTACTTGTCTTTGTTTGCCATTTGGCATTATTGGTATCAAAGGAAGGCAAGGATTTTGCAATTGAAAGAGCATTGTAATTTTTAGACTATCTATATTGCAAACCTAGATTTTGATGATCAACTTATTAGTTTGCATGCCAATTGTTTGACAAAATGTCAATTGGCTGTAAGTTCTCTTTTTGGCATAAACAATGTCATAATTTTGCATACTAAGTGTTTATATTAATGCCACTTGGTTGTAAGTGCATAATGCCATCTTAGGTTGCATCCAAAGTATTTGTCATAATCACTAGTTGCTGTAGCTGCATATTGTAAGTAGTTTAAGTCACATATTTGTATTGAATATTGCCAAAATTAGTTGCACATTCATGTTAGGTCATTGTTTAGACAAATCTAGAGCCTTTGTAAGCATTCTCTTTGATGCAAATCGAAACAAGAGTTATTGCAGCAACCTGAAAAGTTATATCAGTCATATGACCCCTTGTATGCAAAGTGTTTGACAAAATTCTTTGAACTTTCATCAGCATTTTTGAGGGCAAATTTGAGGAGGGTCATTACAGTGGTATCAGAGCTTGCTTGCAAAGTGTTTGACGAAATGTCAAACAACTGAAGTATAAAATTTTTTGGTGTTTGAAGAAGTTATAACCTATTGGGGTTATTACAGTGGTATCAGAGCTTGCTTGCAAAGTGTTTGACGAAATGTCAAACAACTGAAGTATAAAGATTTTTGGTGTCTGAAGAAGTTATAACCTATTGGGGTTATTACAGAAAGCAGCGATTGGAACCCAATGAGGAAGGAGTCCTACGGTTGGAAGGTGGATTGACAGACGATGATTTGGATTCGGTGCATGGTCTTTTCCACTGGTAGATGGAGGATTAAGAGCTCTTTTCGAGCTGTAATATGTTAAGTGTCGACGAAGGTGAGAAAGAAGAGGGAAATGAATGTTTGAAGGAATACAGAGAAGTAGAAGAAGGAAAGGTGGTTACGAAAAAAGTTGAAGGGAAGAACATACAATACGAACTCAGAAAAAGGAAAGATTCCACCGTATGGTACACAATAAATGGACCGCACAGAAAGAAAATGTTACGTCGAACCACGGATATAGTAGGAAGGTGCTGGCAGCAAGGAAAACACATCGTATGGTCTACATAGGAAACAAAGAGGAAGGGTTTAATAAAAGCTTCAACAGTATGGAGTAAAGGTTATAAAATCAAGGATACTGTTATTTACAGCAAGGAGCGGCAGCCGATGGAATTAATGGTATCGAGTTTCGAGAACAAACAAGGCGATATGGAAAACTTGAGGGAGAGATTGTGCAACTTAAATAAACATGATGAGTGACAATTGCAGGCACAATGGGCCACGAAGGTGACACAGAACAAGTGCAAAGCGTGGCATGATAAACACCTAAAACTGAACAAGTTTCAACTAGGATAGTTAGTGTTGAAGTATGGCAGACAGAATGAAATTAGAGCTAGAAAGTTTAGAGTCAAATGGGTAAGACCATACAAGATATGGGAAGTTGGTGATAATGGGGAGATGAAGTTATGGATGCTCGACGGAAAGGAAGTACTGGACACGGTGAATGGGTCAAAGTTAAAAATCTATCATGAAGGTAATAGTCCCCCATTGACGAACAATTGAAGAAAAAAAAGAATTTTGTAAAAAAGTTTTAATGTCACCATACAACATCTTCAGCAAGACAATAATCACCGTATGTTAGGAAAAGAAACAATATTAAATGTACGGCTAATAGAAGTTTGCTCAAGTGCATGTAATATATGCATTGTACGACCCCCTGCATAGTAAGGGTACCGTATGACTTGTCTCAGGGAGATTGGTCTGAAGTGAATGCAAAAGATCGTACGCTGTATGGAAATCTAAGGTATTCGTAAAACACCGTACGATGGTAACGGAAAAATGGAAAAATCAAAGGCCGCACATGCAAGACAAACATGATATGGTGACTATACGCTGTAGGGTGAAAAGGGAAGGCGAGTAAGGAGCACGAACCGTACAGTGTACGGTGAAGGAGAATCAGAATAAGAAAAGGCAAAACAAGAATCATATGGCGTATGGTGGGGGAGCAAGAAGTGCAAAGACTGTACGGGCACTGCGGGTGATAAGGATTTGGAGAATAGGAACATATACCATACGACCATACGAGAATTAGGAGAAGAGATTCAGTATTTTATGTCGTACGACCGAATCAAGTTGAAAGCAAATGAGTACCGTACAACCATGAAGAAGTTAGAAGGAAAAAGAGGAAGCTGCTAAGTATTTAGCTGTACCACATCTTCATTGTCACCGTACAAGCTTGCACAGGCAGAGTTCGATTTTGGTTTGGGTTTTGTAGACATCTTTCGAGCAGAAGGAAGCAGTCAAAAGAGAAGGCAGAAGGAACCAGTCAGAAGAGAAAGGAGCAAAAAAAATAAAATAAAAAATGACGATAGATCGAAACAGTTTAGAGTGAGTAATGTATGACACCGAAGGGAAGGGAAAGACATAACAGGTAGTAAAACATAAGCAGTTGCCAGAAAGAGTGTTGGATCAGAAGATAATCACAAAAAAAGTGTGTTCCATGGAGTTTTGTGTGGCTTTGAGAGAGCTAAATTGCCCCTCGACCCCGCTGGGGGCGATGCCCCCTTGACCCCCAGTCAGTGCAGTTATCAGTCATGGGAAGTGTGACCAGTTGATGAGACCTGGAGTTGCTGTAGGCATGGAGTGTGTGTACTAGAGGTGGAGAGAACAACAAAGCAAGCCTTTCGAGAGGGGTGATATGCTTTGAGGCACTTGGAGTAGGTGTTGGACGCGAAGCTGTTTTGGTGGATGCATAGAGAGCTCGAGAGGAGCTGATCATCCAATTGAAGGCAGTACAACAACACTTGGCTCAAGGTACCCAAAAGTTGGAAGCAGAGAAAGCAGCATGGGTGGCTATCAAGGTCAGCTTGATTCAGGAGACAATATTGTGTTAGTAGAGGCTACAGATGCAACGTGGTTCAGAGACCAATTTGGTGCAGGCAAGGGACGAATGTGAAAATGGTGTGACAGAAATAGATCTATCTTGTTGTAGTTAGTCAGTTAATGTATTCTGTTTTGTTAGTCTCTCTCGGATATTTTGAACTTGTCATCCGGAGACGAGTTTTTCTTTTGGGGGGGATGATGTCGTCGGTAAATATTGAGTAGCCGACAAGTTGATGTCGTTGGTAATTGTTATGTAGCCGATGGACCCCTTTGGGAAGGTTCTTCGGAATGGTATATGTACAACTTTGGATCATCATTGTAATCATCATCAGAAACATTATGTAATCTCTTTGGCATATATGCGAATAAAAGGAGTACTACTATGTTACATGTTCTTGTTTCATTGTCTTTATGCATTCATTTATTTACCCCATACGGTAAACAGAGACGAGGTACCTAGTTATAGATGGTGGATGAGCTATGGGGCAGAAAATCCTAAACTTCAACGATTTGCCATTCAAATATTGAGTCAAGGAGCAAGTTTGTCAGCTTGTGAGAGAAATTGGAGTTGTTTTGACCACATCCATTCCAGAAAGAGGAACGAGTTGTCTGGAAAGTTGGGAGATGTTGTCTATGTTCCTAGAAATTTAAAATTGCTCATGAACAACTCGGCAAATGAGTCATCTTTGCAAAAAGAAGCTTTAGAAGACATAGTAGTACCAGATGCAGATGAGCTTGACTTTTTTGATTAGGAATTGGGTAGTGATACTGATGATGATGCTTCACCATTTGAGCCAAGTGTTTTTGATGACTTAGAGCTTTTTTGAAGTTATGAAATCTCGACTTTTGATTGAACTTTGCGAATAAAATACGTCTTTACTATTGTGATGTCATATTTTTCTTATGTTTTATACTTTATAAATGTGTCATCATGCTTATACAGTTGTTAACTCTATGTAGTAATTTTAACTATTTTGATAATTAATGGGATATATTGTAAATATTTAAAAATGATGAAAATTATATAAGGCAAATTTAATTCGATTTTTTTTTTTGAATTTTTACTCTTGCCGAACTTCATTTGAATTTTACACTTGCCGAACTTGAGTTCAAATTTGAACCTTGTGACTTAGTTCGTGACTTTGATTTTAATGGACTTACCCCTTGTGTACATCATGAGGAAGTGACGACTTCCAAATGATGTCACTTGTATTTGCAGAAGTTACTGAAAGGTGATGATCCTACAATAACTTAATTTTCTATTATGATAAAAATTACGAGAACTATGCAGATCATGATAGATTATACTTTGCATGTTGTATGTTTATATGGTAAGCATTATGAGAATGCGTGCACACATACCTTATAAACATTTTTTGAGTACATTGTGAATGTTATGCAAATTGTTGTGTAGGCGACCATTACTTACAAGTACTTGGTGAATATCTTGCATCTGAACATTCTGAAGGCCATTACTCAAAGAGTATTTGGTATATATCATATGTTTACCGTACAGGTAAAGTAAATGAACGCATACAGAAAGTAACAGCAGAACAATAGCATAATATTCGCAATAGTAGATGAATGATGATTTACAATGATCCCAAACGGGATATAAATACTACTCCCGAACCTTCCCGAAGGAGTCTGTCGGCCACAATTATTCTATCTGTTACAAACTATTTACCGTCGGACCGTCGGCTACGGAATACCGAAACACCGCCGGACCGTCGGCTACGGAATACCGAAACACTGCCGGACCGTTGGCTACAAAAACACTGTCGGACCGTCGGCTACAGAAACACCGTCGGACCGTCGGCTACAGGAACACCGCCGGAACCATCCAGTCGGCTAACACCATCCCCCCCAAAAAGAAAAGTCGTCTCCTGACGACTGACAAAATATCTAAGACAAATTAACAAACAAAATACATTAACAAAGTGACTACAACAAGAGAAATCTGCTTCTACCACATCACTTCCACATTCATCCCGTTACATCTGTAGCCTCTGCTAAGACAATACTGTCTCCTCAAGCTGACCTTGATAGCCACCTGTGCTGCTTTCTCTGTTTTCAATTCCTCGGTACCCTAAGCCAAGTGTTGCTGCACTGCCTCCAACCGGATGATCAGCTCCTCCCGAGCTCTCTACGCATCCACCTAGACAGCCTCACAGCCAACACCTTCTCCCACTACCTTTGGTACATAGAAAGTCCGTGCCTGCAGCAACTTCAACTCTTCTCAACTAGTCAGACTCCCACGACTGATATCCGCCACGACTGGGGGTCCAGGGGGCAACGCCCTCGGCGGGGTCGAGGGGCAGCGCCCTCGCGGGGTCCTGGGGCAGCGCCCCGGGTGCGCTCCCTGTCGCAGTACAGGGCGGGGTCGAGGGGCAGCGCCCCTCGCCGCCAAGACCAAATTAGCACTTCGAAACCTACACAAAAATGCACGGAACACACCATTTCTGTTATTATCTGCCAATTCTGCACTCTTTCTGGCAACCACGGATGTGTCCCCTTCCCTTTGGCATCATCCATCACTCATTCTGAACAACTTGATTTTGTCGTCGTTTTTTTTTTTTTTTTTTTCCTTTATAAGTACTGAACCTCTGACTCTGCATCACCTGCGGCCTTCCTGTTCTCCCTGTGACCTTTCTTTTCTCCTACCCGCGGCCTTTTTTTTCTTCCCGCGACCCATTCTTCTCCTACCCGCGGCCTTCTGCTGGTCAAATTCTTCACCAAATTCTTCAACATGCCCACCCAAACTGTCTGAGAGAAGATAAATCGCGGTTGTTTTAGCTTGCTACTGCCGTGGAAGTTTTCCGTCTGCGGATCTGCGGGGTTTTAAGTCCGCGGGGCCTTCCTTCCCGCGGGACTTCTAGTCCGCGGGACTTTCTTCCCGCGGGACCTCTAGTCCGCGGGGCCCGCGGGACTCTTAGTCCGCGGGGCTTTCTTCCCGCGGGACTTCAAGTCCGCGGGGTCCGCGGGGCTGTCAGGCTTTTTTTTTTTTTTTTTTTTTTTTTTTCAATTTTTTTTTATTTTTTTTTATTTTTTTATTTTATTTTAAACAGAATACATTACTTAACAACAGTACCTCTGAGTGACGTTATCGCCAGAGAATGTTGTACTGACGACACGAAAGGATTCACCACCGGGGAGTACTTCCTTACACGATATGGTTTCAACTTAGATCCGTTAACTGGCTGAGTTATCTCTTGTCCGTCCAAGGTTGCTAATTTCATTGTCCCCGTGTCGCCAATTTCTCGGATTTGATATGGTCCAATCCATCGCACTTTGAGTTTGCCAGGCTTGATTTCGTTACGGCCATCATACTTCAGTACTAATTGTCCTGTCTGGAATCTGTTATGTCTCAGATGCTTGTCATGCCAGAGTTTGCGTCTATTCTGTGCTACTTCTGTTGCCCACTGTGCCTGCGATCGTCGCACAACTGGATTATTTCCTTGCTGTCGGTGCCCTTCCACTAATTTTATGCTGCAGTGTGACCTTTTCTTTCCGCGCGGTCTATTCACCATTTACCGGACAGTGGAATCTTTCGTTTTTTTGTGTTGAGACTGTATGTTCTTCCCCTCAGCTTCAACCATGGCAATTTTTCCTTCTTCCACTTCCCTGCATTCCTCCGGACATTCATTTTCCTCCTTTTTCTCATCTTCGTCGACCCTTAGCATATTGCAACTCGGAAAGAGTTCGTAGTCTTCTATTTGCCAGTGGTAAAGGCCATTAACCGAGTCCAGGTCGTCGTCATTCGATCCTCGGTCAAGTCTCAATACTCCTCCTTCATCCGGTTCCATTCTCCTCTGTCCTTCGTCATCACTTTCGCCTTCACTGTCAGAATCTGACAATGCTGCCTCCTCACCGACCATTTGCGTATGCAGGTCAATTATGAATCTTTTGCCTCCGCGCTCCATTGATAGGGTATTGCGTTTCCAATCATGTTGTACTTTTGCTTGCACCAACCAATCCCGTCCCAGAATAGCATCATAGCCTTTTCTTTTTAATGGAATGACTACAAAATCCAATAAAAATGGTTGCGTACCAATTGTTACCGGTTGCGCTTTCAGAATTCCCAACGGTTTGATTCCATGTTGGTATGCCGTGAGCAACTGAAATGCAGGTGGCCACAACGTCGGTTTTCCCAACTTCTTCCAAGTATCCTCCGGCAACACATTTACGCCGGACCCTCCGTCAACAATTGTCTCTGTCAAAACATTTCCCAAAATCCCCATCTCGACGACCGCCGGATGCCGTCCGGAGGTGAGTGCCAGCAGCATTGGGTCTGTTGCCATTACTTCCCTACTATTCCTTCTTGTTTCCTCCGGTGCGTTTGAAAACGGTGTATGATTCAGAATAGCCGTCCGTAACTGGGGCATTGTGAGAAGGAGGTCACTTATCTTGACCGGTATCTCCGTTTGTAAGATCTGTCGTACAATGCTTTGTTCTGCGAAGTTCTCTGCCAAGGTGCCGGTGATGTCCTTCAACTGAGATGTTTCCGGCGACGATGCCTTTGCAATGTCCGCCTGCACTTCCCCCACTTTTCTCTTTTCCTCCGCTTGCCTCCGTGTAATTGCCAGAACCTCCTCTACATCCGTGCCGACAGTGATCAAATTTACTCCAGCCTTTGGACACTTGGAATCTTCGTGATCGCCGGGTCCGCACCATCTGCATAATAATTTCGGTGTGTTTGCCACTGTACAATCCCGCGCAAAATGATCCCACAAATTACACGCTCGACATTGAACGATCGGCCGTCCGTTTGCATCATATTGGATTCGACTCCGGCCTCCATTATTATTGTTATTATTTGCATTGTTGGTATTTTGCCCTCTGCTATTATTCCTATACCCTCCGGGTGTGGCACCATCAATGTTTGCATTTCCGTTATTGCCCGACGGGGAAGCCTGCTGCGTAAGAAGCACCTGCGGAGATCCTCTTGTCTTCATGTTAAAAGGACAGTCCTTTGTCGAATGGCCCATGATCTGACAGATGTCGCAGAATTGGTTCTTCGGGCACGATCCCTTAGTATGACCGTCGGTCTTACATTCCGTGCACCACAGTTCACTGCCTTTTGGCGCCTTCTGCATGTTTTTAAATTCCTTCATCATGCGAACCATATCCTTCTGTAGGGCACGAACCTTCTTGCTGCTGCCTTCGTCGTCGCTACTATCATCTCGAGTGGATTCATCATCATCAGAGTCAGAGGAGCTGGTTTTCTTCTTCTTTGTCTTCTGTGCACTCTCAAGGTCCAGTGCTCTGTTATATGCGTCCACATATGATGACGGTGGCACAATTTTCATTTTCCTCCGCAACTTCGAGCGTAGGCCGTCCACAAACCACCTTTTCTGCAATCCGTCCGCTGGCTTGCTTTCCATTTTGTTTACTAAGTCTTTTAATCTCCTGGCATAGACACGGACAGTTTCGTGCTTCCCTTGCTTGGTATTGAAAATTTCCGCTACGATTTCATTATCATCCCGTAAGAGTTTAAATTCCGCCAAGAACTCCTTTTTAATGTTATCCCATGTATCCAGCTTCTGTGGATCCATATCCGAAAACCAATCAATCGCGACACCTCGTAGGGTTGCCGGAAAGTGCCTGGCCCATTCGTCGGCATCTGTGATTCCATTTGCCCGCCAGATCGTCTCACATGTCTTACAATGTCGGAGAGGGTCGGCTGTACCATCGCCTTCAAATTTCGGTAATTTTTCTTTGGGTCCCGCCATAACTCTGGAGGTCTGCACTCCTACAGTGGTCGGCACTCCCACACCGGCAGTCTGTACTCCCACACCAGCAGTCTGCACTCCCACACCGGAGGTGTCGACAGCTGCAACCCTTGGTGAAGACGGAGGATCCTCCGAAATTGTTTCCCGCGGAAGTCTATCCTGGACGAAGAGGTCACTCCACGCTCGTGCTCCGTCGGCACCGCGAGCCGTGCGAGTTGATGCTCTCTCGTCTGAATTTTCTTCCCTCGGCGAACACAATTTCAAGAACTCCTCCCGTGCTTCTTCCACCAATTCCACTCGCTGCCGAGTCTCCTCCAACAATTCCTCCGCACTTCGGTTTTCGTCGACAATCCTCTGAAATCTCCGTCGGCGTTCGGCTTGCTGTGCTAGAATTAAATTCTCTTGCGCAATACGGATTCCATCTTTTCCCTTCACCTTATTCCGATCCTTGTTAAGCTGATTTGGCATTAATCTTCATTCCTCCCACCTTCCAGATTCATAAGGCAACGGCGCCAAATGTTTACCGTACAGGTAAAGTAAATGAACGCATACAGAAAGTAACAGCAGAACAGTAGCATAATATTCGCAATAGTAGATGAATGATGATTTACAATGATCCCCAAACGGGATATAAATACTACTCCCGAACCTTCCCGAAGGAGTCTGTCGGCCACAATTATTCTATCCGTTACAAACTATTTACCGCCGGACCGTCGGCTACGGAATACCGAAACACCGCCGGACCGTCGGCTACGGAATACCGAAACACTGCCGGACCGTTGGCTACAAAAACACTGTCGGACCGTCGGCTACAGAAACACCGCCGGACCGTTGGCTACAGGAACACCGCCGGAACCATCCAGTCGGCTAACATCATATATTGTTATTCTGGAAACCAATACTCAAATGTGATATCAAAATGGTGAATATCATATGTTGATATTCTGCAGACCATCGCCTTGTTTATTATATGGTGAATATCAATTGTTGACAAGTCTACCATAAATAGTGTATAGGGTTTTGTAAGTCTACCAGTTATTGGGTAACTGCCAACTTCCAAGTGACAAGTAGTCTGGAACTAAGCATCCCAAATTGCAATCACAAAACATAATTGATGGATATAACATAAATATTGGTAAATTGTGCAACATGACTTTTATGCGGATCTCTGATCACTCTAGCCTGTGACTAAAATATTTGTTAAGTGTAATTATATTGTCTCGTATTCTAGTTGTTAATATTTTGGAGGTTATATTTCACAAAAAACTAGGTATGCTTGACTAGTGTATGGATTCTTTTCGTAGATCGAAATGCAGTTGCATTCATTTTCAATTAGCATGGATTGTTAAACTGAAATTGGAAGTTGAACTCATATTGTTGTTTATTTTTACAATCTCTCTAACAACATGCCAACTTTAGCACAATTAAGTAATTAATGCTTTGCGCTAATGACTTCCTCTATACTATTACTTTTTGAAATTAGTAAGTTGATTTGTAATCTGAAATAAATATTTTGTCAGAAAAAAGTTCAATTTAGGACATCAACATTTTTCATTTTCTTTTACAGTGCCTTGGTGTTGCTGTTCTTTATTTAACATATGTTAGTTTCCATCTTCTGTAGATTTTCATACATAAAATATGAAATGGAACTGCTGTTTGTTTCTCTTCTAATAATTCTATGTGCATTTGACCCTTGTCGATACAGTACTTATAAAATGTATACATGTGTGTGTAACTTCATCATTTTCTTCTACTTTATCTTTTTTTTTTGACATCGTGTTTCCACTTTTCAGTTATAAATGATGCATTATGTGAAGAAAGGCTTTGGGAAATGAAGCACAGAGGTGTGCACAATTTTTACATGTGTGAAATTGGCAAGGACTTCATAATTGACGCTACATTCAAGGGAAATCAATCTCGCTTTTTGAACCACAGCTGTGATCCAAATTGTAAACTTGAAAAATGGTTTGTTGGTTTACTTCTTAAAACCTTAAAACCATGGTCTCAATTTGATAGAGAAGATTTGGGTTTCTTGTTTGTTTTTACCTTCCATAGAGTTTAATTATTAATAGCATCTGCATGACATCTATCTTGGCTTTTTTTATTACTAGCTATTGCAGTATGCATGATTTCAGGAATGCCATACACACAATTAGATTATGTGTACGTGTTTAAATACACCTTAAAGTTACAGGAAATATTAAACTAATGCATAGCAGTCCCTTTGCCGAGCTAGCTTGATTGCTGTGCAAGACAGGATGCTGATTTTATGTTCTTTCTGAAAACAGGAGGGTTGATGGAGAGACTAGAGTTGGTATTTTTGCAGCACAAGATATAAGGGTTGGTGAGTCACTAACATATGATTACAGGTATGCAACTCAAGGAATAATTTGGTAATTGAGTAGTAATTTGTGCCTGTTTGATGCTTGTTCTTTTCATCCTTTTGTGAAAACAATGAATTCAATACTTAGTGAATCAAGCACTCAAATTTGTCATATTAAAATATTTCATCAGAATGGACAGATCATTCAATTATGATAAATGCACTAAACATATACACTGGTGAAGCTTATGTGCCTGTTTCTGTAGGCGCACATCCATGTTGCTTGACCTTCTTTGGTATGATGAAAATTTGCACCTATAAACTATTATTCCAATATTTAATACTCTAATATCATTATTTTTGAATCAGCTGCTTGCTGATAATCAGTTAATATTCATAAACCATCTTTCATGAGTGGTTGTTCGCAAGAGCCTTAGGGACTTGGTCAATACATCTATATAAAGCTCTTGAATTTATAGCTGTGAATAAAGATGATAGTTACTGAAGGCAACTTATAATTGATTAGCATCTCTTGATTTCATATGGATCTAATGCTTACCCTCAATGCTCATATAATTTTATAATAGGATGCCAATTTACAATATTCCTAAAATCTAGCTCCAGTTTTGGCACTTAGTCTTTTTACTTGAACTCGTGTGATCTAATCAAGGTTGAGTTATTGAATGTGCTATGACAAGTCTTCTTTTGTGTTGGACTTGTCCTTAGTCTATCTAAGTGAAACTATAGTTGGATAGCTTGGATTTTGGCAGTCCAAAACTTTGTTTGGGACTCAAGACCACGCCACAAAAACAACCATAATTGCACCATAAAACCAGATTTTAATGTATTTAGAGAAACATGTAGGTCTATCTTCATAATCAACTTGTCATAATTCAATTTACATATCACGCCCCTCAAATGCTCAAAATTTGTAAATTCAAAAGTTAAATAACACAGTGTATTTCTGTAAATTTATAAATAATTATTGTTTATCTGTTGACAATGGACATGTCATAAACAGCCAAACAATCTAAATCCCGCTATTCCCAATCACAGTATAACTTTCAAGCCTCGAAGTAGAAAACAGGTTGATATGAATGAGAGGAGTAATTGTTTCACACGCAAAAGCTTTAAAGTACTAGGATAATGTAATTTCCTTTCAGAAAAAAAAGGGATTTTTTCAGTGTAACCCGAAGACTCACACCCTCCTCCCAAACCTTGAAGTACCCGTCCCCGAGAAGTCCCCGCACTGAGTACTTGAGTACCCAAGCACCCCCACCTCCTCCATTCCACAACCATGCCGTTGCTGGGATGTGTATTTGAATTTCTATTTGAATTTTGAGTTTTGAATGTTTTTATTGGGTATGTAATATGTT
The DNA here is from genome assembly GCA_028749045.1 of Cupressus sempervirens. Classification (NCBI taxonomy): domain Eukaryota; kingdom Viridiplantae; phylum Streptophyta; class Pinopsida; order Cupressales; family Cupressaceae; genus Cupressus; species Cupressus sempervirens. Next base: position 292,151,422 of record CM053785.1, on the reverse strand, counting down.
ACTATGTTGAATGTCAATGGTTCTAATTCATGTTGAAATTTTGCTATGTTCAAGTATTTTGATTTGGTATGTTCTAGTGAACTACTGAAACATCATTTCATAACTAGCATTTCAAGTTCTATATGTATATTATACAACAGCCCTCTCTGGCCCGTCCTCCCCTTGCCACTGTCCCTTGGCCATCCCCTTGCCGTCCTGAAAATGAGGCTCATTTTCCTTGCATCTCGGAAACTCTCCCTGACGTCCCGAAGTACCCCTGTACTGGTGTAACACTGAAACTTTTTAATATTTTAGCCCTATCTTATTTGTAACTCGTGGACATTTTTCACATTTTGGTGCTATCTTTTGGGTCTTTCATTTGAATTTGTAATGGGCCTTTCATTGTGCATCAATAATCATCCCATTTTCCTTGCTATTTGCAGTTCCAATTTGGAATTATTGCTCTGAGTTTCTAGTTTTAGAGGTGCAAGAATCTCCCTAGTTTGTTAGGTTTATCCAAATTTTTGAAGCCTTCAATTGAAGACAAATTTGGGATAACCATTGTATTTGGCTCTGTTCAATATTGTTTGAATATAAGAGTATTTAATTTGTAACAAGCTATTTTCTTAGCTTTCATCTTGATCATTTAACTCAACATAAAATACAAGTGTTCAATCTTTCTGAGAGTGTACTTGCATTACTGAGCCCATTCTGTGCTTCAGGAACACTTCAAAGTAATGTAGGGAAGAAAGTATCATCAGGGCAGTTTTACTACCTAACTGTAGATCGATTGGTCCCCCTACACACTTCCTTCTTGAAATGGCCCTGACCTTTGTAGGGGATGTAAGTATGCCGATGAACTAGCCATCTTAATTTGATATATGATCCTACATAGCTGTAGTTGGTCATGCTCTATAGCTACTCCTAAGTAGTATGATCTATTCGTAACAATACGAACTGACTAACACTAGCATAGCTTAGTGTACCTTGGCCATGGTATTCTAGATACAAGCGCATATAGGACGTCTAGTCAGGTTCTTCACTTTATGTCATGTCCCCAAACTTTAATGTAATAATTAAATTAAATAAATAAATTAATTGGTCCTTGAATTTAAATAATATAATAAAAGGACCTTTAATTAATTAATATGGGGCCCAAGTTAATAATATTTGTATTTGTGGTTTTGATTAATTTAGCTTATCTCGGGCCCATTTTTAAGTTAATTGTTTCTGCAGGTGTTGCTATTGGCTATCTTTGTAAACACTCGGGAGTATGATCCTACATAGCTCTAGTCGGTCATGCTCTATAGCTCCTCCTAACTTGTATGATCTATTCATAACAATACGAACTGACTAACACTAGCATAGCTTAGTATACTTTGGCCATGGTTTTCTAGATACAAGCACATATAAGACGTCTAGTTAGTTTCTTCACTTTATGTCATGTCTCTAAACTTTAATGTAATAATAAAATAAAATAAATAAATAAATTGGTCCTTGAATTTAAATAATATAATAAAAGGACCTTTAATTAGTTGCTTTAATTAATTAATATGGGGCCCAAGTTAATAATATTTGTATTTGTAGTTTCGATTAATTTAGCTTATCTTGGACCCATTTTTAAGTTAATTGTTTCCGTAGGTGTTGTTGTTGGCTATCTTTGTAAACACTCGGGAGTTCCTCTGAAGGGTATTTAAGCACAACATGTAGGTAGTAGTTGTCATACGATTTGGATTATTTTTTTTGTATTGCGAATTCCTGTTGGAGTTCTCTGTTGTTCGCGATTTCGGAAGTGAAAGATCTTCGCTACTTGGCTAGTTCAATTTCAGTGGGACTCAACCTTCACCCTATTCCGATTCTCTGTATTACTTTGCTTCGGTTCTGGCACATTTGAAGCACCATCATTGTCTGCTGAAATATATTTACATGATGTAGATTGCCCATCTTTGTGTTGATTTATGTTTGTTATTGGCGATTGTCTTAACTTGTATTGGATTCGGCATGGTGGAAGGCACACACACACAGACTCCACTATTATTTGGCACAAACCCATCTCCATCCTTACGGACTGGTAGTTGTATGACCCACCAAACAACCATCACCCTGTCATATGCCATCACCATTCCTTTGTCGTAAGCCAACACCTCAAATTCCATAGCTGTACGATCATCCTTCCACATTACGGTACGACACCTAGCCAACATCACCGTACGGTCACATTACCTCTACAGTACAGACTTACACTCCACTCGCATGATTTGAATCGTACGAACATACCATTCCAACTTCACTGTACAGACAACTTGCTATCGCCGTACACCACTTGTTGGTCTTGTTTATTGTATGAACAAGGGAAATTCCAGTTGATTCGCCGCATGTAGTGAACTATATACATTTTTAAACTTGAAATCTAAGGCCGACGGGCATAGGAACATTACAGTGGTATCAGAGCAATTGCCTTTGGGTCGAGATCCCCTTCAAAAAGTCATTGCCTTCGGGTTGAGATCCCCTTTGGACCAAGATTGCCTTCGGATTGAGATTGCCTCCGGACAGAGATCCCCTTCGTGCTGAGATTGCTTTCGGGTCAAGATCGTCGAGATCTCCTTTGAGAAGTCATAGCCTTCAAGTTGAGATTTCCTTCGAGTTGAGATTGCCTTCGAGTTGAGATTGCCTCTGGAGAAAGATCCCCTTTGGGCCGAAATTGGCTTTGTCGCCTTCGGGTTAAGATCCCCTTCTGGTCGAGATCCGCTTTGGGTTGAGATTTCCTTCGGATCGAGATTGCCTTCGGACAGAGATCCCCTTCGGGACGAGATCCCCTTCGAGTCGAGATTACCTTCGGATTGAGATTGCCTCTGGACAGAGATCCCCATCAGATCGAGATTTCTTTTGGATAGAGATCCTCTTCGGGATGAGATTCCCTTCGAGCCGAGATCTCCTTCAAGAAGTCATTGCCTTCGGACTGGGATTCCCTTCAGGTTGAGATCCCCTTTGGGCCGAAATTGCCATCGGATCGAGATTGCCTCTGGACAGACATCCCCTTTGGGTTGAGATTGCCTTTGGATAGTGATTCCCTTTTGGACGAGATCCCCTTCGGGCCGAGATTGCCTTTAGGCCAAATTTGCCTTGGGGACATTACACTTTAGTCAACTTTGCACTTTTTGATATAAATTATGTTATCTAATTTCTTAATCAAACAACTTTTGGTTCAACTAGACCTACCATTCCGCTCTTAATGCACAATATGAAAATGAGGTTCATTATCAGTCAGTTGATCAGAATTCAGCTACACTAACCTTTCATTTTGGGCTGTCACACAAACAATGATCATGGTTTACAGATCCTATGATAAAACTTTAGGAATGTAGGCTTATTAGTTGTTTTCAATGTCGTCGTTGTGCATTATAACCAATGATATTTATCTATCAAATTGGATGTACTACCAACTTTCTATTTTTAAAGTTCTGTTGTCCTGCATTTTGTCACCACAAATTGTTGGTAATAGCACAAAACTTTTTCAAGCTAGTTTCACGTATCACTAAGTTGAATTTGGTATTTAATTGCTCAATGTTGATCGATCAATCAAATCCAATTCTTATATCAAATAGTTTTGTTGAAGGCTTTCTTCAAGTCTGTTTTGTTTTGTTTTTTGTTGAGCCTTTGCTTAATTTTTGAGGCCTTCATCGTTCTTTTCTCTACTTTTGAGTTTGTGTTTGTTGGTTTTTAGTCTTTTGGTTTTGCTCATGTCATGGCTTTCGGTTTCCCCTTCCATTTGGTCTAACGTAGAGCATAATCAAAGTTGTCAGCCAAGAGTTATGGTCGTTTTAGTGCCTCAAAAGTGGACTTTTTGATGCAACAACATGAATTTAAAATATCATGTTATATTTTTCATTTGACATTCACTTTTTTGAAAAATATAGCTAAAATACACTTAATGTTATGTTTTTAAGTTATTTTATCATTAAAATTTTTACTTAAAGTAACTATGGTGCACCTTATGTTATAATTTTAAGTTGAGTTACTTTTTGAATTTTCACTTAAAGTGACTATATAAACTATAGTGTCAGTTTAATTTTTGATATTTAAATTAAATGCTCATTTAAATGTTACTTTTAAAATGATATTTATGTGTTATATTTTTAATATGATATATAAATATTGTTTATGTCTCATTAAAGTAACATTTTAATGAAATTAAATTGATATATGTTTGTTAAATGACTTTAAGTTATCAAAAGTGGACATTTTATATGCAATTACATGTAAAATCCATCAAAAGTGGATATTTTACGTGTCACTGCACATAAAGTTCAACTTAAAAGCGTAAGATTGTCAAAAGTGGACGTTTTTGGTGTCATTACATCAAAAAGTGAGTTTTATATGTCACTGTGTCAAATACATGAGATTTCACTTAAAATATGCAGTCCTCCCCAAAAGGTCTGATTTTGACCAAATGCATGTTTTAAAATGTGTCATGCAACCCAAAAGGTGTGATTTTCCCTGTGAAGAGTTTTTAAAATATGCATGTCACCCCACAAGGTGCGATTTCAACCTAAACCATATTTTAAAACATGTTGCGCCTCCCAAAAGGTGCGATTTTGGAAGAACACATGCATTTGCTCTCCAAGAACCCGATTTTGCACATTGTGAGAGATTTACGTGATGTTTTTGCATGAGATCTTCTCTAATAGGGTCGTTTTTGCTTGGCAATGGATTTCTAACATAAAATATAGATTGCTAAAAGACGTTTTTCCAAGCTCTATCATAGGTCACGTTTTTGGTTAAAACTTCAAATAAATCAATTTTTGATCAACGTTTTTGCCTCAAGAGGAATCATTTTGGCATTATTTGGTGATTGCATTGCATATTGGTAATTGATTTGGTGTTAAACAACCAAAACGATTTGATGTCTTGCCTTGGTGAAAAATGTTTTTCACCAAAAATGTCCCATAAGCTTGTGCATGCAAAAACGTTGGATCTTAGAGCAATAATAGGGCACATTTTGGCATCTTTCATCCAAAATGCCTTGTTTGTTGCCTTCTCCCATTCGAATTTGTAAAGTTGGAAAAAGTCTATGATGCAGGAGCATCCAGAGGTATAAGGGCAATCCTGTGTCACCCAAAAAAAATGTACTTAGACTTAGTTTCTCTTTCATGTGTTTTCATTTTTGGACACCCATTTGGGTCAATAAAGGTTCCAACTCTCACAGTTCCACTATCAGTGAACTAGAAAAGCCCGAAAAAATAGGAGCATGTAATTGGGTCATCATTTTGGTAAACTAGAAGGTGTGAATTGGCGAGATGAATGTAATTGTGATTTAGAGCATTCCAGAAAAAGAATCAGGTCAAAAGGCCCCACGGTTTGAAAGTTATTACAGTTTTTCGAGTTTTGGAGACTTCCTAAGAATGCTTCAAAGTTAGGTTAGGGGCATTAAATGACTTCGAAAATGGGGGGCGAGCGAAGCTTGTCCGTAGGGCTATAGAGCGCCTTGAGAGCTTTCCGAAAATGTAAATGGTTCGTCAATCGGAGCTACGGTTCAAAAGTTATGCCTCCCGGAAGTTCGGTTACCGTTTTTAGATTCTTCTAGATTTGCGCCGACTTCTAACACAGTTTCTGGAACCTTCTATTTGGTCGGTGGATGCCTACTAGCACTTTCTAGAATGTACTCCTAGTCCTTAACCCTCCAGGGTCTATTTAAGGAGACTTCTGGCATTGTAAAAGGCATTTCAGAGTGGAGTTTGAGAGGAGGTACTGAAAGGAGAAATTATCTCCAGATTTATGCTATTGTAAGCCTTAGGGCATGTTTTGAAGTTTATTTTTTTTGTACTGAATGTACTAGCTTATTTTTCAGTTAATACAATTCCCCTTTTCTATTTTGTCCATTCTGTTTTTGGGTTGTGTCCCCATCAAGTGGTATCAGAGCTGGTTTTCCTGAGTGTGTAGACAGAGCGCCGACTGTGAGGCAGTTTGCACCAGGACTGTGTGGTTGTGGGTTTGAGTTAAGAAGATGCCTCCACGAAGAGAGTGTGGTGGAAGGGCCAGAGCCCTCCAAAGGCAGGGGCAAGCATTGCAAGAGGAGCTCCATAGAGGAGCAAATGTTGCCGCAGGTGACGACAGCGAGGATGACAATGAAGAAGAAGGGGAATTTGACGGAGAAGTTTTGAATCATGCAGAGGAAAGGCTTTTTAGGGCCATTACTAAGTTTGGGAAAAGACCTACAATTGAAGTGGGTGTATTTTCATGAAATCTGAAACCAGATGAGTTGATCGATTGGATCAATGAACTGGAAGAATACTTTGAGTATGAGGATATCAGGGACCCAGATAGGGTTAAGTTTGCAAAGGCCAAACTGAAAGGCGATGCCAAAATCTGGTGGCAAGAGGTTCAATTGGAAAGAAACAGAAGAGGAAAGGAGAAGATCACAAGATGGGATCGCATGGTGGACAAATTGAAGAAGTAGTCCATTCTTGTGGACTACGAGCTTGATTTGTTTAAGAAGATGCATGGGTTAAAGCAAGCAAGAAGATCAGTCCAAGAATATACAGAGGAATTTTGTCGACTCTTGATTAGAGCGGGGCATGCAGAAGCAAATAAGGAGAAGGTTGCTCGTTATATCAGTGGGTTGCGACCTAGCATCCAGGAGGAATTAAGTCTCGTAAGAATGACCAACGTTGAAGAGGCATACCAGTTTGCCCTACGAGTTGAAGAGAAGCTGAATAAAAGGTTTGAAGGAAGACAAAGAGGGCGCGGTCAAGGAGGAAGGGGAAGCGGTAGATCATCTGGAGGCCGCAATGAAACCCAAAAGAAAAATGAAGATGTGGTTACTAGCAGGAATCAGAGGAATGAGGGTTTCAACCGCTCCCATGATCAAGACTTTGGAAATCAAAGAGGAAGAGGTAGAGGACGTGGACAAGGAAGAGGGGGCTTCCATGGTACCTGTTTCCATTGCAATGAAGAAGGTCATCGTGCCTTTGAATGCCCTCAACGACAAGGAAGGACAGATAGGAGAGCTGAGGGCCAAGCTAGGGTTGCTCATGTGGATGAGGATGCACAATCATCACATTCAGAGGATGCAGAAAGAGGAGAGACCTTGGTAAATGAAAGAGTCCTACTAAGTGGTGAGATTGAACCAGGACAACGGAGGAGTTTGTTTCGTACCAGATGCAAGTGTGAGGATAAATGTTGTGACGTGATCATTGATGGTGGTAGCATTGATAACTTGGTATTAGAAGAGATGGTCTCTAAGCTAAAGCTCAAGAGGGAGAAGCATCCCCAGCCCTATCAGATTGCTTGGGTAAAAGATGATCATAAGGTCCTGGTAAGTGAACAATGTTTAGTGAAATTCAAAATTGGGAGTTACCATGATGAAGTTCTCTGTGATGTTATTTCGATGGATGTTTGCCATCTATTGTTGGGTAGACCATGGCAGTTTGATAGACATGCAATACATGATAGACATGCAAACACATACTCTCTAACAAAGGATGGAGTTCGCCACAAATTGAAGCCCATGAAAAAGGAAGATGAAAAGGTATGTAGCAGTGCTAGGATTTGTCTTGTTGATGGAAGGAAGTTTTTAGATGGCATGAAACATCAGCATATGTGCTATGCTTTGATTCCTAGGAAAGATAAAGAAGGTAGTAGTGAAATACCACTTGAAGTTTCAGATTTACTAGGGGAGTTTGGAGATATTATCTTTGATAATGTTCCAGATGTATTGCCACCAATAAGTCAAATAAGTCATCAGATAGATCTGATTCTAGGAGCTAGTTTGCCTAACAAGGCTGCTCATAGGATTACTTCTACTGAAATAGAGGAGCTAAATAGACAGGTTCAGGAGTTGTTGAGGAAGGGCGTGATTCGAGAGAGCTTGAGTCCATGTGCAGTACCTGCACTACTCGCACCAAAGAAGGATGGAGAGTGGAGGATGTGTACAGATTCTCGAGCTATAAATAGGATCACCATCAAGTACTAGTTTCCTTTGCCAAGGATGGATGATCTTATGGACTGCTTGAGTGGAGCTCAGTACTTCACAAAGATAGATCTGAAGAGTGGTTATCACCAGATACGGATTCAAGAAGGAGATGAGTGGAAAACAGCCTTCAAGACCAAGGAGGGTCTTTATGAGTGGTTAGTCATGCCCTTTGGATTGACGAACGCCCCAAGCACCTTCATGCGGCTCATGAATGAGATACTTAAGAAGTTCTTGGGAAAATTTGTTATTGTCTATTTGGATGATATTTTAATTTTCAGCAAGATTTTGGAAGAACATTTACTGCATATTCGTAGTGTCCTTGAAAGGCTAAGGGAAGAGAAACTGTTAATTAATCTGAAGAAGTGTATCTTTGCAAAAAGGGAGTTAGTCTATTTGGGGTTTGTTATATCACCTGAAGGTCTCAAAATGGATCCAGAGAAGGTAAAAGCCATCTTGGAATGGCCTACTCCAAGGTCTGCTACTGAGGTAAGATCATTTCATGGTCTTGTTAGTTTTTACAGGAAGTTTATTAAGAATTTCAGTGGCATATGTGCACCCCTAACTGATACAGTAACAGGGGATAGAAAAGGGTTCAAATGGACTGCAGCAACTGCGAGAAGTTTTGAATTGCTGAAGAAGAAGGTAACAGAACAACCTGTGTTGGCACTTCCAGATTTTAGAAAAGTTTTTTAGGTGGATTGTGATGCCAGTGGTAGCGCTATTGGGGCTGTATTAAGCCAAGAAAGTAAGCCTATTGCATATTTTAGTGAAAAATTGAATGATGCAAAGAAGTATTCTGTTTATGATCAAGAGTTTTATGCAATAGTTCAAGCCTTAAATAAATGGAGGCATTATTTATTGCCAAAGGAATTTGTTTTGTATACTGATCATCAGGCATTATAGTACCTAAATAGCCAAGGTAAATTGAATCAGAGGCATATGAAGTGGGTAGAGTTCTTGCAGAGTTATACATTTGTGTTGAAGCATAGAAGTGGAAAATCTAACAGGGTTGCATATGCACTACGTAGGATACAGTTGTTGCTTACAGTAATGCAGGTTGAAGTAGTTGGGTTTGATGAACTCAAGAATTTGTACCTCGAGGATCCTGATTTTGCTGAAGCATGGAAAGCTTGTAAAGAACCTGTTGCTGTAGATAGAACCAAGTGGTTAGACTATTTGATTCAGGATGGCATGTTGTTCAAGGGTAGTCAATTGTGCATACCAAGGAGTTCCATGAGGGAAAATTTGATTAAGGAGAAACACAATGGAGGGATGGCAGGACATTTTGGTCGAGATAAGACCATTGCCATTCTTAGAGAACATTATTTTTGGCCTCAAATTTCACAGGATGTGAAGAAGTTTGTACAGAGTTGCCAGGTTTGTCAAGTTGCCAAGGGGTTTAGTCACAATACTGGCCTATATCAGCCATTGGCTGTTCCATCAAGGCCATGGGAGGACATAAGTATGGATTTTGTTTTTGGATTGGCAAGGACACAAAGGGGTAATGACTTAGTATTCGTGGTGGTTGATAGGTTCTCCAAAATGGCACATTTCATTCCATGCCACAAAACTCACGATGCTGTCCATATTGCAGACTTGTTTTTCAAAGAGGTGGTAAGACTACATGGTCTTCCAAGGAGTATAGTTTTTGATAGAGATACTAAATTTGTGGGGTATTTCTGGAGGACATTGTGGAAAAAGTTAAGAACCAACTTGAAATTCAGTTCCGCGTATCACCCACAAATTGATGGCCAAACAGAAGTGGTAAATAGAAGTCTGGGCAATTTGCTGAGATGTTTAGTTGGGGATAAGCCCAAGGGATGGGATTTGATTCTACCACAAGCAGAGTTTGCTTACAATAACTCTACAAATAGGAGTACTGGAAAATCACCATTCCAAATTGTATATGGGAATAGCCCAAGGATTGCACCAGAATTGAGGAAGATAGAGCAAGGGGAGAGGACAAGTGCTGAAGCGGAAGAATTTGCTGAACATATCAAGCGTCTACATGAGGAGGTTCAGGCACACATTATCAAGATGAATCAAGAGTATAAAGCTAGGGCTGATCAAAGGAGAAGACATAAGGAATTCCAAGTAGGGGATCTAGTCATGGTGCACTTACGAAAAGAAAGATTTCCAGCCGGTACTTACAACAAGCTGAAAATGAAGAAATTTGGCCCCTGCAAAATTTTGAAGAAACATGACTCAGGAAATGCCTATCAAGTGGAGCTGCCAGATGGTATTCATATTTCTCCCATTTTCAACATTGCAGATTTAACAGAGTATCATGATGATGGTGCAGATGAGGAGCTGGTGTTAAAGCCATGTCCAATTCCTGCTTCTAAGAAGGAGGAGATAGAAGACATTATAGATCATCGTGTGGGTAGGAGTACCAGAAACAGGCAGTATGAAGAGTATTTGGTAAAATGGAAAGGACGACCGATCAAGGACTCAACTTGGATTTCAGCAACTGAGGTTTCCCATTTGGGATTTCCTCTACCATTCATAAAGTGACAGGGTCACTTTTCAATCTACCCTGGGTGTTTGATGCAGGAGCATCCAGAGGTATAAGGGCAATCCTGTGTCACCCAAAAAAAATGTACTTAGACTTAGTTTCTGTTTCATGTGTTTTCATTTTTGGACACCCATTTGGGTCAAATAAAGGTTCCAACTCTCACAGTTCCACTATCAGTGAACTAGAAAAGCCCGAAAAAATAGGAGCATGTAATTGGGCCATCATTTTGGTAAACTAGAAGGTGTGAATTGGCGAGATGAATGTAATTGTGATTTAGAGCATTCTAGAAAAAGAATCAGGTCAAAAGGCCCCACGGTTTGAAAGTTATTACAGTTTTTCGGGTTTTGGAGACCTCCTAAGAATGCTTCAAAGTTAGGTTAGGGGCATTAAATGACCTCGAAAAGGGCCGAAAAATGGAGTACGAGCGAAGCTCGTCCATAGGGCTATAGAGCGCTTCGAGAGCTTTTCGCAAATGTAAACGGTTCGTCAATCGGAGCTACGGTTCAGAAGTTATGCCTCCCGGAAGTTCGGTTATCGTTTCTAGATTCTTCTAGATTTGCGCCGACTTCTAACGCGACTTCTGGAACCTTCTATTTGGTCGGTGGATGCCTACTAGGATTTTCCAGAATGTACTCCTAGTCCTTAACCCTCCAGGGTCTATTTAAGGAGATTTCTGGCATTGTAAAAGGCAGTTCGGAGTGGAGTTTGAGAGGAGGTACTGAAAGGAGAAATTATCTCTAGATTTATGCTATTGTAAGCCTTAGGGCATGTTTTGAAGTTTATTTTCTTTGTACTGAATGTACTAGCTTATTTTTCAGTTAATACAATTCCCCTTTTCTGTTGTGTCCATTCTGTTTTTGGGTTGTGTCACCATCAGTCTAAGTGTTTTTGAAGACATTTTCAACATTGGAGCATCTTTTTCCTTCATTTTTGGCACTTAATCTTCATGTAAGTGGACTTATTCTTTCTTGCTATTTATTTTGTGCTTATCTTGCTCATTATGCACATTATTGCTTGATGATTGCCACTTGTTGAAATCAATGCGATGGAAAGTACATTTTTCCTTTAAAAATGAAGAAATTGTTCATTTTCATGTTTTTGGTTTTTTTCCAATTTCCAAATTCGAATTTGTGTGTTGAAGTGCTTTGCATCTTGACATGTTTTAGTCACTTTCCAAAGGTACGTTTTTCTTTTGAGTTTTTGTGCTTTGTGCTTGCTTGCCGATTTTCTTGCCTCTGGAGAAGTTACAAGTTCTTTCCCAAGAACTTCTTGTTGTTTCACTTCATGCAAAAGCATCATCACGTTCACTTCCATCTTCCATGTCACAAAACTTCGCATCTCATCGGAGAAATGCGATTACATGTTTTCCATTGCATTCACCATCCGCATGTGCATGTAATCCCATTTTTTTGTTTTCATTCACACTCATCTCATTTTTTGCATCCACTTGCACAACGTGATTACACGAAAAGCCTTACGTGTAATGGCATCTCAAAACCCTGATTTTGACTAAGTCATTTTTTGCAAAGTCAAAAAGATGTCATTTTAATCTTTCATGTACTTTGACTTCACTTTTTCATCAAAGATGACTATAAAATTCTTTTTTCCTCTTCCATTTTCCATTTCCATCTCTCTATATGCATTTGTGCCTTCATGAGCAAATACATGTTTTTGCATCCTCCATCCACTTGCGCATCTCATCTCACCTTTCATCTCCCATTGCATGTTGCACTTATATGTACTCATTTTTCATGTAATAACGTTTTGAAAGCCCTTAGTCACGTTTGAAAATCAGCAATCTTCATGCATTCCACTTTGATACATTTTCATTTCATTTCATTTCACTTCATTCCATCTTCCATTTTCCACCTTCATAACACTTCATTCTGCTTTCCATTTATTTCATATTAATTCACTACTTATGCATATGGTTTCTTATTGAAATCATTTCACTGGATCTACAAAGTCTCCATCCATTTTCGAATCTTTGTTGCTGATCGCAAATCAACTTGTATGACGATTCCTTTTGATGATGTGTTTATGTTTAGGGATTTTTGTGTTGTTGCGCAAAGGCAAGAGATGCCCTCATCATCAAAATCCAAAGGAAAGATGAAATATCAATACAATAAAGAATTGGCTCATGCAACTGCATCATCAATTGCATCTGTTCTTGATAATGTATTGGACACAATGATCGATCATGTGGACATGGCTGATTTTTTTCGGAGAGTTGAAAATTCTATTGGTGAAAAGATGAAGCGCATCAAAAGAAGTAACATTCATTTGGTGTCTGCATTTCCTATGGCAGCCATGGAACTTGATTTTGTTCTTGGATGTGCATGGTATTTTTGTCCAAAATCAAAGACTATCAAGGACACTGACGGCAAGGTTGTCATTAGCCTTAATCCAGAAGTAATTGAGCAGATTTTCAAAGTACCCCATAAAGCGGAGTGTGCAGATCTAACCAAGGAATCATCTTTGGTATGCTAGAATGAGAAGAAAGGTGATTATTAGAAATATGTCAACCAATATTTGTTAGACAATAAAAGGAACAACTTCTCAAGATGGCCAAAGACCGTTCATCGGTCTAACTTCAAACAAGAGTACAAGGATCTCATCATCCTTCTTTGCAGAGTTTGCGGTCTCAAAGATTTTATTGATTTTGAGCCATGGATGTACAAGTTCATCTTTCAAAATGTGGAAAACAGAGAACAAATCTTTTGGGGAGAGTTGATTAGCACTGCACTTTGCCAGCAGGTACTCAACATGGGAACTTTAGCACCCTTGTACATGAACTCCTACCTTGTCTACATTGCTGTTGCCATGGGATCTTTCTTTGGTCTCTCAAACAAGGGAGATCATCTTTGGATTCCTGTTTGGGATTACTATGACCAAATCACTCTGGCAAACAATAAATTTCATTATAGAAGAGTCCAAGATGCCTTCTTTGGGCATTTTCGATGCTTATTTAATAGACAATTATCTTTCAAGAGGGTATCTGATGCAACATGGGAAAAGGTGAATCAATACAGGGGTATTTTCATTCAATTTCCAAATTTTACATACTTAAGAGTTGGGTATTTCAAAGGAGAACTGTATACCTTACCTCAGTATGCTACAGATCAAATCATCTTGATGGAGCTTGCTAGACAACTCATGGACGTGCAAAGTGATCAACATGCTATGCATAGACTTTGTTTTGGCATTACTTCAGCCAAACCCTTGGCGATTGACAACTATTCAATCAATTCTGTGCCCAAACCAAAGGACATGGAAGCAGAGTTGCAGTTGATCACCTTGAAGAAGTTCAAGGCCAGATTCGACTTTGATTACTGAGAAATGAATTCTCAAATGAAAAGAGCTTACACACATGTTCATCGGATTGAGAACATCTAGATTGATACGAGAACAGAGCTTGACATAATGAAGATGGACTATTGCAGATTAACCCTTCAATAGATAATTGATCTCAACATGTTGGAGATTCCTTCAGATTTCCAAGTTGACGATAATGACGACATCCTTGATCTGGAGTTTCATCAAGTCGACTTTGATAAGAAATGCCCTTTTCCTATTCAGTGGCAACAGAAGGAAGGTACATCCATCATGGATAGATTTCAGTCCATCTTGGTAAACACCAACAAATGGCTGAAAAATAAAGGCCTTAAAAGAGTTAATTTTAAGATGGGCTTGGATTGTGGAAGCTTCGGCCCTCCTAGCAGGAAGTCACAGCTAGAGATTACAGGGAAAGATGGTGCCTCATCTTCTAATACTAAGGGTTCTCTCAAATTCAAGTTAAAGGGTGGAAATGGCTCTAAGTCACCTCAGATCTTTGACCAGTTCAAGAATCAGAGGAAGAATTAGAAGAGGAACTAGAGACATTATCGGATAAAGAAGATACAAACGAAGAAGGGGATGTCATGATCATATCTCCACCAAAACCTGTACAAACTCATGCACCATGCATACATGAAGCACCTTTTCTAGATGAAATAGATGACGACGTGGATTCATTCTCCATTGTTTTCACTCCTCCTATTCCTGTTTTGAAAGTTAATATAATGGCTCTTCCTATTTCTTCCGGTGCTCCTCTCATTTGTTGAAGTATAGCTTCAGTCAAAGTAATACTGAACATTTCAAATTGGTTTTATGATTATATTGAAGGTAAGAATACACATATACATATACCTATGTGTGTATATAAATAAATAAATAAATAAATAAATATATATATATATATATATATATATATATATATATATATATATATATATATATATATATATATATATATATATATATATATATATATATATATACACGTATGTGCATATATATATGTGAGTGCAATTAATATTTTGCCAGTGATATCGGGCTTCACTTGTTATTGAACATATTACCATCACCGATTTATATTGCTGTTATGTATTGGTTATAATTTGTATTGGGCGTGATTACTGCCGCCGATCATTAACTTAGTAATTGCATTGTTATCAAAGGATAATCAAGTAGTCATGCCCACGTATGGGGACATGACCCTTCGTTGGTTATATAATATCATTTCTTCGGTGGGGACTTAACATAAATCATTCACAAGTCATATATGCAGTCCCAGTGATCTTTCTGTCTGTAATGTCCCCTCTTTAGTTCGACATGGCATTGATCATGGATTTGCCTATTCCAGACTCTCGTAGGCAAATGGTGTGGAAAGAGAGTCAATTCTCCGGATCAGATAGTCATATCTTGCTCTTGAAGAAGTGTTAAGACGTTATATTTTATCATTATGTGATATTGGGGCCCACATGTTATAATTTAATTTGAGTTGCACTTTTTTATTTTATAAAATTACTTTATTATAAAAAGTGCATTATAATGAGAATTTATAAAGGATGTTTCTAGAAGTTCTAGCAACTTCTTAGAAAAGTGAATAAATAGAGGGTTGGGCCTCTCATTTGGACATGCTTGGATTTGAGAACTCTTCTACTTCTTCATTGTGAAGACATTTGTAGACTTTGGATCTGCAAATTATTATTCGATCTTTGGGAACGAATCACTCCCTTGGATTGGCGACTTTGAGGGTGTGAAATATCACCTGAATTGTTGCATAATTGGAGTTGGTATTCAGCCATCTCATTGGAGCTTATTGAGAATTCGTTGTTAGGGTTTGTTTTTGGTTGGAATAAGGATTTCAGATTTGCCCTATCATTGGAGAAGCATTTGACAAAAGTTTGAAGACAGAATAAGTGCATTTTCAGAATTGGCAAAGCAGGGTTCGGAACCACATAATTGCTCATATCTCCTCAACCCCTTGGAGTTATTTTTTTATGGTTTTACAGGGTTACTACCTAACCCTAGGCGCCCATTTTCCTTGCATTTGGGGGTCCCAAAACCCTAATATTATTTTATTTCAGCAGCCGTACAGGTACGGCCTGGTACGGCCTTGCTAGTTTGGGCAGCAGCAGCAAATTAAGGACAGTTTGGGGGTGCGGTTGGAGGTCTTCATCAACGATCTGCAGCAAAACGTGGTGTTCTTCCATAGTTCTTCAAACCAGGTTCTTGCATTCTGAAATATATGTCAATTTTTGGGTAAATTTGCTATCATACAGTCATTGTAATAATCAGTCCAGAATTGGTAATAAAACAATTTCAGAATTTATTGCATTGTAATTGAAATATCGTTCAAAGGCTTTATATATATTGTAATTCTGCGATTATATTCTGAAAGTATCAAATCTGAAATTGCCATATTTTGAATATTATTACTGTTATTATTCATTACATGCCAAGTGTTTGACAAATTCCTAAGTTCGGTTTAAGGGTTTCAGTGGCCTTTATAGAGAGGGTCATTATAGTGGTATCAGAGCTATAAGTCTTGCCATCCTGTGGAGGTCTTATAGGGAATTTGGAACAGCTGGATAGGAGGGAAAGTGTTTGACAAAATGTCAAAACACTAAAATCAGAGCATGCGACAAAGGCCTTATAATTTTCACAATACCAAAGCAAGACAAGATAGGATTTCTGACCTGCAGAGCGAACAGTCTAGCTCATCTATCCAGGTGGACATAGAATCCAGTCATACAGACACAGGGGAGGTATTTTTTGATCAAGACTACGACTACAATATGGATAGAGGCGGGAATGCCGGTCCAGATCCGCAAGAGGAAAGATTTTTACAGTTATTAGACACCTTGGCACAGGGACAGCGATTAGCTGAACAAAGAGCACAAGAACAGAATCAGAGAATGGAGCTTATGATGCAGATGATGGCTCGACAAATGGGGTTGAACGCTAACATAGGTGGAGGAAATAATCAGAATGGTCACAATCAGAATGGGAATAATCAGGATGAGAGACATAATGGAGGCGAACAAATTGGGAACAATTTCGGTCATGCCCCCCAGCAAGCTAGGACAGTGAGTTCGAGGCCTATGATTCCTACGTTCCTTCCTAGAGCTCCAGAGCAGTCGGTACCAGAACCCCAGATCACTGACATACAGGATCAGCTGAGGAGAGATTGGGAAGCAGGAGGACTAGATTTTACAGCTGCAATCACCTTTAGAGAGTATATGGATGTGCGAATGAAGCATATGCCTCGTGGACAAGACAGGACTCAGAACTATGAGCTACGAAAGAAAGTAGGCAAACTACAGTTACCATATTATGATGGCTCGGGGAAGTCTACAGCAAGAGCTTGGGTTCAAAAGCTTGACACATACTTTCAATTGAACCCTATGTCTGAGGAAGAAGCTATTAAGTATGCAGCAATTCACCTGGATGGGTTAGCACACGAATGGTGGCATCATGGTATGATCACTATGGGTCATGCACACATTACCTCATATGTGGAGTTTACGGAGAGACTGATTGAACGTTTTGATAAGAAAGATCCAGAACTCCATTTCAAGGAATTAGCCCAGCTTAAACAGTGGGGCTCATTGGAAACATACATTTCAGAGTTTCAGAAACTTGCAGTGTTAGTAACAGATGTATCTGAACGAAGGCTATTGGTTTTATTTATGGATGGGTTAGTTGATCCGTTGAGAGGGTGGATTAAAGCTCTCAACCCTCCCACTTTGCAGGAAGCCATTAAGAAAGCTCGTGACATGGATTCCTCTTCAGCTTCTAAAAATAAATTTCAGGCAAAGAGTTTCCCTTCAGGAAAAGATAAGGACAGGAAACCCTTTCATAGAGAGGCACAGCTACCTAAGGAAGAAAGTAAGAGGCTGGACAAGGAGACACTTAATGACTTGCGTAGGAAGAAGCTATGCTTCTATTGCAAAGGCCCGTATGAGTACGGCCATGACTGTCCTATGAGGCCAAAAGGGAAGGCCAACCGGGCAATGTGGGCTTATTACGAAGGCTCAGATTCAGATGGTTCAGAACATCATGATGAGGATCCTGATGAAGCAGAGGGAGAACAGGAGATAGACAGTGCAGGGCAAAGGCAGGAAACAGAGCTACATTTACAGGAAGCACGACTGTCTAGTATCCAGAGAGAGGGATCTTTCAGACTTCGGGGAGTCTTGGCTGGGCAAAAGGTTATTACATTGTTGGACACAGGTGTCACGCATAATTTCATTGATGCACGATTTTTAGAGAAGCGTGGACTCATTACTGAGGAGTTCGAAGGACTAAGAGTCAAGGTAGCTGATGGATACACTCTTCGTTGTGACAGGATGGTACGAGACTTACCTTTGCGCTTGAACAACTATGAGTTTAAGGCGGATTATCTTGTGGTCAACATGGGTGACATGGACATAGTACTTGGGATGCAGTGGCTACATTCATTGAAGGTGGTTACCCTGAGATTAGAGGATATGGAGATACAATTCGAAATGAATGGTAGGACTCATGTGCTAAAGGCTATCAGTAATGGAGACATCAGGACTATCTCATTTAGGCGGCTGGAGAGATTAACTAGGCATAATGATATAGAGTGGGCAGCAGTTTGTACTTTGATACCTACACAGGAGGAGCAACATAAGGCGGAATATCATCCTGATATTCAGAAGTTGAGGATTAAGTACGAAAAGGTATTCAGTGAGATTCCACCAGGCAGGCCACCGGACAGAGGCATTGAGCATATTATTGAGCTGGAGGAAGGTGCTAAACCTATCATGGTCACACCATATCGACATCCAAAGCGACTCAAGGATGAGATCGAAAGGACCATTGAGGAGTTGCTAGCGATGGGGCACATCCGACCCAGTAAGTCACCTTTTGCATCTTCTATTGTTTTGGTAAAAAAGAAGGATGGAACGCTTCGGATGTGTATTGATTACAGGGCATTAAATAAGAGAACCATTAAGAACAGGTATCGTATTCCTCGCATTGATGAGTTGATAGATGAATTGCATGGGGCCTGTTATTTCACGAAAATTGATTTGAGATCAGGATATCATCAGATCAGAGTCCGTGAACAGGATATTGAGAAAACTGCTTTCAGATGTCATTGTGGGCACTTTGAGTTTGTAGTCATGCCTTTCGGCCTGACCAATGCACCTGCCACTTTCCAGTCCACTATGAACAGAGTTTTCCACCATCAGTTGAGGAAATTCGTGCTGGTGTTTTTTGATGACATTTTGATCTATAGCCGATCATGGCAGGAGCATCTAGAGCATTTGGAGACGGTGTTGAGCATTCTACAGAAGGAGTCCTTGTATGCAAAGGAGTCCAAATGTGACTTAGGGATGAGCGAGCTGTTATATTTAGGACACATCATTAGTGCAGAGGGAGTGCGGATGGATCCTGAAAAGATTCGCGCTATTGTTGATTGGCCTCCACCAGAGAACCTTACACAGTTAAGGGGGTTCCTTGGTTTATGTGGTTTTTATCGCAGGTTTGTCAGTGGCTACTCACGACATGCAGCTCCCATGACAGATTTACTGAAAAAAGGGGAATTTGTGTGGACTCAGAAGGCACAGGACTGTTTTATGAGATTTAAGGAGATAATGACTACCTGCCCAGTTCTAGCATTACCTGATTTTACGAAGCCATTTGAGCTTCAATGTGATGCATCTGGAGAGGGAGTAGGTGCTGTACTTATGCAGAATAAGCACCCCATAGATTATGAGAGCAGGAAGCTCAGAGGCCCTGAGCGTTCATTCAGTATATATGATAAGGAGATGTTGGCCATCATGCATGCTTTGGCCAAATTCAGACAATATCTTGTGGGTAGCAAGTTTTGTATTAAAACTGATCATAACAGTCTGAGGCATTTCTTGGGACAGCAGGACCTGAATGATCGCCAACAAAAGTGGGTAAGTAAGTTGCAGGCATATGATTTTGACATCTCATATGTCAAGGGAACTCAGAATGTTGTTGCAGATGCTCTATCTCGAAGGCCACACCTCACTATTATGGTTCAGATATCAGAGGATTGGCGACACTTGATTATAGCAGAGTATGCCAGGGATACATGGGCCTCCGATATAGTAGAGGGAACAGTGATTGATACCAGATACACACTTGTGGATGATTTGATCATTTACAAGAACAGGATTTACCTAGTCCCAGGATCGAAGGTTAAGCAATTGATTATGAGAGCACTTCACGACTCACCGACAGCAGGCCATCCCGGGTACTTCAAGACTTACAAGTCGGTTCGAGAGCGGTTCAATTGGAAGGGGCTGAAAGCTGATGTTTTGCAGTATGTTCGAGAGTGTCATGTTTGCCAGCAAAACAAACAAGAACACAGCTATCCGGCAGGGCTCCTACAGCCACTTCCGATTCCCGACAGGAAGTGGGAATGCATCTCCATGGACTTTATCACAGGTTTGCCCAAGGTACAAGGACGAGATTGTATTTATGTGGTGGTAGATAGATTAACGAAATATGCTCATTTCTTTCCTATCACCACTACACATTCAGCAGCTCAGGTGGCAGAGGTTTTCTTTCGGGAGGTTTTCAGATTGCACGGCTTGCCTCAGAACATTGTGAGTGATAGGGATAGCCGTTTCATGAGTCACTTTTGGCAGGAGGTATTCCGGTTATGTGGCACGGAGCTTACACCCAGCACTAGCTATCACCCACAAACCGATGGTGAGACAGAAATTGTGAACAAATGGGTGGAAGGGTATTTAAGGAATTATGTGGCAGCTCAGCAGCGAGCTTGGGTCAGATGGATATATCTCTGCGAGTATTGTTACAATACTACATATCATATGACTATACAGATGACACCCTTCATGGCACTTTACGGTTATGAAGCACCTAGTTTCTTGGATTTGTTGTTGAGCGACAACCGGGTACCCAGTGCAGGTGAATTATTACAGGAGAGTAAGGATATAGTTGCTACCCTCAAAGACAATATTGCAAGAGCTCAGAACCAGCAGAAGCAGTATGCAGACCAGAAGAGAACTGAGCGTAGTTTTGAGGTAGATGATATGGTTTACCTCATGTTGCAGCCATACAGGCAATCTACTATTAAGAAGAGTGGTGCAGAGAAACTTAAGCCACGCTATTATGGACCATTCAGGATTATTAGGCGAGTTGGTGAAGTGGCTTATGAGTTGGAGCTTCCCGCAGACGGCAGAGTGCACAATGTGTTTCATGTGTCTCGCCTCAAGAAGGCGTTGGGTCAGAATGTGGTGCCTTCTGCAGTATTACCTCCTTTAGACGATGAGGGAAAATTGATTTTAGTACCAGAATCCATCCTGGAGAGCAGAGAAAAGCAGCTTCGTAGAAGGGTGATCAGAGAATACTTGGTTAAGTGGAAAGATTTACCTGTTGAGGATGCTACTTGGGAGGGGGAGGCTATTTTGCAGCACCCGGCGTTGAGATTGCTTGAGGCCAAGCAATTTCAGGAGGGGCGGACTGTAATGTCCCCTCTTTAGTTCGACATGGCATTGATCATGGATTTGCCTATTCTAGACTCTCGTAGGCAAATGGTGTGGAAAGAGAGTCAATTCTCCGGATTAGATAGTCATATCTTGCTCTTGAAGAAGTGTTAAGAGGTTATATTTTATCATTATGTGATATTGGGGCCCACATGTTATAATTTAATTTGAGTTGCACTTTTTTATTTTATAAAATTACTTTATTATAAAAAGTGCATTATAATGAGAATTTATAAAGGATGTTTCTAGAAGTTCTAGCAACTTTTTAGAAAAGTGAATAAATAGAGGGTTGGGCCTCTCATTTGGACATGCTTGGATTTGAGAACTCTTCTACTTCTTCATTGTGAAGACATTTGTAGACTTTGGATCTGCAAATTATTATTCGATCTTTGGGAACGAATCACTCCCTTGGATTGGCGACTTTGAGGGTGTGAAATATCACTTGAATTGTTGCATAATTGGAGTTGGTATTCAGCCATCTCATTGGAGCTTATTGAGAATTCGTTGTTAGGGTTTGTTTTTGGTTGGAATAAGGATTTCAGATTTGCCCTATCATTGGAGAAGCATTTGACAAGAGTTTGAAGACAGAATAAGTGCATTTTCAGAATTGGCAAAGCAGGGTTCGGAACCACATAATTGCTCATATCTCCTCAACCCCTTGGAGTTATTTTTTTATGGTTTTACAGGGTTACTACCTAACCCTAGGCGCCCATTTTCCTTGCATTTGGGGGTCCCAAAACCCTAATATTATTTTATTTCAGCAGCCGTACAGGTACGGCCTTGCTAGTTTGGGCAGCAGCAGCAAATTAAGGACAGTTTGGGGGTGCGGTTGGAGGTCTTCATCAACGATCTGCAGCAAAACGTGGTGTTCTTCCATAGTTCTTCAAACCAGGTTCTTGCATTCTGAAATATATGTCAATTTTTGGGTAAATTTGCTGTCATACAGTCATTGTAATAATCAGTCCAGAATTGGTAATAAAACAATTTCAGAATTTATTGCATTGTAATTGAAATATCGTTCAAAGGCTTTATATATATTGTAATTCTGCGATTATATTCTGAAAGTATCAAATCTGAAATTGCCATATTCTGAATATTATTACTGTTATTATTCATTACATGCCAAGTGTTTGACAAATTCCTAAGTTCGGTTTGAGGGTTTCAGTGGCCTTTATAGAGAGGGTCATTACACTGTCTTGCAGATTTTTGAAGAACAAAATACTAATCCTCATTCAAGCAGAAGATTCTCCAAGCATTGAAGACTATTCTGAAGTCGAAGATCTGCAATTCACAATCTGAGATCAAGTAAGTAATCTGATTTATTACAATCTGAAATATAGTTTATTTCTATCAGAGATCCTATGCATTAATATGGTATCAAAGCCTTCTTGATAAGAAACTCTATTATTCATAATTAAATCTGAAATCTGAGATTTATAAAATTAAATTTTATCCTCAAATTCAAAATGGTTAATCATGTAAGATTAGAGGATAGACTTGAGGGAGCATCAAACTTTTTGTCATGAAAAATTCAAGTCATGATTATATTAAGAGAAATGCAATTAGAAGAGTACATAGAATCAAACAAACCTATTCCTGAAAATGATTTGGATAAAACGACATGGAAAAGACACAACAACAAGGCTATGAAAATTATTGTAGACTCCGTAAAGGATCATATTCTCCCTTCTATATCTAGTCTTAAAAGTGCATTTGAGATGTTCTCTACTATTAAGGACACTTTTGAAATCAATAATACTAGTAGACTGCTAACTTTAAAGCAAGATCTTCTATACATAAAGATGAATAATGGGGAGTCAATTACGTCCTACTTTCTGAGAATTTTTGAATTAAAAGATCAACTTGCATAAATTGAAAATTGAGTTGATGACAATGAACTTAGCATGATAGCTTTAAGAGGATGTCCTCTATCTTGGGAAACCTTCATTCAAGGTCTAAGCTCCCGACCCGAACTTCCTAAGTTCGAATTACTCAAAAATGAATGCACCCAAGAAGAATCAAGATTAGTTTCAAGAGGATTAAGTATAAATCAAGAGGTAGACATTCAAGCTCTTCATGCAAATTCAAATAAGAAAAAAAAATTCAAACATAATAAGAAGGAATTTGACAAACCTACTTTTGAAGAAAATTATGAATCTGAGTTTCAGAGGGAAAACATTGAAGAAATTGAAGATGAAATTCAAAATCTTAATCTTGAGGAAACTCAAAATTGTAAGAAAAGACCACTTTGGGCTATTAAGGCTGTAGAGGAAGGACAAAACTTCGCTGCACCATTTGGAGCCGTGTGGGTTCCTTCTCTTTCGTTCAGATTCTCTACCCTTGGCGTATACAAGTTTACGAACTCCTCCCTTGTCTCTTCTACCAAAATCAATCTCTGTCGCATTTCCTCAAGCAAATCTTCAACACTCCTCAGTCGGCTAGGTGAATGCACTTCACCTCCTCGGTGCCCATCAGCAAGTTGTTGAAACTTCTGCCTTCATTCTACCGGTTGTGTTAGAGTTAATGCTTCCCGTGCTGTTCATCTATCATCCTTGTCTTTTATTTTGTTCCTATCTTTATTGAGCGAATTCGGCATTAATCTTCATAACACCTCTTTTGTACTAGGTTTGATTGGAAAAGACGCCAAATGTTTATCGTATAGGGTAAACGGATACTTATTGCATTAATAGACTAGAATGTAACACTGATCAGATACTTTATTCATTTGAACAAATATGCAACTCCAATTACAATGATGATCCATAAATCCATTCGGACGATGTACATATACTTCCTGAACGGTTGACTCAATAGTCATGCAACATCTTGGATACTAACTCAACTTGTCGGCTACAATATAGTTTTTACTGACA
This sequence comes from Cupressus sempervirens, assembly GCA_028749045.1. NCBI lineage: Eukaryota > Viridiplantae > Streptophyta > Pinopsida > Cupressales > Cupressaceae > Cupressus > Cupressus sempervirens. The sequence continues at coordinate 292,127,245 of CM053785.1, read as the reverse complement.
ACACTGACTCCACATCCGCACAAGCATCCAGCTCCGTACACATCCAACTCCGCCTCTAGAACTTAGACCTGGGCATTAGTAACTGCAGTATAGGTGATATGTAATCACTTCATAATTTGTCTTCTACATATTATACAGTATGAAAAAGGTAATTAGTTGTAATCAGATAAAATATTTTGGACTGTCTGATATTCTCAACTCTTTGATTTACTGGACACCTTCCAGCTGGAACCTTCAATTATTTTTCTAATATCTAACCTTGCTTTTTCTTGAGCTAACTCAAAAATGGTAACCGGTAGCAGTCAATCATGCATATGCATATGATCTACCAGCAGCTGAAACTAAATGCTCTGTTTTAGAAAAACATTAAGCTTAAAGCTCAAACATTGACAACCTTTAAATAAGAACATCCCTTCTTAAATTCATCACAGGAATTTCTATGCTTTCAAGACTATGAGAATTGTTTTCAAATTAATACCAAAGTGGTAGCTTTTTGGAGGAAACTGTACATGCCTGTGATATTGTGGAAGAAAGTGAAGGCTGGCTGTGTTTGTTGTGCTACTGATGGAGGAAAACTATAGAGGTACTCTATGTTGCTGTTTACAATAAGTTACTTCCAGCTTCTTTCATTTTAATGCTTTGTTTCTAAAATATGTTCTTGAGAATGGACTCTATTATTCTCCAAATGCTTATCGCTGTTTTCTCCTACTGGAGTGAGTGTATTCTAAGTAGCAACTCTCTACAGAAATAGAATAATTAAGTTGTTCCATGTAAGAGGCCATCTTTCGTATGCTTTCAAAATACTGAACTTCTTCCTGTGCATGTGGTTGCTATGTTTTATTTATTAGAATGAATACTGATTAAGGCCTCTCACCACAATCTTCTAGTGCTCAGCACCACGATAGTGTGTATTGTCCTTTTTTCTCTTGGAATAGAATTTCCCTTCTTCATATGCCTCTCCAGTTTGCTTATACAATCCCTCTTTGCCTTCAAACCATTTTGCATGCCGAATTTCATCCGAATTTTATGATTGACAAACTTGAATTTGAATTCAGACCCTGTGACTTAGATTTGGGGTATAAATAGTGTAACACCAGTATTGGGGTACATCAGGACGAGGGGACACTAGGACGAGTTTTCGGGACATGGGGTAAATGGGCCTCATTTTCGAGATGGTTGGGAGTCGGCGACAAGTGGTGGACGGGGTAGGTACGGGTGTTGTATACTATAGAACTTGAAATGCTAGTTATGAAACGATGTTTCAGCAGAACATACCAAATTAAATACTCAAATATAGAAAAATTGCAATATAATTAGAACCATTGAACATTCAACATAGTAACATTTACATACCCAATAGTAATATTCAAAAATCAAAATTATAATATTCCCAAACTGGAATTTGAAGACGATCTCCTTTGGTTATAGTCTAGAAAAAGATCCCATGGCAGCAACAATATAAACAAGGTAGTAATTCATGTAGAAAGGTATGGAAGTCCCTACCTTGAGCAACTGTTGACAAAGTGTAGTGCTGATTAATTCTCCCCAAAGATATGTTCCTTATTATCCATGCTTTAGAAAATGAACATATACATCCAAGGTTCAAAATCATTAGAATCCTTGAGACCACATATCCTGTTGAGAAGGATAATAAGGTCTTTATATTTCGGCTTGAAATTAGATTTGTGAATGGTTTTTGGCCATCTTGAGAAGTTGTTTCTCTTGGAATCCAAGTAATATAGATTAACATACTTCTAATAATTTCCCTTATTCTCATTCCATATCTCCAAAGATGACTCTTTGGTTAGTTCCACGCACTCTGCGGCACTTTGAAAATCTGCTCAATAACCTCTGGATCAAGGCTTACATTAACATTACCATCAGCAACCTTGATTGTCTTTGACTTTGAACTGAAATGTTCTGCACATTGAAGAACAAACTCTGGTTCTAGGGAAGCCATGGGAAACACGGAGACCAAGTGAATATTACTCCTTTTAATGCATTTATTTTCATGACAAACAAGAGCTTCTACCCTTTGCAGGAAATTAGTCATGTCCACATGTCCGATCTTTGTATTTGACACATTGTCAAGAATGGACGTGATGTGAGATTGAGTTGCATGAGCCAACTCTTTATCAAATTGGTATTTCATTTTGCCTTTAGATTTTGATGGTGAGGGCATCTCTTGTGCTTGCACTGCAACACAAAAACTCCAAAATGTGAACACATCATCAGAGGATATTGCCAAAAAGGTTGATTCGGAGTATGTTTCAGACACTTAAAGGATCCAATGAGATGATATAGAAAAGAGACATCATGCATCTGCAGAAGATGGAAAATGGTTCATTAAGTAGGAATGAAAAGTGAGGAATATGCTTTGAGATTGAATGTGGAATGCATGGAAATGTGTGTAAATGGGTTCTCAAGCTGTCATTGCACAGAAAATGGATTACATGTCAATGCAAGATGTAATGAGGAACGAAAAGTGAGATGACACATAAGTGCGGATAAAAGATGAGCTTACATGTAAAAACTAAGACAAAATGCATTATGACATGGAAGGTGAAATTACATGTAATTTGCTCATGAAGTGTCATTGCATATGAAAGGAATGGATGAAATGTCGCTTGAGAAAGTGCGGCAAAGTGAGCTCTTATAGATGTCTCTGAGGAAAGGTGAAGTTCAAGTACATGGGAATGCATGCAGATGATATATTTTGGTCTTTTAAAAGTGTCTTTAGTAAAAAATGGGTTCTCAAGATGCAATTACATGTAAAGGAATTTTCATGCAATCATGACATGCAATTGAGTCTGGAGAGTGAGATGCGTGAAAATGGAAATGGTGAATGAGATTACATGTACGTGCGGATGTTGGATGGAAATACATGTAATCACATGTGAAGAATGAGATGCGAAGCATTATGACATGTAATGGTGGACGTGGAATGAAATGATGCTCTTGCATGAGATGATGGAAGGTGGAGTGAAATGAAACATGCTCAAGTTCTTAGGAAAGAACTTGCAACTTCTTCAAAATGAAGAAAAACCGAAATGCAAACCAGCAAAACACAAATACAAACAGAAAAGAAAAATGTACCTTTGGTAAAAGACTCAGACATGTCAACAAGCAAGTGACCTTAATATGCAAATTCGAATTTGGAGTTTAGGAATAAACCAAAAACATGAAATTGAAACTTTTCATCATTTTTAAATGGAAAATGCACTTTCCATGGCATCTATATCAACAAGTGTGAAGCATCAAGCTAAACATGCATAAAATCAGCAAGATAAGCATGAATTTAATTAGCAAGAAGGAAAATGTCCACTTACTTGATGATTATATGCCAAAAATTAAGGAGAAAGAAACTTCAACTTTGAAAATCTTCAAACAAACTTGGACTTCTTCAACCTTGCAATGATGAATTCGTAATGAGTAGTGAATGAGGCATTTTTCATGCCCAATCCCAAAAACATGTCCTAAAAACCCTCCCAACTCCAAAGTTTTCAATAAATGCAAGATTATGGGACGTTTTTGGAGAAAAATCATGACTCAAATCTTCATTTACATGAGTTGTTTTTAGCATTGAAATGCAAAAACGTGCTCTCCAATAGCAATAGCATGGATATTCATTACAAAATGCCCCTTCTAGATACAAAAATGTGATCTAGAAATGACAAAATCTGGGTGTTTTTGCGAAAATGTGCGCTAGAATGGAGTGAAGAAAGACATCTTTTGCATGGGAAGTTAATGTCTGATGCATGGAAACATCTTCAAATGTAAAAATGACCCTATAGAGAAGATCTTGACTTGGATTGAAGAGATTTGTAGATTCCAAGTAAAAACGTGTTTTTGGAGGGCAAATGCATGGAGTTTTTATTTCAATCTTCAAAAACGGGTTATAGAGAGGCAAATGCATGCTCTTGAAAGCAAATCACACCTTTTTGGTGTCTTTGCATGTTTAAAAATATGCATTCAAGGCTAAATGCACCTTTTTGGTGTAATGGCATATAACATGCATGTCTCACCTTTTTGGTGTCTTTGCATGTTTTTTATACGCTTACATGCATTTCCTTTCAAAATCGCACCTTTTAGGTGCAATTGCATATTTTTATGAAATATGTTTCTAAACATCTTGAACACAACTTAAGTGATAAATTAAACACATGTTAATTTAATTTTTGATGAAATATTACTTGGGCCATAAATAATATTTACACTATATAGTTAATATATAATGTGCAAATATCTTTTTAAAAGTAATATTTACTAGAGCATTTGATGTAAAAATAAAAAATTAAATCAAACTATATAGTTAATATAGTCACTTATGTGAAAAATCAAAATGGTAAAGCAACTTAAAAACATAACATAAAGTGAATTTGTTTTACATTTTTTAAAAAGTGAATGTCAAATTAAAAATTTAACATGATAAGTTTAATTCGAGCACTTGTATCATAAAGGTCCTATTTTTGGGTACTAAATTGGTCATATCTTTTGATTGCCAACTCTGATTAAGCCCTACGATAGATCAAATCGAAGGGAAAACCAAAAGCATTGACTTGAGCAAATGCAAAGGACCAAAAACCAACAAACACACTAAAAAATGGAAGAAGGGAAGTTGAAGGCCTAAAAGATCAAGCATAGGCTCGACAAATAGAAAAACAAAAAATACTTGATGAAAGCCTTTAGAAAAAGAATTTGTTACATGAATTGGATTTGATCAATCAATGAACATTCAGAGAAATGCGAAACTAGTTTAAAAATGTTCTGTATTGTTGCAGGACAAAACGACAATAACTGCAAGGCCTTATACCGCTCCCTGCATTCATCTTTCGCTGCTCACTCTTCATCTTACTCTTTATTGTAGCTTTCATATCAACACTTTCTTCGTTGTAAGAAGCGGCTTTAAATTGCTTCCCAGGACAGATCCCTCTGTGACACACTTGTTTATTAGCCGAAGTTGTTCTGGCGCACCTTGCTCGCCCGACAGCCTCCCATTGCCACCCTTGACTTTTGTTCTCTCGTTTCGCATGCTTGCACTCTCTACAACATTCTCGACCATCCCTCCATTCACCCCACCTCCCCTTCTAATTGCCACTTGTTTATTCCCTTGAGCATTTATGAGGCAATCAGATCTTGGAGATGTAGCAGAGTAGTTGATGACGAAGGGTTCTAGGCAGAGCTCCTCAAGCTTGGCATTTTGGTTTTGGGCTCTTGCGTTTCTGTGCTCTTTAATAGAGCTGTGTGCACCGGTTTTCCAGACTCTTGGTCGAGACACGTGATTTACTTGATTCATAAATTTGGGCTGGTTTTGGACCCCAGTAACTATAGGACTAGATTACTTGATAGGAGACATTGTAGGGCGAGAGGTCAAGCAAGTTTTCCGAAGGACTTTTAGACCATGGATCATATCTTGATATTGCAAACTATCATTGAGGAGGCTTGTCACTGCTCGGCGAAAGTCAACTGTTGTTTTGTGGATTATCAGAAGGCGTTTGATTCTATCCCCTAGGTCGCACTTTTCCAAAGACTCAAAGACATTGGGGTTTCAAAGACTCTAGTGATGGTGATCATGAGGCTCTATGAGATAGTGATAGGCCAATTCAAGACTTCCAAGGGTTTTTCGAACCCAATCCAAAGCACCATTAAGATGAAACAGGGCTAGCCTCTATCCCCCACTTTGTTTGGCATCCATATTGATGAGCTTGAGGCTTTTGTCTAGGATTCCTTGCTCCCCGATGAGAGTTTCTACCTACACCAGGTCATGATCTCTATTCTCCCATTTGTCGACGATGTGATTCTTCTAGCTTGTTCTCTTGAGGGGCTTCAGAGGCTTCTGGATAGACTAGCCTCTTTTTGTGACCTATGTCAGCTCGTTGTGAACCTGAGTAAGACTCGGGTTATGGTCTTCAACTACTTGAAGACTTCACACCTCCAATTTTTATTACAGGGCAAGGAGATAGAGATCGTTTCTTCGCACACTTACCTCGGGGTGAAGTTCTTTGGCACTTGGTTTAGCTTGAGACTCACTATTCTACCTAGGATTAATAAAGGGTTAGGTTCCCTCGCCATGTTAGAGAGACAGTGTTTCAAACAACACTTTCACTACACTTCCTCCAAATTGTTCTTGTTGGACTCTTTAGTTAGACCCACAACTTTATATGATTCAGTGGTTTAGGGCCCCCTTCTTGGACACCATTTGGTTCTTGGTTGAGCAAGTCTAGACGCTTTTCCTCAGGCGTATCATCAGATGTTACCATTCTACTCCTCATAGTGTTATTTTGGCAGAGTTTTGGCTCACGCCTTCAAACTTGTAGTCATCTTTGATTTGATATGGTTTCTTCACCATCTCCTGAGCTTTGCAAATTCGATTGGTGTCCACCACAAATATTCCTACCTGGCTTGTTGTTCTTCAATCATTGTTGCTGGTTTTGATCCGGCCACTACGGCTCGAAGCTGGTGTGCTCAAGCCACTACTCTATTGAGTTTGATCAGGATTGAGATTAATTGTCTCCCTCACTATTAGTTTTCTCTGGATGCTCCTACTCACCTTCTCCTTCTCGTTAGGAGCTAAATAGGCATGTGAGACTCGATATTTGCAGATAGTACATTATGATGACTTGGATCAACCCTTGAGAGGGTAGTGTTTGCGGATGGCCTTTTATGCCGAGTACTTTTTAGATATCTGTGATGGGATTATCATATGACCTGCATATTTGATCCTTCGTTGGTGCCATGCCCTTCGTATCTGTCTTGGTTCCTTCAGAGTTGGATCCCACCAGCTTAGATACTAGAATGACCATCACATTGACAGAGAGGATTGTATTTGTTGTTTGTGACCCTTGTAGAGATGGAAACAAAGACACAGTTTATTTTTGTTGTCCCATCTACTATGAGATCAGAGGGAGGTTTTACCATCTTTTTAGTGATTGGAGGTGCTTATTGGCTTTTTTCAATTACATTGACCAACATTACCTGGCTCTCTATCTTCGGGAGACCACTCAGCTTCAAGACTGTACTTTGCAACTTGTTTTCTTTTAATACTGGTACTTGGATTAGCGTATCACCGACTTTATGCACCCATGTACCCTGCCATGGGCATGAAGCGACAGTTTTGTACTCCTGCTCCTAGGCACATCTGATCAGTGAGACCCCATGGTGGTCTCACCAGATAGCCACACTCCTCATCCAATAGCATTCAAATACAATTTGGGACCCTTTTTCGCCTTGTTCTTTATCCTTTAGGGCTAGACTTCTTCCGGCCAAGGGAGCACCCCTAGTCCTTTTCTTGGTGGCTTGTTTTACTTGTTTGTTGCTTTATTGTTTTATAGGTAACGTTTGGTGTCCTAGCTGTGGGTGGTTTCCCTTGTTTGTGAACTTTCAGTTCATTAGACCCTTGTTGGTTTCTTGTTGGACATAAATAAAATTATCTTATCTCATTTCATCGAGCACATAAGAAACACACCTTCACAAGATGCCTATATTTTTGAACAAGGTAAAATTTAATAAAGCGAGTAGAAAAATTATAGGTCTCCATTCTATTGGTCTCACTTGTCACCCTATGCTTCAATGCAGGGTCTTTTCTACTTCGGCTTTGCATGGATCTTTCCAATGCTGATTTCATAGAAAAAAATAAGTCTGCACAGTTTTCTATCTTGAGAAAGAAATTTTTATAAGAAAAATAGAAAAAGGAAGGCTAAATGTTTACGGCTTGTTTGGTTGTTTGAATATGACTTGAGAAGTGGCATTCAAAATCCTGGATTTGGGATCTTGGAACGTGAAATCCAGATTAAGGTTTTGGGAATTTGATTTGGGATCGTTTGGTTCATCAAGAATTCATAGTGCCAAAATACATTTCCTCTATTTGGTTGCACATTTCTCGAATTGGAATATCACTGAAATAAGCATATTTTAAGTTTTACAGACCCCAAATTTGAGATAAAAACAAATAAGACTGCCATGTTAAACAAAGGTTACTTACTCGACTTAAGGAAGAGGATTTCTTGGGCACAAGGTCTTTTGGAGAGGGTTGAGTTTGGGCGTAATGTAGTGAGTGCAATGGCAACGCCTTTATCGATGTAGAGAATCTACTACATCTTCATCAGTGCAAACCCCTGTCAACTCTCCACAGATTCCTGAATTCTGAACTTGATCCAGATATGTTAAGGATGCGAATGCTTTTGCTATGTATGTGACAAAACAATCATCCCTTATCCTTACCCATTTAGAACGAGCATTATGATCATCGAATGTGAACTTTGATCTAACATGTGACCCTGTAATTTGATAGTTGCCAAACAAAATTTTGAAATTCCTCGAGATTATGGAATCTGAGAATACCCTACGGACGCAAGCTTGATACTTCTCATCATGAGGGTTCAGCATTTGATCACTACAAATTCATATAATTGTGATACATTGACCTACAATTATGTGTGATGGACTTCAATCGAGTGGGTTTATTTGTAGACCATGCTCATTTCCCATTATTGTTCTTGTGTAGAGACATGTTGGATGCACAACTTTCCCCACATTCAAATGATTTGGGCATTTTCCAGTTGTCAATAGCCATAAGGAGTATTGGAACAAGCACTCTTGCTATAGGTTCTATAGTTATAGTTGTGCTTGTATTGGGACAATGCATGCAAGATAGATACTCAGTTTTATGGTGATCTCTGCATTTCTTATGCATTCATTACTCAACATCATCGGCTTCGATCATCATAAGAGCAGATACAACACTTGTCGTTTCTAAATGAACATCCACAAATGGATGGGACTTTGCGGTTCCGGCTTTAGACATTTATCTATATTCACCGAGTCGCGAGCAATGAAGGTGTCGACTCTTGTGCACATTGGCACTTGTCAAACATTTCAATGCCCAATTTGTCTAGAAACATGTCCGGCGGACTTGAAAATATTTTGATTTCATTTAATCTCCAATGCTCACTTTTGTAGAGCAATTCCACCTATTTAGATGGAATACCAAATCCAGGTTTTGGGGCTAAATGGGCATTACCAAATTATAATTTTCCAATTCCAATTCTGATTTTGCGGACCCAAACAACTGATTATAATTTTTTAAGAATTCTAAATGCCAATTTAATTCTAATTCCAGCAGCAAAACGGAAAGATAAAATAGAGCTGAACAATAGTACGGATGGTAGAAAATGTGAAATAGATCTTTTCTTAGCAGCACACCTAGTTTTTAGCTTTTGACATTTGAAATTTTTTAAAGAAGGGAAACAATATACATGGCTTTGTCAAATGCACTCCAAATTTGATTTGATATTCGAAAATGCTTTTAAGTTGCTCGTCTTTGCTTGAGTTGCATTTAAGAAAGATCAAATGAGCCGGAAAACAGTGAATCATTTAAGGGCTCGTTCGTTTCGTGGAATTGTAGAATGTTGAAATTCCCAGATACTGGAATTCAATTCAGGAAGTTTTATATCTGGAAAACGGCTTTCAGAATATGGATGGAACCGTTTGTTTTACCTGGAAAATGAGTGAGCAAGAAGATGCATTTTCTGCATTTGGTTCCATAAATCTGAAATTGGTATTAGTTTTTAATTTTTTTTTATCAGGAACAAAATGTGATATAATTGTGAGATTTCTCCATCCACCTAACAGTTTTCCATTGTTTCCACGCACAGCCTTTCAGAGCGTCTATATTCTTAATTATCATTAGCAAATTTTTAATGGGCAAAAGTTTATGGCAATATCCATTTCCACTCCATATTCCACTGCAGCAACTATTTCTTCCCCCCTTCTGTTATCAAACTGCAGCAACTCTTCCAGTTGCTAAAAACACAGAAAATATATGAGACTACTTAACTGTAGAAGGCCCTTAAGTGTTCTGAGACAACCCAGTCTAATTTATTTTCCATTAAAGTTTTAGAAGGTAAAAAATGTTGTTCTGAAATGTTATTCATATCCTTGCAGTCAAATACATATGAAAATGGTCAAACTTTTGGAATGCTTAAAACTAACTATACATACATGTAAGAGTAAAGATTGCTGCCCAAATCATATAGGATAACAAGGTGGGAGAAAGGCTTACCAAGCAAAATATTTTCACGAAGATCTCGAATTGAGCTACACCCGATTAGCCTGAAACTACATATTACCGTTTAGAGAGCTAAGGAAGAACTGAATTTCCATAAATATCATTCACACTCTTTTCTTTAGTGTCACATAAAGCCCTAGCACACCAAAAGCTCATTTACTTTTATTTGACACTTGAAACTGACAGAATCACATGGTTTATATGCTAAAAAGTATAAAATGTTGTCTTACCTCAATTCCCTTTTAAGTGGAATTGGAATTCATTTTCCAATTTCAGGTATTTCGAAAGAAGATTAATATGCTGGTTTTGAGGTTAAATTAGAAATTAGAAATTCTTATTCCATTTTGTCTTTGGAAAAACCAACATCAAATATGCCAAGTTTGGTATATGAAAATGTCAATTCCATCTAACTCCAGGAAACAAATGGGCCTTAAATATTGTAATGGCTTGTTGTTCTCTTTACTTTTCTGGACATTGGTGAGTCTGCGTTCAGACTTCTGAGGCCATGTTTGAAGCATGGCAAAATTTTTGTTAGACTTGGTAGCATCAGTGCACAGATGTAGCTAGTCTCATTCGTTTTAGGTTTTGACTTGTGAATCCTGATAAGTTTTCCTACTACGAACAGCAGTTGCAAGGAATGAATTTTAGGAGAGGCCCACCAAATTTAAGTTTTAAATAGCCAACTATAGCTCTCTTCTAAACTTGATCATACTTTTGGATAACCAGCTAACAGGAGTAAATGGACAATTAATGGTGGTAGTACTATTTTGTATTGTCAAATATTCCTTTTCGCTAGTATATCTATTGGAAGATTCCTGGAAAACTTGATGATTTGCATTCACTTGTGATGTTGATCTGTGCTGAGTGTTTGAAGGATGATGCTTGGAATATGATGACATTGTGATCCATTTGGTTTTATTAAAATCCAGAATGCTTTATTTTTGTTCACCGAAAAATTTGAAATTATACATCAATCCTGATCTTGACCATGTAAATTGAAATCAATGAGCAGGTTTATACAGTTTGGACCAAATGTGAAGTGCCATTGTGGGGCAGCAAATTGTCAAGGTGCTCTTGGAGAACCATTTGGAACGTATGGAATCAAAACTGGAGGATCTCGAGCTGTAATTAGAGAACATTTTAGAGATAACAGTGAAATAGCGCTCAATACACATTTGTTGCAATGGGGATCGAAGCGGGCAAGGTCCTATTGTAAGTAAAATTTTCCGAATGTAAATATTCCTTGGTTATTTCTTGAAATAGATTATAGTACATCTCTTTTTACTTGTGAATTTTAAAGGTTTTTCTATAATGATATTCCATAAAAGCATTCTTGATTTCTTTAAAATTAAGTGAAGGCTTTCACAGGATCATTTAATTGTTTTGGGATTGAATATGCATGGTGTCTAGTGATCTCAAGATGACTTCAATGTGTAGGAAGTACAAGGCAATGAGTAAATCACTTAGTACACAATCACCTCTAAGCAGGTTTTAGCAAGTGGATGAATGGTGAACATTTTCTACATTTTCCTTCTCATCCTCTAGCTGCTTTCCCCATTGGCAAAGGTTTTGGGAATCAGGGAAAATGTCATTAGTGCAATGACGATTGATAAAGGCCATCTTGAGATGCCAAACTAATTCATGGGTTAACTCCCACAGAAGATGATTTTTTATAAATTTTAAATTTGTCATTTTAATTGTGCAGTTATGTTTTTAGGATATACTAGATTTTTCTGATTTCATATACATAGAATTATGCAATTACTATCCAAATAAATACAGGCTAGGCCAATAACCATTGCAATCTCACAGTGACTTGAAGCCACTGGTCATTTTTGTGACTAGAAGCCACTTGTCGTTTTTGTGATTTTGTGACAGTTTGCACCTGCATTATTAGTTAGCTTTGTACTCAAACCAAGGGTTAAATATCATTCTTGTGAAAGTGCCACAACTATAAAATATCCCCAAACTAAAAATAGCTAGGTCGCTGATGCTGATGCTGATGCAGATGCAAGAATTGGATGCGCAATTATTTTTTCTTTTTTGGATTTTGGATGCGTTTGGATGTGTGTGTGCGTGCGCGCGTGCATGCACTATAATTTATATACGTAAAGAAATGCGAGAAATATGCAAAAATAAACCATTCCATAGCATGATACTTCAGCATTGATAGTTGAAACTTCACAAACACTAAGTGACAAATATGCAATTTGAAATAGCTAATTAGTAAATTACTCAAGTTCAAGATTCCAATGCAATTTGTGTTACAAAATCAAAACTTAATGTTTATCAATTAAGAGTCAAGACTCAAGATTCACTAATCAAATTCAGTCTTTCAGAAATATAAGGTAAGAACTGATGAAGGGAATCGTAAGAATCTGTTGGATCTGACTTGTTTATGACATTTCCAGTTAATGTAATATCCCCTCTGTGAGATAAAATCTAAATAATAAATTATGATTATATATATATATATATATTATATATATATAAAAACTTATATATACATCTGAAGTTTATAAGTATTTTCATAGATATAGATCAAAGTAAAGGGATATGAATTATCAAATACGCTACCAACTATTAATCATATGGATCCATACATAATAGAAAGCACAATAGATACCATAAGTATTATAATATTCATCTATATTAATGTATTTATCAAAGACCCAATAATAATAAGAATAACACCCTTATCTCACAATATCTATTTTAATTACATTTAGCAAGAGATACAACACCATCATTTAAAACTGATCGGGCATCATAAAGTAAGGGTCACAACCATCCTTATAAGACTGGCCCATTGTATATATGAGTGTCTGGGCAAATGGAATTGGGAGGGGAGGAGGCAAGGAGAAGTTGTGATGCAGAGTATGGAGATTTTAAGAAAATAAACAAAAGTCGTGACTATGGAAAAGACAATCAAACATAATAGGAGTGAGAATATCGATATAAGCAAGCAATGAGCAGAGATACCATGGCTGATATAAGGAACAATAATCATAAAATAAGATAAGAAAGCATTGAGTGGAAAATTAGAAGCATCTGCGAAAACAATAAGACAAAGGTTGCCAAAGCAAGTTATTTGTATTCACTGTTCATAGAAATATCAAAGAAATTCTGAAATACGAATTCTATCTGCATTAGCCATATTCAATGCTAGAAGGGAGTAGAACAAACACACAGTGGCAAGCAAACACAAGTGAACAGTTAACAAGACAAACACAGGAGTCTTTGCCGCGAAACAGAAACACCAGGAGAGGAGATAGCGGATAGATATGTGAACATGAGATAGAAAGTATCAAGCCAATCACCGAAACAGGAGCAAAACAAATAGAAGTAACTCATCAGCATACTCTCATAAGAATCGTGCCAGGTTGATCCGCTATATATATATATATATATGACAGATCCAGTATACAAATAAATGAGTAATAAAAGAGAATAAGAAAATATAGTTGCAGACCTCAAACAATCAGAGTATCTCATTGTGATATTCACAGGATATGTATGTGTGTGTGTGTGTGTGACATAGGAATGATACAAACTATGTCAAAGATGAGAACTCTAAGTTCTCATAAATACCAAAGAGATCATTGACTATAGACATCCATTCTTGGATGTTGAGTTTTCCTTAAAAAGGAACTCAGAGACTAGAGGGCATTCAGAAATGAATGTCGGGGTTAGGATCCCAGAGAGAGATTTATAGAGAATCTCTTAGAGGCAATATATATTGTAGTGGTCAAACATATGCATATGTCAAAGACGAGACTTGGTTAGAGGTGGGATCTCTACCGAGTAGAGTTGTCAGAGATCCCAAAGAGGCCTAAGGAAGACACTCTTTCTATGATAATTACCTAATTGAGATATAGTTCTCACTAGAGGGTTAGGTGGTTTGAGAAGGATCACTTAGGAAGGATTAGGAAGGGTAGCAAGGGGTAGTATTTAGGACCTAGGTTAATAATCATTTAGTTCAATATTTATAATATGGTTTTATATACATTTTTTCTCCATTGTACTAGCTAATGGTTGCAGGTTACAGCATTCAACCTTAACCCAGAAGAGGGGACATCACAGTTAACCTTAGCTGAGCACTAGTTTTGGAGGAGTAAAATCACTAATCAGTAAATCCAAGCCCTGTGATTAGTAATAAAATTGCTGGTTTACATCATTTCCAAACACCAACTATCAATCCTCAATGCTACATCAGTCATATAAGGTGCTGCTACAGCATTGTGGAAGGTTTCCATCAGTAGTATAAGGTTCTGTTTCAGTTTTCTGAAGGTCACATGAGTCATAAATGGTGCTGTATCAATCATAATAAAAATGGAAATTATAACAATCATATAAACTATTGAGTGTTGTGCCAGCATTTTGGATGCTTACATCAGTCATGTAAGGTGCTGTTCTAGCATTTTGAAAGGTTATGTCAGTCATAGTGCTGGTTCAGTTAACAAAATATTAAAATGTTATATCAGACATTAACAGTGTTGTACTGGTTTTAAGATCATTAGTAAATTACTCGATTTTAGAGTACCTTATAGTTGCCATATTGCACAGCATCCATCATTGCTCATTTATGAGTTGATTTTTGGAAGTGATAGTTCTGAAAATTCATCCATTAAAACGCCTTTCGGCTGTGGGTGCCTTCTAGATGCACCTGGATGCTTCCTGGATGCTCTCAGGAAGTGCATCTAGGGAGAATCTGTGCAGCACCATAACACACCCACGCATCTAGACACATCAGAACCAGCATCCGGCCATTCCAGCAGGGAGTTGGTATCTTAGAAAAATAGATACGTATTTCTGTTATTTAACTTCTGAAAGGCATCTTTACATTTTTTTCAGGAAATGATTCTCCATGATGCTCACCATAAAGAATATAATGCATGTCTAAAGAGGGTTTTTCCAGAGGAGACCAAATTATACGAATAGCTGAAATTACAGGGAAATGTCAAGCAAGGCTTTCATCACAAAAACTCATTGTTACATATACTATTTTCCTATCAATTGCTTGTTTTACTGATTCTAAGAGTCAAGAAACTTCCAAGACCGTGCTATGTGTGCCAATTGCATGAAATATACAATAAAACCTGTAGGAAGCATTATAGAAATGTGTTCAACCCATGGTTGTAGGGAGACATGTCTGTAACCCTTTGGGACACGTCATGGGACTGTTACGCATTCCTACATACTAGGAATGGGGTGGAGTTGCTCCTGATTGAATGGTTCCACCTGTGTTTCCTTGCATCTCTGTTTGAACCATAAATCAAGTTGCAGGATACTGTCTGGATGCAGGTGTTGTTTTTCTGTGCTTGTTTAAACCACAGGCACTGATTTGCCATTCCAGCCATAGACAATCCACGTTTGTCTCCACCGAGCACTGCTTATTCTCGATAAGTAAGACAATGTGGTATATTTATTCAAGAGAGGAAGATTAATCTTCCTTTACACCTTTTGTGGTGCCCCTTCATCAAGGGATGCCCCTCTCCCAAGTGGCTCCAATTATTAATAATTATATAAATAATTAATATGCGATAATTGCATAAATAATAATTATATGTCACAATAATAATATAATATATATTTTATCAATCACAATAATTTAATCAACCTTTCTGCTATCTATTTCGGCCTGAAGGGATCTAACCATAGCTAATATAAAATTTAATAGTGGGTGTGTCTGGATGTGGATGTGTCTGGATATGGTTTTTTGCAAATTTTTGAACTTGGCATTTGGCATTGATCTATGATGAAGTATTATGCTATTACATGACTTTGTTTTACAATTTTGTATATCTCTTGAATTTGTTTTTGTGTACACACATACACACACAACCAAACACATCCAAATCCCTATGGTTCTTATACTCGCATCCAAACTGGTAAGTTTGATAAAATGAATAAATACAACCTGCAAAATGTCACGAGCATTTTGATACTTTTCTATTGCTTAAAACAGACATGGAATATGTTACACAGTTTTGCAATTTATATTTTACTTTCATGCAAGGGTTTATTTACCCACTAGACTTTAAATTAGAAATAAAAGCAGGGACCAGTCAAATATGGCTTGAAAGGTTGTTTGGGATAACATGTTGAAAGCACGGGTTACCATTAAGGACCCATGACGGGTGGCTTCAGGATCTATGATTATGCAGTCACAAAGTACAATGAGATTATATACTCCCTTATGTATCCAAAACATTGAAGGATATTAAAAATATCTTCCAACAAGTCATGCTTGTTAAGATACTATATATATATATATATATATGGTGTTTCCAAGTACCTCATCTATTTTTCCAAAACAGATGTACTGGTATGGGACCAGTCTCCCATAACAGCACTGGTACCAGTCTCCTAGCAATCTTGGTTCAAACAATTTGAGACGATTCAGTAGACTGATGCATACTACATTTGGTAATAAGAAGATAAATATGTTTGTAAACATTCAAGAGTTTTCAAATAACCAGAACTAATGAAATAACTTGCACACCAAATTGAAGTAATTCTGATTTTTATTTCAACCAATAGAATGACATCAAGTAGTACCAGACCTGGTATTGCTCCAGCAAGATTATCAACCACAAATTTGATTATAAATGTATTCTTCCGCACCTGTATAATATCTGTAAGCACTAGTTTTGAACTCTGATCCACTTAGACACCCCCAATCTGCTTTGTAATGAACTCTCCAGCCCTGACATGGCCATTGGGACTGAACCAATTGCGGCCTAGGAAGGTACCTCTTGCTGAAGCTGCTTAATTTTTGCCTGTGGCTGTCTACAAAACCACTGATCTGCATGGGAAATATGATTTCTGCCTGTATGATGCTCCCAAACCCTCACCTCAAGCTAACCAGAGAAACTGGAGCAGGTACAGCTAGGGTATGAAGTATAATAAGAAATATTCTTCTGTAGCGATACAGGTCTGCCACTATAAAACACTGATTTGATCTGCCTCTACATAGCTGAAAAGAAATTTTCCTGCATGAATCACTGTCTACTGTTCCAATCTCTGAATGGTGATGCAATCTGTAGCTTAGCAGGCTGGGGTTTCGTCCAGTGCCCATAACTGTGAAGAGTTTTCGTTCTTTGTAGTCAGAATTCTGCTCAAGCTCTCTCCGAAGCCCAAAAAAGCAATTGCTGATAAAGAAATAACCTGACAAAATGCAAATGAAACCCCAATTTTTCTTTTTAACTTTTGCTATCTCCCTACATTTGGATTGAACTTTTTTAGGGTTTAAGTCTTTTAATTTAAAATGACTATTAATATATATGCCTTTCTAATTAAATCGAACTCCAAGCCAGAATCCTCCTTTAATAATAATAACATTAGCCCCGTTTTATGAAAACAACTTATTATCACTTCCCCTAGGGAAGTGGGCCAAGGTCTTATTATAACTTATTATAATATAAACTGATTATAGCCATTCACTTTATTATTATTTCATTTAAACCTAATTTAGAAAATATTTAAATATTTCTCAATTCATTCATCAAATGCACATCTGAACATAGAACTAGAATCTGAATGCAGCCATCTGTTCAAGGATGATGCTTGAGCCCTTCATGCGAACTGACACTTCCTGTAAAAGAAATAGGGGTACTCCCTAAGAAGTAGTAACTACCACCAACTCCTAGATGCATCCCAGTCAACTCCTAGTCAATCCCGAAAAAGTGGGGATCCTTGCAAAAATCTTGGAAAATGTTCCAAATTTCTCAAAACCTTTCAAAAAGCCCCTGCAAAGCTCCGTAGGCTTTTGACTGAATCCCCTATCTATACTATTGACCTGTGAGAACTTGGATCAATCATTGTTGATCTGGTTGTCACCTAGAAAGAGGGCATCATAGTCCCCTCTTCCCAGAGATTGCTTATCCACAAACAATGGATCACTATACCACTACAACCCCATAGTAGTTGTAGGTAGAATTCTTATTGCTTCCGCTACTCCAATTTGATATAAATGCCATGTAACCTCAATGCTTGAAACAACTTACCAGAGTTCTGAAATGCCAATGCAATATTGAAGCCACTTCTCAGATTGCTCAACAAAGTATTGTCCCTGCTTTATTAAATGTTTAACACATCATCACCGTAAAGTACCCACCCTCGTATGCAGAATATCTAAATAATGTGGGAATGAACTCGCACATGCCAAGAAATCTGCACAAATGGCCACCTTGCTGTGCTGTCATAACTTGCTGTGCTGTCATAACTCAGACCCGAAACCAAAATGATATTAAACATGTAACCCAACCAAGGCTAATCCAAGAAAATCACCGCTTACTCCGTCTTTATTCAAAAGGTATATCTCTTAGTACTGCGATAGTGGTTAAACACTGAAGTAGTCAATACTAGCTCAGGGCATGCTATATGATTCCGACAAGGGAAGCCACTAATCCATTGGAAGTCCAAGAATATGAAGTCACCAATCAACAGAGACATCGCTCTCCGATCAAGTGAAGTAGATGGTATAGCTAAAGATGAGATGTGTATATCACCAACGGCCATTATAGACAACTCTTTATTGGCTGGCCCACTAGGACTGTCGTCAATTAAGTTATCCTTATCATCCAGAAAATGATCAACAATTGAATTTTCTATGTTGGCAATCCTTTGCTCATTACCATGTAAAGGGTGGTGACTGTCTCAAAACTGTTGAAGGTGGAGCTTGACTTGATGAGCCAATTGTCTTGCCCTTTTTAACCAATCATCATTAAATTTTTGAGACTGCTCTATTTCAGGTACTCCAAAGTATTTAAAATCAGTCCTACAATACGACACATCAAATTTTTTTATCATGCCTTATGCTTACATCTTGTGTCCCAAACACAACAGAGTCTATACTACTCACTTCCCAATGATCTGAGGCTGAAATGTCATGAGAAATTAAGAATTTATTACTTCTGTTAATCATCAGAAAATTAGAACTGATTTCTTTACTTTTATCCATGTCTTCAAAGCACCAAATTCAAGGCAAACTGACATACTCTTAGCTGCCCCGCTCTTAATTCCATTAGTTAGTGCCCTAAGCACAATATGTTTACCCATGTGAGTAAACTCTGTTGAAATCTTGGATATACCTCCCAAGAGACTTCAGCCATTGCACACCAAGTACCACATCCGTCCCTCCACTAATACCAATAACATAATCATCTGTGAAAGAATAGTTATTTAACACAAAAGATAATTGTGGTATCCTTCTTGTTCAACCCATTATGGATGACAGGAATTCATTAAATTCCTCTTTGTTTTCTTCTAGCCCTTCATTTACAACAAAACATACATTGGGGGAACTATGAGTAGCACCATTGTCTACCATGCATAACACCCGGTGTTCCTTGACATTTCCTTCCAACATGAAAGGCTGATATTTAGGAACACCAAAAATAGTAGCAATGGTACCATATGCAACATCACGTGCCTCAACAACTGCATCAGGATTACACTTCAGAATTTGTATGTTGAATATGCTCATCCTTCACATTTGAATGAACCTCAATGGGATGTGTTTTGTGTTTCCTAAGGTATCTATGTCTAAACTCCCATAGCTCCCTACACGCAAAGAAAAGTTTCCTCCTCAAATCATTGTGTCTCATGATCCATCCTTAGAGGCAGTGGTGCACTCTCGACTTGTGTAGAGGGCCTTTAAGATGGTTCTATGCTCCTGGAAGGCTTCTTATTTGGGTAATAAGAAGTAGGTAGCAGAGAAGTGTCAAGCGCAAGTGTGGTTTGAAAAACTTCCTCCCAGGTCTTGGGTGTCGTAGGTAAATGTTGGGTAGCCGACGGGTCCCTTTGAGAAGGTTCTTGTTATGTAGCCGACGGACCCTTTCTGGAAGGTTCTTATTATGTAGTTGATGGGCCCTTCGGTAATTGTCATGTAGCCAACGGACCCCTTCGGGAAGGTTCTTTGGAAAGTATTTATACCCCCTTCGGGAAGCATTGTATTCATCTTATCTTATCAAGTATAATGTAATGTCTTTGGCATATGCGAATAATAATAAGAAGTTCTGCTATTCATATCTATTGTCTGTATGCATTATTCCGTTTACCCAGTACGGTAAAACATTTGGCGCCGTTGCCTGATGGACCTGGTGCACAGACAGACGGATGAAGACTAAATGCCAAATCAATTGAACAAGAATAAGAATAAGTTGAAAGAAAAGGACGACATACATGCTGCGCAGGAAAATTTAATTTTGGCACAACAGGTTGAACGCAGACGGAGATTTCAGCAAGTTACCAACGGACACAAAAGCACTGAAAAATTCTTGGAAGAGACTCAACAGCGGGTCAATTTGGTGGAAGAAGCAAGGGAGGAGTTTTTGAACCTGCATACACCGAGGGAAGAGAATCCAGATGGAAGGGGATCGACTCGCACGACTCGGAGTGCCGAGGGAGCACAAGCGTGGAGTGAACTCTTCGTCCAAGATATACTTCCAGAACAGACAGCTTCGGTTGACAAAAACCCTTCTTCACCAAATAGCGTGACTGTTGAAAACAGCGCGGGTGTTGGAAATAGCGCGGGTGTTGAAAACAATGCGAGTATCGAAAACAGCGCGAGTGTGTAGAACAATGAAGGTGTGCAGAACAACGCGAGTGTGCAGAACAGCGCAGGTGTGATACAAAACAGTGCGGAAGTGCAAAACAACACGGGAGTGCAAAACAGTGCAGGTACACAACAAAACCCACAACATCTAGTAATAATAGCAGGACCAAAAGAAAAGTTGCCTAAATTTAATGGTGAAGGAATCGCCGATCCGATCCGAAATTAGAAAAAATGTGAAACGATCTGGAGGGCAAATGGCATAACAGATACAAACGAATGGATCTGACAACTTCTCGCTATCCTACGGGGTGTTGCAATTGATTGGTTTACTGAGACAGAGCTACAAAAGTTAAACAGTTGGGATAATATTAAGAAAGAATTTATTGCGGAATTTCAAATATTGCGAGACGATAATGAGATTGTAGCGGAGATATTCAATACTAAGCAAGAGAAGAATGAAACAGTTCGAGTCTTCGCTAGGAAGTTAAAGGACCTGATCAATAAAATGGAGAATAACCCAGCTGATGGGCTACAAAAGAGATGGTTCATTGAAGGCCTTCCCCTGAAACTGCGAAAGAAGATGAAGATCGTGCCACCATCGACATACATTGAAGCGTACAATTGGGCAATGAACCTCGAAAGTGAGCAGAAGACAAAGAAGAAGAAGAAGAGTAGCTCGTCCGATTCAGATGACGATGCATCTTCAGGAGAAGATAGTAGTGACGATGAAGGCAGCAGCAAGAAGGTTCGTGCTTTTAGAAGGACATGATCCACATGATGAAGGAGTTTAAAAATATGCAGAAGGAGACAAAGAGCAGTGAGCTGTGGTGCATAGAGTGTAAAACCGATGGTCATACGAAAGGATCCTGTCCAAAGAACCAATTCTGCGACATTTATCAAATCATGGGCCATTCGACAAATGAATGCCCCTTTAACATGAAAACCAGAGGATCTCCGCAGGTGCTTCTTACATAGGCAACTTCCACGTCAGGAGGGAACGGAAATGCAAACATTGATGGTGCCACTTAGGGTGGGTACAAGAATAATAGTAGAGGGCAAAACAACAACAATAGCGGCAACAACAATAATGGCGGAAGGAGTCGAATTGAGTAGGATGCGAATGGACGGCCAATAAGTCAATGTCGCGCATGCAATTTGTGGGGTCACTTTGCCCGAGAGTGCACAACGGTGAACACACCGCAGTTGCTATGCCGATGGTGTGGACCTGGCGATCATGACGATGCTAAGTGCCCGAAGTTCGGAGTAAACTTGATTACTATTGGGATGGATGAGGAAGAAGTTTTGGCAATCACTCGAAAACAGGCGAAGCTCTGCCCTGATTTGACGGAGGAAAAGAAGAGATTGCAGGAAGCCCGCACAAAGATCTAGAGAGCAACGCAGGTAGAAACGACACACCTAAAGGACACGTCGGGTACCTCCGTACGATTTTTAGACATTGTATGGGTTTTTGAAGGAGTAACCATACAGAGTTTGGAGCTCTCGTGTTATTGTAGGCGTAGGATTCCCAAACAAGGAAAAGATTCAATTTGTCATAATAGGTTGCCGTACGAATTGAACAAGACTAGTTGCAGTACGGATCTGAGGATTCAACCCCAACCTATCATGTACGGACTTTAAAGGCGTCAACTTGAGGGATGGGATACTTGATACGTCCAGCCTCTCCTGTAGCCTGGTAGCCGTACGAAACGAATGGGTTTGCAGGAAAGAGGAAGTAGAAGAGCTTTAAAAAAAAACAAAAAAAAACGTCAACAAATCAAGAATGCTCATAATGAGTATTAGATGATGCCATAGGGAAGGGAAAGCACCAGCGGTTGCCAGAAAGAGTGTGGGATTAGGAGAAATTGCAGAAATAGTGTGTTCCGTGCATTTTTCTGTGAGTTTCGGAGTGTTGCCCCTCGACCCTGCCAAGGGCGTTGTCCCTTGGACCCCCAGTCGTTGCGGATATCAGTCGTGAGAAGTGTGACCAGTTGATGAAACTTGGAGCTGCTGCAGGCATAGTGTGCTAGAGGTGGAAAGATCTACAGAACAAGCATTTCGAGAGGGGTGTTACACTTGGAGTAGGTGTTGGCTGTGAAGCTGTCTTGGTGGATGCAGAGAGAGCTTGGGAAGAGTTGATCATCTAGTTGAAGGCAGTTCAGTGGCACTTGGCTCAGTGGACCCAGAGTTGGAAGCAGAGAAAGCGGCATTGGTGGCTATCAAGGTCAGCTTGACTTAGGAGACAGTGGCTACAGATGCTATGTGGGCTAGAGACCAGTTTGGTTCAGGCACAGAACGAATGTGAAAGTGATGCGACAAAAGCAGATTTATCTTATTGAAGTTAGTCAGTTAATGTATTTTGTTTTGTAATTGTCGTCCGGAGACGACTTTCTTCTTTTGGGGGGGATGATGTCGTAGGTAAATATTGGGTAGCCGACGGATCCTTTCGGGAAGGTTCTTCTTATGTAGCCGACGGACCCTTTCGGGAAGGTTCTTGTTATGTAGCCGATGGGCCCTTCGGTAATTGTCATGTAGCTGACGGACCCCTTCGGGAAGGTTCTTCGGAAAGTATTTATACCCCCTTCGGGAAGCATTGTATTCATCTTATCTTATCAAGCATAATGTAATATCTTTGGCATATGCGAATAATAATAAGAAGTTCTGCTATTCATATCTATTGTCTATATGCATTAATCCGTTTACCCAGTATGGTAAAACATTGGGCTTGAAAGTTGTAATCAAACCTCATAATCTCACCTACAACTCTTGAATGAATAACATCACTAGATGCTTGAGAGGCATCTCTGAAACCATCACAACAATTTGCTGAAACTCATTAACATGTCTCAACGTGACCAGTCTATTTCATCAATGCTAGGTCACTGTAACATAATTCCACATTGTTAGGATTGAATCTAGTGATAAGTTGCTCTTTGAACTTTGTGTAAGAGTATATGAATCCATGGTTATGGGTGACCAAACCATGGTGCCACCAATTATATGCAATACCCTCCAAGTCTAGTACAACATGCCCGGCCATTGATATTCTTGCTACGGTCAAAAAGGAAATAACGTAAGCTTGCTGGTCACTCACTTGAGATCTCCATTTTGCTTTTGTTTTGGTTGTTTATCTCTGCTAGTCTTCAAGTTGTGCCGAGTCTGTGCACAGTAATGGGGTAGTGGGAAAGCATCTTTAACATGCTTTGGAAGTGCTTATTTCTCATAAGTAGCTGCCATGATTGTGTCTTGAAACTCAATAGCCTCTAGTGGGTCTACTGGCGCTTGAGCAAAATGTGCCTGTAAAGGCCTATCGGTTGGACGTATGCATGTTCTGTCCTGTCTAGGAGAACTATATGCATTGTCATCCGAAGAATGAGCCATGCTAATCCCGTGACTGCCTGTAACTGAAACAAACCTATTTCCTCTGTCTTGTATGCTACGCAAATCTTTGTGTTGACCCAACTCCAACCAATCAAGGCTATCCTGTAGCCTGTCTAATGCTTGTACTATTTGTGGCTGCATATTCACGAGAGTCCTAAATGACTCATTGTTAGTGTCATGTTGGTTCTACCTTCCGCTTTGTCGGGGACTCCTACTGCAATCATGTAAGTTGCCCATATCTGCTCGATCTTTTGTTTTATGATCTACCTGTTCCTAAGTGGACATAATACCTATCTATCTCAGATCTGCCTGGATGCATAGAAGTGAACTCAGAACCCTTAGGTTGACAATATCATGGTTTGATACCACAGAAAGATCCCCAATCCAATTTCTATGGCAATTAACTGAAGTTTGTCTAAAAACTTATCTTTGGCCAGCGTATACTGAATGAAGTTAAGCTTTTGGTCTTGTCATTGCAATATATGATATTTTGTATTTTGTTGTTATCTGATTTTTTTGTGATTCTATGATAATTGGAATACAAAAATGCAAGAAAATAACTGAAGCACTGAATTTAATTAGCTCCAAATGACTTTGTACACCTGTATTACATCTGAAAGTACTCTTCTTGAAGTCTGATCCAGTTAAACAGCCGTGATCTGCTCTGTAATGAACTCACCAGCTCCGACGTCAGGATTGGGACTGAACCTATTGCATCGTAGAAAGGTACAGCTTGCTGAAGCTGCTTATATTTTCCTGGGGCTGTCTACAAAACCATGGAACTGCACTGGAGATATGATTTCTACCTATACAATGCTCCAAAACTCTCATGCCAAGCTAACCAGGCGACCTGGAACAGGTAAGGCTAGGATGTGGTGTCCAACAAGAAATATTCTGCCATACGGATACAGGTCTGCCAATATAAACTGCTGACGTAACCTACCTGTACAAATCTAAAAATGATTTTTTTTCCAAAAATTGCTGTCCACTGTTCCAATATTTGAATGGTGATGAAAACTGTAATCTGGAAGGAATGGATTTCGTCCATCTCCCAAAGCTGCCAAGATTTTTTGTTCTTTGTAATCTAAATTATGCTCAAACCCTCTCTAGAGCTGGAACAAGCAATTGCTACGAAGAAATAATCTGATAGAATGCCAAATGAAACCTCAATTCCTCCTATTTCTCCCCATATCCCTCCATTTGGATCGAACTCTTTTAGGGCTTTACTCTTTTAATTTAAAAGTAACTTTATTAGAACAATCCCTTTCCAAATAAATTGAACTCCTAGCTATAATTCTCCATTAATAATATTGACTCCCTTTTAATAAAATAGCTCACTATGAATACTCCCAGGAAAATGGGCCAAGGTCTTATTATAATGTAAATTGATTATAATAATTGGCTAGTGTTCCACGGGGATGCGTCCCCTATGGTATTGGGGTCGTACCCCTAATAGGGATGAAACGGGGATGCGGAGACAGATTTTGGCCATCCCCTAAGTTGTCCCCTTTTTGGCAAATTACGAAACGTCCTCGAAATGACCAATTTTTTTTGGCTGGAAACTTGGGGACAGCCAGCAGTACTGGGAACGGTTTTGCCATCCCCTACCCATCTCCGAAACTGCTGGTCATCCCCTTTTTCTCCAGCCAATTTGGCAAAGGCAAAACACCCCCTAAAAATCATTTAATTTCTAATTTTCGCTGTTCGCGTGGCCCATAGTCGTCTTAAAGACATAATAAAAATATGCAATCCATATTTGGTCTATTAAAACTCTAACTCTTCTACTCATTTTCAGATTTGACATACTTGCTAAGAGGAAGAAAAAAGACATAAGAGCAGTAGCAGCAGTGAGCAAAGATTGTGTTTAGTGTTTACTAATTATTTTAGTTGGACTTCTCTTTATTTTATTATGATTTCAGCATGATACTTGGAGCCTTTGTTCATTTTGATTTTATCTATATATGTATGTGATATTGTTATGATGAAAGTACTTAGTGTTTTCCATTTGATAATATTTCATGTATTGATCTTCTAGAATGTGTATGGTGAATGGTTTATCAATGTTATGATACGCATATTTGAATTTTGTCTCTATATAAAAAAAATCCCCTATGTTTTTAATTGCCGTTCCTTGAGGTCCTGTCCCCTAAATTTTGGCTTCGACCCATACACATACCGGAAAAACGTCCTCGTCCCCGTTCCCTAAAATGTCCCCGTCGTGGAAACTCTGTGGAGCATATTCACTTTATTATTACTTAATTCAAACCCAACGTAGGAAATATGTAGACATTTCTCAGTTTATTCATAAAATGCACATCTAGACTTCGAGTTGAAATCTAACTGAAGCCACGTGATCGTGGGTGATGCACATCTAGACTTCGAGTTGAAATCTAACTGAAGCCACGTGATCGTGGGTGATGCTTGAGCCCTCTAAGCCAACTACTCGTTCCTTTTTAAAAATATGGATCTTCCCTAAAGTAGACCACCGAAGTCTCTGTAATGATCTTGGAGGTTCTTTGATACTACCAGGTCAGCTCCTAATCATTTCCTAAAAAGTAGGGATCCCTCTTAAAATCTAGGAAACTATCCCAAGCCACTCGAGAGTTAAAACAGCTCAAAAAGCCCCTGCAAAGCAACATAAGCCTCTGACTGACTCATGTATCCAAATTGTTGACCTATGAGAACTTGGAAAATAGATCTACCTCTGCTCATCTCCCTCTCACCTATCTAAACATTCATGAAATCATAGAGGAATTGCTCAAGAGTATTGACAGGAAAAACCAATAGAACTGAGTTAGATATTATGTGGGGAAACAATGCTAAAATCCTATATTCAAGGTTAATTACTATTAGTGAACAATGATAACGCTACATTAATGGAACATATAATACTACAATGTATTTGATAGTGCTGGATTGTGTTATTTTCCTTTAAACTTTTCATATATGCAGGTATAAGATGTTTACCAAGTATACTTGAAAGCACCAAAACTTTTAAATGCACTGTATCTTGTTTAGTCAGCTTTAGGTAAGGTATTTTTCTTTGCATAGAAGTAATAATCTCCAAAATGTCCTGATTAGTTCTTTGTCCTTCAACTAGCTGATTTTTTCCTCGAAAAAATCCCAATTCATTAAAAAATTGTTGACCAATCATTGACCTGATTTTCTATGATTTTGTTTGCATTGAAAGCACATTAAATTCATATTAGAATCCTTAAAGAATTACAAAAAGACATAAATATTTATTGCAAAATCCTACAAAACCCTACATTTTACTTACGAAATTGACAAATCACTCAAAAACAGGGTCGAATCTGTTAAGTCTGTTACTTTGATAATAATACTGGTCTGATTGTAGATCGCTCAAGATCTAATAAAGCATGAAGTTCCTTATGAAAGGATTGGCCTCTTATATAAATCTAACCTAATCGGCGTCTATCTTGGGAAGATATTATAATGTTCTTCTGCATAGTTTTAGTTAGTATCTTTACTAACTAATTATATTTCATTGAAGACGCTGATCTTGGCAAGATAATCCCTACTTTATATTGGGTTGACTTGGGAGGAGTCATGTCCTTTCTAAGGACATGCCTCTTGAGTGTAATATAAAGATGAGGTAAGAATGAGGATAGAGGACACACAAGATACAATTAAGTCTGCTCCTCTACATTACTGCCTTGTACGATTTATTGCAGGGATAAGAATATTTCCAAAATAATTACTATATTATTAGTTACACTTCATATACAGGTCTGTACTTAAGACCATCTTCAGCAATAAAGAAAGGAATTATCTTAGCAGATTTTGTAGACACTTTACATGGTATTAGAGCTTTGGTAGTCGAAGTTTGGCTTTGCAAATTGACAATTAGATTTAAAATATCTAGCAACTCCTACCTTCAATGGTAAGCACAATTAGACTTGAAGATGGGTTTTATAGAAAAGAGCACTTTGTTGCTTGAAAATTCAGAATTGTGATGATTCTTGAAGACAATGATGTAATACAGTTTGTTGATAAAGAATCCAAGCGACTTCATGCTGATCCTCATAAACCTATCTGGAGTAAAGGAAACATAAAGGCCATGCAAATCATATAAGATGGGGTTAAAAATGAAATAGAACCTATGCTAATGAAACATGAAACATCATTTAATATGATGAATGCATTATTAAATGCATATGAGGTTAACAATGCGACTAGAACCCTTGCACTAAAAAAGGTAACTAAATCATATACAATTAAAGAAAGGAGAATCTATGAATTGATACTTCCTAAGGGTAGCTAGTCTAATAGATGAACTCGCAAGTATAGAGACCATAATTGAAGACAAAGAGCTAACACTTATGGCTATAGATGGGTTACCTGATTCATGGGAAACATTCTCACAAGGAGTAAGTGCTAGAGACAATCTTCCAGACTTCAATAGACTCAAAGGAGATTGCCTTCAAGAAGAATTTAGGAAACTTAAGAAAGGAGAAAAATTGAAAACTGAAGATGAAGAATTTCATGTTCTCAACACAAATTCCTATTAAGGCAAGAAGAAACACTTCAAGAAGAAGAAGGGTAATAAAAAAAATGACAAACATAAGAAAGATTTATCCCAATTTTGGACACTATAGATCTAATTGTCTTGAGAATACAAAGCAACAAGTAAATTGTACAAACGTTAGCAAGAAAGAAGAAAACTATGATCCTGAGAATCGCGTATTGTATTTTGCACTATCAAATAAAGTATCAAGCAAAGTAGGGTAATTGATAGTAGATCATCTCGACACATTACAGGATACAAAGAAGTACTAGATTCAATATTAGAAGAAGTTGATGGTGAAGTTACCATCGGTGATAATTCCTTTTATTCAGTCAAAGGAATTGGGAATTGCACCTTGAAACTGAAGTTGGCCATTTCTCTACATCTTAAAAGAGTACTCTATGTACCAGGAATAAAGAGGAATCTAATCTCTGTTACATCCCTTGAAGATGATGGACATAATGTTGCATTCATGGACAGTGAAGTAATGACGTTGTCTAAGAACTCTTCATTTAAGAAATCAAAGTTGATTGGTCAAAGAAAGGGATTCTTGTATGAATTAAATACAGAACCTAGTCAACCTATTCAAGCCTTAATTCATGAAGTTGTCGATGCAAACGAAATATGACACGAAAGGTTAGGACATCTAAATTTCAAAGGCTTATCGACTATGGAGAAGATGGTTATTGGTTTACCTAAGTTGAATAAAGATCATTGAAGCATATGCAAAGGATGCGCTCTGGGTAAGAACACCAAAAGTCCATTTCATGATAGCACTAGAAAAATTAACAATGTTTTGGAATTAGTCCACTCAGATTTATGTGGATCTATGTTTGTTCCTTCTCTTGGAGGATTCTGGCGCTACATACTTTTTATAGATGACTTCTCTAGGAAAACTTGGATTTACTTCTTAAAATGTAAAGAACTAGAAGAAATCCTTAAGAGATTTAAAGAATTCAAAACCTTAACTAAAAACTTATCAAGACACATTATTTAACTCTTAGGACAGATAGTGGAGGGGAATATACTTCAGACTTGTTTAAAGATTTTTGTAAAGAAGCATGAATTAAGAGGGAGGATACTGTTCCTTATAATCCACAGCAAAAAAGGGTAGTAGAAAGGAAGAATAGAACAATTATAGAAGCAACAAGAGCTATGACTTTTGATCAAAATTTAGAATATTATCTTTGGGCAAAAGCCTCTTGTACTGGTATCTATAGTCAGAACAGAAGTCCTAACTCCCACCTTAGAGATAAAACTCCTAAAGAATTTTTTTCTAAGGTTAAACCTAATATAAGCCATCTTAGGACGTTTGGGTGCCCAATATACATACATGTTTGAAAAGAAAAGAGAACTAAATTAGAATCCTCTGGGAGGAAAGGTATTTTTGCCGGGTATAGTGAAACATTTAAAGCATATAGAATTTTCATACTTGGTCAGAAAAACATTGAACTTAGTAGGGATGTAATATTTAAAGAAGACTTAGCATTCAAAAGAGTGCTTAGTTCTGAAGATCCCACACGTTTACCTAGTCCTGAAGAAAATCTTGAATCTGAGTTTTAGAGGGAGAACATTGAAGGAATTGAAGATAAATTCAAAATCTTAATCGTGAGAAAACTCAAAATTCTAAGAAAAGACCACTTTGGGCTATTAAGATTGTAGAGGAAGCACAAGACTTTTGTGCTTCGCTGCACCATCTGGAACCTTTAGAGAAAGCAAAAGACCCAAAATTTTTTTAGTTATGCAACAAATATGAGTGATTTATCTAAATCAGAACCAACCAATGTTTCAAATGCTATTAAACATATAGTTGGGAAGAATGCTATGACGGAAGAATACCAATCCATTATTAAGAATAATGTTTGGGAAATTGTTCCAAGGCCTGAAGGAAAATCTGTTGTTTCTTCTAAGTGGATATTTAAATTCAAGCATGTTGGTGACGATAGCATTGAAAAATATAAAGCCAAATTTGTAGCCAAGGGATTCTCTCAGAAGGAGGGAATTGATTATGAAGGAACCTTTGCTCCAATTGCCAGATACACCTCCTTAAAAGCAATCCTAGCTATTGTAGCATCAAAAGGATGGAAAGTACATCAGATGGATGTGGAAACAACATTTTTGAATGGAAAGATTACAAAAGAGGTATATTTGGAACGATCTAAAGGATTTCAAACTCATAACCCTAAAGTCTTTGTAGGCTCAAGAAAGCTCTCTATGGGCTTAAACAGGCTCCAAGGGCATGGTATGAAAGAATTGATAAGTATCTCTCCGATTTAGGATTCTCCAAGAATGAAGCTAATCCAAATCTCTATTATAAAAAGGATAAAGATAATATGATAATATTGATACTATATGTTGATGATTTACTAATAATAGGTGATGATCATCTTATAGATCAATGCAAGAAAGATCTAATCAGAGAATTTGAAATGAAAGATTTAGGATTCCTTCATTACTTCCTAGGATTAGAAGTATGGCATAATTCTAACAACATTATACTTAATCAAGGAAAGTATACATTAGACATATTGAAGAGATTTGGATTGTGGAACTACAAGCCTATGTCTTCTCCAATGGAGACTAATCTACATAAACTTAAGGAAGCAACAACAAAATCACCCTCCATAGATTCTACTCTTTATAGATAGATGATCGGGTCTCTTATGTACTTGGTAAATACAAGACTTGATATTTTCTATATTGTTAATGCTTTAAGTTAGTTTATGTATGAGCCAAAGGAAATTCACCTAGTTGTAGTCAAACACATCATGAGATACTTACAAGGTGCCCTTAACCTTGGGCTCAAGTATTAGAAAGTTGACTTGAACCTACATGGGTACACAGACTCAGATTGGGTTGGAAGTGTTACTGATAGGAAAAACACTTTAGGATGCTGTTTCAGTTTAGGCTTAGCGATGATATCTTGGATATGTAGAAAGCAAGCATCAGTAGCACAAAGTTCCACAGAAGTTGAATACATTGCCGCAACAATGGCCTCTTTTGGAAGCAGTTTGGCTTAGAAAGTTACTTGTGGGATTATTTGGTCATCAGAGTTCCATCAAGCTTTTTGTGAATCCATTTTTTCATGACAGGTCCAAGCATATTGAAATTCCTTACCATTATGTAAGAGGTATGGTAGATAGGAATACTGTAAAATTAGAATACATTTGCACTGCAAATATTCTTACCAACCTTCTCTCTCGAGTGAAGATAGATCACTTTAGGGAAAGACTTGGTATGGTTGAATTGTAATAGATTTGTATATTTAATTATTAATAATTTTGAATTAAAATTATTATTGTTAGGGTATTGACTATTATGGGCTTCACCATTTGTATTCATTATCTAAGGGGTGGCGATCTCTTAGATAATGTACTAAACAGTAGAGAACTACTGTCAGATCTAGATGAGTTAAAGATCACATTGTGATGTAGACATTTTTATGCCTATGAGTCACAACTTGGATAAAGGAAGAATTTAATCATTCTCCGGAGTTTATCCTGTGTATTGGTAGATCTTAACTTAAGATCGTATTGTGATATAGGCCTGACAGTACCTATGAGTCACAACTTGGATAAATGAATAATTTAATCATTCTCTAGATTTTATCTTGTATATTGCATTCCACGCAATACTGTTATCACAAGTTTAAGTGATAAGTCATATCACAGGTATAGTAATATGACACAATATCATGTGTTCAATGATACGAGATGCTTAAAAGATTTAGATAGATATAGAGTATCAATATATGCTTATTCATCTTAATTGATTGCGCTAGATATGTTATCTCTTAGTATGATTATCAAGTTAAGAGGGAGTGTTAATTCGTAACTTTGATAATAATGCTGGTTTGATTATAGGTCGCTCAAGATCTAATAAAGCATGAAGTTCTTTATGAAAGGATTGGCCTCTTATATAATCTAACCTAATCGATGTTTATCTTGGGAAGATATTATAGTGTTCTTTTGCATTGTTTTAGTTAGTATCATTGTCGTCAGAAAATAGTGTATTGGGATGTACCTGTTAGTGCATTGGGATGTAGGCCGTCAAGCCGACATGTATCAGGATGTATCGGGAAGGTTCTATTATTGTAGTTGACATGCTGTATGTGGCCGATGGATACTTTCGGGAAGGTTCCTCAGATAGTATTTATATCCCCCTTCGGGATCATTGGATATCATTAGCATCATAAGCATAAAGTAATATCTTGGCGTATGCGAATATAATAAGGAGTTCTGCTATTCTTATCTACTATTTTGTTCTGTTATTTGTATGCATTGTTTTCTTTACCTAGTATAGTAAACATTTGGTGTCATTGCCCGATGGACTTGGAAAGGTAGGAGAATGAAGAATAATGCTGAATCAGCTGAACAAGAATAAGAACAACTTGAAGGACAAGTACGAAATACGCACAGCACACGGAGATCTAATTTTGGTGCAGCAAACCGAACGCAGAAGGAGGTTCCATTAGATTGTTGCCGACAGCCGCAGAAGCGCGGAAACATTGTTGAAGGAGACTCGACAGCAGGTAGAGTTGGTGGAAGAGGCACGTGAGGAGTTTTTGAATTGGTGTTCGCCGAGGGAAGACAATCCAGACGGAAGAGAATCGACTCGCACGGCTTGGAGTGCCAAAGGGGCAAGAGCGTGGAGTGAACTATTCTTCTGGGATCCACTTCCAGAAGGAACAGATTCACTTAATGGAGACCCTTCTTCACCAAACAGCACAGCTGTCGAGATATCAGGTGGGAGCATTGGGATACCCAGCGTGAGCGTCGGCATACCAAGCGTCGGGATGGTGGGACCAAAGGAGAAGTTACCTAAATTTGATGGTGATGGAGTAGCTGATCCCATCTGACATTGTAAAATCTGTGAAACGATTTGGAGAGCCAATGGCATAATGGATACAAACGAATGGATGAGGCAATTTCTAGCAACCCTACGGGGTGTTGCAAATGATTGGTTTACTGATACCGATCCACAAAAGTTAAACAATTGGGATAACATTAAAAAGGAGTTCATTGTAGAATTTCAACTCCTGTGCGATGATAATGAAATTGTAGCGGAGATATTTAATACTAAGCAGGGAAAGAATGAAACAATCTGAGTCTTCGCGAGGAAGTTGAAGGACTTGATCAATAAAATGGAGAATAAGCTGGCCGATGGGTTACAGAAAAGATGGTTCATTGAAGGCCTTCACCCGAAGCTGCGAAAGAAGATGAAGATCGTGCCACCATCGACATACACTGAAGCGTACAATCGGGCAATGAACCTCGAAAGTGAGCAGAAGACAAAGAAGAAGAAGAAGAGTAGCTCCTCCGATTCAGATGACAACGCATCTTCAGGAGAAGATAGCAGTGATGATGAGGGCAGCAGCAAGAAGGTTCGTGCCCTCTAGAAGGACATGATTCGGATGGTGAAGGAGTTCAAGAACATAAACAAAGAGATTAAGGGCAATGAGCTATGGTGCACAGAGTGCAAGAAGGAAGGCCATACAAAGGGATCTTGCCCGAAAGAGCAATTTTGTGAGATCTGCCAGATTATGTGACACTTGGTAAAGGAATGCCCTTTCAATCTGAAAACAAGAACACCACATCAAGTGTTCTTGACACAGGAAGCATCCACGTTCGGAGGGAGCAGGAACAACAGTACAGAGGGTGCCACGTCGGGAGGATACAGAAATAATCGGCGCGGTCAAAACAATAACAATAGCGGCAACAACAATAATGGCGGGAGGAGTCGAATCCAGTATGATGCGAATGGCCGACCGATAGTTCAATGTCGGGCATGCAATCTGTGGGGTCACTTCGTCGGAGAGTGCACAACGGCGAACACACCGAAGTTATGCAGATGGTGTGGACCTGGCAATCATGATGATGCTAAGTGTCCGAAGTCAAGAGCAAACTCGATCACCGTCGGGACGAACGAAGAAGAGGTTCTGGCAATCACTCGGAAGCAAGTGAAAGTGTATCCCGACTTGACAAAGGAAAAGAAGAGACTAGACGGAGCCCGGGCAGAGATCCAAAAAGTAGCGCAGACAGAAACGACACACCTGAAGGACACGCCTGGTACCTCTGTACGGAACTGTGCAAAGCAGAACATCGTACGAAATTTTTTGCAAACAGAGGTACTAGTCAAGATAAATGATTTGCTTCTTACAATGCCTCAACTCCGATCCACTCTCACAGATATGGTGCCAGCTCCGAAGATACCAGGAGAACAAGGTAAAGGGAAGGAAATTGCTGCAGGCAGAGAAGACCAAATGTTGCTAGCCCTCATGTTCGGACGACATCTGGCGGTCGTCGAGATGGGGATCCTTGGACATGTTCTCACCGACACAATAGTCGATGGAGGGTCCCGCGTAATTCTTACTGGAAGACACCTGGAAAAAATTGGGACAACCGATGTTGTGGCCTCCTAAATTTCAGTTGTTGTCAGCGGATCAACACGGCATTAAACCTCTGGGCGTCTTGATAGCACAGTTGGTGACGATTGGCACACAGCCGTTCTTGCTGGACTTTGTCGTGATTCCGCTGAAGAGGAAAGGATTCGATGCCATTCTGGGCCAGGGGTGGCTGATACAAGCTAAGGTTAAGCATGATTGGAAGAAGAATACCTTATCGAGGCAGAAGATTCATAGTTGACCTGCACACACAAATGGTAGGTGAGGAGGCAGCATCATCAGACTCAGAAGGTGAAAGTGAGGATGATGACGAGGGGAAGAAGAGAATGGAACCTGATAAAGATGGAGTATTGAGACTGAAAGGAGGGTTGAGTGAGGACGATCTAGACTCGTTGAACGGCCTTTTCCATTGGCAGATGGAGGATTATGAGCTCTTTCCGAGTTGTAATATGTTAAGGGTCGATGAAGGTAAGAAAGCAAAAGTAGATGAATGTCTGAAGGATCACAGAGAAGCCGAAGAAGCAAATGAATGTCCAAAGGAACACAGAGAAGCCGAAGAAGGAAATGAATGTTCGAAGGAACACAGAGAAGCCGAAGAAGGAAAGGTGGTTACAGTTGAAGCTGAAGGGAAGAACATATAGGATGGACCTAGAAGAAGGAAAGATTCCACCATACGATCGCGCAGAAAGAAAGTGTTCTGACGAACCACAGATATAGCAGACAAGTGCTGGCAGCAAGGAAGACACATCATACAGTCTGCACAAGAAACAATGAGGAAGGGTTCAATAAAAGTTGGAGCAGTACGGAGTGGAGGTGTTATTGATGGCCAGAAGGGGCAGCTGACGGAGTCCATGGTATTGAGCTTCGGGAACAAATTGGGCGATATGAAAAACCGAATGGAGAGATCGTGTACTTTAAATAAACTTGATGAGCGATGATCGCAGGTACAGTGGGCTACGGAGTTGACACAAAACAAGCGTAAAGCATAGCATGATAAGCACTTGAAATTGAATAGATTTCAACTTGGATAATGGGTGTTAAAGTACGATGGCTAGAATAAGATCAAACCAGGCAAGCTCAGCGTCAAATGGGTAGGACCATACAAGATATTGAAAGTTGATGATAATGGAGGGATGAAATTATGGATGCTAGACGGAAGGGAGGTGGCCGACGCAGTGAATAGGCCGAAGTTGAATATCTACCATGAAAGAAGTAACGCACCTTCGTGGACGAACAAGTGAGAAAAGAACGATTGTCAATATTGTATATATGTAAATATTGTACATATGTTAGATAAAGAGTAGTCGAAAAAAAAAGAAAAAAGAAAAAAAAGAGAAAAAAATCGGGGAAAAAAAGAAAAGTAAAGCGAGAGAACATCGTACAGTCAAAGTAATCACCGTATGGTGCTATCAAGAAAGACATCGTATGGCTTGGAATGGAGATATAAGCTCGTACGAACTCAGTAGGAGTGCAAGTTGTCACCATACAAACTCAATAGAAGTGCAGATTGCCATCGTACAATTTTTCTAGTCACTGTACGGCTTCTAATTCATATTACCGTGCGGTAATTCAGTAGCAGTATCAGGGCACATAGCAGGAGAAAACGTGAGGCATTCATTCTGGAGGTACAACCACTTACGGTGTCCTAGGCTTGCATTACCGTATGGCCTTTCCCAGATAACATTCTCGTACGGTGTGTTGGCAAGTTGGATGCAGTAACTCAAGCCACTGTATGGCATTGCAATATGTTACTACGCGGAAGCTTTTGTGAAAGTCGTTAAGTATGATTGATTGCACAGAGAATACCGTACGGCATGGCAAGGATAGCACCATGAAGCGACACACCGTACGGCATAAGGTATTGGAAGGACTTGCATACGATGGTTATAGAAGTATGGTGTTCAATGAGGAAGTGAATCGTACGACATTACAGAGTCCTCTAGGAAGGCGGTGCGCAGGTCAAAAGAAGGGTGATAGGAGGGTTTCTAAAAAAAAAAAGACGTCGACAAATCAAGAGTGCTCAGAATGAGTATCGGATGATGTCAGAGGGTAGGGGAAGCATCAGCGGTTGCGAGAAAGAGTGTGGGATAAGAAGAAATCGCAAAAACAGTGTGTTCCATGCATTTTTGTGTGGGTTTCAGAGTGCTAATGTGCCCCAGGACCCCACGGGGCCGTTGCCCCTCGACCTCGTTGGGGGCGTTGCCTCTTAGACTCCTAGTCGTCGCGGATTATCAGTCGTGGGAAGTATGACCAGTTGATGAGATTGGGAGCTGCTGCAGGCATAGTGTGTTAGAGGTGGAGAGATAACAGAGCGAAGCAAGTCCCTGGTAGAGTTGGTGCTGACAAAGCGAAGAAAGGCAGAGGTTGGGCAAAAAGCTCAGGAGACAACAGAGAAGGCTTGAGAAGAGATGGTCGACTGACTTACCACCCAATAGCTTGCATGGGAAGCAGAGCAAAAAGCCGTGTTAGCACAGCTTGAGGAGAATGCACGAGGGAAGCAGCAGGCAGAACAACAGTTAGCCGCGGTGGAGTAGCAACTAGCAACAGCTGAGTAGCGGTTGGTAGTAGCACTTCTGGAGAAGGACTCAGTGTAGCAGGCTCATGATCAAAAGGAAGTTGAGTGCCAAGAGGTTGCGTTGATGTTGAAGGAAATGGTGGAGGAGAACTCTCAGATTAGAGCTGATTTGCAGGTTCGGACAGATCAGGTGTATCAGCTTCGACGCAGCCGGTCTTCATAGTCAAAGACTTAGCCTTCGGGCTCATGATGTATAAGTCCATGTTCTTTTTTGTTTTATGAATAATGCACTTAGTGGTGGTTTTTTGTTGTCTAGTCGTCGGGAGACAACTTTTCTTTTTGGGGGGGATGATGTCATTAGGAAATAGTGTATCGAGATGTACCCGTTAGTGTATTGGGATGTATGCCATCAGGCCGACATGTATTGAGAAGGTTCTATTATTGTAGCCAACGGATACCTTCGGGAAGGTTCCTCGGATAGTATTTATATCCCCCTTCGGGATCATTGGATATCATCAGCATCATAAGCATAATGTAATATCTTGGAGTGTGCGAATATAAAAAGGAGTTTTGCTATTCTTATCTGCTATTCTGTTCTGTTATCTGTATGCATTGTTTTCTTTACCTAGTACGGTAAACAATCTTTACTAACTAGTTATATTTTCTTGAAGACGCCGATCTTGGCAAGATAATCCCTACTTTATATTGGGCCAACTTGGGAGGTGTCATGTCCTTTATAAGGACGTGCCTCTTGAGTGTAATATAAAGATGAGGTAAGAATTAGGATAGAGGACACATGAGATACAGTTAAGTCTGCTCCTCTACATTACTGCCTTGTACGATTTATTGCAGGGATAAGAATATTTCTAGAATAATTATTATATTATTAAATAAATTTGATATACAGGTTTGTACATTTAAGACCATCTTCAGCAATAAAGAAAAGTATTATCTCAGTTTGATTTATAGCAGAAACTTTACAGATTCCAAGACTGAAGAGTTGATGCAGAATTGAGATGGAAATAATGGGTTATTTTGCCCCTTTAGTATTCTTTCCAACCTCTAGAAAATCCCGAAGAAAGGTGGTGGAGGAGGAATGGCTGCCATCAACCGAATTTGAGAGGGCATGAATCATCCTAAATTGAAGGGGGCATGTGAGATAGTGTTCAAGTAGGTAATGAATTTTCTCTAAATTGCAGTTTCATATGACCTGAGCTATGTACACACCTTGCCCCATTGATTTTGATGCAATCAAATATATAGTTAATATTATACACTAGTTTTAAATTTTTAACTATTATGCTCTATTACAGTTTTGGAATCAAACATCAGTAAGGTTGGGGTTGAATCAGCGATCTATAAAACTTTCCAGCGTTTATGATGTATATGCATTGATTACTTTTATCATCAATAAATATGCACTTTCAATTGAAGATAAAATGAACAATAAGATCCACATACACAATTAGATCATGAACACCTTGTTTATAGTGGGAAACCCCTCAGGGTTAAAAACCACTTTTTCAAATCCTTTTATTATGTCTTTTAGGCAATGAAGTTTAGAGCTACAATTCTGGGAAGCACCAACACCCTTATATATTTAGGAGCTACAACCCCAAGGAACACCCACCCCTATCTCTTGAAGCACCCACGTCCTTTACACAATTTGAAAATAATATCAAGAGGGTAACTCCATGTATAAAATTAAAATATCACTGCAGAGATCTTGTTTCTGTTTCACAAAAACTCTTCTTTACAATTTACCCTTATCAAAATAATGTCAAATCATTCTTTTCAAGACACCATACTTATTGTAGCCATTCTTTCTTATTCTCACAATAACCATGAAAAACATGCCATCTTTTTTATGTGTATGTATGCAGAACTTTCTGTGTACTTGCATCTGCAATCTACAACATTCATTCACTTGTAATAAATCCCTGCAACACAAATCTGACTTGCAATAATAAGATCACAATATATAATGCCTGCAACACAACCATTAGCACTCTTTAAACTGCACAAACATTTCACATTTGGTCAGTAAAGTTTTCTATCACATCACAAAAATCTGTTCACAAAACACTTATACTATTGTTCCAAATCTGATTATCAGATATTCTATCACAGACCACTTTCTGCAAATTATATCATAAATAAATCTGCATCGTATTCACCAAACATTCTGCCAACTTCTTATCAGTCTGTAAACAACTTTCTGCATTTAATCACACTTTGGTTTGTGTCACAGCTAACTTCATCATATTAACAAAGGTTTGAGTCAATTATTATTCTTCAAACCAATATAAAATTGTTTGACAGCAAAATTAGATTGTGTGTTTCAGTTTTTTGTCAAGTTATCAAATCTGATAAAGTTAACTCACGTATTCATCTTTTAATCAACACCTACACCAAAGACATTGATCATTTAATATCTCAAATGCAATTCAGATTAAACATGAATATCTGCAAGAACTGAAATAAAAATATACCTCTGAAATTTGGTGACCAAACCCACATCTTTATTCCTGTCAATTTCTGGAAATGAATAACTTTCGACCTTCTTTCTGTTTGATTCAATTCTGTTATTGAACCAATTAAAAAATCAGAATCAAAATTCCAATTCAATGATTCATACATCTGCTGGATATTATTTTTAATATCTCTGCATACATTTTCCAGAAAACCAAATAACACAGACTTAAGCAAGTTTGATTTTGTAAGTATATTTTCTTATTGATGCATTCCAGTGATCATACTCCCTTTTTCACTTTATAACCGATTTAAACAGATTTGAAACCAAATTGATTTAAATACAATTTGAGTCCATTCAAATCATAGCATTATCTTGATAACTCAAATCTGAAAATTAATAATCATGAATCCACCATTAATCTTTTTTACAGCTTTGAAACGGGTTTAAATTGTGTTAAAACCCGTCTCCGTACTGAAACGTTTTGGGGACTTGGGGACTGCTAAGGGATGTCCCCACCCTGTCTCTCTTTTCTGAAAATTCCTAGGAAACGTCCCAGATACTTCGGGGACTTAAAGAATTTTTTTTGAGGACGTCTGGAATTGTTTTTGGGGACGTCCCTGGGACAGATGGGCGACTTGGATTTGATAGACAACATCAACACTTATAAGATATTTATCTTCTATAAATCATTTGATGTTTTAATTTTAAAGTGGGCCCCTCCTTCCAAGTTAACCCTAACATGCTTATTACTGTTTGGTAGTTTTAATTCAAGCGATTTGGGGCCTTCTAATTAGTATTTGACAACATTACGTTAAGAATCATGGAATTAATATTGCTGTTACAATCATGTTACATGCTCAAAATTATACAGTAGACTGTTTGCAATGTGCTGGGAAAGTTTGAAATGTGTATAACAGACCTAGAACATGCATCCTTATGTCATTTTTTGGCAATACATCAATGCTTAGTTGGTTTTGTGTTGATCTAGGTCCTTTGTGTTGAGTAACTTGGATCGTTTCTGCTAATGTAGAATCATAGCCATTGCTATTGATGATTTCCAAATGTAGATTTGGATCTCATACAAATATGAGAGGAGACATGTCTCATCAAGAGACATGTCTGTATGGTGTAATCATCATTTAAATAATATTATATTAACATGAATAATAATAATGTATGTATATATATATATTATAGTATATAATATATATATATATACTATAATATTTATAGATTATGTACAATAATATATATATATATATGTATTATATAAAATAATAT
The DNA here is from genome assembly GCA_028749045.1 of Cupressus sempervirens. Classification (NCBI taxonomy): domain Eukaryota; kingdom Viridiplantae; phylum Streptophyta; class Pinopsida; order Cupressales; family Cupressaceae; genus Cupressus; species Cupressus sempervirens. Next base: position 292,086,037 of record CM053785.1, on the reverse strand, counting down.
ATATTATTAACATGGATAAGTATATATAGGAAATGATGATTACCAATAACAATAATGTATATCAGATCAAATCAATCTGACTGAAGCTACAACTTTAACACTCCCTCTTAGTAAGCGAGGATTGATATAAAACACATTACGGTCTCAAGTATATGAAGAGATATCATCTCACCTTTTATAACACACAATTGAACTAAATTCCATAACTTTAATATAAGCTTAAACACCACCTCAAGTGTGGTCTATAATAGTAACTATGTCATAGTGTCCAACAAGATCCGGCCCAAAGAACCTTAACAAGTTGTTTAGCATGGTGTCCAACAAGATCCGGCCCAAAGAACCTTACCAAGTTGGTTAGCATGGTGTCTAGCAAAATCCGGCCCAAAGAAATATTTATACACCGTTACATATGGCTGGGTACTTTTGCGGTGTGGCAAGTTATCTTTGCCTAATGGAAATGTGAATTTTCTTTTCTTCATCAGCTTTTATTTATGCCTTCATCCCATACAAGCCATGACTATTCATTTTTTTTTGTATTAACATAGTACAATCATTTGGGTTACATCATAATTCTTTTAACACGCTGAGCATCTTACAAAATATTTCAAAATATGCTGAGCGGGTGGTATATTCATACAACCTAAACAGATACTAGAAATGAAACAAGTTCTCTACTACATGTAGTATTTGTTAATTGTTTACAACAACTACTATCAAAACGAGATTTTTAAGATAGTTAATACCAAAAACAACTATATAACTAGCCTGGCTTGTCTTGCAAACATCAAAAAATAGCCCATAATTGGGCTAACTACTCTGTCCATTTGCAGCATGATCATGAGAAATATAATTTCTAGATTTAAGTCTATCACCAATACTAAGATGTTTAATAAACTGGTTAAGATTGTCCATCTCTCTCTGTTTGAGCATATCCTTGTGTATATCAAAATATTGACATGAAACAATATCATCTTTAGATCTGGCCCTCCTACATCAACATCATAAATCTGTCCCTGGAGATTTCTAAAGTAGCAGCAACCTGTGGCATAATTTGAAAATGTATGAGTTTACATCCAAACTCGGTAAGTTGTCTCCTTCTCTTTGGAAAGATCTCTGCATTTGTCTCCTTCCAAAGAAACCAAAGAACTTCAAAAGTAAAGACAGACAAAAAATTATTCATTTTCAAGTCAAAATTATTAACAAAACCAGCAAGGACTTCACTCCAGGAAAGACCTACCTTAGAAAAATACCCCAAACACCCTTGGCAAAGGAACAATAAAGAAAAAGTGCTCAAAGGACTCATGGACAGAATAAACACCGCACATAATAGGACTACCATGACCATTAGGCAAAGTATTACCCACAAGAAGTTTTTTCAAAAGCAACAACCATCTAAAGCAAGATTTCTTAGGTTCACACCGAGAATGCCAAAAAAAGGAAACGATAAAAGGCCATCTATGAGCTGAAATCCCCAGCCCGCAGCCATGGTTAACCCTGTCAAAAATAGAACAATCATAATAGCTCTAGGAGAAACATTATTGAATTGATTGCCATCTTTCCATCTAATCTTCTGCACAAACTGATTAGAATCCATAGTATGTCTAGGAAAGACATTTCCTACAGCTTTAACAACGATGGAATAAGTCTTCTTTTGAGAATTATGAATTTTGAACTTGCCAACAATCTCATTCCACAACCCTAACCTATTCTCAACCAAAATATCACCAACAGTAGAAATGCCATATCTGTTCCAGTTTTTTGTAGAACAACGCTAGGTTAATGCAAGAGGTTTAGCATTAGCTTCAACACCCCACCAAATAGATCTATCAAAAACAAAATATTTAGTGGGGCTACCAACTGCATCCTTGAATGGAATAAATTTCCTAACCTGAGACCATGCATGGCTTTTCATTTTCAAAAAGCATGCCTTTAGTTATATAAAAACAATTTGGCCCGTTGCTCCTAAATATAACTACTTATCACACAACCTTTCCTTCATTTCTGACATGCACTTGTATATATTGTGGCACTTATTTTTACGGACATGTCTCTGCTCCTTTATTGTGACTTCCTTTTATACCAAAAATATATTGTTCAAACATGATTGAACGACCCAATGGCATATCTATAATCAATGTTGATTGGGTATTAATATGGCTACTGTCAATTTCCAACGCTACAAATTGTCATGAAGCTTCAAGTGTTCGTTCTCTCCTCCTATGTTGTTGAATTACATTTCTACTGACTGTTCCAATTTGGGTATGACTGTCATGTTATCATTGGCTTCTGTACATTTATTTGCTGCCTTGTCTTCTAATCACCCGATGGTACCTTGACATGGCTCATGCTAATAATCATTGTAAACCTTGTAAAGCTTCCTCTTTATTATTACTATGGTGCTTTTATTTTAATTAGCACTGCTGCCTGTTGCTATGGCTGAGGACTTCATTGCATCATCCCATTTTTATTTATTCTTTGACTGTATATGTATCTCCAAATATATCTATCACTAGAACCTTATTTATAATGATTAGCATATAAATTTTATTGCGGTAACTCCATAGACGCCTTTGAATAGTTTATTTGTCTTTTGATTAGCAATATATCTCTGACCCATATTTGTCTCTTAACAAATGATATGTGTTTGTTGACCATCGCTGCATTTACACTAATAGATGTTTCTGATCAAATACTGCTGTTGTGAATGTTCATGTTGAACATCGTTTTGCCATCATTTCTTACACACATATTCAACTCAAAAAACATGTCTTTCTGAATGCTCGATAGCACCTATCTCGCTTCAACCTTTCACGCTATCAAATGATGTGGTAACCTTCGTGGCATGTTGTCTTCTTCTTTTGACCATCCATGTATATAATTGCATATTTGCAAGTTTTAACATTGCCTTATTTGTTCCAAATATCATGGCGGCACATAGTCTATTCCAAATTGGATGATGTGGTAAGTTCGACTGCCACTTCAGCATTGTATATTGTTTCAGCCTGTAGAGGCCATTTGCTACATTCAGCGTTCAAATAAAGGTTATCGGGCTTCTCTATAATATTACTCCTTGCCGTTAACTGACTTATTATCCTCGTTCCATGGTCTTGTTCCATGTTATTTGTTTTGAGTATTATATCTGTGTATGCTGAGTGATGTGTATCATTTATCTGTTGCTGCTTTCAAATGACTGGCTGCTAGAAATGATATAAATCACAAACTAATACCATGCATTCATATGATCAGAACTGATTCCATAGAGTCTAACATGTGCAGGCTCAATACTTTGGAGTCAATTCTTATTTTAAATCTGCACTCGTTTTACATCTGCAACTTGGCTCTGATACCATGTTGAGTAACATGGATCGTTTCTGCAAATGTAGAATCATAGCCATTGTTATTGATGATTTCCAAATGTAGATTTGGATCTCATATAAATATGAGAGGAGACATGTCTCTATGGTGTAATCATCATTTAAATAATATTATATTAACATGAATAATAATGTGTACAACAATATATATGTATGTATGTATATATTATATACAATAATATATATTATTAACATGATGATTACCAATAACAATAATATATATCAGATCGAATCAATCTGACTGAAGCTACAATTTCAACACTTTGCGGAAGATATGGTGAATATTGAAAGTTGCATGAAGATACGGTTTTACTATAACAAACCTATATAATGATCAGAACTGTATAGAGGACCTTTTTATATTAATATCAGTCCACTTACAATGAATTGGAAGTGTAGTTTCAGAATTAAAAGATAGTAGTGTGTTTCAATTTGGAAGGTGCGTTATTGTTCTTGTTGCTATTAAAAATGAATTTTAAATTATGTTCTTGGACATATTTCAAAATTTTATGTTATTATTTTAATATTACATTACATTGACAATAATTCAAAATTACGAATGCATAATAGCATATTGAGCATTGAGTTTGACTATTGAAATGTTGTATGTTAAGGTTCTATGATGTTCAAATGATATGGTTTACCCATGTCTTCATATGAATGTTATGTATATATGCAAATTTCCCTATGTATTTTTATATTTTTTGTATATTTGTATAGTTGTCCCCTTTGGTGTCGCCTACCATCCCCAAACTTGGCAAAAAAAACTTGCTGTCCCAAAAATTCATCCCACTGTCCCCTGCCGTCCCCGTCCTGCAAACTTGGGGGAACACTGGTTTTAAACAAACATGTATCCACTTAATTTTTTTATAAGAATTTATGAATCAATTCTTTTCGAATCTACTCATTTTTTATTCTCTATCAAGTCACTAACCATCTTTTTAAATCAGATTTTTTAACTGAACATGGACTGTCGCTTATTAATTGGTTTAAACTAATTCAAATCCATTAACAAACATATTACTCTGTTAAGTTGCAGAATTGATTCAAGGCATATGAATTGGTTTCAAAGGAGACCTGGTATCTTACTCTTATGCATTTGTTAAATGAAATATAATTTCCGGAAAAGATCTTTTGTGCCAAAACATATGTCAAGTGGTGATGCCATTGTTTGCTGATTAGAAGCCAGTTCATAGAGTTTTTTTGAATCAGTTTTAAATTGTTCCAAATCTGTCTTGAACATGAACCAATGTCTTCAAGGATGAATTTCCAAGAGCAAATTTGGTTGACTTAATAAATATCATAAACCAATAACCGTTTAACTTGTCAACTTGATTAAATAAGTTGATTAAGAATCTCATTAAGAAGTTGACTAATGCTCATCTCCATTTCTTCAATGAAAGTACTGCTATGAACAATAGTTGATATCCTGTGATGCATGTATAACAAATTGATATCTTCTTATTTCTTTCTGACAAATCAATTAGTTGTTCTCCTTCTATAATTGGCTTGGATAAACACATCCAATCACTTACATCATCTCGTGAATGGGGATAATCACATCCATTCGCAAGCATTTAGCAATTGTGATTCGGGACAAACACTTCTGATCCTAAATATAAACTTTTGGTTTGATTTGATTTAGAAAATATTCTCCCCACTATTTGTTGTGTAGAGGGTCTTGAGTAGCCACCTTAGAAAGGCCTTCTTTATCATCATATGCAGCCAATACCTTATCTGTATTTAGCTTTTCATCAAGAAGATACTTGACATGTTGAGTGCAATTCATAATAATGTGTTCCTTCTTGTTCTTGCAATAGTAAAATTCCATACTTGAAGAAATGATTTCCCTTCGATGTAGATGAACTAAATTTGGAAAAATGTTTAGGCCTCTTTTTTCCATATATTGCAGTTTCCTCTACGGTAGAGTCAATTTTCTTAGCTCCACCAATTAAAGTAGATATTATTTGTTTTAGTACAGTATTTACTTTGTTTAATGTGAAAATAATGTTTGTATAACTAGGAGACATGTTAGTTAATAAAATAACATTAAATCATCATTATTTTCTTTAGCATTTATCCGAGCTATTTGATCCAATAGGGAGTAAAACTTATTGATATGGTGAATAATGCTCTCTTTCCATCAGTTTTAGCCGGAATAGTTTCAATTTTAAAGTTTTAAACTCATGTTTGCACTTGTTGCTGTAAAGTTTCTGCAAATTGTATGTGATCAGACTTTGATGATAACTTTTATATTGTTTGCTGAAGATGATCTTCCTTCTAACTGAACTTGGAGAAGAGATGTCAATATCAATTGTTATTCTGAAATGTTTTCTTTTTGTCTCAGCAAGTATTTGAGTTTAGGCAGAATTGCTTAAAGGAGCAGACTTGATCTATTTGTGTGTCCTTTTAACTACATTGCCATCCTATATAAATATGCAACCAAAGGGCATGTCTCTCTAAGAGACATGTCCCTATCTAGGTCGGCCCTGATTAGTTTTTCCAGAATCGGCACTCAAGGGACAATGTCATTAGTTAGTGTTTATCCTAACTAATTAAAGACAAGTTAGACTAATCTAATTAACCCAAGGGAGACGCCAATACCTTACTAAGACAAGGCAATCATATATATAGCCTATCAAAAGAAAGGCATAGAATTCTTACTCTGATCCGTACGATCTGTACTGTCAGATCAGCATGATTGAGAAGTTACAGAATTAACAGTTTCTTTTGCTCCAAACAAGGCATTCAAACCATCACCTACTTCCTTTGAGGTCTTTGTTAAGTTGATATGGTGGAGGTATGTATTTGACAATGTAAGACCAATCAAAGCGATTGCTCTTCGATCTTCCACTATCCATTCTGTGCTTTCATCGACATCAATTGGTCTTGTTGTGGCTCCACTTAGTATATCCCAGAAATCCTTTTCAACAACAATCAACTGTAATTTGATTTGCCATGTATAAAATTGTGAACCCACAAAATGTTCCATTAATATATTCTCCATTTGAAATGCAATACTATTTGACTCCTCATAATCTAAATAATATTAAAAGTCTCAGGTTCTGCCGATAATGCACCTTATCACTTTCACAAATTTGATACAACAATCTTTATAAACTAATACAACTTGACTCAATCACACTCAGAGACACTAAAAGTGATAATAAATAGTAGTTACAACCTATCATTATGAAACTGCCAAATAAACTCAACTAAAAAATATCATTCAATACCCAATCTACAAACTAGAATTAAAAATAAACTTAAATTATCCTTTCACTCCACTCATCCTTTATCCCAAATCAGAAAAGACAAGATCCAAACTATAGAACACAATCCATCAAATGTTAAGAAGTAATGCTAGCCATGACAAACATCAGAATTATTTTAAACATGATATAACTGACCACCATAATAGCATTCTGCTGAAAAATGGCAATGACATCAGCTTAAATGCAGCCCTACCATCTCCCAAGCAATCTCATGCAAATTTTGGATAGATGAGACAATTAGGAAGAGAACAACACAGCAACAGTTCATGTCCACTTTCAGATTCACTTCATAAATATGGTTCAGTTACTTTCTTTCAGGTCTTCTGCACTACACATATATTCCACTTTCAAATAGCTTCACATTTAGCTGAAGTGAAATGAAATCTCTTATGTAGATTGAGCTAGACCGTGTAAGATTTGCATCTCACTTTTTTCTGCACCTGTCGCTCTGTAAGAGGCCACCCTCCTCCCTCTTCGTAGTTGCAAGTGCAGGAGGTCCTGCCCCATGAATCAGTGGTTTGATGAGGACCGCAAGTCTTTCCACCATTCAATCTGTTTGGCTTTCAACACCCTTTCCCCCTCCTTCAGCCAGCTGAGGCTCACCTACTGCCACTTTCTCTGCCACAAGGAGCGGTTCTTTCTCACAGCTCAGTGTAGATTCCTCTGTGCCTCTCTTTTGCATTCTCTGAAGCTCTTCTTGCACACCATCTTCCCACGCCGCCCCCCTGGATCTCCATTCCTTAGCCTCCCATACCTCCACCCTCTTTGAGATCCCCAGCTAGCCTCCTCTCCACTGCACCCCCACTCCGCACCCCATTCTTGATGGAAGAATTGTCATCGATATCAAAGGGCTCCACAAGCAAGAACAAGATTATAAGCATAACCATCATCAAGGTCAAAGGAACAAACCAGGATAAAGCTCATAGGAAAATTAACTATGACTAAAGGATGATAATATATAGATATGGAATTATAAAATATGAAATTAATTGCCAAAATAGGTATCAGAGTTTGCAGCAACAATTAATCATAAAGGGTATGCATGAGAGTTTATATTCACAAACACAATATAGTCTACCTCTACAGAGCTTGCTAAAAGACAAAGTCATGACCATAAAAATCAGAGTTACAGTGATAAGATAAAAAGGGCAAATTGGAATAAAATCATTATCTCATTGGGATAATTTATTCAAGGAATAAAATGAAAAATATAATAAAACAACGACAATATATATAGTTTTTCTCTGTATTGCTATTAATACAAAGAGTCCAAAAAGATGAAGCCTGATAAAAGGCAGCTATGTTTGACGAAAACAAAGTAATAAACCTATTACATAAAGAAGGGCTCAATAAAAATACACCAGTGATTTGTATATGGAGTAAGTCATATTGTTGAAATAGTCATTGGAAGCCGTCCAGAAATTTGAAAGTTCAATAACCAATGATATTGTCTTCAGCGATCGCATACTGGTTGAAATAGAAAATACGCACATCGTATGAATTCGTGATGGAGATAAGCCTGATGAAGTTGGGAGTCTTCATAATATGATATGATATGATATGATAGATTTTAATGATATCCACGAGGCTAAAGTAGCCTAAGGGACCTACACGACCACCCCCCCAAGGCAGGAGCGGAACTAATCTAGTTGCAAAGTTTTGGTTAACTTTTCTCTCCTTCTTTGAAGTTTGATAATCAGAGCCGCTGTTCTCTTCACTTGATCTGTAATAACTCCAATAGGTTATAACTTCTTCAAACACCAAAAATCTTTATACTTCAGTTGTTTGACATTTCATCAAACACTTTGCAAGCAAGCTCTGATACCACTGTAATAACCCCAATAGGTTATAACTTCTTCAAACACCAAAATTTTTTATACTTCAGTTGTTTGACATTTCGTCAAACACTTTGCAAGCAAGCTCTGATACCACTGTAATGACCCTCCTCAAATCTGCCCTCAAAAATGCTGATGAAAGCTCAAGGAATTTTGTCAAACACTTTGCATACAAGGGGTCATATGACTGATATAACTTTTCAGATTGCTGCAATAACTCTTGTTTCGATTTGCATCAAAGAGAATGCTTACAAAAGACTCCAGATTTCTCTAAACAATGACCTAACATGAATGTGCAACTAATTTTGGCAATATTCAATACAAATATGTGACTTAAACTACTTACAATATGCAGCTACAGCAACTAGTGATTATGACAAATACTTTGGATGCAACCTAAGATGTCATTATGCACTTACAACCAAGTGGCATTAATATAAACACTTAGTATGCAAAATTATGACATTGTTTATGCCAAAAAGAGAACTTACAGCCAATTGACATTTTGTCAAACAATTGGCATGCGAACTAATAAGTTGATCATCAAACTCTAGGTTTGCAATATAGATAGTCTAAAAATTACAATGCTCTTTCAATTGCAAAATCCTTGCCTTCCTTTGATACCAATAATGCCAAATGGCAAACAAAGACAAGTACAATATGAAAATAGTGAAGTGTCGATGCTATATTTTGTACTCAGCTGGAAACCTACATTTCTCAGAAAATATGCCAAATGAAAAGTGAAGAACTTGATTGTAGATGGCTGTAATAATTTTTTACAATGCTGCCCCTTCTGCTTTGCTTTTACTGATTTGCTTTTTCGACTACTTTTTCGGATCCGCTTTTTTGGCTTGCTTTTTCGGTTCCGCTTTTTCGGCCTGCTTTTTCGGTTCCGCTTTTTCAGACTGCTTTTTCGTATTTTCTTTTTTAGACTGCTACCCTATTGAATCTCAAGACCATATCTTTCAATGGCGTCAAGATTTCCAGCTTGAAGGGATTTCGTCCTTCAAACTATTGAGACATAATCTCCTGAAAATTTTTCAATTTCTTTGATATTTCCAAGCCTGCCTAAAAGAAGCTCTTTCATTTTTTTTTATAGTGTTCTCACAAGGGCTCCATCCTTCGTTTTCTCAATGTGGGATAAAACATCACTCCTTTTTATGTAACTTATGTCTCCAATGTGTTATAAAATAAATGGGACTCTTTTAATTTAAATATTTTGCACAAACTATAGTCTATGCATTAATAAAGTTAAATATTTAAATTTAACTTTATAAAATAGCTTTATCAATGCATAACAAATCTTATCAATGATAAACAAGTCTTCTTGCCGATTTTAAACAATTACCATCGACATACCGCTGCCACTGGATGTTCGACCATATCCAAGATGACTTACTATAAATAGTAAGTATGCCCAAAGTTGCCTCAAAACCCCTCAGAAAGACCTGGAACTGAAACTATCTAGGCCAAATGGCCTCTAGTCCCTTTAATGCCTTGGTTAGCCTACGGGACCGTGGGGAAATAGGCTAATGACAACATCATGCTATGAATGCTAAAAAAGGGACATTACATGATCTTCCTTGAATGAGTAGTTGAAGTCCTTGTTCCACAATATCTCTGTGTAACTAGATCTAATGTCGCTGTATGCCAGGCAATTCTTGACAAAGTGCTGCTCCGTCTCTACTGCGCCCATATTACAGAATAAACATGTTTTGTTTGTTTACTGTATTAGGGTAAAGAAATCAATGCATACAGACAATAGATCAGAATAGAAAAACAACTTATATTATTCGCATACGCCAAAGATATTACATTATGCTTCTGAAATGATGATTACAATGATCCCGAAGGGGGTATATATACATTTGGAGGAACCTTCCTGAAGGGGTCCGTCGGCCACATACATGTCGGTTACATAATAAGAACCTTCTCGATACTGATGTAGAACCTTCCCGATATACACATAGAGCCTTCCTGATACCGACGACATACATCTCGATACACCCTGTCGGCCGATACCGATGACATACATCCTGATACCGACGACATGTATCCTGATACACTATTTACTGTTGACATCATCCCCCCCAAAGAGAAAAGTCGTCTCCCAATGACCACACAACAAAAACCCAACAACTAACTACATTATTCATAAAACAACAAAAACAACATGGACTTATACATCATGAACTAGAAGGCTGTGTCTCTGACTGTGAAGACCGGCTGCGTCGAAGCTGATACACTTGATTTGTCTGAACCTTCAAATCAGCTCTGATCTGAGAGTTCTCCTCCACAACTTCTTTCAGCATGAATGCAACCTCCTGACACTCGGCTTCTTTTTGATCATGAACTTGCTTCGTTGAGTCCTTCTCCTGAAGAGCTTCTACCAAACGTTGCTCCATTGCTGCTACTTGTTGCTCCACCTGCTACTTCTCTTGTGCACTTTCCTCGAGCTGTGCTAACAGGGCTGTCCGCTCTGCTTCCCATGCAATCTGCTGGGTGACAAGTCGGTCGGCCATCTCCTCTCGAGCCTTCTCCGCTGTCTCCCGAGCTTCTTGCCCTGCCTTTGCCCTTCTTCACTCTGTAAGCACCACCTCTGCCAGGAACTTGCTCTGCTCTGCAATGACAGCAAGGCGAGAATGAACATCCTTATCCTTCTGCTCCGCTACTGGTAGAGGGTTTGACACCTGGATCCCTTCATCTACTTTCTCTGCTGCTGCTGTTGGACTTTGATCCTCCACCCCTGGTGATTCCGGTACCTCAACTACCTCCCGAAGACTTGGACTGTTTCATTCTTCCCCTGCTTAGTATTGAATATCTCTGCTATGATTTCATTATGTCGCGCAAAAGTTGAAATTCTGCGATAAACTCCTTTTTAATGTTATCCCAACTGTTTAACTTTTGTGGATCGGTATCAGTAAACCAATCACTTGCCACCCCTCGCAGATTGCCGAAAATTGCCTCATCCATTCGTTTGTATCGGTTATGCCATTGGCCCTCCAAATTGTTTCGCAAGTTTTACAATGTTGGATGGGATAAACTGCTCCATCACCATCAAATTTAGGCAACTTCTCCTTTGGTCCTGCCATCCCGACGCTGACGCTTGGTATCTCGGTAGTTGTGCTATTTGGTGAAGAAGGGTCTCCCTTAAGCGAATCTATCCCTTCTGGAAGTGTATCGTGGACGAAGAGGTCACTCCACTCTCTTGCTCCCTCGGCACTTTGAGCCGTGCAAGTCAATTCTCTTCCATTTGGATTCTCTTCCCTCAGTGAATACAAATTCAAAAACTCCTCCCTTGCTTCTTCCACCGATTCCACCTGCTGTCGAGTTTCTTGCAACAATTCCTCCATGCTTCTGTATCTGTCGGAAATCTTCTAGAACCTCTTGCATTCGGCTTGCTGTGCCAAAATTAGATTTCCTTGTGCTGTGTGTATTTTGTCCTTTTCCTTAAGCTTGTTCCTATTCTTGTTCAGTTGATTCAGCATTACTCTTCAGTCGTGTGCCTTTCCAGGTTCATTGGGCAATGACGCCAAATGTTTACTGTATTGGGGTAAAGAAATCAATGCATATAGACAATAGATCAGAATAGCAGAACTTCTTATATTATTCGCATGCGCCAAAGATAGTACATTATGCTTCTGATATGATGATTACAATGATCCCAAAGGGGGTATATATACATCTCGAGGAACCTTCTCGAAGGGGTCCGTCGACCACATACATGTCGGCTACATAATAAGAACCTTCCTGATACCGACGTAGAACCTTCCCGATATTGACATAGAGCCTTCCTGATACCGACGACATACATCTCGATACACCCTATCGGCCGATACCGATTACATACATCCTGATATCGACGACATGTATCTTGATACACTATTTACTGTCGACACTGTCTGCCCACTCTTCCTTTGGAACTTGCCATCTACCAGTTTCACATCGCAGCCGGTGTGAACTAGTTATGAGTTGTGCCATTAGCAGTTTTGCTTTGCAATTAATAGGTGCTCTAATATAGGCCTTTTCATCATGACTAGAAGTGGGGTTAAATTCTTTAATGTAATAAGAATTTTTCCGCCCTATGTGCCTTGTCTATAAAATATTACGAAATTTTAACATGAAAAACTTCTTTATTTCTTTAATGTTATCCAAGCAAGTATGGATGTTGATATCCCATTTTTGCATCCATTTATCATTTTGCTTCATCAATGTGCTTTTTCACTTGACAAGTTTTTCCTCTACGACTAGCTTGGGCCAGCGATGTGTTTCTAGACCTTGGGTTTTCTTTAAATAGCTTAGCATTCGAACCAATGCGATGACTTCTAATGGAAAGGAACCCAGCTCCGCCAATAAGATCTCATACGGCATCGTGGTCTCGACTTTAAGATTGCATGTGATGAAGTGTTTTTAAATTCTTTCTACTTGTCGCCATTTCTGTTTGGACATACTATCGCCCCACACTTCACATCTGTATAGAATAACCGGAGTGACCAGCAAACCAAAAATAGTTTTCATAGTCATCCAATCCCATAATTCTGCGTTCCTGCACCTGTTTTGTAAAGAATATAATGCCTTCCAACCCCCTTGGATCCTTTTTGATCAGCATGTATCCCAATTGAGTTTGTTATGAAAATCTATGCCCAAGTATTTGTACTAGTCCACAATCTCAAGAGGGTTACCCTCAAACAGAAACTCGTCCTATATACCCCTATTCTTCTTCAGCGAGGAGATCGTAACTTTGGTTTTGCTAGTGTTCACTTTCATTCCCACTTCATGGCAAAAACTTTCTAGTGCTTTCAAGTGTTCTTTTAAACCTTTAGCCGTTCTAGCAAGTATTATGAGATCGTTTGCATATAAGAGCAATATTATCAAAAAGTAGACCAGCTGTACCCTCTCATCATTGGTCTTGTTTATCCATTCTTCTAACTTGTCAATATAGAGCCCAAATAATGTTGGAGATAGCGGACACACTTGCTTAACCTCGATGTTGCTACCAAAATCCTCTAATAGCCCTTCCATCATTATGATATTAGCTTTAACTTGCTCATACAATCTGTGAACAGCAGACCTAAGTTCTTTAGGAACTTCTAACTCTTCTATTCTGTCCCAAATTTTGTTATGTGGCACTGTGGCAAATGCTTTTTCAAAGTCCACAAAACAACAAAAAGCCTTGGCCCCTTGAGCATCCCAAACTTTCTCTATCAAGTATCTAAGAGTGATGCCGTGATCTATAGTAGAGTGTTTCGGTCTAAAGCCTGCTTGCTCTTTTGCTCTTTTGCCTTCTGTTTCAGCCCATTTGCTGATTTTTTTTCTACCATGTTGCTAAATAACTTTTCGAAGAGTGGATTGATCATGATGGTTCGGTAATTAGAAGGGTTGTTTATATCTCCACTTTTGTGGAGTGGGATCACCACACTTGTCCAATTTATAGGGAAGCCTTCTCTATTGACACTATTGAAAATCTTAGTGATGTGTGGTGCCAGGGTTTCAGCATCCCATTTTAAATATTCAGCTTGTAGCCCATCTATATCTTGCACTTTACTAGCAGCTAACCTCCTTATGCCTTGAATAATATCCTTCTGGCTGAATAACTCACCTGTAGTCTTGGTTACCATGGTTCTATGTTCTCCTAAATCACACTCGTAGAGGGTCTTGGCATATTCCAGCCATTTGGTTCATATGATAAAGACATAAGATAAGGATGCAATTAAGAATATGGTTTTCGGCAGTAATGAAGAGCAATCGAAAGTAAAATCACAAGTGGCATCATGTAATTGATGAAGGAAATCATGGAAATAAAATAATGAAACAAATAGGAGTTGAGCAATATTTCCCCAGTACTAAATAACCAATGAATGATAGATATAAATATAGACTTTGATCTGTGGTGTCATTGAGGATTTTCACGATACCTTCTTATACAGCCGGCTGCATACAAATGGTAATTAAAATCAAATGAGGAATGATGTAATTCAACATTAATTGTTTCCAATTATTATACATACTCTAGCCACAATGATAAATATGGGAAGATTGTCAATAAGTGCATAAGGAAGATAATACAATGACAGGATATATGAATGCTGTGTTACAAATTAGCGTCTTCTAGGAGGACATTCTCACAGATGTTTGATGATCAATTCTTATATAATATAGGACAATATGTAAGATACAAGACATGCTATGCTTAAGTCACGATGATGTAAATGGCCAAATGGCAATAGCGTCTTTCATTGGTAAAGTCAAGATCTCGTCAAATGTTGAAAGCGGGTTTGGAAATCCACAGTCACGACAATGAAACATATAGTCTCATCTCAATTAAAGCCATCATGCATTCCAACTCAAGTATACGTGGCTACAAATTCAGGCGGCACTTGAAAATAAAGTAAGACATCTATCCAATGTCGTCAGAGGTTCCAGTTCATATATAATCAATGTATGCTTCACAAAAAGTCCCGATAATATTAAAGGATAAAAGACCAATGCCACTGTAGAAGTTTGGCACAATAGCAATTTAATTGGTGATTTAAATAGACTCTATCCGATTAGATCTTTGATAAGCCTATCCTATTATAAAGGAGAAATATTATCAATCGGTGAATCAATATGTTGCGAGGAAAGGATATTATTGAAACAATTATAATATTTTTAAAGGTATGCGGTCATTGAAGATGCAGCTCTTAGAGATAATCATTATATAAATAATTTTATGTGGAAGAAGTGCAATTTAGTTTAGAAGAGAAGTATCTTTTCAAATTGAAAAGTCATTTTCCTACAACTAACATATAAATAAAAAAAGATATTATTTGAGAAAGTCATTTTCCTACAACTAACAACTAACATATAAACAGTTAGTGGTGAATTAGTAGAGTGGAGGTGTATAAGGGAGAAGTAGAAGAGTGAATCGAAATATTTGAAAAATAAGAATGGTATAAGAGTAAATAAATAAAATGAAATATATATAATCAAAATGAAAATCTGATATATATATATATACACACACACACATCAGAATGGACTGTATATATATTTGTAAATACAACTCTAGGGGCTACCTTGGAACCTATTGAAGAATACTGAGGAAATGGGAAATATACATAAAGGAAGAATCAAATAGATTTAAGAATTGTTTATGGAAAACTAGTGATTATACTTATAACAGTTTGAGGAATGAAATAAAACAGCATCCGTTGATGTTCACAGAGATGACAGATCTCCACAGTGGGGAGTTGGAGCTTCTAGTGAGTTGATGCTCATAAACATAGAGGTTGTAGCCTCTAGTAGGTTGGAGCCTACAAACCAATTTGTAAAAGATTAAGTTCATATATAAAAAGCAATTATTTGCTGTGGTTTTCTCTCGCATTGGGTTTCTACGTAAATCTTGTGTTCATGTGCCAAATTGTTCATTACAGTATTTGAAGTTATTGTTTGGTTTAAAGTTTAAAATGACAAAAGTTGTAATTATACTAATTCACCCCCCCTCTCAATATAATTGTGTGCTCTTCAATTCTCACCTCTTCACTTCATCCTTCAATTCTCACCTCTTCACTTCATCCAACATCAATGAGGCTATTAGATGCATGAATAGTAGCGGGATTTCAAATGAGGAAGGGTTCCAGGTGGAGCTCTTCAAGCTCAGTATTTTGACTTTGGGCTCCTTTCTCATGGTGCTCTTTAGAAAGGTGATTTGCATTGACTTTCCAGAGTCTTGGTCACGACATATTATCTATCCGATTCATAAGTCCGGGTTGGCCTTATACCTAGACAACTACAAGACCGTCATGACTGGGCATGCATTTGCCAAACTCTATGCCACTGCGCTGAATATTATTTTATCTAGAGAGCTTGATGGGAGGCACTGTTGGGTTGGGGGACAAGCTGGTTTCTGCACTAATTTTCAGACCATGGACCATATTTTGACTCTTCTTGTTATCATTGAGGAGGCTCAATGCTGCTTTGTGAACTTTTACAAAGCTTTTGACTTTGTCCCCTGGACAAATCTCATCCAACGGATTAGGGACATTGGGATTTCTGAGAATTGCTTGGGGGCTAATATGAGACTTTACGAGAGTCTTGTTGGCAGATTTACGACTCTGTAGGGGTTCTCAGATCTCATTTAGAGCACCAGTAGGGTGAAACAAGGGTGCCCCTTCTCCTCTACTTTGTTTGGTATCTACATTGACGAGCTCGAGGCTTTTCTTTTGGACTTTGCGTTCGCTGGTGATAGTTGTTACTTACACCAGGTTCTAATAGCCATTTAGTTTTTGTTGATGATGTAGTTTTATTGGCTTCTTCCTTGGAGGGGCTCCAATGATTTCTTGATGGTTTCACTCCCTTCAGTAACTTGTGGCAGTTAGTTGTGAACTTAGGCAAGCCCCAAGTGATTGTCTTCAATTGTTTGAAAACTTCACATCTCCATTTCTACATTTAGGGCACAAAGATCGAGATCACTCTTTCGTATACTTACTTGGGGGTTAACTTCTCCAGACCCCGTTTCACTATGAGACTTGCCATGCAACCCCAAGTGAATAAGGGGCTTGATTCCCTAGCTATGCTTGAGAGACAATGCTTTAGACATCACTTTTAGGATAACACAACCAAGATGGCCCTCTTTAACTACTTGGTTAGATCTACCGTCCTCTACGACTCCATTGTATGGAGGGGCCTCTCTCTTGGAGTCTGATTGGGCTTCAGTTGAGTCTTTACCCTCCTTCGGTGTATAATTAGACGTTATTTTTCTACTTCCCCTAGTATTATCTTGGCTGAGTTTAGGGCAAATCCTTTCAGGCTTGGGACTATCTTTGACTTGGTTTGGTTTCTCCATTGGCTTCAAGAATTTGCAGTCTCCATTAAGGGTTGCCTCAGGTACTCTTACTTGGTTTATTGCTCTTCTAAGGTGTTTAATTGGTAAGATTCGGCTAGAAGAGCTTGTTGCTATTTTTTGCAGGTGTGTTCTCTCCTTGGTTTAATTGGGATTGAGATGGATTGTCTTCCACCCTTTCATTTCCCCTTGGATGCCCCTACTCACCTTCTTTCGTCTTGGCAAGGGATGAATGAGCATACCAGACTTGATATCTATAGGTAGTATATTACCACGACATGGAGAAACCCTCTGGGGGGACTCTACCCGAGGATGTCCTTTTGTGCAGAGCACTACATGACTATTCAGGATGGAATTATTGTACACCCTTGGTATCTCACTTGTCATTGGGTTGATGCCCTATGTATCTCTCTGGGTTCTTTTTCTAGTTGACTCCCACCGACTTCGTATTCAAACTAATCACCAGATTGACAGAGATGATAGGATTTGCCGCCTCTGCCCCATTTGGGAGGCGGAGAGTGAGGCCCAATTGATCTTTCACTGTCCCATCTACTGTGAAATCAAGGTGAGGTTTGACTGTCTCTTCATAGAGTGCAGGTCCTTCGCCTCTTTCTTCAGCTACACAAATCAGTGGTGCCTTTCCCTCAACCTTCAAGAGGTCTTGTGACTTAATGACCATAGCTTAGAGTCCCTGTTTTGCTGAGGCAGACCCCTAACTTGCTCATCACCTCTTTCTTCAAGCCTGGGTCTCCTGTCTAGGGGAAGAAGTATTTGCTCAATTGTGTCAATTTGGGTCACTCTAGGTCTGTGAGGCCTTGCAAGGGGTGCACTCAACAACTTTATTCTTCTTCCAACAGATCCTCCAGACACTTTGGGACTCATCCTTTCTCTAGACCTTACCCTTCGATTGGGGCCTACTTCTCGCACATGGGGAGTATTTAGTTTTTCTGGCTTTGTTCCTTGCTTGTTCTTTTCATTCTTTTTCGTGGACACCATTTAGTGCTCCCACTATTGGTTGTTGCCTTGTTGCACTCTTTGTAGTCCCTTGGACCCTCGTGGTCTCTAGTTGGACGTTAATTAATTTACCTCATCTTTTCCAATTCTCTCTCATGCCTCCTTTATTGCTAGTGATGTAGGAGCATCTTGGGTTATTTGACAATCTTGCATCAACCAAAAATATTTCCTATTTATTGTTCTTGTCTGTCGTTCATGGAATGACCTTTGTTGTTCATGGCATTTCTTTCGGTGCAGTTGGTTATTTATTGAGGACATATTGTGGATCACTCACCTATGTTTGCGGAACTTCATTTGATCTCGTGAAAGAGTTAGCCTTTCTCTTTGCTCATAGCCTGTTCATTTCTTGGCATGTCGAGTAACATGTGGTTATTTGCTTCTAGGTGGTTTATGTGATGCCGAGGCTTTCCATTGCCTTGTGGATCTTTTCTTGGATCGTGTGTGGATCTGTCTTTGATCCTACGGATGTTAATTTTCTTAATTGTGTGGTCGCTGATATTCCTTTTTTGGGCAGGACCTATAATTTGTAATAATTGTATTTGTTAGGCCGACTTGTGATCTTGTTGGCTATACATTTGAGATCTAGGATTAGAGCAGTAAGCAATTAAGATGGTAGAAGAAAGATAATGCGGATTTGGCTCTGTAAGCTTGAGCTTTTAAGCTTGATGATTTTAATTTGGATGTATATGGCTGCAACTAGGTAGGTTTTATGCGTGGCACATGTAAAGAAAATTGTCCCAGCAATTCTGCATTGGATTCAATATAAATTGACATGTCTTTCATAATTGTGTTGCCTTCCATGTGTAACTCTAGCAAGGGTCATTGGTGGGTAATGTTTTGGCCCCCTCCCTTGGGTCAGCTAGCTCATCAACTTGGTGTGGTTTTGATTAGCTGATGTATCATTCAATACACAGAGGTGTCATCACATTGGCAATAATGGGTTGTCATGCAGTGCATGCTACTTTAGTAATAATGCTTTTTCGCTTGCGCAACACATGGACTTGGCAATGCAAAGATTCAGGCGTATGCAAATAACTTGGATGCTCTGATACCATGTGAGAAAACCTAGTCAGAAACAAATGAAGCAGAATAATATTACACATGGCAATGTCGTTCTTCTACATCTTTTTCAATTAAATACATTACATATTTATAAGATTACCATATCTTATTTTTTAGAAAACTCACAAACAACTTTCCTAATATTTTGAGCTGTTTTAATAACTCAATACAAACACATATGTACCACTAATGTAGTAACTTATTCAACAAACAACAAATCTGATTATTTTATGTATCCTATGATGTAATCTTTCCAATAGGTGTTTAGAAAACATGAATGCTTTATTCAAGCTTTAAATTGTACACTATCTTGTTTAACATCCTTTTTTAAGTGATATAATTCTTTATTAAGTTCTATATTCTATGAGGAAATCGATTTTTTTGTTTGATGGATCAGGAAATCATTTATTTAGTCTTCTAAGGACTGCTTTGACTTAGAATTTTATACCAGCTTGGTTCTAACCACACGATCTTTGCAAAATTCTTCACTTCACTGGTTTTTCTCTTGGTTCCTATCAATGTAAAACTAAATCAACAATATTAAAGATTTTTTTTTTTTTTGCTCTCATATATTCATAGTGTTATATATGTTGATGACTGTGAGTGAGTATTATTGTTTGCCGTTTATTCTAGGTCAGGCTTTTCTAATTAGAAGATTATTATTGTATTTGGCACTCACATACCATGAATACTCAGGTTCCAAGTTTATCAAACTGTTGTTTGTTTTTTTATCTACTATCTGGCATTTTTTTTGTTTAAGAGTTAAATATGTTTGTTTCAGACATTGTCCTGTTTGAGGCCTATAACTTTTATAGCAGTAGTTTACACTGGTATCTCCTTGTAAATGACTCGAGGTTTTAAGGTTATCTATGAATATAAATTTTATCTTTACCTAATATTCTAAAAAAAAATCACTTTCATTTCAGTAAAGGAAGCTATAAAAAAGTCTTTGCAAAATTTGGATGAAACATAAGGAAAAGAAATACAAATTGTAGAAAAGTGACATAAGTTTGCAAAGACATCTCTACCCAAGGAGTTGCATCCCAAAGCTTGCTTTCCTCATGTTACATATCTTTTTTAATATGTAGTGTCTTTTTAAGTTTTTTTTCTTACAAATCTTGTCAACTTGGGACTAACATACTCATCAATCTTTTGAGTTAAAGTACATAGGTGGATATTAATGTGAAGTAAAAACCTCAACAAGGGAAGTGCGACTGTTGTATTGTAGTCTGTAATTTTTGAAACAATAAAAAAAGTCACAAAGCAAGAGGACACGTAACACAAAAGCATGCCTAAGTGATGACTGTACCCAAGAGGATGGTTATAAACATCAACCTGGGGTCTTGCACCTTAAAGTGTGCACTTAGAGAAGTACTAGGATAAAAGAGTTGTAGGTTCTGAGAATCAACTACAATAGATTTGTTTTTATTCCTTAAGCTGCTTGTCTAATGTCCGCAACTAAAACTTTTAATTTAGCATGAAGAAGATTAATTTAATTTTGTAATTTCAGACTACTCAGCTTTGTGGAATAATTTAAATTTGACGATTATTAATCCATGGAAGAAAATGTCATTGAAACAGGTTGATAATTGGGAGGAACTGGGAGGAAATTTGTACAACACAGTGAGTGAATGCATTGTTGCAAGGATGTGTAGTTTAAATAATGACTCTCAAATTGGGAGTTATTTCAGTAAGATAATCAGGAAATTGTAATCATTGTGCCTAAAAGGGTGCATTCATAATGGATGACAGGGTACTTTTGCAATGTTGTGTTTTACTTCTACCTTTGGCCTATTAAATTTTGAGAAAATTGTTCTGCCATCTAGAGCTGGGGTCAACAGGATGCCTTTTTATGCATATGTTTTGTTGTCTGTATTTAGTAATTTCCTATTCAGATAGAGCAATAATAGTTTCTTATTGAAATGGAGCAAGGGTTTTTTAAACATGAATTAGACATTTATCTGGCTATAATTGGTTCCGAGTTTTGTCGGGGCAGATCAAAGTTATAGCGTGGACCAAGGAATACATCATTTAAGAGACTTCCAATATACCAAATAATGTAGGGTTTCCAGCCCTCCATTTTATTTTCTTTATGTTTTTAGTGCAATAAATTTAGTTGCAATCAAGTAGGTCAGTCCCATATAATAAACATTTCAATGTTTCCGAAGCAATCTAAAGCTAGGAGCTCAATGTATTAATCAAGAACAAAGGCATGTTAAATGTTCCTTTTTTGTGTTTATAATTTGATCTTCTCAAATTTAACTTTAAATCACCAGTCTCTCTGGATAGAGATCCACTTGACAAGGTCTTTGATAATTATTTCTCTGCAATTATTAATCCTTATGGTTCATTTTTGTTGAAGAGTTCTCTTAATTTATTTCAAACAATGTAATGGACCGAAGCTGAGATTAGTTATTATTTGTTGTAATTAATTATTTTGTGTTGTAGGCTTATCCAAGACCTCTCATCTAAGAGGCTCACAAGTTACCATTGTGTTGTAGGCTCTTGCCTTTCCAAAACAACACATTTGCTTCATTATAGATCTTCAAACTAATTTATGTAACTCATACTTACCATTTAATACTAACCAAAAGAGTCATCAAAAAGTTTACAATTTGTTTTGCAGTAACAAATTATGCATCTGCATTTATTTCTTTTCCTCATTTTACATATAGGTTTTGAATTGCTAGATGTTGCTTGCATCATTGCCAATTCACCAATAACTTATAGTGTCCCCAATCATACCAATGAGAATGTGAATAATTTGAGTAATGGAGAAATAACAAATATGAGATGTATGGAAAGATGCTTTGAGCAAGTGACTAGCTTTACTAAGGTAACGTGAATAATTTGAGTAATGGAGAAGTAACAAATATGAGATGTATGGAAAGATGCTTTGAGCAAGTGATTGGCTTTACGAAGGTTTTACTTTGGTTGGGTTTGCATGTCTTTGGTAATGCTATTGATTTCCCCTACTCTTGTTTAAATAACACTTAATTGCAAGATTCCTTACTTCTATTGCATATTATTTAGTCCTTTACGCTTTAAGAATAATGTTTTTCTCTATACATATGATAGATAATTTTAGTGGCTACTTTCTTGATGATTAAATGATTATCTAGATATGTAAGCAAATTACACCAAAAAATGCCTTTATAAGTCATTAAAATAGGTCATGAGGTAGATCACCTATCCTTAATATTATTTTTCCTTTTGAAGATTTTGACAATGCATGTAAGTGGCTTGATACCTTTACTCTTGTTGGATAGTTTTTGTGTGGAAAACCCTTTGAGAACATGCCAGTGAGTTGGATCATTTCCATTTGGATCCCTCAGAGGGTTTGAATGAAAGCTTTGTAAGATATTATGAGGGGTTGCATTGTTCTTTTCTTTTTCTCATTTATTTTCTAGATGATATATTCTCAAAGAAAATTATGAGCATCACCCTTGGTGTATTTGCACCATGTTGTTAGTCTTCATCTTAGGCTTGAGATTTTCTTGTTTCTTGGGCTTATGCCCTTTGATTCCTTGTTTGGGTAATCTAAAAGCTTCCCTTGCCTTTTTTGGCATTTTCTTGATTGAATTGTGATCCAGGTGGATCCAGAGAACTTGAAAATTCAATCTCAAAATCTCTCAAATTTAGCATTTGTACAAAGAGCTCTGAAAATTGAATCCGATGTAGTTTGAATGGGTGAAAAAGGAATTCGTGCAAAAGTTATGCTTGGTCAAAGTTTCGGTCAAACAAGCGAAACAAGGGTTGACCAAAATGGTAAAATTTGACCATCTCAAAAGTAGTCAACAATGGATTTCAAATTAAAGAGCTCGTCAAGAGCTTTCCAATGACGTTCGTTTTGTCAAAAATGAAGTTCGTATGTGGAAGATATGCTTGTTTGAAGATAATAAAGAGATTAAGTCAAAATGATGACATCAACATGACATTAGTAGGTACAGTAAACAACTGGATGCAATGGACTAGTAACGATTTGACACATGTCAAGATTTGAACAAACATAGAAGTGCCACGTGGATTGGATGACTGATCGGTTGGTTTTCTTAAAAAGAAATTCAGTTATGAGTTTTGAACTCATATCCTCCCATATGCAAATTTCCCTCCATACCACTAGACCACCCACAAATCTTGGGATTTGAGTGGTAGGTAATTTTATTTATTGCTTACGAATAATGCATTAAACCAAGTAGTTTGAACATTCAACCATTGCCCTTTCTATTATTCCTTCATGCCAATGAGTCGCCCATGATTTTTGGCATTGAATTAGGGATAGTATAAATTTTCTATTTGGTGGCCAGATTAGATAAGTTTAATTTTGAAAGATTGATAATTCTTTCAAAATTTATATGTACCGTTATTTAAAAGACAATGTTTTGTTTAGAAGATTGGTTGATGTATATGGGAGATATGAAAAATTTAGATGAATAATATGGTTATCACCATAATAAGTAAAAACTTGTGTAAAAGGGGAGTTATTCTTCTTTGGAAGACAATTTAGTCCTTGGGGAAAATAAAAGTCTTGAAGAATTTTAGAGAGAAAATTGTTGTAAAGGAAGGAATAATTTTTCCTTGTGAGAGAATTTGTAAGCACAAAGGCGTTGTGTATTGTCTTCAAGTGCATAGAAGAGACTGTGAATGCTTGAAGCTTGGATTCTGTAACAAAGTGTTTTGCTTGGCAGAATTAATAAAGCGGTCGCTCGATTGAGAAGCGGACCCAAAGACGCAGTCCTACTCGGATGAACTCCGTATCAAATTGTTTGTCTCTTTATTCTCTTTTCTATTTAAGTTTCTTTTATTATTATTCATTTTTATGTACATTAAACACATTATTAAATTAAGTGTTCAAACTTTAATCTTCTTGTAATTTCAATGGTTTAAAGTACATACCATGCAATTATTGCCTGGATCGAGGATTAAATTTGTATTTTGGATTAAGTTATAAAACTTGTAAATCCTAGTTTATAGATCAAGTTGGTATTAGAGCTTGTTTTGTAGTGAAATTGCAGGTGGTGAATGTTAACCAAGTTGAAGTTGAAACAAGGAGCAGGTGAATTTGTAGAGTTCAATCCAAAGATTGAGAAAAGAAGAATTTTCACGAGTCATGGCATCTGAACAAAATCATCTTGAGTTCAATGCAGAAGCCTTTGAGTGAGCTTTTTTGGAATTGAAGGCTTTGGTGGACATTTTTCTTCAAGAAAGGCAAGAACAACAATTGAGAAATGCAGACAAGGCTAGGAAGAAGGAATAAGCTAAATCTTCATCCAAAGATGAAAAGAACAAAGGAGTAGGAGGTGGTAGTGACCCTCTTGAACATCCATCCCCATCTTCTTCATCTTCTTCATCCTCTTCTTCTTCTTCTAAGTTGTTTACTTCTAAAAAGAAACATGTGAAGAGACCCTTTTTAAAGCTTGATGTGAAGTTTGATTTGCTTGTATATAGTGGTGAATTGGATGTAGAAAAACTAGATAATTGGCTTAAGCAGATTGAAGTGTACTGCAAGGTTCAAAATATTTTGGATGATTCTTTCAAAATCCAGCTAGTTGCTCTCAGAATGGGAGGTACTGCATTACTCTGGTGGGAGAGTAAAATTCAAGATGATCTTGCTACACATGGTAAAATCATTTCATCTTTGTATGAATTTACTTTTGCTTTGAAGAAACAATTTTATCCTTTGGGTCATATGCAACAAGCCATTATGGATTGGCAAAACTTGAAACAAGGTAAAGGGTAATATGTGCAAGAGTATACATAGGTGTTTAGGAAGAAGGCTTTAACTCTTGGAATTTCTCTTTATACACAAGATACTTTGTTTTCTATTAAGGAAAACAAGTTCTGAGGGGTGCTTGAAACCCTTTACAGATCAAATAATTTTCAATGAAGCCCAAACATAAATACAAAATTTCTGTGGTGAAACAAGTTGCCCACCAAAACAAGGTGACCAGGGTGGCCTCACAGATGACATAGTGCTCTACTACCACCTAAACAAGTTTTGAACGAGATGTTGAAACCCCATGGTTGCAAAAGAAGACATTTAGTCTAGAACCATGTCAAACTACAAGACAACAGGGCAAAAGACTAGGAGAACCAAAACAAAAAGGGACAACATCAAAAATAATAGGTGAGCACCAGGTTAAGAAAATTGAGCCTCAAGATTTACATTTCAGTCCCATCTTTTGAGAATGTAAAGACATATCAAATGATGGATTGGAGGGCTTGACCTTTTTTCCTTTTACTGTTGTCCATCTATCCTCCACCTTCCCAATAGCCTTTTACCAAGCAAAGTCATCCACATCACATCCAGCCCCCAAAACCCTCTCAGCAAGAGAAGAAATACCACCACCGCACGAAAGAGCGGTAACATCTCCCTCCTGAGATAGAGCTACAAGAGAGGCAACAATTGAATCAACAATTGTAGCATCCGAACGAGGGACATCTATATTGGTCATCGTCGTAGGGGAAACATTTAAATAATTAGGAACAATAGAATCCACCACCAAAGAATCTTGAGAAGAATCAACCAACCCATCCCCAACAGGTAGAGCTTTCTAAACCGTGTAGTGATCATTTGAAACCTCCATCCACTAAGAAGGTGACTTTTGCGATCCAACCTTTCTAGAGGAGCAACACGCAACAAGGTGGCCAATCTTATGACATTTCTTGCATCTAAAGGGAATACCTTCATAATCAAGAAGTTGAATCCAAGAGCCATTAGGGGAGGCCAACTTAATCATTTTTGGGAGCCCCTTAGAGACATCTATCTCCACAAGAATGCGAGCATACGTCGTCTGAAACACATTGGAAGATGCAGTATCAACCAACAAAAAATCTCCTAGGGCCTCCCCCACAGCCTCCAAGATAGAATCCAGACATAAGTGAAGGGGAAGATTAGGCAAACTTACCCACAGAGGAATCTTATTCAAGGATTCAGTTGATGAATCAAAATTTACATACGAAGGCTTGGCCATCAAGGGGAACCTCTCCTCCCAAGAGAAACCACGACATAGGATGACATTTCTATCTTTAGTAGTAGCAAATTTCACAATGAAAAAGCCTGTTGCCACAGGGTAAATATGGATTAAATTGGACATGATAAGCTCCCAATATTTGGAAATCCAAGCGTGCAGGTCTGACAAAGAGGGCCAAAAATCCCTAAAATGAAAAATAGCAGTTGTAGAGGAGTCGTCCTCCACATAAGTGGAAATCTCATCAACAATATTAGACTCTAGATTGATCACGATTGGGTTACTTAACAACAACATGCACAACAGCACGGGGCCCTGGACACACATCCTGACTGCCAAGACCAGCCTCATAGGCAGTCACATCAGCATAAGAAATGACTGATCTACCCACAACACTAGGGGAATGAAGAGTAGGAACCACAGGAGAAGTCCAACCCGAACCGTAGCAGAGGGGTTGCCCCCCACCAAGGGCAAAAACCTTTTTCCATTGACTGCCTGAGAAAGGGTGGTAGAAGACTAGCAAACACATCCTGCAAAGGTGTCGCCATCAAAGGAAGCTGGAGCAGACGAAATGAGAGCATTCATGGGAGGTATCATAGGAAAAAACTGGGATAAATAAAAAGTTAGATGTTTTGGATTAGACAAGGTACTTTGCTAAACTATATGGGTGGAATGCATTCTTATTTGAGACATACAATATTGATGTTTAGTCCTAACTTTGATGAAGTATGTGTTCAAGCAACCCATATTGAAGCAGGTGGAGGGAACACAAGTTTCAGTTCAAAGAAGGAATTTGTTCCACTTGAAGGACACAAGAAGGGTAAGAAAGCAACCACTGTGAGGAAAGATGAAGGTGAAAAGCCTACTTGTTCACATTGTTAGAAGAAATGGCATGCAGATGCAAAGTGCTAGAAACTGCATCCTGAATTGAAACCAAAGTGGTTTAAGAAGGATCACAAAGGAAAGCAAAATACTACAACTGTTGTTCAAAATCTTGGATCAGATTCTGATAATGAAACAAAAATATCAGTTGTGGGTTTGAAAGGTAAAGCTTTTGTTGATTTTACCACGAATGTTTCATGTTCTATTTCGAAAAGTCGTGATGTTTCTAAAGATAGTGAAAGGTGTGAACTTTTTCATATAAGGGTGATTTCGAAGAATACTAAAATTGACACATTGATAGATAGTGGATCCCAAGTTAATTTGATTTCAGAAGAAATTGTTAAATAGTTGGGATTGGAAACTAACCCACATAAGAGACCTTATCCATTAGGTTGGGTGTGCAATGATAACATATTGCAAGTAACTAGGCAATGCAAGTTAAAATTTGCAATAACATCCAAATACATATAGGAGGTTGACTTTGATGTGGTACCACTAGGCATATGTGGGATTGTGTTGGTAGCCCTACTTATATGATAGTAAAGCTATCCTCTACATGGAGCATAATAGGTATCATTTTTTTAAGGATGAGATTGAATACATTATAAAGGCTCATCATATGAAGCAGGAAGGATCAATTGTAAATATAGGCCATTTGAAAATGGTTGTAAATGCAAGCAGTAGACTGAATCTCATGTCTGCTACAACAAGTGAGGATCAAGTGCAAGCAGAATCAAATCTTCGGCAAGTGATGAGAAAACATGATTTGAATGATTCATTTTCTAACGGTATTCCTGTGCAGGTGATCCAGACAATTGATACTTTTTCCATTTCATCAGTTTATTCAATGTTGTTGCTTCTTTTTCTACTAGTTGGTACTATGTGTGTGTGTTGGATGTAATGATGGCTATTGGTGGATGTATGGTAAATTGTGTTAGTAATGTTGTTTTTGATGAGTTAGATATTCAAAATTCTAACATGGTACACAAGTGATACTAGACAATGAGGCAAACATGCCCTCACTTTCATTCTACGTAAAAATAGACTTTTGGAGGTCCAAAAGCTTTTTAGTGGGGAGGAATGATCCAGGTGGATCTAGAGAATTTGAAAATTTCAATCTCAAAATCTCTCAAATTCAGCATTCATACAAAGAGCTTTGAAAATTGAACTCGATGCAGTTTGAATGGGTGAAAAAGGAGCTCATGTGCAAAAGTTATACTTGGTCAAAGTTTGGGTCGTACAGGCGAAACAAGGGTTGACCAAAAAGTAAAATTTGACCATCTCAAAAGTAGTCAACAATGGATTTTAGATTAAAGAGTTCGTCAAGAGATTTCCAATGGCATTTGTTTTGTCAAAAATAGAGTTCGTATGTGGAAGATATGCTTGTTTGAAGATAGTCAAGAGATTAAGTCAAAATGATGATGTCAATATGACATTAGCAGGTACAATCAACAACTAGATGCAATGGACCAGTAACAATTTGACACATCTTAGGATGTGAACAAACATAGAAGTGCCACATGGACTAGATGATTGATCGGTTGGTTTGCTTAAAACAAAATTTAGTTGTGAGTTTCGAACTCATATCCTCCCATATGAAAATTTCCCTCCATACCACTAGACCATCCACAAATCTTGGGATTTGAGTGGGCGGTAGTTTTATTTATTGTTTATGAATAATGCGGTAAACCAAGTAGTTTGAACATGCAACCACTCCCCTTTCTATTATTCCTTCATGCCATTGAGCTGCCCATGATTTTTGGCATTGAATTAGGGATAGTATAAATTTTCTATTTGGTGGCTAGATTAGATAAGTTTAATTTTGAAAGATTGATAATTCTTTCAAAATTTATATGGACCATTATTTAAAACATATGTTTTGTTTAGAAGATTTATTGATGTATACAGAAGATATGAGAAATTTTGATAAATATTATGGTTATCACCATAATAAGTAAAAACTTATGTATAAAAGGGGAGTTATTCTTCTTTGGAAGACAATTTAGTCCTTGGGGCAAAAAAAAGTCTCGAAGAATTCTGGAGAGAGAAAATTGTTGTAAAGGAAGGAATATTTTTTCCTTGTGAGAGAATTTGTAAGCACGAAGGTGTTGTGTATTGTCTTCAAGTGCATAGAAGAGATTGTGAATGCTCGGGGCTTGGATTATGTAACAAAGTGTTTTGCTTGGTAGAATTAATAAAGTGGTCCCCCGATTGAGAAGTGGACCCAGAGACGTAGTCCTACCCAAACAAACTCTGTATCAAATTGTTTGTGTCTCTTTATTCTCTTTCTTATTCTCTCATCCATTTAAGTCTCTTTTATTATTATTCTTTGTTATGGACATTAAACACATTATTAAATTAAGTGTTTAATCTTTAATCTTCTTGTAATTTCAACAGTTTAAAGTACATACCACACAATTACTACCTAGATCAGGATTAAATCTGTATTTTGGATTAAGTTGTAAATCCTAGTTTATAGATCAAATTGTAACCTTTTGATGCATATTGTTAAGTTTTGAACAACCTTTTTGGCTTTGTCTATAGACAAGGGTTTGTGTTAGGCTTGACCTAAGGGCCTCAAGGTTTCTATTGAAATCTAGATAGAAGACTAAAACTTCTCCCGAAGGGCAACACATCTTGAATTGTCGAATACTTTCTATTGGTACCTATTCTTTTATTACATCATTTGGGACTACACTCTAGTTACCCAATGCCCCAAGCTAGCTACAAATCGTGTTGGTGATTCTCCTCTAAGAATAAAGACAATTGGGGCACTATAGGTAATATAAAGAATAATCGTTATGATGGAGTCAAAGCCTTGATCTTAATGATTCGTAATAGTTGGTCTTTGGGTTGTAGGCATCAAAGCTTACCATGAAGGCAAAAGAGAGCAACCACTTTTGCCCAAGTGGGTGCTAGATGCTCATTTGATCTTGTTCATGAATTTAGGGTAACAAACTTGTGCTAGGTAAGCACTAATTTAATGGGTCACTTGTTTAGTTGTCATGTTGTGATTTGGTTGAATGATTCACATTGGACCTCCAAAAGAAGTATGAAAGTCTTGAGGGGATTGATAGATATATTTGTTGCTTAGCTCCTACCTCACATGATTTTATTTTCTTGCAATATTTTACATTTTATATGTATCAAAAGGAAATACAACTCACATCAATAAATATTCCCAGATTATTATATTACTTGATCACAAGTGTTAAAATCAGTTTTTTGGCTTTGGTAGTTTGTGGTGTCATTTAACAGTAAGTTATGCTTTTCATAGCCACTTAGAGAAATGTTGAGATGGGGTTAATACTTTCATCTCCTTTAGGTGGCAACACCATTTAGTTCAAAGGTTGTGGTCCAATTTTTGCATTATGGGTCCTCTTCAATAAATACTTTTTGGGGGTTAGTCAATATTTATAATTCCAAACTCCAGTGGAAAATCTAATGTCCAAACTCATATTACTAAAGCTCTTTTTATGGATTATGTATGGTAGATTAAATTTGGTTGAGTTGGCTTCTAATAAATATGGCAACTTTCCTATGTGGTTGATAATTAGCAACCAAGAAAGAGACATGGTATTATATGTGTGATAAATAAGATATGCTTTTTTAATCCATTGTTAGTCACTATCAGTCTAATTGTTTGTAGCATACATAGAGAAATGTGTAGTTTGGTGTTGAAATGGTTCTTGATTAACTTGATAGGGCGATGTTGCATAAACCCACCTTGTGCTCAACTATTTTTATATTTAGTAATTGAACTTATATTGAATATTGTTTTTTTAATAATTTTATTTCATTTTCATATTGAGTGGTGTTAGTACCCGATATGGTCACAATTTTAAAACTTCAAGTTCGGAGTTTTTGAACCACTTCGAACTCCAGTTCGAAGTAGTTCAAAGTAGTTCAATGATTCAATACAAGAGTTCAGAGATGCAGAAGGCTTAGTTCAAAGGGATCTAGAGATGGAAATACTAAAGCAAAGTCCAGAATCCATGTTCAGTCTAACACCCAGATTCAAACTCAGATTCATAATGCATTTCCGGATTAGCCATTCAGAAGGCTCCATAAAATCAGTGGTCCTATACAAATATATTCAGGGGATTATGTCCGAAGTGTGGATTATTCTTTGTAGGTTTGAAGATTCAAAGTTTCAGAATATGATGACTTATAAGATTTGAGGTTTGTCGTCTTACAAATAATTTGGAAGACCCAAGCAAGGATGATTTCTTGATCCTAATTAGAAGATTATTAAAGTGGAAATAAATCTTATAGTCCTGTCACGAAATCTTGATGGGTCAAATGAAATACAAATTTCCATTTGGGATTATACCACTTTGATCAAGTTAATGGCTTACTGAAATCTGAAAATGAAGGTTGAGCAGTATATATCTAATAAGGGCACCTATATTTCCAAGGAGGTGTAACTGTGCATGCCTTCAAGCGAGATGGCACGACATATATCCTTCCTCATTACAACTAGAAGGAGACTCACATGCACATATAAGCTGTGACATGTGAGCTTAGTGAAGACAGTGAATTTCATCATTTAAAAAAAAATGCTAAGGAGAGTTTCCTAGCCACGGCCCCTGTGCAGATAAGAGAATAGTTCACAAGGAATCTGTGCCATTAAAGCACATGTGTCAGCATTATTCAATGAATGAATTCATCGACATGAATTGCAGAGGCATAATAAATACATATATATCCAAGGTCCAACCCGGGAATGAGTTTGAGTGTGTCTCTGTATTACAAGGCCATACTCAAGATGTGGACATGAGATTTTGATTTTTGCGAGCTATGATAATTCTATAAAGGTTTGGGTAGAGGACATAGACGGTGATGATTGGACATGTGTGCAAGCCTTAAGCGATTCCAGCAGTGGTCATACATATAATCTGCATTTATAAAGACAAGCAACTGACTTCCTCATATTTTGGTCGCGGTACAAAATGGAATCAATATGCATAATATACATTGTCGATGGACTAGAAAGACGGGACCCATGGGAACTTAGGGAAGTTGTCATCACAGAATCAATTTATATGGTTATTATAAAGACACCCGCCTCATATCATACTCGGTTATTGGAAGTCGTGGCAACCCACGCATTTGTTTGACAAAATGCATATGCCGATTCTGCACACATGTAGATATAAAGAGAAGCCAGCCTCCAAATATATAGATATATGTCTAGTAGCTTGGGTTATGCAAAGTAATGGATCAATGCACCCGATTGACCCTTGATAGGCGCAATATTAGTTATGTGGAAGCGACCCCAATTGCTTGGTAAAGCATTTACAAAGTTATAATAATAGTTGTCAGCAGCAACTGAATATATGACGTGCATGTCTGAATACGTGAAGGACGATTCTGTGTGATAGAAGAATTCAGAGCCAATGGAATGTGTGATTCACAATTCTGAAGAAAATGTCAAATGATACATTCGGGCCTTTAACAGAGCTGTTCAACCTGATTCCCAAATAATATGTATGAGAATATCACAGTGATTGTAAACAACTCAAATAGACAGTGAGTATGTGGTGATAATGTAATGATCTTAAGCTGTGATGAATGGTCAAAATAGGCATCCAGAATCATATTAAAGTGATCGGGTTACACACATGGGTTGGGTGTTTTTTGGAGTTTGATGGAATCCAGTGAAATGTGAAATAGATATATTGGATTAATGTGGGCTTTAGCGAAGATAATTCTTCTATCAAGAGAACCCGAGATGCAGTTTTAAAAATCTCATGGAAAATTGAAATAAGAAATATATGTGGAAAAGTTAGTAATTAACATTTGTCAATTAATTACATACACCTGTCCAAATCAGATGTAACCATATAAAGATATTGAAACTTTGGCTAATAATCTTCGAAACTTTCCCACATATAGAGATATTATAAAATTGAGAAGTTATCGAGATAATTATTAAAAAATGTAAACTTTTAATAAAGTTTAACAAGGAAAACCAATGGCGAAAAGATAAAAATTTCTCGAGAATATGAAAGGAACCAATCAGCAAGAATTAGTTACCTGAATAGAACATGAACAAACAATAGAAAAGATAAATAGACAACAACAAGTGGGTGAAGGGGTTCCTGTTTACTGGGTTTTGTTGGGAGACTTTGAGCGACAGTAAGATTGGAGAACTGTGAATACAGTAAAGGCAGAGCATGAGCAGACTTTCTTTCTTTCCAGAATTGTGTGTTTGAGTTAGAGATAGGATTTTGATGGTTGATGTAATACTATGAAAGAAGTTTCCATCTTTCTTAAAAATAGTGATTTGGTTGTAATGTGTAAAAGGGTCTTTGTAGTCTTTTATATTCAGAGAAGGGAGACTGGAGGTAATTATATTAGAATTGTGATTATGGTGTATTTTCCTTCCACTGATCATGATCTTGGCATTATTTTTAGTTTTCTCTAAACTACGTGGTTATGTCACTATTTTCTTGTTGCACCATCTTTTCAAAACATCTTTTAAAGCTTTGAATTTTTAATCCTCTCAAGAGGATGGAGGATATATTTTCATTTACAGTATGTAATGCACTGTACAAAAAATTAACTGTGTAATCTGTTATATTTTGTTTCCTTTCTTTTTAATTATTAAGTCTACGTGTCTACTTTGTGTTTACAGGTAGATGCTTGATATCCTTTCATGCTTTTTGGTAAGAGCACCCACATTTAATTCATTGAATATCTTGTATGAGGAGCTGTACCCAATAAAAATTTAGGGGAAGGTTATCAATCCCATGATAACCTATCCAACTATTGGTGTTAGTTTGTCCTTTCATTTGGGTATTCAGGGTCAGATTTGCATACATTTCTTCAAAGGACAATATATTCACTAATAGATTTTTGGCGACTCTGCTGGGGATTGAAAGTGAAGATTAGTATTAACATTGGTTTCCTTAGTTTTTTTATTATCTCCGTGTGTAGGAGATTGGCGACTCTATTGCAAAGACCATGCTGACCATAAAAGTGATGAAGAGATTAAGGCCAAACCCTTCTCTCCTAGAACTTTATCAAATGGATGATAAAGTATTGCGTGAGTTTGTGGACAACTTCAAAAAAAGCATTTCTCAGGGTGTCCGGAACAATATACCCATTGAAGATGATGACCTGATTGGAAATGCACAAGAGAAAAGTCCAGCAGCTTGAAGAAGAATTGGATGTTGGCAACAAGGAAGCCCTAGTAATTTCGTCTCATTTTATATCATGCAATTATTCAGACTTTAGTGAAGAAGAAATCCAACCAGAGTTACTCTAGCGTCATGTTGATCTAGTTTTACAAAAAGAGAATACCCATGACAACACCGGAGTAAAGGTAAGCCATAATGGTGAAATCTTGTCTCAAGATCTTTCCTCATCTCATGCAGAAATTTGTACAGTAGAAAGTCATGGTGATCATTCTTTTCCTGAAGATTCTATTGAGATACTTTCTAAAAATGAGTCTTTGAATGCCACAAAAGAATGTGAGAGTATTAATCCTTTGAAGGAGAATGTTGAAAGAGATTCTATGCTTGAATCTTTCTATTTTAAAGATTTTGCAGCAGCAAACCTTGTAGATGATGCCGATTTTAATAGAGGTGTATTTGAATCTTTTTCTTCACATCCTGAGAGTTTCAGTTTTAGCTATGTTGATAGTCTCCCTATTTTAGAAATTCTTAATGATGAGAAAGTAAACAACTCACCTCTAGATTTCCAATTTTTCACCTTCAATATGGATCATCTTTCTTTGGAAAATCTTCTTCATGGTAAAAATCAGAATAACATGCAATCTAAAGAGGAATTTCCCCTTGACATGAAGAACGAAGATAATTCCTTATGCTTACAAACTAGTGATGAGCCCTTGCAAATACTTTTTACATTTGATGATGAAATATGTAACTATGACAAGGTGAAAGTACATGAAGAAGAGTTCCTTTCTCATTCTGAAAATGATGAAATCAACACTCAGCCTGTAAATTGTCCAGCTGAAGCATGGAAGGAAATATCATTTGATCAACAAGAAAAGGTCATTGCTGAATTTTTGCTATGTTTTCAGCCTGAAGATCTCTCTCAAAATAGAATTTTTGATGGTGATTCATTCTTTCATAGAGACGAGACAAAGATACCTCTAGATGAAGATACCTTTTCTGAATTTCTTGTTGAGATAGAAAAATATGAAGCTAACCTTCAATCTAGCAGTGATTCGATAGATGTGTTAAAAAACACAATTCTCAATGAAGAAGAAGAAATCATAGGTACATTTTTGTCATCACTCAAGCTAGATTATTTCTTGGATGATACTTCAAGTACTTTTTCAAATCAGTTTCAGAATGAAGCATTTATTGGCAATCTTCCTTTTCATCCATATATACATGATGTTGCTGATTTGGGTAATGCTGAGATATGTGATGGCACTCTGAGAAGGGGAAGGGATGGAATTCATGATATATTTGATGATAGCTGGTTCACTGAAAGAAATGAAGAAGGCATACATCTGAAAGCTGATCCTATGCTGAAGGAGGCATCATTATGGCTACAAATTGATCATGCACGAGAGTTCAATCTGCACGACAATGTTCATGAGGATTACACATTATCCTTTGGTGAAGCTTTTTAATTTCATGTTCTTTAGTTTGAGGTAGAATCAAATCATGCCAGTGTGAGAGATTAATTCTTAAGTAGAGGTGAATACTATGATGAGTTATGGCTCTTTGGAAAGGAGAGGTGGATCAACATATGCATGTACATTGCCAACTCAAAGTTTGGCATTGAAAGGGTCATCTTCAAACAATGGTTTGGAGCTGTTCCATTGAGGTGCGCTTTGCTGATTCGGAAAGGCTCCTATTTCTCTCAACGGGTAAATGGATTCACTTAACTTCTTCTTTCTTCCGGTCTTCATGGTAGGTTCTTTTCCTACCTTCGTAAATATTGTAAATAAGTTTTTTGTTGTGCGTAGTGTAGTCTGAATAATGTGCAAGCCTCATGCTTGCTAGTAGTCTAGGTGTTTGTTGTTGGTTTTTGTTTGCTAGTGTTGCCCTACTCCCCTCCGCCCTCTCTACATGCAGCTCCCGGTCTTCTTCTCTTGCTAACTCTATTTGCCCAATGTTAAGGCACTATTCTTTTTCCAGAGATTGCTGGAGTTCTCTGCTTTTGCATCAAAATTAGTCCCGCAATTAGAGCCCCTGTTAGTACCCGATATGGTCACAGTTTTAAAACTTCAAGTTCAGAGTTTTTGAACCACTTCAAACTGGAGTTTGAAGTAGTTCAAAGTAGTTCAATGATTCAATGCAAGAGTTCAGAGATGCAGAAGGCTTAGTTCAAAGGGATCTAGAGATGGAAATACTGAAGCAAAGTCCAAAATCCATGTTCAGTCTAACACCCAGATTCAAACTCAGATTCATAATGCATGTTCAGATTAGCCATTCAGAAGGCTCCATAAAATCAGTGGTCCTATACAAATATATTCAGGGGATTATGTCCGGAGTGTGGATTATTCTTTGTAGGTTTGAAGATTCAAAGTTTCAGAATATGATGACTTATAAGATTTGAGGTTTGTCGTCTTACAAATAATTTAGAAGACCCAAGTAAGGATGATTTCTTGATCCTAATTAGAAGATTATTAAAGTGGAAATAAATCTTATAGTTCTGTCACGAAATCTTGATGGGTCAAATGAAATATGAATTTCCATTTGGGGTTATACCACTTTGTTCAAGTTAACAACTTACTGAGAATCTGAAAAATGAAGGTTGAGCAGTATATATATAATAGGGGCACCTATATTTCCAAGGAGGTGTAAGTGTGCATGCCTTCAAGCGAGATGACACGATATATATCCTTCCTCATTATAACTAGAAGGAGACTCGCATGCACGTATAAGCTATGACATGTGAGCATAGTGAAGACAGTGAATTTCATCATTTAAAAAAAAATGCCGAGGAGAGTTTCCTAGCCACGACCCCTGTGCAGATAAGAGAATAGTTCACAATGAATTCGTGCCATTAAAGCACGTGTCAGCATTATTTAATGAATGAATTCACCGGCATGAATTGCAGAGGCATGATAAATACATATATATCCAAGGTCCAACCCGGGAATGAGTTTGAGTGTGTCTCTGTATTACAAGGCCATACTCAAGATGTGGAGATGGTGCAATGGCGTCCTGTCCATGAGATTTTGATTTCTGCGAGCTATGATAATTCTATAAAGGTTTGGGTAGAGGACGTAGACGATGATGATTGGACATGTGTGCAAGCCTTAAGCGATTCCAGCAGTGGTCATACATATAACCTGCAAATTTATAAAGACAAGCAACTGACTTCCTCATATTTTAGTAGCGGTACAAAATGGAATCAATATGAACAATATACATTGTCGATGGAGTAGAAAGACGGGACCCATGGAAACTTAGGGAAGTTGTCATCACATAATCAATTTATATGGTTATTATAAAGACACCCGCCTCATATCATACTCGGTTATTGGAAGTCGTGGCAATCCACGCATTTGTTTGACAAAATGCATATGCCGATTCTGCACACATGTAGATATAAAGAGAAGCCAACCTCCAAATATATAGATATATGTCTACTAGCTTGGGTTATGCAAAGTAACGGATCAATGCACCCGATTGACCCCTGGCAGACACAATATTAGTTATGTGGAAGTGACCCCAATTGCTTGGTTAAGCATTTACAAAGTTATAATAATAGTTGTCAGCAACAACTGAATATATGAGGTGCATGTGTGAATACGTGAAGGACGATTCTGTGTGATAGAAGAATTCAAAGCCAATGGAATGTGTGATTCACAATTCTGAAGAAAATGTCAAATGATACATTCGGGCCTTTAACAGAGTTGTTCAACCCTATTCCCAAATAATATGTATGAGAATATCACAGTGATTGTAAACAACTCAAACAGACAGTGAGTATGTGGTGATAATGTAATGATCTTAAGCTGTGATGAATGGTCAAAATAGGAATCCTGAATTATATTAAAGTGATCGGATTACACACATGGGTTGGGTGTTCTTTTGAGTTTGATGGAATCTAGTGAAATGTGAAATAGATAGATAGATAGATAAAATTTTAACGTCCACGAGGCCAAAAATAGCCTATGGGACAGCAAGACAACTCAAGCAGACTTAAGTAGCGCTGTTCGCCTCTTGTGTAGACTAATGATGAGCCCCCCCAATTGCTCAATGTACTCTTCGTTGAACAGGTTATGCCAAGAACTGTCACATATAGTATCCGCAAACTTATCCCTGCTATCCTTGTAGGCCTCACATTCTAGAATAAAGTGCTGTTCAGTTTCCACTTTCCCAGAATTGCAAAATCTGCAAATTCTCTCTTCCCAAGCCTCCTTTGGCCTCTTTCAACGCCCGGTCTCACAACGAAGTTGGTGAGAGTTGGTTCTTAGCTGAGCAATAAGAATTTTAGCTCTCCAAGAAATGTTGGCTCCTATGTACACTTTTTCGAGTTGATCACAAGTGGGGTTGAACTCATTTATATAATATAGTTTCTTCCTCCCAATCTCGCTTCCCCAATTTCTCTTGTAGAATTTCTCCATAACAAAGACCTTTATTTCTTTATTACTTGTGGGGCACATATTGAAATGAATATTCCATTTACTCATCCACTTGATGTTTTGTTGCATCCATGTCCTTTTTCGCTTACATAGTGTGTCACTAAAGACAACTTTCGGCCATCTATCCTCTTCCATTTTTTCGATTCTTTTTAGATAGCTTAAAAGGCGAACCATAGCAAGTGCCTCAATAGGCGCAGCCCCCATTTCACTTAGCATGATGTCATATGGAATAGTGCTTTTAATTTTAAACTTGCTTGTAATCAAGCGCTTTTGGATTCCTTCGATTTGTTTCCATTGTGCTATAGTAGTGCTACTGGCCCATAATTCACACCCATAAAGAACAACTGGCAGCACAAGAAGACCAAACAAGGTTTGAATAGTTTTCCAATCCCACAACTCCGCTTCACGGCACCTATTCTGAAGAGCGTAGAAAGCCTTCCATCCACCTAATGTCCTTTTATACCTGCAGCTAGACCAGCTTAGTTTTTTGTTGAAATCGATGCCAAGGTATTTATATTCCGCAACTTCTTCGAGAACACTTCCATTGTAATAAAATTCATGTTGATGCTGTTTTTTATTATTAGAGAAAATCATAACCTTGGTTTTGCTGATATTGACTTGCATCCCCACCATTCTACAAAAGCGCTCAAGAGAAGATAGATGGTCTTGCAAACCATAAGCAAATTTGGCAATTAAAATGAGGTCGTCCGCATATAGGAGTAGCTTTATAACAAATTCCCCTAGCTGAATGCCTTCACGCTCTTGCGTGTTTAACCACTCTTCCAGTTTGTCAATATATAAACCAAATAAAGTAGGGGATAAAGGGCAGCCCTGTTTGACCCCGATATCGCTCCTAAAACATTTTGAAATGCCATCTGAAGTTCTGATTTTGACTTTCACCTCTTCGTACATTCTATGAGCAGCAGCTCTGAGATGCCTAGGAATCCCCAATTCTTCCATCCTCAACCAAAGCTTGTCTCTCGGAACGGTATCAAAAGCCTTTTTGAAGTCAACAAAGCAACAAAAAACCTCTTCTTTTTTCTCCCACTCTTTTTCAATAATGTGTCTCAGAGTGACACAGTGATCCACTGTCGAGTGCTTTGGCCTAAAACCAGCTTGCCCTTTAGCACGTTTATGATTTTCTTCTGCCATTTGCTGATCCTAGTTTCTATCATACTGCCAACAAGTTTAGCAAAGAGGGGATTGATCATTATAGTCCTATAGTTGGAGGGATTGTTAACATCACCACTCTTAAAAAGTGGTATTGCAAGGCTGATTGTCCAATCTTTCGGAAACCCTTCCTGGCAGATTTTGTTGAAGATTTCAGTGATGTGCGGTGCAAGAGTTTTCATACCCCACTTCAAATATTCAGCTTGAAGCGCAACAAGGTCTTTTGCTTTGCCTCCACCCAACTTCTTAATCCCTGTCTCTATCTCTTGCACAGTAAAAATATTTGTGGTATCATTGACCAAAGGTGGCTGTCCCACTCCACCCTCTTGTTCATAAAGTTTCTTAGCATAATCAAACCATTGGGTGGCAGTAATATTATTTTCAGTTTGCTTCCTCCTTGGTTGGAGTTCTTTCCAAAAACGTTTGGGGTTATTTCTGCCCAAGAAAATTAGCTCCTCTCTCCTTGTGGACATAAAATCGATTTTCTTCTTCTTTAGGATCTGTTTGTAGGTCTTAATGTCAAGGTTAGTTTTATTTGACTCCCTTAGATTTCTCCTAGCCCTCTTGCATTCCTTATCAAACCATGCATTGGCTGGAAAACAATTAGTTTCAGATTTTCTATTTTTTGCTCTCTTGCATTTTGAAAGAGCCTTGTGAATCAGATTTGATAAATCATGACTATTAACACCATGCTTATACATAGGGTGTCCCATACAAAGTTCCTCAAGAGCAGCCCTGAAAGTGTTACTATTTTCTGAAGTTAACAAAATTCTGCCCTGAGAAGGTGGGTGTTGAGGGCCTTGGATTTTTGCCCCAATCCGTCTATCCTTTGCCCAATACAAATTTACGTACAGTGGTCTATGATCTGATTTGAGATCCCAAATGTGCTCTCCAATTTCAACTTCTTCAATATTGTTATACAAATGCTGCGAACAAATTACATAGTCTACCACACTTGCCCCGTTGTATTTGTTGCAAGTGAAATTGCCCGACTTAGCCCATCTAGCCAAACCATTACAAATTATTAGATCAAATGTGCCACACAAAGTGATCAATTCTTCCCCAAAATGATTGCAGCCTTTAGCATCTTCGGATATTCTATCCCATGGATGATTTCTCTCTTCTGTGAGCCAAATAGGGTTATCATTTACTTCGGAGCTGAAAATACTTGCTTGCCAATTTGCTGTCCTAGCATTGAAATCTCCAACGAGAAGGACATCCCCACGTTGTGAAAAAATAGCAACATCTTTCTTTAACGTAGCATAAGGGTCATTGTGATCTAAACCACACTTTTTATAAATTTTAGATACTTGTGGAGCAAAGTAACAAGCTGCAATCCTGAGAAGAGTGTTATTTTCCACGATTTTGAGCCATATAAATTGTTTATTAGAATCAGTCTTTTCCAGCTGAATGACACGACCTTCTTTTTCTTTTACTAGAACCATTATACCTCCATAACCTTTACCATTTCCCGCTGCCTCATTCCACACTGCCATCTTCCAGTAGCCTTCAAACAATGGGGTCTTACATCCCTCATGCTCATGTGTCTCTATGAGACAAATAATGTCTTTGCCTTCCGCAATAGGGCCTAACCCAGGCCCACGTCTCCACGGATAACCTCTGCAATTCCAACAAACTAAACTTAAGGACGCCTGGGTTAAGCTTGATTGCTATTTATTTTGATGCGAAAGACTCAAAGTTGAGTTATTATCGCTAGGTGTGATTATGGATCTTGTTGTATCGCTGCCTGTTAAGGTGTTTGTTGTTGCACCTTTGTTGCCTTCTTGCTGCCCTTCATTGTAGCGGTGGCCAAAATGAGCAATAACTGCTTTTCCCTTGAACATCCAAGCTCTTTTGCCTTCATTTCTAGCTGTTCTGATTTTTTCCATTTCCATCCTTCTTTCTACTTGCTGTCTCATAGTTAAATCCTCCTCTAAAACGAAGCGAGAACCCCACAAAAGCTATTTTTTGTTAAGTAGATTTTGTTTGTCGCTAATGCTGAGCATGACTACCTTGATTGGCCTATTTCTCTCAGCGTGTGGTTTGCCAACCCTCCAAGCTTGGCAGATTTGTCCTTGCCACAACAGCACATCTTGTAGGAAATCCCTCGTTAGGTCAAGGGTATGTTCGCCTTCCCCATAGTCTTTTATCCCCTTGATAATTATATTGGATGCCCTAAGCTGCCTTTCCTTGACCTCTTTGTCTTGCATGTTCACACGAATCTTTGCCTCTTCTCTTGCCATATCAGGGTGTTTGCTGTTTTTGTCCCAAGTTTTGGTGACTTCTGCAAAACTCCTTCTCTTCTCTTCACCATCTGCCTTTCCTGGCAAACTAGTGTGAAGAATCGTTTTCTCCTTATTATGAGATGACTCGATATTTGCTGTGACCTTGTTTGTTTCCAATGTCACATTC
Source organism: Cupressus sempervirens (assembly GCA_028749045.1). Taxonomy (NCBI): domain Eukaryota; kingdom Viridiplantae; phylum Streptophyta; class Pinopsida; order Cupressales; family Cupressaceae; genus Cupressus; species Cupressus sempervirens. The sequence continues at coordinate 292,043,637 of CM053785.1, read as the reverse complement.
AGGTTTTTCCATTCATCCTTCATATTCTGCCATTCCAGCTTCCCGGCTAAAAGTGTTTCTTGCAACGTTGAGATTTGAGCTTTTAAAGTGTTGTTATCATCTACAAGAGTTTTATTTGTTGCAATTAGCACCTGTATATTGCGGTAACTTTCTTGCTCCTTAGCCTCTAGGAGCTCCAACCTCCTCTTGGCCCTCAAAAGTTCTTGCACATAAAGATCTGGGCACCAAGCGAGAGGTGTGGAGGTAGGGCTGTAACTGACAGACTCATCGAAGTTATTACTACCATACAGATGACTGTCACCACTTAAGTGTGGAGGAGGGCACATTTTGACTTGTTTATGCAATCTCTGCCCGTGTTTTTGCTTGTCCTGTGACCCTTTCATACGAGCAAGTCTACGTTTTAAAATGCCCTTGAACTGTTTAACATTGACCCAGATATATTTTCCTGTCTTGCCAAGTGATGCCATTTTGACTTGCCCTAAATGGTTAGTTTCAAAGTGTACCATAATTTCTTGACCGTTTTTTACCAATGTGATGGTTTGTTTTTCCATGGTTTGCATATCCACCGTTTGTTTTCTCATTTGTGTATCCTCAATTTGTTTTTCCATTGATCAAAAGAAAGAAGGGCGAAACAAAAGCTAACAAGAGCAAATATATAAAACAAAACCAAAAAGTGCACCTTGAAACCCCTGGCTTAAGGCCTGCCACTATCTTGCTGTGGGCTGGGCCCCAGTCTTCGTTTTACCCTTGGAAACGGGCCTACCTAGGATCTGAACCCTGTCTGGTATTGTGTCTGCTGCCCTGGTCCCACTGTTTCTTACAGAAGCGCCCACGCTGTTTCTTGTTATTTCCTTGTGTCTGCTGCCCTGGTCCCACTATTATGAGATCTTTCGGTCAAACCCTCAACAAAACTTGGTACACACTATTGTACTCCCCTCCGAGATTCGAAACCGCGACCTCCACATGCCCCAATACCTTTCCACTGAAATGAGAAAGCATTTAGTTGCGTTAAACACGAACCTGCTGATAACTGCCTCGCACACAAATCTCAGTAAAAACCCTCGACGACCTGTTCTGATGCTCCCATAGAAAAGATATTGCCTTGAATTTCCTTGCCTGAATTTCCTTGCTGCATAGATATATTGGATTAATGTGGGCTTTCGCGAAGATAATTCTTCTATCAAGAGAACTTGAGATGCAGTTTTAAAAATCTCATGGAAAATTGAAATAAGAAATATATGTGGAAAAGTTAGTAATTGACATCTGTCAATTAATTACATACACTTGTCTAAATCAGATGTAACCATATAAAGATATTGAAACTTTGGTTAATAATCTTGGAAACTTTCCCACATACGAAGATATTATAAAATTGAGAAGTTATCGAGATAATTATTAAAAAATGTAAACTTTTCATAAAGTTTAGCAAGGAAAACTAATGGCGAAAAGATAAAAATTTCTCGGGAACATGAAAGGAACCAATCAACGAGAATCAGTTACTCAAAACAGAACAGGAACAGACAATAGAAAAGATAAATAGGCAACAACAAGTGGGTGAAGGGGTTCCAGTTTTCTGGGTTTTGCTGGGAGACTTTGAGTGACAGTAAGATTGGAGAACTGTGAATATAGTAAAGGCAAAGCATGAGCAGACTTTCTTTCTTTCCAGAACTGTGTGTCTGAGTTAGAGATAGGATTTTGATGGTTGATGTAATATTGTGAAAGAAGTTTTTTTCTTTCTTAAAAATAGTGATTTGGTTGTAATGTTGAAAAGGGTCTTTGTAGTCTTTTATATTCAGAGAACGGAGACTGGAGGTAATTATATCAGAATTGTGATTATGTTTTATTTTCCTTCCACTGATCATGATCTTGGCATCATTTTTAGTTTTCTCTGAAATATGTGCTAATGTCACTATTTTCTTCTTGCACCATCTTTTCAAAACATCTTTTAAAGCTCTGAATTTTTAATCCTCTCATGGAGGATATATTTTCATTTACAGTATGTAATGCACTGTACAACAAATTAACTTTGTGTAATCTGCTATATTCTGTTTCCTTTCTTTTCAATTATTAAGTCTACGTGTCTACTCTGTGTTTACGGGTAGATGCTTGATATCCTTTTGTGCTTTCTAGTAAAAACACCCACATTTAATTCACTGAATGTCTTGTACGAGGAGCTGTACCCAATAAAAATTCAGAGGAAGGTTATCAATCCCATGATAACCTATCCAATTGTTGGTGTTAGTTTGTCCTTTCACTTGGGCATTCAGGGTCAGATCTGCATACATTCCTTCAAAGGACAATCTGTTCACTAACAAGTGGCAAGTTATCACACCTAAGAGAGAGAAAACAATTTCTTAATATGTGAGTATTATGTTAGAAGCTCGCTTTGGTGCATCTAACTGATTATGAAGTTTGAGCCATAGTTTCTTAATATGCGAGTGTTGGATCATAAGCCCACTTTCAGCGCATCTAACACATTTGGAAGTTGGACTTACGCCCTTTTCATGGGGTTGGTTGGACTCAATGATAGAATGATGTCGTTAAGCAAGCATTTCATTTTTTGTATGGATGATGACATTGTCAATTCAATCATTGCTCATATGAGTCCTCTACCATGCTACTATTTTTATTATCAAAGGTAAACTAAGTTTTGAAGGGATTTGAAACCCTTTACTAACATAAACAAGATGTCAAAAGAAAAAGATAACTACAGGAGAAACATGTTCCTAAGACAACAACATGGGTATTACCAACAAGTTCACACAACTTGATATAAAAGTTGGCAAATAACCAGGATCCAAAGAAAGGATCAGGGAGCCCTCCATCCCCAACACCCATGCTAATGCGTTTGGGTGCATTTTTTGACGAACATTTACATTGAACAAGGCATTATCTGATCAACATTTCTTTTCAAATATTGTCCTTGTTCGTCAAAATTTTGACAAAAAGGATGTTTTGAGCTTGTTGGAATTCTAATTATAGTAGTTCTTCGAAGTTTTGACTAACGTAGGCAATATTTGATTTTTTTTTGTGGGTTTTGATTTTTCATAATAACTTTAAAAAATAACAATCGATGATCATCTCATCCTTTCCCTAAGACTTGTGAAGGTACCACTTAGCATAGTGAGACTGACAAAGCTACAATCAATTAGTCTTCAACATCTTCATTAAGAAGCACCTGGTTGGGAGTACATGGAGAGCGGGGAAGCAAGATTATTGTGATAGATATCTACGAACAATATTGTACATGGGTTCCACTCCAATGTGAAAATAAAACATTGATAAAAGCTTGTAGTACAATCTTGAGAAAGAGGTTAGTCTGTCATAGATATAGAGATCTATTAATTTTGCATGCATTTTCCTTGAGGGTTAAATAATAATAAATGATAACAAAATCAATCAATCAATCAATAAATAATATAATATAATATAATTTATTGATTATATTCTCAATATAATGATAATAGAAAAATATAATAAAATATATTATAATGCAATAAAATATATAATATATTAGAATCAATTAAATCATTGCCCATGTGAGGCCTCTACCATGCTATTTTTTATTATTAAGGGTAAAATAGGTTTTGAAGGGATTTAAAACCCTTTTTTAACATAAACAAGATGTCAAGAAAAAGGCAAGCATGGGAGAAATGTGCTTGTAAGACAACAACATGGGTGTTACTAACAAGTTCACACGACCTGAAATAAAAGTTGCAAGAAAAAAGTTGGCAAATTACCAAGATCCAAAGAAAGGATCAAAGAGCGCTCCATCTCTAACACACACTAATGCATTTGGGTGTGTTTTTTGACGAACAAGGCATTTGGTGATCAACTTTTTTTTTCAAATATTGTCCATGTTCATCGAAATTTTGATGAAAGGACATCTCAAGCTTGTTGGAAATTTGAAGATATAGTTCTTCAAAGTTATGGTTAATATAGGCAATATTTGAAAAAAAATGTGGGTTCTCATTTTTCATTATAACTTCAAAAAACAACGTTTGATAATCATCTCATCGTTTCCCTAAGGCTCATGAAGGTACCCCTTAGCATAGTGAGATCGACGAAGGGACATTCAATTAGTCTTCAACATCTTTATCAAGAAGTCTCTGGTTGGGAGTAGGTGGAGAGCGGGGAAGCAAGACTATCGTGATAGATATCCAAGGACAATATTGTATGTGTGTTCTACTCCAATGTGAAAATAAATTATCGATAGAAGATTAAAGTACAATCTCGAGAAACAGGTTAGTATATCATATGGTATACATTTTCCTTTAGAGCTAAATAATAATAAATGATAACAAAATAATAATAAAATAAATAAAGAAAGTAAAATATGATTTATTAATTATACTATCAATATAGTGATAATAGAAAAATATAATAGACTATATTATAATGCAATAAAAGATATAATATATTAGAATCAATAATAAATAACTAACAATAATTAATACAATATATATTTATAATATATTGAATATCATTGATATTATAAATTGATATATTAAAATACTAACATTGTTTAAATACAAAATTTACAATGCAATATATATCAGATAATTTTTTTTTTGAAATATAATATTAATAGTAATAACTTCTATATATAATAAATATTAACATTCTAATACTATTTAATGACAAGATTAAATATTATTTCATTTACGAAAGAATAAATACATTATAACATAACATATTAACATTTAATAATGTTAATCAATACAAACTTAGTCAGAGAAAAGTCTTGACCTTTCCCTCGGCACCTATATATTCTGACCAGTCAGGGGGGTGAATGAATCATCAACCATCCGATCGGGGATAGTGCTCTAAAATATTTTCACTCATATAAAGTGATCTATGAAAATGCTTGAGTCAACATATAATACATACAAGACAAAGACACACAACGATCCCAGTTATATAGATACCAGCGTGGCAGACACATCTGGAATCAGCGAAGGTGAGAAGGAGATACAATTTACAAATGCCCATGCCAGTAATAACAAGGTCTGTAGCAAGCAGCGAACAATCTAACGGTGCATAAGTATTTGAAAGGCCAGAATTGGGGAGGAGAATTGAGTAGCGTATACATTCAGCAAGTAGAGATATGACTGTAAGAATTGGATAAGTTCAGTGGTCAAAGACTTGATATGGCAAAGGGAAATCAGAATTACCTATATTTTGTGGTCTTACTCAGTCAATATCAGTATAAATGGTTATCGAAAAAAATACAAGAGATGAATATTGGACAGACGGTGAACATTATAGCTAGTGATTAATGTCAAAGAAAAATCTCCAACATTAGACATCCAATAAGTCTGAGACTGGTGGCGGATGAATGGTCAATCAACTGCTAAAGACCAAGTCAACATATATGAAACTAGTCAGCACATAACTCAATTCCCATCAGCGGTGACTTAGCAATAAGAGAGCTTTCAAGATCTTGGAATGGATAGATGAGTATACATATATATGCAACATAGATTTAATGTAAGGAACAAGGAATCCTTCTATAGAGTAGTGAACAAGTCGGAAGTGTAGATAAAGGAATAGATTTAGGATTAACATAAATAGATTCGTTCAAAATGTGAATCATAGTAATAAGGAAGAAAGAAGAATTATATTGGGTGGGGAGAAAACAAAATCATAACATATTTAGTTCGCAACACAAGATATCACTTATTCATTATGAAGGAGATAGAGTACTAATTAGATATAGTTCATATGGAAATAAGGGGTTAAGAAAATGGATGAAAAGAACAAAGATTATTAGTTATTCATATTGGAAAGATTTATCTTGTTAAAAGGAAAATGAATGTATTCAATTATAATTTGATCAATCTTACAATCTTTAGTCAATGGAATTTGTGATTCAAAGACAAAATGAGGGCGGATGTAGCAAGGGACATTACAAATTGATAAATGCACATTCAATTACTCTTCAACATCTTCATCAAGAAGTACTTGGTTGGGAGCAGATAGAGAGTGGGGAAGCAAGATTATTTTTTATTAAGTAAACAAGTTTTGAAGGAGCCTTGAAACCCCAATACAAGGTAGGATCCAACTTGCAAACCAAAATGAAAGATTTTCAATAAGCTCAACAAAGAGAAACAAGGCAGAGACACAACATGACATTCACAAAAGAAGGGGATCCAAACACCTCACAACCCTCACCTACACTAATGTGTGGTCAAAGAAATGGCAAGCCATTAATAGCTTGACCACCCATACAAAAAAGAGAATACATAATTAGAGCTTCCCCTTAGCCCCAACCTTGTGGGCATTAGTAGAAGAAAGATAATGGACCCTCTTTGAATGTTTACCTTTAACCGTAATCCATCCCTCCTCAAACTTAGCCACTACAAATTGCTAGGCCAATGAACGAGCCGAATATAGTGGATCCATTGAGCCAACACCCTTAAAGATAGGGCCAATAACATTAGAGCCATCATTCACATGGTCATTAGGGTCAACTACAATAGGCAAACCCAAAACCTTTTCATTATCTTCCACTAAGAGCTCAACAAAACCATGCTAATGAAGCAAGATTATTTCAATATATATCTAAGGATGATATTGTATCTAGGTTCCACTCCAATGCGAAAAGAAATTATTGATAGAAGAATGCAATTTGATCTCAAGAAAGAGGTAAGCCTGTCATATGGTATAAAGATCTATCAATTTTGCATATGTTTTCCTTCAGCGTTTCTTTATTTGTGCATTAGATTTATCTTTACACTCAGTTCAACGTGCCAATTTTAATACTAGTCTATCAGAGCATCTTCAACTTTGATATTTTACAAAAATCCCCTTTGTATTTCCATGTTCTAAAACTTTATCTGAGGCATTTGGTCAAATACATATCATGTGCCTTATTTATACTTCCAAATTTTGCACACATGAGTTATTGCAACTCCAAGATTTGATGAAATTCCTCTATCCTTTATAGTTTGATAGATCTCTATACCTTTTTCCAACAAAGCTTCCTTGCCAACCTCTAATTGTTTTGTTTTTATCCATGAGATGACATCTGTTTCAAACATTGTGTTAGATAGTCCATGTGCCTTGCCTTTTATTTTATATTTTACACACATTTATTCTAGAGCATTTTGAATTGTTGTGTTTGATGAAAGTCTTGATTCTATTATGATTTGGTGAGATGACTTTTTTGGTGTCAACTTGTGCAAGGACGATTTTAAGCTTTCAATGCTTGGATAAAGTGTTGACATCTACCAACAATTGTTACTCACAATGGGGTATTCTTTCAAAGGTAAGAAATCATTGTTTTGTGTGAGAGGTATGGCTAGAAATGTAATGGACTTATCTTAGTTTTAATTGGGTTTTTTACTCATTATGGTATTTTAAACCAAATTTTGCTTATATAGAACTATAAAATATTGGCCACTCTCTTCTTGGTAAACTTTCTTGGTGAACGTGAACTAGTTGTAATTGTATCATCTGATTTTTTTATGTTCCATTGACGTTTGTGTATTTCAAACATAGGTTTCATGCATAGAGATAAAAGTAAATAATATCAATATTCAATTCCTTGATAAGAAGACGTAAGCAGTCTTTCAACTTTTTCCTAGTTAGATTACTTCCCTATCATTTGAAAGTTAGCCTTTTCTATTATGAAAGTTAGTATGATTTTAAGTTGAATGTATAATTTTCTCCTACATGATATGTACTCAAAAATAAAACACCATATAATAGTATTCATTGCAAGAAGTCATTCTATGTTATATGTTCAATATAGGATCCCAAACACATTAAATACTCTTCAAATGTATTTTCCCTATTGTGTCGAGCCTACAAATACTAGCAACCACTACTTCATACTTGAAGCTATCCCTTATAAACACATGGGACATGGTTTTCATTTGTATGATTTTTTTTGTTTTTGTTTTTCTTTGAAACTTTCTAGGAAAGGAAATGTAAGGAGTTTTCTTCCCTTTGGTCTGATTTGGATCACTGTCCATGAAGAATAGGAGATCCAATAAAATCTTTCAAAATAATCCTAAACCCTCTAAATTAAGAGTTTGTTTGAAGTTTGATTACTAACTTTACATTTCACCATTGAAAAATTGTTGTCTTGTGGATTCTAATAGTAGTTTATGTTACAAGATTCAAGAAGAGTTGGCAGATTAACGGATTTCCGGATGATTCATTGATAAACAGAGGAACAAATGTGTTCCTTATAAAGAATTACAACGTAGACTGAAGACGGAATTAGAAACAAAACTAGAGACAGGATAGGAAACATTCCTATCTGGACTGAAGAAAAAAGAAACGGGATAGGAAACATTCCTATCTAGACTGAAAGACGGACTATAGACAAGTAGTTGACTATTATAGAAAGTATAAGATATTATCTTAATACCCTCCCTTAATGGTCAACGTACGGATATTGGAGCATTCTGTGATAACTGAGACCCTCCTTGGATCTACAGAATGCTGAAACCAAGAAGCTTTGCCAGAAGAGTGCTATGACTCAAAATAAGTTGCAATTACAAAACTTCATTTTTGTGGAAAAAACGGTAAAACCCAGAACCTCACGCAACCTTGTGTATTACAGACAACATGAAATGATTTTTGAGGAGAAAATCAACAAACTCAGAATCTCACACAACCTTGCATATTACAAACAACTTGAAATGATTTTTGATGAGAAAATCAACAAACCCAGAATCTCACGCAACCTTGCGTATTACAGACAACTTGAAATGATTTTTGAGGAGAAAATCAACAAACCCATAAAAAATAGAAACAGATTCAGAAGGCAAAAAATGCAGCTTCGCCTTGATCAAGACCTGGAGAAGTCGGACGCTGCGTAACACCCAGAACAAGTTGATCGGTGTTTCGATATTCGAAGATTGCGATGATGCGCTGCTTCCAGGTTCCATAATTGTGACCATTGAATTTGGAATTATTCTCGAGCAGAATATTTGTCAGAGATGCCATGGCACGTTTTTCAATGAAAAACTATGAAAATCTGTGAAGGCACATTTTTTGAAGCAAAAATACGAAAGACCCAAAAGAATCAAAGAATGACCCAACAGAGAGCTCGAAAAACCTAGAAGGAATCTACTGTCGTTTTTTGGATCCGTTGGCTCGAAAATTGAGGCACCCAAGAAAAACGGACGACAACCCAGTTGAGCTCTCGAAAAACCCACCAAGAATCTACAAACAAAATATTTTTTCGACCCCAAAAATTAGGGTTTCGAAAAAATGGCCCAGGCTGAAAAAAGCTTGAAAAAACTTCAGATTTCTTGATAAAAATGGCAGATTTTTTTCCAGGGAGAGCGCAAATGATGAAGAATGCAGACAAAACGAACTTATCCTTGACCCTACAATCGCGATTTTGCTGTCAAATGAGCTTGAAAATATATGGACGCAAGTTACAGAAAAAAATTTGTGAGCTTTCCCAAGGATACAGGCATGGATTTTGCAGACCAGGAGGTAGTCGTGAGCAGATAATTTCAAAAGAAATTATAAATTTTTCGAAAAATTGCTTATCATGGCTCTGATACCATGTTACAAGATTCAAGAAGAGTTGGCAGATTAACGGATTTCCGGATGATTCATTGATAAACAGAGGAACAAATGTGTTCCTTATAAAGAATTACAAGGACATTGTTTCTAAAAGAAACAACGTAGACTGAAGACGGAATTAGAAACAAAACTAGAGACAGGATAGGAAACATTCCTATCTAGACTAAAGAAAAAAGAAACGGGATAGGAAACATTCCTATCTAGACTGAAAGACGGACTATAGACAAGTAGTTGACTATTATAGAAAGTATAAGATATTATCTTAATAGTTTAAAGTGACTTCTTATTTCAATTGGTTTAAATTTTAAAGACTGAGTATTTAGCAAGATACACAAAGCCCTAGCATGCCTTCATTATGAATTTTATAAATTGTGATAAAAAATTCCATTGTCTTAAGAATAACTGATCTTTTAAGAGATTCTAATTGTTAATAAGATTTTAAATGATCCCAAAATTCCTTTACACATTTTGGATCAATATTCTACATTCATTTTTAAATTGATTGCATAATCTTATTTTTAACTACTCAAAATTTTGTGATAGTGATAATCATGTGGTGAATTAGTCATAAATTATATGTTGGTTGATATTTCTCATTCTTGGCAAGTTGAGATAATTGACAATATTATTTCCTCTTGTCATCCAAAGGTTTGTACACATGTGCTAGAGTCTAATTGCATCTATTTATTGCCAAATCTTTTCCTAAATTGTATATGGACAATCAACATTAGTTCTTAATTTCAACTCATTCAAAAAGAGGTTGCATTGTTCCAAAAAAAGAGAGTCATATCAATAAGATCCTTAGTATTTGGGACTATGATATTGGGACAAATTGTTATGTTGGTACAGTGGGCATTATAGAAGCCCAACTGTAGAGCTGATGAAGTTGGATGAGGTCAATGGGTTGGAATATGATCCTAAATTGAGTCAATGTATGGGTATGATGTGTGTGTGTGTGTGTGTGTGTGTGTGTGTATATCACACACACACACACACACACACATATAGATATACACACATATATATATATATATGTGTGTGTGTGTGTGTGTGTGTACGTATATATGTATATATATGTATCTATATACATACATACACACACACACACACACACACACACACACACACACACACACACACACACACACACACACACACACACACACACACACACACATACAAAAAGTGAGCTACAAAGCTCATGTTAGTGAAGACTGGAGATTGCACAAAAATCTCTAAGTATCTCATCTATCAAAAGAAAGAACTAACTATAAAATGAGAAAGAAACTCACTAAATACAACTTTGAACTAACTAGGGTCGAATATAGGAAAATAGTTGCAAAGATAGGCCACTCCATCCTCAAACTAAACTCATCATCATTGTAAAGTCTCTCCATATGATAAACCACCCTATAACTCAACAAAATAGCCTCGTACACACTTGAATTGCTAATAAATGCACCCCAACCATTTGGGAGAAGTCAAATTTGACCCCCTAAATCCTCTCTAATATCCCTATATCTTTTCTAAATGTCTTTAAATAGACACAATGCCTAAGGATAAGTTTGTCCATTGATCAATACATAGTGATCCACTCTAACTATAATGCGTCACTTTTTAATAGCTTTAACACTTGAATAATTGTTAACTAATTTATAATATCAATCAATTACCAATTATTAAATTATAATGATGAAATTTGAAAACGAAAATAACACTTGACTATTTTATTTAATAACATAGTAGTTAGTAATGAAGAAATTTGTACTACTAAGTTATCAAAAGAAAATAATAATAAAAAATGGATATGTCATAAATATAAAAGTCCTTGGCGAACCTAACAAACATTACAAGGTAGTTTACTAGGGCATTAAAATACTTGATAGTGCTTAAATGACTTTGGTATTTCATCATTTGAAAATTGGGAAGGAGGAATGTGGAGAGTTTTGGAAACTCTATTTGACTTACATTTTTGAGGCACTATATGGAGATCCTATCAAGAGTATCCATGCATTTTCTTTCTTTTTCACCATTGGATGTGTGGTTCCTACTTCTATATGTAATAAAAACAAATTATCTATCCTTGTTCGATCATGAATTGTTCATGAAGGATTCTTGTTCGTTCTGATTCCTAGGTTGATGAAGAATATTACGAAAGATCCTAAACTTGTATACCAATTTAAGTAGGTATAAATTGATTTCCAAGAAAAAATGACCTAGATACACATATTAAAATACCATTTCATAACACCAAAGGTTTTCAACTATGTCAACAAGCCTTTCTTTTGTGCAATATCTCGTGAGCATATTGTTTATTCTTGATAGCGTATAAAACATATCACTAGCTCTATCTGCATTGTTAGCAAAGATCAAATAAAATTCTCCCAGTACACAGTCTTTGTATGATTCCTTTGATAATCAAAACCATCAAATAACATATAATAGAGTACATTTAGTATTTCAGCTAAATCCTTGAGATGCTCAACATGATAAAAAATACCTTGTGGGAATGTTAATAAATCAACACTCACATTCTCATATTTTTAAATAAAAGGGTGTAATAACAAATCTTTTTCTTGTGGAACAAAAACTCTATATGAGGCTCTTCATTTTTCTTCATTGACTTGTCCCAATGACATTCCCTCAAAATTTTAGGTCCTAGTTCATTAAACTTATGAATGACACTTCAATACAAAAGAAAATGTTCTTTAAACCTTCCAATTTTGTAGGAATTGGGTTGATGAATTCTATCTACCACAATAGGAACTTCTGCTAGTTTTCGCAAGGACATCTAAGAACTATTTCTAATGACATGAAATATTTCTATGTTTTCATAAGATCGAAATTTCTCATTGGCTATAACTAAATACATATTATTTGGCTTGATGTGGCGAAAGATTCTAGACTCCATAGACTGTCCTTGTGCTAAATCCCTTTGTGAACCACACAAATGTAATGACACGTCCCTACTCTTGTCTCTTTCCTTCACAAGTACATTTCCATTAAAGGTATTATATGATGAATTGTGTTAAAATTTGATAAATTCTATGAATTTTTTTTAACTAATTCATTACCATTATTAGAACCTTTGCCTTGGGCTAGTTGAAAATTGTAGACAAAAATATTTTGCTTTAGATGCACTTCATGAGGCATGCCATTACTCTCGTTTCCCCTACCAAGTAAGGTTAACTCCAACCCATGTCTTCCCTCTTGTAAAAATAATTTATCATCATAAAGTAATTCAAATTAAAAGGTATCATCATTTTCATGAAGACCTTAGTAATCTTGATTTTTTTCTTCACCGTTCCGAATGATTTTCAGATTCAAAAACCTCTTGGTTCGTTTTTCACTAGCCAAGGCTTGATTTCATTCTTCTCATATTTGTAATTTTTTCCTTACTAACATTTATTAATTATATATAATGAGAGTAACAGTGAAATTATCTAATTGGGCGGGAATTCTACAGGAAAGAAAATGAATTTCTTGGAGTAGGCTAGAGCCTGTATCAATGGTATTGTTAAGGAAAGAGGGTGAGTGCCAAGCGGATGGGGACCTACATAGATTTCAAAAAGATCCTGGGATAGAGTTTTCCCAGAGAAAAGATGTTGCTTTGGAAATTCCCCGGAAGATGATCGAGACTATCGAAAAGGTGGATCTTCACCAAGACCCTCTTCATTCCCAAGATGATTAAGTTTTCTCAAAGCCATGGTTGAATCTTTTTGGATTTAAACTGATAGTTAAGCCAAGCTTCCCTGACATTAAAGATATATCAGATAAGGAGAACGAGAAGAAGGAGAATTAGATAGTCTCTTCCTCTACTACAGGGAATCGAGAGATTTTGAAGAATGGCCAAGTGCAAGAAGATATTCAATCCGAAGAGGATAATAAGATAAATCAGAAGGATAGCCCCTAGAAGAAGCACCAAGTGGGTGAGGAAGGGAACCTGGCAAAAGGAGGATCCTCTAACTCCTTTCAAGAAGACCTTCAGAATATTTTGGTGTCCCCAGATTCAGTTCAGATCCTTTTGTGGGATGAGGGGAATATCTAGAACAATGATGAATCTATGGAAAGTGTCATCCATTAGATGATTATGCAAGATGCTCAACCTTGAACTGTCTTGGGTGAAGCGGGAAGTCAAAGTATAGGACACAAGGAATCTATAGTCAAGAACATGGAACTCCTCTTCGATCAATGCACAGGTTATGAATTGTCTAATGCAGGAGAATGGAAAACGGTAACAAATAGAAACCAAAGAAGAGATCCATCTCCATTTTCTCCAGCAATACTGTAAGCCTGATGTTGGGGCCAAGCCGAAGACACCAGAAGGAAAAAGGCTAGTACGGTCTAGGAGGAAGATGCATGTAAGAATATTCTAGATTGAACACAGTTGACCATCCAGGAGGCCTTCTCTATTAAAAATAAATGGAGTTCATATCTTGGAATATTTATGGTCTTAATGGGTCACACAAGGATGTGATGAAAAATATTATAAGGGATCACAAATCAATTTTTTTTAAATTCAAGAAACCAAAATAATCAAGGAACAAGTGGAATCTATCAAACTTGGAAAGAAATTTGAGGTTGTTGGGTCTAGCTTTGAGGGAGCCTTTGGTGGGCTTGCTATTGTTTGGAATGCTTGCAAATTCAAAGAAGAGGTTATTTTTGAAGGTAAAATTATCATGTTGATTAAGTTTGTTAATAACATGGAAGGTGACGGTTTGTATGCCTTGAATGTTTATGCTCCTAACTTGAAGAGATGAAGATCAAGATATTGGGAGAGGATCAAAACCTAGATAGGTGGGTGGGTGGAATGGAAGATGTCTTTTAATGAGAGATTTAAAAGAACCCTTAAAATTTAGGAGAAAAAGGGAGGGGTGGAGATTGATCTGGAAAGAAGAATGGATCTCATGGACTTTATCAATGATTTGGCTCTCTTCGATGTGGAACTCCAATTGGTGGATTTCACCCAGTCGAACACAAAACTCGGTATGGACTGCATTTAGGTAAGACTTGATAGAGACTTGATCACTATTGATTGGTTTTCTTTCTTTTCTTGCTCCTTGTTGGCTTTGGCTAGAAATATATTTGATAACTCTCCTATTTCTCTGATTATGGATCCTATGAACAATACAAGAAGCTTTCCTTTTATATTCGAGAACATATGGATTGGATATCCTAGCATATGGGATAAGGTTCAGGAGTGGTGGTCTTTTAAAGTTGATGGTTCTGCAATGTTCAGAGTAGCAAAAAAATTGAGTGTTAAAAAGATAAGATAATACTTTGGATAAAGCTGAGTTTGGTAATATCTTTGAATCTAAAGTTGGTATTTTGATGGAGATTTCCTAGATTCAGGAAACTATTCAAAACTTAGGCTATGATCAAGATACCATAGCTATAGAAAGATCTCTACTTGCTTCCTCTCATGATATTATTTCCAAAAAGAAGATTTTTTTGAGACAGAGTTTTAGGTCAATTTGGTTGTATGAGGGCAATAGAAATACCAGGTCATTCCATCTTACAACTCTTAAGCATAAGTCCGCTAACATGATCTCTAGATTGCTTGTTTTAAGCTTGTTTTCTTGTTTTTTCTTCCCACCTGGCTCCCTGCTTCAGGCTTCGACTTCGGCTTCAGCCCTTGGCTTCTTATCATCGACTGCGCCTGGCTCCTTCAACTGGTTTCGACTTCAGACTTAGCCTCTACGCCTAGGCTTGGGTTGGGCCTGAGTTCTACTCCTGTGTTTGGATTCGGCTTCCCGTCTAGCTTTTCACCCAGCCTGTCCTACTCTGTTTCCAGCTTCTAGTTTCTTTCTAATGGCTGCTTCGGCTTCTTCTCATGTGTATGGATTTGCGACAGTCATTTCTACTTCTGTTGATTAGGAAAGGGTTGCACCTGGAGTTGTGGGTGGTTCAACCATTTCCTATGCTGATGTGGCTGCATTTGAGGTTAGTATTGGTGGTCAGACAGTGCAGCCTGGGTTTCATGATATCGTGCTTTCGGGGTTCCGTGCTGCTATGTCGGTTGTGGTATGTAACCCAAAAAGGCTTCATCTAAATGCTTCTATAGTTGATAAGATTTCTATTAATTTGAAGGATTTCATGGCTTCTGTTGCTATCTTTCACTTTAAGGGTTTCTGGCCCTCTCTTTCGAATTTGCATGCATGGATATCCCGTGTTTGGGAACCATTCATTTCGAAGAGTGCCCAGATTTACCCTCAGGCAAGGGGTTTTTTTGTTGTGAAATTTGATTCTACAGATGATAGAAATGCCATCCTCAGCAATGATTTCTCTTGGGATGGGAAGTTTCCCTTGATGGCAAAAATTTGGCACAAGGATTTCAACCCTTCGACTGAAAATTTTAATAAGATCCCTTTGTGGGTAAGGCTGCTGAACCTTCCCCTTCCTCTTTGGCTGGATCTTTTTTGGGAGTAGGTGGGGAATGTGCTTGGAGACTTCATGAAATTTGATTCAGATTCTTTCAGCTTGTATCGATCAACTTTTGCTCGCATTCTTGTTGAGATCTAAATTTCTAAGGGACTCCTGGATATGATTTTGGTGGATTCTCCTCTTGGTTCTTGGAATATTCTTCTAAACTATGAGGGTATCCCCTTTCACTGTAGGAATTGCCACTTGACTGGTCACCTGGCTGCCAGGTGCTCTTCAGGTAAATCTAGATAGAAATTGTCCCCTTCTTGGTGGAATGGGGTCTTGGATGCCCACTACACGTATGAGAAGGTTGCTGAGAACTCTTCTTAGATTCCTTCTTCTCTTGGCATCTTGAAGAAGGTTCCTCCTTCTACCCCTTCCGTGGTGACTGCTGGCCAGTCTCTGGTTTCTATTCCTGCTCCTGGTTTTCCTATTGCTGTCCCTATTTCTGGGGTGGATTCTGCTTCTGTTTCTTTTCTGTCCCCTCCTCTGGCTCCTTCAATGGCAACAATAGGTCCGTCTCTAGACCTAGTTTCTAGATTGGACTCTTCTCCTGTCTTTATTGATTTTCCCTCTCATGAATTCTTGTCGATGGATCCACTTTTGGCTCCCTTAGTTGTGGTAGCTGATCTTTCTTCTGGTGTTTCCAAGGCAGTTCCTCCTACGATACCTTTTCTAGGTGCCACTGTTCTGTCTCAGGTTTCTGCTGTCACTTCCTCTTCTTTGTCCTTTTCCCTGACATCTGGGGTTTTAGGTTCTGGTTGTGATGGTGCTGATTTTCGGTGGCAGAAGGCTGCTGGTTTGGTGGAGGATGGATGGACTATAGTAAAAGGAAAAAAGGAAAAGCCACCCACTCCCTATTTTGACATGGCACTGAAGTCTACCAATAAAGGCTCAAAAGGGAAAGTCTAACTCACTTGGCTTTTGGCTAGTTGTTCCTTGGCTCTTTTGGCCTCTTGCTCTTGGCAGTGTGTTTCATTTTGGGGTTTTAGGAGCCCAATAAAAACCTAATTTTGTGTCTGTTATTGTCCTGTTTTATGTTTTTCCACTTTGGTCACCTTTTGTTTGGTGACTTGTTTCTCCTTTGTTGACTCATATAGGGTTTCAAGAACCCTTTAAAACCTGGTTGTGTGGCTGATGTGTACTGTTTTATTTGTGATGCCACTCTGGTCACTTCTATTTTGTGACCCGTTCTTCCTTAGGACTGTAGTTTGTTTGGTTTGGGCTTCATTGAAAAATCTTGATTTATAAAGGGTTTCAAGGTCCCTTCAAAGCCTATTTATCTTATCAAAAACATGATCTCTAGATTGGTTGAAAATGAAAAAGTGAAGTGAAGAGTTTCTTTGTGGACCTTCTTTTCGTGGATTCATCCATCTCCTTGGATAATCAAGATCATGTTCTGAGTAATATTCATATTGGCATAGGGGATGATTTGAACAAGAGGTTGAGGGATAAAATAATGAAAATAGATTGTTGATTTTTGTAGTATATGTGAATGACATTATCTTTTGAGGTAATGATGAAGCTAGCAAGACATTTTCACAAGACATGAAGAAATAATTTGAGATGAGTATGATTGGAGAGATGAAATACTTTTTGGGATTGCAGATTGTAAAAATAAAGATGACATTTTCATATCACAAGCCAAGTATCTCAAAGATTTGCTAAAAAGATTTGAATTGGAAAGTTGTAGACCCGTTGGAGAACCTATGGCAACTAGATGTAAGTTATCTAGAAAAGATGAATCCCCTAGTGTTGAATAGAAGAAATGTAGATCTATGATTGGTGGACTATAGTATCTAACACATAGTAGACCTAATATAGTTAATGTAATTGGAATTGTCGCAAGATTTTGGGCAGATCCTAAATAGACACACTATGCAACAATAAAAATATTTTTTAAATATTTGAAAGGAACACATGATTATGGTTTATGGTATGAAAGATCACATGATTTTGCATTATGTGCATACATTGATGCTAATTGGGAAGGAAGTGTAGATGAAAGAAAAAACACTAGTGTTGGAGCATTCTTCTTGGGAGGAAGATCAATTTCTTGGCTAAGAAAGAAATAGGATTGCATTTCAAAAAGTACAATAGAAGCAAATTATTTTGTAGTAACAAATAATTGTAATTAGATTATTTGGATGAAGCAAATGTTGGAAGACACTACATCTTTTACCTGGACTGGATGCTCGATGCTTCTCCTATGGGGGAGTATCCATTTTTGAATTGAGTCATTGAGGACTCTTGGTATTGATATTTAATAGTATCTTTGGACACTTGAGCTTGAACAAATTATTTTGGACATGATTGAACTTAGAGAATTGACATAATGATACCTTTGTAATTTATGTCAATGGAGGAGAGATGTGTACTTGAAAACAATCCTTGGAGGAAGAGAATAGTACATGAAGAATATTGATTGATGTAGATGCTTATGTATGGGGGAGATTAACACCTTCCTTATGCATCCTAATTACTATATGGTTGCAATTTGAACATGAAAATTTATTTACAACCTATCTGAGACTAAGATGATTGTTTACATTCATGGGAAACATGAATGGAGGAGGAAAGACAGATGAGGAAAATATACATTTTGTATTCATGGTACTTAGATTTTTTTCATCTATGTTTCCACCAATGAAAAAGAGGGAGATTGTTAGAATGAATGCTAATAGTATTCCTATGGGGAAGTATATTAGCATTGTTGGAGACATGATTCAGTGGTTATGTTTTGCATTTATGATAAAGTTTATCATTGATGTCAACATATGCATTATTTTGTGCATATTACTAGAATTAAAGAGGAAGAATTGTTTGGTGTGGTGAATAATCAATGGCTTATGTTTTGTGCTCATAGATATATTTTTAGTGATGTGTAAGGATGCTATAGTTAAGTGCACATAAGGAAATATGAGGACATGACACAATTATACTATATTTTTTGAAGGTAGCTTTCAGAGATACTTTTTGGAAAGCAATTGTTGGTAAATTAGTTATGTCTTTTGACTAAGATGAAATTTGGTTTAGTGGATGGTCAAAGACATGTTGAAGCTGTTATGATTGAGATAGAAAAATCAGATATGTTGTTTGAGCCAAATTATTGAAGACTGTTAAGAGTATTATTCTTTATGAGTCGACTATTGATGATGTAATTAAGGAAAGAGTTTGATTATGATGAAACATGTATTGTAATATCATATTGATGTCCTATATTATTATCATAAATTGAGAAATCCTTTGGGTTGACTCAATACTTATTTAGAACTTGGTATAAAGGAAATGTTGTTTTTTTTGTTGTAATCATCATATGTGATCATATGCATTGTAATTTTTGGTTATGCAAACCTAAATGCGAATATCTTTTGATTAGAGAAGAAATTGATGTGGATTGATTTATTGCAAGATTCAAAGGAACTGTATTGGAAAAGGAGTTTCTATTTTGTTAGCTCAAAGATCTTAGATATGCTTATCTAGAAGAAAGTCTAGTGAAGACTATTTTGAGGCTATTTGGACAGTGAGTTCAATATCCCTCCTTTCAATTCTTAATAGGGTTGGCACATATTCTAACATGGATTCAAATTCTCCCAATAGAGATTCTATGTATTGATTGTATTTCATTGACTTGACTCCTAACCGAGTTTATCCTTTCACAAAGAACTTTTATATTAGTACATCATCGTGTGGGCATCACTCCCACTAGTGTTTTCCCTTTGATCAAGGGTTTTCCTAGTTAACATATCTGGTGTTATTATGCATGGTTATCTATATATGGTTGCCACATCTATTATTTACATGTTTTAGAATTAATAAAAGTATTGAGAATATTTTTAAATGCATAATTGATCCACCACCACCCACTCGCACCCACACCCCACCTCCCCCCCCCCAATTATCTTGGTGGAGTTTACTTTCTAACAATATAGTCCATTATGTGAACCAAATCAAATCAGTGGTGAGTGGTATCTAAGTTGTAGGAGGAGTCATCGAAGATGAAGAGGTTGTAAGTAATGTTCTCAGAGCTCTTTTACCTATTTATGCTATAAGAGTATCAATATTTTAGGAATTCAAAGATATGCTTGGTAGTGATCTTACTCTTGATGGTTTAGTTGGTCATTTGTTTGCATTTGAATTAAGTAAATTTGATAATAGTGTGCCTATACTTGGAATTTCTAAAAAACCTCACTAACCATTGGTAGTTCGAAAAAAAAAGTGCAGTAAGGATGAAAGTTAGGTTTAGAGGATGACATAGATGAGATTGAAGTATTTATTGCAAGGAGGGTGATTGATAGGTAAAGGTAAATGACCTTTGATATGTTTTAAATGCAATGAGGTAGGTCATATTATTTCCATATGTCCTAACAAATGGAAGACATCATGCTATATTGTTGAGGAGGACCACATCGAGTCAGACACTAAAGATGAGAAATGAGTTGAAGTTGTATATGTTGCAATTAAAGAAGATCCTAATGAGGAAAGGTATGAAAGAGGAAAGGGTATTGTTTCTCATGTTAGTAAAAAAAACACATGGATTATTGATAGTGGATGTTCATATCACATGAGTGTAGATATTAGTAAGTTTAATAAACTTGAAGAATATGATGGTGGATTTGTCAAATTAGGGAATGATGATCCATACCTAGTGAAAAGTAGAGTTTTATTGATTCTAAATGATAATATTAGACATGTTGATGCATATTAGGCGAATGAAATAAAATATAATCTATTGAGTGTTTCTCAGGTGAATAATACGGGTCATAAGATAGAAATTCATAATAGAAAAGTAAAGATCTAAGATGATGATGGAAATTTATTGGTGAGAAAACAAGAGGTAATATGTTTTACCTAGATCCTATAATTGATACATGTCTATTTGCGAAAGTTGGAGATGTGTAGTTCTGGCACAAGAGGCCATGTCATGTTAATTTTGAAAATACAGTCAAGGTCAGGAGAAATCAAAGAGTTAGAGGCTTACCAAATTTGCATTAAACCTAATAATTCTATGTGCAAACAATGCCAACTTTGTGAGATGACCACGTATAATTTTTCAAGAAAAATACTTACTTTTAATGATATTTTAGAATTAGTTCATGCTGACTTATGTGGACCAATGAGAGTTGAAAGTTACTATGGAGATAAATATTTCATATTTTTTGTTGATGATTATTCTAGGATGATGATTGTCATTTTTATGAAGATAAAGTTGCATGCTTTTGATATGTTCAAATGATATAAATCTAGAGTTGAAAAAGAAACTGGTGAATAGTTAAAATGTTTGTTATCTAATATAGGTGCTGAGTTTATGTCTATTGAATTCATTAACTTTTGTGTTGAGCATAGAATTAAGAGAGAACTGTTTATACCAAGGACACTACAATAGAATGGGATTATTGAGAGAAGGAATAAATCAATTGTTAACTGTGCTAGAATAGTGCTAGTTAAAAAGTAAGTTGCACAAATCTTCTGGAGAGAAGCCATAAGAACTATAGTATATATTCTCAACTGAGCTCAATTGAAGAAAGGAACAAACAAGGGACCTTATGAACTCTAGTATGGTCATACACCTAATGTGACTTACTTAAAGATATTTGGGAATAGATGTTACATTCACAAAGATGAAACAAATGAGAATTTTGATTCCAAAGGTGATGAAGGTATTTTCCTTGGTTATTCTACTAAGAATAAAGCTTACCAATTTTTGAAGAAAGCTACTAATAAGATGATTGAAAGTGTAAATGTGAGAAATCATGAGTTTGCACTCGATGATTACAAAATATTTTTCTATGTATATAAAGTTGTACCTAAGAAATACCAAAGAGTTACTGAGAAAAAACTTGCATTACCCAAGCTATAGAAAGAACAACTCGAGAAAAATGTTGAGCCCCAATTAAGTGAAGATAATCTTGGAGATCAAAAAACTGAACTTCTCTTAGAAAAGTATGTAAGAAGGAACCATTCACCTAAATAAATCATTGGAGATAAAAGTTTAGGAGTAATGTGATGTAGGAGCATCTTGGGTTTTCTTAGTGACTACTTTGTAGTTCTTGGGAGGAAGCTCAGTAGTTGCTTTGGAGGGTGCTTGGACTAGTCTAGTAGCTTGGTAATGCTTGCGAATTTATTGGTGCTTAGCTTTGTTTGGCTGACACTTGGCTTGGTCTTATTTTATGTTGGTGTCGAGTTGTCTATGAGCCAACTTTTAGCATTTAATTTTGTATGGGTATTTAATTTAGTGTTGTAGTTGACTTGTGGCTTGACCAATATTTAGTGTAAGGGATTTAATTTAGTTTGTAATGAGATGGGCTGACTTGTGGCTTAGTTGGGTATAGGTAAGGGGGTTTGTAAAGTCTTATAGGTGATTATTCATCCATCTTGGAGAAGAGGAGGGGCTAGAAGAATGAATTTTGAGAAGGGCTAGTAGCTACAACTTGGAAATAAGGGGATTTCTTGGTGGGCTTGTGAGCACAAGTTTAGATCTTGGAGGTTTCTACCAGAGTGTGGATCTGGACTAGCTAGGGTTTGATTTAGATCTTGAGGGATCTTGCAAAACTATTACTTTTTTGTATTTGGCCATAACTGGGAAGGCCTTACAGCTCAACACATTGCATGTAATCAATTATATTTTATGAATAAATAGTTAGGATTTGATATCAAATCTTGCATTAATGCTTCTTGTTGTTGTGTTTTTGCTATGTGGTTATTAGTTGGGGGCTAGGACATCTCCTTTAGGGATTCTCCTGCCTTGCACTATGTCATAATGACAAGAAGCTAGTTTAAAGTTAGTACTTGTTTGATTCTTGAATCTGAGCCAAGAACTATGAAAGGTGCACTAGATAATGATGATTGGATAAATTCTATGAATTCAAAGATAGATTGGATTGAGAAAAATAATACATGGACACTAGTGTCAAGATTGGATGACAAGAATGTGATTAGAACTAAGTGTATTTTCATAAACAAATTGAATGAGAATGGTGAAGTAGTAAGGAATAAGGTTATACTAGTTTGTAAATATTATGTTAAAGAAGATGAAATTGATTATGGTGACACCTTTGCACCTATAGCTAGATTGGAAGAAGTTAGACGCTATTGGCATGTGCAACTTACAATAAATTCAAGGTATATCGTATGGATGTTAAGTCTACATTTCTGAATGGAATACTGGGAGAAGAGGTATACACAAAAAAACCAAAAGGTTTTGTGGAGCCAAATTAGAGGCACCTAGTTTGCAAATTGAACAAAGCACTGTATGGATTGAAACAAGCACTAGGATCATGGTATGAAAGGTTACATTCATACTTGATTAAGATTGGATTTGTGAGAACAAATGAAAACAATAATTTGTACTTGAAGAGTGAAGCTAAAAAAACATGGTATTGATTGCTGAAATATTTGTAGATGCTATCATAATTGGTGGCAATGATTTGTTGTGCAAATAATTTGTTGATCACATGAGTAAGGATCTTGAGATTTCAATGTTTGGTGAGATCAAAATTTTCACTGGTTTACAAGTTCATTAAGCAAAGGATGGTATATATGTAACTTAGTCTAATTATGCTAAAGAGATCTTGAAGAAATTTGGTATGGATGAGTTAAGGCCAATCGATAAACCTATGGTAAGTGGATGAATATAATCTAAAGAGGATACAACCATTAAAGTGAATGATACATAATATAGATCAATAATTAGGAAGCTATAGTATGTTGTGTATAGTAGACCTAATATTGCACATGCAATTGGTATTGTTGTAAGATTTTCCTCTAATCCTAAGGAAACACACATGACTGTTGTTAAAAGGATATTCACATAGTTGAAAGGAACATAAGACTATGGATTGTGGTACAAACAAGAAGATGATTTTGAACTTAGAGTCTACAATGATGTTGATTGGGCTAGAAATGTTGATGATAGAAAAACTACAAGCAGTGGAGTTTTCTTTTTAGGATAAAATTTTATTACATGGTTGAGTAGGAAATAGTACCACATATCAAAATCCATTGCTGAAGCTGAGAATGTTGTTACATCAATCAGTTATTCAAATATTGTTTGGATTAAGAAATTGTTGGAAGGAATACAAGAAGAAGTTATTAAGCATGTCACTATCTATTGTGATAAATAAAGTACAATAAAAATATCCGAGAAACTTGTGATGTATGCCAAAACCAAGCATATATCTATCGAGTATCACTACTTAAGGCAAGAAAGTACAAGAATAGAAAGTGAGGATGGAGTATGTGAAATCTAAGGAGAAAATTGCAGAAATTTATACAAAGCCATTTCCTAAGGATTCTTTTGAGTATCTAAGAGGTAAGTTAGGGGTCCTTCCCCTATCCAAGATTAACTAAGCAAGGATGGATGTTGCATCAACTTATGGAAAATCAGATATATCTTTCTGGAGTTGATGCAAGAATTCACTCTTTAGGGATTGCTTCATGAAGTTTTGAAAAGTGAATATAATGAAACTAATGTAGTACATGCAAGGTACAAGGTATTACTACAAGGTTTTATAATTTTCACATTGGAACTTGTAATTACCTTTGACATTGTTGTGAAATGTGAGTGATATACTAAGGAGGATGAATTGGTCAAAGGGAGAGAGTTGATATGGAGATGATGCTAAATAGAAAGAGAAGTACACCCAAAGGGAAGAATTTGTCAAGTTGAAGTTGCTAAAGTTACAGAGAACCTAAATAAAGTCAAAATTTTGAAAAATATGTGTTGTTGTCAATTCATACATTTGACTATCTTATGATGTAATGTTTTGTAATGTAAAATTTTATGTTTATGTGTTCTCATCAATGCCAAAGGTAGAGATTGTTAGGTCCAACTGATACTGTTTTTAATGTATGTGAAAGAGTCACATCATTTGTTATGTTGTCATTGATGTTAAGCCTTAGTTGGTTAGACATTATGCTAATTTAGTAAAGTGCCATATCATTTGACTTATGAAGAGGATTTGAAGAAATTATGATGAGTTAGAGTGTTGATAAGTGTATGGTATTCAATGGGCACTTGAACAAGTCAAAATTTGATAGTATAATGTTGGTTTGATTATTTTACAATCATGTAGTGTTTTTTATTAGGTATTGAAGATAATGTATGTTCAAGTTACATTGACTTGACTGCACTATGAATGAAGAAATAAATATTAATTGATCCACTAGAGTTGTCATTGAGCACCTAGGGAAGAAGTGAAGTTTAGTGTTAACTGAGTACTTTTAGTGTTAACCAAGTGGTGGTCTGCCCGAGTAATGTTATAGTGTTCATTGAGCATGAACATGAAGAAAAAGTTTTAAAAAATAATAATTTGAGGTCAACATTTGATGGAAGTTAAAAATGTTCAAGAAATTTCAAGGATAAGGACAATGTTAGTTATGAAATCAATGACTGAAAGAATTCAAAGAAGATTTGATGAGGAGGAATTAAATTTTTGAAATGGAGCACAAAGTTCAAGATAAAGTTATATTTTTTGAGCATCTAAATTCATTGAATCGATGATCTACAATCATGGCTAAGCAAAAAAACCTGGAAGATTTTGGACGATTTTTTTTTTCTAGAAGGTGAACAAAGCAAGAAAATATTGTGAAGATCAAGAAGAGGAAGTGCAAAGTGGAAGTTTGAGTATAGGAATCGACTTGAAAAAGATCAAAAGAAAGATATAGAGTGAAGAAGATATCTCAACAAGGTAGTGCTAAAACCTAATAGATCATTTTATTGTTACTTTCTTACCATTGTAGAAGATAAAACTCCTTAACCAAGTGGAACTTACAAGTCTTTGAAACCCTATATGGTAGAATTCTTTAAAATGTTTTGTAAGTCCATTAGAGCAGGCCACTATTTAGAAATGTCAAGGAGTCATAAGGTCTAGATGATCTTTGGTGAAAACCCTTTAACAAGGTTACACTAAAAATGTGTATGTAAGCTTTAACAAGGTTGGTTCCTAATAGAGGTCACTTTGTAAGAGTGAACTTATTTGGGTTGTCAATTCCCAGGTGGTTTTTCCCTTTACATGGTTTTCATGTTAAATAATTGTGTCAAATGTGTGAATGCTTATTATATTGCAAGTTTATTTCATGTTAACTATTTTTTGTTGCAACTCGGTATAAGCTAAATGATTTCTATGATACTCAGGATGGTAAGAAACAATAAGATAATAGTTTGATGCAAAAAGTTTATAAGTTTGATTTAAGATGTTTGACATGGTTCCCAAGTTATTGATCCAAAAGTATAAGAAGCACAAGTTGGTACTAAATTATTTTATGGCCTATATGATAACTATTTATAATTGATTCTTTCTCATCACCCCTCTCAGTTATCTAACACCTTTCCCTTCTAATGAAGAATTAGTTTTTGTGATATCCGAGTAAGTTTTCCTTCTCTAAAGGTTTATTTTAGTAATTGGTCACCCACAACCTTGAAATAATACCAAGTTTCTTTAGATATGTCTATTTTTGTGAATCCTAGCACAAGGTATAAATAAAAGAGATAATAGTCTTTGGCATGCCTAGTGGGACAAAAAGGGTTCACAATTCTATTTTCCTACACTTTTTTTGTTGGTTGTGTATATAGAAAGAACCCAACCTATTAAGAGGGATTTTATGTTACACATATGATGTATCTAATCTTAGGTATCAAGATTAGTATAATTTATGAGAAGAATACAAACAAAGAGTCTAGAAAATTTTCTAGTGGAGAGAGTTGTCTCCACATAGGAGATGAAGAAGAGAAGGTGAGAGATTTCAAGATACTCTTGTCTTTACCAAAAGAGAAAAATCAACACTTTATGGAGTAAGAGTTATCATAATAGAAGCATCAAATTCCATCTTTTCTCTTTTCTTATTACTTAGGAGTTGACTTCTGTAGGCCCCAATGGTTTGAGATTTTATTCCATTCAATCAAGGTAATCCCTTGAATTTAGCCCAAAATTATGACATATCAATGACAACCCTCAAAAGATTTCCATATTTTTCAGGAGAAGACGAATTTACTCTTGTTGAACACAGTTAAGATGCAGAAAGATTATGTTCTCTAAGTCATGCAACAAAAGATAGTGTTTTTGTAAAAATGTTAGCAACATCCTTCAAAGGAAAATCCTTGGAATGGTACAGAAGGTTGGCTTCACAAATAATTCCTAGTTGGGATTAGGTAGGAACAATATTGTGTGATTTAAAAAAAATTCAAATCACATGTCACTAGTACAAAAACTATCCACAATTTAGAGGGAACTGCATCAACGAGTATCATATTTTAATTTTGGATTTTAGAAAAATTGGGAATGCATTCATGTTACTAGTAAATTTGGACCTATATTTTGACACTCGATGGTCAAAAGTTTGACACTTGAAGATTGAAAAATATTGCTAGAATTTTGTCAAAATTTTGATGCACTCCACAACTGTCAATTTATTGATGGACCACTTCATCAAAAATCATACCCATCTATTTAACATGGAGATGTTAGACAACTAGTTCAAAATTTCAAAATATCCATAGTAGCTATAGATGATTTGACGAGTTTTTCATACCATCAATGGCAGGCTGCATCAAAATATCAACTCTTGTCAAAGAAGATTTGACGAGTTTTTCATATCATCGATGCCTAGATGAGTCAAACTATTTATGACATCTAGAGATGATTCGACAGGCTTATCATACCATCAACGATATATTGGGTCAAAATATCAATGACACCTAGAGTTTTTGAAAAAATCAAATAGTCTCACTGTATATGAGGCTAATAATAGGATAATAACATCATTACTAGGAATTTATGATTGTTAACTCTTTTTTTTAATATAATAACATCATTGGTGATATTTATCATTACAATACCTCTCAGTTTTACCACTTTTTGAAGCTCATATTGTGTTATACATAGGTGAGAGGTGGATGATTGTAGTTGAACGTATCATGCAACTTCAATCTCTAGTACAAATATCAATCCCTAGAAATGAACATCCCAATAGCTTTATTGTTAAGGCCATTTTAAGGCATTCACCTAGAATTAGGTCTCTTTTAGGCCTAAAGTGTAGAGTTCAAATCTTGGAGGAAGAATAGGTTTGGCAAGCTTGGTAGTTTGCATCCAAATGATGGAGAATAGGAGCTTGAGGGTCTACCCATGCCTGAAGTACTAAATTCTTGTTTTTCCACTTAGTGGACATGAGTATACACTCAAGGGATAATGATCTTTGGATCTTGTCACACAAATAGTTAAGGGGTTGAACTTTGAGTCTCGCAATCTGAAAGAGGACTCTATAAAGTTGTTTGCATCTCAATTGGCTTCAAGGATAGTTAGGTTTTGAGTTACCATATCAAGGGCTATGAACCTAGTTTCCTATTAAGCATGTTTGAAGGCCCATTACACAAGTGCACATAATCTAGTATGATCATCTCCTCATCACTATGAATAGGAGTACATCATTTTGAAATGAGATATAGAAGAATATAAATAGGGTGAGGATAGGCTATGTCTAGGCATGATGTGGCTATATATCTTGAGACAAAGCTTCCCGTTGGCTATGGATATAAATTCTACCATGAACCAAGTATGAATCTAGCCACATCAGTAAAACCACCAAATAGACATTTAGTGAGGTTTGTTATAGGAATGTTGATAGATCCATTCAAAAGGAATCCATGCTCACAAATCTTTAAAACATAGTGTAGGAAATATTAACATACCCTTACTTGATATAAATATTAAAAAACATTTATTGGGAAAAAAACCATAAATATAATCAAATTCCTATTGCTGTGTAAGAATTTTTTTTTTTCCCATATGGTGCATATATCCATATTAAACAAAAAATCTTCTTAATTAGATTATACCAACAACGAAGGGAAGAGAAGACAATTATCCTCTTTTGTATTGATTATATAATTCAACCCAAACGTTGAGCAACCTTAATGATGAGATCTCTCCATAATTGAAACCTAGCTTTGCAATCTGAACTTTGCTCACTAAACACCTTAAACCTTGCACTTGTTATCACATCATCATCCCAATCTTCTACTTGACCTTTTATAAACTCACCCACTATAGTCCCCATTAATGACAATAAGGCTAAAACAATTCAATCTCTATTTTGTTGACAGTTTCATATCAAATAACTAAAATTCACTCCAAAGCCCTTTATTCTTAAGATAAAGTAGATTGAGAGATGAATATATCAATTAGAGCACAAGTTAATTGGAAAGATTATGAGGACTTGTCTTCACGATTTCATTTCTTAGCCTTCTCTGCTAACTTTACAACCGTTACCTAATTGAGAAAATCAACAAAGCAGTAAGTATTTCCAAAAAAATGGTTGAAAAACCACATAACTATATCAATTAATGAAGCTAATGAGAATTCTAATGGACTTTATTATTTATATTTTGATATCAGGCAAATGTAGGAGCTTTAAAATAGAAACAAAACTATCATGTACAAACAGTAAAAGTGATATTCAATGGAAGGGTGCAAAAGAACAAAATTAATTCAATGAAAATTTTAAAAATAATTTGTATCTTGAACTTAGGACCTTTATCATGACCATCGATATTTTTTCCATCAAGTTCTTTGATTGCTTTATCAAGGTCCTATTACAAAACAGATGATACCCATTCAACAACGAACTGCAAAATATGCACCATTTGCACTGAATAAAGAAACCAAGCATAAAAACCATTATAGGATGTGAAAAAATAAGTCAAAAGAATACATCAAACCCAATTGTGTTAAAAAATGTTATAAATCTATATCAATCAAACTGTGGCATCAAAAAAGAACAAAGCATACTTATGACAAATTATTGTTGTGACATTTGATTTTATACTTACAACACGTGTCAAGAAGTGAAAAAAGAAAACATGAACATTACTCTTTCTAGATATAGGAACTCTTTCTAAATGTAGCCACTCGCAAATATCTCAACAACCAGATGAGAAAATTGACCATTGTCAAATTTTCATTTTATAATAAAGAATAAAGAAAAAACTATACCTTCCCCAAAGGTTCAAACAACTTTCTTAAAAAGTCTTCATTAGCATTGTTTGGAAGATTGCTGGCAAAAGCAATTTTAACCTATATTTCAAAAAGAAAATCATATCAAATAAAAAACACATGATAGTTGATACAAAATTATTTGTCTCAATCATGTATGAAAAGAATATAACCTAATATGAGACCTTGAAACACATAACACAAAGCAAAAAGCATCTACTTCACTTTCAACCCAGTCCACTATAGGATGCCACTTGCCTCCAAGCTGAAAGTGTTGTTTGCTCCCAACTCGATATGTTTAGTTTGAGCTTCACTTGGTTTCGAGAATCCTTTCATATTCTCTACTTAACAAGGTCAACCTCGTGAAGGTGGAATCTCATTTGGCCTCTCCCCCTCATAATCACTCTAAATTTCCCATTAAGAACTAAGTAAATATTTCATTCATTCATTTTAGAAGTATATCATTGAATCATTATAATCACATAACATTCATTAACACAACATACAATTAATTAATAATATAAACATTCATTAATAATTTGTGAACACATCAAACATTATATTCACATAACATTCATTAACATGAAATATAATTCATTAATACCTATAAACATTCATCAATAATTCATGAACACATCAATTATTATAATCACATAACAATATTCAATAACATGACATAAAATTCATTAATAAACAACATTCATTAACACCACATACAATTAATTAATATGTATAAATATCCATCAATAATTTGTGAACACATCAATCATTATATTCACATAACATTCATTGACATGACATATAACTCATTAATACCTATAAACATTCATCAATAATTCATGAACACATCAATCATTATAATCACATAAAAATATTCAATAACATGACATAAAATTCATTAATAAGCAACATTCATAAAAATTCATCAACACATTCATCATCAAACAAGGTTTTTACACCCATTTCTTCTTTTTAAAATTTTTTTTGTTGAAGATAAAGGCTAATAGGAATATCATGACTATCTTTGACATTCTCCTATGGTTTTTGTGGTTTTAATCTTATGACATGAGGCTTCCTCTTCTTTTTTAAAGGACAAGGCCGATGCGCCCTTGCAATAGGAAATAAATGGGTTTAATTCTAAATATTTTTTTAATGTTATAAGTATTTCATTAATCTGAAGAACATAACAATAATTTTTCTTTACTTGATAGTGCCACATCATCTACTCTCACATTTTGTTCAACCCCAACCTCAACATGCTCAGCACTAATATTATGCTCCACATACTAAAAAATTATCATATAAAGGTTACATCAATTGCAATTTAAGATGTTAAATTTTATTAATAATTACATGATTAGTTTTCAATAGAAATTGAATATGTACCTGTATCATTTTGGTGCACATAAAGGTCTTCATCATGTGTAGGATCTATGTCGGGAGTAGTAGGTTGTAGTGAAATGTCATGTTATCATTGTTTGAAATTAACATCAAATAGATTATTTTTCATGAAGTTCTCAATTACTGTTATTATTCATTCAGCCTATTTACCTTTGTGTGAATTGGTGCACCAGAATCTTCTACATTTGTTTGGCCACTAGAATTTGTGCGGTGCCAGGCAACCACTTCTTTATAGCCTTGCTTGAAGCCAATTTGTTTATTCTCTTCTGTGGGTGATAGATTAAATTCAATACCCTACATTTTTTGCATAATATTGTCAATATTGAATGTATTTCTTTTTTGTAATTTTATATTAAAAAATTGATATGAAATTTCATTTACTGCTACTTACAAGACATGAGTGAGTTTTCATTTATCTACTAGAGCCAAGATGGTGTTGACCAACCTTCTCTTTCCTAGCTTGTGTCACCTTTGATGTGTCCTAAAACTTGTATATATAAACTTTGAAATATGTTAGAAATATGTTAGATTATATAAATCCACAATCACACTTCTAAAAATATCTACCAAAATCCACAATACAAATAAACATGCTATTGTTTCCATACTATGTTGATTTTAGGGTGGTACAAATATGGTGCAAATTGCATGTTGTAGTTTGTGCTTAATGCTTCAAGCATTTTGTTAGTGTCATAAAGATATTTGATGATTTATTACATTATGGTCCAAGCAACTTGGTTGGTATTGTAACTTATGTAAAGATTAGATAGTTTCTAATTTATGCTTGTATCTTTATAGAAATATCATCTTTGTAACTCCTATAGATGATCTCTTTGTTCATTTGTTTACTTCATTCAATTATTTTGATTTCTTCTCATTAAAAATTTAAATCAATGTGCTGCAAATGTGATTTGATATTTTTTCTTTTCTATATGCCTTAAGCCAAAAAAAAATTTTACCCGCCAATTTCCTAACCATTGACTCTTTTAAAGGGGTGGGGAGGCTGTTTTAATGCCACTCTCTGTCAAATAGTATGAATTCTACATCAAATTCTACATGACCTACTAATCTAATTAAATTCATACCTTGATTTTATACTCATGCCTAGCTTTCACAATCATCTTCCACATTCTTCACATGCACAATGACTAGCAGTGCTTCAAACAATCAACAATCTTAGGTAATCATAGATGATTCCCAATGAACTGCATCCTATTGGCAATGCAACACTCATACTATCTTTTTTCTCTTCAAACTAAACACAAACTTTCATATCAGCTGGTTACTCTGTAATCAATTATTATAGGAAGCATTAATAACTTCAATCCACTGCAATGTTGTTTGACTTCCAAATTCGTTTAGTCAAGAAATACCTACACCATATCTACTCTGCATTTTAATGATATAGGTTCCTTCGCTATGACATGCTCCTAAAAATATAGAGGTACTAAGGAGAAGACACTATTTTTCACAATCGACAACCCATAATAGTTTGATACTACATAAAGAAAATGAAAGATGAAAACAAATAATTTTTACTTGTTGATTCAATCAGATTCAAATGGATAATCTTTTCAACAATTAAGAGGTGAATTGAAACAATGATCATATAGTTAGATAGTTACTAATTGACTGATGGTTGAATGGTTACTAACTAGCAAAAACAATCTACAACACAACTATTGGAGAGGTTGATGATATGGAATATCATTGTTCTATGAAATTGTATCATTTGATTTCAGTCAAATGTTGACCACAACATGTACAAATGTGCTGCAAATGTGTATGCATGTGATTGAAATATGAATGTGCATTTTCATTTTCTCTTGGTAACAGATTGAGTAATGATTTGATATTCATGCATAGAATAGGATTGTTTTCCAATGTTTATTTTTTTTATCCTAGAGTATCTAATGGAATGGATAATTAATGAGTGGGTGTAATGTTGGCAAAAATACAGAGTTGATCATGGATGAATTAGATCGCTCTATTAGAGATTCATCAGGTTTTGCATCAAATATGCTTGATACTTTGCCTCTACAAAGTCATCTAATGCTATTTGATTCTCTGGAGGTGCAATTGAGATATATTTTGGCTTTACATGGTTACAAAAAGGTGGTGTATAAAATGCCACTTTTAGATTTCATGATTCTCATTTGCTTTATAGGAATTGGTTACAAGTATATTTTGAACTCAAGGGTATGAATGCAAATTAATTGATACATTTTCTTTCCACCATTGAAACATTCCTATATTATACATTTTAATACAACATAGAATCATATACATGTTAGATATATAACTGTAATATGTTTTAAAGGTGAATATCTAACATAGAATATTATACATGTTAGATATATGATTACAATTATTGTAATCAAGTCAAGCATTTTAATGAATAACTAGAGATCACTAATTTGTGCATAATTATATTAGTACTACCACATACCTATTTTTTCCAGGTGGTGGGTTAATTTCTTTACCTCTTAGTCTCATCTCTTTTGCATCTTTAATGATTCATTCCACTCCAGTTGTGACACCACAGGAGGATGCTAGTACTTTGGGTTGAGCTCAACCTAGTACCTTAACGAGCTTTAGAGCCCTCCATAATTTTTATGAGCTAATCTTTTAATTCAGGGGCTTTCTCGTTCCACCTTTTAATAAAAAACAAAATTGTTAGATAAAAAACTTAGTTCAAGATATGTAGGTTGAATATATTACAACAAATGGATGAACGAAAAAATGTAGCAACCAATTATATCAAGCTACATACTATTTACATAATGTGGACCCAAATATCTTCAATATTTCATTAAAAAGATCATTTCCTGCAAAATCATCACGAGATCATTAGTCAAAATTGAGTTATGAATAAGTAAACTACAATTATACTCTAAATAATTACAATTTTAAAGTACTTAGAATCTTAAGCAATTTTAAGGGAATCATATCTTTCTCGGCCATCAATAATGATGCCTCCAATGATGCAATACAAGTAACATGGGATGCTCCAGGAAAGATTGGCAAATTATCACCAGTACTCATATTAGTTCTATCAGCATGAGGTGTACCTATGTTGCCATGATTTTAATCTCCTATATTTTTCAAACTTCTAAGATTAGGATTAAGTCAATGTGATATCATGTTTGTGTCTAGATTGCCTTTAAGGAACTTTCTTCTCATCTATTCCTTTATGTACACCTAGGTGGACATTAAAAAGAAATCTAATGCATGCATTCATATTAGGTGATTAGGAAAGGGAGGGTAAGTTTATGCATTTCCTAGATGAGAAGAAAGTTGTTTAAAAACCCTAACTTTATGATCAAGTATTTCATTAAAGGCATGATACATATGAAAGAAGATCACATTGCATTCAAAATAGATGGTGACTGAAAGCATTCATATTGAAACTCAGGTCGAAGGTGTAGATCACAGAAACATCATGAAAATTAGAGAAGTTAAATCAACTATAGGAGAAGCAGATAAATCCTCAAAAATGATGAAAGAACCTGGTCAAAGGTGGTGTGAATTTATTTGAAATCTAGTCAACAGCTTATATTAAATCTGTGCGTCTATGTTGCAAAGTTGACAAGTCAGATGGCTCAGAGATTAAATCCAAGTCGTTAGATGAAGACTAGATCGACAAATGGCATTTTAAGATGGAATTATAATGGTCCTTATAGATGCATCTTCTCAGCTATTAGATCATAAAGATAAACTATTGTCACATGTTTGTTGGTGATTTAAGGTAACCCAGAGTTAACATGGCGAAAAAAAAAACCATTGTTCACAGGGCTATAGAGGGTTAAGGATAAATCATGAGTGAACATAGCAAAGTAGTGAAAATTCATTGATCGCCTGGTCACAAGGGTTAAATATAAATCATGAGTTAATGTGGTGCAACAAAAAAAACCAATGATCACATCATTGAAGGGGTTAAAGATGATCTGAGGTTAGTGCCACGATAGAGCAAAAAGCTTGTGTTTGCAGAGTCACAAACAATTTAATTCATCCTTGGGTTAACATGGAAAACAAGTGAAAACCAATGATCGTATGATCGTGAGTGGTTAGAAGAAACCCAGAGTTAAGGCAGCAATAGAGAGAAAATAGAATGATTGCATCATCATAGAGGGTTAAGAGTAACCTTGGTTAAGGCTATGATGCAATGAAAGCTAAGGGTTGCATCATCGTTGGTAGTTTAAGTTGACCTGAGGTTAGCGTTGTGACACTGTGAAACACAATAATAGTTAAGGTGCATAGTTTTCACAAGGTCATTAGCTAAGAAGCATTCAATAAATTTTAAGTTGTGACTTGATGATAGTGATAATAGTCAACCTCAAACAATCATCATAAGGTCATAGGTTAGAATACATTGAAGCTATTTCAAGTTGCAAAGCCATGAATGCCAAAGATTGTATGGTCATAGGCAGTTGAATGTAACCAAAGGTTAATGTCATGAGGAAGTGAAAGTATGTGTTTGGATGGTCACAGGTGGTTAAATGCAAGCTTGAGTCAATACAACAAAGAAATAAAATTCAATCATCGCAACATCCTAGGTTTGAAATGATAGTTAATTTTAATGTTACAAAAGTGTGATCATGGTTAATGTACAGTTGTCACTAAGTCACTATGGTTAGTAGAATGAAGACATGTCAAGTTGCGAAGTCATGATAAATGATAACAATCAATTTCATATGGTTATCACATCATTGTATGGTTAAGTCATAAGCAAAAGTTATGAGTTGCAAAGCTGGGAACAGAAAACCAGGTTAGTCATCACATCATTACATTGAGTGAAGGCATTGTATGAATGACAGTTGTGAAGAAGAGAAAAGAGAAAAAGTAAAAAGTGTTTTCATGCTTTAATCATGATCATTGATAGGAGATTAATGGTAAATATTTAAACTTGTTGTGATCGTTGAGATTCAAATTATATGCATTTGGTGCCAACTGATCAGAGAAGAATATGAATCATTCTAAGAGTTTCTAATCATTTCTATTTTCTTTTTTTGATGCATTATTTTTTAATCGATGACTATTGGATTTTTGAGCCATTCAAGTGCTCTATTAATGTAACTGATGAATTTGTAACTAGCCAAGAACACTAAAGAAGGGCCTATATATGTAATTTTCTAAGTGAATAGAAAGGATCAACAATTTTTTCCAGCTTTCCCCACTGCATTTCTAGATATTGAGTGAGAATCAAAGAGTTAGATGGAATGAAGGATATGTATGATGTTTGTAGTTAGATAATGTGATGTTTTGATTCCATTTAAGACTAGCATGTGTAGGTTTGTTTCGTTGTCTCCTTCAGCTAAGCTAACCTACATCTTAGAATAGTTTCTATGAGATTATAGGATAGATGCATTTGAAGTTAATTCCTTGTTAGATTCTATATTGGTAAAGGGTTATTAGTTAAAGCAGATTCATCTTTCATGTGCATCTCTACTCTCTCCATAGATTACATTTTAGTAGGACTAATCTACATTTAGAATAGAGTAGGAGTAGTATTAGAAGGGCTTTAAAATAACTTGTGATATCCATTTCACTAGGTGTTATAGGTTGCCCAACTATTTTTGCCTAGGGTTTTTGTAGCTATGAGCATCCTAGTTTATCCTCTTCAGCTCTCAGGTTAAGAGAATACTCCCATCCCAATGATCTATTAAAAACATAATTCATTGCATATATTGCATATAAGGTAGTTGTAACTTATAAATCAGAGGGCAATGATATAACACATACACTAACCCATTTGTTGGTAACATCCTTTTGTTTCCTCACATTCTGAGCATCTAGAGTCAAGGTAAAACCAAGTTAGCAAGAGGAACAAATTGTTAACCAATAATTTTTGGTGACTCCACTAGGGATTGGAATCTAAGCTCAGTTTTTCCTTTCTCATTCTTAGAAATCTAAAGGTGTCTTCCCTAGGATGAAGACTAGCGACTCTATATGAAGGACCTACTTTCTTTGGTCTAAGAAGGTCTAGAGTAACTCAATGGATATGCAAAACTCAAAGACTGGAAGAAGGCCAAGGTCTAAACCCACTGTCCAAGAACTTAATGAGATTACTAACAAGCTACTATAAGAGCTTGTACTTCTATATAAAGAAAGCATCTCCCATGCTGTCCAAAAGAATATTAGCATTGAAGATGATCATGTTTCTACATCCCTATGGAAATATGTGTGCTCCAAATTCTACAAGATGAAAGACATGCAAAGAGAGGAGATTAGGTTGAAGCAAGAAAGTCTAAAGCTCATTTCTACTCTTGAAGAACTTCAGACCATAAATAACAAGGTTCTTCGTGAGCTTTTTGAATAGTATAGAGAAAGCATCTCCTATGAAGCCTGAGAAAATATTAGCATAGAAGATGATCATATGTCAAATATGTTTTGGAATCACATCTTTGCCCATTTCTAAAGACTCAAAGACCTACAAGAAAGTGAACGAAGGAAGCTGAAACAAGTACAGATAGTTGAACATAAAAAATTCTTTGTAAAGTCACCTGACTCTATTCCTTATGGTTTTAGATGTTTAAAGAGTAGGTGAACATTCTTGATGTGAACACCAAGGAGAGGCCAAAGCCTGAGCCTACTCTTGAAGAGCTCCATACAATTGAGGAGAAGGTCTTTCAGGAGATCTTGTTAAATCTTGTAGAGAGTCTCAATAGAGGAGATTATTCTAAAGAAAAGAAGATATGGGGCCACCTTTGTAACCGATTCCACACATTGAAGGATCATCAAAAGGACAAGAGAAGGGAGATAAAGCTAAAGATAACATCTACACCTAATCATGAAGCTCCCATGGTAATGTCACCTGATTCTAGTTCCCATATTATTACAGTATTTGGTAGACAAGAGACTATTCCTGATATTATAGATCAAGGTGAAAATACTCCCGTAAAGTCATCTTCTAATGATCATTTTCCTGCACCAGAGCATTTCGCTTGTGATCTATCAATAGCTACACTTCTAACTCCAGTTGAAGAAAGAAGCAACGAAGTTCAACCTAAAGAATGGTTGTATTAGCATGAGGAAGAACTTCACGAATCCACTAGTAAGTATCTTATCCTTGATAAAGATGTGATTGAAGAAAATAGTCCCAAGATCAACTGTCAGTTTATAGAAGAATTAGTTCCATTGGTAGACACAAATTTTTCTTATAGTGAGGAAGAGGAGATTGTCTATGAGTTCTTGTCACCCCTCCAAGTGAATGAATCCTCTGAAGATGACTTAGTTACATAACTAAAACTTGAAGAAAGGTCATTGGCTTGTGAGTCTCTTTATATGCATTCAAATTGTGTAAGTAGTAATGATATACTGAAAGAGGGAAGGGATGAAATTGACTTGGCTTTTCAAAGAAATAATGTGGCTGATCATCAACTAGTGGATTCCATGGTGAAGGTGACATCTTCCTATTCTCAGGCTCATGAAGAAATTAAAGACCACTGCAAAAATGAGCTCACTATCTTAAAAGAAGTGTACATATTTCCTCCCCTCCTTGACACAACAAAAGACCATCATGAGAATGACATGAAATATTCAAAGGGAGATAATGAAGTATATGACTAGGCACAGTTGTTTGGACCTAAATGAATATATAGCTAACTAGTGCATATATTCATAGAAACATGTGGAGTTTCCATGTTGTTGCTTCTGCTACAAGTACGGATCCTACTTAGAGACCAAGGTCAATTGTGGAGGAAGGGATCCTACTTTAGTCAATCAGTAAGTGGATTCACTTAAGTATCTTTTATTGTTGGTTTCATAAGGTGAGATTAATCTCACCTCTATAAATATGATAGGTTAGGTGTGTGTTTGGTGTAGTTTTCTTTCCTTTATTTTTTATTTTTTGTGTGTTTTCTTTCCTTTTTTTTGGTTGCCTTGCTTCCCCACCACCCAAATGCATAGCATCTCTATGTGCTACTTTAGACTCTGTAACCCAATGGACTAGGCATTGATCTTTTCTATTTAGTGTTTTCTATAATAAAGGAAGTAGGTAGCCTTTTGTTGTTTGTTTTTGCCAAAATTTTTGTGAAACATGCCTAGTTCCCCAGTCAAAGTCAACAATTGGCATGATTTTAGTCCCCTATATTTTTCAAACTTCTAGGATTAGGATTAAGTCAATGTGATGTCATGTCTATGTATAGATTGGCTTTAAGGAAATTCTCTTCTCATCTATTCCCTTATGTACACCTAGGTGGGCATTCAAAAGAAATTTAATGGATTCATTCATATTAGGTGATTAGAAAAGAGAGGGTAAGTTTATGCATTTCCTAGATGAGAAGAAATTTGTTCAAAAATCCTAACTTTATGATCAAGTATTTCATTGAAGGCATGACACATCTGAAAGAAAATCACATTGCATTCAGAATGGATGGGTACTAAAAACATTTGGATCAATGCTCAGGTCCAAGGTGTAGATCACAGGAATATTAATTGACTACAGGAGAAGTAGATAAATTCTCAGAAATGGTGAAAGAACCTGTTAAAAGGTGGTGTGACTTTCTTTGAAATCCAATCAATGGCTTATATTTAATCTGCACATCTACATTGCAAAGTTGACAAGTCAAATGGCTTAGAGATTAAATCTAGATCATCGAATGAAGACTAAATCAATGGATGGTGTTTTAAGATGGAATTATAATGGTTCTTAGAGATGTATTTTCCCAACCATCAGATCATAAAGATCAATGATTATCACATGTTCACCGGTGATTTAAGGTAACCCAAAGTTGACATGGAAAAGCAGTGAAAACCATTTTTTGCAAGGTCACATAGGGTTAAAGACAAATCATGAGTGAACATAGCAAAGTAGCAAAAAGTCATTGATCACATAGTCACAAGGGTTAAAGATAAATCATGAGTTAATATGGTAAAACAAAAA
Source organism: Cupressus sempervirens (assembly GCA_028749045.1). Lineage (NCBI taxonomy): Eukaryota > Viridiplantae > Streptophyta > Pinopsida > Cupressales > Cupressaceae > Cupressus > Cupressus sempervirens. The sequence goes on along the minus strand of CM053785.1, from coordinate 292,003,389 downwards.
AAACTAATGATTGCATCATCATACGGGTTTAAAGATGATCTAAGGTTAGTGTTGTGATAGAGTGAAAAGCTTGTGTTCATAGAGTTGTAGGTAGTTTAAGTGAACGTTGGATTAACATGGTGAATAAGCAAAAACCAACAATCACATGGTCGCATGTGGTTAGAAGAAATCCAGAGTTAATGCAATGATAGAGAAAAATAGAATGGTCACATCATCGCAGAGGATTAAGAGTACCCTATGGTTAAGGCTATGATGTAGTGAAAGATAAGGGTCGCATCATTGTTGGCTTTAAGTTGACCTAAAGTTAGCATCACAACACTACGATAGATAATAACAAATAAGGTGAACAATTTTTGCAAGGTCGTTGGCTAAGAAGTGTCCAATACATTTTAAGTTGCGACCTGGTGAAAGTGATAACAAACAACCTCAAAAGATCATCGCAAGGTCACAGGTTGGAATACATTGAAGTTGTTTGAAGTTGCAAAGCCATGAATACCAAAGATTGCATGGTCATAAGTAGTTGAACATAACCTGAGGTTAATATCATGAGGAAGAAAAAGTATGTGTTTGCATGGTCGCAGGTGGTTAAATGCAACCTTGAGTCAACATAGGGAAGCGACAAAAGTGAATCATCATAGCATAGTAGGTTTGAAATGAGTTAATTTTAATGTTGTGAAAGCACAATCATGGTTAATGTGCAGTTTTCACTAAGTCACTACAATTAGTAGAATGAAGATATGTCAAGTTTCCAAGTCATGATAAATGATAACAATAAATATCATATAGTTATCACATAATTGCATTGAGTGAAGGCATGATATGAATGATGGTTACGAAAAAGAAAAAAGAGAAAAATTAAAAAGGGTTTTTGTGCTTTAATCACGACCATTGATAGGAGATCAATGGTAGAGATTTAAACTTGTTTTGGTCGTTGAGATTCAGATTATATGAATTTGGCACCAACAGATCAGAGAAGAATATGAATCATTCTAAGAGTTTCTAATCATTTATATTTTCTTTCTTTGATGCATTGAATTGTAATTGGTGACTGTTGGATTTTTGAATGATTCAAGTGCTCTATCAATGTAATTGATGAATTTGTAATTGGCCAAGAACCCTAAAGGGGTCCTATATATGTAATTTTCTAAGTGAATAGAAAGGATTGACAATTTTGTCCAACTTTTCCCCCTACATTTCTAGATGTCGAGTGAAAATCAAAGAGTTAGATGGAATGAAGGATTTGTATGATGTTTGTTGTTAGGTAATGTGATGTCTTGATTCCATTTAGGACTAGCATGCCTAGGTTCATTTCATTGTTTCCTTCAGATGAGCTAACTTGCATCTTAGAATAGTTTCTAAGGGATTATAGAATAGATGCATTTGAAGCTATTAATTCCTTGTTAGATTCCATTTTGGTAAAGGGTTATCAGTTAAGTTGGATTCCATTTCATTATTCAAGTACATCTCTCCCTAGATTATATTTTAGTAGGACTAATCTACATTTAGAATAGAGTAGGAATAGTATTAGAAGGGCTTTAAGGAAACTTGTAATATCCATTCCATTGGGTGTTATAGGTTGCCCAAATCTACTTTTTCCTAGGATTTTGGTAGTTGTGAGCATCCTAGTTTATACTCTTATGCTCTCAGGTTAAGAGCATACCCCCATCCCAATGATCTATTAAAAACACAATCCATTGCATATAAGGGAGTTGTACCTTATAATTTAAATCTCATTGATATAACACATACACTGACCCATTTTTTGGTAACATGTTTTTATTTCCTCACATTTTGAGCATCTAGAGTCAAGGTAAAGCCAAGTTAGCAAGAGGGACAAACTGCTAACCAACAACCTGTCCCCACACAAAGTTAATCAATTTCATACTATATTCAAATGAACAAGAAAGTACAAATCAAATCATATTTAAAATATAAAAAATTGTAGCAAAACAAGGATTTACCAGCTCTAGTTACATTAGGTGTGGATGTTTGCAAGCTCCTTATTGCTGCTCTTGCAGTTGGCTATCTCAGAGTGTTGGCCGACCTCATGGAAGTAATCATATGGAAATCATCAGCACTTGAAAAATAATCATATATATATACAATGTTTAAAAAAAAAAAATATAGATTGTAAAAACATGACAACAGTAATATAAAAGTGTCAATAATAATCATGAAGAAAAGTATGTCCCTTCTGATGATTGAGAATTGAAATCATATACCTGTAGAACCTATACTACTTTCCTCATCAGGTGGAAAAACTTGGTGTGGTCTCAAAAAATCGTGTAAAAAAATATACATATTGTGGTTCATGATCCATAAATTAGTATAAAACATAAAGCTTTATTTAACTATTGTCCTAGCAAAAGACTAATTGTTGCTTACTTCTAGACAACATGCTCTACAACACAATTCATTTCTTGTGGTGTGTTTCTTTTCTATTGGATTTGGATCCATCACAAGCCCAAGAATTTGTAGATTGATGTTCTTGAGGGTCTTTTTACACAGGGTTATGAGGTCACTACTATATGTGATGTCATCATTGCATAATACTGTGGCTGCCATTTCAACAAGTAATTGCTCTTGTGTAATATGTTCTCTTTCCATTCCCTAAGAATCAAATTATGACAAAATCATTAGTAAAAAAATCAAAACAAGTCCAAAACCTTAACAAAAGCAACATAATAATATGACATTTTGTAAAATTACAATTGCATGAATTGGTATACAAAAGGTTTACCTGTACTAGAGAAGGGGTGCGAGCAACATCCCTGCCTATGTCATCTGATGGATTGGCCATGTCACCCGATGACAAAGAATATATATAAAAACATCAACATAATGAAAGGATTTGTCGATTTAGCAAAGAAACTTATTATTAAAATGGTATATTATATATTGGAGTTCTAATCAAAAGTAATTAGTTTAAATATTACATATATAGTACTTAGAAGACTCATGATTGTAACTTTCTTTGTATCTATGTGATTCAAATTATAATCTATTAGCAACTCTTCCCCTGAACTTATTGATTTATGACACATACAAAAACATGATTTCCCTTATGTACCTTTAAAATGCAATTGGGTCACTTATTAGTTGACCATGGATGCATACTATTTATAAAACCTACAATGTTCCCTATTTCTTTTGGCCTTCCATCAATGTACACATCAAGTCTTCTACTTTGATCAGTTTCTTTCCATTGTAGATAATTTGTTGACAGTGCATACCTATGCATACTTTTTTTATATTCAATTATTGTAGTTGTAACAAATGTTGACATTCCAATCATATTTTTTATTAGTGACACACGTTTATTAAGATTATAAGTTCATAATGAGAATATTGTACAGTTAATAGTGTTAACGAAGAATTTCAATTGTTACCAAGTTCTATAGTTGCTACTGAGTCCTTTGGACAAATTCTAGTGCATGCTAAGCAGTTACAACTATTGTAAAGATCAACAATGTAAACCGAGAATCTTAGTGTATGCCAAGTTTACCAATGCAAATTGAGCTATGCAGTGGTTACCGAGTCTGTAGTTGATGTGATGTGAGTCTAGTGTTGACCGCACTACTCAGTGTTAACCAATTGACTTAGTTTATACTGAGCTCAAGGTAATAGTGTTTACCAAGCTATGCAGTGGTAACTAAGTGATTCAATATATATGATAAGTTTCACAGTATTTGATGAGCCAACAATGCAGACCAAGTTCCAGACTACTTTGGAGTGATTAGTATGGACTGAGTTTCTATTTCTACTGAGTGCATGATGATGCTAAGCTATGACAATGGATGTCGAGTATCAGAACCTCACCAAGTCAATCTTCAAAGCCCAAGTTTCTACACTTTGGTTGACTTTGTAGTATTTTGTATAAACTTGTATTGTGGCTAACTTTGTAATTATGTAATTGGATTGGTATGAATATGTAATGTATTATATGTTGGAATATTCAAATATGGAAAGAGTACTTATGAGAGGGGGGGTGAATCATAAGTATCACACTTTAGCCAATAAAAACTTTTTAACTAAAAGTAAATTGCATGCATGTAAATGCATCAAGTAAACATGAAACTAAACACATGCATCAACAACTCATAACACTAGAATTTGGTAACCCAGAAACCCTCTAGGAATAATAAGGAAAAACTAGGGTGGGGATGATACCCACAAAAATTACTGCAGCAACATTGTTCAACCACTTCTGATGGTTTGCCCTGTTAAAGGCTTTACACTGTGTCAATAGTGACTTGGTTAGAGGCTTTACAAACACTTAACATGAAGTGTCACCTTGTTAAAGGATTTTAATCACCTAATTAAAGGATCTGCGAAGTAGCTGTTAAGCTAACGTATCACCATAGGATTTTCATTCTAATACAATTGCTAGAAATTATTAGGTATAATGAACCTAATAGATTACAATCCTTGATTGCTGAATGCAGGCACCTTTTTCGCTTTCTCTGATCTTGATCCTTTGTGATCTGATAACCTTCACTTCTGAAAATAGATTTTCTTGTGCACCCTTGTATGTCCACTCATATATATTTACAATGAAATTTTTTCTTCCTTATAAAGACATTTGAGGATTTAGGGTTAGGTATGGATCTACGATCCATATTCAATCTTCATTTTCCACTTATTATTTGCACTTCTTCTATTGGTTGCATGCCTTCATCATTTTTCTTATTGGTTGCATGTAGATTGCATAGGAAAAATAAAAGATTCGATCTCATCATCAAATCCTTCAAGATTTACCTTATGTCAGATGTAAAAATGGTTTGCATCATAGTTTGTGCAATTACAAACTCTTATGCTGATATACTGATTTACTCGGCTCTTGAAGTATTGCTAATACTTGGCACATGCTATTTCTTGGATAGCTCGGCACCAAGACAAAACTGTATCACTCGACACCTTGTGTTTCTTGGCACTTGTTAACACTCAGCATCTTGTGTTGCTCGACACTTGTTAACACTCAGCATCTTGTGTTTCTCGACACTTGTTAACACTCGACATCTTGTGTTTCTCGACACTTGTTAACACTCGACATCTTGTGTTCACTAGATATCTGAAAACTACTTGGTATCTGAAAACTACTCGGCACATGAAGATCATTTGGCATGCATGGTGTATTCGGCTCCAATGTGGAATGTGATTAAGTGTGTTGGCACTCAAGTTTCAAAAACCATTATGAGGTTAACAATCTCCCCTTCTGACATGAGTGACAAAAACACTTAACTAACCTTATAAGTACATTTACTAATCTGATTGGTATATACAGTGTTTAAAGAAAACTTGATCAAAATTTGTAACTCACAATCTTACAATATATACCTCAAAATTTTTGTAACTCCCCCTGAGTTGATTGTGCCTTATTTGTATATCATGATCCTCCTTTGTATCTATATCTCCATTGTTTGTTTTCTCCCCCATTAATTCATCTCTGTATCTCCCCCTAATATGTCTGTTTTCTCCCCTTTTTTGACACTTATGTCAAAGAATGTTTAAGGGTTAAGACCATATTTAGCCAAAAATGTGCTGTTTACCTCCATAATCATCCTGAGAGCTACATCCCAATTGTTCAAAGCAATTTCCAGTGACTTAAGTTGGATGGCAGTCTCGGCAGCAAGATGAATAAGTCCATCTGATGTAGAAAGATTTGGGTCTTTCTTGAGAACAGTTTCAGCATATACTTGCTCTTTATGGAGTATCTCTAAATGTGGGGTAATGGAGGATTGGAGCTGTATTAATTTGGCCTTGATATTAGCCTCATCTACTATTAATATAGCTATTTCTTTGTGAGTGTGAAGCGATTGAGCAAAATGCTTCTCACTTTGAGCTGGATCATTTGGTAATTGCATGCTTGAAATGTTTAAATTTCTTTCCAAGCTCAGTATCTTTTGGCTTGTTTCTTGTGTGAAGTACGAATGAGAATATATTTTCAAGTACCTTTTTCACTTTGTTAATAAGCTTTTCCAATTCAACTTGTGAAAGTGAAATTTGACTTGATATTTTCTCATTCACTTTCCCCTAAAATTTTCTTTCTGACCATTCCATAAGTTTGGCATTTGTTTCTAGATCTTCATTTGTCACTTGGTCAACAATATCTGTTAATTGCTCCGTGATATGCTTTGAGTCATCTAGTGATTGCAAACTGAAGGCATCCATAAAGATGTCCTTAATCTCATATAGTGTTTGCTTTTGTTTATACTCCTTCCTAAGTATTTCCTGTCTTTTTCTCCTATTCAATACTTCTTGCATCTCATTGATTTGATCAATAGTTATTGATTTTGTGTCATAGCTCGGTATGACTATCTCCTCATCTAATTTAGGGTCTCCATAGTGAAGTACCCTTGCAACTTTGGTAGAGGTAGATCCTGGTATAGATATTTGCAATGGCTGATGTGAAGGAGTTCCTGAGGTAGGCAAATTTATTAATGTTTGTATTGCCTCCTGTTCTTTAGGGGTTTTCACTGTTTCCTCCTCCTTCTGTCTGCCATGATACAATTATTGTAATTTTTGGAAGTGCACCTTGCGTTTGTGTTGTAGGATCAGATGTAATAGTCTGTCCTATTTGTTCTATTCCTTTCTTGTCATGCCCAAAACTTGAAGGCAAAAACACACACACAAATTTTTTTTTTTAATTAATAATTAAACATGCCCTAGGTTTGAAATGATTGATAATAGTTTTAGTACAGGTTCTTTACTTTATGTCTTAAGGTTATAAACATGAGGGTGATTACAACATTACGATTTTGAAACTTTTGTTATTAGATTGATATCGATCTTGAGTTATGCTATTTAAGAATTAAACATATCAAAAGATACTAACAATGCAAGTTACTCTTAACTTTTGGCTAAATGATAAAGGAAACAATCCAACATACTCTATTTGTTTAACAAATGCTAACGTAATGGAACAAGATAATAGTTTCATAATGAGTTTGCTAAAACCTTAAATGTTTAAAAATTTATACCAAATATATTAAAATGGATAACCTAAAACCAACTCAAAATTACACAATATAGTTATCAACTAACTTAATAATTAAAAGATTTAAAATAATTTCAACATTAACTTAAAACTCTATTAAATTAAACTAAGTACATTTTAACAGATTAAAGTTTCATCCTAAAACTAACTATATAACCAAGTGGTTATAAATTAACTTCATATGTAATGCTAACTTAAGACTTGATTTAAACAAATTTCTCTTTACAACTTTAAACTAAAACAACCTAAAGACACAACCATCTAACAAATACTAAATTATCTAAGTCTATACTAAAACATATTCTGAAATGCTAACTACAAATATAAAATACATAAATAAAATAATATGTATAAAATGATATTAATAAAGAGACTAAAACCAAGGAATTAAATAAACTAACCTACACCTAAACATAATTAACTCTACCCTACTAACTCTAGTCTATCCTAATCCCAACTATCCTACCCTAACCACAAATCATAACACTAGCTTATGAGACAGGTCGATTTGACCCCTCCCTACACCTCACCCTAGGCCCCACGCAACCCCAAGCCTGCACATCAGGAAGAAGGTACGCAGAGGGGATGAGGTCAGAAGTTTTTAAACAAACATTCACTAGAACATTAATACTACTCCCAAGCTAGGCCAGCGTCCAAGAATTAATGTCATGTGTTGACCTTGATCTCTCCTCCCAACGTTTCCACGTAGCCCAAGGAAGGGGAATGCAATCCCAAGGGTGGGCACGTGATCATAGATGAGCAAGGGGATTTTTGGGAAATAAAGGTGATCACCTCCATACCCTTTTCAACATAAATGCCACCAATCCAAACTGGCCGCTAGGATAGGAGAAGGATGGGGATGGGACAAGGTGGCAGGGTGATGTCACCCACCCATCCCATCCACTAAGACATGAGGCAGACCCTAAAGAGCTTGTTAAAGGCAAGCTTAAACTGACGTGCAAGGCCAAGGAGGCAATAAAAGCATAAAATTTTATAGGTGAAGAGGAGATATTTAGGTATTGGCTTTATTTAAGAAAAGTATATATTTATATATTCAGAATTATGTACCAAGGAGATCTACATAATATTTATCTAGTTTCTTTATTTACTAAGGAAGGAATCTGAGCAAGAATATGCTCTGTGGCTTGGAAGCAATGAATTATTTTTCCCCATGTATTTTCCAGAGAGTTTTTACTCCTGGGAGTGCATATTTTTTTTGAAAACAAAAATTTTGACAAGGCATGATCATGCTATTTTAAGCATTTCATTCATGTTGCTAAGGATTTGAATAAATCTATTATTAACATGTTTCCTTAATACAAGTATTCCAATGCAAAGGAGTACATTAGGTAAAATCTCTCAATCTCTAGTTAAACATGTATGTTTAATATTAATTCTTCAAGGACATGGTATGAGTTCTATGTTCTGATTATTATTATTATTATCTCAAGAATACAACCTCTCAGTCCAATTGATCATATTTGTAGAACTTAGAAGGTGAATGATACTATGCACATAATAAAAGAAAAGGTGGTGGATTATTCTCATTCAAATTTGATTGTAACCACCATGAAATTTATCAAGAAATGAACTATATTTGATTTCGTAATATATGGTTTTGCTCTTGATTGATCTCATCATAATACTTATACATCAAAATTGAAACTCACTATATCAATTCAACTCTTCATTATCGTAATTAAAACTTGAACATTCATAAATCAAGACATTATCTATGATTCTATTTTCCCATTTATATATATATATATATGCAATTTAATTTATTCTCTTTTGATGAGCACTCATACAACTGAACGTTATGAACAAATATTAAGAGAACCAAATTCACTCATCCATTACTTTATTGGCTAACCTGATTCAAGGGCTCAGCCAGGAAAGAATCAGGAAGAAAACCCGGCTTCGTTGCCATATACAATAAGGATTAAAATTACAATTTACAATAGGATCTCAATCCCAATTACAACAATTTTATCCAATTTTCTTCATGGTCATCATCAAGAATTTTGTAATGTTTTCTGAATCTCATTTCAAGAGCCATGGAAGAAACCAATAACTGATCGGGTGACAATCAAGCATAACCAAAAGAACATCAAGCATGCATAATCATACATGGTTTACACAATAATATTCACAGTGAATCAAGTCTAGGGAGAGGTGGATTCTTCCAATTGGAGAAGTCAAGCACAACGCCAAATTCAGATGCCCAATCGGGGCCAATAACCAAGAACTTCCGTTCTTCCATTTAACTTGCCATACTCATACCAGGTTTGTGCTGATGGGTAGGGGCCCATAACACCCTACCCTTTATCCCTCTTCTCATCCTGAGAAGAGACTCTACACAGGTTGGAGTCCAACTAAACATACCTCTCCCAAAATTGGTCACTTCTGCCCTCTCCTAGGGTGAGTAATACAAAAACACCCATGCAAGGAAACTCAAAATTGCAAACATAAACAAGAAAGGAAAACAACAAAAAAAAGAAGAAAAAGAAAACAAGGTTTACAAATCTTCCCAACATACCCACAACCATACAACAGTAAAACAACAACAAGGTAACAAGAACATGAAACATAATACAAAAACTGAATAAGGGAGATGGGAGTTTCCTACCTTCTCAAAGAGGTAATGGCAATGAACAAATTTGAGTAGAGTATCCCTCCTTCCTTCAAGCTTCAAGAAATCTTTCCTAAATGTAGAGATTGGTTAACCCCCCCACTAGACCAAGGAAGGCCTCTAAATAAGCCTCCAACTCAACCACCCAAAAGGAGCAATAACTATTCCCACCCACTAGCCACACTAGAACTCCTAATTCAACCTACACCATGGTTAAACCCTAAGAGGAGGTGGGGTAAGACAACTCATGACAACCACTTGCAATTTTCGCACAAAGGCAAAAAGGGACTTTTTGAGTGCCCTCAAAAGTCAAAGCTAGGGTCTTAGGGGTTGGAAAAGACCCCTAACCCATACCCACAACCAAAGGTTAGGAAAAAAAACATGTTTTAAAGCCTTAGGGAAGAGCTTAGAGACAAAATAAAATCTAGAAATAAAATAGGTCCATCTAACAACTCTAACTAGCAAATTAAGCACATAAACATTTTACGAGTGTCAAGCGACACTGAAAGACACAATTACGAACAATAGGGTTTCCAAATTTTAGCACATGGAGATCAGTTTTGTTCCTCTGTAGGGTTCCTCGGCTAAATATTTGCACACTCATTGCACCCATCAGTATTCTCGTAAAATCACATGTATATAAACGTATATGTATCAAAAATTTTCATAATTTAAAACATACATCAATAAAGTTTCTTCATCCTTTATAATTCTTAACCATTTGAAATATCTTAAATCACATCTCAATCCTACATCTACTGATTTCGTCAACATACATATACATGAACATTAAATGACAATCATCAAATATATCTGGAAATAACATGACACAACATGAAATAATAACATATGTTCCAAGCATCAGATAATGTCTCGACATTTCGAGTCGTGAATAAAAAAAATAAGGGTAATGTATCACTATGCTACGATGGGTCGGGGCGAGGCCTCACATTTCTCTATAGCTACACTTGGCTTCTTTCTTGCAGCATCAACTATGCATGTTGGCATTTGAAATTGACTACTAGTAGTTGTAGAGATGATAGAAGGTGGTTCTTGTGGATTCACCTTATCTTTGACTGTACTTTCTACTAGTTTTTGCAATTCATCTATACTGACCAATACTGGATCTATACATAATATTGCTTGTTGTGTAGATTGGTCAAGAATTCTTTTCAGATCTTCTGCAGTTAATGGATTGATATTCTGACCAGAAGTATCAGGAACATCAATAATAGTTATAGTGTCTGCAGGTGAGATGGATGCTTGAGGAGGGCTAGGGGTGGCAATTGTGTGTCTTGCACACTTTGATCTAGTTGCTACTCTTGCTCAGATGTTGCCACTATATCCTATTTTTGTGTCTGTTCCTCCTCTCCATCTATCTTTTCTTCTTCCCTCTTCTCTTCTTCTCTTTTCTTTTGTTCATCTTCTTTCCTTTTTCTCCTCTCCTCTATTGGTACAACAGCTTCTTCCTTGTATTCTTCTTCAAGAAATTCTTCAATCCTTTTGTACAAGTTCTTCCATGATTTCATTGTTCTTTGAACAATCTCTTCCATCCTGTTTTGGAGTATGAAGGATGCCCTGTATTTAGGTGTAAACCTATTATTATGTCTTTTGACTGCATTCTTTACTTTTTCCCTAGTCAAATTTGGAAATACACTCGCTGGGGTTGATTCCCTCATCTCCTTCTCCATTTTCAAACAAAAATGCCATCTGTCTTCTACAATTTTTGACAGTTCTTTTGGAAATTGTCCATCTAATTCAAGTGGAGTGTACTTGAATTGTGCCATCATTCCATAGATTGTTTCTTCTATTCTATTCTGTTCTTCTTTATTAAATTTACTAAGATCAACTTTATTTAAATTACTTAAGTCACCATTTCCAATCTTTTTACATAAGATATCAACTGAAGAATGGCTTACCTTTTCAGATTGGTCTTCTTCATCAGTGTCAGGTTGAGCCACATATCTTCTTCTTTTCCTTGGCTCTTCCTATGTTTGCTTGGTTTGTTCCTTCTTTTTAACTTTCTCTTTGGCCTTTTGAGTGGAGGCCCTTGTTGTAGCTTGTGTTGTTGGCTTTTGAGGTGATGGCGTGGCAACTTTCTTTGTTTTGGGCTTAACTGAAGGCAGTTCTGTTGCCTTTCTCTTCTTTGGCTCAGCTTCAATTGGTGCTTCCTTGGCTTCTTGTTCCTCTGCGCCTTCCTCCTTGTCTTCTCCAAGATCTTGAGTTAATTCCATTGGCCCTTGATCTTGCTCATCTTCATCATCACTTTCATCTTCTTCTTCTTCTGCCTCAGCCTTAATTTCTTTACCAAATTTATTCTTAATCTTCTTTAATAATTTGTCTTTCTTCTTCAATGTGGAAGTAGTTTTTAATTCCATGTTTATCTTTGATCTTACCACATCATAAGTGCCAAAATGTGGAGCACTTTTATCTGTTTCTTTTGCCAATAATGCAGTTATTGTTGCAGATGCCTCATCAATATTAATTTCATATCCAAATGGTCTTAGCTATCTTACCCTTGGTATTACTGCTTGAATATATGTAAAATCAATGTCAACTAAGAAACATATATCATTAGTATGTTTTTCCACTAAGGAAGTTGGTATCCTTGATATTTGCTTCATGGATTTATTGAAATCCTCAAAATAGCTTGTCATCAAAGCATCAAAATTTTCTCCCATTTGTTCTATTTATTCATTGATTTAGGCAATGATGGTTCTGTCATTCCTCCATGCCACTTTGCCAAAAGAAGGAAACTCATTCTGAACATAAAAGAATATGCAAACTAGGATTGCTCCAAATTTGCATTAAGTGTCCTTTGTTCTTCTTATGGCAGCTAGGTTTTCATTGATCTGTTGTAGTTGCAGTTCAGCAAGATCATAAGTATGATCCTTTTTCACCAATTTGTAGCCTACATCTATTGCAATACATGGTACACTGTTGAGTCTACTGGATTGATAGAATTTTTGGGCAATGAATTTAATAGCAAACTCAATTAGAGGACCCTGTATGGTGTGGATTGTCATTCCTCTTTTGTTCCACTGGGCACCAGCATTTTTTTCAATAACCTCCTTTGATTCACTTCTCAGGGTTTTGTACCGATCTAGGGTTGGATACCCTATTACTCTATGTATGATTTCTTTGTTCGATTTGATGGGAATATCTTCTAGCCACAAATTTCCACCATGAATTTTGCTTAGTACAAGTCTGATCCATTCTATTTTGAATACGGTGGGAAAGCTTAAAACTCGAGTCAAACCCTTTCTTTCAACGATTTTGAATTCTTCTTTCAAAACTCCATCTACACACAGTTTCTCATAGGCTTGTCTTATTTCCATGTCTCCTAGAGCACCTACCTTACAGTTGTAACATTTTCTCATGTCTTGGACCATTACAACTTTTGGGGGAATTTGAGAGAGAGCTCTGGCTGGATCATTTTTGTAGGCAACTTTGAGAATAGGACGAAAATTAGGTTGCTTGACCTCATTTGAAACTAACTAAACTTTTAAAGACTCTTTTTCCTCGATTTTCTTTGAACTTGACACCATTTATGTAAACTAGGGTTTTCTCAACAAAAGGATACAAAACTACATGACTCGGCACAAATGAAAATACTTCAAGATCAATTAAAAATGTGTTGGATGAGGTTGCAATCTGCTTGAAATGCTGGATTCTTGCTATGAAGTCACTCAGCTCTCTTTCTTCTTCTTTGCTTCTTGATCGCAATGAGTAAAACTGATTGAAATCATGATAATATACCCTATTTCCATCACATTAAATGCTCAATTTTCAACTCAGCTACTGAAGAAATTTTAACCTAACTTGGCTTCCACTATATTTCCACTTTACTCGATTTCCATTGGAGTTATCCAACTCAGCATCAGTTATCAGCTCGGTCGCTGTTAGGAGCTCGACATCCATTAGAGTTTAACTTGGTATCCAAAGATAGCTTGGAAAAAACATTTAGTTTTTGTCTTGACATCTTGTTTCATGTAGGTTTATCCTTTGCTTATCTTCTTTGTCTTGGGACTGATGTATGATATAGCTTTGTATATCAGTCCTGTGTACTTCTTATGCTTAGTTTGATGAAGTGTGATCACTTGACCCATTGGGTGAAGTGATCCCTCCACTTGATGTGTTGCACTCATCTTTTTATTTCCAAGTCTTATTCATTTGCCCCCTTATCTTTTCGACATCAATCTTTTGTTTTCCTTTGTCTTCTTCAGTCTTGGGTGCCTTTGATCTTGTAGGACAGTTTCTGCTGATATGACCAATTTTTAAGCAACTGAGACATGTAGTTTGATTCAACCATCTTTTGTAGTTCTCTTTGAAATGTGTTCTGATGTAGTTCTGTGGTATATGTCCATATTCTTGACAATAATGACAATTGTACCTAGTGTTGTAATCCCAATGATAATGACATTCATTCCCTTCTATTTTTGCTGGTTGATTTGATGTCCACATAGGTTTTGATCTGCACTCAAATGCCCTATGTCCATACTTTTTGCAATTATAACAATGTCCATCAAATCTCTGATTCCTTGTGACATTGGATCTGCAATTTTGTGTTATATGTCCTTGCATGTTGCACTTGTGACAGAAACTCTTATTTTTGGGTGTGTTTGATTGATTGAATCTTCTACTCCTACACACATTAGCTGTATGCCCCTTCTTATTATAGTGATGACAAGTAGGTTTTGAATTCTTACCTTTATCACTTCTTTGTTCAGCACTCTTTGATGATTCTCCAACTTCAGTGCTATTGTATCCTAGTCCTGATAAATCATGGGCAGATTTTGGGGATTTCAACAACTGTTCAAAATACTTGATGGCTTCACTTGACTTGTTGAGATTCTCTGCTACCTCTTTTTCTCTGTTCAATTCATTCTGCATTTGTTCATTCTACATCTTTAAAGTAGAGATCTCAATATCTTTTACATTGAGTTCATGATGAAGGTTCATCATTTGGGCAAGTGTATCCATCTGCATGTTTGAGATCCTTGTCAATTCAATACATTTTTCTTCAAGTCTGTTTGCAAGATTTCTTTTGTCATTTTCCATCATCACTTTATCTTCAACTGCTCTTTTCTTGTCTTAAGTGATTTCACATATCATTATGGCCTATGATTCATGTTCCATCTTGAGAGATCTTATCTCCTCTGCTTGAATTTTGTTTTTCTACATTAGTTCTGCTATTGCTGCATCAAACTCTTTTGTATCTGCATTGGAAAATATGTTGGTGGTATCAATCTCCTTGTAGTGTATATCATTTTCAGCTATGGCTAGATCCCTTCTCTTTTTTAATGAGTTTTTCAACTTGTTTCTAAATTCCTCCAAGCTATGCAGAGCAAGTTGCACATCTATCACTTGATTTTCAATGATCTTTCCAAGTTTGAAAGCTTCCATCTTTAGATCTTTTCCTCTAAGCTGTTAGGCTTTTCCTTGTGAGAACCTGGATCAGCTCTGATACTAATTGTTGGAATATTCAAATATGGAAAGAGTACTTATGAGAGGGGGGGTGAATCATAAGTATCACACTTTAGCCAATAAAAACTTTTTAACTGAAAGTAAATTGCATGCATGTAAATACATCAAGTAAACATGAAACTAAAAAAATGCATCAACAACTCATAACACTGGAATTTGGTAAGCCAGAAACCCTCCAAGAATAAGAAGGCAAAACTGGGGTGGGGATGATACCCACAAAAATTATTGCAGCAATATTGTTCAACCACTTCTGATGGTTTTCCCTATTAAAGGCTTTACACTGTGTCAATAGTGACCTGGTTAGAGGCTTTACAAACATTTAACATGAAGTGTCACCCTATTAAAGGATTTTAATCACCTAATTAAAGGATCTGCGAAGTAGCTGTTAAGCTAACCTATCACCATAGGATTTTCATTCTAATACAATTGCTAGAAAGTATTAGGTATAATGAACTTGATAGATTACAATCCTTGATTGCTGAATGTAGACACCTTTTCCGCTTTCTCTGATCTTGATCCTTTGTGATCTGATAACCTTCGCTTCTGAAAATAGATTTTCTTGTGCACCCTTATATGTCCACTCATATATATTTACAATGAAATTTTGTCTTCCTTATAAATACATTTGAGGATTTAGGGTTAGGTATGGATCTACGATCCATATTCAATCTTCATTTTTTGCTTATTATTTGCACTTCTTCTATTGGTTGCATGCCTTTATCATTTTTCTTATTGGCTGCATGTAGATTGCATAGGAAAAATAAAAGATTCAATCTCATCATCAAATCCTTCGAGATTTACCTTATGTCAGCTGTAAAAATAGTTTGCGTCATAGTTTGTGCAATTACAAACTCTTATGCTGATATACTGACTTACTCGGCTCCTGAAGTATTGCTGATACTTGGCACATGCTATTTCCTGGATAGCTCGGCACCTAAACAAAATTGTATCACTTAGCACCTTGTGTTGCTCGGCACTTGTTAACACTCAGCATCTTGTGTTGCTCGACACTTGTTAACACTTGACATCTTGTGTTGCTCAACACTTGTTAACACTCAACATCTTGTGTTGCTCGAAACTTGTTAACACTCAGCATCTTGTGTTCACTCGGTATCTGAAAACTACTTGGCACATGAAGATCACTCAGCATGCATGGTGTATTTGTCTCCAATGTGGAATGTGATTAAGTGTGTTGGCACTCAAGTGTCAAAAACCATTACGAGGTTAACATTATATCACATCCATTGTAGAAGAAATGTAATGGAATGAATATAATAAGTAGAGAAGAGAGAATTGCAAAGGCTACAATAGTATAAGGAGCAATGAAGATTCATCTATCACAAAAGGTGATTTTTACACTTAGAGAAATCTCATTTAGTAAACCAAGTTGTACATCAAGATCAGCCACTACTTCATCCTAACAGGTGGATTAGTTAATTCCTTTAACAAGGTAGACTTGATAGTCTTGTATAAATCTCTTTACTGAGTGCATACTTTATTGTATGCTTGTAAATCCTTTGAGAAGGTTGCCCTAACAATCCTTATTGCTCCTAATAGGGTAGATCATCAAAAGTGATCATTATAAGCCTTAACAGACCAACTTTATACTGTAGTACTAAAGCTTGTGGGTATCATCCCCAACCCAGTTTTACTTTCTATTTGGAAGGTTTCTGAATCACCAAATCTTTGTGTCAAAGTGTTATGTGTGCTTTCATGTTGTTAGTTTCTCGTGCATGAAGTTAGATTATAATTCATATAAAGGATTAATTGCTAATTAGATTGAAAGTTTTTGAAGTTACTGATTCACCCCTCCCCTCTCAGTAACCTAGCTTGTTATAATATTTCCAACAATTGGTATCAGAGCATTGTGGTTCTTAAAGAAAAGTTCAAAAACTTGAGCAAAGATCAAAGGCCATGGAGATATTCAAACTTGATAAGGCTATTGACAATGAGAAGCTAGATTTGGAATTAGCTATTGCCCAACTGAAGAAAGGAAAAGAGCAACTATCTCAATCTTTGAAAAGAAGAAAAGATCCTGCAATTCAATGAATGATCATCTCTACATTGAGGAAAGAATTGAAGACCCTCATTCAAGCAATCCAGATGAAGCCAATGAAGCAATCAAGGAACTCCTAT
Source organism: Cupressus sempervirens (assembly GCA_028749045.1). NCBI lineage: Eukaryota > Viridiplantae > Streptophyta > Pinopsida > Cupressales > Cupressaceae > Cupressus > Cupressus sempervirens. The sequence continues at coordinate 291,986,137 of CM053785.1, read as the reverse complement.
AAAAGAATGGTTCACTTCAAGAAGAAGTAAGAAAACTAAGAAGAGAGCAAGAGATTCAGTCAGTAAGACTATGTGAAGTTATGGAAGAGAAAAACAAGATAAAATAAGAGATAGAAGGAAAGAACAATGAAATTCAGCACTATCCCTTCAACAAAAAAACTTCATTGATCAACTCACTAATGCAAATGAAGAAATCATGATCCTAAGATTAGAGAATGAAAGATTGTAGAATGATCTAACCTTTGAAAGGAAAACCAATAAAAGAATGATGACATCCAAAGAAGACATGAATCAATTGAATGATCAAAATTTCTATAGACAAAATGGAAAAGTAGGAATTGGATATACAAAAGAAGGAGAATCATCCAAGCAAGGAGCACAAAAGAATCAAAAACCTACTTGCAAGCACTATGGTAAGTTAGATCATACCTCAAATAGATGTTGGAGTAATGGAAAAGAAAAATTCAATGGAAAGTGTTACAATTGTAATCAACATGGTCATAAAGCAAATAAATGCAAAGAGAAACCAAGATTTGAAGGAAAATGTCACAAATGTAAGAAGCATGGACACAAACCATCAAAATGCAAAACCAAGATATTGAATCCAACATTACAAATTGTGAAAGCTATATTTGGTTGGGACTATAACACCTGGTGTAGATGTCATTACTATGGATAATTTGGACATATTGGAATAAATTGTGTAAAGCATCATACAAGGAAAAGAGATTCTACTAAAAGATGTTTCATTTGTATAGAATTTGGTCATCTTTCCAAGAACTGTATGAATACTGGTAGAATTGAAGATGAAAAGAAGGCAAAAGAAGATAACATTAGAAAATAGATGAGAAAACAATGGGTTGCAAAGACTACTGAGAATTCAAGTTCGAGCAATGATGAAAAGGTCACTCAAGAATTGGGTGACTCCACCATTTCTGCTTGATCTCTCAAAAGAGCACTAGAATTGTGATACTAAATGACACATCAAACATCAATTCTAGTCAATAGAACAAAAGATCCATATTTGTATTCAAGATACAAAAGGATCACCAAGTAAAAAGGTACCAGTCACTACCAAGTTACTTTCCTTACTGAGTGAGGTCTAGTCACAAACTCTACCAAGTGAGGTCAGGAGTAACTAAATTTCATATGGTTATCGAGAAAGGTTAGAAGTAATCGAGATGTGTATGGTCAACGAGTCTTCATCGAGTGTTCAATAAAAGGAAGTGGATGGCAATTTGTCAATTTGATCTACTAAACATACTAGGAATTTATGGAAAAATTTGATAAAATGAATGAAGTTAAAGTCATTTTCACCATGAAATTTCAAGAGCTATTACATAGTGCGATCTTCAAGAGCTTTCAAGTGATTTGAACAAATTATTGAAAAAACCCTTGAATTCTCTCAAACTCTACCAAGTGAAGATGGCATCCAATAGTAGCAAGGCAAAGCGTGGTTCAGACATGCGTATTAGTGGTCTGGAATGGAAGGCTCCAGACATCAAGCTCACTCCTATAATTGCTAAAACCTTAGATCTGAGTGGAGTGTAGTCCCAAATCCCTCCAAAAGTATTGTTGATAAATGACATTTGTTCTCATTTCAAATGCACGATTCAAGATATTGGTACTTTGGAAATGGATGAAGCCCTAGAAAAGTTGTGTGTAAATGGTGTCTTAAAACCCAAGCATCAACACCTGGAAACCAAAGGGTTGACCCATATTCCTCACATGCCTCATGAATTCCAAGTGAAATGGATTAGGTTTATACTTAGTCAGGTGCATAATGGACAACTATGGTTGGAGCAACCAATATTGATCATGAAGAAGATGATTCATAGAATCACTAGTCTCTCAATGTTGGCTAAAGATAAGATGACTATGTTAGAGTAAATAATTAATTATTCTATTTACTTAAACTTACTTAAGTAAATGCATTTCATTTATTAGTTGTAGTCTAGGAGTTTATTAATAAGTTGTTGACAATATGGGAGTTTGTTCTCTCCTAAGTCATACTTATCCTCTCATATTGTTCGAGGACCTTCCACCTCACGTGGATGTATGCTTAGTTGTCACACTTATCTCCTAGCATCTTCTAGCTTGTTCTAGGAGATTCCTGGAGCTCTTTATATTTGGGCTCCCTCATTGTATCCCATTATGGCATTTTCATTGTAAATACATATTTTTCTTGTGTTTGCATATTCTCTTTCTCATGTCCATTTAGGGTTTTTCCCTTGCTCCACGCTCTTCCTTCCTTGGCTTCTCTTTGATAGGTTTTTGCATGTAGGTGATCTTGGGCATCTTTGGAGTTGGATTTCATCAACTCCAACATGGTATCAGAGCCTCCCTACTACTGCTTTGTTGAAGGATTTTTAAAGCCGTGATTTGGAGACACAAACCCTAGTTTGTTTGTGCTTTTTTCTTCAAATCAGAAGAACAACAAATTTTTGGATCACATTGGGCCCAAACGGACACTACCATTGGATTTAGAAGGCTGTTTGTAGTCAGGATTCATATAAAACTTTTTATTTTTGGAGATAGGGCTCCAAGAGGCTAAAAAAATTTGTTAGGGGGGCTTTCCGTACGGTAGTATGGACGCGCAATAGTTAAAAAATAAAAATAAAAATAAATATTATGGGCGCACCACCACGACACCACCCAATGGCTATTGATGGGCCTCTTGTACACCGCTCATTAGGCAGCACCCCCAGTTCCTATAGCTTGTGCCCCAACTACACTGCCTGCGCTCCTCTCGGCTCCCACCTCCGCCTACATCAGCTGTTTTAGCTTGCTCATCGCTTTTGTCACCAGCGGCACCTCTTGCATTCTGTGCTCAGCCCCTAGACTACTATAGAGCCACTTGAACTCTTTGCTCTGCCCATTCTACAATGCTAGTTTTGCCACTTCGTCGAGGTTCCATAGCTCTAGTGCCGCTCGTGGGTACAGTTAGCAGTAGGTGTGACATGTGGCACATTACCACGTGGCCTTGCCACGTCACATCTGCCACATCAACATTTTGCCACATGGCACTACCATGTGTATTTTTTTTAATTGCAATGGCCTTGTGGCTGTCAAATTTTATCTTGCGGATTGCTAACATCAGCATGATGTCATCCTTGCATCAACCCTTGCACCTCTCCAAGGTCAATTTTGACCTACCTTTAGTTTTTTGGCCATAACTTGAGCATACAGAGGTATTCTTTTGATCCAAAAGAAGCGCCAAAAAGCTAGTTCTGAGATGGAGACATTGGTGTAGGTATTTTTAGGTTTTGATGCAATTTTATTGTCCATTTTTTTAGTTGAAGTTTGAAGTTGTATTTTTGACTTTGGCATGCATATCTTTTGTGTCCCATGTCATTTTTTTGAAAACTTTATATTTTTCGAAAGTTGGTCCTATCATCTCTTTAAAAATGTGGTCCTTTTCCTTAGTTTTTGGCCCATGCTCTTTCTATCATATTTTTGGCATTTTTGCTATATGGTGGATATCTTGAGTGTTTTAAGCCCAAGGATCATTTTCTTGGCATGGTTTCCTTTGTTTTAGGCTGTCCTATCTTTTGAGTCAGCTTTTTCCTTGTTCTGATAATTGTAGCTATCATTTTGAAGCACTTTTGTATACACACTAAGATAAAGTATCACTTTTGCAATTTTGGGGTCATGAACGTTGTTTTTGAGTCAGTTGTACATGCACTATTTTTATAAAGCACCATGGGGGGATAGTTGTTTGCTATTTTTAGGCATTCTCCCTTTGTCAAGTGAGTGTTCCTTCCATGAAATTAGCCCCATGTAGCATCAGTGTGACCGTGTCTTTATAGGTGTTTGTACCTCTTCCTCTCTTGTCATTCTTGGTTCGTCTGCAGCAGACTTTGGCCCACCTTCTCAGTTGCCTGTCATCTCACCCCGTTTGCATTAAGGGGGGTTATGCTGTTGTTCTAATGCATCCATGGTTTGATGGTTTGATAGTGTGAACTATGTATTTAGTGGTTGATCCTATATACAAGGCGATTACAGTGGCTAGCTACCTATGCATTTCGGTGAGATGGATTATCTACCATATAGACATGCTCGGTTTGGGCCTTCTTCTTTCGTGGAGGTTCTTCAGATCAACAGTTTTTTTTTTTATTGTAGATTTTGCAGCTTCTTAATGCTTCAGTGATTCTCTTCATGATCACTCTTTGTTCCTATTTTAGGGGACATTTCCCTAGTTGGAGGCTTCTTCAGTTCTTCACTAGATTCTTACCTCTTTTTGGGGGAGGGGTTTTCCCATGTGGTTTTCTTTCTTTCCCCATTTACAAAGGTTGCATATTTTTCATTTTACATGGGTACCTAACATGGCCTCGTTGCCAGGACCCATTATGCATTCATCTTAGTTTTGTGAGCTTAAGGAATTTCCCTAAGTTGCACTTAAGGGGGGGTGTTAGAGTAAATAATTAATTAGTAATTATTTATTCTATTTACTTAAGTTTACTTAGGTAAATGCATTTCATTTATTAGTTGTAGTCTAGGAGTTTATTAATAAGTTGTTGATAATACAGGAGTTTTTTCTCTCTTAAGTCATACTTATCCTCTCACATTGTTCGAGGACTTTCCACCTCATGTGGATGTATGCTTAGTTGTCACACTTATCTCCTAGCATCTTCTAGCTTGTTCTAGGAGATTCCTGGAGCTCTTTATATTCAAGCTCCCTCATTGTATCCCATTATGGAATTTTCATTGTAAATACATATTTTTCTTATGTTTGCATATTTTCTCTCTCATGTCCATTTAGGGTTTTTCCCTTACTCCATGCTCTTCCTTCCTGGGCTTCTCTTTGATAGGTTTTCACATGTAAGTGATCTTGGGCATCTTTGGAGTTGGATTTCATCAACTCCAACAGACCAAAACCCTAGGTCGAGTTGAAATTGAAAAGAAGACCCTAGTAGAGTGGGATAGTAGAGGCATGAAGATAAGTAGTTTCATTGATATGGAATTGAAGTTTGGCATATCACAAGATCTACAGTTCAAGTAGGCTGAATAGTGTATCATGTGAAGTAGTTGACCTTACATACAAGGTAGTCAAGAATAATCTTTCTCTTGACTTTGGTGAGCTATTGTTGATACAATTCAAAAAGAATATGAAAATCATTAGAACATCAAAAAATAATCCATGTAAGTTTGATTCTCTATTAACATGCTTATTCTTTTATGTTAAAAAATTCTTCCCTTCAAAAGGCATTGTTGTATGGAGAAAATATGTGCTAGTACTTTACTAGGTAAATGAGTACATTACTAAGATGGGAGAGAATTATAAAAGTATCATGGATAACTATTTTTATGCATTTAAAGAGAAAATCAATGATAGATTTAGGATTTCAAGAAAATTAGTTGAAGATTACAAGTATGATGTGTGTTTCATGGTAGACAGTGATAAGGTATACATTCAGGTAGTCAAACCTAGAATTGCATGGGTAAAACCTCTTGGATATGAGGTTAATATTGATGAAAAAAAGGACATTATTGAGGCACTTGTAAATGAACTAGTTAATCCTAAGGCTGCATAATTTGGTACATATGATGAAGCCAAGACTAGGATAGAACTAGACATAAAACTCCCTCAGGTGGTAAACAAAGGCAAGAAGAGAATTGCTAATTTGAAAAAAAGTTCTACTCTTTTGTTAACCGAGGGAAAAGGTGAGGATGAAGAAGCAAAGGATGCTGAAGAATTAGAGGAAGAGGAACCACTAAAGAAAAAGGGCAAGGTAATCATTATCAAGCCTCCCAAGCCATCCACTACTATGTTTACTAGGAGATCCTCAAGGAAGAAAGCTGATAAGGAAGGAGGAGATGTAATATTCAGAAAACATCCACCACCTTCCATGATAGAATAAAAGAACTGTAGGATGGGGTAGGTATAAAAAACTTTAAAGCATTAAAGTATGAAATCAAGATTGAGGAAGAACAAAATTAGATTGAAGATCTAGTATTGGATAAAATGGGTAAGTGGAAATACTCACTTGACCAGATTACTTCTCAGATTCCTAGTATTTTGATGGATAAGATTAAGCCAAGATGTGAATTTTCTATGCAAACTATGAAAGACATATATGCTCAAACCCTGAGGTAGATAGTACCAAGCTTAACAGATAAAGAGGTTAAGGATTCTCTAAAGAAAAATGAGGAGAAATTAACTCTGAAATTTAACACTTGTCTGGTTCTAATGAAATATATTGAGCATGTTGTAAGGAATGCAACTCAAACATGGAAGAATGTACATCATCTTCATAAATTGTGTGATTTTACTATTGAGGTAAAAGATGACGATGATGATGATAAAGAAGAAAAATATGAAGAAGTGAATGATGAAGAAACAACACATTTTGATAACATTGATGATGAAGAGTTTTAGGAACAAGAGGCTACTGAGGAAGGAATATAGGATGATGAGGAAATTGACCCAGTTATGATTGCTATAGTAGTTATTGCCTCACTTCCTCACTCCACAAGAAAAATTATAACATCAAGCATGAAGATAGCCTCAACAGGATTGGTTGTGACTAGTATTGCAAGCATAGGCATCCAATCAATCTTTGCACTAGTTTAGCTCAGCACATCATTGACTGAAGTGACCTCCACTTCATCTACCGAGCTGCAAACTTTTCCCTCTTCTACTATGTTGGATACATCAGTTTTGGAGACATTCATGTTGGATACATCATCATTAGCTACTGCAGGTATTTCTACAATAAGTACAATATCAATTTTTGCAACTAGTCCTACTATGTCTACTATTGTTTCCATTCCTAGTAAGCAAGAAATAAGTGCAAGGAGAGTTGAGACCAAGTTTCAACTGAGCACAATATTTTTGGGAAAAGGAAAAGAAAAGGAAGAGGATATAGATCTTGATGAGGATATTTTCATTCCACAATGGAACATCTCAGATCTAAATCCTAATTAGATGCAAACCTCTGGTGAACTACTTCAGAAGAAATCCAAGCAACAAAGGCTAAGAGAGGAAAGAAATAAAGAGTTCAAAATCATTGAGGATGCCAAGAACATTCTAGTAGAAGCTATAGGCATAGAGGTTGACTCATCTTAACCAATTTTGTATTAGTTGGAAGAGGCAGTTTAGAAGTTCAATGAAGATATGGATGGATAGGACAAGTTACTATAGAAGGTAGAGAAAAAGTTTGAAAATAAAGTGTTAGAGCACATTGCTTAATAGATTTCCATCTACCAAGTAGAACTCTCTAACATTTTGGGATCTTTGGAAACATATTGTACTAATGTGTCATCACTTTATGTGATATTTCAAATTTTACTAAGGAAATAAAGGACAAATTGTTCAAAATAGATGAAGATCTCAAGGCAAATGGTCAACAGTTCTAGCTTGACGCTAGTTCAAGCTCTACTCATCTCAAGAAGATCAAAATTTTAACAGATATGCAAGTAGAATTTCTTAGAGAAGAAGCAAGAATAAGATCTACATTATTAGATATCTAGAATATGATACTCCCTATCATGGATGCACTGTAGAAGAAAATTTCTCAATCCAAAACTCTCATCCATGAAAATAACTTCTCCATAGTAGACCACATGATTGAGTTGTCAATAGAAGTGAAGATTGCACTACACACATGTAAGGTCTTGCAGGACATTTGGGACAAATCTTTGGCTATCATACTCAATGTACATTCAAAATTTTTGTCTCATTTTGGCATTAATATGTAAACATATAGAATAAATCTTTGGCATTATTGTCAAAAAGGGGGAGAAGATACAAAAAGATATTGGAGAAGATATGAGAATGATAAGTTATGGGGGAGAAAAATGTAAAAATTATAAAAACAATGGGGGAGAAAGATGTGAAAGAAGAATTTTCAACATATATAGCAAGTGTATATTGTATATAGAAAGGAGATGTATATAGATGTTCAATATACTATATAGAAGCCTTACCATGTACATAAATATATCTTACAAATTTTTTTTTAGTAAAATCTCAAAAATAATATACTCTACTAAGCTAGAATCACAAGGTGATGGATAAAGGTTTTCAGGAAACTTTTTGAATTCTTTTTTGGTTGATAAGTGTTTTTTTCATGAATGCCAAAGAGGGATATTTTTGACATTTGAGTCATGTTTGTTATTAGTGACACACACTTATTTAGATTATAAGTTCATATCGAGCATATTGTATAGTTAACAATGTTAACCAAGCATTTCAGTTTTTACCAAGTTCTATAGTTGCTACCAAGTCCTTGGGACAAATTCTAGTGTATGTCGAGTAGTTACAACTATTGTGAAGATCAACAGTGTAAACTAAGCATCTCATTGTATGCAAAGTTTACTAGTGCAAATCGAGCTGTGAAGTGGTTATCGAATCCACAATTGATGTGATGCGAGTCCAATGTTGATCGAGCTACTCAGTGTTAACCAAGTGACTCAATTTATACCAAGCTTGAGGTAATAGTGTTTACTAAGCTATGTAGTGGTAACCAAGTGATTTAGTATATATGATGAGTTTCACAGTATTTGTTGAGTCACCAATATAGATTGAGTTCTAGACTACTTCAAAGTGATCAGTATGGATTGATCTTCTATGCCTACTGAGTGCATGATGATGTTGAGCTATGACAGTGGATACCGAGTATTAGAACCTCACCAAGTCAATATTTAGAGCCCAAGTTTCTACATTTTGGTCAACTTTGTAGTATTTTGTGTGAACTTGTATTGTGGCCGACTTTGTAATTATGTAATTGGATCGGTACATATGTAATGTATTGTATCACATCCAATGTAGACGAAATATAATGGAACGAATATAATAAACAGAGAAGAGTGAATTACAAAGGCTACAAGAGTATAAGGAGCAGCAAAGATTCATCTATCACAAAAGGTGATTTGTACACTCAGAGAAATATCATTAAGAAAACCAAGTTGCAGATCAGAGATCAGCCACTGTTTCATCCTAATAGGTGGATCAGTTAAATCCTTTAATAAGGTAGACTTAACAGTCTTGTATAAATCTCTTTACTAAGTGCATACTTTATTGTATGTTTGTAAATCCTTTTAGAAGGTGGACCTAGTAGTCCTTATTGCTCCTAATAGGGCAGATCATCAAAAGTGATCATTGTAAGCCTTAATAGGCCACCTTTATACTGCAGTACTAAAGCTTGTGGGTATCATCCCCACCCAGTTTTACTTTCTATTTGGAAGGTTTTTGGGTCACCAAATCTTTGTGCCAAAGTGTTATGTATGCTTTCATGTTTTCAGTTTCTCATGCATGAAGTTAGATTAGAATTCATATAAAGGATTAATTGCTAATTGGATTGAAAGTTTTAGAAGTTAGTGATTCACCCCTCCCCTCTTAGTAACCTAGATTGTTATAATATTTCCAACAACAAGATCTTACATACTCCATCAATTTAATGACTTTTTTATAATTGACCTTTATGCCATCTGTGGAAAATAGGCCCAAACTATGTAATGATGATGGAGCTATGCGATATATGTTCTTGTTAACACAAAATTCAATGTCAACTGGAGGTAATTTCTTGAGTACCCATTCTTTCTCAAGATGTGTGTACCTCAAGGGAACCTTTATGGCACCCTTTGTCTCATCATCATAAGAACATGAACCCCCTTGAGCAAGAAAAAATTGTATAGGTTTATTGAATTTTCTTCTAATATTTTGACCTCTAGTTTGTATCTCTTTCATAGACCTACTACATGTCTCACTATCCTCTTGTATTCCAACATTTCCCTCACTCGAGGAATATAAATCTAGCAGATACCTATTTGGTGGTACCTGTAGCCCAACAAATGAGAGATATGGTTGGAGCAAAATATTTTTCTATAAAATGAGGCTAATAATGATGAATTTTTCCTAAAGTTAATGTTGAAGGTAAAGAGAAAGCAACCATGTAATAAACTTATACCTACTTATCCATGTCTTTATATGATCCTCGTTAAAGGGGTATAGGTTCCTGCATATGTAAATCATTAATGGAAAAAAATTATTAATATAAAGAACATTAATGGTACTCTAACATAGAAGATGAAAAAAATGACGCTATACCTTAGCATATGTGAGAATGCTATATTGGATATACCATTCATAACCTTGAAGTTTACCAACAATAATACAATGGGAAAAAGTGTTGTTTGGGAGCCTTGGTATAGGGTCTTGTATGCCTTTTCAATTATAGATATATCAAGGTTCTCTTCATCACCATCATTAGATGCACGACTATCATTATCTTCATCATCTTCATCAGTTGCGCTAGTAACATCTTCTTCAATTCTATTCTCTAGCACATTATTAGTTGCACCAATACCAACATCTTCAATTATGTTCACCGTCTTAGGATCATCTTCTTCCATGGGAGCATTACCTTTTGCTTCGATATTCACACCTCCATGTTTCACCAGTTTGAAATCCACATTCACCAAAGGATGGAAATCCTTTCCCCCCTCCAATGTGATCATGTTGCGTACAATGTTTTTGAGCTGTTGTGATTAGAATTCTTGGATTCTTTAAGCCCTTGCATTTTTTGCAAGGAAAATGACATTTTTGATCATGGTTTATTTTGACCTGAGACCACAATCTAGCAAATTTTGCCTTATTTTGTTTTGGCTTCATATTGTTAGGTGTGGACTTTCTTCACAAGAAAATATTCAGGCTATAAAATTATGTTAAATATAAACATACAAGCATTAGTAGTATATTGTATATAATTGATAATAATAAAATAATAAAATATTACTATCTCTTTAGTAAAGATGGCATCTGAACAAATCAAATGAATTATACAATGTAAATATTGTAATTGATTTTGAACAAGAATTATTCATTTATGTATGTTGCCACTCAAAATATTTTGCTACAACAAATGTGAGTAAAGGTTTGGATGGTTTTGATAATATCAGGTTAGGATCAAGAAACACTTGGGGGTGGGGGTGAGGGGGTGTGAATAAGTGTTGTAGAACTTTCAAACCAATCAAGAATTTTTAACCTAACCATAAATTATGCTACCCAAGGGTTAACATATACTATATCATCCCTATTATGCCAAGAAATTGAATTGATTAAACAATGTATAATCAAATAAATCAATGTTGGATGTTCAACAAACAATGATAAAAATCAAGAATGTTAAAGAATGTTCCTCTTGTTGGGAATAAGAAAAATTGAATATGTATGCAAGGTTTCTTTGCATGCCAAATAGTAAAATATGGAAATAAAATCATAATGTATGATGTCTCTAAACTCTTCTCAAATATTACACAAAAGAATTCCACAACCAAATCATGTATAAGCCTAATTAATGAAGATAGTGACAAGATAAGTCCAAGTGGAAGCTAATGAAAACCAAGATCATAAATGGGGTAGCACTTATGATAGATTTTTCATCAAAGAGATGAAGAATTTCGTCAAGTGTATCGATCAAATCAAGAAGATGAGATCACAAAACAAACCTACATTACTTGTCAAGAATTCATCCCACTAAATTAAATATGAAAGATTGATTAGTGCTTCTTGCAAAGAATGACTACAATCAACAATTGTTGGAGAAGTGATCTCAATGTATATCATGCTACTAGACTACCTATCCCATGATGATGTCTCTAGACAACATATTTGAATACAAACACCTCAAATTGAATTTTCCAATGTTTTAATTAAAGAGTTCTTGACCTTATAGTACTAACTCAAAAAAAAAGAATGTGAACCTTTAAATTTAGATCAGGATTGATTAAAGTCAAAGAACTATCAAGCCATGTCTCAATGTCGTACCAAATATCAAGATCTACCAACTCATAAGTTCCATTTGTGTAGTGTCAAATGGCAGGTATTCACAACCATCCATAAAAGGGTCATCATAATTTTCTATCTTAGTTAAGTTTTAAAATCTAGATCAAGATTGATTAAAGTCAAAGAACTATCAAGACATGTATCAATGTCATCACATTAAAGAATGGATAAATTATGTGCATATAAATTAAAGAATCTTAAAATATAAGAATATGCAGAATGCTTATGCTAAATTTGTGTTATTTAGAGAGAGTTTTGTCAATTTGAAAAATTTCTAGGGATGTCCCTTAGGTGTCCCCTATCCCAAGCATAAGGATGACTAAAAAAATAACAAGGGATGCATCCTAGGATAATTTATCTTGTTGTATAATACAACCTTAAAAGTATCATATCAAATTCCTCTATATGCATGTAACTAGATGTTATTTCAGATAAAGTCAATAAGTTAATTGCAAAGGCAAAAAGACAAATTCATAACATTGTTACTAATCCAACAAAAAATAAATAGAAAAGATAAGTTAAAGAAAGAAATTCATGTAAGGCAACATTTAGGCTTACGTTTTTGGGTCTAATGTTGAGGCTTCAAGGGAATTTCTCTTTTTGTCTACCTTCCCTATTAAGAAAAATGTAAAATTTAATAAATAAGAAATAATACATTGATAAGATTTGAAGATAATCCATAGTATATATATTCCACCATATACAATAGTCAAAGTAGAATGTAAAACACTTAAAGGCAGGTGCCATAGTATGAAGGATAAAAAAAATCTAGACATCGTTATTTCAAAGCATCAAACTTCAGGCAATCTTGACATTAAGATAAAGGACAAAAAATAGTGCATTTGATTCAAGAAACTCAACTTCAACATTATTGAGTGATAACTTTCATGAAATTTTCTATTGGAACTTGAAAGCTTCTAGAAATAACCTTTTGAATGATGCTAGTCATCCTTTTGAGATTTTGTTATTCAGAAGTTAAGGGTATGATTAATTTAGTTGTTTGAGTTTCTATAGATTGGGAAAAAACCTATTGTTCCAAGCTACATTTCTCATGCCTCTCTATTGTCTTGTCTCTGGGTCTCAACATCTACTTACTAGTTTCATGTTATGTTCTTTACGTTACTAGTTTCACGTTTATGTTATTGACACATAAAAAATATGCCTCAAATGATATTAGATCTGGTGTGGAATTCAAGATGCTTATAGAAAGCACAAAAGGATTACTACTTTAATTAAAATTCATTTAAATAGACCTTAGAGAAGCATAATTGGGAATGCCTAAGGCTAAGATTAAAGAGTTAACTTATTTTTCAGATTGTTTAGGCAATATATTTGGGTGATTGTGAGTTTTTCAAATCTTCTATTCTAAATCTTCTTGAAATACTAAATTTATGTAGTAATCTGTTTATTAGGGCTGCTATATTCTTGGTCACTATATGGATTCATGAAAACAAAAAAAGAAGCTATAAATCAAAGAGATTGGGAAAAAAAAGCTTTTAGAGTGGAAGAACTTTACATTCTTTGCATGAGGTTGTCTCTACACAAATAAAAATATGATGAACCATTAATCAGTACCTAATAACTTGCCATCCTCGCTAATCATGAAATTTCAAGTTGATGAATGAAGTGAAGGTGCCCATTTGTCTAACCACATTAGCCAAAAATCCTCAGATTTGTTCACTTCTAATTATAGTGTTGAAGCTAAATTTTTTTTGGGCTCTAATTAAGCTTCTACTTAAGATCTAGCCTTTAATTTATCGCATCATGACCACCATCTCCCCGTGTCAAGGTAACATTAAGAGATTTGTGCTTCCTTTTACACTTAGCTAGTCATAGATTTCACAGGGTTCCCAAATGGGCCGTGAATACTTCTAGGATGAAAATGGACGTTGTTAAGGGGTAGGATTCACATCTTACAACCACCTAATTTTGAACAATCATCCATCGTAGATTTGGTCAAGGAAATTAAAGCATCCAAATCTACACCTTTACTATCCAAGATATCCAATTCACTTCTTGCTAAGCATGTCTATAGATAACTTTTTCAAATTCCATCATTAGGCTTCTAGCTTCTTTGAAAATTTGATCAATGATGTTGATGCACTTTTTGAAGAGCAATACAATGACTTATTATGAGTTTCTATGTATCATATGTAGTTTGACTACTGTCTATTATCCTATATTTACATCTTTATAAACTATTTTATTTTTTTAGCTCATAGCATCACAATGTCATCCTTTAGTACTATTTTATGGTTGAATTTTTTTATTCAATGCATACTATAATTAATTTTGTTTACATGGCTAGAATCTTCATAAATATTTGTACAACCATGACCAAGTTCTATGGAACATGGGACAAAACCATTAGTCAACCACCATACCATATCCTGACACATGTAACCAAACCCATATAAGGACTAACAACTTAGCTAGAAGATCTTCACGTCACAATTAAGAAAAGTTTCACAAATTTTGAGGTGCAAGGAGGATTCAATGTTATTATTTAAGCACTAACAGAAGAGGCAACTAGTTGTCAAACATATTTTGGTTTCTAACTAAAAATGGCCTTTAGAGGTAGCAAGTCTGTAACACTCTTATGCACCTTGAAGGAGAGAAACTAGTAAGAACTAACTATTGGACAGAGATATGGTATAAACATCAAGAAACCTATTAATTCCATTTCCAATTAATGGTGTACAAAAACCAAAAATTACCTTCACTTTTCCAAATTCATAAAGATATATTATATAAAGTTTAAAATAATTATAGAAGATATAAGCAAGTAGTGTTATTTGTAAAAAAAAAGTTTAAATATTTACATATTATGCCTTAAGGATCATATGGCATATATAATTGCATCTTGTTTAACATTAGGTCTCTCCTCAATACATTTCTCATTGATTTGTATGAAAATATTAGATTTTGACATGCAACCATATTCCATTTTCAAAGCATAGTCAATTAAGAATATAAGCTTACATGTTGGGGGCATCATGTGTAAGCTAGGTGTAAAGCTTTTTAATATAGTTGATGTTTGACCATAAGTTGAAGTCTTAAAAATAGAAGGCTTTGTGAGTTAAATGGAGTTAAAAAATCAATTTCAAATTATACATATTAAATGTAACTAAATCACTTATTATAAATAATTTTTTCTCCAAGAAGTTTAAAAGATCTTTTTAGAGATTTATTTTGAACTATCACTAGGTTTACTAAGGCCAACTAAATTCACTATTGACAAAAAAGAGA
Organism: Cupressus sempervirens; assembly: GCA_028749045.1. Taxonomy (NCBI): domain Eukaryota; kingdom Viridiplantae; phylum Streptophyta; class Pinopsida; order Cupressales; family Cupressaceae; genus Cupressus; species Cupressus sempervirens. The sequence continues at coordinate 291,971,100 of CM053785.1, read as the reverse complement.
GTTGAGACTGTATCCATTCTCCCCAAGAAATTTTGACATCCCTAGGGGCTTGTTCACCATTTAGTCTCCAAAAGAACTTGTATGTGGGTTGTCTCCTATTTTGTTAGTCGTCAAGAGACAACTTTTCTTTTTGGGGGGGATGATGTCATTGGTAGATTTTGCATTTTGTAGCTAACTTGGTTATGCCATCGAGGATTTTGTATTTTGTAGCTGATGGGTAGATTAGGATTTTTATGTAGCCAACGGACCCCTTCGGGAAGGTTCAGTGGGAAGTATTTATACCTGTATGGGATCATTGTAAATCATCTTATCATCAGTTATGTAATCTCTTGGCATATGTGAATAAAGGAGTACTACTATTGTTGTTCTTGCTCATTATCTGTGTGCATTAATCAATTAATCGATGTGGTAAACATTTGATGTCATCAGTAGATTTTGCATTCTTTAGCCAACTTGGTTATGCCATTTTCCCTCCAAATCATCTCGCATGTTTTATAGTGTTGAATTAAATTGGCTGTACCATCACCATCAAACTTTGGCAGCTTTTCCTTTGGCCCTGCCATCACTACTGGGTTTTGTGCATGAGCATTATTTAGTCCTATAACATTGGTACTATTCACCCCCACACCAGCACTTTGCACTCGCACGCTAGAAATTTGCACTCCCACACTAGAAATCTATATTCCCACACCGATAGTCTGCACTCCCACATTGGTGGTCTACTCTCCCACACCGGTGGTCTCAACAGCTATGAACCTTGGTGAAGAAGGATCTTTTGAAGTTGTCCCTTCCAAAAGTGTATCCCAGATAAAGAGTTCACTCCATGCTCATGCTCCCTCGACACTTTGAGTAGTGCGAGTCAATTCCCTTCCTTCTGGATTCTCTTCCCTCAGTGAATACAAGTTCAAAAATTCCTCTCTTGTTTCCTCCATCAATTCCACCCATTGGGGAGTCTCCTCCAACAATTCCTTAGCGCTATGGTGTCTGTCAGTAATCTTTTAAAACCTCCTTCGACACTCGGCCTGTTGTGCCAAAATTAAATTTTCTTGCATAGCACATATTCCATCTTTTCCCTTTATCTTATTTTGATCCTTGTTAACTTGATTTGGCATTAAGCTTCATTCATCCCTCCTTCTAGGTTCATAGGGCAACAACACCAAATGTTTACCACATCGATTAATTGATTAATGCGCACAGATAATGAGCAAGAACAACAACAACAACACTCCTTTATTCACATATGCCAAGATATTATATAACTGATGATAAGATGATTTATAATGATCCTAGATGAGTATAAATACTTCCCACTGAACCTTCCCGAAGGCGTCTGTCAGCTACATAATAATCCTAATCTACCAATCGGTTACAAAATAAAAAATCTCTGACGACATAACCAAGTCAGCTATAGAATGCAAAATCTACTAACGACAACATCCCTAGGGGCTTGTTCACCATTTAGTCTCCAAAAGAAATTGGAAATATACTACTTTTTCACAAATCAATTTCACTGAAAAATGAGGACAATAAAGCTCATCAAACTTTCCCTCTTTCAACCACTTAAAGTAAACTTTTGGATTAACCAAGCCATTAGAAAGCTATGGTAACTATAGCCTCAGAGTAAATTTTATTCTCATTTCCATCTTTCTTTCTTGTAGCATTTTCACTCTCATTTATTTTTCATGAGTGGAGATATGAAGAGACTTCTCAAACTATTATATTGCCTTGTTCTCACCTTATAGCCTTCATCGATTGATCATATTCTATTCCATTGTAGAGCATTTGACACCCAAAACTTGATTCATCATATTTTACCATTATTTATCCATTCTCCTTTAATACTAATACTTTAAGAGTTTGATTGCCTTTATTCATCATTTACCTAAAACAAAAGTGTGTATAGATAAGCAGGGAGCCATAAATATCATGGGACCATTAGCAACATTTGCTAAAAAAATTATTTTCTTGCTAGCTAGGTAATTCACTTAGGTTGGCCACTAATGCCCTTGAATTAGAAAGAGCCTAGATTATTCCAAGGTTCAAAAGAGGATATTAATAGAGATAAAGTTAATTAAGGTAGTGGTCAACCCCATAATGGTCCCTCTTTATGACCCTAATTCAAGTCTCAAATCTAGAATCTTGTCTGCGAAGTTCCAAGCATTCGTACAGAGGGCTACGTAGAAACCATTAAATACCAATAGGCTATGAGAGGGATTTAATAAGTGGTGAATCCAAAACATTCTGAGAAAGTGACTGTGTTGATTCATGCTCAAAGATATCTAAAAAGTTAAATTTTGTTAAATATTATAGGGCAAGGGAGACATTCTTTGATTGTGCTAGTTATTTATTTAGCATGAATTTCACTATTTGAATTTTCTTTTATTGATGCACCAAGTTGAACCCTACAATGTCATATATGCAAGATATGGCTCCAAAAAAAAAAAATTCCATTATGCAAGATCAAAGCCAAGGAAACCCTTACCTTGAATGGCTCTTCATCACACCTCTGAAGCCTCTTGCCTACACTTTGTTGCGTGAATAAATGAAGTTTCACTTTTCTTTTTTTTGTTTATATTCCCCCACAATGTCAAAATTTTGACGATAAACTTAATTGTCATCAAAATTTCAACAATAAAATTAACTTTTGTCAAAATTTTGATGTTATCGGGATCATATTTTTTTAAAAATGATTTTTACAAGCCAAATTGGCTTTTCGTCCAAAATTTAGGTCGAAAATGCAACCCAAATGTACTAGTGTGTACTTTTAAGGCCAAATATTGAGCACACTTTACTATATTATTTAAGGGATCTCAATAAGAATGTTACAATCATGATTCAAACATTGGGAGGAAATATTGCTCATAGGGCTAATCAAATAGCTATTAGAGCTTAAAATAAATTATATAGGTTGGATAAACAACCCCAAGTGTGTGGAATTTTTAAACTAGAAATATCACCAATCCCACATAACTCATAATATATTTGAAATAAATAAGCACTTAAAATCCACATGCAAGAGAATAGACAAAATACCCACAAAAAGGTGACACAAGATATACCTTGGGAAATGCTCATTGAGGAAAAAACAACATCCAAAAACATCCATCATTGTATATAATTCAGAAAAAGATCATTACAATACAACCATGGTAGCCTTTGAAGTCATAATAATCACAACCAAGAAATTCATGTGAACAAGTATGAATCCAAAAATCATGTGTCATGCTTCCAACCTCCATAAATAACCCCCTTGGATACTTCATCTATCGCATGTCTTGCACCAACAACTACCCTTGGTGTCATTTCTATATTAGCAAGCTCCCACAAAACCACCAAGTGGTATTACATAAATCATGTTCTACCAAACCTCCACTGACTCACATTTAGTATTGGGTGTTTAATTTCTTTTCCTCAATATTAAATAATTATATCAAATATCATTAGATGCGGCAATATAACTCACCAAGAATATCCTATGGGATCTCTCAATGTTGCAAGTCTATCTAGGTGCTTCTAGGTACAAAATTACATAATAAATAAAATAATATAAATAATATTATGCAATTTGTGAAACATACATAATTTCAATAATATCCCACTTGTATACATTGCATAAGGTCTTGATCCATAGAAACATAAATAAATAAAGAAAAAATCCCTCCTAGCACATCCATCGTCATGGATCAAAGTATGCCATATGCTACATCTTGGTACTTATAACAAAATCAAAGTATTTGTCATCTTGAATATGAATTAAATCACCTCCTACTATGTCGTTGCCATTAGACATACATAGAAGCCATCCAATGATAAATCCACCCAACTTATCACATAAGAATCATAAAATCCTATACCAACTAACATTCCAAGCATAATTCATAGCTAAATTAGTAGCCACAGAAAGTGCCAACCCATCCAACTATCCATACCTCCAAAGGTATACCAAGTGAATATCAGAAAATCAATATATCCAATCTATATCCTATAATCACAAGTCTCAAGAGAGATATCTACCACATATATACTGAGAATCTCCCACAAAATGAGATAATATTAAATATGAAATCAATCCATTGATAATATCTTATTGAAGTGAATCCATGGCAAAACTATAAATACATATCAAGAGTATATGATGACATAATAATGAAACCATCCTAACACCAAGGATAAAATGTCAAATGAAAGAATAAACCACATCCCTACTAAGAACTCCATGAGTTTTTAAGATTCAACCATCTCCACACACCATGAAGATATGCACCACCAAGAAGTGCATCATGCAAATGTCAAACATGCTTATGCAATAATAGGATCTAAGGAATCCTCCTCCATCTCCAAGAACTTAGTAAATATGAAAGTGCTAATGAATCCCACTCGATCATGGTACATAGTTACCCATGGCATCATAAAATCCATCTCCTAAATGAAGATCCTCTAGGTCTACACACAACCAAAGTGTTAGAACCAAGTGAAAAAATAAGATCTCCAAACCAAGAAGATACAAAACAAATTAGGAACCAATCTTGTACCACCACATCATCACTGTCACAAGCTCCCACTGAACTATGTATCTAAGCTATCTATAAAATCATGATGAAAATTACCATCTAGCCATGATAATAAACCAACGCATCAAACTATCAAAAAATTCAAAGTGCACATCATGTGTTCCTCAAAAGATATCAAACAACCATGATACTCACCAAGAAGATATACCACTATAACCAAATCCAAAATCCAAAGCAATGAACAAAAATGAAGTAATTGTATATCCAATCATGTCATACCAAAGATATATGACACTATGATCACATCCATGAACCAAATATCTAAATCTCAAAATGTCCAACCTATCAACATAAAATAGTCAACTGCAATCCTTCACTATAAGTATACCTAATAACAACATCTGATCCTATCTACGTGAAGACAAATCTAAAAATCATATGACTAAGGGATTAGACAACCCAAATTCAAGCCACCGATCGAAATATGCTTCAATAATGAAAGATCAATGAATAAAACAAACCAAATCCAAGTTATAAATGTAACTTGTAAGTGTAGATCACTTACAAGATTGCACAATTTGTAGATCCAAGAATGCATCATAAATATCCAAACTAAACCATGCCAAAAAGAGACCAATCTAAAATACATCCTAATTATACAATGACATCAAACTCTAAATCTCCAAAGCATACCATGTCATAAACTCACAATGTTACCATATTCAATATAAATCATAAACTACTCAAATCAATATATCACCAAATAGACCCTACCAAACTTGCACCAAATATGAGCCATTGCGTAGAGCTATCCATTGACTATTCGAAGTCCACAATTTGAATCCATATGCCCAAGTCATGCTCAAACCAATACTAAAAATAAACAACATTTGCTTTTTTTTTTTAATAATAAAACATGACAAAATATCAAAATAAGATAAGATAAATTGTACTAAATTACAGTTCTCTAGATTAGCTTTCCAATGATTGTGAGAAGTCTGAAATCTAACATCCCAAGTGAAAGTTATGGTCATTTTAACAAGACAACCTATTTTTTCATTTATGCAAGCTATCCCTAAATCTATCATTTAAACTAAGCATCTTAAAAAATGTTTTAACCAAAAAATTCACATGCCTAAAATTTTTCAACAACTCATCATTAAAAAAAATCCAAAGCCATCATATCTACAATAGACATCCTACAAAACTCATTTATCTTGACCTTTCTTTTATTCTTTCATGTATTCCCATGGATCCAATCTAGGGTTACAACAACAAAACTACAACTCTAATACAACTTGTAAGTAAACTTGCAAAAAGAAAATCCCTCTCTTCACAAAACCCATAATAGATTTGAAACAAATAAGCACTTAAAATACAAATGCATGAGAACGAAAAATGTACCCAAAAAATATTGGCAATATGGTCAGATAGATGTCTTGATGGTTGTCATTTATGGCAACATATATTTAGCATTTCATTTATGCATTTGGAGATAGACATTTGTCTAAGTGTTAGACAATTTGCAGTAGTATAGAGTACAGATCTTAAGAGTACAAATGACTCATTGAGAGTTAGCTTATGTGCAGTTAAGAGAGGTTTTTTGACACTATCATGATAATGTGGTTAAGTGCACAGATGTGTACGAATAATATGATGTAAGTTATAGTTAAAATACCGGTGCAAGTATTTAACACAACAGAACATAACATATTAGTAAATAGAGTTGTACAATCTTAGGAATTATTTTGCTTATGAAATAATTACTAAGTTATGATGAGATGACTTTATGAACATTAATTTATATTATGTCAAATGTGTAAACACATGAAGGTCGATTGAGCATAGTTTTTTAAATGTGCAAGGTATAAGTAGAGATCTTATATTGCGCAGTTATTGAAGAGAAATTGTGAGATGTTGTAGTTGTCATGCAAACTATTATGCAAGCCTTATGTGATGTGAGATCTGACGTTTGATTAGAAAAAGTGTGAGTTACAATAGTAAAGAAAGTATTGTATGTATACTTATCTTATGAAGAATTGTATTGTATAATTTCGTGTTAGGGCAGTGGGCTCTTCTTGCGTACGTTGTATTTGTTCTACCAACTCCTAACATGGTTGAGACTTCTAACAAGGCCTATTCTCCTAATAGGGACTCAAGACACTATATGTATTTCATAGACTCCTAACAGGTTCAATATCCTTAATAGGATCCTATCATTTAGTGAATCATCTAGTGGGTATCATCCCCACCAAGGTTTTCCCTTGGCCAGGATTTACCTAGTTAATAAATAATGGTGTTATGAGTTATTTATGTGCATGGTTATATTTACTGTTTAGCATTGTTGGTTTACTTTCATATGCGAGTTATAAAATAATTAACAGTATATATTTGTAGGCAAAAGTTTATATAATATTGATTCACCCCCCCTCTTAGTATTATCTATTTCTAACAATTGGTATCAAAGTGCAATTATTTTAAAAAGGCTTAACAACTTAAGTAAGATCCTAGTGAATATGGAATAGTTGAAGAAGAATCTTGAAGAAGCTCTTGAGTAGATTGACCTTCTTATAGAAGAAAGAGACACCTTGAAAGATAGATACAAAGATGGAAAAGTGTATATTGGCAAACTAAAAGATGAGATTGATGATCTAAAATGTGGCAAGGAACCATTTGTGTAGAATATTGACAATGATGAAGTAGGAGATCTTCAGAAAGAGAATGAAATCTTGAAACATGAACTTGAAATAATTGAGATTAAGTTGAATCTTAAGAAAAATAGTTGCATTAGTGAACTAGGACTAAAATATGAGAATGCAGATCTTAGATCCTAGTTAAATCAAGTTACATCTAAATTAGATACTATCAAGATTGAACATGCTGAGTTAGAAAAGTACAACATTATTGTAAAAGGAGAATTAACAAAAGCTAAGCAACAATTAGAGAAACCTTATTCCAATAGTGAGAAGATATATCAACAAATATTTAATTAGAGACCTTCTTATGAAAAGACATGTCTAGGATATCTAATTGGAGAGAAATTAGCCAAGAAAGTTGAAATCAGGAGAGAACTAGATCCAGTTATTGAATCCCCTAAGGAATCTGATCTAAGTAAGAGAAACTTGATAAACCTAAGCAAGATGAACCACCCAAGGAAGTAAGACATGAGCTCAAACGTAGATGTTTTATTTGTAATGAAGTTGGACATATGAAGAGAGATTGAACAGGTAAGTCTTTTAAACCCATTACTAATTTCTATTGTTACAATTGTCATGGTTATGGACATAAGGCAGTAGATTGTAAGAAACCCAAATTTGATGGTAATAATGAGAATAGTAGAATATTTACCAATACTAACCCTGTAGGTAATGAAAGAGGAAGATTACAGGATAGATCCAATGATGGAGAGACATCTAATGGAGAAAAGAACAAGTTCCTATATTATAAGTGTAACAACCTTGGACACATTCTAAGGAATTGCAGAGCACCTGAGAATCAAAATGGAACAAGTCAGAGGAGTAATGCACCTGTATGTTAGTTATGCAATAACTTTGGACACACAATAAAGATTATGTAGAATGGATAGAAGGAACTTTAACAAGAATCCTAATCTCAGAAGGAACAATAGAGATAACAAAAGGACTGAGAATGGAATTGATAATAGTTAGAAAGAAGAAATTAAGGAACATGTTGATGAGTTCAAGGAAGAATTTGTGAAATCTAGTAATCTAGAGAGTTCACATACAATATTAGAAGAAAAATACTTTGATGCACTTGATGGAAAGTTGAAGTCATAGATTCTATGTGGCTCATCCTACTAGAATTAAGCAACTCTAACAGTAGTAGAGCATTAGTTGGTCATAATTAATGTTTGAGAGAGAGTTGAAAGTTGCACAATTAACAAGAGGTAGAAGACATAGTGACGAAGCTATGGTCAAGTGTGCAAGACTTGATATGATCAAAGTAAGAAGGGACTCATAAATCAAGCTTACTAGTAAACAGAGACTGTATTTTAAATTTGTGGTAGATACATATTTAATGCACAATGCAATTTGAAATGAATTAAGGATTGTAAGAAATATTTAGTGTACCATTTGTTTATATGAAGTGTCTTGATGAATTAAATAATGATTTGACAATGAATTGAAGTGTGAAGTAAATTTTGAGAAGTGAAAAGATGTAGAAGCCCTAAATCATGAATTTGAGGTATTTAATGAAGTATTGAATCCAATTTATTTCAGTATTTTCATATTATAGAGAAATGGCTAGTCAAAGAGTGCATGATGTTAGTGATAGATCGATGTATGAGTTCAAGAAACATCCATTTATTTCTTTATTGGATGATCCATTAGGTGCATTTTTGAAAGTTTTGAAAAAAATATTGCATGTAGAAGATATCAGAACTTATATACACTACAAGATTGAGAGCATTGGTAATGATGAGATTCACAAAGATTTAGGTGATATGTGTAATAATGATTTATCCCTGAAATCTTAGTATGCACACCTGGAGGAATTGAATTTATTGAAGTATATGTTTTATACAAAACTCAACAATCATTAATGGACTTGAATCATATTGAGTAGGGTGTACAATGATATGTGTTGGTTAGGTGATGCACTGGTTGTCATGGATAATGACCTGATTCACAAGGTCACAAGATTAAACAATGAAGGTTGAAATCCTATTAATGAGAAGAGTGTCATGAAAATGGTTGAGACAAACCTGAAAACAATGTTTGACAGAAGGAATATGAAGGTTGAATCTATTTAAATAAAGGAGTTAAGTTGTTAACTAAAATATTAGGGTAAAAGTTGAACCATGGATCAAGGGTTAACTCAATACTAGCTAGATTTCTTCATGCAGCATATGTAATGGCAGTTGAAGGAAAAAAGGTTAACTTATGCAACATCATTAGAATGCAATTATTGGATAACATTGTAAGACTGAAGAAGACTAAGCATACAATTTTTAGATTTGAGTCTTTATTGACTCATATATTCTTTTATGTTTTAAGGAAGTTTCTCAGATTAATAATTTGGGATAGCAGTGAGTGTGCAATGAAGTTAGTGACTCAATGCTATAGGTCAAAGCCTAAGAATGTTAGAAATAATGACATAGATAGAATGATGAAAATTTTTCAATCAGAGATAAAACTAAGGTATATGACATCTCCTTCTATGGTGGAGAAATATAAGGATGATTTATGCCTCATGGTGGAGACTGACAACACCTGCATAGAAGCAGTCATTCCCAAAGTAAAATTGATTGAGCTTATGGGCTATGAGATAAGTGTAGAGCTAATTGAAGGGTATGCATAGATCACACTTGAATCTAAGTAGGATACAAAATGTCCTAGATGGGGAACCTTTGAGGAGAGATCAAGAATAGGTCAGTTTGAATTGTATAATAAAGAGAGGAAGAAAAAGGTTGAAAAGGAGATAGATTCCATCCTCAAGGAATCTGGCATGGCAAGGGAAGGGTTTAATGAGATTAAAGGAATTAAACTGGAGATGAAGGCTACTGGTCAAATTGAAGTGTTGGAAAAAACTCCCATTATTGTGGTAGGACCTTATGAGGAGTAACTATGGCATAACCTTGTGTGCAAGCTCCTATTACACCTTATGTAGTAGTTGCACAAGTGCAACCAGTAAGAGCTAGACATGAACAAACAAGGAGACATCTAGAGGTAGAAGCAACTACTATGCAATGGAAGTCTAGTAGACTAGTGAAGGTTAAGTGAGAACCTACACCACAAGCAAAGAAAAGGGTCAAGTAGAGTGCCATCGAACTAGGAAAGAGGAGAATGACCATGCAGATAAGCAGTTCTGAAAGTCTAGAGGATGGTGCTGAGGATAAACCTGTTGAACAAGATGCACAAGAAGCAAGGACAATAACAAGCAAGAAAGCATGGAAACATAAGGTAGAAAATCTGAATATGTAGATTATAAATGATGATAATTTTGTTTAGTTAAATAAATATTACATTATATACAATAGTATGGATAGAAAACATTTAGAAAATGTTGTTATAAGAAATAATATTCTTGAAGACCTATACAATAGTTTGGTAAATAGGAAGAAAAGGGTATTAGAATAAGATATGAACATGAGGATCACATCAATAAATAAGTTATGTGATATTGGATAAAAAGAGGAATCATATAGAGTTTTCAAGGGTATTGAACCCTTCATGAGGAAAAAAAGAAGATAAATTCTTCTGATCGGAGGCAATTGTGAGGAAGTTAGGAAAGAGTCAGAGGAGGCTACAGTAAAATATATTTCCTTGTTACCTAAGGTGAGTGTGTAGTCTAAAGTTGATAGTCCATTATATGTACAAGTAGAAGAAGATGAAGAAGAGACATAGCAAGCACTTTCACTACCTCACATTGTTATGGGTACTAAATCCATGCAAGTGGATAGTACACACATAATAGTAAATGTCAAAGAAAATCCATTTGTGGCATTTGGAAAATCTATTGTTGGCAATATCACTGCATACAGTAGCTCAGATGATGAGGAAGAAGATAAGAAGAAAAAGGAAGAATAAGAAAAGAGGAAACAAGAAACAAAACAAAAGAAATGAAATGAAACAAAGGAAAAGAAACGAAGAGAAGATAAACAAAATAAGAGGAAAATAAGAGAAAACAAGAAGAAGAAAAGACGGGGAAAGAAAAAGAAGAGAAGGAAAAGAGAGCAGAAGAAAAGGAATAAGAAGAGAAGAGGAAGAAGGAAGAGGAAAATAAGAAAGAAGAGGAAAAGTAGATTAAGGCTATTGTAACCTCAGTAGTATCAGTAGTTGGTACATCAATAGAAGTACTTATTCCATTTGATGATGAAGATCAGAGACAGCTAATGGGCACCTTAAGAATTTTTTTTGAGAAAAAGAAATCTGTAAAGTCTCTAGAGAAGATTCTTGTTGAAGTCTTGGAGTGGATGTAGAAGAAATTTTCCACAGCTGTAGAAAATCTAGACTTGCAGGTTAAGGAAAAAGAGTTGGTGAAGACTTTTCGTAAGGAGTTCACAACTTTAGCTTAAGTAAGCATAAGCGTAGACACAACATGATGCATCACTATTTGACACAATATGCACAAGTGTTAGGAATGATATGAAAACCTTAGATGTATGTATAAAGGAGCTAAGGAAGAGCTTAGATGAAGGAAAGAAGTTGTATGGTTAGTGCATAGTGTCTTACAATTACTTATCAGATTTTGATGCAAAGATCAAAGGTCATATGAGTGAGCTTTAGATACTCACTAAAAGATTGCAACATCCCAAGGTCAGAATTGAAGATTATGTAACTAAAATTGAGAAGATTCACAATGCTATCAAAGGCATTGAGTTTGAAAAAGAGAAGATATTAAGGAGATTCTCTATTCTTAGAGAATATTTGACACCCAAATTTGTCATTTTATAGAGGCTGTTGGAGGAATGTCTTACAACAAAGAATTCCTATGAAAAAATTTCCTATATTGACTTGAGCGTAGTTGAAGTGGCATCTTGTGCACTTTTCTTGCTCATTAGTATATCAAATACAATCCAAGGAAATTGGAAGAAGGACACAGATAGGCTGAAGATTGATTTTGCAGATTGTTTATCCAAGATGACGAGATGATCATTAGCAGACAACAAATTTTGAAATATGGTTTTTGACACATTTTTCATTGATGTCAAAGTAGGAGTATTATGTAGAGAAAATTGTATAGATATAAATGCATATGTAAGGGGGAGCTTATGTATGTATCAATGTAAAGGAGTGATAATGAATGAATTGATCCATCAAAACATGAATAAATTTGTTATGTTTTGAAGGCATTTTTGTAGTTACTTTATTTTTGTTTTATGATATGTATGACATCATTTTGGGACTTAGCCAATTTTCTCAAATGTTGTCATAAATTCAAAAGGGGGAGATTGTTGACAATATGGTCAGATAGATGTCTTGATGGTTTTCATTTATGGCACCATATATTTAGCATTTCACTTATGCATTGGGAGATAGAAAATTGTCTAAGTGTTAGATAGTTTGTAGTAGTATAGAGTACATATCTTAAGAGTATGGATGAATCATTGAGAGTTATCTTATGTGTAGGTAAGAGAAGTTTCATGAAACTATCGTGATGATGTGGTTAAGTGTGTAGATGTGTACATACATTACAATGAAAGTTATGGTTAAAATACTAGTGTGGGTATTTAATATAACATATCAGTAAACAGAGTTGTACAACCTTAGGAATTATTTTGGTTATGAAATAATTAGTAATTTATGGTGAGCCAACTTTATGGACATTATTTTATATTATGTCAAGTGTGTGAACACATCAGGCCGACTAAGCAGAGTTTTGTAAATGTTTTATAATAGAAAGATCCCAGAAAACCACCAAGTGGTATTACATTAACTATGTGCTACCAAACCCACATTGACCCTTGTCTCATATTGGGTATTTACTTTATTTTTATCCAATATTAAATTATTAGATCAAATATTATCACAATATGTCAATACAAGTCATCAAGAATATCCAATGGGAATATTTACATGTTGCACATTCATCTAAATTCTCCTAGGTGAAACATTGCATAGTAATTAATATAAATAATATTATGCATATCCAACACACATAATCTCAACCCTAAGGCCACACATGCCCACATTTTCTAAAGCACTAATAGATCAACCTATGGTTCCATTGCAAGAGACTTCAATAGTAGTGATACCAATAGTGCCATCATTACTATCTCCTAATTCACAATAGATTTCTCCTATAAGAAACATTCCAAGTCAAATTAATGAGCTGTAAGAGATTAAAGGAATTTTGAAAAAAAATAGAAATGAAATTTTTAACATTAAGATGCAAAAAATAAAGAATTACATGCCTTACTAAGATCCTTATTAGAATCATACAAACATAATCAAGTGGAGAATAGGCCACCTTGTCAGCAATATAATTAGGGGTTGATACCTTTAAATAATAGGCCTTACCGAATGTCACAAGCACATCCAAGGATACTGCACCAATTCAAAACAACATGGCTCAGGATTTGGAGTATTCTTATCCATGGAATTAGCCACATGGCCAAGACACAAGTACTAATAGTGTAATCAATCAAGCTTTGATGACACATATCATTTCACTAGTTCAACCTAGTGTTTCAGATGAATCTTTATTTCAGCCACATTAAGAAAATCTAGAAGCCATCTTCCTTAGTTGAAATCTTGAATTTTTTTGTGGAGTTAACTATGGGAGAGCATCCATTATTGATAAAATCGGACTAAGAAAAGAGAATTGGATGGGAGACAAAAAGCTAGTCAAAATGCAACATCAATAAGTTAGGATATACCAACAAAGGATGATAAAAAACTATTGCCAAAAAATCTTGTACTAGAATTTAACAAAGTTGTAAATATTGTAGGATAATACATGAATTCCATTCTTGGTTTAGGATAAAAAGAGAAATCTATATCTATCAGGATTCAACCAAAAATTATGTCTCCGCTAGCGATTCAAGTTACTGCATGTGATCAAGTTTCATCTCCAAAAATTCAGAGTAAGGTTTCTATCCCATATTTTAACATTCTTGATCATATGAAAAAAGAAATTGTTTCAATGTCTATATGGGACACATGAGTATTTTAGGCCAAAAGGATTTGTTGCAGTCAGTTTTTTTTGATTTGAGCTTAAATACTAAACCTAATCTTGATAAACCTAGGGTTGTGTTGACTATTGTTGTAGTGAATAGTTCAAAGAAGTAAGTTCCTAATCCTAGTCCACCTTTGTTTCATGTTCGTGATCATAGTAGATAATCTTGTACACAACTTCATGATAGATTCATGAGAAAGTATTATTGAAAATACAATTAGAAAAATTGTGGTGTTGTCATTGATGTCAAATCTATTTATGAGATTGTTTGCTATCTAATCTAAATGTCATATCTATTTGATTGATGAAGAGGATTTTATAAGTTCTTCATAAAAAAATCATCTAGAGGAAAGGTTGAGTTATGAAGAGGAAACTACAAATGAATATTTGATTAGTAAGACTTTAAGAAGACAAAGTGATGTTTTAAATCATGTCAATAGAGGAGAAGACAATAATGTTCAAGTCTTGATATTGTGATAAAAGAGTGTTCACTTGTGTAGGGTCAACCGAGAAATAGAGTAAAAGACCAAGAAATTTCAATGTACATGTCGAGTGATACTAGTGTCAACCAAGCCATTGTATGTGCTGAGAAAATTTAGTGTTGATCAAGCATTAGTATTGACTACGTGCTACTGTTGATGTTGAGAAAGAAGTTCTATAGCAATCAAGAAACTTAGTGATGACCGAGTGTCAGAATTTAGTGTTGGTCGAGGAATATAATTTTAACTATTTGCTAGGAATCGTAATTTTTAGTTGACTAAGTTGATTTCTTGGGATATTAAAAATGTGTTGAAGATAAGGATCAATGAGTTGGATAATTTAATTCCAAGAGAGGATTAGGTAAATAGAAGTTTCTAGAAAAGAAGAGGTAAATAGAATGGCAATTAGATACATTGTATCTGATGGATCAAATTGTGAACCCTAAGATCTATGGTGTTGATTAAATGGAAAAAGATTAGAATTGCCTATTTAAGGAGGGACATAGGTAAATTTTTTAAGAATGCATGTATGTTGTATTTTATGTACATGTGAAGAATTTCTAGATAGTTGGAGTTGTTACTAATGTTGTTGATTGGTGAATCTAACCATAAGGATTAATTGAGAAGAAGTGAAATGTGATTCCTTGAAAATTTGCCATGCAAATCTAAGATCAAGATGACAATGAAGGCTAGACAATGAATTAGTATTAAGAGATGAACATAGATCTGAACATGAAAAGTGAGTTGTACTAAATAGATCATACCTACTCTTACTTTCTAACAATTATGAAAAGTATTTGAAATCCTTTAATCAATGTTGACCTACTTGTTATAAGGATCTAATAGTCTATGTAAATCCATTAATCGGGTGTAATTCTGTTGGAGTGTGTGAGAATTTTCCTTAGGAAAAAATCACCCAATGTCAAGAAGCTCAAGAACTAACATAATATGGACCAATAAAGTATGATCAAAATAACAATATGAAATTGGATTGTGTATATATACACTAGGAGTGCTTGTATATAAAGGCCTCTAGAATGACTAGGATTCAACACAATGATAAGTCTCACAACTAAGCACATGTCCACTAAGAGTGGAGTATTCTCCATTAAGCACATAAGTTAGTGCAATGATGAGAGGATAAGCTTAACATGGGTGTGTCATGTAAAATTATGTTGTAGATACCATGTGCTAAAATGAGATGCTAACTCCTATGTTGTCAAAAAGACAACTCATATGAGTATGCATACTCCTAGGTGTCTAACCTAATAAATAATAAAATAATGCGTTAAACTAAGTAAACTTAAGTAAAGTGTAATAATAATTAATTATTTACACTAACACCCCCCCTTAAGTGCAACTTAGGGGAATGCACTTAAGCTCAAAAAAGCTATAATGAAAATGCATGATGGGTCTTGGCTATTAGGCCATGCTAGGTACCCATGTACAAATGCAATGCAATCTCTCTAAAAATAGAGAAACAGGGAAAACCTCATGGGAAAAACTCTCCCCCAAAAAGAGAGATGAAAAAAAAAGATGCATGGATGTATGGAGTAATTAAGACCCCCTCATTACAACATACATCATGTATATAAAATAGAGAAGTATGAGAAGGAAAAAACCCCATAAGAGGAAAAAGTCCCCCTCATAAAAGAGAAGAAGAAGAAGAAGGAGAAAGGAGATAAGGTAGCCCCCCCCCAAAGTGTAGAATGTCGATGTTGATCAATGATAGTTGCTCCAAGATGAATGTAGAAGCTGATCCATGACTATTGAATAATGTTCCTCCCCTTAGGAAGAAACAATATTATAGGTACATAAAAGATGCTTCCCCAATGTGTAGAAAGAATCTCGAAGATGAATGGTGTCTTTGAAACCTGCTCAACTATCCTTGAGTCGATACTAATGATCACCCCTTCCAACACTACTGAAAAGAACAAGTTCAGATCTATCAAGGATGGATGTAGAACATATCCCAAAGAACCAAATGTCTCCTTGAATGATAAATAGACCTCCTTCAACTATTGTACATAAGGATCCACAATCATATCAACCTTGTAGTACTGATCATGTAGAGATTGGACAAGAGGGTTAGAGTGTTCCCTTGCAACAATTGAAGAAGGATCTTATTCTTCATCAAAGAGAAGATGTATATCATCAATAATGTCTCCCAAATATTCTATGTATGACTCCACACATAGGCCTGAAATATTTGTTATGTAGTCATCCCCTAATTCTGGAACCAAAAGGTAAGGTGTACCCAACTATACTAAATTACATGGACCTATCACTATAGCAATGTATGCATGTGGAATTTTCTGATGTCATGACCTCATTCTAAATTTGTCAAAAGGATCCCTCATAACTGAACCTATTGAATCACTATCACTGTTGTCACTATTAGTTTCCACAATGTATGAAGTATGGAGAGGATTAGAGGATAAGCTAGGTCAACTTTCCTCAAAGTGAAAATTCCTGTCTATGAATATCTCATGAGTCTCAGGATCCATAAGTCTATATGCCTTAACACTGTCATCATATCCAATGAATGTACAAGGCTTTGGTGGTGGTGCCTTTCATTCCCTTGAAGATATGTGTGCCCATGTTGGACAACCAAAAACTCTAAAGTGTTTCACAACTAGTTTTCTTCCACAACATACCTCAAAAGGAGTCATTCCATCTAAGACATTATGAGGAGACCTATTAAGGATCTGATTGGCACTACTTATAGCTTCAACTTCAAGTGATGGATCAAGAGAATTAGCTTGAATCATGCAACTTGCCATTGAATTAAGAGTTTTAATCCTCATTGCTACAACACTTGTCTTTTGTGGACTAAATACTATAGGATTCTGAAGATCAATACCCTCAAGTTTACAATAGTCTCTAAGTCTTGAGTTCACATATCTACTTTCATTGTCCATACAAAGTACCTTGATAGCTTTACTTGATGGATTCTCAACATGAATCTTGAAGGATAGAAACTTATTAAACACTTCATTCTTGTGGTTAAGAAAGTAGACCCATGTGTAGTAGTGAAAGTCATCAATGAAAGTGAGGGCATAGTGACCCTGGCTAACTAATGTTACTGAAAAAGGGCTTGCTAGAATAGTGTGAACCAACTCAAGAACAACTGATGCTCTCAAAGACTTCCCTTTGTACAACTTCTCTTCTAGATGCATATCCATTGAACAAGTTGAACATTCACTTGTAGAAAATTTGATTGTAGGTAGACCTTTGACCATATTTTTTGAGCTAAGTTGATGAAGATAATGGAAGGCAAGATGTCCATACCACTCATGCCATGATTTAATTTGTGATTTTGATTGTGTCAACAAGGCATGTAAAGGAGATTTAAGCACAAAGTGGGAAAATGAATAAAGCCTTATGTCATGATTGAGTTTACCTACTACAACCAATGAATCATCTTTAAGATTTCACACCATTAATAAATCAAGAAGGAACTCAACTTTATTGCCATCTACATAGTGAGTGATTTGGTAAATTGAAAGGAGATTAGTGCTAAGGTTAGGAAAATAGAGAACATCTTCAAACTCTCCATTTACTTGTGTATCATTCCCTACAAAGATGTGAGGTACCTTAGAATGTTTCAATGAAGAAAAGTGTCCTTTTGAAGAATCCATATGATATGAGCCACCTGAGTCAAGAATCCATTCCCTTGAAGAACTTGTACTTTCTATAAATGCTTTCCCTTTTCCCTATGAAGTGGATGGATTTGAATCCTTGGAAGCATTTGGCACATTGATTTTGTTCTTCCTTACTAGAACAGTGTGAACCAACTCAAGAAAAATTGATGCTCTTGAAGACTTCCCTTTGTCAATCTTCTCTTCTAGATGCATATCCATTGAACAAGTTGAACATTCACTTGTAGAAAATTTCATTGTAGGTAGACCTTTGACCATATTTTTTGAGCTAAGTTAATGAAGATAGAAGAATGCAAGATGTCCATACCACTCATACCATAATTTACTTTGTGATTTTGATTGTGTCAAGGCATGTGAAGGAGACTTAGGCATAAAGTGGGAAAAGGAATAAAGCCTTGTGTCATGATTGAGTTTACCCACTACAACCAATGAATCATCTTTAAGATTTTGCACCATTACTAAATCGAGAAGGAACTCAACTTTATTGCCACCTCCATAGTGAGTGATTTGGTAAATTGAAAGGAGATTAGTGCTAAGGTTAGGAACATAGAGAACATCTTCAAACTCTCCATTTTCCATCTCAACTTGTTCTTTCCCTTCAAGTTACACTTGTGTACCATTCCCTACATAGATGTGAGGTACCTTAGACTACTTCAATGAAGAAAAGTGTCCTTCTGAAGAACCCATATGATATGAACCACCCGAGTCAAGAATCCATTCCCCTGAAGAACTTAAACTTTCTATAAATGCTTTCCCTTTTCCCTATGAAGTGGATGGATTTGAATCCTTGGAAGCATTTGGCACATTGATTTTTTTCTTCCTTGCTAGAATAGTGTGAACCAACTCAAGAACAATTGATGCTCTTGAAGACTTCCCTTTGCCAATCTTCTCTTCTAGATGCATATCCATTGAACAAGTTGAACATTCACTTGTAGAAAATTTCATTGTAGGTAGACCTTTGCCCATATTTTTTGAGCTAAGTTAATGAAGATAATAGAATTCAAGATGTCTATACCACTCATGCCATAATTTACTTTGTAATTTTGATTGTGTCAACAAGGCATGTGAAGGAGACTTAGGCACAAAGTGGGAAAATGAATAAAGCCTTGTGTCATGATTGAGTTTACCCACTACAACCAATGAATCATCTTTAAGATTTTGCACCATTACTGAATCAAGAAGGAACTCAACTTTATTTCCACCTCCATAGTGAGTGATTTGGTAAATTGAAAGGAGATTAATGCTAAGGTTAGGAAAATAGAGAACATCTTCAAACTCTCCATTTTCCATCTCAACTTGTCCTTTCCCTTCAACTTCAATTTGTGTATCATTCTGTACAAATATGTGAGGTACCTTAGACTAAATTAATGAAGAAAAGCATCCTTTGGAAGAACCCATATGATATGAGGTACCCGAGTCAAGAATCCATTCCCCTGAAGAACTTGAAATTTCCATAAATGCTTTCCCTTTTCCCTATGAAGTAGATGGATTTGAATCCTTGGAAGCATTTGGTACATTGATTTTATTCTTCCTAAGTAAGTTTTCCAACTCATCTTTTCTTTTAGTCTTGCAGTGATGCTTATCATGATTTGGTTTCTTGCAATATGCACAAAATAGTGTATCCTTCTTGTTGGAAGAAGAATTGCCTTGTTGTGAGGAGGAAGATTGTTGTGTCTTTGATTGTGATTTTTGCTTCCACTACTTTTTCTTGCTATTGGTAAAACTTTTTCCACCTCGATTTGATTGATTCTCATTACTAGCCACTAATGCTATAGACTTGGATTGTTCCAACATCAACATTGATGCAAATGCATCAAATGTAGGCTTAGTGAAGGCACTTACCATGGTCAACCTATGAGTGTTGCAACTTGAAACAAAAGATGCATACTTTGAAGGTAGCCTCTTCAAGATGTGATGAATCAATCTATCATCCTTCATGGGATTACCACAATCTTTAAGTAGTGCTCTCAATTCATTGGCTTTGTTGACATAGTCTTGAATTGTGTCAAAATTCTTAGGACACCTTAGAATAGATCGTCCTCAATTTGGAATCGCTTTTCCTCGTCCACCTTAACATACAAACCTTCAATTTTCCCCCAAGAACCCTTGGAATCCTTAAAGCTAGAAATGTGGAAGAAGAGATCTCTACGTACACAAATTCTAATAATTCCTAAAGCCCAATTGTCTTTAACTTGCCAATCAACTTGTGCAACAACATCAGTGGTTTTTACAATTGTACCATCAACATATAGATTTAAACCTTTTCCCATCAGTCTACTCCATACAATATCTTTCCATGTAGTATAATTGTGTGAAGTTAAAAGTGGAGTTTTAGGTGAACCCATGATGTAGAAAAATGAAAGAAGCAAAAGAGAGAAAGAGAGACACAAGACCACAAGACATAATGATGCTTTTGGCACTTTATATGCAGTGCATTTACAATAGGTCACTTGTCAAAATGGACAAAAGTGGGCTTCTAATTTTTCTATTTACAACCTCCTTTTGGAGTTCAAATATGGTACATAGAAATGTAGCTCAGATGTACAACAATTTTAAAGTTTTATCAAAGCAACAGAATGCAAAAAATGACTTATTTCTAAAAGTGGTATTTTTGTCCACACAAGCCTATAATCTGATTGCAAATCTAGAAAGTAGACCAAATATTAAGCACTTTAAAAAAAAAGAAACCTAAAAATGTGTCTAGATGAGCCCGTACGAAGCGTTTGAAGTTGCAAAATGTAGGACTAGATAGGTATAGTTGCCAAAAACTAAAATTTCTAACAAATCTGTGCAGCAAAACTAGAAAATAATAGCACTAAAAAATTTAGGAAATTATAGCCAAAAAAAAAAAAAAATTGCACCTAATTTGGAGTCTGTATGACTAAGACCTCTCAAATTTGGACTATCAAATCAAAACTATACATGGAGAGGGGTCTGCTCAGCAAAACACTATGTTAAAATTGATGTTCAAATGGTTGCCATGGTAGTGCATTCTGGCTTGCTAATGATAGTCAAATGAACATCAAATTTAGGCTCGTTAAATACTTACATCAAAAAAAATTTCCCTCCTCGTAGATGATTATGCAGGTGATGTCAACGTACAAATTTGTACAAACTGACTAGCTATTGTTGAGTTAGTGTTAGTGTGTCATTTTTGGTGGGTGATTGGGCCATGCATATGTGGTAGCCAACGTGGTGCTGCATGGAGAGTTGACTGAGCAGTGGTGTGGGTTCCTTAGGAATTGAAAGCTCATCACTAGATTTGAAGTGCAGCGGGCACTAGTGGCTGATGGATGATGCAAGGTTATTGTAGCCAACATTAGGTTGGGAGTGGAGGATGCCATTGATGGGAATGTAGATGATGACATCGAAAGTCAGAGGTCGGTAGTATAGAATGCGTTGATAATGGGATTTTTTAATCCCACATGCCCAATGCAAATGAGCAGTGGGTAGTTTAAAAAGAAAAGCACACAGGGGATAAAATAAATGAGGCCACCAAAGTATTTTGCTTGCCATGAGTGTGAAACATCAAAATGTAGATGCCGCTAGGAATATGGAAGTCAATGTATTGGCTTGGCTACTAGATTTGGTGAAATCTACTACTAGTTTAAATGGAATATGCCATATTATTCTACGACTGTGGGAGCTAGGATTGACTGCCTGATTCTTGCAAAAAAAATTCTCTACAGGCCTGATAGGCTGAAAATATTTTGAAATTGCAAAGAAAATAAATCTAAATCTGCAAATTAAATTCAGAGATCTAAAATGATCATACCAAATTCTGCAAATTGGGCCTTCGGGTGCTAGTTTGCAAAAAAAATTTGCCTCAATTTTGACAATGGCCTAGGGTAGGCAAAATTATAGTCAAAATTCACCAAATTGATGCTTTGGATGCAATGGTGAGGTCTACTTTGGCTCTAGATGCTCCCAATGACTATGATACTCCAAATCTAAATTGAGGTCCTCTAAGAGGTGAAACAAGAATGGTCTCCAATGGCTATGTGAAGAGAAGCTCCCTCAACTCTGATACCATGTAAGAATTTGCCTTAGGGAAAAATCACCCAAGATAAAGAAGCTCAAGCACTAGTACAATATGGACTAATAAAATATGATCAAAAAAATATGAAATTGAATTGTGTACATACACACTAGGAGTGCCTGTATATAAAGGCCTTTAGAATGACTAGGAGTCAACACAATGATAAGTCTTACAACTAAGCACATGTCCACTAAGAGTGAATTATCCTCTATTAAGCATTGAAGTTAGTGTGATGATGAGAGGATAAGATTAACATAAGTGTGTCACATAAAAATATGTTGTAGACACCATGTGCTTAACTAGAGTGTGAACAATTGTGTTGTCTACATGACAACTCAGATGATCATGTAAACTCTAGTGTTGTAGACACCATGTGATAAAATGATATGCTAACTCCTATGCTGCCAACAAGACAACTCATATGAGTATGCATACTCCCAGGTGTCTAACTTAATAAATAATAAAATAATGCATTAACCTAAGTAAACTTAAGTAAAGTGTAATAATAATTAATTATTTACACTAATAAAATTTTCTAAAGTCCTCTAACAAGGCCACTCCTAATAGGGTGATTAAATCCTTTTATAAGGTCACATTTAATAGTGTGTATTGTAACCTTTAACACAGTTGGATCCTAACATGGCTCACTTCAGAAGAGTGAAAACTTGTGACATGTTGCTAGTTCTTTTTCTAAAATTTGGTTTCCACATAAAATCCTAGTATCAAACTTGTGTGAATATTATTATGATGCTTTATTGATTTAAGTTTACATTCTGCAAGTTAGTTATTTTAAGAACAGTGGAAAACCACTTAATGTTGCAAATAGTTTATAGTAGAGGTCAAGAAATGGAATGATAAGATCTAAATTTGTTTGTTCAATTGGTACATCTAGACCTTGGATAACTGATTTTCCCCCCCTCTCAATTATTCTAAATATTCTAACAATTGGTATCAATGCATTTGTTCTTGTAAATAAGAGTTTGAAGGTACTCAAAGCTAAAGGTCATGGTGTACAAGAGAGACGTACCAAAGTTGAACAAACATGACTCTCTTGTATGGAAGAAGTTGATGAGATTACATATAGCCATTGTTAGTGATGTTGCATTGGAGTTTCTGGACAATGCATATGTGGACATAACAACACTCCCTCTAGATACCCAACAACTAAAAGAAAAGAAAGAATATAATGAATCAATGTTGGAGATTGCTTCATCCCTAAGCTATGCTAAGTTTGATGACCTAAAGGAATGAAATAATTCAAAGGGAATGTGGGATAAATTGAAGACCATCTATGGAGGAGATGATAATGTCTTGAGAGCCAATTTAGAAATCCTAAGAGGTAAGTTTGATGAGATGAAAATGATAGAAGGTGAGAACATAGTAAAATATTGTACAAGAATCAAACAAGTTTTTATAGCTATTAGAGAAGCTATTGGAAATATTGAAGATGAAAAAATAGTCAACAATGTGTTGAGAACTCTACTTCCTATTTTCTCTATTAGGGTTTCTACAATACAAGAGCTAAGATGTACACTGGATAATAACCTAACTTTGGAAGGTGTAATTGGTAGGCTTACTACTTTTGAGATGTCAAATTTTGATAATACACTCTTGCTACTATTGAATCTTCCTTCAAATCACAAGTGATTCTTAACAAGAAAGAAAAAGGAAAGCACGTGAAAAATGATAGTAATACTTCTGATGATGAAATTGATGAACTTGAGGCAAAGATAGCTAGGATATTTGGAAGAGGAAAAGGAAAATACAAAGGTAAACTCCCTATAATATATTTTTTTATGTAACAAGGTTGGTCATATTATTTCAACATGTCCTAATGGAGAAGACAAGAATGAAAGAAAGGAGAGAAAGTACAAAGGAAGAAGAGATAACTGAGACTTCAAGAAGGATAGGGACTAAAAGGACAAAGGTAAGAAATCTTGTTATATTGCATAAGAAGAAACTGATAATGAATCTAAAAGTAATGATGTAGAGGTAGGGAATTATAGCTATAGTGTTGGGGGGGGGGGGGGGGGGGGGGGGGGGGGGGGGGGGGGGGGGGGGGGGGGGGGCGCTCACCCCCTTTAGTGCTATAAAAGAGGATTCTGATGAATATTTTGAGTGTTTCATAGTTTAGAAAATTAGGTTAGAGAGTTGAATTCCATCATAGAATGGCCAAAACACTTGATGCTAATGGTAAATTGGTTGGAAGTGGTGATCAAACAAGAGGCAACTTGTTCTATCTAGATTTATCTAATGAGACATGTTTATTTGCACAATATGAAGATATTTGGTTATGGGACAAAAGGTTATGTCATGTAAACTTTAACAATTTGGTTAGCATTAGTAAACTGAAAAGAGTAAGAGGTTTCCAAAAATTGAAGAAACCTAACAATGCTATCTGAAAATGATGTTAATTGGGAAAAATGACAAAGTCTAGTTTCATGAGAAAAGCATACTCATTTGATGACATTTTGGAATTGGTTCATACTGACTTATGTGGACCTATTGTGGTTCAAATCTACTATAGAGAAAAATATTTCATTCTATTCACTGATGACTACTCTTTAATGATGACTGTGATGCTTCTTAAGAAAAAAATATGATGCTTTTTAGTTGTTTAAGTGGTATTTAGCTAGAGTTGAAAAGGAGACAAGGAAGATTTTGAAGTGTCTAAGATTTGTTGGAGGTGGTGAATTCATTTCCAATGAGTTCAACATATTTTGCAATGACCGAGGAATTAAAAGCTAGATGTTTGCACCTAGGACCCCTCATAATAATGAAATAGATGAAATAAGGAATAGATCAATTATGGATTATGTGAGAACATTGATGATGGAGAAAAATGTGTCATAGAAATACAAGAGAGAAGTTGTAAGTATAGCTATTTCTATTCTAAACAGAGTGCAAGTCAAGAAAGGTACAAATGCTACACCTTTTAAATTATGGTATGGTTATGCACCTAATGTGAAATATTTTAAATTAAATGGAAGCAAATGTCACATACTTAAAGACAATAGGAATGGAAAATTTGACGCTAAAAGTGACGAAGGTATATTCCTAGGATATTCCACCAAGAGTATAGCTTATAAGTGTTTGAACTCTAATACTAACAAAGTTGTGGAAAGTGCAAATGTAAAAATTGATGAATACATAGAAAAATGAAGTTAAATGTAAGAATCAACCTGAAGATTATAGTTCATTCATATATGTGAATGATAGTACTCCAAGCACTCCACCTAAACAAGAAATTAAAGTTGCATATCCTTAGTAGATTGGGAATGTCTAGTTACAACAACCAATTGTCAAGCAATAGATTGTGGGTACCAAGCAATAGATAAATGATTCTGAGTCATAGAAAAAGGAAGCCGAATGATAGGAAGGTAATGGAAAGCATGCAAAACCAGAACCAGAACCAGAGCAAGAACAAGAAAGAAACAATGAGCTTGAAATTATTTTTCAAGATGAACCTATTGAAGAACAAAGAAGAAAAAATATGTCAGAAGACATCATCCACCCAAATAAATCATTGGAGATAAAGAGTCTAGTGTTATGACAAGAAAAAGACTTAGAAGTGATACATGCTTATTTTGTGAGTTTGAGCCCATATATATGAAAGATTCTTTGGAGAATTAAGATTGGATACAATCTATGAATGAAGTGGGTATTTAGAAACAAGATGATTAAGGAAGGTGAAGTCACAAGGAATAAAGCTAGATTGGTATGCAAAAGATATGCACAAGAGGAAGGTGTTGACTATGGGGAAACATTTTCCCTTGCAGAAAAATTAGAAGGAGTAAGAACTCTACTTGCATATTCTAATTACAAAGGATTCAAGGTATATCAAATGGATGTTAAATTTTTATTTTTTAATGGGATACTTGAGGAAGAAGTATACATAGAACAACCTGAAGGATTTCTTGACCCTAACAAGAAGAACATGGTATGCAAGTTTCACAAAGCTTTATATGATTTGAAAGAAGCCCCAAGAGTATTGTATGAAAGACTACATAATTATTTGGTAAAGGCTAGTTTTGCAAGGACAAATGATAACAACAATCTATATTTGAAGACTAAAAAGAACAATGAGGTATTTTTATCTAAATTTTTTGCTGATGATATACTTTTTAGAGGAAAGAAAGCATTATGCAAAACCTTTGCTAATGAAATGAAGGAATTTGAAATGTCAATTTTGGTGAGATCAAATTATTTATTGGTTTACAAGTATATCAAATGAAATAAGGTATCTTCAATACTCATTCCAAATACATCAAGCAGATACTATTTTTTTTGGGGATGGAAGACTCCAAACCAGTAGGTACACCTATGGTTACTGGACACAAACTATCTAAGAATGACAATTTTGTTGATGTGAACCAGACACAATACATATCAATGATTGGTATTAAAATGTAATAAGTTGTTCATAGTAGACCAAATATTACATTATATTTTGCAACAATTGCTATATTATTAACAAGTTCTAAGGGAAATCACATGATGGAAATAAAGAGAATATTGAGATATCTAAAAGGAACAAAAGAATATGAATTATATTACAAGAAGAATGATAAGTCTGAATTAAAGGTATTTATTGATTTTGATTGGGTGGGAAATGTTGATGATAGGAGGAGAACAAGTGGTGGTGTATTCCTTCTAGGAAAGAGATTAGTTTGCAGAACTACATTTTCCAATCAATAGCTAAAGTTGATTATGTGGAAACATCAATAAATTGTTCAAATATTATTTGGATTAAATAATTGTTGAAAGGTATGAAGGAATAAATTACCGATCTAGTGGTTTCGCATTGTGGTAACACAAGTTCTATTAACGTATCAAGTGAACACCAAGGAGAAAATTGATGACATATTCATTAAAGATTTACCTAAGGATGCTCATGACTATCTTAGAGGTAAACTGGGGATGATTCCCCTAAACAAATATACTTAAGCTATAGAGAAGCATTGCATCAAATGTGCTGAGCAAACTATCTTACACATTAATGCATATAGTTCTACTATAGGATTTGCCTAAGGTAGTATTGAAAAAGAAGAACAATATAATAGATCAGTCATATGAAGGTGACATATGAAGAAATTAGACCTAACATGCAATTATTTACATAATCAAGATGTATGAGCAAGAGATAGTGTTTTTGGCATTATTGTCAAAGAGGGAGAGATTGATTGCACAAAATACTAGAGGGAGACATTGAAATATTATAGATAGGAAAGATAAGATTGTAGAGGGAGAAATTGCACAAATCTTGCTGAAAGGGAGATTATCTTCAAAGAGGGAGACCATTGACGAAAGGATAAATTTGATGCTAGTAGAGAAATGCTAAGTAAGAGGGTATGATTACTTAGAGAATGTTCATAATGAAATTAAGGATATTAATCAAAGATCTGATACATTGAGAGATATGAAATTTGAATTTTATGGTAACCTAAAGTATTTATACAAATATTTTTATGTAAATATTGACGTTTTCCCATCAATGCTAAAGAGGGAGACTGTTGGAAACTAGAATTAGAATAATTGTTGTGTTGTCATTGATGTCAAATCTATTGATTAGACATTTTTCTATTTGATCTAAATGCCATAACTATTTGATTGATGAAGAGGATTTGAGAAGTTGTTCATAAAAAAAGCATCTAGAGAAAAGGTTGATTTATGAAGAAGAAACTACAAATGAACATTTGATTAGTTAGATTTTGACAAGACAAAGTGATTATTTAAATCATGTTGATATAGGAGAAGATATTAAAGTTAAAGTATTGAAAGTGTGAGCAAAGAGTGTTCACTTGTGTAAGCTTGACCAATCAATAGAGTAAAAGACCAAGAGATCTTGATGTACATACTAAGTGATGCTAGTGTCAACCAACCCACAGTAAGTGCTGAGAGAATTTAGTGTTGACCAAGCATCAATATTGACTAAGCGACAGTGTTGATGCCAAGAAAGAAGTTCTTTAGCGATCGAGAAACTTAGTGATGACCAAGTGTCAAAACTTAGTGTTGACTGAGGAACAATATTTTAATTCTTTGTAAGAAATTGTAATTTCTAGCTGACTAAGTTAATTTCTTAGGATATGGAAAATGTGTTTTAGATAAGGATTAATGAGTTGGATCATTTAATTCAAGGAGAGGATCAGGTAAATGATCTAAGAGATAAATTCAAGGAGAAGTTTCTAGAAAAGAAGAGATAAACAAAATGGAAATTAGATACATTATATATTATGGATCAAATCATGAACCCTAAGATTTTTGATGTTAATTAAAAAGCAAAAGATTAGAACTACCTATTTAAGGAGGCACATAGGTGAATTTTTGAAGGATGTGTGTGTGATGTGTTGTATCTGCGTGTGAATGATTCTAGATAGTTGGAGTTGTTACTGATGTTGTTGATTGGTAAATATAAGTAGAAGGCTTAATTGAGAAGAAGTGAAGAGTGATTTGTTGAAAAGTTTCCAAGCAAATATGAGATCGAGATGATAATGAAGGCCAGACAATGAATGAATATTAAGAGTTGAGTAGAGATCTAAACATGCAAAGTGAGTTGTACTAAATAGATCAAACATGATGTTACTTTCTAACCATTGTGAACAATATTTAAAATACTTTAATCATGGTTGACCTAATAGTCATAAGAACCTTGTAGTCTATGTAAATCCTTTAACCAGGTGACATTCTAATGGAATGTTCTAAAATCCTCTATCAAGGCCACTCCTAACAGGGTGATTAGATCCTTTAACAAGGTGACATTTAATAGTGTGTATTGTAACCTTTAACATGGTTGGCTCCTAGCAGGGCTCAATTTAGAAGAGTGAAGATTGGAGACATGTTATTGGTGGTTTTTCCCAAATTGGGTTTCTAGGTAAAATCCTAATGTAAAACTTGTGTGAATGTTATTATGATTCTTTATTGATTTAAGTTTACATTCTAAAAGTTTATTATTTTAAGAACAATGGACAATAAGTTAATGTTGCAAATAGTTTATAGTAGAGGTCGTACAATGGAATGATAATATTTGAATTTTTTTAAGTGTTTGATTATTAAATTGGTACATCTAGACCTTGGATAATAGATTCAAGAAAGTCATCTAATTGGATGACATGACAATGAATACATTGGGGGTTGTAAAAGGGTTAAACTTAACTTTGCACGCATGCCTCAATTTATCCATTACAAAAGATGTCTATATTATTAAGCTTCCACCTCATTTTTTACCTTCCCTTTCAAGGGATTTTACCCTAAAGATAGGTGGGTTCTTTCCTCTTATTGGTCACACATATTATTTAGGAATAGGTGTGGGACTAAAGATACCATCAATTTGAGCCTATAGAAGTAAAACATATTGAACCTTATGGGAAAATCCCAATTAATGCAAGTTTGATTGATGCTAATTTAGAAGATAAAATTGTTGTTTAGGAAGGCCAAATGAAAATAGAAGATATCTTAGACATTCTTTTAGATTAATGGTCCAATCAAAATTAGCTAGAAATTCATTATGTACAAGTAAGATAGACATATTTGGGTAACTTTTTTATTCATGAACTTGGTGTTTTTATTCCTAGTATCATGAATGGTGCTAATCATTATGATGAACAAGGAGTTTGGGAAAAAATTGACAAATCTAGGAGAAAAGTAGGTGTAGGTGAGATATGTATGTTGGTTTGCCCTTGTGGACAAAAGTGTTATTCAACATGCATATTGTTTTTCATTTTCTCTAATAATACAATTAGATACAAAACCCATATTTTTGCATGGAATGTGTGAGAAGAATGGGGATTTATTATTTAAAGGCAAACAATGCTATATATATATATATATATATATATATATATATATAGTGTTAAACCAAGTCATAAATCTTTATGCTATAAAGAGTATTCTTCTTAAGTCATATAAAACTAAAGTGCAGATTCTTAAAGAAGATTTAATTTCTTTTAAACTGGCTTCCACACTATGAAACCAAAATAAACATTTAAAATTTATTGAATTCTATATTTTTATAATTTGACATCCCAAAGGAAATACAAGAAAAAAAGGGGATCCCACATAACAATTATAATCAACATAGCTACTCTAGACAATGAGATTCATTGGCATGGTCTTGAAAGTGATCAAGAGATAGTTAATTTCTTGAGTGAAGAAGAGAAATTCTCATATGTTAATCAAGAGAAGATTGTGAATTAGTTTGATAATCAATTAATACAATTGGAGAACAATAAGGTACCCAAACAATTGGTCACTCTCTAATAAACATTTAACACTGATGATGAAGCCTATAAGCCCAAGGCCAACTTGTAGGTACAACATAATTGTTGTGGTTTCATAATGCACACCCCATTTGGCCTAGAAATTGGGACCCCCTACTAATCTTTTGTTTCCCAGACCACTAGTCTAGGGCCTGGGTAATTTTGGGCTCCCACAAAAATTTAGTTAAAGCCTCAGTCTCTAATTGAGGAAGTCTGAAGGGCGTGATACATGATAAAATCAAATTTTGAGGTGTTCAAGCAGAAAGATGCACACTAGCACACATGCACACCCTATGAGAGTGCACAGGTTCACTTATTGCATAAGTGTGCACTTCATCTCCCTTTGGCAATGCACACTTGCACAGCTACACACCTCAAGAAGGTGTGCACCCTAGGGTCTAAGTCTATATAAACCTAGGACTCCTCCCTCTCCACTCACTTGTCTTCACACTCCAATATCAACTGCACCTTCACACCTTCAATGTGTTCTTGAACCTACAAAATACAAAAAAAATGTTAGACACCAAAGGTGTGCACATGCAAACCTCCTCTAGGTACGCATATGCATACCATTATTCATCAATTAAAACTAAAAAAGAACCTAAGACTAAGAGAACACTAGAAGATGTTGACATACACATCTCCTCAAGGTGTGCATATGCACACCTTCTACAAAACTAAACCAAGCAAAGCTACCCTAAGGAAAAGGTGTGCATGTGTGCATCTTTTCAATGCACTTAAGGTATATAAGGGTGTGCACATATGCACCCCATCAAGGTGTGCACGTGTGCACCCTTTGTGCACAAAAGAAAAGCATGAAGAAACTAATCCCTCCCTTTAAAGCACTACTACAAGTGCATGTGCACAAGTGTGCAACTATGCTAAAATGATCTCAAAATGGCCATCTAGTGCACTAAGAGCACCTATCAAGATGCACCAGGTGCTCTATTTTTCATATTAGGGCTTATGGTGGGGATTAAACTAGATTTTCACTATTTTGGCATATTTTGCTAGGTTTTTGTTAGTTAGGGTTTGTTTTGGGTTAGATTTTTAACTTTTTGGACTAATCTTCCTTTTTTGTGAAGATAAAATGGTGTCATCATCATCTTCAATGGTTGAAAAGATAGCTCCTAAACTTGTAGTTTTCAAATACCAAGGTACACCCAAGAAATCCTACTTTTAGGATGGACGTACAAAAATTAGAGACACTGAGCTCAGACATATTGACTAGAACACATTCCTCACCATCTATAACAAGATGAAAGAGAGATCCACAATGGTGTCACCTATGATCAGATCAAGGCTAGTAAATGTGGCATCACATCCTACTTCCATGCAATCCTTAGAGTTGATTATGACCTTGGTAGAACATTATGTACCCAAAGAAAAAGTTGTTAAGGGTGTCACAAGGGTGATAGTCCTGGAGCTTAGACCTAGGAATATTGAGAGAGTATTCCATCTCCCAAGAGTTGATAAGTATGTGAAGGTAGCCTATGAATGAGCAGAAAGATCGTATTAGGAGAATGAAAAGGAAGCCAAAGAAATAATAAAATATTCCTTCTTAATAGAGAGAACACTAGTAGGCCACAGAGTTGGAAAACTAGATATGACATGAGGGTATATGAAGGATGATATTGGCTATGCAATTGTGATTTTGAATAGAGTAATGGGACTCCCTACAGTGGGACACCTTCACATTTGGATGGTTCACTTCATAGAGACCATCATAATGGCAAAAATGCCAATAGACTGGGCTACTATCATCAACAATAATTTGCATGAGCAACTCATAGTTGTGAAAGCCAATCCAAGATTCTATATGACATCATACATGGTGTACTTATTGGTGGCTAAAATGACAAACTACTGAAGACTTTATAAGAAGGGAAGCATGCAAGATGTTAATGCCTAGCCCTATGTGGTGTACCCTTAGTAGGTTAACAAGAGAACTCTCAGAATAGAAAGTAGAGTACAAGGTGGTGAATGATGGTTTCATATTTGCAATCATCCAATTCATAGAGGGTGATTATGCGATAGGGATTTCAGTAGATATAGTAGCAAGACTTACAAAGATTAGTGCCTACTACATCCAGCTCAAAATATTCACATACCTCAGGGTCTGAGGCACACAAGTGAACCCAAAGAAACTCCTGAGATATACGTCAGACAGGCTCATTTTGTTGGAGATTTCCATGCAACTCACATCTGCATATGATAGAGTGAGGAAACAACACAAGAAGACATGAGTGTGGTTAGTCACCATTAGTGTATTCAAGGTCAATAGAAATAGAATATCATGACCTTCAATTTAGAATGGGATCAATATCTGTTACAAGAGTACAACTCCCCTCGCCCTTATTTTGACAACATAGGAAGGGTCCAATATCTAGTAGGGAAGTAGTTTGTACATGAAGATGAATTGGAGGATCACTAGATGAATACAATAGATTACTATGATATCAAAATAAGGGATTATTTTAGGACAACTCTATATCTAGTAGAAAGGGCCTTGAAAATGAAGATCCCACTGAACGCTATCAAGAAAGACACAAAAGACATCTTGGACCCTCTATACAATAGGGATAAGATCTATGCCAGACCTATTATGAATGTAGAGATAGGAAGAGATTACAATACAAACATTAATCATAGAGCCAAGAACATAGTCCAACTAAAAAGGGAATGGATCAAGAAACCATTCAAACTTGACCCAGTTTCTCAGACTATTACTCTTCAAGGCACAACACACCCGACTACGGGTAAAGGTGAAAAAGTTACAATAGAAACCTTCCCTGCTCAATCCCTAGTAAGGCTAGAAATGGTGCATCAACATGAGAGGGAGGTTGAGTACTTTAAGGTAGATAAGGTAAAGAACAAAAGGAAAAGAGTGTCTACTAGGCAAGCTGAGCCTAAAGCTCAAGAGCCTCAAGATGAGTTAGCAGCTCAAGTCCAAGAGATTGAGAAAATGCCTCCACCATGATAAGAATAGGAACAAGTATAGGAAGAAAAGAGGATGCCACTGACAGGTCAAGAGGAAGAAGCCTCCCACTTAGTTCCTAAGAAGTCCAAGGTTGAGTCCACTATGGGAGGGACATGTAGGAGAAGATTAAAGAAAAAGAATACTCCTCTGCCATAGATGCCCAAAACTATTATAAAAGTAGAAGTAGAAGAAGAAGAAGAAGAAGAAGAAGAAGAAGAAGAAGAAGAATAAGGGGAAAAAATTGAATATGTCCCTTTGAGTTAGAGGAATCACTTAGCTAGGGTTATGTAAGAGGACAGAAGAAGAAGCTCAACCATGATGCCTCCATCCATTCCAAGATATCCTATTCAAGTTACTACTTCAAAAGATGAGTAGTAATAATGGATTATAGACATGGAGGGGCAAGAAATAGATGTCTTTGACCTCTTTTATTTTGAATTTATGATGGTGGGCACTGAGATGGTGGGTGAAAAGATACGAGATACTCCCATGAACCAACCTTTAGTAGAGGATTGGAACCAACTGCCACCTCTACCTCAAGGGCCTCTGGGTATACCACCACCACCATCTTAGGATTTGTCATTTTTAGACAAAGGCTTAGTCACTCCACTTCCTTCCACCACATAAACAAAAGAACAAGTAGTAGAGGAGGAATAAATTGAACAACTAAAAGCCAATGAAGTATTAGAGGAGGGTCAAATACTGGAAGAACTTCAACAAAATCCTTGTGATATAGTCAAGGCTAGGACCTTGGTCACAATTGATACATAGACTCCAAATGTAGATCTTTCTCAAAAGGAGAAGATGCTAGATAGGAGTAATAAGGGGAAGGGGCCTATAGAACAAACTCCTTCTTCAACCAAGTACATGTCTCCAATGGGCACTACACCAACTTGGCTAAAGAGGGAGTTTATGGTTCGATAAAAGAGGCATATGAATGTAATTTTTGAGGAGGGAATGTATGAGCTAGTAAAGCCATCAAGAATCTTGAGCCACCTATGGGCAATGTGTGACGATTGGCCTTCTTTATGAAGATCCATGATCAAGACTTGCTTGCACACATAGCCATCCCTCCTCCAAATGCTAACATCAAGGATTTGACTCCTAAAGATTACCAAATCAAGGAGGTCCTATTTTGAAGGCCCACAGTAGACATCACCAAAGTGTTAATCACTACGAGCATAAAAGATGTGTTCAGACACATGGACCAAGATGAGTCATAGTTGATACTAATGCAGAAACAAAATGAGCTTCTAAGAGGCTATCTACATGGAGTAGTGGGCTTAATAGACTTGGATCATCTAGAGATCAATCTTGTTGTATAATTAGAGAGGAAGGAAAAGGGTAGTGTATAGGTGGATTCATTTTTGGGAGCATGTTAGAAATGGTGTGACAATTTTGAGGATAAAGGTGTACAAATAATATAGGGGAACTTGAACTTGTTACACTATATTTAGTCAAACATAGATAAGATAGTATCTATATTGAACCAAGATTTTGGGTTAATGGATGAGGTGAATACTTGGGGAAAACACCTTTAATTGCTTCAATTAGTAAAAGGTCAGAGGTATCGTACACTCATAGAGGTATACTCTGCTAAAGACCTCAAAGAATTAGATGATTGGATCTAGAAGGTACCCATCATCAATAAAGTAATGGAGACATTACATGCAAAGATACAAAAGTTGAGAGACCAAACTCAAGAGAAGATTTTGGAAGTAGAGAGGTATTACAACACTGTCAGCCTTGACATTTTTGAAGATGAGTCAAAAGCCAAGCTCAATTTAGTGCAATTAGTAGTTCAATGACTCTGAGGAACTTTTGAGGATGCTTCCTTAGATGAAGATATCAAGCAATCATTTAAGACTGAAGAGGTACTGTTGGAACTATATACTAAACTTGAGGATTTTATGGCAACACATATAGAAGTTAGTAATCACCTTCAGGTAGTAAAGGATAATTATGGAGCTTAGGATTTGTTAGAAGTAACCCAAGTGATAGAAATAATAGAGAAATTCAAGAGAAAGCATCCAAACATGACGTTGGTATAAAGGGGTACAAAACCTAGAAGCTAGAAATTTAGTTTTGACACTTGAGAAATTTTGCATTTTTGGAACCTATCATCAAGGTGCGTAGGTGCCCAGGTGCACAAGATGCACTTTTCATAGAGGTGCACCATCAATTTTGAAGAAGTAACAGTGCACTAACAATTAACTGACAGTTCCTAATTTAGAGAATTATATGCACTAGAAATGCATTTTGACTATAATTCAACTCCTAGAAACACCCAAAGAAGGTCTAGCTTCCATTTTTAGAGCTTCTATTGACTCTCTCAAATCCTCTTGCAACTTCCCTCTTCTTATCTCCTTCTTCTTTTATTGTTTTAAGTCATGTAAATATGCATGCACCTGTTAATTGATATAAACAAGGGTGGAGACCTACTTAGCACCTTTTAGAGAGTCATTTTGTCTATAATTAGA
Organism: Cupressus sempervirens; assembly: GCA_028749045.1. Classification (NCBI taxonomy): domain Eukaryota; kingdom Viridiplantae; phylum Streptophyta; class Pinopsida; order Cupressales; family Cupressaceae; genus Cupressus; species Cupressus sempervirens. Next base: position 291,935,052 of record CM053785.1, on the reverse strand, counting down.
TTTTTTTAATTAGTTTTGAGCATATGTTTGCATGATAAGATCTCTCAAAATCCAAGCATAGTTTAGAGAGTCAAAAGCCAAGCTCAATTTAGTGCAATTAGTAGTTCAATGACTCTGAGGAACTTTTGAGGATGCTTCCTTAGATGAAGATATCAAGCAATCATTTAAGACTGAAGAGGTATTGTTGGAACTATATACTAAACTTGAGGATTTTATGGAAACACATATAGAAGTTAGTAATTACCTTAAGGTAGTAAAGGATAATTATGGAGCTTAGGATTTGTTAGAAGTAACTCAAGTGATAGAAATAATAGAGAAATTCAAGAGAAAGCATCCAAACATGACGTTGGTATAAAGGGGTACAAAACCTAGAAGCTAGAAATTTAATTTTGACACTTGAGAAATTTTGCATTTTTGGAACCTATCATCAAGGTGCGTAGGTGCCCAGGTGCACAAGATGCACTTTTCATAGAGGTGCACCATCAATTTTGAAGAAGTAACAGTGCACTAACAATTAACTGATAGTTCCTAATTTAGAGAATTATATGCACTAGAAATGCATTTTGACTATAATTCAACTCCTAGAAACACCCAAAGAAGGTCTAGCTTCCATTTTTAGAGCTTCTATTGACTCTCTCAAATCCTCTTGCAACTTCCCTCTTCTTATCTCCTTCTTCTTTTATTGTTTTAAGTCATGTAAATATGCATGCACCTGTTAATTGATATAAACAAGGGTGGAGACCTACTTAGCACCTTTTAGAGAGTCATTTTGTCTATAATTAGATTTTTATTATTATTTTTGAGCATATGTTAGCATGATAAGATCTCTCACTCTCAACACAAAAATAGGAGAAAATTTCTTATACACACATGGATGTAATATGTACTCTAAACTATTATTTTGATGCAATAATATATGCTATTGGTGCTTTCATTTTGAGTGTACTTATTATTGTTAGAGTGTGTTATTTTTTTGAATGCATGTTCACAAATTATAATGGAGCCAATTGTTTTATTGTGTTGTTATGATTGTGTGATCTTTTAGTTCTAGTGTTTGCCTCATGTTAATGAATTCTGTTGATGTATTGAGTTGGAGAAGAGATCACCTATTTTTCCTACATAGCTTCTTGTCTTGCATGAGTGCACTTTCCATGGCCTTAAGATTTTATGAGAAGTGAAACATCTTTCGATTATTACTGAGTTCCCATTGATTATTGGATCAGTGGAATTGAGGAAGCATTGCTCCTATTTTCATTGGTTTCCTACCTGATCTTTTTAGCAATTTAACTCATAGACATGTTGTTACTATGGTTTATGTCTATTAGGAATTTTCCTTTCAAGTCATTTTCTTTAAATCTCTCATCACCTTATCTTTTTTATTTTCTTTTCTAACACTTGGTTAAATTAGGAATTCATATAGTTGTATTGATAAATTACATTCATCATAAAATAGAAAATACCAAAAATATATCTCTTTTGTGGTTACTTTTTTAGACATCAAGAAGATCAAATATCTTATCCAAAATTGGTCAAAACTAGAAAAGGCCTCCTCATGAACATACACATTTATCTTTAATTGAGCAGATTCCAGTAGGTTAGAAGATCATCAAGAACCTTGGAGTTGATCCTAGATTATCTTTTCAAGGGAGGAGTTCAAAAGGATTCTTGTTGCTAAGCATCATGCAAAATGACAACTCAATAGAATTCGCACTAGAAGGAGGGCCCTCCAAACCATTGAAATTAGAAAAACAACCTACAATTTCAAAATCCTACAATTTTTAGAAGTTTAGAAAAAAAAAATTGTCACTATCAAAAGGTGTGTAGGTGCACTTTTTCAAAATTGACCCAAACTGGAAGATCCTAATCCATCATCTCCATTCCAAAAAATTCTAAGATCTTCACCTGGTACACACGAGTTACTAGAACTCAGTCATTTTTACAAGCCTCGTAGCAACAAAGGATTACCTAGAATTATACCTCTTCCATTCAAAATTTTGTCATCTTTTTCAATTCCACCTCCAAATCAACCACCCATTGTTCCACCAAATCCTCCACCAATGGCCATTTTTGCTAATGTAGTAGATTCACCAATCAACTTGCAAGGGGAACTCAATGACCTTCCTAAGAATCTTGAGAAATTTTTCCCAAGGTTCATCGATGTAGAAATAAGGATAATTGATGACCATATCAAGGTGTTCAAAGAAATTTACAATGAAAAACAAATTGCCAATGAGAATATGGTTCTCTTCTTATTCCCATACTCATTGGGAGAAGTCACCTTTAATTGATACATCAATTTATCACCAAGATGCATCATAGATTGGACCACTTTTGAAAGATAATTCTTAGAACAATTTAAGACTTTTATTAACCTGACTGTGATACATCATCAATTTATATCAATCAAGAGGGACCCGATGGAAACTATCTCATGCTTCAATCATTGATTTCATATGGCATACTGCAAGTTGGAAATGCCATACACTATACCAGTTGAAGCTACAATCCAAATTTACTTGAATGCTATTGACCATCTTACTACTATCTTTGTAAGAAGATTGTTTTCTACAAATATCGTCACATTGGACAAAGTCTTCATGGAAGAAATTACTTTTACCAAATAAGACAATCCAAATGGAGGAGGGTTGATGGTCCTAGCTCAAGCTATCACAAAAATACCAACATATCCTACCAAAGCACCAATGATGCCTAGTTAATTTGTACCAATGAATCCAATTATATTACAATAGGCACCAGTTATACTAGTTCTTGCCATAACATACCCAGGATATGAACTATCAAAAATTGTTTTCTTTGATCATAAGGCAGCAGCTTTTGCTAAAGCTGAGAATAGTGTCACATTCGAGATTGGTCAAATGAAGAAGACCATGTCTCAAAAAACTTACGAGTTAAGTTATTTATGGTTATCACAAGGATAGAACAATAACAAACAAAGAACAAATGTTAGTCCTTACAACAAAAACTATGGTCAAAACTACAATGAGAATTTCAGTGGAAACAACAATGTGGGAAACAACTTTAATCCACTAGATCATAAATGGCTTCCAGAGACAAAATTGGCAATGGAACACATGTCCCAATAATGGAAGCATCCCCATTGATAACAATAATAACACTTGGCATGTATGCATCAATTAGTATGATAGTATTCAAACTGTGCCTAATGATGATAAGTCATATTTTAATGGAAATCAAGAAGTGAATCAAAATTCACATGGAAATCATAATGAGACTCCTATGCAATTAAATACTATGTTTCTAGAATCCTATGATTCTCCATAGAATATGGGAATGGAAGAACCAATTAATGAAGAATTTTCTTTTCCATTTAGTTAGGAATCAGACACACAATCAAAAGAGGTGTTTTCTTTTCACAACGATAATCCAAATGCTTACAATTTTCATAATTGAAAGGAACCCATGACAAATGGAATCCCTCTTGCATTGCAACCAACTCCTCCAAATCCAAGGGGAAGCAACAATCTAGTACCCACCAGAGCTCCCTATGGTGGACATCAAAATCAAAACCAAGGGAATATGCTAACAATCTTAAAGAATCATGCATGGTCAACTAAAAAGTACAGTGTAGTTGAAGATTTAAAGATAATGAAGGCCAACATGTCCATTTTTGACATGCTACAAAATTGTCCTAACCAGCGAGAAGCATTGACAAAGACTCTTGATCATATGAAGGCAATGCCTAATGCAATTATTGTTCCTCAAAAGACAATATCATAATAGGTTAACACTTCGAAGGCTATGCCAACCATGTTTAAGGAAAAGGTTGAGGTGCCCCCTTTTTTGCTCAGTATCAAAATCTTTAGGAAAAATCTTCATAATTGTCTAATTGATTCAGGAGCTTCTTGTAATGTCATGCCACTTGTGATAGCTCAAAGGTTTGGAGTCACTTCTCAACCCACTAATCAAATAGTGATACAACTAGACAAAACAAAGGTAAAAGTTATCGAGGCGTTGAAAGACGTTCGAATATAGTTAATAGTGGACCCCCAATTTTAGGACATCATAGATATACATGTGGTTGGAAATCCTAAAACATATAGATTGTTTCTAAGAAATGAATGGAAAAAATGCTTAAGAGGATGGTTCTCAATTAATTTCACCCAATGGTGGTTACCATGAAAGGGATTGAATAATCAAATTAAGACTGAAGCTGAGCCAAAATTGAAAATAACGATCACCAAATACAATGCACCTAATGAGGTACCATTTCTATAGTCATGATCTTGGATCTTACAAAGTGATGGCTCTCAATATAACTTTAACCAAAATACTAGATGATTGAAATGAAAGACCCATGATCCCTATCCCAAAAGAAGAGGTTGTGACACAATTTATAGATAGTGTGGTGGCCAACTTACAATTTTAAGGTGAGGAAGTAGACCCCAATATTTTTCTCCTTCCTAAGTTTTGTAGGCTGCATAAAGTTAGTCATTCGGAGTTTGAATGTTCATATTTCCAAGAGGAAGTTGCTCGAGTATTGACTCAAACAATGCAAACAAAAGGAAACCAAATTCCAAATGAAATAGCAATGGAAAATTCAAGTTCCATGTACATTTCTAAAGCCATGGGAAAAGGTGAAGAGGAAAATGAATGTCTCAATGCATCCTATAGTGATACCTATTTAAACAATGAAGCTTTGTCTTCTCCTTCACTAGGGATTATCAAAATCCAAAGAAGAAGATGTTATGTGAAAGGTCAAGGTTGTACGTTAGTACTTGTTCATCTTGAGCCCAAATTGGATAAAATAATAGAATTGATTAGGGAGATTCAAGATCAACAAGAAAAACATATAACCCCAACATCAAAAGTGAACAATGAAAAATAACCAAGTCTGCCACATGAAAGAGTGCAATGCATCCCAAAGAAACAATCCTTTAAAGTCAAAGTGAAATAAAATTTTTGAACAAATAAGAACAAGTCTAGGAATCCCAAGGAACAACCTATCTAGACACTCAATTTTGACAGCTCTAAATGAAAATTAGGAGCTGGTGTAGGTATTGAATTAATAAATCCCAAAGGTAGGTCTATTTATGTAGCATATCACTTAAAATTTAGATGTACTAAAAATGTTGTAGAGTATGAAGCCTTGATTCATGGACTTCTCTTCACATTAGAGAAGGACATCAAAGCTCTTATAATTGAAGGAGACTCTCATTTGATGATTAGGAAAGTGAAATCAATTTACTCTTCCAATGATAGATGGTTATTTGCATATAGAAAAAGAGTGTGGGACTTGATGGAAGATTTTGAAGCCTTGAATATAAAGTCCATTCTAAGGAAGAAGAATATGGTATCCAATGCCCTTTCCATTTCAAAAAGTACATTGCAACCTATTGAAAGAACTAAATTAAAGAGGTTTTTTATTGAATTCATTGTTGCCTCGTCTATCCTAAACAATGTTACAAACTTCCAAGTCTTCCAAGATGACCAACATGTTAGAGTGGGGTTTTCGTCGCACCAAAAGACAAATATGTCAATGCTTGATACAACCACTCAAATTATAGTACATATGAGGCAGTTAAGCCCTTGTCATGAATCCCAAGGGTAGAGTTGAATAAATTTCCAACAATCTCCCCCTTGGCATTACCCGAGGGTCTAAGTATTCAAACCTATGACCAAGATTTGATACCACTTGTTAGAGTGGGGTTGTCATTGCACCAAAAGACCGATCTGTCAATGCTCAATACAACCAATCAACTTATAGTACACAGGAGGTGGTTAAGCCCTTGTCACGAATCTTGAGGGGAGTTCTGAATAAATTTCCAACATAACATATCCTTGAGTTTATCATGTGCAATGGTCATTTCAAAGGACAAGAGATTGATGATATTCTTGATGACAAACCTGAAGACAATGAGCTAGATGATGAAGATGGAATTATAAATCTAAAAACCAATATTATTCCTAAGAGGATGGTAGAATTAGAATGTTTCTTCGATCGAGATGAATCAAAACACAGCAAAAGGACTTCTCAAGAAAAGGGAATAGAAGAATGTGATTCGTATAATCTAAGAATGGAAGAAGATCCAAAGATGGTAAGAATTGGAAAGGCTTGTAACCCTCAAGAACAAGAAATTATGCTTCAATTACTTATAGAATAAAAAGATGTCATAGCTCATAGTTATGAAGAAATCAAGACGTATAATCTTCAAATCATCAATCATGACATTTCGTTGAGACTAAATGCCAAGCCTTTTTGTCAAAGGCAAAGACTGGTGAATCCCATTATTGAACCATTAATAATTAAAGAGGTCCAGAAGTTTCTTGATGCTAAGATTATCTTTCCAATTTGATATTGTACATGGGTTGCTAACTTGGTTCTTGTAAGGAAAAAGACTAGAGAAATTCTCCTTTGTGTGGATTTTCATTATTTGGACCTAGCATCTCAAAATGATAACTACCCTTTTCCCTCACTTGATGATGTATTACAAATTGTTAACGGATCCAAAATTATGTCTTTTTTAGATGGATATTTTGGATACAACTAGGTGATGGCAGATAAAGAAGATAGGCTAAAGACCACTTTGACAACAAAATGGGGAACCTTTGCCTATAGAAGGATGCCTTTTGGATTGACCAATGCAGGAGCTACATTCCAAAGAGCGATGGATGAAGAATTGAAGGGGTTGATAAAAAAATGTATAGTCATCTACATGGATGACCTAAACATCTTCTCAGAGGATTGGAGCACCCATATTGCTGATTTGAGACAAGTATTCAATCAATGTAGAAGGTATGGAATATCAGTTAATCCTAAGAAGTGTTCTTTTGGGGTCACAAAAGGAAAAATTCTTGGTCATATAATTTTTGAAGTTGGGATATCCATAGATTCTGAAAGAATAGAAGCAATTCTTAACTTGTCACCTCTACATAGCCACAAAGAACTAAAATCTTTCTTCAGAAAGAATGCATAAATTCATTAGTGGGTTTTCTGAGATAGTATGCCCTCTCAATGACTTGCTGAAAAAGGGAGCAAAAATTGAGTGGGTTCCTAAAATTAAGAAATCCTTTGAGGACATCAAAGTGGCTATCTTCGCTACTCCAGTACTCGTAAGTCAAGATTATGATTTTCCATTCACAATCTACTCTTTTTCTTTAGAGCATTCATGTGTTGGAATTCTCACTCAGAAGAAAGACAAAGAAGATGAGAGACCTATTGCTTTCATGATTTGTCCTCTAAAGAATGTTGAGTTGAACTATTCCAATCTCGACAAATAGTCTTTCACTTTGATAAAGGAAATCAAGAAATTTTTCCATTATATACTAAGGAGAAAGGTATATGCAATTGTGTTAGATCTATAGTAAAGGGATTGCTAATGCAAAATGAACTAGGTGAAAGATGAGGAAAATGGATGGTGATATTACAAGAGTTTGATTTGGAAATTGAACCAATGAATTTGGTGAGAAGAAAAGGATCGACCAAGATGATAGTTGATAATGGGATCAGTAATGATAATGAAATCAAATTTGATGACAAAATCAATACTGATAATCAACAAAAGATCATAGTGTCTCAAGTGGATATTGATCAAGGAATAATCATGGATGTTTGATATCAATACATTTTCTATTATCTTTTGCATAATCAATACCCCAATTGGATGAATAGTTCCTAGCATAGAGGACTGAAGATGAAATGTGAATCCTATATGTTGCACGATAGGAATATTTATAAAAAGAACTATGAGGGAATTTATCTAAAGTTTTTGGGATGTGAAGAAGTAAAAGAAGTTTTAGAACAATTTCATGATAAGTATGGCACAAGACATGGATCAAAAGAAGCTATGACCCATATGATTTTGAGATTAGGCTATTTTTTGCCCACAATCTTATGGGATACATTTGAACATGTATGTTCTCGCCACATTTTTCAGAATAGTGCTAACAAAGAGAGACATCTGACAATGCCACTACAACTAGTGTCTGAGGTATGCCCTTTTGCTAAGTAGGGGTTGGACTTTATTGGTCTAGTAAATCCATCATCATCAATAGGACATATGTTCATTCTCACAACAACCAACTATTGCACACATTGGAAAAAAGTTGAAACTTTTAGAAATTGCACTACCAAAGTGGTTATTGATTTCTTAGAAGAGCATATTGTTACTAGGTTTAGATGCCATTCTTCCTTGTTTACAATAATGGATCAAATTTTGCATTGATATTCCTTACCCAATGGGCATTGGACAATCAATTTATAATAAATTTCTCTTCAAATTACTATCCCAAAGGGAATGGTGTGGTTGGGTCCACAAATAAGAACTTGATCACGGTGATAAAATGTTTGCTGAAAGGAAAATCCTAAAGATTGGCAAACTCCACTTAAGTATGCTTTGCAAAAAGACTAAGTCAGGATAAAAAATAATTTGGGACATCCCCATATCTTCTCATCTACCAAAAAAAGCCAATGTTTCCACTTAACCTCAAGATTCTTTTTTTGAAATTCATGAGTGGGTATGTTGAAGATGCAAATAGGGTTTAGATCAAATTAATGAATCTCTTATAAAGGAATGAGAAAAGGAAAATTGCTTTAGAACATATGGAAAAACATTAGGTTGTTGTCAAAAGGTGGTTTGACAAGAGGGCTACAATCAAATCTTTCAGAATATCTGACCTTATTCTCCTATAGAACAAGGCAAAAGAAAAGTTGGGAAGCCACACCAAGTTTCAACACTTGTGGATTGGATATTATCAAATTGTGGAAATTTTGGGAGAAAATACTTTTAGACTGATTTCCTTACAAGGGGAATTGGTCTTGTTGCCAATCAATGGGTAGTACCTGAAACATTACTTTCGGGCCTAAAAGAAAAAAGAAAATAAATAATAAAAATAAATAATAAATAATTTTTTTGCAAGTGTGTTTACTTTTCTGTAAGTGTGTTTTCTTTCAGTTGTGCGTTTACTTTTAAAAGTTGTGTCTGTCTTTTTGTATCAGTCTGGGGGTAAGGTGCCATCAAGACTCATTCTTAATGCATTTCATAAACCACTCTTTTTGGTTTTGACTTTTGGGAAGAGGTATTTCTTTATCAAAGCATTCAGATAATTTTGTTTCTTGTACCAACTGAGGATGAACATTACTTGCAGTCATAAAGGACTTTCAGTCTTGAAATCAAAGTTGCAAATCAATAGTTCTCAAGACATTACAAATTTAAAGATTGACTATCTTGGTGTTTTGAAATCAAGGTTAATGATAGCAAGGGATAGTCTAAAACTTGTCAATTTAGACAAAAGGTCTTTTAAAAGATATGCTAAGGTCATTATTTGTTGTGAGAGTTTCCAAAAGTTCTTAAAAGAGGAACATAGAGTTTATCAAACTAAGGAAAAATTCTAAGAAATCACACCAATGCCTTGGTCACATAGTCTAAGCATGGTTAGGGTATAGAAAGAATAAAAAAGAAAAGATGGTGTTAAGAATGAAATATTCTAAAAAGTACAAGATAAGGTAATATGAAAATAGGGACATGCACTCCAAAATGGCTATCCAATATCTATACAAATTGTTTCATGGAGACATGAAAGCTCTATGAAGCAAAATCCAAAAGATTACTCAAGACCTAAAATGCATAGATGATAACACGTTAAGAGCCCTTAGAATGGTTTCTCTTATCTGGTTATAAAATGATTGATACACATGATCTATGAGGATTCTTGATGAATGGGTTGGTGGAGTGGAGGATTTTCTTCCAAGTTGTTAGAAGTTCATGATAGATTGCACCTTGCAACATCAAAAGAAATGAATACACTATTCACACATTGAGCTTGGAAATTCAAGATTATGAAGTTTTGACTATCAAGGAACTTGAAAGTTGTTTGAACTATTCAGGATTCAGTTCTTATTTGGCACATGTTAGAAGAATTCTTGTTGATGAAGAAATACCTTTGTAATTTCTTTCCTTTTTGTTGTGGTTTCAAAAAACATGCCTAATTTCTTCTGGAAATGGGGATCCCCTAGTAATTTTTTATTTTCCAGACCCCTAGTTTGGGACTTGGGTCATTTTGGACTCCCCCAAAAATTTGGGTCAAGCCTCAGTCTCTAATTGAGGAAGTCCAAAGGGCCTAATATAGGAGAGAATCAATTTTTGATGTGTTCAAGTGAAGGATGTACACTATCACACATGCACACCCTATGAGGGTGCATAGGTGATCTTATTGTGCAAGTGTATGCTTCATCTCCCTCTAGAGATGTGCACTTGCATAGTTGCACTAGTGTGCACCTCCCAAAGGTTCACACCTTGGGGTCTGGGTCTATATATATATGGGACCCCTGCCTCTCCACTCACATATATCTATGCTCCAATATAAACTGCTACTTTGAAACCTTCAAGGTGTACTCGACATTGTAAAACACAAACAAATGTTAGAGGCCAAAGGTGTGCACATGCACACCTCCTCAAGGTGTGTATGTGCACACCTTTATTTGTGCACCTTTGTTAAGCTATTAAAACTAAAAAAGACCCTAAGACTAAGATAATACAAGAAGGTGTGCACATGTGCACCTCCTTAAGGTGTGCATATGTACACCTTCTAATAAAACTAAACCAAGAAAAACTAACCTAAGGAAAAGGTTCTTATGTGCTCCTCTTCAAGGTGCACACATGCACACCTTTTCAATGCACTTAAGGCATATAAGGGTATGCACATTTGCACCCCTTCAAGGTATGCATGTGCACACCCTTTGTGCACAAAAGAAAAGCATGAAGAAACTAATCCTTCCCTTCAAAGCACTGCCACAAGTGCATATGCAAAGTTGTGCACATGTGCATGTGCACACCTTGCTAGGGTGCACACATGCACAACTGTACAACTGCATTAAAATGGTCTCAAAATGGCCATTTGGCTCACTTAACACACCTATCTATTAGTTTAGTTTTTTATTTCCTAGTGGGTTATTTATTTTTCCCTATTTTGCTAGGTTTTTCCTACACTTTTAATAATCTCGCTTAGGTTAATAAAGCATGTCTTATTAGGTGAATGGTTGTGAGGTGTCACCTTCCTACATGTGAGCATCCATTAGCTATCTTATTAGGTGAATGGTTGTGAGGTGTCGCCTTCCTACATGTGAGCATCCATTAGCTATCTCAGGAAGATACTTTGCTATCTTTAGTCTAATAGATGGTTGCTCCTCATTGGTTGGTGTTGCCACCTCCTCCCTCTTCCTAGCATATATAAGCATGCTACCTGGCTTGTATTAGGATCTCTTGTTTTTAGCATCCTCTTAATGCTATTTTGCTTCTAGAATTTGCATTACTCTCTTGGAGACTAACTCTGTATTACTATTTTGATTTTTTATCATTTGCATTCATAGTTTAGATATTTATTCTTTGCACTAGTTTTTTGGGATATCAATCTTTTCAGATTCTAACATGGTATCAGAGCTTTTCTATGTGCAAGAGTAGATTTTAGTTTCCTTTTTTGAGAGATTTGGGGGGGCCTAATAAATTTTATTGTAGTTTTTTTAAAAATGAAGTATGCTCTTCTCTTGCATCTTTGGATGATCTTGAGAATAAGAAAAGTTTTGACAAAAACGATTTTTCTCTGGGGTTTCAATCTCAAATCTGACAACCAACTTGCATATTTGGAGTTTTCAATTAGTATTGTAGGTTCTAGCATGCCTTTGATGGACTTAGAAAGCTGATCTAGCATTTTCATGTCATATTTTGGTTGTTGGGGTCGTTTCTTGATTTTTGGAGCCATTTTTTTTTACTGTTAAAGGCATCTGATTTACACTACAACAACATCTTTTGTACATCATCAAGAAAAATAGCCCCAAAAAACCATTTGCATATCTTTTAAATTTTGCATGCAATCTATGTATTTTTCAAGATTGAGTGTGGAAAGCTACAACCGTACCCCTCTCCGTTGGCAGTCGCAAATTTGAATGCAGTTTTCAAATGTCTTGTTCTTGCTCATACGGACTCTGATTTTGATGATTCTTGTTATGAACTTGGCTTATTTTTTGTGCTCTATCCACTAGTGGAGTTTTTTATTTATTTTCATGCATAATTTTTTTAGAAATTGCAGATTCTTGGCTGTAACTATGCATAGTTCTCATTTTGAAAACTTTAGAGGATCATAACTTTCTCATACGACCTCGTATCGAGGTAATTCTTTTTTTGAAAGTGTATGATTTTTTGAGTAGATCACAGTGGTACTATTTGTTTCCTTGATTATTGTGCCTAAGTTTCACTTTCAACATATGTTCTTCATGAGGGTTTGTAATGCATTGAAATCAAGACCACTAAGTATTTCTTTCTAGTGGTAGTTGTAAACGCACTAAAATAAAGTGCCAAATCATATTTCTTTGGGGGAGTTCTTTGATTGAGTAAAAAGGGGAGGGGGGGCATTGTCATGGCTGGGTTCTCTTCTTTTTAACATTTCTTCTCTGCATTTCTTCATCATGGATCAAACAAATATGCCCATCCTAACTCCATACAATTACTTTGAGTGGAAATCATGCATGACAATTCATTTAAGGAAAGCTGGATTAAATAGGATAATTATGGGACTTGAAACTGAACCTGCTAAAGATGAAGATAAGCCTAAGTGGTTTAACAAATGTGATGAGGCATATGGAACATTGTGCTTGTCTATTTCTCCTTACTTTCTATTTCACATTGAGTCTTTGCATACACCAAATGAAGTATGGACAAAGCTAGAAACACTATTTGGTACACAAGATTCAATGAGGGGTCATATGTTGGAAAATGAATTAATTAGTTTAAGTCTAGGAAATTTCAACACAATCCAAGATTTCTTCACCAAATTAAAATCACTAAGGCTGCAATTAAAATAATGTGAAATTGAAAAGAAAGATGAACAACTGATTTTTAGTATTCTCTCTAAGCTAAGTTTAGAATATTATGTGTTTGTCTCTACCTTCTATGCTACTAAGGGTGCACTTGGTACTCAATTCACCATGCCATCTTTAGATGATTTTTCTATCAATCTCACTCAAGAATAGGACAAGCTAATCCATATGGGCACTCTTACGTCCTCTAAGTGACATGCCTTGGCTGCCAACCAAGGCACAAAAGAACAAAAAGGACAAAGTAGTAACAACAATAGTAAGGACAAGAAATAAAAGAATAGCAAGGAGAAGAAGGATCGGATACTAGTTGCTTCAAAAGCAACTATTGATACCCCATCTTCCAAGGGCAATAAGCCTAGGAAAGAAAAGGTCCAATGTGCCTATTGTACTCTCTAGTCATGATGAACATAAATGTTTGCAGAAAAAACTTGAACACTTGACATACATTCTTGAGAAGAATAATATCAGTGTTCCCGAGTCTATCAAACAAAGTTCTAATTAAGAGTCTAACAAGGAAAAAAAAAATAGCAAGGGGAAAGGAAAGGGCAAGGCCCTTGTTGTAGTTGCTTCCTCACCATCCACTTGGGTTCTTGATTCAGGTGCTTCACACCACATGGCTTTATCTATGGAAGAACTTGCATCCTTGGAGCTGTGTACTATGCCTTCTATTTTGATGGGCGATAACACTTCTATTGAGGTGTGTGGGAGAGGGTTTGTTGATGTGGGGGATGGCACATTCCATGATGTTCCTTGTGTATCCTCATTGTTAACTAATCTCCTATCGGTATACCAGATCAATCACATAGGTTTAGGCAAGCGGGTTGAGTTCACTCCTGATTTAGTGGAGATATGTGAGTTGCACAATGATTCTACAGTTGCAGTTGGGAGAGCAGATCATCAGTCACAACTCTATATGTTTTCTCACTTTGTTCTTGATCCTTCTTTGACTATTTTGCTCACTCACTCTAATGATGTGAGCAGATTATGGCATGAGCGGTTTGGCCATCTTAACTTCCACTACTTGCATCAGATTAACCAACAGAGCATGGTCAAAGGGTTGCCTTCTACTTTGACATTGGAGTCACTTGGAATACATGATAGATCTTTTGATGGGTCAGATTCACTTGAGTAGTCTTCTACCTCCGCTTCTGATGCAGAGAATGATTTAGAGGACTCACCTCCTTCCTCTCCTAGTCATCATTCACAGGTTGATGGTTCTCCTCTAGATTCTCCATCTTTTGGTCCACTTTGGGCTAGATAGACCTTGCATTTTGCAGGTGATTGGGTTGGGGATCCATCAGACACCAAGCAGACTCATTCACAATTTCAGGATGCTCTACATATCTTCATTGCTACTACCTCAAATCCACAGTCCTTTCATGAGGCTTCTGGTATTTCTGAGTGGGATACAACTATGCAGGAAGAGTATAGTTCCTTGATGAGGAACCACACTTGGGATCTTGTCCCTTTTCCTAAGGGAAGAAAACTTGTTCGATGTAAGTGGATCTACCAGAAAAAATTTGCAAGCTTTGCTGGGGGTGTGGGATCCTTCATCTTTTGGGGGGGCCTCTTCCTCTCACTTGGAGTCCTAATTTTCTTTGGGGAGTCTCTTTTCTCTCTCTTTTGGGGGAATTTTATGTACATGGGTACCTCATTAGGCTTGACTTGCCGGGACCCATTTCTACATCCACCTAAGCTTTGCTTATGGGGGGGTGTTAGTGTAGTTTTTTATTTCCTAGTGGGTTATTTATTTTTCCCTATTTTTCTAGGTTTTTCCTACACTTTTAATAATCTCACTTAGGTTAATAAAGCATGTCTTATTAGGTTAATGGTTGTGAGGTGTCACCTTCCTACATGTGAGCATCCATTAGCTATCTTGGGAAGATACTTTGCTATCTTTAGTCTGATAGATGGTTGCTCCTCATTGGTTGGTGTTGCCACCTCCTCCCTCTTCCTAGCCTATATAAGTATGCTACCTGGCTTGTATTTAGATCTCTTGTTTTTAGCATCCTCTTAATGCTATTTTGCTTCTAGCATTTACATTACTCTCTTGGAGACTAACTCTATGTTGTTATTTTGATTTTGTATCATTTGCATTAATAGTTTGGATATTTATTCTTTGCACTAGTTTTCTAGGTGATCAATCTTTTCAGATTCTAACACTATCAAGGTGTGCTATGTGCACATATTTTGCATATCAGGGCTTATGGGGGATTAAACTAGGCTTTCACTATTTTAGGGGTATTTTGCTAGGTTTTTGTTAGTTAGGGTTACTTTTGGGTTATATTTTTAGCTTTCTAGACAAATCTTCCTATTTTGTGTAGATAAAATGATGTCATCATCATCTTCAATGGCTGAAAAGATAGCTCCTAAAGCTATAGTGTTCAAATACCAAGGTACACCTAGGAAATCACACTTTTAGGGACATATAGAAATCATAGATGTCGAGCTCAAACATATTGACTAGAATGCATTCCTCACCATTTGCAACAAGTCAAAAGAGATATTTGCAATGGTGTTAGCTATGATCAAATCAGGGTTGGTACATGTGGCATCACATCCTACTTCTATGCAATCCTCAGAGTTGATTATGACCTTGGCAGAACATTATGTACCCAAAGAAAAAGTTGTTAAGGGTGTCATAGGGGAGATAGTCCTAGACCTCAAACCTAGAAATATTGATAAAGTGTTCCATCTCCCAAGAGCGGATTAGTATGTGAAGATAACCTATGATAGGGTAGATAGATGGTATCAGGAGAATGAAAAGGAAGCCTAAGAAGTAATCCAATCTTCCTTCTTAATAGACAAAACACCAGTACACTACAGAGTTGGAAAAGTGGATATGACATGAGGGTATATGAAGGATGATATTGGCTATACAATTGTGCTTTTGAGGAGAGCAATAGGACTTCCTATAGAAAGACACCTTCACATTTAGATGGTTCACTTATGAAAAACCATTAGAGCAGAAAAAATACCAATAGATTGGGCTACTATTCTTAGTGACAATTTGCATGAGCAACTCATAGTTGTGAGATCCGATCCAAGATTCTATATGACATTACACATGGTGTACTTATTGGTGGCTAGAATGATAGACTACCTATGACTTTACAATAAGGGGAGCATATAAGATGCTAATGCCTACCCCTATGTGGTGTACCCTCAGCTGATTAAGAAGAAACTCTTAGAATAGAGTGTAGACTACAAGGTGGTGAATGATGGTTTCATAGTTGCAATCATCCAATTCATAGAGGGTGATTATGCTAAATGGATGTTAGTAGAGGGAACAACAAGAATTATAGATATTGACACCTACTACATCTAGTTCCAAAAATTCACATACTTCAAGGTCACAAGAACACAAGTGAACCTAAAGAAACTCCTAAGATATATGTTGGATAGGATCATTTTGTTGGAGATTAGTAGGCAACTCACATCTACATATGACATAGTGAGGAAGTAGCACAAGAAGACATGGGTATGCCCGATCACCATCAGTGTGTTCAAGGTCAAGAAAAAATAGGATATCATGAGCTTCAATTTAGAATGGTATAAATATCCCTTAGAAGAGTACAAATCCCCTAGCCCTTATTTTGAGAACATAGGAAGGGTCCAATGTCTAATAGGGAAATAGTTTGTACATGAAGATGCATTGGAGGATCATTAGATCTCTCTCTCTCTCTCACACACACACACACACTCTCTCTCTCTCTTTTTATCGTATCCCCTAATCTCCCCTAATCTCTCTTTCTAGATGACTATGATATCTAAATAAGGGATTATTGTATGATGATACTATATTTGGTAGAAAGGGCCTTAAAAATGAAGATCTCGCTGAAGTCTATTGAGAAAGATGTAGAAGATGTTTTGGACCCTCTATATAATAAGGATAATATTTACGACATGCCTATTATGAATGTGAAGATAGGAAGAGATGAAAATGTAGACATTAATCATAGAGTCAAGCACATAGTCCAACTAAGAATGGAATGGATCAAGAAACTCTTCAAAATTGATCCAATTCTCCAGACTATTATACTTCAATCCACAACACACACTAGCTAGGGGTAAAGGGTCAAAAGTTATAGTACCAACCTTCCCTACTCAATCTCTAGTAAGACCAAAAATGATACATCAACATGAGAGGGAGGTTGAGTAGTTTAGGGAAAATAAGGAAAAGAACAAAAGGAAAAGAGTGTCTATTAAGAAAGTTGAGCCTGAAGCTCAAGAGCCTCAAGATGAGTTGGTAGCTCAAGTCCAAGAGACTGAGAAAGTGCCTCCACTAGGACAAGAACAAGAATAGGAACAAGGAGAGGAAGAACAAATGGTGTCACTGGTAGGTCAAGAGGAACAAACCTACCCCTTGGTTCCTAAGAAGGCCAATGTTGAGTCCACTATGGGAGGGACATGTACAAGAAGATTGAGGAAAAATAATACTCCCCCATAGGTGTCTGAAACTATTCTAGAAGTTGAAGCCGAAGAAGAAGGGGAAAAAGTTGAATATGACCCTTTTAGTCAGATGACTCACTCAGCTAGGGCTACAAAAGAGGAAAGAAAAAGAAGCTCCACCATGATGATACCATCCATTCCAAAATAACCTATTCATGTTATTGCTTCAGAAGATGAGCAACAATAGTGAATTGCAGACATGGAGGAGCAAGAAATAGATTTCTTTGACCTCTTTGATTTTGACTTTATGCTAGTGGGCACCAAGATGATAGGTGAAAAGATACAAGATAGTCCCACAAATCAACCTTTAGGAGAGGATTGGAACCAATTGTCACCTCTACCTCAAGGGCCTCTCAGTATACCACCACCACCATCTTAGTAGTTATTTTTATTGGAAAAAGGCTTAGTCACTCCACTTCCTTCTACCACACAAATAGAAGAACAAGTAGTAGAAGAGGAAGAGTTTGAACAACCACAAGCCGATGATGTATCAAATGAGGGTCAAATACTAAAAGAACCTTAGAAACTCTTTGTGATGCAATTGAGGCTAGGACCTTGGCTACAACTAATACAAAGACCCCAAATGTAGATCTTTCTTAAAAGGAGAAGATGCTAGAGATGAGTGACAAGGGAAAGGGCATGCAGTACAAAACTCCTCTTCAACCAAGTACATGCCTTCAATGGGCACTACATCAACCTGGCTGAAGAGGGAGGTTATAGTTTGACAAAAGAGGTAGCTAAATGTAATTGCTAAGGAGGGAATGTATGAGCTAGTAAAAGCTATCAAGACACTTGAGCCACTATTAGTGATGCATGACCATTGGCCTTCATTATGAATAACCAAGATCAGGACTTGCTTTGTCATATCCCTATTTTAAGATAGAATTTTAATAATTATCAAATAATACAATTCTATTAATTAAATAATAAAGTTATATTAAAACTAATACTAAAATATAAACCAAGAAAATACTAATTATTTAATCTATATTATCAATAAAATAATATTTAGGATCATATTTTAAATAATTAAAAAAAAATTTAAAATTTCAATGAGTAAAGAAATAAATAAAATAAAATACAAGAGACAATATTGTAAAAAGTATGTTAACTTTCTAAACAGAATTTAATAATAAATAAAATAAACATAAATAAGTAAGTAAATAAATAATATAACATAGAATAATATAAATTAACTAAATCTAATAAAAATTCAAGTGATGTTTAACAAATAGCCATGACTCCTTAAAATTAAGATATAAAAGGGAGGAGAGTTTATTTTAGAGAGTAGAAAAAGAAAGAGAAGAAGAGAGGAGTTCAAAGAGGAAAAATGGAAGAGGAAAGTAATATGAAGAAAATAAGGAAGTGACTTCCTAAAGAGGTATCAATGGTATTGAAAGAATGTAAACTTTTGAAAGGGTCATAATTACAAATAGTTGTGACTCTTCAAAAATATTTTGATTATAAAGTATTTGGACTTTTCCATAGGATTTTAGTTATGAAGTGTCATGACTTTTTCAAAGGATTATAATTATGAAGTGTTATGACTTTTCAAAGGATTTGTATTATGAGAGGTTGTGACTCTTGGAAAAAGAGAAACAAAATAGTATATCTTGTCCTTTCATTATAATTAGAAAATGATGAATTTTGTAAAGTAAATATAGAGTTGAGATAATCTAGAAGGAATAATTCATTGAAGGGCTGACTAAGGATAGAGCCACATGGACCAAGAAAAGAAGAAGGTAGAAAAGGTATGTTTATGGATTATATTTGTTTGATTATATTTATAAATTTATTTATATTAATGAATCATACTTGTGGATAATATTGTGTTAACCTATGAGGTTAATACCATGGATACTAATGAAACTCAAAGCATGGAGCATGTGAGATATTTAAGATCTCCATTGTCTGTCATGGCTGAGAGTCGATATCAAAGCATGGAGTATGTGAGATATTTAAAATCTTCATTGTCTGCCATGGTCAAGAGTTGATATCAAAGCATGGAGCATGTGAGATATTTAAGATCTCCATTGTCTACCATGGCTAATAATCAATATACTAGAATATTATGATGTTGTCAAACATATGCATATGCCATTGGCCTTGGATAGAAGATGCATGTCCAAGAAGAATCCTAAGGGGTGTGCTTCCAGGATGACGACGAGGTAGCTATGAGCTAAGAAGCCTGATCTAGAGACATTCTTAAGATTGGGGTTAACTTAGAGGGTAGACTAATATAGTTAGTTTTATTATTATTGTGATTCTAACATTTATTTTGTAGGTATTACTTGTCCCTAACTGACCCTATTAGTGGGGACATTACATACTTACACACATAGCCGTCCCTCCTCCACATGCTAACACTGAGGATTTGACTCCTAAGGATTACCAAATCAAGGAGGTCCTATTAGGAAGGCCCATGGTAGATACCACTAATGTGTTAATCACTACGGGCATAAAAGAGGTGTTTAGACACATGGAACTAGATGAGTTAGAGTTGATACTATTGCAAAAACAAAATGAGCTTCTAAAAGGCTATATGCATGGAGTAGTGGGACTAATTAACTTATTAATCCAAAGATCACTCTTGCTACAACATTCAAGAGGAAGGAAAAGGGCAATGTACAGGTGGATTCATTTTTAGGAGCATGTCAAAAATGGCATGACAATTTTGAGGATAAAGGTGTACAGATAATACAAGGGGAAATTGAACATGTTACACCATATTTATTCAAGAATGGATAAGTTGATAACTATGTTGAACTAGGATTTTGGGTAAATGGATGAGGTACATACCTAGGGTAAAGACCTTCAATCACTTTAATTAATAAAAGGTTAGAGGGATCATACACTCATGTAGGTGTACTCTGCTAAAGAGCTCAACAAATTAGATGATAATAAAGTTATGGAGACGTTACATGTGAAGATACAAAAGTTGAGAGACCAAACTCAACAGCAGATTTTGGAAGTAGAGAGGTATTACAACATTGCCAGCCTTGATATCTTGAAGATGAGTTAAAAAATAAGCTCAATTTAGTGCAATCGGTAGTTCAATGATTCCAAGGAACTTTCAAGGAGGCTTTGTTAGATGAAGATATCAAGAAATCATTTAAGACTGAAGAGGTACTGTTGGAACTGGATACTAAACTTTAGGATTTTGTGACAACATGTATAAAAGTTAGTAATTACCAATAGGTAGTAAAGGATGAGTATGGAGCTTTGGATTTTTTTGGAAGTAACCCAAGTGACAAAAATAATATAGAAATTGAAGAGAAAACATCCACACATCATTATGGTATAAAGGGGTACAAAACCCAAAAGCTAGAAATTCAGTTTTGACACTTGAGAAATTTTACATTTTTGGAACCTATCATCAAGGTACATAGGTGCATAGGTGCACTAGGTACGTAGGTGCACAAGGTGCACAAGTTGCACAGAGGTGTAGGTGTTCTTTTCACAGAGCTACACCAAAAATTTTGAATAAGTAATAGTGCACTGACAGTTAACTACCAGTTTCTAATTTAGAGCATTCCATGCACCAGAAACATATTTTGACGACAATTCAATTCCCATAAATGCCCATAGAAGGTCAAGCTTCCATTTGTAGAGCTTCCAATGGCTCTCAGATCCTCTTGCAGCTTCTTTCTTCTTATCTCCTTCTTTTATTTCTTTAAGTCATGTAAAGGAACATGCACTCATTAATTGATATAAACAAGGGTGGAGACCTACTTAGCACCTTTTAGAGAGTCAGTTTGTATATAATTAGATTTTTTTAATTAGTTTTGAACATATATTTGCATGATAAAATATCTCACTCTCAACACAAAAGAGGAGATGAATTCTTATAAATACATGGATGTAATATGTACTCTAGGTCATTATTTTGATGCAATAATATATGTTATTGGTGCTCTAATTCTGAGTGTAGTTATTCTTGCCTGAGTGTGTTATTTTTGTGAATGCATGTTCATGAATTATAATGGAACCAATGATTTTATTGTGTTGTTATGATTGTGTGATCTTTTAGTTCTATCATTTTCCTCATGTTAACAAATTCTACTGAGGTACAGAGTCAAAGAAGAGATAACTTATTGTTCCTACATAGCTTCTTTTCTTGCATGAGCACACTTTTTGTGGCCTTTAGATTTGATGATAAGTGAAACATCCTTTAGTTATTATTGAGTTCCATCAATGATTGCATCAGTGGAATTGAGGAAGTTCTGCTCCTATTTTCTTTGGTTTCCTACCTGATCTTTTCAACGATTTAACTTGTAGACATGTTGTCACCTTGGTTTATGTCCATTAGGAATTTCCCTTTCAGGTCATTTTCTTTAAATCTCTCATCACCCTATCTTTGTTATTTGATTTTCTAACACTTTTTTAAATTAGGAATTTATATAGTTGCATCGATAAATTTCATTCATCATAAAACATAAAATACCAAAAAAAATCTCTTTTGTAGTTACTTTTTGAGATAGTGAGGAGATCAAACATCTTATCCAAAATTGGTCGAAAATAATGAAGGCCTCCTTGTGAACATACACATTTATCTTCAACTAAGTAGATTCTAGTAGGTCACAAGATTACATGAAACCTTGGAATTTATCCTAGATTAGCTTTTCAAGAGAGGAGTTTGAAAGGATTCTTATCATTAAGCACCGTGCAAAATGACAGCTCAACAAGAATCATTATGAAGAGATAGAGGCTTATAAGGATAAGATGTTGAAGCTTGGATAAGTTTTTACAATAGAAGAAAATGAATCTTTTTTCATGTTGTTCATGCACTTTAATGACATTTTTTACATGTGAATACATTGATTTAAAAGGCTTTAACCTAGAATTGGCTCAACACACTATAGAATTGGAAACTAACACCAAACCTACCCAACAAAAGAAGAGGGTTGTTGCAACATAATTTTCTCTATCAAGAACACCTCATGGGTTTCAAACCTAGTTCAAGTAAGGAAAAAGAATAGAGATTTGAAAGCTTGTCTAAATTTCAAGGACCTAAATAGGACATCATTGACATATCAACATCAATTTTCTTCGATGGAACATATTTTGTAATCTGTTTTAGATTCAAGGTGGTTTTCCTTGTTGGATCGATCTAGTGGTTATAACTAGATTCTTGTTAAAGATGATGATTAGTATAAAAAAATATTTAGTACAAATTGAAGTACTAAAACCTACTAGAAATTGCCTTTCATTTTATCCAGTGCTAAAGATACTTTTCAAAAAGTCATAGATATGGCATTCCATAACTGACATATAAGACCCTTCTTATGTAGCTTGATGATATAGAAATGTTTTCAAAAGTGAAGGAAGCCTACATAGATCATATAAGAATAATATTTGAGAGTTCTAGATAGTTAAGGATATCCTTTCATTCCAAGAAATGTGTTTGCATGGTTCATGAGGATAGATTGTTTGAGTATATCATGTCAAAAAATGAAACCAATATTGATTCAAAATGAGTCAAGGCCATCCTGCAGCTATGTTTTTCTAATCATAAGAAGGGACTACAAATTTTTCTAGGTGGAATAATTTTTCTACAAAGATTTATTCATGACATTGCCAATTTATTGAAACATTTGTATAATAGAGGAAAATAATAGTAAATGTTACCAAATTTTCATTCTACAAGATCAATTCATTCACTTTCTAAATAAAGATACATTAAAAAACAATCATATTATATTATTTTCCAAGAAATAAAATTACATTGATTGATTTATATATATAAGTATTACATTTTATGAAGGAAAGAGAATCAAATAGAACTACATCATACATCATTAAACTCTTTTCTAAAAATGTAAATATGTATTCATCAATGTGTGATATTGCTTCATGCAAATCAAACTAGATAAATATAAATTTAGCTTTTAAATTTGAAATAAGAAAACATATGTGTGAAAAAAAAGAATACATAATAGAAGGGTAGCTCTGATAATTTCTTAGTTGATTGGCAATTGTGTTGATTATCTTGGCCACATGCACTCTTATTGCGTTGTTGCTTCTGCATTCCCATTTTCAATGCTAGATCCTAAAAATGGCAATATGAAAGGCTTAGGTCTAATGGATCAAATAAATAGATGAGCTACCTTACTATTATACACTTGACATGCATCCATGCTTAAAATACCAAATATATATTTATTTGTAATTAGTTTGTATCTTGTGTAGTAATCTCATATGTCAATGACATGTGGATGTGAATGAATCTCCCACAAGTATTCAACCAAAAGTGCTATTGAAATACAAGATCCAAGTATGAAGAACTAAAATCAATGTCAAAGGGGCATGTAATCATAATGTGTGAAACATCTTATTGTATCTAAATGCAAACATGTGCAAATAGAATAAGTGGTTGCTTGAGGGATAATATCTCATATTTAAAACCTTAAAATTCATTTAGGATAGTAATCATTGGTCAAGGAACTTAAAATAATTTATATAAATAAAAATGGTTTCAAGCATAGTTATCAATCGACAAGACTATGATGAGGAAGCAAGCAACCCATGGAGATGTAATAGAAAAAGGGAGGAGTATGTTGTTGAAAGTGAAACATTAAAGGGATGTGTATTTCTATACATGAAACCTTTTGTTTCATCCAATTAATAATATGGGTTGCAAGAAGGCACAAGGGATAAAAATGTGCATTATACAAGAAACAAATGGATTAGAATAAGACAAGTATTTCATTGCGAAAGATTAACTACACCGGTTAGTAGTAAAATAGATAAACTTTAAAATAGAATAAATACTAATGATTTTTGTTTGAGTAAGGGTTGTATGTACTCAGCATGGTCATTTCAAATACAGCTAGTCATAATTTAGAAAATTAAATATCATAATTATCATGTATTAAAGAGAAGATGCAATCAGATTCATTACATCATAAAAATATAGTAACCAGTCAAGATACATGATGATGTTATAGGAATAACACCTACAATAATATAAGATGGACAACATATTACATCAGGAAAATATTGATCAAGAGGTGTACATTGTAATAGATGATTTATCATGTGACAAAAATTATTAAAGATGATTCATTCAAGTATTACCTAAAGAAATTAAGCACATAATTCAATCAACATCAAATAATTAACCTCAAGAAGGTATTTGTTTCATCATGAACTAAATGTTTTTAATTAGGAAAATAGGTTTTGAAGTGTACAAAATATGCTAAACATATAACATTAATTTTAGAGATACGACATAGAAAAAAGATTCAAAGCCAACACCTGAACAAAGCCAGCTAAAGAATGACAACATAAGTAACAAAGACAAAACCAAAAAGACAAAAAGAAGTGGAAAAGGACAAAAAATGGGACAAACCATTTTCTTGATCAGCTCAACTTCCTACTCCTCCAACTAGTCCATCTTTTCAGTAGTATCTTTAATCTAGCTAATATTGGAAGAGGCCTCAATAGTCATTTTCCTAGTGTCGACCGTAGTCCTCCTCCTAGTCCATTCCTTATTATCAACAAAAACTCCTTGATCTTTAGCAACAAATAAATCACTTTCTCCCCCACAATACCTTCCAATTTACTAATGAGGACTTCAACATGCTCATTGGAGGCTTTGAGGGTTTTATAGCTTTGATATGCTATATTCCTAAGGGTTCTTTCAATACTATTCACTTTATTGTCTAGCTCAAACACTTGGGCCTCCAACCTATAGAAAGTATCCATGTCAATTGGAGATCCCATAGGAGGCTTCTCTTGCTCAACATCATCTAGGATATTCTCACCATTAATTCTCCCTTCTACAGTCCCCATCCTATCCTTTAGGTCTATGAACTAATGAAAAAACCAATTAATGGGCTTGGAATTGTCCAAAAGACTATTCTTGGCATTATTTAGTAAGTCTGTATCCTCCTATTTTTTCACTAAGAATGGTCATAGAAGTATCAATGAGAACTTCAAGATCCACTTTACCTAGGTCCACCTCTCCAGTCTTTAGGTCAATCTTCTCTCTCACAATCTCCAACCTCACTATATCCATACTCATATTTTTCTAGGCCAATTTCCTACCTTTTGAAACTGCAACGGTATCATTCATAGACTTGGTCTTTACAATTTGGGTGGACATAGAATCAATGTCTTGTTCCTCCATAGTGGAAGCATCCCTATACTGATCCTTAATGAAATCCACTAAAGAACCCAAAATATTCCCTCCATTCATGTAACCTTTACCAATTTTCTTTTTTCTCTTGGTAATCTTGTTGGTACCCTCTCCTTGAATATTTCTATCAATTTCATCCTCGTCCTCCTCATACTCATCGAAAGAAATGACAACCTTGGCTTGTTTCTTGGGCATAGGGGTCCTACCATACTTCAAGGTTTGCATTGCCTTCCTCTTCTTGTCTACACCCTCACCTTGAATTTTCTTATTTTAGTCAACATCCTCATCAATATCCATAGAATCCTCTTCATAAAAATCCTCCTTTGACTCGACCATTTTCTTTTTCTTCTTTTTCCAAGAAAACACATTCTTCTTTAGAGTTTTCATAGGGGGTTTATGGAAAAAACCCTTACACTTCCTCTTGGATTTTGGCACCATCTCCTAATATTTCAAATGCAAGCCTTCCCTATCTTAAGTTTTAGAAAGGCCTTGGGACTCCTTTGAATCACTCTCTTCCACACCCTTCATCTCTCAAACCTTAGGGAATTTACCAATAGAATGGGTTTTAATGTGCTCATAAATGAGCATCATTAAGCCCTCATAGAGTGGAGGGTTAGCCGGATTTTTCTCCCTTGCATCATTAATACTAGCAATCATAGAAGGTAATAGATAAAATAGAATTGAAACCTTAATGGTGTGCCTAAAATGATTCAATAGAGAAAAATGGTGCAAGTTGCATATTATTAAAAATCTACCATCCAAAGTCACATAGTAAATTATTGCCCACAAGACAAAGTGTCATAGATTTTTTATGCATTTAGGTTGGAAGTATGTCTTTCCTTCTTACTTTGCCAAAGCCTAACTCTCACTTGGCTCCTTAGGAAAGTTGTTAAAGAATGCATCCAAGAATTTGTGATCTCTATAGAACTTTATATCTACCATCAAAATTCTTTGTCACCCTAGAGATAAGCTCCTTAGTTATGGTGGTTTTCCTACTATCAAAATTCAGAGTGTCATCATTCCAATTTCATAGAAACAGCTGGGTAAAATTTAGATTGCCTTCATGAAGTCTCACCATGAAATTGGTAAAGTTGCCTCTCTCCAAAATTTCACACACCTTTGTGAATATCTTCCATTTGTCAGATTTTGATGGTTCATGATGACTATGTTGTCCCCCCATGGACTTTCTGTGATTGTTGAAAGAAAGAGAGAAATCACAAAGAAACCACACAAAACAAAGAAAAGAAAGATGAATGCCAATGCCCCTCAAAATAACCCAAAAAGCTTGCAAAAAAATGGAGTCATTAACACAAGTGTCATCCTTTCTCTCTTCCTTACATCTCAAAATTAGAAAAACAATACTTCTACATGTTCCCATTCTTACTAATAATTTCTCCTTTTTTACTATTGATTATATCGTAATCAATATAGGATATGACATTGATTGGTAGGATATCCTCACCCTACCATTTCATCTTCTCTTCACACCTTACTGCCACATCAGCTATGGCATTAGCCACTGTATTAGACTCGCAATATACATGGTTTATATGATAGCTCTTCATAGCATTTAAAATACCAATATTTTCCTTAGTTATATTTTCAATGCTCTAAGAGGGTTTAGAAACAAAATTTAAACAATTGGCAATATTCATAGAGTCTCCTTCCAACCATAATTTAGATATACCTTGATCTTTAGCCAATTTGGTTATCTAGACAGCAACCATTGCCTCAACAAAATGGTTAGTTTGTATTCTCAAGGGGAGAGCCACAAATAAAATACAATGACCATAATGATTCCTTATCGCTCCCCCACACCAAGCCAACCCAAGATTTCCCTTATCTACCCAATCAAAGCTAGCCTTGCACCAAATCTATGGAGTGTAAGTCAATTTTCTTTCCAATCTTTTATTGTCAGTGGAGTTCCTAGAAAACATGTTGTCAATAGTCCTCTTCAAATTTTCCTTTGATCCTTTAATATTGAGATTCTCAACTAAAGAATTTTCAATCTTTGAATAGAACGCCATAGGGCATGCCTTCTTATCTCTAAAATATTTTTCATTCCTATCTTTCTAGATACCTCAAATAATATGAGGTGGTGACAAAGCCCAAAAGGATTTAAACTCCTTGGAAGATAGATAGGGCGGAGACTATTGAGAGAAGGAATTAGAGATGGTAGTGGGGAGAACCCAAGATATATTGAGCTTACTTAGAAAGAAAGATCAAATAACTCTAGCAAAGGTAGTGCATAAAAAGTTGATGGATAATTTAGCCTCAGAACAATAGAGAATGCACATATTAGGAATTTGGAAGCCTCTTTTGCAAATATTTTCAATAGTCAAAATTCTATTTTGAAGGAGAATCTAAAAGAACATATTTATTTTAGGAATTAAGGCCAAAATCTAGGCCCTTACCTAGAAAGGTGGCTCAATTGGGTCTCCTACTATGACCTAGTAGGCATAAGAAAAAGAATAGCACCTAGTAGAAGTGGCTTCCCAAACTAAAGAATCATGGTTGTCATTCAATAAAATATAAGATAACATTAACATTAAAGGCCAAAGTACAGGGAAGATGTCTAAGTTAACCCAACTATTGTTCCTCCAAAAATTAGCCACTATTACTCAAAACCTTGCAACACACTGATCCTTCTAGTCTTTATACATGTCAATATCCTCCAAAGATCCTAGAGGGAGCCAATGATCTTCTCAAAGATGGGTAGAATTCTAATTACCTGACTTCCATCTGACTTTCATCACTCTAACATGTCTAGCCTTCAGAAATCCATTCCAAATATAAGAGTCCTTAGGAATATCCTCATATATCAAAAAATATTGAAAAGAGACATGATTGAATAGGTATTTGGAGAACAAGATATTTCTCCAAGCCCTATTATATATTTTGACAAATTTGCCAAACCTGTTTAGTCAACAAGGCCAAATTGAAAACCTGAATCTTTCTTGGCCCTAGCCCCCCAAATTTCTTAAGAATGAAAACCTTATCCCATGAAATAAGAGGAAGTTTTTAATGATCTTCAACTCTAAACCAAAGAAATATTTTTTGAATCCTTTCAATTGGCTCCACAAATTTGTTAGGTGATGGGGACACAACCCAAGAACAAAATGGACACAACAGAAAAGGGAAATTATATTAACTGAGAAAATAAGCTAGTACAAATAGTACAGAGAAAATAAACTTCAGAACATGCCCTAAGGGCTTACAATAGCATAAATCTGGAGAATATTTCTCCTTTTAGCACCTCCTCTCAAACTCCACTCCGAACTGCCTTTTACAATGCCAAAAATCTCCTTAAATAGACCCCGAAGGGTTAAGGACTAGGATTACATTCTAGAAAGTGCTAGTAGGCATCCACCGACAAAATAGAAGGTTCTAGAAGCTGTGTTAGAAGTCGGTGCAAATCTAGAAGAATCCAGAAATGGTAGCCGAACTTTCGGGAGGCATAACTTTTGAACCGTAGCTCCGATTGACAAACATTTTACATTTTCGGAAAGCTCTTGAAGCGCTCTATAGCCCTATGGAGGAGCTTTGCTCGTCTCCCATTTTTTGACCCTTTTTGAGGTCATTTAATGCCCCAAACCTAACTTTGAAGCATTCTTAGGAGGTCTCCAAAACTCGAAAAATTGCAATAACTTTCAAACCGTGGGGCCTTTTGACCTAATTCTTTTTTTGGAATGCTCTAAATCACAATTACATTCATCTGGCCAATTCACACCTTCTACGTCACCAAAATGATGGCCAAATTGCATGCTCCTATTTTTTTAGGATTTTCAAACACACTGATAGTGGAACTGTGAGAGTTGGAACCTTTATTTGACCCAAATGGGTATCCAAATATGTAAAGACATGAAATAGAAACTAAGTCTAAGTACATTTTTTTTTGGGTGACACAGGATTGCCTTTATACCTCTGGATGCTCTTGCATCATTAGGAATCTGAAAAAAATTGAGATCATATATGGGAAGGGTTTAAAGAGTAGATTTTAGTAGTTGAACCTTTCCTACTTGATTGAGAATGACCCATTTCTGACCCACTGACTTTGTATTAAATTCATCCACTAGACTATTCCAAAAATTCTCTAGCAGTTTTAACCCAAGAGGAAGACCCAAGTAGGTGGAAAGAAATTCCATAATATTACAACGTAGAATACTCACAATCCTACATTGTCTATCCTTAGGGGTGTTAGCAAAAATAGAGAGCTCTTGTTCTAGTTGATGATTTGGCTTGTCATGTGACAATAAAAATTCAAGATTTCCTTCATGTTTTTTTCTTCCTTAATGGTGGTTGCTCCTCCAAGAATGGTATCATCAACAAATTGTTGATGGGAGAAAGTTTTATTATTTAATGATGGCTTAATGTCTTCCACCAACTTAAGATTAATTCTAGATGAAATATATCTCCCTAGACATTCTACAACAATAATAAAAAGGATTGGAGAGAGGGGATCTCCTTGTCTTAGGCCTCTAGATAGTTTGAAGAAAGATGATGGGGCATCATTCACCATAATTGTGAAAGAAGTCGTAGAGACCAGTTGGGATATAAGTTTGCAAACCTTACTATCAAAACCAAAAGCCATAAGGATCTTCATAAGAAATTTGCAATCCACTTTGTCACAAGCTTTGAAAAGGTCAAGTTTAAGTAGAAAACCTTGATTACTAGCAGCTTCAAGAGAATGAATGAGTTCATGAACCAAAATAATGGAATCAAGAATCTATCTACCCAAAGTGAAGCCCAATGGTTGAGGAGAGATAATTCTTGGAAAAATATCTAAAATACTCAAAGTAAGAACCTTAGATATAATCTTATAAAAAGAGTTGTAAATATTGATTGGGAAAAATTTATCCATGGTCTCAACACCAACCCACTTGGGGATTAGGACAAGAACATGACATTGAGCTCCTTCAATAGGTTCTTAGATCCAAAGAATTCCTGTACAACCTTCACTGCATATTTTTTTAACAATAATCCAAAAATGTTGAAAGAAAAACTTGGAGAAACCTTTTGGGCTTGAAGCTTTGTCACCTTTAAAAGAAAAAGTAGCATTTTTCACCTCTTTTGCAATTTACTAGGATCGATAATAAGTCTCTCTCTCTCTATGAATTCATGTTGGTGGTACAAAATCATGAGGGACATAATCCTTTGTGGTGCTCTTGTCTTTCCTATATGATCTCTTATGTTTTCTAATAGCCTTCCATATATTATATTAGTGAGTGAGATGTTTCCTTAGCTAAGATGTCTTTCACTAGTTGATTGGGGCTTTAGTACTAACCCCTTTTGTGTCTTTTAGGCTTTATTTTCTTGGGTTTTTAAATTCTTTTTTCATATTCTTATGCATGGGAATGAAGTTAAGATCCTAGTTTTGGGGGCTTATGTCCTTAATATTAGTGATACTCTACCTCCATGTAAAATTTTCTCTCTTCTCTCCTTCCTATTCCAAGAGTATGACTTGTCTCATACTCTCGCTAAAGTGGGGGCTAAATGTATCATCTTAAAATGAAAGCACTTTAATTTTAGACTTTTTATCCCTCCTTAGTGTGGTTTCAGTCTCTTTTTCTCCTCTCTTCTTCCATTTCATGCTTCTTTGCCATCTCTTTCTTTCCACATGGTCTTCTAGGTGTCATTTTGCTACCCTTTTGACCATACCTTATGTTTAGATCACCATCTTCCAATTTCATCTACATTAACTCTTAGCACTTTCTGTGGCACCTAGGACTGGTCCTCTAGGACTAGGTTGAGTCAATGTGAGATCCTACCATGACCTATCATAGCATAGTTGACAGTTTCATATTTTGACTATATTAATTGCAATATGTTGATATATTTAGATCTATCAGACATGTACAACATATCTTAAATATACTATGTGATAACTCTAGATTATGATTGATTAGGACTATAATGATATTGGACACATTTCATATGCTTGTTATTAATAGACTGAGAAGACTATTATGTGGTATTACATTATAGATGTCATAATTTGATTTCCTTATTATGTTGGTATTTCATTTTAAGGATTAAGGTATGATTATATAATTCACATGGATCTTAGTTTTAAAATAAAATGAATGAGAAATAGTGATAGCATGATGTTTTGTTTTTCACACATGTTCTACAAACACATATTTTCTTGTATGAGATAAAATTATAAATCATTTTCTTGCTAATTTGTGGATGTTATGAATATGATTAATCTTGTTGATAGTGTTAATTATCCATGTTGAATTCATTTATATCTTTTCTTGGACTACTGATGCTTTGATTCAGTGTGGAGGGGATTAACCATGGAACTAAATCAGAGAACCAATTTTGAGCTATCGTAAATCTATGATGCCAAGGATTCTTCTAATGAAGATACATAAACCTCATTGTATTGTGTTTAATTTGTAAATGTGGATTGAAGTATGATTTTCATAAATGTATTTTAATGTTTAGTATTTTGTTCTCAATGGACATGTCAAGTGGACTTGTGATGTGTAGTTATTGTAGTGTCAATTGACACGTGTAAGTAAAGCATAAATGGCATGTCCAAACAAGGATTTTTAAAATGAAACCTAACTTGTGTCAGATGACCTATGCAAACCCCATGATTAAATGAGCCATGAGTTGAGTCAAACCTCTTGAACCCACAGGTGAGTTAGAACTACCTTTTTGGAGGGGTATATGGGACCCTAGGGGGTAGTTAAAGCCAAAATAACCTACCCTACTTATGGTGACTTGGGTTAGGAGATGTTTTCTTATAAAAAAGGTGAACATACCCTATTTGAGAGCCTTAAAAGAGTGTCCCTTTGAAGAGAGAGGAAAAGTGGAGTGTAAGGCAAGCCATACCCCTAGTCTTCATCCTAATTAAGAGGAGGGTACAAGAAGGAGTTATGAGAAAAAGAAAATCATACCTCATTTATGAGTGTAATATGGGAAAGGAAAGAGCCCTTTTCAGGGAAGATTTGGTGACATTTTTGGGTGTTCACCCACTCTCCAAACTTGGAGACAACTAGAAGTTAGAAAGATTTTGGAAAAGGGAGTTGTGTGAAGAATTGGTGAGAAGTCTTAAAGGAGCTCTACTACAAATTTAAATGAATTAAGCTTGGATTCTAGGTTTGTTCTTTTAGTTCCCTTGATTAATTTTCATGTTCTTTGTTTTGTTATGTATTTTGTAGAAAGATGTTGTAAGAGTGAAATGTTATATATGCAATGCATATGTAGTGTTGATGATCGATTTGAAATGAGTCCTTGTGAAGCCTCTTGTTGTAAAAAAATGTAACTATAATATTGATTTTGTTTTGTTTTTGTGTTGTTACAAGTCTTGTAATGTTGGGTGTATAAGGCACACTCACCCTTGGGAGAGTAGAGTAACCTAGGGTGAAGGGCATTTGACAGCCCATTATGTGTAGAACCTCTCCTTGTGTAGGAGAGAGGAAAATCATGGATGCATGGGCACCATGTTACCAAATTTATTTTAAATGTTTGGGGGTGATAAGAGTTGATTTGAATGAAAACTAAAGATGGGATTTGTCTATATATTGGCTTGGTTGAAGGTGACTTTGTTTATGTTTAACTTTTGGCTTTCTCCATATGGGTACTTGGTCCACCTTCATCCCATTGTCACTTGTTCAAACTTGGTTCTCCAAGCTCAAGGGTGGCCTCATGAGAGGTGTAGGTTGGGAGGAGAGCATGAATATTGTGTATTTGTTTTACATTATCGAAGTTGAATAATCTTGAGTATTTACAAGCATAATTGTAACCTTTGTCATGGAGTAAATGCTTTGTAAGGAATATTTTAGGTTTACTTCAAGTGACTTGTTAATAATTTTTTGTAACTTCCTTAGAGAGGAAATAGAAATTTAAATTATCTTCCTTAGTAAATATGTTATCATGCTTTATTTTAATTATTTTAGATTTGGTATAGTTGACATCTTGAAATAAAAGAAGAAGAAATAAGCTATTATATGAGTTTTGTGAAGCAGAAGTATTGAGGAAATAAAGATCATTTAAATTGCAAAGTGTGTAATCATAATTATTAAATTGTTGATTAAAATAAATTTTATAATATATTTAAAATAGTAAATCTGTCAATGAAATTAATAAATTAAATACTCTTATACTGAAATATTAATTCCTATAAAAACTGTATAAATATTAATTTTCTATCTTATGACAATTTTTTTATTCAAAGGTATTTTAAAATTGATATATAATGAAAATCTAATTTTTGTGGCATGTTGTATATAGAAACCTTTATAAAAACCAATATTTTAGAAAACATAATAAATTCAATCTTTTAAATGGAAGAATAATGGGGCACAATAGAGGAGGCGATAGAGGACGCTCACGTATAATTGCAAGTTCATGCTTAGTGGCAGGATCAGGTGCAACAATGGGTAACCATAGATTTGGTTTAGGCGGTAAGGGCAAGGTGGGATTAATGACACAAAATTTAGGGTCTCAAGGATTTGAACACATTTTTACTTCCATGCCCTTTGTGCAACCCATAAAATCTCTTCCTTCTGACCATGTCTTTCAAGGTTTCTCCTTTCATATCAAAAACCCTTTGTATGGTTAGAGGACTACCCATAGTGTGGATTTCATAATTTGACATAAGGCAGTTGTTCAATCTATAAAACCATTTTTTGTTAATCCTTGATTTCATAACCATCACAAACCAACCCCAAATGCTATAGTTTAGCCTTTTTCAAATTGGCCTCCTCCCCATCTTCACATAAAAGGGAATACTAATTTCTCCACTTTTGAGATAGGGGAATTCTCTAAACAGGCTTCTGATTATCCTTCACCTTCAGGGTGGGAAATAAAAACTTCAAAAAAGAAATGGGTCAAGGATTCGCTCCCTTAGCATAAGAAAAATAGGTTAAAAATGGAAACCTCTAGTCAAGGATTCACTCCCTCAACATAAGAAAAATAGGTTAAATAATGGGGCACAATAGAGAAGGCGATAGAGGAAGCTCACGTACAGTTGCAAGTTCATGTGTAGTGGCAGGATCAGGTGTAGCAACGGGTAACCATAGATTTTCTTTAGGCAGTAAGGGCAAGGTGGGATTAATGACACAAAAATTTAGGGTTTCAAGGATTTGAACACATTTTTTCTTACATGCCCTTCGTGCAACCCATAAATCTCTTCCTTTTGATCTTGTCTTTCAACATTGCTCCTTTCATATCAAAAACCCTTTGTATGGTTAGAGGACTACCTAGAGTGTGGATTCGATATTTTATAGTAAGGCACTTGTTCAATCTATAAAACCATTTTTTGTTAATCCTCGATTTCATAACCATCACAAACCAACCCCAAATGCTACAGTTTAGTCTTTGTCAAATCGGCCTCCTCCCCATCTTCACACAAAGGGGAATACTAATTTCTCCACTTTTGAGATAGGGGAATCCTCTAAACAAGCTTCTAATTGTCCTTCCCCTCCAGGGTGAGAAATAAAAACTTCAAAAAAGAAATGGGTCAAGGATTCACTCCCTCAGCATAAGAAAAATAGGTTAAAAAATGGCAACCTCTGATCCCGATTTCAAAAGCAACCAATTTTTGATATTTGTGAAGGTACTCCACTCCCATCTAGAAAGAATTTGAGCTTGCTCCCTCCTCATGAGATGTAGAAATAGAAAGGAAATAAATTAGGGCACATGATTGAACCTCCCACTAATCCTTCAAGGCCAGTCAACATTTGAGCACCCTTCAAACCAATCTGAGTTAAAAAAATCTAGCAAAAAAAGTTTCCTCAACATAAGGTCATCTAGGAGCATCAGCTTTCAATCAAACTTCCATCCCAGATGTTGCGACATTCAATAGGTTCGTCAACATAAGGTCATCCAGGAGCATCAGCTTTCAATCAAACTTCCATCCCAAATGTTACAACATTCAATAGGTCTTCTTCATCAAACTGCAATCATCAACAAATTTTCTAGCAATTCGCTTATTTTCTCCAATATTGAAGATTGGGCTTTTTCCTCTTGGTCTAGCTTAAAGGATATCTTTTATATAGATCAGGCTTTGAAATATTTCATTGCTATTTTTAAGTCCAAAGAGTTTAGGGATTCTGTTCATAAGCAGAAAGGCTAGTTTTGTCTTGGGTCTCACCTCTTTACCATGATTTGGGTCCCAAATTTCAAACCTTAGCCTAAAGACATCCAAATTTTCCCTTTTTGTATTTCCTTTCCCCTTTTACCCCTTGAATACAGAGACCCACAGATTATTGAATTGTTTGCAAACAAACTAGGCATCTTCCTCAAACATGATCTTATTCCCTTTCAATGCTCTCATTTAGAGGTTAGAGTTTTTCTTCTCTTAGATTCTAGCAAACCTCAACTGGAGAATTTGGTGATTAAATCTAAGTGGGGGAGTTGGCACCAGTGCATTAAGGTTTAGGATGACATTATAGTTAATAAATTTTAGCATAGACTGGGCCATTTTAACACTCGATGTCAAGATATCCCTCAAGATAGTACATAAGTTTGTGCTAATTACAATTTAGATCCAATATTATGCACATATAATACTTCTCCTTGACATCATTTAGCCCAATATGTTGAGACTTCCTTAAGTATTATCCCAATATCTAGTGCGAGGAAGGTATCAAACCTATATTTGAAATTACCCTTACCTATTTGGTTAAAATTTAGATTTGCCTTCAAAGGTTTTTAGTTCTCACAAGAGTTTCCAATCCAAAATCTACTGAAGTTTGATAATAGGAGATTATGTCAGAATGACCATGTTTCTTCCAATTTGGGGACCTTGATGTTTTCATCTCAAATATTTCATTAAAAGTCCCAAAAGATTAGTGACTAGATTATGTCTGACATTGCAACATCCATTATTTATGAAATTGCTGAGGAAGAAGGTCTCCCAGTGGGTAGTCATAATTCCAACATTGAGGAGCTCCTTAAACAATTCCAATATTGGAAAAGTATGATGCTTCTAAAAATTAGGAAGACATGTCACACTTTAGATGATTTGGATAATGACCTTGACATACTAAAGGAATTACAATTAATGGTTCCTTCCTTTAACAATGAGGATGCTTCAAGTTTGGAAAAAATTGTTTATCAGAATGATCAAATTATGTCAAAATTAGAATGTGAAGTTGCTAGGAATAAGGATGTGTTAGGTGTGGCTAGCAATGAGGATGTATTGAGTTTGGAAAAACTTATATATCAGAATGATCAAATCATGTCAGACTCAGACTATGCAAGCACTATTATTAGCATGCCTGATTCTTCAAATTTATTAAGCTCGATTGATTCAAATAATAATACCTCCTTGAATCTTTTTGATCATCATCAAAAACTTTCTATTCACCAGACTCCTACCAAATGTTTGTTGGCACTCAAGATTCCCAAATCCAGAGGCAGACCAAAAGGTGCTAAGACTAAAAATGAAATAGTAGTAGGCATTCAGACAACTTTGGATGGCACTTTCATCATTTCTAAGTGTATGAAAAGGAGAACAAGAGGTTATCCTTGTTCGCAATGAAGATCAACTCCTGGAATGTTAGAGGCATTAATGCCTCTAACAAAAGATCTAGAATCAAGAAGTTGATTTATTCTATGAAGGAAGATATTTTTATGATTTAGGAAACCAAGCTTTCCTAGGATTCATTTGACATAACAATTTCCAAATGGTCAAACTGGTCCTCAATTCATTCTCTAGGAATAGGAGCATCTAGAGGTCTTACAGTTTTATGGAACCCCCAAACCATTCAAGGTCATCTCATTTAGTATAATACTAATTGGAAAATTTTACACATGATAGATTTTGATATCTTTTTTTAACTAGTAAATGTATATGGACCTTCTTCAACACAAGACAAGTATTTCCCAAGTGATCCAATCACAATATTCTTCAAATATCATTATGGGAGGTGACTTTACTGCTATTTTGGATCATTCTAAAAAATTTGGGGGGATTTGTCCACCAATTAAAACAATTCAAGATTTTTCATACTTTGTGGATAACAATAATCTTATGGACGTTATTCCCTCACAGGGTTCTTTCACATGGACAAATAAGAGAGTTGGATTTGCACAAATTACTCTTCATTTGGATAGATTTCTCATTTCTCAAGAATAGAAACTTCAAAAATATCAATTTGAATTAGAAATTTTAGCTTCTCTAGGTTTAATCATTTTCCTATTTCTCTTTCTTTAGTTCAAAGATCTGATGGGGATAAGAAACATCTTTTATCCTCTTTCAAGTTTAAAAGAATGTGGCTTTAGCACCCACACTTCCTCTGATAAAACAATGGTATATAAGTGCTTCATTTGTCCAGGCTTCTAAGATGTATCAATTTTCAAACAAATTAAAGCACATATAGACCCTTATTAAAAAATGGAATCATCTTGAGTTCAAAAATGATTTTAAGCAAAAAGAAGTTGTCAAATCATAGCTAAATGATATATAAACATTTATCATTCAACATGGCATGAACAATGATACTTATGAACAACAAAAACATCTCTAGCTTGAATGGGAGGAATTGTGTTGCAGAGAGGAAGAGTATTGGAGGCAGAAATTGAGAGAACTTTGGCTTCAACAAGGTGACAAAAATACTAAGTATTTTCATGATTCAACTAAACAAAAAAGTGTTGCCAAAACCATATTCCAAATTCAAGATGCAGAAATGGGAGCTACCCTTTTTAATGCACAAAGTATTTAAGATGAAGGAGTCAAATTCTTCAAAAACTTATTATCCCCAAATGAATATCGAACACCACTAGATGCTCAAGTAAGTGATTCACTTGAGGTAATTCCTCCTATGATTACTCATGAAGATAATTTAAAGCTTATGTCTCCTTTTACTTTACTTGAGATCTGAAAGGTTGTTTTTCATTTTCTCTAGATAAGGCTTTGGGTCTAGATGGGTTTACTACCTTATTTTTAAAAAATTGCTAGGGTATTGTTGGGTGGGATCTATTTGTTGCTATTGAAGAATCTAGAAAGACTAGATCCATGCTAAAATTCTTCAACACCACTAATCTTGCATTAATCCCTAAAATTAAAGTGCCCAAAACATTTGTAGATTTCTGGCCCATTTCTTTGTGTAATTTGACTTATAAAATTAATACAAAAGCCATATATATGAGATTAAAACATCTTATTATGAATATTATATCCCCTGAGTAGAGGGGTTTTGTTTCGGGTGAGGAAACTTCTAAAGGTGCTTTGGTTGTTCATGAAGTTTTACATTCTATCAATTCATCCCAGTTGTTGTCTTTTGTGGTAAAACTAGACTTGTTGAAAGCATATGACTAGGTATATTGTTCCTTCCTTTTTCAAGATCTTCAAAAAATGGGATTTACAAAGTGCTAGTGTAAATGGATTAAAGTATGCATTTTGGGAGCTTGGTTCTCAGTTATCATTAATGGGAAAGCTTCAAGATTCTTTCCCTCCACACAGGGTGTCTGACAAGGTGATCCACTATCACCAATCCTCTTCATCATTATGGATGAAGCTCTTAGTAGGACTATAAAGCATCATATCACATTAGGGAATTGGCAAGGTGTCAAGATTCAAGGTACTAATTATCAGTTATGCATTCCCTACTTCCAGTTGATACATTTCTCTTTGGTAGATCATAAATTTTAGAGGCAAGACAAATTAAGAGTACATTGTAGTTATATTTGAAGGTTATAGGGTAGAAAATCAACCCTCAAAAATTAAAAAAAAATCTTTTTAACACGAACAAAATTATTTCAGATAAAATTGTAAGAGTTATGGGCTTTCAAGAGGATTTTCTTCCTACACAATACTTGGGCATTCCCTTTTTTATGGGCTCTAATAAGATAAGCTATTGGTCTTTGGTCATTGAAAGAATCAAAAGTAGAGTGCTTGCATGGAAGGCTCGATGACTTTATTTATCAGGCAGAATTATGCTTATCAAATCAGTAGTTTGAGCTATACCAAATTATTATTTGGCTATCCTTAAAGCTCCTCCTTCGATCTTATATCAGATTCATAAAATAATTAGAGGAATTTTATGGATGGGTAATATGATAGATGATAAGAATATTTGACTTATTTCTTTACAAGATATTGCTTATACCCCTACTATATGTGTTGTGGGTGCCCATGATCTATCGAAAAGGAATGAGGCATTTGGAGGCAAATTATTTGGAAAATGTATGATAAGCCTCACAATACATGGTGCCAAATCATGCAACAAAAATATTTGGATAATAGTAAGCCATCTACGATAGTCTCCATCCTTGATCCCCCAAAGGGATCCATTGTTTGGGATATCATGATCTCTTCTAGAAACATTGTTTTGACATATGTGACATAGGAGATCAAAAAAGGAGACAAGATTAGTTTTTGGAGAGACTCATGGAATGGCCAGACACCATTAATTAACATGCCTGATGTTCATATTATTTTAACAGCTTTAGAGGTCTTGTGGGGATAGCAGGTCATACACTACATTTCAGCAGTTTGCTTATTCACTAGAAAAATTATTTGGAAGGACCCGAACCTCTTACCATTAGCTTTTCAGGATAAATCTATCTTTCAAACCATTCTTCTTGATAGATAGGCCTTTCATTCTAATTATGAAGATAAGTTGAGACAAGCTCTAGCTAAGGATGGTAATTACTCAATCAAAGAGGGATATAAGATCATTTAGAGAACTACTTTAGACAAGACCCCATCACGTTCATACTCTTTTTGTTGGAATAATGTTGTACTACCAAAAGCCAGTTGTTTGTCTTGGCTTATAATTAAGAAAAGGATTCTAACTAGTGATAGGTTAGAATGACTTAACATTGCTCTAGCTTTCAAATGTGTGCTTTGCAATGAGGAACTAGAGACCAGTAATCATCTCTTTGCAAGATGTCCAATGACATATAATTGTTGGATGTTTGTACTAAAAAAGTTAAGCTTTTTCATGCCACTCCCAAATAACTTATGGGACATTTTTCAAGCCTGGTCAAGTTTACATCAAAGGGCCTTATTTTTAGGACTTTGGAAGTGTGCCCTGGCTATAGTTCTATGGGCTATTTGGTGGGAAATAGATAAGAGGATTTTTAGGAAAGAATCAGTTACCTTAGACAAGCTGCTAGATGGCATTGAAAGATCAAATGTAGAAGTTGTGAATGTGAGTCTTTGCCATTGTAAGGTAAATATTGTTATCACCTCATGGGATAGCATGATGCTTAGGGAATGGAAATCATTAGTCATTCCAATAGGTGGGGATCAACAAATTTAACACATGATAAAATTGATAGAGCATCAGTTCATTGGCTATCACCTAACCTAGGATATGTGAAGCTCAACTTTGATGGGGCTTCTAGCTAGAGGTAATCATGGAAAATTAGGAATAGAAGTTGTATTAGAAATTATAATGGATTTGTTTTATCAATTATAGTGGTTCCAATTCTGGACAATACAAACAACATTGTAGAAGCTCAAGCACTACTTGTAGCTCTTGCCCTAGTAAAAAGGGGGAAGTTCCATAGAGTTTATATTGAAGGTGATTCACAAGTAATCATCAACACCTGTATTAAGAGAGAAATCTTTAATTGGAAGCTCAATTATATCTTACAATAGATATGGATTCTTATGGATCAATGTCAGGAGGTCTACTTATCTCATACTCTAAGAGAGGGGAATAAAGTTGCCAGTTGTCTCTCAAACCTAGGGTGCAATGGGATTACCATTGCAACATTTCAACTAAGTCCTTTTATTAATGAACAAAAAGAAATTTAAGCATCAATCAAGGCTGATATTGATAAATCTTAATGCTAATTTAAATAGCCTTTTAGTACACATGGCAGTAGAGCAGTCACTTCAACATCATTTTGGGGGCATCATTTTTGTACTTCGCACATCATATTTACAAATGGGTTTTGAATTTGGTGGCAATTCCTTCATTATCACTCACATGGCAACTGACACACCATATCTTTCATGCGTGTTATGGGAAATATTTATTCTCCTCAGAATTAACATGCGTAAAAACATTCCTTATTTATGATTTTGTCTCCTCTATTTTTTATGCCTACCATCATATTTGATCTCAGGATGTTGCTTCCATATGATGCCTATATCAAATACAACTCTTGCTATCAATATCATAGATCTATCCTTCCTAAAAATTTCAAAATAAAGCTTCAATGATCATTGGATGAAGATGCTATTCCTCATCCTTTGGATGATGTTGCCCTTGATATTATGTTTTTAGTGCATTCTTCCTTTATTTGGTGCATGATTCGTATTGTAATTGGGGAGGAATTTTTTTCTTCAACTTCAAGACATGTATTGCTCCCATCAGACTTGGTTTCAATTTTCATGTCTAATGCTATGGACTTACTCCAATTAGCATCATGATTGGAAATCATTGCATTCAAAGTGGTACGTCCAAAAATCTGGGCTAAAAATAAATTGAAAAGGGAAATGCTGAATTATGACTTGTGGGCTGGAAATGCCCTAATGGGCAGCATGTTCTCAAGATCACAACTCCTACAGAAACATGAGGCTATGGTTACCTTTGAGGAAATGCAAAAGTCCTTCAAAAAACACAACCCACAGTTCATGATGAAGACCTTGCAAGTCACAACAAGGGTATTGGGACACCAAGTAGAGGAGGGTGTAAAGAAAATGGGTTATGCATTGTTTTATATTTTGGGGCTATCAATCATTGATGTCTAGGCTATGAATGCTCACATGATGGCATTGTCAACACCCAAAATTAGGCTTGAAAGTGAACTAAGTGTTTTCCCTATTCTGACTCCCATTTTTTGTGGTTTAGATCTTCCTACCATGCAAGAACATCTCTAGTCTGACAATATCGGAGCTCCAGTTTGGGGTGTACCTCCTGCCACATGTAATACAGATGATGCTACTGAAGATTTAGGCTTAAGCTAGGAGGTTACACCATTTCCATGCTCAAAATTTAGGTGGGGATTTCCTTTACAAATTGGCATGGCTTCAAGATCTGCTAATGGTGTCTCATGCGAGGTTATGGAAGAATGATAGTATAAAGGCTATTTTCTTTTTGTGATTAATTTTTTTTCATTAGACATGACTATAAAACATTTCTATTTTTGGTTGGCTTTGGGACCTTCATGCCTACTGGTCGAACTATTTTTGAAAATGTAAAAATTTGACAAATTTCAAATTTTGGTGAGAATATTCCCTCATTTTGTAATTTAGATTTTTCTCATCGATATAATATGTTGTAAATATTGATGTTCGATACTTGTACATATTGCGACGATGGTAAGTTTTCTTTGTAGTTCTTTCCTAGTTGAGCATTTGAACCAATTTTTATTAATATATATATATATTCAATGGCTCATCCACTTTTTCCATATATATATATGTATATCTATATATATGTATATGTATATATATGTATATATATACATATATACATATATAGATATATATACATATACATATACATATATATACATATGTATATATATGTATATATATACATAATATATATATACATATAAACATATATATATGTACATATACATATATATATATATACATATATATACATATGTATATATATGTATATGTACATATGTATACGTATACATATACATAGATATAGATATATACATATACATATATGTATATACATGTACATATATGTATATACATATATATACATATATATATACATATATGTATATACATATATATACATATATATATACATATATGTATACATATATGTATGTATATATATATATATGTATACATATATGTATATATATATGTATATACATATATGTATATACATATATACATATATACATATATACATATATACATATATATACATACATATACATATATATGTATATGTATATATGTATATATGTATATATATATGTATATATATATATATATACATATATATATATGTATATATATATATATATGTATATA
Organism: Cupressus sempervirens; assembly: GCA_028749045.1. Lineage (NCBI taxonomy): Eukaryota > Viridiplantae > Streptophyta > Pinopsida > Cupressales > Cupressaceae > Cupressus > Cupressus sempervirens. The sequence goes on along the minus strand of CM053785.1, from coordinate 291,891,684 downwards.
TGTATGTATATATCTATATATATATATATATATATATATATATATGTATATATATATATATATATATGTATATATATATGTATATATCTATGTATATATATATGTATATATATATGTATATATATATGTATATATATATGTATATATATATATATATGTATATATGTATATATGTATGTATATATATATATATATATATATATATATATATATATATATATATATATGGGAGAAGTATAGGTGTTAGTTGAGGGATTAAGACTTATTATATCACTAGGAATTGACAATCTAGAAAAATAAGACAACTGCCAAATTATTATTAATGCTTTAAGGAGAGGCAAATCTCCAAACTAGAAAATTCAGTCATTTTTGGAAAATAGTTGTTGAATTACTAGATTCCTTTGAGAATATAGAATTAAAACACATATTCCAAGAAGGAAACACATAGGCATATATTTTAGGTAACATAGGTGTCGATAGTAAATTAGTAGAAAATTAGAAAATATCTAACATTATAATACTTAATTATATTTAGTATGAAACCAATTGATCCCTATGATGAACTATCAGATTCAAATGTTACTCTTTTTGAGTTATTTGGCTCCAAGCTTATGTTTCTATTTGTAAGAATAAGGATGAATGTTTATGAATTATTCTCTTTTATTTTTCTATAAAAGAAGAAAATGGTAGAATTTATTAAGGAACAATAATAAGAAGAAAATGGTAGAATTTATTAAGGAACAATAATAAGCAATGAAAATGAAATTCTTAACAATTGATAGTTTCATTATCAATAGAGAACATATAAAGATGTTTCTATGATTTCTTAGATATTACCCATTTTAATCATTTATTTGTAAGCAAGGGATAATTTTTCAGGCTAATAATTTTATATTTAAGAATATTGAATACATTTATTATATTCTTCTAACAACCTGATCTTAGCCAAGTTATGATTTTCAAGAGTTATTTACAAGGTATGCTAAAGGAATAAAGATATATATTAAGGAATAAAAAGTGGGTTCTTAGAAAATCTTTTAAAATTGAATTTGTAAGGGCTAAACCAAAGGTACCTACCCATCCTTTATCTCTATTACGTAATTGAGTTGGGTTTTTTTAATAAATTCAATCCTTGACCTCCAAGACCTATTATCTAAAAAAAACAATACTAAAAGTACATAATTCAATAGATGAGAAAATTTTGATTTTGAAAAGAAAAAATAGTAAATCACATCAAGAAAATTTGAAAAATATACATTGTGCTAGAGGAGAGAGCCCTCTTCTAGAATGTATGATTTTTGTTTTGGTTGGAATAGATTTGTTATGAGAAATATGGTAGGAGATGAAAACTATCAATTTTAGGGGGACTTAGAATTGGAATTGTAATAAAAGAGAAAATATAGGTCCAAAACCAATTTTGATTTCTTTTATTTTACTAGCTATATATGTCATCTATAACATATTTTGATATCAAATAAAAACAAATTATTTACATATAGTTTTTTAGTCAAAACTAGACACCTAATTTTTAACATTTTTCAAATGCTAAAAAGTCATCATTAAAAATTATAAATATATATATATATCGAGTATTATTCCAAGTAATTATTAAAAATTATAATCTTAAACATCACCTATTTCTACACATTTCATTAGTTTACCTCATTTCCAAATTCTAAATAATATTGCCACTTTAATGTCATTGAAGTTGAACATTTTTACTTTCGTTAGTCTTTTCCTTTATAAAAGGGTGACATAGGTTTTTTCTATTACCCCACTACAATTCACATAAATACCTTTTAATTATTGAATTAGGGCTTGCATAAATTGCTCTAAAATATTTTCATAATCTCAATGATCTCCTTCCTTAAGCTCTAAAACATTTTTGGTTCCTTAAATGGTGAAGATTAAATTGATTTTGTTCCTTAAACCTTAATAATCCTTTCCATCATAATGCTTTAGGTCGCATAGTACAAAAGTTGGCATTAGTAACAATATATGCTCAAATATACAATAATTATCCAAATAACCAAATAAATATTTGCAAACATAGACACATGATCAATCCAATCTTTTATATCTCATACTAAGCTTGCATACCTTAGTACTCCGAGTTTGGGGTTTGATGATCTATTGATGAAGTATTCCTTTAAGGCCATAGTACCCAATAACGTTGATGAGGAGGACTCGATTCTTGGCACTATTTTCCCTTTTTTATCTATACTAATCTTTGTTTTTCCTTCCATACCTTCCATTACCAACATTTCTTTCTTTATACTGAGTTGGACTAACAATGTTATTTATTTTTCTAGTATGCTTGTTCCTTCCAAGACATTAGGTTTTCTCATATTGTTTACAAATCCATTGAATCTTTAATACATAGTTGTGTGTCCCAAATTATTATAATTGTAATATGTAACAACATAGTTTCCATACCTTGGTCCATTCTAATTCACTTTTAATCTACAATCTTTGGCTATGCATCTAAAGTTATTACACGTGTAGCATGTGAAACCAACACTATTAATTCCTGAAGGTATTCTTGCAGTCATGTTTTATCTTTCATTTGTTCTTTTTTTTTTTTTTTTGATTAGGTATTTTACATTCATGTCATTTATGTCCATAAATACTATAATTGAAACTATTGGCAATGGGCCAACATCCCTCATGGGGTTCATGACATGGCTTAATTGCCTCTTATGGCTCTAAAAGACTATTGGTTGTATCATGCATTGATAGTTTGATTATTTGGTGCAATGACAATCCATTTCTTTCTTATAATTGGTGTAAGAGCTTGGTCATAGGTTCAAATTTCACAATCAATGGCTAATGATGCTAGGAGGGGGATTTTTGGAAGTGGGCCAGTGTCCCCCATAGGGTTCGCAACATGGCTTAATCACCTTGTGTGGTCCTATAAGACTATTGACTGTATCAAGCATTGACATGTTGATCTTTTGGTGCAATTGTGACCTTGATCTTTCTAATAGAAACTATGTACAATAAATGGTTTAGCATATGTATTACCATTGCAATCTTTTTTTATGTGTCCATATTTGTTACATGCATAGCTTCCCATGAATTATCTTTTCTAATATTTAGGTTCTTTAATCTAATTTGTTGATTTATTTAGATCTTGCATAGGATCTTACATAGCTATGTTTTTTATTCCTTTTAACATCCACCTTCAATATATCCAATACTTGTTATGTCTCCTTTAGGCTTCTCTTGCATCAATCGATCATCATGTTTATTAGTACTTGAATATAAATTTTCAAGGTGTAACTTAGTCTCAACAAGATCACTCTTAATAAAATGAGTGTATTTATCAAGCTCCTTATATTTAATATTTCAATGTTCAAGTATATGTTTTACCTTTCCTAGATGAGTGTACAAATGTCTTTCACTAATTAGTTTTACATCTTAGATCTATTTCAAGTTTCTCTATTTGAGATTTTCCTTCTTTAGCTTTCTTAGCCAACTGAAGTGATGTGACTTCAAATTCATGTTTTATTTCTTTATTTTCCTTCTTGAGTTTTGCAATCGAATATGATTTGGGCTCCTTGATCGATTCAGCTAGCTCATTTCTTTTTATCCTTAAAATATCAATTTGATCTTGATTTTCTTAATGTAGTCTTGTGCATCCTTGAGTTTCATCTTTAATATTTCTTATTCTTCATTAGCTATGTCTATATTTTCACTTATGTTTCTTCAAAGTTTCCTTGCAAATTATTTGGGTCCATTAGGATTATCCTTGATTTGTAAGACATTTTTTAGTTACTAAGATCTGATACCAATTGTTAGAAATAGGTAATATTGGGGGGGGTGTGGAGGTGGATGAATAATTATTGCAATATTTTTGCACCAACTATATATTTCAAAACTTAACCATATGCATCCACAAATAACAATACCGAAAATTAAACTACACAACAATGAGAAACTCATAACGCCATGATTTATTTTTGGGGAAACCTTGTCCAATGGAAAAATCTAATGGGGATGATACCCAAAACTATGTACTAATTTGATAGTTCTTTGATAGGAGTTTTGACCCTATTAGGAGTCATTACATACATTTAGTACATTAGTCCTTACAAGAGGAGGCTACCTTGTTAGAGGTCTTAACCTTATTGGAAGTTGTATTTCAAAGGGAGCTCACTGCTCCATAATGACTTACAAATAGTACAATGTATTATAGGTATAATACCAAAATTGATTGTACTGACATCTGAATATTTGATTAGTCCTTTGAATATCTTGCATTTGATTCTGACCATTCATCAAAAACTCACATATGATCATCAATACAACATTATATTATCCATAAAGCTTGCATGACATAAGCATACTATTACCATACTTCACATGTAAAAATTGATTCCTTTATATATCTTTCCAATTATTTTATCTAGCTGGTCTTCAAAATTTGTGTGATAATAGACCATGCTAATTGAGGATTGACATCTAGGATGTTGTCCCTACATTTCCAAGAAATTGAATTGACAAGACAATTCAATTACATAGGCTAAATTGCCTGATCTTTATCACTTGCCCTATATTTTATGAGATAAAATTGTCTTCATATTCTTCTTCCAAAATATTTTCCAACTAACATCTTAATGGAGGAAAACATACTTTCATCATATTCAAAAATCATTCTAACTATATCCAAAATTGAGGCCAATAATACTTGCTAAGCTCTCTAATTAAAATAATATATTTTTTGATTTGTTAGAATGATTGAGAATAACTATGGGGGGAGGGTGAATATGTTATCTTTATATCTAGATGTACCAATTCAAATTTTAATAGTATCAAACAACTTAATCAATCTCATAAAATATCTTGGTTTATATAATATCTCATCAACAATTTAACATTCTTTAACTCTTTGTTATGTCTATGAGTGTTGACTAACAATAAAATAGACAACTATAAAAATTTCATGCATAAAGTAACATCCACACATGTAAATAACACTTTAACACTAGGATTTAATGTGGAAACCCAATTTGGGAAAAACCACCAAGTACTATTCTACCAATGTTTCACTCTTTTGAAGTGAGCTTGGTTAAGAGCCAACCCTATCAAAGGTTATACAACACATTATTAAATATGACCATGTTAAAGGATTGAATCACATTGTTAGGAGTGGACTTTCTACATGACTTTAGATCATTCCATTCGAATGTCACCTTGATTAATGGATTTACAAAATGATTGTTAGATCAATCTTGGTTAAAGAATTTTGACTACTACAATGGTTAGAATGTAAGAGTGGTCTTGATTTGTAATTTACAACTGACTTTGCAAATTTAGATCTTAGTTCACTGATATGCTAGTTCATTGACTAGCCTTCATGATCATCTCCATCAATGATATGCTTGGAATCCCATCAAGAAATCACACTTCACTAATCTCTTCACATTTCTCCTCTTCTTCTCTGCTCTTCATAGCTTCTTCTTAAGATCACCAATCAACAACTAACCAACCTTAGAAAATATCTTGTATGCCTCCTTAAATAGATAATTTCAATATTTTTCTGCTTAAACATCATTGCAGATCTTAGGGTTAGGTCAAATTCATCAAATCCTTCCATCATTTTATTCTCCTTATTCTTGTAGAAACTTCTAATCAAATCCTTGCCTTTGATTTCATAAAAAACTCTCTTTGTGCATTAAGTATCTCTTTTAGAAACTATAACTTTTTATGTCACTTGTCAATCACCATGTTCTTCTACTTAGTTTCCATTGTGTAGCTTGACATATACTATTTTGTTTCACTTTTCATTTACTGGCTCACTTAGCCATTACTACACTCATGCTCTACTAACATTTTCTTCCTCAACTTGCTCAAAAAATAGTTATTGCTTGTCTTCAACTATTTTTTTTGCTTCTACTTAAGCTCCTTATTCTTCTACTTCACTTGCTTTACTAACCAACCAATACTGATACTCAGTCAAACTTAAATTTTAACTCAACTCTTGTCATTTCTCTCATAAATCAATTCACTTGGCTTCTTCACTTCATTGTACTGATTAAACAACACATATCTTTTCAATGACTAACTTATCAGGTGCCCATCATAATTCCATGATACTTAACTTCTCATCACTCAACAACATCACTAGCCAACCTTTCTATCTCATCTTTTCAAATCCTCTTCATCAATAAAATGATATAACACTCTACATTGTTACTAAATGTCTCTCTAGTAGGTTTGATAATATCTTACCAATAGGTTTGACATCAATGACAACATAACAATTGTTCCAATTAGAGTTTCCAACAATCTCCCTCTTTGGCATTGATGGAAACACCTTTAGTTACTATGCAATCCAAAATCTTCAAACTTTTACGATCATCTCCCTATGTGTTTTTAATCTCTCTTCCTTATTTTCATTTGTATTCTCATCCATGAAATCTTGGGATGCCCCCTCTTTGCTAATAGCTTTTTTAAAAAAATCTCTAGATGGCAACACCTCTATCTCATAACATATTTTATCTCTATCATATTTCTCTCAGGATGCTTCCTCTTACTGATAGGAATGGTAACCTGTACACATTCTCCTTCTTTGACAACAATGTCAAAGACATCAAACATTCACATACATATCTTCTCTTAACTCTAACATACATCTTCATGTCACTGCTCTGAATGATATAGAAATGTCACTCCAACATTTTTCTTCATAACTCCTTGCAAATTCATCTTCTCATAGTCTAGTGTCTTTCTTTTCACACCTTTAGGTAACTCCTAAAGTGTGACCTCTTACATCAATCTATAGGATATTTCGATTATAAAAATTGATGCAATGCAACATCATTTCTCAGTTTTCTTTAGGTAGGGGAATAACCCCTAACTACGTCTTTGATACTCAAAAGAATCCTTAGGTAATTCCTTTGTGAACATGTCAACTATTTGTTCCTTTGTGTTCGCATATTCTCACCTCACTTCTTTGTCTTGTACCAACTCTCTCAAGTTATGATACTTAATATCAATATGCTTAGTCTTTGTGTACATCATAGGAGTCTTTGATATGTTTATAGAAATTGTATTATAAGAATATATCACCACAGGTTGAGTGATCTCTTCCTTCAACCATTCAACAATTTCATGATCCACACAATGTTAGAACAATTCATTGTTGTAGCAACACATTCATCCTTTGTTGTGGATTGTGAAATATAGTTCTACTTCTTGCTTGTCCATGAAATGAATCTTCTTCCTAAAAAGAATACTCCTCCGCTTGTACTTTTTCTATCATCAATATTACCCATGGATTCAGCATTTGTATAAACCTTCAATTCAAATCTGTCACTTTTCTTGTACCATATTTCATAGCCTTTTATTCCTTTTAGATATGTCACTATCCTTTTCACTGCCATTATATGATTTTCTTTGGGATTGGCAGAGAATGTAGCAATAATTACAAGTCCTAATACAATGCCAAGTCTTCCATGTACAATCCAATCATTGACCTATATAATGTTTGATTCACCTTAGTTGAATCATCATTCTTTGGCAATTTATGTCCAGTCACCATAGGTGTTCAAACTACTCTTGAGTCTTCCAATCCAAATGTCTTCAAAATCTCCTTGACATACTTGGATTGAGTAATGTCAATCCCTTTCTTTATTTGATAAACTTGCAATCCAACAAGAATTTTATCTCTCCAAACATTGACATCTCAAATTCCCTCTTCATTTCATTAGCAAAAGATTTACATAATAAATCTTGTCCTCCAAGTACGATATCATTAACAAATTTTTTAGCTAGCACTAGCATACTTTCAGATCCACTTTTCAAGTACATATTTCCATTGTCACTAGTTCTTGCAAAATCAATTTTCACCAAATAATTATGTAATCTTTCATACCTTGTGGTTGGTTAGTATAATGACTCTATAACTAAGGATTGGACATCCTTCTTATAATGGCTTTGCATCTCAATAGTGCCAAGTATCATACTAGAATAACACGCTAAACTCATTAAATTATTGACCAGGATGTAAACTTGACATAATTCCTACAATATATATTCTCTTATCCATCTAATATGTCATTGTAACCATGCAAAAAAAATGTTGAATAAATACTAAGAAAGGGAATAAAATAACCTATCCTAGTACTCAGGAATAATGCTACAAGCATGAAACTAAACTATTTACTTATGCAGCAAAAAACAACCAAAATTTTTGTTACCATATGGTTGTAGGATTAAAAAAGTTCTAAAATTCTTCTATTCTATTAAAATGAAAGATTGATTCTTACCTAGCTATGAACTTAGTACACCTCTCGCATGAGCTCCTATGGAAGAATAAATGAATACCAACTTAGAGATTAAGAACTAAAAATATCATTTCATTTATGAGCAACAAATAAGTACATATAGTAGTAACATAATTGTATGTATCACTAATGTTGGATTCCAAGAGAATTCCACACAAAAAAACTAACTCAAGAATCTAAACTCTGTCTTATTTATTGTAAGACCCACACTAGTACCCTATTATAGATTTAATAAAATGAATGTGATTAGGAGTTAATTAGATTATGATGGACATTTTTGTTACTAATAATTATTTATGAGATCCTATTAGAGATTAAGAAGACTTTGGCTATTATAAGTGTAACAACCAGTAAATAACTTTAGATGGAATAACTAAGATCACTTGAAAATGAAACTCTATATGTTCAATCTAGGGACTCGATCAAAGAATTTGTAGAACTGTTTGCTAGCCAAATTAGGGAAGATGAATTAACATTTTCTCCTCTAAGAGATAACAATGAATTTAGGTTAAAATGACAAAATATTTATGATTACATTTAAAAATTGGGTTTAAAGTAAGATGACACAATTATGGAAACATTCTAACAATTTGAGGAATTAACCCTAGAAACTTACTCACAAACCCCTCATAATGTGATAAAGGGATATTGCTAGGAATTTCGATATGTTTAACTTGATTGAAAGGATACTAGTGAACAAGTCTGCATTTTAGTGATTTTAACTTAAGACATATATACTAAAATCTATTTCATACATTTTGATCATTTAATGATTATAAGAATGGTGATAGTACTTAGAACGGTAATTTCGTTATGATAAGAAAGATAAATGTTGATACCCATAGGTTGATATTGCAATGTTTTGAATATGAATAAAATGAAAGTTAATTATATGTGTACTTAGATGAAAGTCAAATGAATATGACATTTTAATGTTTCTTTTTATAGTATTTAGAATGGAAATGATTAGATGAAGTTAAATGTACATGTTAACATGAATTATGAGACTTTGGATTTATTTTGCACTTTATATTATTTTATTGGGCTAATAATGTTTAAGTTGAGTGTACAGGAAAGTTGAACCATGGAGATAATTGGGGGAAACAAGGTTCAATCTTATGTGAACACGGTAAAGCCAAGGTGAATCTTGGAAGATTCCAAACCTTGTTGTATTGTGTTTATTTTGCAAAGTGATTGTGCATGAGTATTATAGTCAGAGAGCATGATTAATTAGAGACATGTCATCGTGATGTGAAAAGTGTTTTAATGTGTGTGTGTTATTTGGCACTTGTGTTGTCTATGTGTAAACGACATGTCATATAGGATTCTTTGGCATGAAGTCACTTAACCTAAATTTAATCCTCATTGTGAAATTAACCTAACCCACCTTGGAGAGTGTTAGAATGACTTACTTTCATGATGGTATTCAAATTAAAATTTGATGAGAACTTTAGAGAGACTTAAAGTGGTTCCCTTGTGTTATTTTGGTGAAAATACGTCACCCACATGGTAGTAGTATGAGTTGGGGGTATAAATATAGGCATAAGTTGGACTAGGGGACATAGGAGACCCTTTAAATTAGTCATTTTCAAACCAATTCGAAAATGAGAGTGTCACATGATCTTTTTCCTCACCCCATCACTTGGTTAAGTTCCTATTGGAAGAAGGGTACAAGGGGTAAGAAGGGTAGGTGGGGATGGAAGTGGGGGTCTTTTTAGGGAGCTTGTACCAAATTTTGGAGTTATCCACCCACTCTCTCATGGAGAGACAGAGAAGGTTTTGGAAGAAGAAGCTTAGAGGCCAAGGAAGGGAAGAGATCTTCATCACCATTCCATAGCCATAGCTTGTAAGGAGGTTAGTGCTTCATGCCATGCTTTCTTCATTTCATGTAGTTTAAAATTGGTAATTGTAAGTGCTTCTTGTAGGTTTATGTGAGTGATATGGTATCATGTATTGTCTTGAAATCCTTGTGTTGTGATTGTGTATATTGTTTCATGAATTTTCTTGGAGTTTCTTTTAGGTTTCCTTGTTTGGATTGAATGTTGAAATTTGTTCATGGGTGTGAAGGCTTCACTCACCCTTGGGAGGGAAAAGAAAGCCTTTGGTGAAGGGGTTAGTTGGGCTTGAGATGTAGTTGAGAACCTTGGAGTATGGGCTCCATTGTATGCCTTATTCATTCATAATTTTCTTTGGGTAATAAGGAGAATGATGGTGTAGTAAGAAGGTTTATGAAGTATGGGATTCCAAGGATGCTCTAGTTGATGGTAGTATGATTGGAGGATGTTTGTGAGAGCCCCAAAAGGGCATGAAATTTGTTGTTGTGACAAAGCCCTAAAAGGACATGAAAATTGTGTTACAGATTTGGTATGTTATGGTAAGTCTCCTAATTGAAAGCCCACCTTCACCCAATGTTTATGATTCCATCTGTGAATCATTGTGCAAGCCTTGGTTGGGGATTATAAATGTGATGTTAAATTGAGATATTCATGTTAGTTCTTGTTAATGTGATGATGTTTGAGTGTATCCCGGTTGAGCCTTGTTTCCCCTAGTGTGGGGGTGGTCTACTTGAGGCCTAGGTTGGGAGGTGAGCCTCCATGGTTCCCCATATTGTTTCTCTTGTGCAGGTATTTGTTTCAGGAGTTTGGGAGGTTTGTTATTATGAAGTTCATTCCTTGCATAGGGGAAAATCATTATTTTTGTGTAGAAAATGGAGAGATAAACCCACATGTTATGTTTAACAAAATGTATTGTAAGAGTGCAATGATTGTCTTCTGATCATATGTTGATAGAAAGAGAAAGATTTCAGTAATGTATTGTTCATACAGTCCTCCCACTGTGTTAAACTAGATATGGTCATTCCAACACCCTTGTTCATGCTTGATTTTGTGATCAAAGTAAAATGGGAAGGAACATGTAGGAGAGATTTTGTTGTGATGATGTTGTCATTTCTGCACTTAAATATTGAAATGTGTTGAAGGAAATAATCTTGTGTCATGATATATCATTGAGGATGAATTGAACAATTATCTCCTTGATATTTATTGTCTCCTCTATTACATGAGAATACTCTAGTTGCTTGAAGTTTAGTGTTGAAATAGGAGTAGTTATAAAGTTGCAATTGATAGTAATAGTTTTTGAAGATAGCTTAATTTCATGGAGATTGATGACATGAAGTATTTGATTATTTGATTCAATAAAATTCTAGAGATCCATTCTGAAATATGATTTCATTAGAAATATGATGGTTTGATTTATGAATGATAATTTGTTAGATTAGGAAATGTTAATGTATGGTGCAATTATAAACCAACACCAATTCAATTTTTAATAGTTATTGAGAATGCATGGAAGAAGCTAGTTAAATAGAAAAGTTTAAATGAAACCTAAAAGTGTATGTTTACATTCTGGAAAATGTACAAAAAAAATTAAGAAATGACTCCTTTGATTACAGACAATAAAAAAATAGACTTGAAATAAAATAATAAATTTGAATTGGCAAGCTAAAAGAAAGGAAATCAATTTTTAAATCTTCCATAATGAATAAATGTCAGACTTGGTCCTAGTCCATGATACGACCCTATGCAAGAAATATATACATATAATAATCAAGCAAAGAAAAAAAAAAGTTATAAACTTCTAAATTAACCTAACACAATAAATGGGAAAATTATATTGTATGCAAGCTAGTACCTATTATCTAAGCTTTGGAGCTAATGAATAGAATAAATTCATTATTTAACCCACCTAGCCGACCACTGTACTCACTCTCTTAAAACAAGAAATAAAATAAAATTAAAAATGTTAATTTCACACTTCAAGGCATTACATGCTTCTAGGAACATGTGAATAGACCCTTGCAAACTCATGTCATTTTTCTAACAAAAGTCAGAAAACTTACACCATGTCTTGGCACCTAGAAGATTTTGGGGATATGCATGGTACAATTTATTTAATACATCACCAGCCAACCACGCCTAGGGAGGAGCATAGGCATTGTAAAAAAAGGTGCAGGTCTGAAATGATAAGTAACCTTGTCCCATAATTACCTTGGGATCCCCACTTGCCAACCCTTTCTTTTATTAGAAAATAAGAAACTAACAAATGCAAGACTTTTTACCATTAAGAGGATAAGTGGCACGTGCCCCTATGAGGGGAAATTCGAAATTGGGAGGCAGACGTGGGATTAAAATTAAATAGGGTAGTTGGTAGGCTGAATGCATGTTGAAGATGGGTGTTAGAACATAGGAATTGCATAAGACTGATTTTAAACAATAAATTGGCATTTTGTGGCTAGTAAGTTAGTAAAGCTAGGACTAAATACAATTCATTAGTTAATATAGTTAAGTTTTATTGTTAGAAAAGAGAATCATTGTAGTTTATAATTTAGTTAATGACTTTTATTAGTAGATCAACATTAGTGTTAAGAGTGTTAGTTAAGTTAGTTAATGATAATAATTTTAGATAGGAAGTTGTTAGATGAATATTTTTAGAGGTAAGATAGTAAGAAGAAATAGTAATATGGTATAATTTACTAAAAATAATTAATTAAATAGGTAATTAATTAAAAATAAAATTTGATTGAGTATTAACAATTAACTAAAGGCCTTGCTAGTGGATCTTGCTAGTAACTTACCAACGTGATCAAATTCAAAGAATTAGGATTATCAGGAAGAATGGTGTTAAGTTGGTAAGTAGTGTGACTTCTTCTTTTTGATTTAAAAGTGATTAATGGCTAGGTAGGAGACATTTATGTTAAATTGATAATTGAGATGGTTATTTCAGCCTCTCAAAATTTTAAAATAAAATAAAAATAAGAATAGGAGTGTAAATAGGAAGGATGGAATCCAGGAAAAATCAAGTTACAATGGACGAATGGAACAAAATAATAATAATAATAATAATTGGCAGTTGTGTGTATGCCATGTTCAAGTTAGGGCATGACATTTATAACATCAACATAAAACATAACTTCCTAAATCTAGGACCCTCCAACATCAGGGATATGACAATATTGAAGATACAAAACAATATCATTTAATATAGGAATAGGTTGTGCTTAGTTTGCACATGAATTTGGGAGTTCATGGCTTCTAGATCTACTCCATAATGATTGATAACCACTTTGACTCAACCCATAATAATAACCGTTGATAACTAAAAAGTCATGGGATCATTATGAACTCAAAACACTCAACCAATTTCTTATCAACACTTTTTCTTTTGGTGTTCACTTCTTCTTCCATTACTGCCTCGCCATTTCCTTGCAAAAGATTAGGGTGCACATGCAAAAATCACAATACATATCCAAGATAATATTCATAATAAGTTTTTTCTCATATTATATTTTCCCTTATCACATGGCTACAAGAAGAACTACCAAATCAATGCAACATAGAAAGATACATCATTCCATTCTATGTAACTGTATAATATATATAGCATATTCATCTAATCTTAGAATTGTCAAAGTGCACACACACACATAATAGCATAATTGTAAGTAGTTTGAATAAGTCCATCAAAAACTCATAAAGTTCCCAAGTCTTAGTGCCATAAAAACATATAAAAATATGAACCAAATAGGCCTTAAATTGGCCTCGTCACCATGCTCTAGGGGCTTGCTTCAAACCATATAATGCTTTGTGTAACTTACATACCATATTCCTCTTTCTAGGATCAAGAAATCCTTTAGGTTTGTTCAATGTAAAATTCTTCCTCTAAGATTCCATCTAGAAATGTAGTTTTGACATCCATTTAGTACACTTTTAATCCTTTATAAGAAATAAATACAAGCAAGGTTCTCACTCCTTCCAACCTTGCAATTGGGGAAATTTTTTTTGCAATAGTCAACCCCTTCTTTTTGTGCATATCCATTACAACATAGTCTTTCCTTGTTCCTTGTGACTTCACCTTTCTCCTTCAACTTTTTTTTGAAAATAGACTTAGTTCCAATCACATTCTTACCGTTTGGTCTTGGTACCACTATACAAGTCTTGTTTTATTCTCAATTTTCTCAATTTCTTCATTCATTTCTCATTCCCAATATTTATTCTCCAAATATTCTTTGGAAAATGTAGACTCAAATAACATGATAAGAATGTATCATTCTTTATTTTTCTTCTTGTCATGACTCCTAAATCTTTATCTCTAATGATTTGATCTGGTGCATGATGTCTTCTCACATAATTTGATGATATAGGTTCATGTTTTCTTTCTTCTTTTTGTTGTTCACTAGATTCATCTTGTTCATCTTCTTTAATTGTTCCTAGCTACAACTTGGCTTCCTCTATCTAATGGTCAAAAATATTTGTTTGTGACTTGGCTTCTAGAGCCTGATGCTCTAAAGTCTATTGATGCTCGATCAAACTCTTTTGCAAAAAATCAATAGTGCATGGTTTTTTTTGCATTCTTCTTCATTCTTCTATGCAAAGCAATCAACTCTAACATTTTCACTTCCCACAAAAAAATTTAGTGTTAGAATTCAAACACATGTAAGCTTTTCTCTTAGTGGAATAACCTAGAAATATACTTCCATCACTCTTTTCATCAATTTTTCCTTCTCTTGCATTTTTCAATATGTAACACTTGCTTCCAAAAACTTTGAAATAATTCACATTAGGTGCATAGCCATTCCAAAGTTCAAAAGGTGGTTTGTTTGTACCTTTCTTCACTTGAACTTCATTGACAGTGTAAACTGCAATACTTATGACTTCTTCTCCAATACTTCTATGAAACATTCTTCTCCATCACCCATGTTCTAGCATTGTCCACAAATAATCTATTTCTTCCTTCAAAAATATCATTCTGTGGTGGAGTCCTTGGTGCACTCATTTGTCTCTTGATTTCTTTGTCTTTATATAATATGTTGAAATCATGTCAGATGAATTTTCCTCCTCTATCTAATCTCAAACACTTCAGATTCTTTTTTTCTTCTTTTTCAACTCCAGCCAAATACCACTTAAACATTTGAAAAGCATTAGATTTTTCCTTAAGAAATGTCACAATCACCATTCTAGATAGGTCATTAAAAAATAGAATGAAATATTTGTCACCATAATATCTTTTCACTCTAATAGGACCGCATAAGTCAATATGAACCAATTCCAAAATATCACCAGAAGAATAGATCTTTCTCTTGAAACTAGACTTTTTCATTTTACCCATTTGATACTATTTTCTGATCACTTTATCAAGTTTTCTTAATCTTGGTAACCCTCTAACTGTTTTCATATTACTAATGCTTAAAAAATTATCAAATTTCACATGACATAACCTCTTATGGCATAACCAAACATCTTCACATCGTGAAAATAGAAAAGAATCTTCAGGTAGGTCTAGATAAAATAAATTACATCTTGTTTTCTCTCCACTTCCAATTAGTCAACCAGTAGCATTGTAGATATTTGACTTCTTGTTTTGGAATTCAACTATGTAGGTTCAATTTTTCATTTGTATATTTCAAACCATCAACCCAATATGCATTGTCACATCTAGTCTTATCATTTACTATAATTGATCCTTTACCTTTCACATAACATGGTGCATGATTTTGTTATAATGGAAAGTGGAAGTGAGAGTGGGAGTGGAAAGGGAAGAGGACAAGGAAATGTGACTTTTTAAAATTTGAAACTTGTCCTGGGTGGGATTCCTTGGGGAGGTGGGAATCAGAAGCCTAGAACATGGGAGGGGGAAGCAAAGTGTCAGGAATCAACAGGAATAAGAGATGTCACAGAGAATGGTGATGGGGACCCATGTGACAAGAACAAAGGTCCAAATAAGCCAGTCTCAACACCCAAGGTGGATTGGTTAGGGGCTCTCTCGAAAAAATGGTCCTCTTTTTGGATTCAAACCTACTAGTAAGTCTTCTTTTACACCAGTTAAAATTTTTCATAGCCTGAAGAAGGGTTCTTGTGTGATTTCTATTTCAAAAAAATTGCTAGATCATGGTATTGCATCAATGGCTTCCACCTTGATGGGAAAGTTTATTGGGCAAAGGCTAAACATAGACATTGTTCAATCTTTCACTAAGAAGAAATGGCACCTTAAAGGATAGGTCAATGTTATAGTGATGGAAAAAGGATTCATGTCTTTTGATGGCTAACACCTTTTGTGAAGGGGCTTGAAGTATAGGCCACTTAACCTTGGTGCTCTAGAAGTGGTCTTTAAAGCTATATTTGAATGACTCATTCTTTGTGCAAGCACCTATTTGGGTAAGACTTCTGGAGTTGCCTTTGGAGTTCTAGAATGAAGATGTGTTTGTGGGCCTGGCAAAATCTTTTGGTGAGATCTTGTTAATAGACCCAATAATGGCTTCCAGAAGTAAGCTTACAGATGCCAGTTCCTTTTTCTTTTTTTCATTGTCTAAAATCTAGGCATAAGGTGAACCAATGCCCAAAGGCTAAAGCTATAAAGAAAAGGACTCCAATGCTTTCCAAGCCAAGTAAGGAGAAAAAGATCTAGAAGAAAAATGATCATAAGGAAGGCTAGGTAACCCAAATGATTTCAGTGGAGGAACCTATAAAAGGAGGTAATAAATAGGCCTAGATTGAACCAAAGGTAGACAAGAAAGTGGATAAGGTCTTGTCTAAACCAAAGATTATTTAGGTGGAAGACCCAATTAAGATAGTGGAAGGCCTTGCTAAAGGAGCTAATTTTCTAGACCATAGCAAAACAAATGAAGACAAGATAGGGGAAAAGGTTGTGCCTAGATCTATGTTCTCTGATGGAAAGGAGGTGGACTCCCAAGCCAAGCTGGCTACTTTGGCTTCATCTCAAGAGGAGAGGAAGGAGATCAAGACAAAGTCTCAAAATATTACTATGTTAGATTCTTGAATTAATGAAGGGGAGTTAAAAGAAGTACCTCTATGCTCCATGTAATCTAGAAAAAATATTTGAGAAGGATAACTCCTTTTTTCTAGCTAAGATGGAAAGGGTTGAGGATTGAATGAAGGATAATGAAGGAAAGCCTAAAAATAAAAGCAACTAGGAGCCATCCTCGATTTCTCTAACTTAGACCAAAAGTTAGGGTAGGCAAGATATGGGAAGGAGATCTAGGTTTTTGAATGTGGGAAGGAGGTCTAGGTCAGCAGGAAGAGGGACAATTAGCCAAGTCATACAAGATGAGGTGAGAAGAAGCTTGGCAAATGGGAGCCAAACAACTATTTTGGAGTGTACCTAAAATTTGAAATGAAGATAATTTATTTGAATATTAGGGGCCTAAATGGGGCTCATAAGAAGGAAATTCTTAGGAATATGATTAGAGACTAGAGACCTAATATTTTGATGATTCAAGAAACAAAGATGAAGATGGAGATACTTGGTAGGAATTCCTTTACCAAAAATATGGTTGGTGAGGCTTCAAACTCTAAAGGAGTTGTGGGGGCTTGCTTACTCTATTTAACAATAAATAGTTTAGATTTACCTCCTTGTACAATGATGGAAATATTCTCTTTTGTAAAGTCCACCATTTGCATTCTAATGATTTTTTGTTCCTTCTGAATGTCTATGCCCCTAGTACCAAAAGAGAAAGGAAGAATTATTGGACTAAGATTTCTAATGTGGTTCAAGCTGGTAATTTGAAAAAAGGTATCATTATGGGGTATTTCAATGCTCCTCTAATGGATGAGGAGAAATTCAGAGGGTTGGCCCCATATTGGGAATGCAATATGGATCTTTCCAATTTTATCAATAGTCTAGCTTTGTCGGATGTGGATCTTTTGGGTGGGTCTTATACTTGGTCCAATAAAAGAATTGGCAATGATTGTATTTAGGTTTGGTTAAATAGAGCTCTTATTTCTCTGGAACAACTAAATTATTTTTCTTGTAAGTTGTCCTTGTTACCAAGAATTGGTTTTGATCATTCCCCAATATCCCTCTTGGTTATCTCTCTTGAACCTAGGAGGAACTTCCCTTTTTGGTTTGAAAAGATGTGGATTTCCCATCCTGATTTATTGAATAAAATATGCTATTGGTGGGATGTGAAATTTTATGGTACAAATATGTTTAGAGTTTTCAAGAAGTTAAGTAATGTGAAATAGATGATTAAAGTCTAGAACAAGATAGATTTTGGCCATATTTTCCAAGATAAAGAGGAGTTTTCTATGAAGCTCACTTCAACTTAGGAAACAATACATCAAGAAGGGTATAATGATTTGAATAGGGATTTTGAGATCACTATCTTGACTAACTTGCATAATATTATAAGTAAAGAAGAGAAGTTTTGGAAGAAAATATCAAGAATCAATTGGCTTAAAGAAGGAGATCAAAACACTAGGTTTTTCCATATTTCTACTCTCAGGCATAGAGCAAATAACAGAATAGAAAGTTTTAAAAAGGGGCAAGGTCTTTTGACTAGAGAGAATGATATTTTTTCTGAGGTTGTCTCTTATTTCTCTTCCCTTCTATCTTGGGATCCCTTGCTATCAGAGGTTGATCAAAATGAAATTGTTTCTTGTCTTCCATAGGTTATTCAACCTCATCATAACAAATTGTTGAGGGCAATCCCAAAAGAGCAAGAAGTAAAAGAAGCTTTGTTTTCTTTGTCTATCAATAAATCTCTTGGCCCATATGGCTTTTTGGCATTTTTTTTTCAAACTTATTGGGAGGTGGTCAAGGAAGATGTGGTGAAGGTTGTTCAAGAATTTTTTGGAGCCAGAAGCATTCTTAAAGAGATCAATTCAACCTTCTCAGTCCTCATTCTTAAAGTTCATGGGGTTGACTCGTTGGATAAATTTAGACCTATAAGTCTCTGTAACTCCTTTTACAAGATTATCTCTAAGGTGCTAACTTCTAGAATCCTTAATATCCTCCCTTTGATTATATCTTAGCAACAAACAGGCTTTCTCCTAGGAAGAAAGATATTGGATTTAATCATGATGGTTCAAGAGGTGATTCACTCCACGGAAGTAGGAAAAAGAGAACGTATGCTTCTTAAGATGGATATTTCTAAAGCTTATGATCAGGTAGACTAGTCTTTCCTTGGTAAGGTGCTTCAAGCTTTTGGCTTTGATCAAAAAGTATGTAAGCTTATATCTCAGCTCATCTCTACTTCTTCTCTTGCAATCTTGGTAAATGAGGCTCCCTTAGACTTTTCTAAACCTTTGAGAGGATTAAGATAGGGGGACCCTCTCTCCTATTTTTTTTATTATTATGGTTGAATGTATTGGAAGGTTGATTGAGAAGAACAAACTTGAAGGGGAACTTAAAGGGTTAAAGCCATCTTCGAGGAGTGCTTCTTTTTCTCATCAACAATTCATAGATGATAGTATTATGGGAGGAGAGGCATCTGTTAAAGAGGCAAAAGTGATGAAGGATATTCTAGATAAGTATATCAGAGGTTCAAGACAACTTATAATTTGGGAGAAAAGATCTATTTTCTTCATTAATACTCCATAAGATAGACAAAAGAAATTTGTGAGGATTCTTGGGTGTGGAGTGGGGAAGCTCCCTTCTATCTATCTTGGTCTCCCAATGGGTACAAAACCTCCTAATTCTTTCTGGAATGGGATTCTTGAAAGGTTCAATAAGAAGCTGGTGGGATGGAAAGGGGCTTCTCTTAGTCAAGCAGGCAATGTCTCTTGGTTAAATCCACTCTTCAAAATCTCCCAATGTATGCCCTCAGTCTTTTCAAGATTTTGGTAAAGTTTGCTAACAAAATGTAAAAGATCTAGATAGATTTTATTTGGTCTAGTCTTGAGGGTCAGAAAAGATATCCTTTTGTGGCCTAGGATAATGTTTGTCTTCTTAAGTGCTATAGGGGCCTGGGTATTAGGAAATTAAAGCATCTAAATAAGGCTTTTCTAGCAAAATAGATTTGGCATATTTTTAATAGTACAAGGGAATGGAGAGATATTTTTGTAAAGAAGTATGTGAGAAGTCCTTCTATTCAATTCTTTCTCAATAGTGAAGACATCCTAAATGGGTCTATTATATCGAATGGTATCCTTAAGGCAAGGAACCTAGCCAAAGCTAAGACTAAGTGAAAAGTGGGCAATGGTGATGATATTCTCTTCTGGCAGGGTAATTTGTTGTTTCAAGGACCCATTATAAATAATCCTACCTTTGAAAACTGGTCTAATACTTGTATTAGGCAATATAGTTTGAAAGTTAGTAATTATAGATCTGACTAGGGTGGAGAGACTTGTCTCTAATCTCTGATGATCTTAAACTAGTAATAGTAATGCTCAATTCAATGAATCTTAATAACAAGAGGGATGAATTAATATGGGGTGATAATCCTAATGGTTGTTACTTGGTTGCTTCAAGTTACTATTCTCTTTGGAGCTTGAAAGAGAAGCCTCCTTGGGAAAAATCCCAGTTATCTAGTCTTACCCCAAAGATTAACATTTTTTTCTAGTTGGCTTTACAAGACAAAATTCTTACCCAGGAAAACTTAATTAAAAGAGGACATTATATGCTTGATAGATGTATTCTATGAAAACATGAAATGGAATTGGCTAACCATATGTTTATCAATTTTCATTACTCAAGGGAGGTATGGGATAGCTTAACTAAGAACATCAAGGTGAGTTGGTGTAAGCCAAGTAATTTCTATATTTATTTTGTCAATGTAATAGTATGTTCAAAGCCACAAATATGCACAAATTAAGTACTTGGACTTTGCCTCATCTATGTTGGGGTATCTAGAAGGAAAGAAATAATAGGATATTCAGAGATAGAGAGGAACCTGCTTCTATTCTAGTAGAAAAGATTAATAGAATCATGAAGGAAAATTTCTAAATAAGAAAGGGGGGAGCTATTGAAAATGGTGGAAATAAGAAGGAGAAAGACAAGGATAGGAGGATAGAAAGATAGGAGGTGAAATGGTTGCTCCCCCAAAGGGATGGCATAAAGAAAATGTTGATGGTGCAGCTAAGGGAAACTGTGGATCTTCAGGTTGTGGTGGCATCATTAGAAATAGCTATGGTGAAGGGGTGGTAGCTTTTTCCCATCCTTTGGGTAATCAAACAAACCATTATGTAGAGGCTAGTGCCACTCACAACAATATGAAACTGGCTTCGGACAAAGAAATTCAAAAATTATGGTTAGAAGGGGATTCTAATAACATCATAAGATCTATTAAAGGGATCACCCAACCATCATGGTCCATAGCAAATATCATTGAAGAGACCCATTCCTTTCTTGGCAATTTTGAAAATGTTCACATCACCCATGAA
This sequence comes from Cupressus sempervirens, assembly GCA_028749045.1. Lineage (NCBI taxonomy): Eukaryota > Viridiplantae > Streptophyta > Pinopsida > Cupressales > Cupressaceae > Cupressus > Cupressus sempervirens. The sequence continues at coordinate 291,870,218 of CM053785.1, read as the reverse complement.
TACAGGGAGGAAAATTCCATGGAAAATTGGTTTTCCAATGAAGTTGTTAGGCAAGACAAGGTGATGATTTGGAATTTGGGTGGGAATATTCTGGTAGAAGTGAAAATCCTTATAGAGCTAGACAAAATCCACATAGGTACAGTGGATATCTATGTGTAATTATGGTAATAAATGTAAGTTTGGGTTAGAGTATTTATAATTGTGGCATTTGCAAAAACTACAATCTGATGAGGTTATTAGTGTCAAATTGATAGGTTTATTAGGTCAATTTATTTCCCCTCTCCTATCATTTCTAGGGTAAAGAAAGACATTTCGGTGATATTCAAAGAGGTAGACATCAATGTTTTCAAAGGCTTGAGAAGCGTTACCAAAGGTTCCTATTTATGAGAATAGATAGTTTGGAAATGGTGGGAGAAAGAAGCAGGAAGGAGCCTATTGGTGATGTAGATAAATGGAAAGAGAGGACTAAAGTCTAGGAAAATTGGTGAAGGGTGGTAGAGACAACTATATTGCTAAACTCCATGGTTTTGACCCTATGATCACCAATAGTATATTGAATTCTTGAAAGGATGGAAGGGTTAAGGTGGATGGGGTTTCATTTTAGATCACAAAGGAAGTCATTGCATTGGTCACTAAAATTTTAGCAGAGGGGCTAAAGTTCTACAGAGACAAGAAGGTGTCAGTGAATTTTGTTAGGGATTTTGCAAAGAATATAGAGGAGAGAAATGAACTGGTGAAGTGTGATACTTACTATGAAATGGTCTCAATCAAAAAACTGTGGAGGTTCATAGGCCATAATGAGTACATTACTTTTGACACTAGATTTGATAGAGTAAGAACACACCATTTTGTTTTGCTCAATCACTTTCATTATGGTGTCAAGATCTCTTTCCCTTTCTATTTGTATACTTCAATGTGTAATTTTAGTTTTTGGGGAAAAGTAAAAAATTTGCTATGAATCCATCCCTGCATGAGGGGTTATTGCTTCTCATTTATGAGCATTTCAAGGCTCAGACCATAAGCAAGACCCCCCTGCACGGTGCGAAAGCTACTGTGGACACAGGAAGCTCTAGTTTCTCATTTGATATAGAAGAAGTCCAAAGTATAAGCTTGAAGGGAGATGAGATCATGTCATATGATAAGAAAGCCAAGGTTTCAGAGAAGAAATCACCCTCAACAATCAAAACCCCATGCAGGAGGAGCCTGAGAGGGCACAGGTCTAAAGCTTCAAGCTAGGATGATGAAGACTACAATGAGGAAGGAGAGGATATCAAAACAAATGATAAGGATGAAGAGGAGGCAGATATTATGAAAGAGGAGTTGGTGGCCAAAAAATAGAGGAGGTTTATGGAGAAGGAAATAGAGGGGATTTTGGATTCAAGATCGAATATCTCTTCTATTCCTCTCTCCCCTATTCATCCTTAGGAACAGGACAAGGAAAAGAAAGATGGTGAAGGAGGAGACGTGGTAATAAAGGAACCTCCAAAATGGGTATTGTTAGAGAGACTGTGAATCCCCAAATTCTAGAAGAAAAACAAGGGCAACTTCAGTTCAAGGAACTCATTGATCCAACAATGGTGGCTATTATGGATAATGCTAGGGAAACTAGCATGAATTTACTAAAAAATTCAAGAAATAATATGATTGACAATTTTAGGTCAATCAAATGGCTTTATCACGAACTAGAAGAGGCTAGAGATAAAATTGGTAATCTGGAAAATAATAGGAAGATGCCAGAATGTGGAAATTTGAATGTTCATGGGGATCATCTTAGTTTGGTTGAGAAGACAATCCAGACCTTGGAAAACTACAATCATAATTTGGCAAATCAAATGATTTCCATCTTGACCTCCATCAATGATAATAGTATGTCCCTGACTAGAATTCTAAAAGCTAGAGGTCTTTTGGATGAGAAGGAAGATAAGGAATGAGATAAAGCCAAAATGGAAGAGGATGTTACTACCAACATAACCTTTAGCAGCTTGGATTGGGAAGGTCAGATGAAACAAGAGTAGATGGCTAAAGAGATTCTCAAAGATTATGAAGTAGTGGAAACAATGCATGAGCTAGAGAGAAAGATAGAGGATTAACTTAGGTTTTTCTTTTCCTATCTTTTGGACTTTTTTACTACTATTGCTTATTAGTTAGTTGGCTTTTTTGTATATCTATTAAACTAGCTCTTTGGTTGGCTTTTGGAGTTTGGTTGGGCTTTATTTGCTTATTATTAGTTTCTTATTATGTATTAACTGGCCCTTTGGTTGGTTTTTGGACTTTGGCTGGGCTTTTTATGCTTATTATCAACCACTTGTTATGTTTTAACTTTCAGATTTTAGGATCTCAGTAAAACCTATTTATCTTATCAAAAACATGGTGCATCATTTCTAAACTTAACACTACTTCCATTATAATTTTCTAGCTTATCAAACTTACTTGTACCACTAGTCATTTGATGTGAGCAACTACTATCAATTATCCATTTATCATTCTTTCTCATGAAATCAATATAATTTTCTCATCTTCATCATAACCATCTTTGATTACAACATAAACAACTTCTTCATCATGATCATCAAAATTACTATCAAAACCATCTTCTTCACCAAGATAGCAAGATTTCTTACCTTTATCTTTGTAGCCTTTTTAATCTTTTTTTCTCTATTGTCTCTCTTTCCTTTACTTTTGAATTCTTTCCTTTCGTCCTCATCTATGACAAGATATGTTGCATCAATATGACCAACTTTGTTACAAGTAAAATAGATAATTAGGTGTTTACCTTTGTATTTTCCTTTTCTATTAGCATTAATGTTGATGATATTACATTGGGGGAGTATCCTAAGCTTTGGAGAGTATTGAATGTTTCATACATGACTAGATTTTTCATTAATGTCAACATAGTAGTAATTCTATAAAGACTAGAAGAATTGAAATTAGTAATCTTATGATGCATAGAAGTTAAGGAAGTTTTAGATGATGCACAGTGGAGGACACATTCCCAAGGCTGTCCTAATGATGTTTTAAAGAGGAAAAAGTCTAAGTAAATGGTGTATAGAAGTTACACTTAATTTACTGGAAGCATTGTAGAAACAAAGCATTGGAAAACAAAGTGTTGATGATCTATCACTATCTTTCATCTGAGACATAATGAAGAGATGCACAATTACACAGTGAAAGAGGATAGTCATTTGATGATGCCAACATGTGTGCAAGACATATTTTCATAGGTGTGAAGTTTTGTATAGACTATGAGCCAACAATGTTGTTATAATTGTAAAATAATGAACTATCTTATTTTAATTAATTGGGAAAGCCTCAAGGCTGACTAAGGAATTGTTATGAAGATAAGGTATAAAGGAAATTTGTTTTCCTTTCTTATGGAGAGATCTTGATTTAGAGGATCAAGTGGAGTGTGAAGTATTAGTGTGCAATGTGAGAAGGATCAAAAATGCTTGTTGAATGCATATAAGTGATCTAAGGGATCATTGGATATGTAGTATGAGATTTGGTTACCATATCTGAAGGATAAAAAGTTTGGTTGACAGGATAGAGTTAGGGGAAGGAAGTACATTTTGGTTCTATTATTCTATAAGGAATAATATAGACATCATTTGGACAGTGGATCATTTGATGTTAAACTTGAAGTTGTTTGGGTAGTGGGTCCACCTATCATCCACAACTCCTAACAGGGTTAGAATCTCCTAACAAGTATTCAAAGTCTCCTAATACGGACTCATATGTATTGAATGTTGTAATAGACTCCTAATAGCATCTATCCTCTAACAAGGAATATTTATATTAGTATATCATCTTGTGGGTACCATCCCCACTAGGGTTTTCCCTTTGATCAAGGGTTTCCCTAGTTATCATATCTGGTGTTAATTGTGTATGAGTATCCTTTTGTGGTTTTAGTTAATATTACTCATTTGGTTAAGATTGTTTAAAGTTAATGATTTTTATAATAGTTGTATAACTGATCCACACCCCCACTCTTAGTTATATTAGTGGACTATATATTCTAACAATATCAGAGCATTAGGTCCTTGAAGATAAGGCTTAACAAATTTGGGAGATTGATGATGAATATGTTTAGGAAGGATAGTCTAAGATTTGATGGAGCCAATTATGATAGTTGGAAAGAAAAGATGAAGACTCATATACTATGCATGGGTCCAAGATATTGGCTTTTGACAAAATTTAAGAAGGGAATTGTTTAAGATTCAAAGCTAGAGGAATATAGTGAGGGAAAAAGAGATCTATTCACATGAGAGCCAGAGAAGCCCTACTATCAGCTCTTCCAAAGAATGAATAAAATTAGGTAAAGACATTTCAAACTTCTCATGAAATTTGGAAAGCATTAGAAGTTACTTCTAAAGGTGATAATCATGAAAAAAGAATGAAATTGTAAAATTGAATTTGTGCATCTCAAGATGCTAAGATGATGGAAGATGAATCCATAAAAAGTTATGTTGGTAGAATATTAGAAATTGTTGTAGGAATCTAGTCTCTTGGTGGAACTAAACAAGATGATGAGTTTATATGGAAGTTCTTGAAAATTTTATCAGTGCCATTCAAGAAAACAACTTAGATGATTCAGCTAGTAATGCCCTGCACCAAAGATTTCACAAAGGAAACATTGCTTGGAAGATTAGAATATGTAGAAGTAGAAATGAGATAGTCTAGATAATCAACTAGATTTGAGACATCTTTCAATGTTCTAAACATTCAACCTAATCTATCAAGAAGCACAAGCATAAGAGGAGACTTTTCCAATAGGAGCAAATTTGAAGAAGATAAAAATATTGAAGAAGGAATAGCTCTTTCGGTAAGAAGAGAGAAAGATGGTAAGAAAATATTTAAGTGTTGGACTTGTGTTGAATATGGTCATTATGCATCTAAATTTCCTAACAGAGAGAAAAAATTTAGAAGAAAATTTAAGCCTAGAAGAGATAAGGATAGAAATTGTTTATATACTAATGAGGACAAAGAATATGATGAAAAATATCAAAGTGAAAGTATGATGAATTAAGATTTTTGGCTATTAAGGAAGATAATCTTGATAGAGCAATTAGAGCAGAGAGAGCTCTACTTACCCAATTTGAGAAGAAATTAGATTGGATAAATGATAGTGGATTTTCACATCACATGATTGGTGATATGAACAAATTTTTCAAGTTCATAAATCATGATGGAGGTATTGTTAGAGTTGTTAACAATGTAGCCTTTCATATTATAGGGATTGGATCTATTACTCTTGATGGTAAAACTAACACTAATGATGTTTACTTTTTTGATGGTTTGAAGCATAATTAGTTAAGTGTTGGATAGTTGGTAGACAAGGGATATATGTTGTAGTTCATAGAGAAGACTTACATTATCAAAGAAAAAGATGGTAAGATGATTGGTATTAGAAGCAAATCCAAAGGTAATGTATTTCAATTGAATCCTACTAAATAACATGCTTGGTTGAAAAGGTTATAATAGTTGGTTATGGCATAGGATATTTTGTCATATAAACTTTGATAATATTGTGAAAGTTAGTAGTACATTTGCAGTAAGAGATATGCCTAAGATTATTAAGCCTACTAATGTTATCTGCAAGGAATGTATTTTGGCTAAGTAGAGGAAAGTGTCTTTTCCTAGCAAGAAGTTCTCTACTACAGAGATATTGGAGATTGTCCACATAGATCTAAGTGGTCCTACAAGAACTAGAGGATTCTATGGTGAAAGGTACTTTATGAATTTTGTTAATGATTTCCTAAGATGATGTGCATAGCATTTCTTAAAAAGAAGTGTGAAGCTTTTGAGAAATTCAAGATATTTAAGAATAGAATTGAAAATGAATGTGGTGTCAAGATTAAGTGTTTGAGATCAGATAAAGGAGGAGATTTCATCTCTAGAGAGTTCAACATGTTATGTGAAGAGAATGGAATCAAAGAACAATTATCTTCACCTAAAACACCCAAATAGAATGGGATTATTGAAAGAAGGAACAAGTCAATAGTAGAAGCAACAATAGTGATGTTATTTGAGAATGATGCCTCAAAGAAATTTTAGAGAGAATAAATTAACACTATAGTATATACTCTAATTAAAATATAGATCAAAGAAAGGTATGAGAAAGACACCCTATGACTTATGGTTTGGTCACTCACCATCAGTCAAGTATTTTAAAATATTTGGAAGTGTTACATAAAGATAGATGATGATATTGGTGAGTTTGATCCTAGAAGCAATGAAGGGATATTTATTGGTTACTCATTGAAAAGTAAAGCATGTAAATGTTTCAAATATAGAACTAAGACAATAGTTAAGTGCACAAATGTAAGGATTGATGAAAAGTTTGGTACTAAAGAGAAGATGGTAGATTATAATTCTAATCAAGAAGAGAATAATTTTGGAATTGTTAGACAAAATTTTGTAGTTCCTTTTAAGACTAACAATGACTTGCAAAATGATGTATCTATTGATCATAGAGAAGAATAAAGATCTAAACCTAGGGAAGAGATAAGAGTTAAGATGTCAACTCCAACTTCCAATAGAAACATGACAAAGAATCACCCTCTAGAGAAAATAATTGGGATCAAGGATAAAGGTGTGATGAAAAGGAACAAAGTGAATGAGGAATTATGTCTAATTTCTCAAGTGGAACCTAAGAGCACATATGAGGCATGTAAGGAAGATCACTGGATGCACGCAATGAAAAAAGAACTAGATCAGATTGTGAAGAATGAGACATGGGAATTAGTTCCTAGATCTATAGACAAAAATGTTATAGGAACCAAATGGGTATTCAGAAATAAGATGAATGAGCAAGGAGAAGTTGTGAGAAACAAGGACAAACCTATTTGTAAAGGTTACTCACAACAAGAAAGCATAGATTATGAAGAAACATATGCACATGTGGCAAGAACGGAAGTAGTAAGGATGTTCTTGGTTTATGTAGCAAGTAAGAATTTCAAGGTTTATCAGATGGATGTCAAGTCAACTTTTTTGAATGGAGAACTTGAAGAAGAAGTCTACATTGAGTAACCTAATGGATTCCATCTAACAAAAGATAAATATTTTGTGTGCAGACTAAAGAAAGCATTGTATGGTTTGAAGCAAGCACCTAGAACTTGGTATGCAAGATTGGATAGGTATTTGTCTAAGCTTGGATTTATCAAAGGTACAACAGATGGTAATTTGTATTTAAGGAAAATTGATGATGGTTTATTTATCATTGTAGTATTTCTGGATGACATAATATTTGGAGTAAATGATAAATAAAATGATAAGTTTGCTAAAGAGATGAAATATGAATTTGAAATGAGCATGATAGGAGAAATGAAGTTTTTCCTAGGATTGTAGATTGCATAAAACAAATATGGGATATTTATTTCACAAAAAAAGTATCTAAAATATTTGTTGAAAATATTTGGTTTAGAAAGTTGCAAACTTGTTGGTACACCCATGATAACTAGTCAGAAGTTATCCAGTAAAGATGAAACACCTATAGTTGAGCAAGAAAAGTATAGATCTATGGTTGGAGGATTACAATATCAAACTCACACTAGACCAGATATAAATAGCCAGAAAAGTGTTGTAAGTTTTTTACCATAAACAACTCATGACCAACAACTAGAAGATTTCATATTGATGAAGAGGATTTGAGAAGATGACAATAGCAGCAACAATAGAGTATAGTTTGGTATTCTTGGAACTTAGATGTTTTTCATCTATGTTTTCATCAATTTCAAAGAGGGAGATTGTTAGCATGAATTTTGATGATAATACATTGGGGGAGTATCCTAAGCATTGGAGAGTATTGATATGTTTCATTCATGACTAGATTTTTCATTGATGTCAACATAGTAGTAATTTTGTAAAGACTAGAAGAATAATAGTCAGTAATCTTATGATGCATAGAAATTGAGGAAGTTTTAGATGATACATAGTGGAGGACATGTTCCTAAGGTTTTCTTGATGATGCGATTAAGAGGACTAAGTCTAAGTCAATGGTGTACAAAAGTTACACTTGAATTACTAGAAGTAGTGTAGAAATAGAGCATTGAAAAATAGAGTTCTGATGATCTATTGCTATCTTTCATCTAAGATGTAATGAAGAGATGCATAGTTACATAGTGATAGAGGATAGTCATATGATGATGCCAACATGTGTGCAAGACATGGAATTATTATGAAGATAAGTTATAAAGGAAAGTTTTTTTCCTTGCTTATGGAGAGATCTTGATTTAGAGGATTAAGTGGAATGTGAAGTATTAGTATGCATTTTAAGAAGGAGCAAAGTGCTTGATAAATGTGTATAAGTCATCCAAGGGATCATTAGATGTGTAATATGAGATCTAGTTATGAGATCTAAAGGAGAAAAGGTTTGATTGATAGGACAAAGAAAAAGGAAGGAAGTACATTTTAGTTGTATTATTCTACAAGGAATAATATAGAGATCATTTGGATAGTTGGTTCTTTGATATTAACCTTCAGGCTTTTTGGGCAATGGGTCCAGCTATCTTCCACAACTCCTAACAGGGTTAGAATCTCCTAACATGGATTCAAAGTCTCGTAATAGGAACTCATATGTATTGAATTTTGTAACAAACTCCTAATAGGGTCCATCCTCTAACAAGGAATATCTGTATTAGTACATCATCTTGTGGGTACCATCCCCACCATGGTTTTCGCTCTAATCAAGGGTTTCCTTAGTTAACATATTTGATGTTAATTGTGTATGAGTATCTTGTTGTAGTTTTAGTTAACATCACTCATTTGGTTAAGATATTTTAAAGTTAATGACTATGATAATATTTGTATAATTGATTCTCTAGGTAGTCTTCTGGCCAATAATGCTTCAAGCTCATCAAGATCATATCATATTTACTATCACTTTATACATACTTGCTCTTCTTCTTTCTCTTTGATCCATTAAGAGTTAGTTGTGCTTTAAATACAAATTGAAAACTAGTAGGTGAATAATTATCAAAATTTGACAATTCAAATGTAGTGAGTCTACCAACTAGACTATCAAATTTCAAATCATTACCAAGTATGCATCTCAACTCTTGTATTGTAGAAAATATAATAGCATAAACAAAAAGTAAAGTTCTCAATACCTTTCTTATCACATTCTCTATAGATATAATCCCTTTAGATCCTTTGATAGAATTCACCACTTCTTTGACTTGACCACAATACTATGCAATGGTCTCACCTTCTTTCATTCCCATATCATCACACTTATCTCTCAATACATCTTTGTCTCCTCCATAAATTTTTGCCAACTTTTCCCACATTTTCTTTGTAGTAGTGCAATATTTCACATCATCAAATTCATATAACTTATGGCTTTTGGAAGTTCAATCATCATTTGGTTGTGATCCTTCTTCTTTTTCATTTGTTCAACATTCACATGTCTAGGTACCTTAATGTATTTATCATTTAGTTAATATGATGTGGAATATCCAATACCAGATAAGTACAATCCCATCAATCTATTCCATACTTGGAAGTTCTCCTTGTTTAGTTTATATATCTCTCTCTTGTATGTCTTGATCTTTAGTTATAAGTCCTTCAAACTTTCCTTATAAGCACCACATCTCTAATACCAATTATTAGAATGATTTAAAATAACTAAGAGGGGGGAGTAAATCAGTTATCCTCAAGTCTAGATGTACTAATTCAACTTTTAAAAATCTAAAACAAGTTTACCAATCTCATAAAATAACTCATCCTATATAACATCTCATCAACAATTTAACATTATTTAACCCTCTATTCTATCTCTGAGTGTCAACTAACAGTAAAATAAACAACTGTAAAAATAGCATGCATAACGTAACATCCACAAATGTAAATAACACTTTGATACTAGGATTTAATGTGGAAACCCAATTTGGGAAAGACCACCAAAAATTCTAGCTAACACTATCTTACTATTCTGCTTTATCTCAATTTTCTAAATTTCTTCATTTGTTGCTCATTCCCAATCTTCATTCTCCAAATATTCTTTGAAAAATTTGGGCTCAAACTAACATGATAAGCATGTATCATTCTTCATTTGTATCCTTTTCATGACTCTTGAATCTTTATCTCTAATCATTTGATATGGTGCATGATGTCTTCTCACATAATTTGTTGATATAGGTTCAGGTCCTCTTTTTATTTTTCACTTGATTCACCTTGTTCATCTTCTTTAATCATCTCTGGCTACATCTTAGCTTCCTCTTTATGATGGTCTTCAGTCTCTACTTGTGACTTGGCTCCTCGATCTTGATGCTTGGAAGTCTATTGATGATCGATAGAACTCTTCTACAGAAACTCACCAGTGCCTAGCTATTGATCCTCAACAAACACCTTCTATGGTTTAGGTAAAATTCTAGGTTCACATTCATATATATAGACAAAATTTCTATAGTCTTTAGGTTCTTTCTTTCATTCTTCTATGCAAATTCATCAACTCTAACATTTTCACTTTCCACAATTTTGATAGTGTTAGAATTCAAACAATTGTAAGATTTTATCTTAGTGGAATAACCTAGAAATATACTTTCATCACTCTTTTCATCAAGCTTTCCTTCTCTTGCATCTTTCAATATGTAACACTTGCTTCCATTAACTTTGAAAGAATTCACATTAGGTGCATAGTCATTCCAAACTTTAAAAGGTGATTTGTTTGTACATTTCTTTGTTGAATGTATAAACTACAATACTTACAACTTCTCTCCAATACTCCTGTGAAACATTCTTCTCCATCATCCATGTTCTAGCATAGTCCATAATTGATCTATTTCTTATTTTAACTATATCATTTTGTGGTGGAGTCCTTGGTGCACTCATTTGTCTCTTGATTCCTTTGTCTTTGTAGAATATGTTGAAATCATGTGAGATGAGTTTACCTTCTCTATCTAATCTCAAACACTTCAAATTCTTATGTGTTTCTTTTTCAACTCTAGCCAAATACCACTTAAACATTTGAAATGCATCTAATGTTTCCTTAATAAATATCAAAATCACCATTTTAGAAAAGTCATCAACAAACAAAATGAAATATTTTTCAGCATAATATCTTTTCAATTCAATAAGACCACATAAGTTAGTATGAACCAACTCCAAAATATCACTACAAGAATAGATCTTTCTCTTAAAACTAGACTTTGTCATCTTACCCATTTGATATTGTTTTCACATCACTTTATCAAGTTTTCTTAATCTTTGTAACCCTCTATTGCATATTACTAATTCTTACCAAATTATCAATGTTCACATGGAATAGCCTCTTATGACATAACCAAACATCTTCACATCGTGAAAATAGAAAAGTATCTTGAGATAGGTCTAGATAAAATAAGTTACCTCTTATTTTCTTTCCACTTCCAATTAGTTCACCAGTAGCATCGTCAATCTTTCCCTTCTTGTTTTGGAATTCAAATTTGTAGCTTGAACTATTCAATTATGCCACACCCAAAAAGTATATTTCAAACCATCAATCCAATATGCATTTGAGAAACTAGTAGCACTTATCCATTTATCATTCTTACTCACTTGTGAAATCAATGCATTTTTCTCGTCTTCATCAAAATCATCTTTGATTGCAACATTATTACTATCAAAACCATCTTCTTCAACAATATAGCAAGATTTCTTACCTTCATCTTTGTAGTCTTTGTTACCTTTGTTGTCTCTATTGTCTCTCCTTCCTTTACTCTTGAATTTTCACCTTTCCTCCTCATCTATGTCAGGACATGTTGCATCAATATGACCAACTTTATTGCATGTAAAATAGATAATTGGGTGTTTACCTTTGTATTTTTCTTTTCCTTTAGGTAGTCTACTAGCCAATAATGCTTCAAGCTCATCAAGATCATCATCAAATTTACTGTCACTTTCTACATACTTGCTCTTCTTCTTTCTCTTGGTTCCATCAAGGGTTAGTTATGCTTTAAATAAAAGTTAAACTTAAACAAGTGAATAATTATCCAAATTTTCCAATTCAAATGTAGCAAGTCTACCAACTAGATTATCCCATGTCAGATCATTACCAGGTGCGCATCTCGACTCTTGTATTACAGAAACTCTAATAGCATAAACATGAAGTCAAGTTCTCAATACATTTCTTATCATAGTCTCTTTAGATATAATTCCTCTAGATCCTTTGATAGAATTCACCACTTCTTTGATTCGGCCAAAATATTATGCAATGGTATCACCTTCTTTCATTATCATATCATCACAGTTACCTCTCAAGCTTTATGTCTTATCTCTCAATACATTTTTTTCTCCTCCATGTATTTGTGCCAACTAGTCTGAAATTTTATTTGTAGTAGTTCAATATTTCACATCATCAAATACAAAATAACTTAGGGCTTCTTGAAGTTCAATCATCATTTGGTTGTGCTCCTACTTCTTTTTCATTTGTTCAACAGTCATAGGTCTAGGTACCTCAATGTATTCATTGTTCAGGTAATATGATGTGGAAAATCCAATACGAGATAAGTGGGCGAATGCACCAAGTTGTGGTGCCAAAAAGATGAAAAACAAATAAAATTTTAAAATTTCTAAAAGCACGCACACACTTTTTAAAAATTCTATAAATGGGTTGTAAACCCTTAGACCATTCCATTTTCCTTTTTTCTTTTTGTTTGTGCCTTCTTTCCCCTCAACAATGCACACATGGTTTGTAGAAGTTGAAGAATTTTCTCACTCTCCTCCTTAAAATGCCTCCTCATCACTAGAGATCAAGATCAAGATTGTCAAGTATGTTTTCTACTCTTCTTTTTGCATTGTTTTCTATGTTTTAGCAATTTTTTGTATATTTTTGCATTGTTTTCTATGGTTTTTTTAGTTTTGCTTCAAATTTGTTTATTTATTTAAAATGTCATTGGCTTCTTATCAAGAAATGTGAATAACCAACCACCAAATCCCCATCCTAATCAACAAAATCAAAATGAAAACCCTCTACAAGATCAAAATCAAAATCCTCCACAAGGTCAAAATCAAAACCCTCCACAAGAAGAGAAATAAATTCTGTAACCTCCACCAATTAAAAGACCTCCTCTTGGTACCCAAGACAATATAATGAATAAAATAGAAAGAGGTAAAAATGAATTAGAAGAAATCATTGGTAGGTTGAAAGCTTGTGGGAAAACTAATCCTATGAGAGCACAATTGGCATCCTCCCTTGAGTCCATTATGAGCCATGTAGCTTATGTTAGTAATCAGTTAGATATTTGGCATGTTAAGAAAGAAGAACAAAGAAGATATTATGCAAATAAATTATCCTATAAAGATGTATGAGAAAAGGACACAGTGAAAGGTAGCATATGTGCATTGTTTAAAAATCTTGGAGAACAAGACACTGTTAAACATAAACTAAAAGGTTCCCCATCCATTGGTGCATACATGACACAAGGAGGAAAGAAATAACTAGGGCCAAGGGCATACCCAACTATCCAAACCACCTTGCAGAGTTAACACAATGGAAGAAAACAACAGAGAACAACACCAAGGAGAGAGAGAGAATAAAATAATTTATTGATTCATCAAGTAATCAACATACATGCCAAGTTGTAAGGCCTTCTGGATTATGACCAGATACAAAATACATTCAAGATCCCTGATTTGGCTTCAAATTTTCATTTCCACACACATATGCATTCCACTTTCAAAACTCTCTAAGTTCCATTTTTAACCTAATCCTAAGCACTATATTTATACTTTCCAAAAAAACTTACATAAGATTCTAGAACATTACATCAAAGAAAGGCCGACCTCAAAATGGTCAACACTCATCCCTAGACAAGATCCTATAATTAAATTCATAAACCAAATTAAATGCAAAAGTAAGATCCAAATAAGAACCAAAACACAAACAACTTGGTTAAAGAAGGATCCAAGAATCAAAAAATATCAAGTTCAATTGGCACATGAAGGAACACTCAGCCAACACTAGACAACTCAGTAGCAACTGGAACTCGACAATAACTTGAACTCGATAGCAATTGGAACTTGGAAGCAACTAGAACTTAGTAGTAACTAGAACTTAGTAGCAATTGGAACTCAATGGTAATTGGAACTTGACAATAACAAGAAAAATGAACAAAAAAAAGTGCAGGAATACAAGACAACCCAAGATACTCCTGCATCAGACAACTAGGATTGAAAGAAATGATTTTCTTGAATCATGTAAGTGTCACAACCTGAGCTGAATCCAACTTAGATTGAGAAATCAATGTAGCATCTTCAACTGGTCTATTCTTCCACTTCACCAAATACTCATAGTAGTCTTTTCCTCTTGTGCTTTTACCAACTCTTTGATCCAATACATGTTCAACTTCTTCAATTTCTTCTTACGATAATCATCTAATACACCAACTTTATCATTTGACTCATGATACTTATACAAATCAACAAAATTGAATATAAGAGATATATCCATATCATCAGGTAACTCAACTTTATAAGCATTACCACTATCAAACTTTCTCAAGATCTTACAAGGTCCAAACTTCATCTTCAACTTACTATATGTTCCAATAGAAAATCTTCCTTTTTTCAAATGAACCATCACCTCATCACCAACTTTAAAAATGTGATGTCTTCTAGACTTATCATCATTCTCTTTATACTTCAAATTACTTTTTTCCATCCTCAATTTTACTTCCTTATGCAAAGACCAAATGAAATTAGAAAATTCTTCTCCTACAAGACTTCTCTTTTCTTCACTAGCAACATCCCTCAAATCTGATACTCCTTTAGGCTACATTCCTATAATAATCTAAAAGGACATTTTACTTATACTTCTATTTTCAAAATTATTATATGCAAACTCAACTTGTGCCAATACCATCTCCCAAATACTTGGCTTGTCTCTAACTAAACATCTCAGCAAATTACCCAAGCTTCTATTCACAACCTCTATCTATCCATCTGTTTGTGGATGGAATGTAGAACTAAATTTCAACTCAATACCCACCCCCACCTCTTCCCCCTCCATCTCCACCTCCACCTCCACCCTCACCTCCATGACCACCTAGTCCTCCTCCAACACCCATTGTAGAATATCTACAGGAGAGCATGAGGCATAATCTTAGTGATCTCATGCAAGTACTGATCACCTACTATGCCTTGCGGATAGCATGCAAGGAATCATTCACTCTATACAACATTTGGATTTTGATATTGATAGTTTTAGATTATGGAGGCAAAACATGCATGCATTTTATTCTAATTTCCTATCCCATAGAGAGGCCCATAAGCTAAGAATAGTTAAATGACATTTTACAAGATATTTTGCAAACCCTAAGATGGATGATGAGATTAACAAGAAGAAGCCTTAGGAAGAACCCCTTTGAATTATTTTGATATTAGATCATTTCAGGGGGTTGGTGGAGGGATGCCTCCAGATAGGCCTGGGGAAAAGCTGAGCAATAAAATGAGGAATCACATATGGCCTCAACCTCTTGTATCTCTTCCAGCACTAGTTGTCCTAGCACCACACCATCATCAATAAGTGTCATTTTCTCTTACCTCATTGAGTGCCCTTTCGAGAAATTTAGCAAAGTAGTGGATGCAGGCAAGAGATATTCGTCCACTTGGACACATTTGTATTAGTTGTGGAGATATATGCAGAGGGCCCTAGAGTGATGTTGATGTGGCACATGATGACCATTATGCTGAGGGTGCTGATTTTGATGATGACACATATGTTGCCCATGGTGATGGTAGTAATGATATTGATATGGCATCATTTGTTGAGATCATGCAAGGAGAGTTTGAAGATAGTCGGGAGGAGTAGGTAAAATTTTAATTAAAATTTAAATAAAGTACATAATTATTTACTTTCTGCATACATGTGTAATTGTATTAACCATATTAATGTATGTTGATTTTAAAATAATAGAGGATGGATGATATTATTCCTCCTAGGAGGTAGTATAGTCTTTTTTGAGACCTACAGATGTTGGCATCCCTCATATAGTATGCACTTTGAATTATACTATAAATAATGTACATTCAAACTTAAATTTAATAACATATGCTCATATGTTCTTTTTATCTAATTTTTTAAGAAATGTTGGTTGCTACATAGTTTGATGTTAGTACAAGTCCTGATCCATTGACCACTAAGGCATAGCCTCAAATACCTATGGTATGAACTTTTGACTCAAGACAAATAATTTGTACTATTTTTATATATGTACATTGTTATTAACTTATAATCTTCAACTTTGATTCATGTGTATAATATTATGTGTTTTGGTTATATGAACAAGACATGGATCGTACTTATCCATATAGGCCTTGGTATAGTTTATTTTTGACTCCAACTTTCGACCATGTGAGACATGCCGATGATCATCATCGTAGCATATCTTTAGACACATCTGTGACATTGGCTACTACTCAGGTATGATATATAGACATGTTTTTATAGTTTATAAAAAATGTAGTGTACAAATTTGGTACTTTTTAGTTTACGTACTTTGTAATTCATGTATATATAATTTTGACTCAACATTTATGTATCTATAATTTTAGGACTATGTCACCATAAGTGTTGCTGAGAATATGGGACTATGCTATATGGATGTACCTACATCATCCTTTGAGGTCAGTATTGTGATTTATGTATATACATAGTTCATTATGCTCTTTATCAAATTTTAAAAATGTATGTATTGTAAATTACAAGACCTCAACACTGCCACATTTGGTAGCTTTCACAATGCACCTCCTCCTATTATAGAGGGACACCCATCTCATGTGGTATTATTTTTATTATGTAGTGAATATTTAATTTATTTGCAAGCTAGCTTTTGAAACTCATTTCAATTAAGCATGTACATGATGAGACACCTCATGTTACACAAGATGATGCATCTACCTCATAGGGTGTCCCACATGATGAGACAGCTCATGTTACACAGGATGATCCATCTGAGTCCTCTTTGTGAACACTAAAGAGGAGTATAGGTCAGATAGATTAGGTCTTCTTGGCACTTTTAGATTGTGTTTTATGACACATATTGTTTATTTTGATATACTTTGTATTAGAAAAATTAACTGTATTATATGTATTTTTTGACTTGATAGATCCTGTTATGACATGGTAGACCATGTGATTTTTTTACGACTTCTTATCATGCCAGTGTATGTAGTATATATTATTATGTTATCATGTTGTAAGCATGAAAAATTTTCTTTATTGTGACATATTTTATTCATGTTATGACACATTTTGTAAATATATGGTACATGAACAATAATTTTAATAATTTTAACTATTTATATACAAACATTAATTTAAACATGTTTGTATATAAAAGTAACGGAAAACATAGGAGGTCATTACTTGAATTGACGATTAATTTATAATATCAAGTACACACCTTTAACTTTCAAATAGAAGTAAACTCTTGTTTTTTAATGTTTACAACATGTTTCATAATATATGTAAGATAATGTCAATGACATAAATAGAAGTGAACACAAAATATAAAATGGTTCAACACATATCTTCAAATGAGGTCATGTAAAATAAAATTGTAACACAAAAACACATGTTAATAAAAGCATAAATTAATATGAGCTATCTGAACTATGTAAATATGTGTAGTTAGTATGTACCCACTATGTGTAATTGCACAAGATGTTGATGTTCAATCCACCTTAACATTTAAATTTGCATAAATTGTAATTGAGACCTAAATAAGAGGTATATATAAGTTTTCTAATTTGCTATTGACAATGCATGCATACATGTAATTAAATTATATAAGTACATATATAAAAATAGCACAATAAAGAAAAAACTTACATGTGTTTGATTTAAATGTAGTCATCCCACTGTACCATCTATGTCCTCTCTCTTTTGCAATGCATCTATGATTTTCTCATGCTCATCCATTGAAATTGTCCATAATACCTTATTGGCGGGTCTCCCTTTGTATCTTTCTAATTTGATATTTTTTGCTACAACTAAATGAGAATAGTCTAAAGTCTTCTTTTTGGATTGGCAGTCTTCAAATGTTGGTAAACCATTGCTTCTTGTTAGGTATGTACATAGCTAGGTGCTAGCTACAACAACAAACCCAATTGGATACTCAAAACCATCATCATCTACTTGATGACACATCAATTTTTTTTTTAGGTTCCACACATCTAGCTAGCCAATACTCAGTTTGTTCATAATTATCATTAGGTGCAATAACAACATAAACATGTCCTACAAGATAAGATAAAGTACATAAACACTTTAATCACATGTGTACATATATAAATAATATATTAAAGACATCTACTTGAATTATATTAATGACATGTACATAAATAAATAATATAAATTGAAGCATGATCACAACAAAATCTAATTTAATTGTGCATACTGGGTTGTATGAGGTCTGAAATATGACCATAGTCTTCTAATGCAAAAGTAACATTCTAGCCTTCATTTACTATATCATCTTGAAAATGTGTGTCAGTAGGTTCTAATGATTTCTATTGCCAATTGTCAACCCATTCTGTATTCTCACATTCTTCCCATTCACCTACAAGAAAAAATTGATTAAAAAAAGCAAGCTCCCTAGTCCATATAGTTCAAGTGTTAGAATATGAACTCCTAAATGAATGTCATTTAGCTGACCTGCTAATTGTATCACAGTCATATCTTGAAAGGATATTCTTCTCTTCAACTAGGTAGAAGAAACATTTGATTGTAAAGTTCTGACTTGATCCTATGTATAAATATTTGTTACACCATTCGACAATCTCATGTGCATTTTTGAATTTTTGTTTTTCCTCAAATTTTAATTGCTCTCTATAAAGGGCTCTCTTCACGCATGCACTAGCACCATCATGTTCTCCTTTGCCATGTCTAGCCTCAAAAAAACTCCACACATGTTGGATATTACTTTGCCTATGTGTCCTACTCAACCAATAGAGCATTCTAGCATTCTTGAATTATCTTGTACAATTATTTAACCATATCCAATGTTGTGTCATTTGAATTTTTCTCTCTTTTAAATTATCATAAAAGACCTTGAAACAATATTGAACAAACTCAAATGAATGAAGTTTATTATCACTCATATAGAAATGCTACTCTCAATATTTTTTGATCCTCCTCTGTACTATCAAGTGCATGCCTATAAACTATATGAACATTAATTTTTACTTGCACTAAATTGTAATATTGTGGTTGTACCTCATCTTGCGGTGCAAGTGTGTAGTTCTCTACAAAGTCAACAACTGAAAGTATAGTACAAATTGGAAATGTATTCTTACATATGTGAAATTTTTCATCAAGCCATCAAGCATATTGAGAGTCTTTAACATATTTTGGTATGATCACACTATTAAACTCATCCATAAATTCATGACAACTAACTTTATCTATAACTAGATCACGCCTTCTTCCAATCTTCCCATCCTTCAATGGATATTCAATAGTTTTCAATCTTTTTACATCAACTAATTGTTGTCCAAAAGTAGTCAAACCATTTTCATGCAAACATTCATCTAACAAAGAAAGATTGCCACACATATCACATGTACTAGAAAGACATGCATTGAAAAGAAAGTATTGATCATTAGGTGGCTTACAAAACAAACCTGATATGAAATCTTTTATAATTTGAGGTGGTATTTTTATACCACATTCTTGCAACATTTCTTTACTATGCATGATACCCCGTATAGATTGAAACACATCATAATGGTAATGAAATTGAATATGAGTTTTACAACATGTGATTCTTTCCTTGTTAATCCTTACATACTATGTTTTACACTTTTCAAAAGATCTTTGACTAATGGTAATAGTTAACACCTTACCATCTACAAATTTTCTAAATAATTCAGTTTGAGTCATGTCCAAAAGCTGTTTAGGATGTGGATCACATATTTTTGAACCAAATCTCAATTTAAGAACATCTCTTGAATTAGGTGATACTCTTGTATTATCATCCCAAAAAATTTCAACCAAACTTTTGACTTCACTAGTAAGTTTCATATCACATCTCGGGAGTCTACCACTAGAAGTACACAAAATATTTGTTAGATCACATTCAAATTTAACCCTTCTTTTTACAGCTCTTTCTAAAGTCTTATGATTCACATTAAGATATCCACTTATATTCCTAAAAAATCGATTGTCAGTTGTTGATTTGTTAACTAAAGCTATTGTTATTGCTCATCATGTTACATTCTTATCTTTAGAGTGACTTCTCTTTTCGATAACATCAAAGGCACTAGCAATAGTGGATACAACTTATTTTAAAGACTCATTTTTATTCTTGGGTTTTTCATACATTCCTAACATTTTTATTACTTTTTGCATTTTAGAAATTTTAATTAGTTGCAACATCAACTAACATTGAGACCCAAATTTCTTATTATAAAAAAAATGTCTATATAATCTATTAACATGTGTCCTAATTTGTCTCCAAGAAACCAATCCCTCAAGATTATCTAGCATATCATTAGGAAAATGAAAATTATGTTCAGGCACTTTAATATCATTCTGACATATTTGTTTAGTAATTGGTGTTTCTATCTCTACATTCATACAATTATTATTTTCAATTGGCATTTCATTTTCACTGTTATTTGGAATTTCAATCGCAATTTTAGTTTTTCTTGGTATTTCTTTCGAGGCATGCATTTCCATTGGAGTTTTTTGTGCATGATCGTTTGACAATATATTCTCATGAAAAAAATGTAAATTGTTTAAATTATAAGCTGATTCTAAAAAATCACCAATTTCATCATAAGAAAAAAATTTAGAGTTTGGAGACACATCTGTATTGAATGTTTGATTAGAATGTGCACCTGAATCTCCTTGTATTGGGTTTTGTTCTTCAGGCTCTTTATCCATCGTGGTATCCTCAATGTCTTTCTCCTTTGAAACATTGCTCAATTCTCTAATTCTTTGTCTTCTTTCTCATTGACATTGTGCTTAATTCCCTTTATTTGTTGCAATCTCCTCATTTGTTAGAAATTTTATTTTCTTCTTTCTTCATTTTTTTGATCCCATGTTTGCACCAATTTTGAATTTGAATCAACAGCTTACAAATTGTAGAAGATAAGAAAATAAAGTAACTATGATAGAAATTCACTATTATAGATCGAAATTGTCATTCAATCATTGAAAATTGGCCTATGGGGCATCTTTTGGGGCCCAATAGGTAGATTAGAATAGGGTACTCGATTCTAAATCAGAACAACTAAAACCAAATTGGGCACCCAATTTTTGAATTATAAACCAGGTGCCTGATTCTAGTGACATGAGTGAGAATTTGGAATGGCCACAAATTTGCATGGGGCTTTGCCTTGGGGAAAGGCATGGCATAGGCTTGGTACCAACAAGCCTATGCCTTTATGAACCATTTTTTTCTAAGGCATTTAATTGACAATTTCAAGAATTGTCATAATTTTTATATGGTCGTCCCCATTGAATTTTTTGACAAAAAAAAAACCCATTATAGGTCTTACTGTTTTGATTCCAAAAATATAAATTTTATAGTGTTATGAGTTAATTTGCTATTTTCCCATTATTTATTAATCAAAAGTATCTCTTAAATGTTAAATAGTGACATTCACTAAAACTTTAATAACTTTTTAAATTTTTCATATTTTGTAGATTAATTTACATGTCATCAATCCTCACACAATTCTTTTAAAGTTTTAAAAAAAAAATTTAATTTTTTTTTATTAAATTATGGCATCCGTACACTAGAGGTTTTAAAAATTAGCTTAATCATCAATTGAAAATTAATAGAAAAAAATTCATTAAAAAATTCAACAAAAATATTCTCATCAATCTTTGGTGTGTCAAGTAACTTCATTTAAAAGAATTCGCAAAATTCATTTAGTTGTGTCAAATTATGTTGTCTATACACAAGTGTGTTATGGTCCTAAAATAGGCATTTTGAAAAAGTATTTTTTAAAGATCCATACCAAAAAAAAATCTATCATATGGGTATACAAATAAATTACATATTCAAAAAGAAGATCCCATGCACTACAATTCTTACTTTTGAAGTTTTTTTATATTTAATCTCTAAATGGCTCAAATTTTGGCATCAATTGAAAATATATTTCAAAAATAGGAAAAACACCTCCACTTTTCTGCCAAAAGTGAGACCCAACTTCTTGCACTG
Organism: Cupressus sempervirens; assembly: GCA_028749045.1. NCBI lineage: Eukaryota > Viridiplantae > Streptophyta > Pinopsida > Cupressales > Cupressaceae > Cupressus > Cupressus sempervirens. Next base: position 291,848,070 of record CM053785.1, on the reverse strand, counting down.
ACCCCTAATTTACTCCTTTTGCAACTTGACAAACTCCATAACTCTTCAAAAAAATTTAACATCCTTATACATTTGTGTCCAATAATACTTATCCTTCAACAAACTCAATGTCTTATCAATTCGAAAATGTCGAGCCAATCCACCACTATCCTTTTCCTTAATCAAGTTAACTCTCATGGAATTTCTAGAGATACACAATTGAATTCCTTTGAATGACATACTTTCTTGAATAAAATACTCATCATACTTAAGTGATCTATTAGATTTGGTGCTCACACTCTCTCCACACCTCAAAAAAATTAGGATCAATATCATACAACTCTTTCATTTCATCAAAACCAAGAACTTCAACCTTCATCTCAATTAGTAAAGAATGTCTTCTACTCAATGCATCAGCAACTCTCTTAGTAACTCCACTCTTATGCTTGATATGTATTTGATTCAATTTATGTTGACTTTATGATTAGTATACAAAACAAACTCCTTAGGAATCAAATAATGTCTCCACTTCTTCAAGGCTTGAACAATAGCATAATACTCTTGATCATACACAAAATATTTCATTTTAGTATCATTCAACTTTTCACTAAAGAAAGTAATAGGTGTCAATCTATATGGTGCTTTATTCAGAAAATTAGCTCCAAGAATTAGATCCATACAATGACTTATACTCCTTACTGGTGGTAAACCATCAAGTATATCCTCTACAATAATCTCTTTTTATGAATTCAACAAATTTTTAATTTATGCTGGTACTCGATCTCTACCAGTTTCTTCTGTCACTCAATTATTACTGGCTTCTATTATTACTTGGTCATTACCAGATTTTGTTGTCACTCAGTCATTACTACCAAAATTTGGTCCTCTAGGAATTATATCAAAATAAACTTGGTTCCTCTTCATTTATTTTTCAAATTATTTCTCATTGGCCATGCAAATTTTCACAATAGTACAACTAACCTCATCTGGACTTTCAATCAAAGGCAGCAATATTTTCTTTTTTAGATTTACCCAAAAAGTATATTGATTCAATATTCCATCATGTATAGCACATCTATCATATTGCCAAGGTCTACCCAACAAGAATATGACAACAATCCATAGGCATAATATCACATTGAACTTCATCAAAGTAATGTCCAATCTTGAACTTCACAATATATTATTCACTTACCAATATCTTATGCTCATCTTTGATACATGAAACATGATAGGGTTTAGGATGTTTTAGCCTCTACAACTGTGACTTTGTAACCAACTCTTTTGATGCCAAATTTTTTGAACTTCCACTTTCAATGATTACCTTGCAACATTTTCCATCCATCTAACATCTGGTTTTGAAAAGACTTCTCCTTAGGATAGGTTCCTCATCACTTCCCTTGTTACATAAGGTTCTTCTTACCATCAGATTTTATCCAGCCTCAGGTCCACTTGGTAAACCCTCAGTGTCTCCTTAAATCACAACATTTCTATTACCTTTCCCACTTTCAGAGGATCTACATTCAAAGGATCTATGCCCTTCTTTACCACATATGAAACAATTACCATGAAATCCACCTATAGAATAAGAATTACCTCTTCCTCAGCAAGAACTAGTACCTCCTTGGTAAGAATCACTACCTTTCCACTCATTCTTTCCTTTGTCATCATTCTTCCATTCAAATTTTCCTTTACCTTGCATAGAATTATCAAATCTCCCACCTTCTCCATAAGATCTACCTCTATCTCTCTAGAATCTAGTACCTCTACCTCTTTGTCTTTGTTCATTCTTCTTTGTCAATATCTGCTCATCTTTCAAGGCATATTGGTATGCTTCTTCCACACTTTCCAATTTCAAAAACTTATCTCATCTTGAATTCCAAATCTCAATCCATTTATGTACCTTGCAATTTTCTTAACATCATCATCCACATGTCTTGATCTGATGTCCAATCTATAGAATTCCTCAGTATACTCCTTCATAGGCATGTCCCTTTGTCTCAAATTTTGCATCTTTCTCAACAAAAAAAGTTGATAATCAGCATGAAGGACTTTTTTCTTTATCTTGTTCACCATTTTCACCCAAGTTATGATCTTCTCCTTTCCTCTCCTTTGTCTATCAATTTGCAAATTCTCCCACCACAATGAGACATGTCCTTTCAACCTAGTAACTACAATCTTCACCTTCCTATTATCAGGAGTGTTTTATAGTCAAAGAAGTTTTTCATTTTAGAGATCCAATCTAACACAACATTGGTATCCAATTTTCTATCATAAGAAACAACTTCTATAGTAGGCTTTGAATTTTCCCTAGACAATACCCTCAATAATATTTCCTTGTCTTCATCTTCTTCAGGTTTTGGATTAGGGTTTGGTGCTACTATTTCATCATCACTCACATCATCAAGATGTGCTCCTCTATTTTAGGTGGTCTCAACAACATCTAATTTGGTTGCAATGTCTCAATGTATCCAATACTATATTATTAGCATTTCCTCTACCTCAAACCATCTTTACAAATAAGGTTCCTACAAGATTATAACCCTCTACAAGTTTTAGGTCAAATCCTCATATCTACTACCCCACAACCAAGTTCACTTAGGGTTATACACAATCCAATCTCCACAAGGATGAACCTTGAGCTTTGGTACCACCTGTCGCAAGGAGGAAATAAATAACTAGGGCCAAGGGCACACCCAACTATCCAAACCACCTTGCAGAGTTAACACAATGAAAGCAAACAACATAAAATAACACCAAGGAGAGAGAGAATAAAATACTTTATTGATTCATCAAGTAATCAGCATACATGCCCAACTGTAAGGCCTTCTGAGTTTTGACCAGATAAAAATACATTCAAGATCTACAATCTAGCTTCAAATTTGCATTTCTAGACACATATGCATTCCACTTTCAAAACCCTCTAAGTTGCTTTTTTAGCCTAAGCCGAAGCACTCTATTTATACTTGCCAAAAGGACTTACATAAGATTCTAGAACATTACATCAAAGAAAGGTCAACCTCAAAATGGTCAACACTCATCCCTAGACAATAAACCTATCATTAAATTCATGAACCAAATTAAATAAAAAATTTGGCTCTAACTAAGAACCAAAACATAGACAACTCGGTCAAAGGACTTGACCATCAGGAAATATCAAGTTCACATGAAACATGAAGCAACACATGGCTAGTAGTGGAAAACTTGGCAGCAATTGAAATTGAGTAGCAACTAGAACTCGGTAGCAACTGGATCTCGACAGTAACTAGTACTCAAAAATAACAGGTAAAATGAACAAAAAAAAGTGCTTACAAGGCAACCCAAGATTCTCCAACATCAATACATAATGATATTATAAATAACTTTTGGGATAGATGGTGGATGGTCTTTGATGCCCCTCCCTACAATAATCACGAGGTTCCAATGTATTTCTTAATGAAATTGTATTGTGAATTTTTCCTTGGGGAGATCTTCAAATATTTGATATATTAGATTCTCAGGAGAGAGATGGGGGTTCGTCATTTGAGAGGTCGAGAGAACATTGTGACCCTAATGTAGTTGGGCACCTATTGTCAAGCCATAGGGTGAGCATGTCATTATTCCTTTAGTTATGAAGGAACATGTAGAGACCAATACTCTAGGGACTATCAATTCTTTGACACATACCCTCATTCATTGCGTGAGTCCATTAGTTGAGTAGGAGCCTTCTTTGCATCATGGTCATATATGTATGTCATGTGGATCCTTGTGCATGTTTGGCAGTCATGTTAGAGACGCCGTGGATGATGGAATAGTCACTGATGAGTTCTTGAGTGACACATTTGGCATTGACACACAAGTAAATTAAAATTATAATAAACTAATTTGATCACATTTCATATCTACAATGAATGACTAATTAATTAACATATCTTGACATTGTTTAAAATTCAGGGTAAGAGTGTTGATGGCCATAGTATAGATTCCCCGACCCCATTTTACGTCCCATCGATGAGTCAAGAAGTATGTAATAATTTAATTATTTATATTAATACATATATTTATTAAGTAATCATATAAAGGATTGACAAAAAAAAAATCCATGTGCATTACTTCTCTACTGGACCATTGACATTCACAAGGGACTCTGAGCCTAGGCATGATATGAGCTTCATAGAGGTACATTTGTTTCATGTTAATTTAATTCATTTGATTATATTTGTTTCATGTTTCATGTTACATGTAAATTGTGTTATATGATTTTTAGTTGTTGACATCCAAGACTCCTCCTCATCTTCGCTAGTACATCGATCATGGAGTTTATACCATAATGGCTAGTTCAGAACCATTGACCAAGGTAAGAAATAGTTTTCAAAGTTTTATTTGTTATTTATAATAGTTACTATTGAAATTTAAAATGGTATTAATAAATATGATCGAGTGATTATATTTATTGAATTGTTGTAGGGCCTTATTACTCCCAATTGTCCACAAGCCTTTGAGGTGGATGGATAGAGTGACTATTTGATGATAGTAAGAAAAAAATTAACTTTGTGTGTACATATATTTGATTTCAATGTATAATAATTATTGATTCATATATACTTTGTTTGTATCAGCACCAATTAGAGAGGAGCCTAAACAAGAGGACAAGAGAGCATATGAGGAAGACCCCATCATCTCCCTCCATGGAATGACCAAAGACCTCTAGGGATTTGTTTCCTTCCCCTCATGGGAAGGAGGAGATATAGGGATAGACACACATGTATAGGCATTTGTGGACATATATCTTGAATTTTATGTTAGTGGACATATATCTTGGATTTTATGTTAGTGGACATATTCAACATACATATTTATGACATTTTATATTTGATGTATCATATTATATTTGATGCATGACATTATTATACTTATAACATTATTGGTTATCATAATATTTTATATATTTTTTCATGTATGAAATTATTGGTTATCATAATATATTATATGTTTAATCATGTATGACATTATTGGTTATCATAATAAATATCTTATTTTTCTTGTTTACATTTTAAATATTTCATGTATTTCATTTTAATGTAATTTGCATCCAAAATAAGGGTAGAAAATATTGTAATAGGCTTTGATAGTATCTTTTGACATGTGAATAAGGCTATGATATTAATTTGTATTTAAATTGTACAAGTTATGGGTACTTTTGATTATGAGTAACTTATTTGGAGTTTTTGTTGGGATGAGAATAGTGAAACATGAATTCTTATTGTGATTATACAATTAACATTCAAGTTTGACTCTTGAGTTGGTTGCATTATGCAAATTTCTAAGCTCAAATCTTATTGTCATCATAAACATTTGAAAATTTTATATATGCTTTATCTTTAGAACACGAGAAGACTTGAAATAAAGTTTTTAATTTATTCATGGAATTTGATATCAATATTGTTTGCTTATCCATCTCTTTGAGAGTATCATTCATGGAAACACATTATATATGCTCTTCTTATGATTCATATAGCTATAGTTGTCTATCATTATCCTAACAACCTTTGTTTTGGCTTTTTTTTTGTGTTGTTGCTTTGAGGCTTATTGTGACTCTAGCCAAGTTAGGGTGGTGTGTTGGTGTGCTTAGATCAAGTTGGTTTGACTAAGCCTTGTTTAGGCATGTGCAAGCTAATAAACACTGGGGGGACACCAAGTGGTCAAAGTGGGTCAAATTTCATACATTGATGTTGTGGAGGAGGACCCTTCAAACCTTGTTGCTCATGAGGAGGGAAAACTAAAAAATTGGGCAAGAAAAAATGTTTCCAAGTGTCCTTTTGGCAGTGGTCCACCTATTTTCATGTCAAGTCCTCAATAAACTAATGTTGTACACAAATTTATGTTGAATCCATGGCTTCCTACATGGAGAAATGATCATGACATTGTACTTCTTATCTACAGTAATATAAAAAGGAAATAGAAATGTAACACTATCTATGAAAAGCTTGAGCAGAAGTAGTATCAATCAAACAACTTAGAATAATGTCAAAGAGGGGTCAAAGATGAAACTACATTATATGTTGAAGCTTTAACTTGGATTAAGTTTGTTCATGTTAGGAAATTTTTACTAGCTAACACTACAAGTTTCAACAATCACCCAAGATGGGGCTGCAAAATCAAAAGAGAATTTAATCTCCAAAAAGAGAGAGAGGTTATTGTAAGTGTTGGTAACATGATCCTGTAGCACTTAGAATTGCATCTATACCTCACATGAGCTTTGAGATATGCACCATCAAAGATCACTGCCCTATAACATTTAGTAACTCTTAGGGTCAATTCATTTTGGCATGCCCGAGAATGATTGAGCAGTCAACAAGATTGGGACTAGGGTTTACCTAGCCACCCAAAGCTAACAAAATAGACAATTTGATTCCACGATGAATGATTAGAGAGATTCACCAATTGACAACTTTGTACTAGCCAACACTACAAGTTTCAACATCACCCGAGATGAGGCCATAAAATCAAATACAGAATCTAATCTCCAAAAAATAGAGGTTATTGTTGGTGTCAACAACATGATCCTATAGCACCTAGAATTGCATCCATACCTCACATGAGCTTCAAGATATATTCCATCAAAGATCATTTCCTTATGGCATTTAGTGACTCTTAGGATCAATTTGGTTCTTTGTGCCTAAGAATGTTTGATTGGTCAATGGGACAGGACAATCTTGGAATTAGGGTTTACCTAGCCACCCAAAGCTAATGGAATAGACAATTCAATTCTATGATGAATGATAAGATAGATTCATTAGTTGCTGACTTTGTACTGGCCAATAGTACAAGTTTAGCATCACCTAAGATGGGGCCACAAAATCAAAATAGAATCCAATCTCCAAAAAGAGAGAGATTTTATTGTAGATATCAGCAACATGATCCTATAGCACCCAGAATTGCATCCATACCTCACACGAGCTCTAAGATATGCCCTATCAAAGATCATTACCCTATGGCATCTAATGACTCTTAGGGTCAATTTGGTTTGGCATGCCTAAGAATGTTCAAGTAGTCAACAAGACAAGAAAATCTTGGGACTAGGGTTTACTTGGCCACCTAGAGCTAGTGGAATAGATAGTTCAATGCCATGACAAACAATTAGAGAGATTCACCAGTTGGAAAATTAGTACTAGCCAAGGGTACAAGTTTCAGCATCACCCAAGATGGGGCTACAAAATCAAAATGGAATCCAATCTCCAAAAAGAGAGAGAGGTTATTGTAGGTTCTGACAACACAATCCTGTAGCACCCAAAATTGCATCCATACCTCAAATGAGCTCCAAGATATGTCTCGTCAAAGATTGCTGCCCTATGGCATTTAGTGACTCTTAGGGTCAATTTAGTTCAGTGTGCCTGAGAAAATTTGAGCGATCAATGGGATGGGATGAGCTTGGGACTAGGTTTTATTCAACCACCCAGAGCTAATATAATAGACAATTTGATCTCATAATGAATGGTTAGAGAGATTCACCAGCTAATGGCTTTGTACTAGCCAACACTACAAGTTTCAACATCACCCAAGATGGGGCCATAAAATCAAAACAAAATCCAATATCCAAAAAGAGAGAGGTTATTGTAGGTGTCAAAAACATGATCTCTTAGCACCCAAAATTGCATACATACCTCGTACGAGCTCTGAGATATGCCTCATCAAAGATCATTGCCCTATGGCATTTAATGACTCCTAGGGTCAATTCGATTTGGCATGCTTGAGAATGTTTGAGTAGTTGATGGGATGGTACAAGATTGGGACTAGGATTTCCCATCCACTTGGAGCTAATGGAATAGATAGTTTGATCTCACAACGAACGGTGAGAGAGATATGAGCAAGATATGTATGCCTAGGCCGCTTTGTGCAAGATATGAGCGAAAGTTGCTAATTAGCCAAAATTGGGTCTTCTAGATTTTTTGGTCAAGATAGCCTAGGATTAGGTGTTTGTAACCTTTTCCAAGTCATAGAAGTGAAATCTAGTGAACTTTGCAAAAGATGCACTTTTTGTACAAAATTGTAAAAGTTGCTAAAAATGTAACTTGGATGGAAAGGAGTGTGAAATCTGACTAGAAACCTTCTAACCTTCTAAAATATGTTTCTCATGCTCATATACTCGAGTATTGATAGTTACAACTTCCCAAACCTCCATTTCCAACTTTTTACAAAATTGCAAAAGTTGCTCAAGCAGCTTTTTGAGCAACTTTGCAATTTTTGAAGAATTTTTGCTCTTTACATATTTTGGTCAAATGGGTCCATATAGGACTATTCTAGGACCCTAGTTAAGATTCCTAGAACCTGTTAGGTAACCAAATACCTTAGTTTCCCATCCCTAACAACTTTTAACCTATTGAGCAACTATTGGCTCATTGAGCAACTTTTGACCAACATAGGAATTTGAGTGCTTCCCCATGCTGAAAACCTTTTAACCTTCCAAAATATGCTTCCCCATGCTCAAATACCCAACCATGGGTAGTTACAACTTCCCAAACTATCATTTGCAACTTTTTGCAAAAATTGAAAAAGTTGCTCAGGCAACTTTTTGAGCAACTTTGCAACTTTTGAGCAATTTTTGCTCTACATCTTTTGATCAAATGGGTCCATCTAGGACCATTCTAGGATGCTAGCTAGGATTCCTAGGACCTATTAGGTAACCAAATACTTGGGTCTCCCAACCCTAAGAACATCTTACCTTAGGATTCCATGTTTTTGTAATTATATTCAATCTAATAAACCAACTGAATTTGCTCTACATTTTAATGTCTCAAGTATTGCCTCATGGTCTAACTTGTGAACCTTCCAAAGAGTCTTATTATGTGGGTTTCCACCATATTTTATCAAGTGTACATTTGATGCAACAATAAGGTTTTAATAATGAAGAATCTTTCTCTTTATTTGACAATCCTCAAATAACCACAAGTGAGGGTTATTCATAGAATAAAGTCATATGTCAGTTACAACCACCGCACCTATATGGTACTCTAAACATTCACCATCTATAAGCATGTAATCTATTTTTTTTGGCTTGGACATGATGAAAAAAATAATAATGTCCCTTCTTCATTGTCTTCAAGTGCAGTAACAAGAAAAACATGGACTGTAGTGATAAATGTACAAAATGCAGTCATTAATTCAACAAATACTTAGGTAAAATTTATAAAGTTACATATTGAATTTATATATATATATATATTACCAAGTTACACTAGACCATAAAAGTGGTCAAAGTCAATGGATGAGTCCATCTCTACCATTTCTAGTGCTTGTGGGGGATGATAGGTGTCAATCTAGGGAAGCTCAAGAACAAGTGCCTATGTGGTCATCTGCTAAAGATATCTCTAATTGACATGGTCCAAATGCTCATGCCAAACTTTTCTTACTAAATCTACATGTGCAACAAGATAGGAACTTGTGTCATCAAAAAACTCAAATCCATCCAATCTGTAGAGGTGAGATGCAGAGTTAACACTTCCAATAGCCACAATCAACTTAGAATCATGTAAGTCCCAAATAACTACATCATGTGGTGAGAACTCAACTGTCTTACTAGAGCCAAAGTGGAAAATCTAATAAATAGATAATAGGTTTGTCAAGATATTAGGGACAAAAAGAATATCCTGAAGAGAACCTCTAGCTAATGCAATAGAACCAGAACCCATGACTGAAAGATGTGATGAGTTCCCAACAATAATATGTGAAGTAGAATAAGGAGCAAGAGATTTGACCAACTACTGAGTGTTTGTCATATGGTGAGAGGAACTAGAATCAAGAATCTAGGTAGGCCTAGAAGTCATAGCCTATGCAACAAGAGCATGACCTTTCCCTGCAGGGGGGAATGCAGACTTAGGAGTTGAAATGTGATGCTCCTGTATAGCTTCCTCTAAAGCCTTCAAATGTTTCCAACACCTAGAAATGGGATGTCCATACTTTCCACAAAAATGACAAGTCTAAAATGATTTCTTCTTAGTCTTAGAGGTAGACTTAGTAGAATTTGAAGAAGATTTACCCTTGGAAGGGTTATCTAGAGGTTTGGAATCAGCTATCAATGTATCTTTCTTTGGTTTGGCTTTCTATTTTGGTTTCCCCTAAGAAGATTGGGCAACCAATGCTTGGCTAGAAGAGCCAAAGGCATCCACCTATTGGATCTTTTCCTATTCTCGTGTCAACTGATCACAAAATGTCTCAAAAGAAGGCATTTGATATTTATTACCCAAGCCATCCATAATGGAGTAGAAAGTGGAAGAAAATATATGATACTATCTTCGCAACTTTGAGAGTATTAAAAAGATACACTTATCATCTATTTATTTTTTCCACTTTCCTGCAAAACTATATGCAGAGTTTTGAACTTCATCAAGAAGTCCTCAATGGTGGGAAAGTTGGTAGGTGTCAAAGAAGTCAACTCTACATAAAGTTGTAGTGCCCGAAACTCATTCACTATGCCAAACAAGTTGTGAAACTTGGTCAAAATAAGCCAATGAGTGTTCAAACCATCAAGGTGAAATAGGAGACTATTTGAAATATTCAGTGCAATCAAGCCCATAGCTTCATCCACTTTGTTCCTATGCTAAAGAACCTCAAAAGGGTGTTGCAGGATAGATTGATTCTCATCCAGACATGACCATAAGCCATGTGACATAAGAAGTCGAGTTGTGTGCTTTTCAATTGTGATAGTTGTGTGGCATTAGTCGAGCCACAGAGGGGTCCAACATTGAGAGAAGAAGAAAAAAGTAGAAGAGTCAATTCTAAAGTAAATTATAGAAAAGAAAATTCCCCACCCCCCTCCACAAAGTATAAATATATCCCTCAAAAACCAAAGAAACAACTATTAAAAGCACAAAAATTGAGAAAAAAAACTAGACGCTAGATGTAGAGAGGTAGGAAATGCCTCTACTTTAATGCCAAAAATAGGAGCTCAAATGGCCTCATAACAAAATAAAACTTGCATCATTGTCTCTAGTTTGGAACTAGCTTTTTGGTGCTTCTTTTGGATCAAAGAAAGGCCTTTGTATGCTTAAGTTATGGCCAAAAAATGAAGTGCTCCTCCAAAATTAAGCTCATTAGAAAAATATAGTCTTGGGAAAAAATTTAATGGTTCTATGGCTATCAAATGCCCATCATCAAAAAAGAAATCCTACTACCAAAAAAGTGACATCAGTAACCATATAAGTGATGTCAGCAACCAAAAATCTCCTCAGTTGGAATGCTAATGTCAGCCTGTCTGAAAGTGATGTTAGCATCTGAAAAGTAACATCACTTGTCACAAAGGTGATGTCATCATGTTGGATGGTAGTCAGGCATTGACAACAGTCATCGAGTAGTGTTGCATTGGTGGTGGTGGTCTCCTGGCAGTGCTGCACTGGAGCAGGCAGCCAGACGATAGCCCGCCATTGATGGTGGGGTGTGAGTCACACTACTAGTTGTATACTAGCTGTGGCAGAGCTTAGGTTAGGCACGGGGGGCACTCCGGCGGTGGTGGGATGGCACCCAAGTAGTCACTTGATAGAGTGCCTAAAAATGCTATTTTTAAATTTTTTTTCTTGGTTTTCATGTCCATATGGCCCCTGGGAGGCCAAATTTTTTTCCAGAGGCTATGGTAGCCAAAATTCACATACTTTATATGAATTTCAACCATACCAGGCCTTCTAAGCATGATGGTAGCATCCATTTTTGCCCAAAGTGTATCAAAAAAATGTGTCTCCTCCCAATTGAAGAAAAAATCTCAAAAAAGTTGGAGTTTCTATTTTCAAATTGTAGCTTCAAGATCTCCAAACTAGGCAACAACAAGGAAGCTCTAATACCATGTAGAAGTTGTAAAAACCAACTTCACAATTTGCCAAGAACACCTACATGCAAATAACCTGTGCTGAAGAGTAACTAGAGAAGGAAAAAGCAAAGCTTGAAAAATCTCAACTGAATGAGAGAAAAAATGTATTCCAAGATAATGAAAAAGAAATTACAAGGGTTCAACCTTAAAGGTGAATGAAACCTTAAAGGGAAATAAAACTAGGTTGCATAATATAATTAATATAAAATATTAATTATATGCACCTAAGAGATAGCTTAAGTAACTAGAGTAATAAATAACTTAATTAATTAAATCAAGATGATCTAATTAATAAGCGTAAAAGAATAATTACTCTAACATTATCTATCAACCAAAAAATTCTTCTAATCGTAGACTCACCTTCCTTACCTAGACCCATTGTAGCATTACACCGCTAGACAATAGATTTTGCATCTGCCAATGTCGCTCCATCTTTGTACTTTAGATATTCATGAGCTAAGGCTCTTTTAATGAATGTTCTTGCACCATCATCATTCTCTCCCTTTCCATAACCAGCCTTTGTGAAATTTCACATATATTAAATTCTAGACAACCTATACATCCTGCTCAATCAATATAACATTTGTGCATTCTTGAATTAAGATGCGCAATTGTCTAAACAAATAATGTGTTGTGATATGGTATGCCTTGTTAGTCAAATCTCCATAAAATAGTTGAAAACAACTATGTACAAACTTCATAGAATGTGATCAATCATCATTGATGTAAAAATAGTACTCCCTCAATATCTTTTTGTCATCCTTTGTACTTGTAGATGAATGCATGAATGTTATGTGAACAAATATGGAAACCTATTGAGAAGTATAATATTTTTCTTGCACTTAATTTTGTGGTTGTAGTGTGTAGTTCTCTATAAAGTCTACAACCAAAACAATGATATCTAGTAGAAATGTATCCTTGCAAAAATTGAATTGCAAATCCATCCATCAAGCTCTATGTATATGCCTTGCATACTCGTAAATAATCTTTTCAGAAAAAATCTTCATGAACTCATACACTAGAATATTTTACATGACTAAATCACATATTTTACGCTATTTTCCATCTTTTAGAGCATATATCACTATCTTATATTTTTTGTAATCTATTATTTCATTTCCAATTGCATGTGTACTAACCATAAGTTCACAAGTTGATAAAAGCTGCAAAGAACCAAAAAAATAAGCATGTACCATCCAAGCATGATGTCTTGTAAAAATTTTGACCATACCCTATTTCACATAAAATGTTGGATATGAATTCTCTTGAAAATCTAGGTGGCTCATTCATGTCACAATCCCGCAAAACAAACTTAGAATGCAAAAACACACATATATGCCTTAAAACATCAAAATGGTTAGAAACTTCAATATGTATCCTACAACAACAAGCTGTGTGTGTTTGATTTATCTTCACATAAAAAAGTTTACCCATCTCAAAAAATCTTTGACTTATTCTAATTTGGGGATATAAACTAATGAATTTTGCAAAAAATTGCGTCTGAGTTGAGTCCAAAAAATATTTTGCATGTGGATCACGATTTTGGCTACCAATCCTCCTTCTTACAACATCTCTTTGATTAGGTGAAATACACGTGTTATTTGTCCAAAAATCTTCAATCACTGATTTCAAAGCTTCACTAATCTATTTATCCTTTCACAGTAGTCTACTGCTAAATGTCCATAACTCATTTTTTGTTGGATCTTCTAATCTCTCATGCCTTACTATGGCTCTCCTTAGAGTACCTCTATCATTTTTCAATATTTTTCTTGTCTTTCTCATAAGTCTAGCTTTCTTAATTTGGGTACTTATTGTTGCTGATGTAAGTACACATCTTGTGATATTATTATCTTTGGTACATGATTTAGAACTCACTTTGTCATATGCAATCATTATATTCTTTACAATGATTTTTTCATTAGAATCATCCATCATTCTTGGCCCAAGAATATACATGATGGGCCTAAATTTCAATTCCTCATCATTTCAATAGATAATTGGCATTGACCTATAATATTTAATTCTTCAAAGAATAATCTCCACATACGATTCACTTTTCTTTGACAAGTGCGCTTGCTAATCTTGTCAGGCATTGATTTCAAAATGTTAGTATCAATATCAATCAAATATTTTGGTCTTCTAAAATGAATTCTAGAAGGTGTTATAATTTCTTCCATTCCCTCAACATTTTGAACATCAACATAAGGTTGAGTGTTTTGCATACCTTGAACCAAAGATGATGTGCCTTGGTAATAAGATACAAAACATAGAATATCACCTACTTGATATGTTGATGATGTGCCTTCAACATGACATGATGGAGTGTGTACATTGTTAGATGTAGAAATTAGTGTCTCTTCAACATGAGATGATGATATGACTCCAACATTGGAAGATGGTGTAGCTTCACAATTCAATTGTCTTCTTGAGCATAAGAGTCTCATTCTTTTTTCTGTCTTTCCAATTCTTCCTCTCTTTTTCTTTGTATCAATGGTTTGTGTTCCTCTTCAAAAGATAATTCTTCATTATTGCATTGCAATTTTCTTTTTTCACATAGAAGTTTCATTTTATCTCTTTAAATTGCCAAATCTGTCTCCCTCTCTTCCATTGCTTGAGTTTTAGGTTTCTTCCTTGGTGTGATGATGATTTCTATATGTCAAATTATTCAAACATCTAAATTACTTACAATTTGTAAATTAAAAATCTCTCAAATATAAATACAAATTACAATTATTTCAATGAATACACAATGTATATTAAACAATTTGTCAAATGTCTAACCATTTCCAAACATACAAATTTCAATGAATTCACTATATGTTAAATAACTTGTCAAATTATAATGAAATTTATCTCTATAGTAATAAAGAATACTTAAAAAGGACTGCATTAACCTTTTCTATAGAAAGAATGTTTAAAAAACCTTCAAATAGTATATCTAATGATTGAATTTGGTGTTTGCTAGCTTCCAATAGCATGAAAGAATGTTAAAAAAGGCTTCAAATATTATATCCAATGATTGAATTTGATGTTTGCTAACTTTCAACAACATGAAACTTGTGTTTTCTATCGGAACAATAGAATAGACAACAAACAAAAAATAGAATATGGGTCAGTAACAACCCAAACTTTCATTATAACCATTTTTTGGTGTTTTCATATAGTGTGTACGCACTATACTATGTATGTACTATAAAGCACACATGCATTATAGTGCGTACACACTATGTGAAAAATATCTCTCCCTATCCCACCCTCTCCCTATTGATATTGTAGCTAAGTTTGTTATCAATGACACACACTTATTCAGATTGTAAGTATCTACTGAGCTTATTGTATAGTATTAACCAAGTATTTCAGACTCTACCAAGTTCTATAGTTGCTACCTAGTTCAAGGAATAGTATTCAATTTGCGTTGAGTAGTTTCTACCATGATGGTGGTTAGCAATGTAAACTGAGTCTCTTAGTGTTTACCAAGTTCCTCAGTGCAAATCGAGTTCATTAGTGCTTATTGAGTTTGTAGTTACAATGATGTGAATCTAGTGTTGACCAAGATACTCAGCATTAAACAAGTGAGTCAATTTATACTGAGCTCATTGTGATAGCATTGATTGAGCTATGCAATTTCAATCAAGTAACTTAGTTTGTATGCCAAGTTTCACAGTATTCAATGAGTGACCAGTGCACACCGAGTTTAAATTACTTGGAAGTGATCAGAATGGATCAAGATTCTATGTCTACCAAATGCATGACAATGCCAAGTAGTGATAGTGGATGTCGAGTATCAAAACCTCACCAAGCTAGTCTTCAACACTCAAGTTCTTGCAGTTGGGTTGACTTTGTCTATTTTGTGTAAACTTGTATTGTAGCCGACTTTGTTAACTTGTAATTTGGATTGGTATATATGTAATGTATTTTATCTCATCCAAGTTAAGTTAATATGACTACATTGCAAATTTGAAGACCACAAGTGTGAAGTAAAATGCTACAACAATATAAGGAGCAACAAAGATTTATTTATCATAGCAATGTGACCATTACATTCAAAAGAATATCATTCAGCAAATCAAGTTGTAGGATCAGAGATCAGCCACTTTTTCATCCTAATAGGTGAATCAATTAAATCCTTTCACAAGGTAAACTTAACAGTCTTTTGTAAATCTCTTTACTAAGTGCATATTTCATTTTATGTTTGTAAAACCTTTTGCAAGGTGGACCTAGTAGTCCTTATTGCTTCTAATAGGCTAAATCCTCAGAAGTGATCATTGTAAGCCTTCATAGGCCAACTTTAAATTATAGTACTAAAGCTTGTGGGTATCATCCTCACCCCAGTTTTACTTTCTATTTGGAAGCTTTTTGGGTCACCATATTGTGTGTCAAAGTGTTATGAATGTTTTAATGCTTTCAATTTTTCATGCATGTAATTAGATTAGAATACACATGAAGGATTAATTGGTAATAAAGGATTAAGTTTTATTGGTTACTGATTCACCCCTCCCCTCTCAGTAACTTAGCCTATCATATATATTTCCAAAAATTGGTATCAAAGCTTTATGGTTCTTAGGAAAGAATCTTAACAACTTGAGCAAAGATTAGAGGCTATGGAGATATTCAAACTTGACAATGAAAAGCTAGATTTGGAATTAGCTATTAGACAAATCAAGAAAAAAAAGTAGAAACTCTCTCAATCCTTGAAAAGAAGAAAAGATCTTGCAATTCAGATGAATGACACAATCTACATTGAAGAAAGAATTGAAGACATCCATTCAAAAAGCAATTTAATTGAAGCTAATGAAGCAATCAAAGAACTATTATAAAAGGATGGTACACTTCAAGAAGTAAGAAAGCTAAAAAGAGAACAAGAAATTCAATTAGTAAGATTGTGTGAAGTCATGGAAGAAAAAAATAAGATAAAAGAAGAGATAGAAGGAAAGAAAAATGAAATTTAGCACCTATCCCTTTAGCGGGAAAAATTCATTAATTAGCTTACCAATGCAAATGAAGAAATCATGAATCTAAGATCAAAAAATGAAAGATTGTAGAATGACCTAAAAAATGAAAGGAAAACCAATGAGAGGATGATGAAATCTCAAGCGAAAATGGATCAACTAAATGAGAAAATTCAATACAGACAAAAGGGAAAAGCAGGAATTGGATATATAGAAGAAGGTGAATCATCCAAGCAAGGAGCTCAAAAGAATCAAAGACCTACTTGCATTCACTATGGTAAGATAGGTCATACATCAAAAAAATGTTGGAGCAATGGGGAGGCTAAATTCAATGGAAAATGCTACAATTGCATTCAACATGGTCATAGAGCTAATGAATGCAAAGAGAAACCTAAGTTTGAAGGAAAATGTCACAAATGTAAGAAGCATGGGTAAAAATCCTTAGAATGCAAAACTAAGATATTGAACCCAGCAGAACGGATTGTAAAAGTTATATTTGGTTGGGGCTATAACACTTGGTGCAGATGTCATTACTATGGAGAATTTGGACACATTGGAATGAATTGTGTAAAACATCACATGAGGACAAGAGACACCACTAGAAGATATTTTATTTGTATAGAAATTGGTCATCTTGCCAAGATCTATATGAATACTGGAAGAATTAAAGATGAAAAGAAAGAAAAGACTA
The DNA here is from genome assembly GCA_028749045.1 of Cupressus sempervirens. Taxonomy (NCBI): domain Eukaryota; kingdom Viridiplantae; phylum Streptophyta; class Pinopsida; order Cupressales; family Cupressaceae; genus Cupressus; species Cupressus sempervirens. The sequence continues at coordinate 291,830,615 of CM053785.1, read as the reverse complement.
ATAATATCAGAAAGTAGATGAGATAGCAATGGATTCCAAAATCTTCAAAGAATGCAAGTTTGAGCAATGAAGCAATTGTCACTCAAGAATTGGGTGACTCAAGCATTTCCACTTGATCTCTCACAAGGAGAACTAGAACTAGGATTCTAAAGAAATTATATCACATCAGCTCTAGTTCGTAGAATGAAAAATCCATATCAACATTCAAGATGCAAAAGGATCGCCAAGCATTCAAGAAGATGTCAGTCGTTACTGAGCGAGGTTGGGTTGCAAGACCCTACCAAGCAAGGTTGGGAGTAACTCAATGTTATGTGGAAATCAAGTTGTGGATGTTCTTACCAAGCATTTAATGCAAGCCAAGTGGAAGATAGTCTATCATCAGTGAAGCATTCATACCAAGTAATTATGGTGATTGAAAGGAAAAATTTGATAAAGAGGCAAAATCAAATTCATTTGTCACCACAGATTTTTCAAAGCTATCTATGTAGAACTATCTTACATGAATACATTTGGCATCGATTTGCAATGGCTAAGTGTTGCAATTACGATGACAATGTGTCACTACATCGACGGTAATAGACATCATTGTTTTTTAGTTGCAAATTACGATGTCTATCCTCTGACGTCACAATTTTGATGCCCCTCTGTCGCAATATCACCAGTTTAATCCAGCATGACTCCCATCACAATGCATGCGGTCCCCATCACAATTTTGACATCCTCCCCACACATTGCAACGGGGTCGCATCAGCATCTGGCCACGGGGTCACTGTGGCAGCAACCTTCCCATTACTACCGTGGATGTTGCAATTGCGACATCCATGGCAAATAGCGACGGGGATGTGACAGTGCCGATGGTGTGGTAGTTGTGGTGTCGACGCTGTTGACTGTCATAATTCTACCACTGGCATCACAATTGCGATGCCATTTCAAGAATTGAGACGGTGACGCTATGCATGCGACGCACATTCTGTCACAACGATTGTGCTGACGTCGCAATTACGACATCCACGGCTAGCACTTGGGCAGGGCCACTGTGGCGGTGATGCCAACTGCCATCGTCGCCATAGTGACCCCACCGCAAGCATATTCAGCCTATTGCGCCTTCAACCATGGTGTTTTTGGTACTTTTGGCTAGAGATACATTTAGTTTCTTGACTATATTTTTGCAACCTATGTGGATGCATAGCTTTTACACATGACCCATTCATTTCCCTTCCCTTACAGAGCAAAGTACCATTTTTGCCTCCCTGCCAAAAGGAACATATAAAAATTCATTAGGACTAAAAGCAATTTTCTCAAAAACAAACATATACACTGCAGCATTAATACAAAAAACAAGCACCTGAAATAAGGAACCATCTTCTAGGGATAGAAGCTTAGCAGCCTCACTCTCATTATCTATAGAATTGTGGACCACACTACCATTCTCTAGATGCTCACCAGCTACAAGTTTACCATTTGAATCATTTTTTGGAAGTTTAGTAGCATGATGCCGAGTAATAATACCTGTCAAACCATTTGTAGAATGTTTGACATTCTCATGATCTGTTAGCATTAATTTTTGAATAAGCTTTAGAATTTCTACCAATATAGTTCTCATTATCATTGCTCACATCACAGTTCCGAGAATGTGTAACAACCATAATATTAAAATTACCCACAGAATCAGTTCCCTTTATTTCAGATTCCTACTTCTTAACATTATTACTAGACCCATTCGATGTGCATCCAATACTTATGGTATGACTTGACTAGAAGACATTATTTGTTTGAATACCATTGGTTCTTGGAGGCACCATCTGTAATGTAGCATCATGATCTGCTGATGATCTGGATTTATTGCATGACTGGCCAGAACTTGTGTTCTTTTCTAGACTTTCTGAAATGAAATTGACATTTGACAAATTTTCTACCTATTGGGATATCTTGTTTACACCTACAACACTAAAAGAGATTGTTGTCGTTTGGAAAGAATGCATGTTTTCTGTCACCTGGGGGGCATATGAATCTTGTAAGTGGTTTTCCTTTGGATGTCCAATGTTCAATGACACCCTCTTCTTTAGTTTAGAGCCATTATACTGAGATTCAGACCCACCTACTATTTGAATGCTAGTTTTCTTATCTCGTATATAGAATAGCATGTAAGCTTTCTGGGAAAGCACACTTTTCTCACTGACTGAATAGACCTAGAGTACAAAATCTCATAAGAATAAATTCAATCAGTCTAAGAAACTTTAGTATAATTAGTGTTACCATATAAAGAAAAGGTTCTACATAGAATTGTAGTTCTTTTGTGTATCCTGTTATACACAAATTATAATGAGCTTGCTCCACAAAATTAAACATGTCTTCACAACTGTAGCAAATGTATACCCGATTATCATCTAAAGCATGCCAGATGCCTGTGGATGAACAAATAAAGCATAAATAATGACCAGAATGTGTGCTCCAGCCATCATGAACAAGAACACCATAAAGAGTGTTCTTAAAATTGCCCTCCTATGATTGATCAATAGACAGAGAAACTAGAATATCATTCAAATGTGCAATATTTATTAAAAAACCAGTAGATATTACAAAAACTATGTTATTAGATTCCACTGAAAATGTGATCCACAAGCAAATAATATTGTAAGGGCTACTTACATGTGAACTGCTAAAAAATGGTTTGAGATCCAACGTACAACCAAAGTCTACTTTTTTGTCAATTTTTCCTCCAAATCCAACTACATTGAAGCGCTTGAGATGAATTGCAAGGACATGTGGTGCTTTATCAATTTTGAGTTGTTCTAGAGCCTTCACTTTTAATTTGCATCGTTCACATTGATCTCTTTTCACACCCCCATCTAACTGCTCCACTGCCGTGTAATGGGATAATGCTTTCAACAAGGAATCTGCTTGAATGATCTCTAGGCTCAAATCTAAGAAAGGATCAAATTTATTTTAGCAATAAGAACATTGTGTGCACTTCACCTACAAGCCAGATTGAAGCAATTGTTAATGAATAAAATACTTTTCTAAGACTATAACATAGAGTTCCCAGCATAAAAATAATTTTGAAAGGTTTAAGTGACTCAAAAAAGCAGAAATAATGACCAAAATGTGTGCTCCCACCATCATGAACAAGAACACCATAATTGATGCAGGAGCATCTTGCATGGAAAAATTATTGGAAAAAGAAAAAAAAAAAAAAAGTTGAAAAAAAAAATTGAGAAAAAAAAAAAACATTGTGGAGGAGAGAGAAAGTGACGAAAATTAGAGGAGAAATAATAAAAAAAAAATTTAAAGGGGAAAAGGAGAAAAAAAAGGAAAAGAGTATTTCTATTTTCGAGGTGCATAGGTGGCATAATAGAAAAAATAAAAAAATAAATGGTTGTCATTTCATTTATCAAGGTGTGTGGTAGAATTCTAGAAAGTTATGAATATTGTAGAAAGTTGTGGATATTGTAGAAGGTTGTGGAGGAATTCTAGAAGCTTGTGGATAAGTCATGCATGGGGTGGTAAGTGCCTATTTAAGCAAGGCATATGAGCAATTCTAATCAAGCTCAAGGAGAAGCTTGAGAAGGAGAAGCTCAAGGAGAAGCTTGAGAAGTGGAAGCTTGAGAAGGAGAAGCTCGAGAAGTAGAAGCTATGGAAGGTAAAGCTTGGAAGGCTTCAAGGTGCGAAAGAGAAAGAGGAAGTGAAGAGTGAGTTTTCCTAAGTCTGTGGACAGAGCACTAAATGTGAGGCAGTTTATAGTAGGATTGTGATGGAGTTGTGAGTGTAGATAGAGCGTCGAATGTGAGGCAATTTACACTTGGATCTTGGATTAGGTTTGTGAGAAGAGCTAGTGACTACGGTTTAGAAACAAGGAGGTTGCTTGGTGGCTTGCGAGCACAAGTTGAGATCTCAGAGGTTTCTACCAAAGTGTGGATTTGGACTTAGCTTGGGTTTGGATTGGATCTTGAGAGATCTTGGAAAAATGTTATTGTAATTGCTATTGAATTTTTAGGTATAATAAAATTGTCTTCATATTGTTGCATTATTGGTTGTGAGTTGGTAAGGGTGGTGTGGCCCTTCATCAGTGGTATCAAAGCCAGCCCTCTATCAAGTGGTATCAGAGCATAGCTTCATCAATAATCAATCATTTTATAACATCTTTTTATTTTGTTTATCATGTAGTGCATCATTCTATTTGTGGATGATTCTGATTGGTGAAAACAAAGTGAATATTGTTACCAGTCACAAAAATTGTTTCCAATGTTGAACTAGAATATACAACAAACTCTGTGACTTGACTTCTATTAGTATATAAAGCTTTCACAAAGCTTCCTCTTATCATATGTAATATATTAGGATACAGAGCAATCTAGATTAATAATTTAAGAAACAAAATGGCTAAAGAGATGAAATTCAACTGCTTAAAAAATTTAGGTGGACATATAACAATTGTAATGTTGTAATACAGAATTAAGCCGGCCTGGCATAATGAAAAATGAATGGAAAAATAATATAAGCCTTTAATTCTCAAAAAAAGGTGAGATTTCTAGGATATTTCAATAGCCTTTTACTAATTTTAATAAGTACACACATAAAACTGAAATTATAAAAACAAAAATATGTTAGTTCAACCAGAGAAATGAAATTAACCTAGCGTCTGAGTAAATAATTGTTTAGCAAATGTATAAAAATGTAATTGTACATCATGCATCTCATTCTGTAGAAGATCAATATCTCATATTCTGGTGTTGATGGATAGACTTACAACATTCACTCAATCATGCCTGAATTTCATAAATAAATAATCAGCAAAGTCTATTTCCCCTCCATGAATTTTTTTGACCTCGAACTTTTGATAAATTTGGGTAATGAAAATCTAGAGAAAATAAATGTTGTTTCACATGTAAAAATGAATTCTTAGTGTTCTTTTAATAAATTAATATCTTCCATGACCTATATTTACATATTTTGATATCCTAAAAATGTGGCTAACTTTCGTGACTAAAAAACTATATGGACCATATTCATTGTAAACACTACTTTAAATCAATCAAGAGTAGTGCTCCTCACTATAATTCTATTTCTTTTGAACATACCATTTTATATTAAAATAGAAAGCAATAACATGGTATTTAGAATTGGTTGATGGCTTGTACATATCATTAAATTCTAAATTCCTACTACACATTCTCATTTGTATTGCATGATGTTTACCCTACGAAGATATAGCTTATTTGACATTTGATAAAATGATGACAGAAAATGAAATAAAATAAGAAAACATTAAGATTTCTTAAAAAATGAGAACATTCAATGAAAACCTGTACCTAGTAAATTTAGATCAGTCAAAAGTTAGCTTCAAAAAGCATGATAGTTGGCCCAAATAAAACATATATAACAGATGATGAGCAGGCTTACCCTTCCAAAATTTTCTCCATTTCTTGGATTCGCTTCTTAGAGGACAAGAGAGACTCTCATGCACCAACTAAATTATCAATAACCTTAGAACCTCAAAATCATGCCTAACTTTGCAGAGCTCCTGCTCATTTTCTGTTGCACGTTGTCTTTGTCTTGATGTTTCTTGTTCCATATCTTCAAGCTTCTACTACATTTCCTTGAGGACACCACTGGTACCCCTGGAAACCTTCTCCATTTCTTCTACTCATGCCCACATGCTCTCAATCTGTAGTTCCTTTTGCTTCACTTGATCCTAACTAGCAGAAGCTTTTTGCTTCTCTAAAAGTTGAGATGTTCAGGGAGATAAAGTGGGAAAGATAGAGAGGAACAGATAAAGAGATATGGAGGAATAAAGAGAAGGGGCGATAAAGAGATATATAGATGGTGAATGAGAGAGAAAGATATAAGGAGATATAGAAAGAGGGTGATAGGGATAGAGGGATAAATAGGTTATAAAATAAGTAGAGAGAGCTAAAGGAGAGATGGAGATAGGGAGAGGTAGCAAGAGGAAGACAGAAATCATGAGATATGCTCCTAAATTTTCCAATTAGATTCCTTTCTCATTGGAAAAATAAGGAAGATATTCGTAATGGTGCCTAGTAAGCATGTATTACATAAATACATGCAAAACATAGAACAATGTATTTTTTCTATTTGATTTTCTACCTCTTCAGTGTACCCATTGCACATCAATGTAGTATTGCTAGTTTTTTATTCATGTTATGCATGGCAAAAGCATACAATAAGGGTCACATAAAATTTTTCATTGGTAAGGAGAAACCCAACAAATTACCCACCATATTACATGGGCCTAAGGAAAGCTTTATGCTTGACCAAAGGCAAGGCACCTGCAGCTAAAAGTCAAGATGATCGAATTGGAGTGAACAATGACTTTACAGAAAACACTTTGAAAAATTGTTAAGAAAATCTATCAACCTGCAATAAGATTGTATTAAAACTAGAATTATATAGATCCATATTATTAAAACTTAAAATACCTGTCAGTATTAAGTGTTCAAAAAAGCACACGCCGGACACCTCTTGGAATGTTTAGGGCCTCCATAACCTTTGCTACAATAAGAAATAAATCCAAATAATATTAAATCTTTGCTGAAACTCCAATTCACAAGGATATATAGTTATGTTCTAATAATCAAATACTAACAGTAAAAAACACAAAGCTGAAATGGATATGTCGCTAGTTTTTCTCCATTCATTCATAAAACAAGCTTGATACTAAAATGTAAGTGTTTTCTCTTTAAATTATATCATGCTGATCACAAATACTAATCAGAGATTAGTTATCCAAAAGGGTGCAATAATGACAGAGGATCCAAATACTAAAAGATGCAATGAAGAGTTGCAATTCTTCAAATGATATTAAAAAGGCATCAATAACCAGTCCAAGGATATTATTCAGACAGAAGATTACTTTATATTCTATACGGACATAAGTGGGAGTAATCCACTAGACATCAAAAAGCCAGATCCCATGAGTACAATGATTAAGATCAGGAATAGTGACATATATATCACATAAGTAACAAGAGTTACATCAAAAATTGCAACAGTACAGATCACCCATCATTGGGTCATCACCATTACAAAGATATTATATCAGACAGAGATCAAATAAATATCCAACATCTTTACAAACCAAACAGAATCAATCATATCACATTTCAATAAGGCAGATATCAGATACAGTGAATAACTTTAGACCAGTATGGTACATATCACTTTTACATTATGATAAATTTGTAACAGTGATTACTTGGTCTTGCAAATTGTTCTACAGAAATTCTAATGATACTTATTGCAGATCAGTAATCAACATTAGATTGTCAGGATCTATGACATTAGGTCATTTAGTTGACTATCACTATCCTTCCAACTTCAATATATATAATCCTTGTTTAGTCTTTGATATTGATTGGATTGGGAATTTTCAAAAAGTCATTTCCATCATTATTGGAAGTGTTTTTGGTTATCAAAGTTTGATTGAAGATATCAGAACTACTTAAAAAGACATTTGCATATTGTTCATCTATATTCTTTACCAAAGATCAGTTGCATCTCTCTAGCAGTGAATTAAAGAATATATCAGAAGCATGGGTGATATTACTTGTACATAACATCAAGATACATGCACAATTGCATTGATATATCTACCTCAAAAAAATATTGTTATTAATACCTAACATTTATTTGTGGAAAAATAAAGAATTGAGTATAAGTAATAATAGAAAGAAGTTTATTGTGATTTAAAATATAAGGATTTAGTCATAGACCCTTAGGAGTCATATAAGGGAACATCAAACATTAGCTCTAACCTCAAATAAGGGATTATTAACAAGCTGAAAGTTATCCTTGTTTCTGAAGTCAAATCTCTCTTCTTCCAAACTTTCCTTGTCTAATTTCTCTGGACAACATTTCAGGTCATAGGTCTCAGCCAGGTTGTCCACTTTATCATTTCTTCCTTTGTCTTTTGGTTCCTTGAAGTGTTTTGTTCCTACAACTTGATTTTCTATTTTTTATATTTTCATGAACATCTATCAACTTATCATTTTTTCACTTATATCAATCCAAGGTCCTACGATATATAGTTGTTGATCTATTCTTGCTTACTATCTTGTTACCTCATCCTTAAAGGAGTTCAATGCTATATGTTGAGATTTTTGACAAGGTAAATGTGAGTGAAGTTCTTGAAGCAATATTTGAATTACAATACTTAGTCTAAACAATCTCTCCTATTTAATTTTTTGCATCTTCTCTCTTTCTTGTGAAGCTATCGTCTTGGCATGCCTAGATATCATAGAGCTCTTTCAACATCTTCAGCATGATCCCTTAATTTCTCTAGTTCTTCACTTGCCATAGTTTCATCAAAACATTTTCTCACCTACTTGTTCCTATCCTTCACTATCACATCTCTTTGTCTATCTTCCTTGAGGTGATTAGATTTGACACACAATGTATTTTTTGATTGACTGACATTAGAAATATTACTCTTCTCATGCACAAACACTGACATGCTAGTCAATGTCATGTACTTTTTAAAAGGTGAAGGATAATTTTGATCAACATCCTTATCTCCAAGCAGCTTCACATAATCTGAATGATGACCCCTAGATTCAATCCCTACTATGTCATCCTCAATGTATGACGTTGAGATGCAGTAAGAACAATCTCATAATCATCATCAATCCATGTACTCATTTCATTTGTGACAGAAGGAGGACTCAAAAATTAACTGCTTCTATTCCTTCCAAGTGTCAAAAACTATTTTCTCTCCTTGTATCATGTTACCACTATTTTTGGTGGTCTATTAAGGTTAGATTTTGAAAATCTTCCTCCCATTCACTTCCTAACTTGGTTTTTTCTCATTCTTCCTTTTTCAAGTGAGGCTTCAATTTTTCCTCTTTCTCGATTTAAATGTTGTGGTTGTTGTATGGAGACAAGTAGCTTTAGGATTTAAATTCTCCACCTCTAGCTCATGGAAACCCTTTTCTTCTACATATGCACGAATCGGTCTTTTGTACATAGCACTATGCATTGGAGTGGTAGTTAGATTTGTACTTTTTACACCACTTACCAATATTTGGCATGAGTAAATTGAAAAATAGAAATAAACACAATTTTAAAGTTAACATCGTGGATGGCCCCAACACATGAATATAGAGGATGGTCCCTCACAATGACCTTAAGGACAAAATTTTGAAGAAGTTTACAAGGACACAGACATAAGGCTGTTATCTTCACCTTTATACATTAGAAAACTAACAACTTTGTACAAATAAATAAATAAATCAATCATTTACTAAAAATTTCAATTTAGTTTCTAGCTTTTCAATCTCTAAATTTTGTCTTTGTAGATTTGTAGTGAGAAGATTGTGGTGCACAATCTTCGAAGTTTGCCAGCCTTGTAGCAGTTCTAGTTGTGAGTGGAATTTGAGCACATTTGAAGCCCTCCACACCAAGAAGTGCAAAATACTAACTCAATAGTACTTAAATAACCCTGTTCTTGTGCAATACATTTAGCATCTACCTCTCATTGACCTTCATGAAATACTTTCATAGTTAAATTCAACTGTCAATGATATGAACGAGCCTAAGAGACACTCTTTTTTAAGGAAGGTAAAACTAAAATTAATAAAGAAGTAGCAGAATGGGCAGAAGGTATAACCACATAAGAAGGCAGAAGGTATGTGAATGGATGCAACTGCCTACAATATGCCTATTAAAGAGATAATTTTTCTCAAGTTGAATCAATATCATCAACTTCAAGAGCACCCACACAGCCACTAAGAAGTTCTACTCATAGAAGAAAATTGTAAAATATTAATTGTAATTGCAATTTTTTATCATATAACACCATGATTGTATTAAGCTTCTTTATTGTTTGTGAATGAATGACAAACCACTTATTTGCTCTATGATATCAATTTTATAAATGTTGTTAAATGTGCTTTTTTTATGTTTGGAAATTTTGTTGAGTTGAGTCCAAGTCAAATTTGGGTTTGTCAAGTTTTATAAAGTTACAAGTTTCTTAATTAGTAACTAAGAAATAAATAATGAATTCATTAGTGATGTCACAATCACCTTACTGCTCATGAAAATTAACTCTTCTCCATTTTCACTCTTCCATGAGGTCACTTGTCCACCATACAACAATACCTACACAAATATAACATTAATAATTTATACATATGACCTAAAAGAGAATTGATAAATTGAAAATGACATCAGAACCACAACTCAGATTAATCCATTAATTTCTGTTGACACAATGTTAAAATCAAGGGATAGAGAAAATAAAAAGGAAATAGGAAGAAGATCTAATGAGCCATATTAAATATAAGATCAAGGTTACATTAAACCATCCTATGCTCTTAAACTAGTATCAGCAACTAGCAACAAATGACACAAAACCAAGTATATGCACGTATGTAAGTATTAATTGTTTTTTCTCAATTTCGCTCTTCCATGAAGCCAGTTGCCTATCATACAGAAAAAAGATACACAAATTCCACATATAACCATACAATCAATGAAATGATTAAAAAATTTAAATTTTAGAACCCTATACCATGAGCAACTCATGAATAACCTATTTGCGAGAATCACTAACATGAATGAAGCAAGAAGACTAAAAAGAAATAAAGCTATCATAATATTGTTTTAGTTATGGCTCCAAAGAACCCTACAATATGCCCTATATGCCCTATGAATGATATCAGCAATAATTGACAATAAATCAAGAATATAAACATATAGAAATATTGATAAACTATATTATTCCTGCTAGGCCAAAAAAATTTGATGATCATGCTAATGGACTACCATCTTGCAATAAAGATAAATTGGATCAAGCTATCAATGTCTTAAGCTTTGGTGGAAATAATTTCAGTGGGTTGTGTTTCTTCACTGACAAAAATAATCTAAGCTTGTTAAATTTCTTCAAAGATCATAATAAAATATTTTGAAGTAGGAACAATCAGTATACTATGTAGTGTAGGTAACATTGATGTGCCTAGAAACCTTCTGTTTTTAGCATAAATAGATTTAACATAAACTATTAGTCTATTAATGAGGAATGTAGACCTGCTTGGACTTGTTACAATCCTAAAAACTAGAACCAATTATTTTTTCCTTTACTCACAAGGTTATAAAAACTACCATAACCAAAGTCCAAAAAGGCATGAATTGGAGAGAAAACTCAAAAGCTTTATAGAAAGAACTTAAAACAATACACTGTTTCAAATCTCAGTACAACCTCAACGATGAACACAATTCAAGAAAAAAACTTATTCATTGACCAAAAGAATACCTTAGAGTTTCTCTTAGATTGAGATTCCTATGTAGATTTACTATTATTTGAACCAGACATTGATATCCAGGCATGGTTCAGCATAACTTGAGTTTCTAAGCCTAACTTTCTAACCTCTGAAAATGGAAGTTCAAATGCCAATCCCAAAAAATTAGTTGAATAATTGACCTGCAATAAAAGAAAGTGAGCAAAATTCATATCAGTAGATCACTACAAATTACTCACCTGAAGGTATATGCTTGTCTCAAATTGGCTCTTTAGAGCATATTCATTAAAAATCAAAGCCAAGGAAGTGACTGTTACCTACAATGTTTTCAAATAGATAAGGATGGTATCGTAAGAAATTAGAGTTACGATAAAATAATAATCTTGCAGTTGTTTATGCAAGCTAAAAGGTAGTTAGCTAAAATAATTAGTTGTCTTAGAAAATCCTAGAGTGAAAACAAATAACTATATTATTTTGGATTTTTTTAAATTAGAATACTAATGATATTTTTATCATACTATCATCATTATAATCTACTAGAAATAGAAAATTGTTCATGTCCAAACCTATCAATAAATGCTTAAATGCAACACCTTTTCCTATAGAATAATTCATCTACTCTAATTTTAAAAACTTATAGAAATTATATTTCAGAAGTTTGTTAGGCAAGACACATAGATAGATATGGCATTATTCTCATGCTCAAATTACACACCCAGTGATAGCATAACATATATTAATTCAATGAAACTAATTTTAAGAAGGGTTCAGTAATCTAGATGCATATTTCACATGTGAGCAATGGTACTCTACAATAATCATGAGATAATGTAGTTCAAATTTTGGTGAGAATGTTGAAATGTGATAAATAAACTTAAAGTCTCATCTAGAGTTACTTGTTAGTGAATTTACATGTAAGTTCATAAGGATCATTGTGATGAAACTAAGTTACAATCATGATTCCAGGAACAACCTGTCAAATAATAAACAAGTCAGAATATGAATTTTATTAAATTTTAAAAGTTTAGAGATTAGAGATTGGATCTGTGAAATTTTAAAAGGTTATTGTTTCAAGTGGTTCATTTACAAATCTTGTTTCATTTGAGATGGTTAACAAATTGAATCTACCAAGAATAGCACATGTTAGGCCTTAAAAAGCACAAGGATTGGATGTTGGATGTTGTGTTGATGTGAAGGAGCAAGCTTATGTTCCCTTCACCATTGGATCATATAATGATGTTGTATTGTGTGACATTGTACCTTTGAGTGGTTGTCATATAATTTTAGGAAGGGCTTGGCAGATTGAGAAGAGATCCCTACATGATGGCAGAAAGAACACCTACACTTTCACAAATAATGGAGAGAAGATGGTATTAACACCATTGGAGGAGCACAAGACAACTTGGAAGGTGTCGGCGAGCATTGGCATCTTTGAGAGGGAAAGGTTCCTAAGAAAAGAGGAACATGGTGAAGCAATGGAAGATGTTTTGATAAAAAAGGATGATGCTTTGAAGCAAATAGCTAATGAGAATGAGGTTGAGGAAAAGAACCTAGAAAAGGATGATATGAAGACAAGTTGTCCATTTGAAGGACAAATAACAAATGAGCAGCAATCAAATGTTGAAGAGAAAGGAGAACCTAACACCAAAAAGGTTCAAAAGGTTGTAGCAGAGGTAAAGAGAAAGGATGCTAATGAAGACAGAAAAAGATTAGGTCTTGAAGGGCTTGAGGGAAAGGAGATGATTGGAACAAAGATGAAAAGTACAAATGCTGATGTAAATAGCAAAGAAACAAGGCTTGGAGAAGCAAATATGATATTGATTGGTTCTATATGGTGTCCATTGAAAGTTGGACAAATAAAATTCACAAAGACAATGATGACTGAATCGGATAGAAAAGCCACCAACCAGGAGTTGGTATACCAAGGCAAATGGCAAGGGTGTGAAGACATGTTGTAGATAGCAGTAGACGTCTCAAGGTGCAAAGAGACTAAGGATGAGAAGACAATGGAGATGAAGAGCCAAGGGAAGGCTAAACAAGGTGAATATATTCCAAGCATGGAGAAGTATGAAAATATGAGTTATTTTTGGTTTGTTATTCTAATTTTGTTGCACGCATATGAGAATATGATGGAGATTCCTAGTGTGGGGAAGATAACAATAATTGGTAAGAGTTATGTTCTGGAAGGAGCTTGTTATTGCTTCTTGTTTCTACCTATTGTTAGTATCTTATTGAGCTTCACTTTGTTTTGAGAATAGTTTAATATTCTCTACTAAACAGGGCCAACCACGTGAAGGTGGAAGCTCATTTAGCCCCACCCCCCTCCCCCTAACATCACTCTACACTCCCTGTTAACATCTAACATTCATTCATTCTTTCAACCATTAATAAAAATGTAACATTCAATCAATATCACATGATAACATTCAATCAATATCACATGATAACATTCATTAACACATTAGATTCATTAACATGCAACATTCATCAATATTCTGCATTAACACATAATTCATGAACATTCATTAACACATAATTAAATTCATTGAGACATAAAATTCAGTCATTATCTGATGACGGGCCAACACTACCCGTACCAATTCACAACCAAAAATGCAACAATATGGAGATAGAGAGAGATGACAAAATGCTTCATAAAACTTCCATTTCTTGAACTTCCTTTAGAAGAGCTTCCATTTCTCGAACTTCTTGAACTTGATTACATACGATTATAAGCCTTGCTTAAATAGGGACTTCTAACCCAAGACATTACAAACACAAGCAATGTGGGATAAAAGGTAAATACAACTACCTTTAAATAAATATTAAATTCTCACCCAAATACAACTAAGCACCCAACAAATATTAAATGCATGATTTAAGGAACTTTCCACAAACTTCTAAGATGCCACCTACACACCTCGATTAATGGAATAACAACTATTTTTATTATTTTCTATTTATGCCACCCATGCACCTTGAAAATAGAAATTCCTCTTTTCTCCTTTTTTTTTTCTATTTTTTTATTATTTTCCTTCCATTTTCGTCACTTTCTCTCTCCTCCATAATTTTTTTTTTTTTTTTTTTTTTTTTTTTTCTCTTTTTTTTTTTTTTTCTAATAATTTAATTTTCCCATGCAAGATGCTCCTGCATCAGACTCCCTTGGTAGATAGAAAAGTGTGTCCCACACTTTGATGTCAAAAGAGAGATATAGAACCATCTTCATCTTCACCACAAGCTTCCACCTCAATAGGGACAAGAAAATCAACATGCAAATCTTCCACATTTTTTTTTTTGCTGATGCATGATGCTCCTGCATCCGACTCCCATGGTAGGAAAAATTTTGTGAGTATGGAGTCACAAAATGATGTAGCCATTGTTGACATAATTTTTTCCTCTTCCTCCAACACATAGCTGGAACAATTATCCGATGCTGAAATTTCTCCTTTGCAATGAACTCTATCCAAGCATAAATCTCATCCTCATTCAATCTTGTTGAATTAATCACACCTGTAATAAATCTAGCAACACCATACCAATCTTCCTTTGCATACCACACATGACTAACAAGATCCTCATGCAAAAAATCATCAATATCTTTTAAACTCGTATCAAAGACAACATCCCATGATTCATAAGAATTTACCTGTTTGACATCTTCATCTTTGCTTGCCTCTTTTATGTCATCAACAATGCACGTAACTACTCCACTTGCTTGATCTCCAACTAAGGCACTATACTTCTCCTCCATTGCTGCAATCTTCAAATCATCTTGATCTACTTCAGGTTTGTAAGTCTTGTCATCTTTATGCTCTTCCTCTTCTCGTTCATCTTCTTCAACTTTAGGTTCGCAAATGATTTCCTCTTCATCCGCTTGCTCTTCCACTGGATCATCTTTCTTTTCCACATCCAAGGAATTATCAACATCTCTTTTCTGGTGACATGCTCTTTGTTTCCGCAACTCAGCTTCTAATTCATTCACTTGCTTCTGCAAATCAACTAGCAATGATTGTTGATTTCTTGCTCTAAATTTCTCAAGTTGAGGAATCCTCAGAATCCATCCAATCACAAAAGTCATCTTCTTCTTTCTCTTCTCCATAATCAAGTCTTCAGAAGACAAATCTAATCCAACACAAGAACCTTGTGCAAACTACCTCACAGTCGACGATCTGTCTACACAATCAAAAACTTCTTGACAAAATTCACCCAACTCAAGGTCCTGGTGCAAACTGCCTCACGTTCGGCGATCTGTCCGCACTCTCAGGAACTCCTGCTCTGATACCACTGATGACGATACGCTCTGATACCACTGATGATGAGCCACACCACTCGTACCAACTAACAACAAAAAATGCAACAAGATGGAGATAGAGAGATGACAAAAAAATGCTTCATAAAGCATCCATTAATACTTGAAATCCATTAGAAGAGATTACATTTGAAGAGCTTACAATTCAAGAACTTGATTACAAAGGATTATAAGCCTTGCTTAAATAGGCACTTCTAACCCAAGACATTACAAACACAAGCAATGTGGGATAAAAGGTAAATACAACTACCTTTAAATAAATATTAAATTCCCACCCAAATACAACTAAGCACCCAACGAATATTAAATGCATGATTTAAGGAACTTTCCACAAACTTCTAAGATGCCACCTACACACCTCGATTAATGACAACTATTTTTATTATTTTCTATTTATGCCACCCATGAACCTTGAAAATAGAAATTCCTCTTTTCTCCTTTTTTTTTACTATTTTTTATTATTTTCCTTCCATTTTCGTCACTTTCTCTCTCCTCCATAATTTTTTTTTTTTTTTTTTTTAATAATTTAATTTTCCCATGCAAGATGCTCCTACATCATTATCAATTAAGGTATGTAGATGACAATCATTTCTTTTTTTTCTTTCTATTTCTTTTTTCTATGTAAGCTCTAAGAGGAGCATCGGTGTCATCATCAATTCCCCCCTCATTAGTTGTTCTGTTCTCTGTTCTTAATGATCTCAAATTCCTATGCTGTTGCAAAGGGGGGTCCTCTGCAATAACAAATAAAAGAGTTAAATTAAAAAATAATTTATTATAATTTTTACAAGTATTTAATTATTTTAAATAACATAACTATGGCACTCTTTACCTGATCTGATCACATCATTTTGTCTAGACTCAACGTCAACACGGTCATGAACATCGACCCCTCGATCCTCTACAGCTGCTATACAAAATGTTACGTTAATCCAAACACCAATTGCAATTACATATAAAAAATTTAATAGCAAATGTATACCTCCACCACTGGGATGCACATCATGCAAACCTTCGGCATCCACAGATTGTGTAGAAGGATTGTCAGGCTACATTCCAACATCTTACGCATTGTTATCATTGCTTGCTTAAAACAGATATACTCACTTTATATTGGAACTTAACATAAAATAGACTAATTGGTAAAGTATTCAATTTGAAATAAATTTCATTTGGCTTATTTACCTATGGCTCAGATGCATCATTATTAGAACCTTCCACACTGATTTCAGCTTGTAGCCATTCAGCCATGGCTCTATAGCCTTGTTGGAAGCCAATTCTCTTATCCTCTTCTATGAGGCATCTCTTGAACTCTGAGCCCTGCATTTTTGCATGGTATGGTGAATTTTACTGGCATTGTTTCATCAACCAATGGAGGGTAGTTAAAATATCAAAAGGAAATGGTAAATAGTTAGCAAGGTTTCCAACCCTTGTTACACCTTATTTTGGTCATGTTGGAGTTGTTCTAAATTTTCTTTGGTCTTTGGGAGTCCTAGAGGATCCAATTTCACTCTTGGTTGGGTGTGTAGAATAAAGGTCAAGTGTTGCAATCTGCCCTATCACTGATAACAACAAGTTTTCCTTAGAGCTGATTTGTTTTGGGTTGTGTTGACATTTGTTTTGGTTTCCATTTATGTTAGAGGGTTGTATTTGTCCAAAACACTTGGTGTCAAGGTTGGGTGTACGAGGCCTTGAATGGTACAAGGGAGAAGTAACTAGTATGCAGCCTTATGTGATGAGTTGGGTCCATGAATTAAAGGAACAGACATTGTAACAACAGATTAGTTCTTAGGCCTAAGAATGGTTAATGGTTATTAAATTAATTTGATGATCATGAATGATCTTGGATCCTCAAAATATGTGAGGATAGCAAGCCTATAATATAGGATTAAGGCATCTATCAAAGTTGCCAAGTGTTGTAAGAATGTTGTCACAACAACATTTTGCACTTATTGCAAATATTCCATGCAACATGGATAGCCTTGGATTCCTTTGATTGTGGGAGGTTATTTTTGAGCAAATATGCCCTAGAATGGTGGAGAAGACACCTAATGGAGTGATGTCTTGAATCTCCAAGCATTGGTTGCATATTGTAAAAAGTTTGAGTTAATGAAGTGGCTGGAAAACTCTTTTTTTGAAGTGATATTTCGGTTTTTGAAGGAACATTCATACTTGAAGCCTAAAATGTGTTGATACAGTGGTTGAGACATGTTCTATAGTCATTTTGAAGACTTTTTCATGTTATGTGTTAAGGGTTTGGATGAAATCTTGAATATGATAAACCTAAGAGCCAAGAACCTTCCCAAATCAGTAAAATGGGATGGAATTTGAATGAATTCAATGTGAAGAAGGTCCCCACAATGAAGTTTGAAATTTTTGATGTTTTAGTGGATTTGGCACTTAGATCCATCTAAGTGAAAGTGAGAAAGAGAACCAAAATTAAGGTGTGGATCATCCAAGGTGGAGTTTTCAAGGTGTGACTCTTGTAGTAAAGAGTGAATAGGATTTAGTTAATGATCTAATCCTATTATGAGATCCTATAGAAGCATAGGATACTAGGAGATAAGAGAAATCTCTTGGTGGAAGTGGAAAACTAAACCTAGGAGTTTTATCTTACACCAGTGCTTCCAAAGCATGTTACTCTGCATCATATATTGGTGTGGAGGAACACTGAGATCCAAGTTGAGGATCAAGAGCATAGACAAGCTAGTCTATCCTATTATTTCCCATCACATTATATAAAAAATTTGATACAATTTTTCATTTACTAATACTTACAACTCTTTCTTGAAGTTTCGAAAAACCACCAAAGCCGAGCTTGTGTGTCTCGTGCTTTTCTAGTCTTGCCTTTGTTGCCTTTGATGTGTCAGGCAATCTATGAAAAGTTTGAAATATGTTAGATAGTATAAATATAGAGGTTAATTAGTACATAATTAGATTCTCAATAGTATCACATACCTTGATGTACTCTCCATTGGTGTAATAATATTTTTCTTGTTAGCTTTATACTGTCCATCCAAAATCAAAGCCTGCCACTTAGCCTCAGAAACATAGGGCAGACACTCGTACCTGGGGTTATCCCATACTTTTTTTTGTACTGGTCCCTAATATACTTAGAAAAGAAACCAACTTTTTCAAGAAGCTTGTTTCTCTCAAATGCACGAGGTCCAAAGAGTTGGGTCATGCTCTCTATAAGGTCATCCTTCAACGGTTTGCTTTGGTTATTCCACCTTTTAAGTAAAAAAAAACATGTTAGACTCATAAATGAAGTGAAGCTACCTTTAATATAGTTCAAGAAATGGATGAAAAGGAAAACTATTATATCAATGATATGAAATTAAAATAGTGGTTTGGGGTTTTAGTTAGGATATGATGTTCCACCAAGTACGTAGGGTGGGCTCGAATATTCGCAAACACTCATTACCAAGTTTTCTCCAAAAAAGATCATTCCCTACAAAACAATCATGGGATCATTAGTTGATGAAGAGTGATGAAAAACTAAATTACTATTATATCACTATAGAATAATAATAACTTTAAAGTACCTAGAACTTTGGCTACTTTTAATGGAATGCCTTCATCGTCGCTGACAATCAATATGACATCCTTCACCATTCCCGTACTAGGAACATAGGAACATCTAGGAAATAATGTTGCAGCTCTTATTGCAAAAAGTTTCATAAATTTCATAAGTCTTTGTCACGAAGTATAAAAGAACAAATGATAATTGATGTTAAAAAGTTGTAAAAAAAAAATTGTTTGTTGCTGTCATAAGAGAGAAAAAGAGGGATTTGTGTACTAGCAGATGGTGCAATAGTTGATGTCGGTAAGCTCCGTGTTGCTGACTCAGTAGTCAAAAAAAGATTTTTGGTTGTCCTGGATGGAGGCGGCATCATCATAGGATTCAATTGATGTGAAGCTAAAGAATAAAATTGTTAGAGCATGCATAAATATAGAACGCGTGGACTAGCATGGACAAGATTGTTAGAGCATAAAAAAAAAGGATTGTTCGAGCATGTATTGTCAATGATTATGATCACTCCTATATATATTCAGTGGAAAATAGAATTGGGGAATGGAACATGTGATCTACCTGAACCACCTATAGCACCCTCATCATAGGAACGGGGCTCGAAATCACGCAAAAAACTCTGTAAAGACAACGCATCCATATTTTAATTAATACCATAAAAGAGCATAACATAATAACCATTATTGAACTCTTGTTATAATTAAAAATTTCATTAATACTTACTTTATGGTTTCAGAGGTGTGCATCAATTCAGCTCCCCTTTCTCTTATTTCCTGAGTAGTAGGCTTTATGGTTGCGAAATGTAAAATTTCTCTGCCAATTTTCTTTAGCAACTTTTTAGTCGAACCGATCGGGTCATCGGTGTCTGCTAAATCAATATAAAAAGGGTCCTCCTCAGGGGGGGGCTGCTGATTAGGGACTATAGGTTCCTTTCCCTCCCTCCGACCAATGGTCCTCTATGACAATAATAGTATTAGTATTATCAAAATTACTCCAAGATAATGAAGAAAACAACATTAAAAAAATAACATTTTGCTTCTATCTAGTTTGCACAATTACAATGAGTTTTACCTGCCCATGTGTAGATGAGTCGGGAACATCGCTAGCATCCCCTCTGGGCAGTTGCTCCATATTGTGCCCCTGTGTCAAAGATCAAGTATAAAAATGTTAGCCAAAAATTTATTGACTAAATGGTATGTTGGAGTCATTGATTAGAAGTTGGTTTAATAGTATGTACCACCCCCATGATAGTAGCCTTGTTTGTATCTATGTGGTTCAAATTGTAATCAATAAGAAGCTCTTCCCCTGCATGTATTGATTTTATCACACAGATGAATACACAATTTCCCTCGCGCGCCTCAAATATGCAATTGGGTTGCTTTATAGTTGACCCAAGTCATGTACTATTTATAAAACTTGCAATATTCCCTGTTGCTTTTGGCCTTCCATCAATGTATATAGCCACACTTTTACTTTTATTATTGTCTTGATGTTGTATATAATTTGTCGAGAGGGCATACCTATGCATAATTTTTTTTTATTGAACAATATGCATCCAACTTTTGTAATCGTAACATGGTGGAACATACTCCATCAATTCAGAAACTTTGTTGTAAGACACCTTTATGTTGTCCATAGAAAATAGGCCCAAACCATGTAGTGATGATGGTGCTATGCGATATATCCTCTCATTAACACAAAAATCAATGTTTATTGGAGGAAGTTCCTTGGGTACCCAATGTTTCTGTAGATGTTGGTACCTCAAGGGCACCTCGATGTCATCTATCATCTCATCATCATAAGAACATGACCCCCCTTGAGCAAGGAAAAATTTCATGTGTTTATTGAATTTCCTTCTAGTCCTTTGACCTCTAGTTAATCTCCCTGTTCTAGATAAACTACATGTCTCACTTTCCTCTTCTATTCCTATATTTCCCTCACTCGAGGAAGACACTTCTAACAAATACCTATTCGCTGGTACCTGCAAATGGGAAAGATCTTAGAAGACATCAATCTTACTATTGATAAGTGTATTAAATAGACTGTCTATAAGGAGTATTGACTTATACCTGTCGATCCATGAGACTGTGCGGGATGCTCCTGAAAAGGGTTCAGTTTCCTGCAAATGTAATTCAATTATCGTAAGCATAATCACATCATAATCATAATCACATCCATCATTAGCATCACATAAAAATTAAAAACATTAAAAGGTACACAATAAAACACTTAAATCAGGCTCACATTGTAAGCCTACTAGGGAAGTAGGCCTAGTGAAGGGCTAAAACTAGGTTTTTGTATCAGCTGATGAGTTGAGGGCTTAGTCACCTTGGGGACATGCTATTTGAAGTTTTTTGATGTGTGTGGAGGTGCAGGAAACACCTAGTTAAGGTGAATTCAAGTTTGGCGCCTATTGAGGCATTGTGAGCATTTGAAAGTTTGTTGATTAGATTGCTTGGATGAATCTATTGGATGGATTGAGGGACATTCATGGGATTATTCCAAAGATGTAGAACCTAAGGTGGCATAAGGATTTGGTGTGCACTCTGATAGGTTATGGAGTTGGCTTAGATCAAGGAGAGGGATCTTATGAAGATGCTTGGTTGGTGTTGTGAGAACACTATGGAAGTTCCTCTTGTTATGAATGATTGCAAGCCCATCTAGGGTCTCTACATCACCTACAAAGGCAGAATTATTAACCAACAAATTGGGTAAGCACTTATATTATGTTTTCCCTATGAATTTTATTCTAGGTACAACTCCCTTTTATAGATATTTAATGAATTCCCTTTTCTAAACTAAACACTTACAAATGCTTTTGACCTGAAAGAAAATAAGGCTCAATACATTCACGCATCAATATGTGTTTTAAATAGTTTTATTTAATTAATTTAGATTAATAGTTAATTTAGATTAGCAGTATTCTATTTGTAGTTGAAACTTGTAGCCTTTAAATAGATAATGAATAAACTATGTAACCATATATATAAGACAAATATATTTCTATCAAGAAATGAATATTAAATAGATTAAGGATTGATGGCATGCCTCTAAATTCCATCATCATCATCCTCATCATCATCATCATCATCATCATCATCATTGTCGTCGTCGTCGTCCTCATCGTCGTCGTCGTTGTCGTCATCATCATCATCCTCGCCATCATCGTTGTCATCGTCATCATTGTCGTCATCATCAACATCAACATCATCTTTATCATCATCATCAGTAGCAGCATCATCATCATCATCTTCTTCTTCTTCTTCATGAAAATTTGTGTTAGGGACATCATCAAATAACTGTCGATCATGATCACCATCTACATTGTCTTCTACTTCTTTGGTATCTTCTTCTTCCATCGCATTATACTTTATTGGCCTTCCTCTCAGTTCGTGTCTAACAACAAATGACCAACCCAGTTTATGTGGAACCTCTGAGTAAAATACCTGCTCACATTGGCTTGGAAGAACATAAGGCTCATCTCCAACTAGCTCAAATGACCTTGTATTAACCATTGTAAATCCATTATCATGTTCAATAACAGTTCTATCAGGATCATTTCGATTAAGTCGTAGCCTGTACTATTTGACAACGAAGAGTACTAATTTGAAGGAACTAAAGTCACACTCAAGTATCTCATCCAAAATGCCATAGTATTGATTTTCAGACTCTTGAGGATGTAAGTCATTTCTAGATGAAATATTAGTCACTTGAAAGACTACAGTTATTCCTGAATCGCAAATTTTCTTCGTGTCATCCAACACTTTGATGCAAAAATTTTGACCATTACAGAACATAGCCTTGTGGTGTTTAACTTGCAATAATATGTGAAACATATCAAAATTATTGTATCATGAGTTGATAAACATATGGGTGATTAATAAATTTGTACATACCTAGAAATCTCTTGAACCACGTGCTAAATCTATTTCCCTTTGCATAACATTGGAATCTCCATTACGATGAGCTTCTTTAACCAATGAAGATACACCTTCCCATCTTAATGTGCGACTAGAATGTTGACATCATTCAATCCACACCATCATCCAATCAAGATTGTTTGCAATATACAAATGTAGTGCATCCCACTCTTGAGCACATAGACAACTTACAACCGATTTATTTTGAAGATTAAGAAATAATTTATTACAATAACATCTTATAATTTATTACCTCTCACTTTCCTCAATGTACCTTTCCCCATCAAGTACTCCCCTTATAATTTTTCAAAAGGCTTGAGATCCCAAATGTGATCTACATGGATATTTGATGCAAACTTAGGAAGATATTCAGTAATGTACACCATAGTCTGGTTGATGCAGAAGCATCCAGAGCTATAAGGGAAATCCTATGTCACCCAAAAAAATATACTTAGACTTAATTTCTATTTCATGTGCTTTCATTTTTGGATACCAATTTGGGTCAAATAAAGGTTTCAACTCTCACAGTTCAACTATCAGTGTGCTAGAAAATCTTGAAAAAATAGGAGCATGCAATTTGGCCATCATTTTGGTGACCTGGAAGGTGTGAATTGGCTAGATGAATGTAATTGTGATTTAGAGCATTCCAAAAATAGAATCAGGTCAAAAGGCCCCATGGTTTGAAAGTTATTGCAGTTTTTTGAGTTTTGGAGACCTCCTAAGAATGCTTCAAAGTCATGTTAGGGGAATTAAATGAGCTCAAAAAGGGCCAAAAAATGGGGAATGAGCAAAGCTTATCCATAGGGCTATAGAGCACTTTGAGAGCTTTCCAAAAATGTAAACGGTTCGTCAATCAGAGCTACTGTTCAAAAGTTATGCCTCCTGGAAGTTCGGTTACCATTTTTGGATTCTTCTAGATTTGCACCGACTTCTAACGCAGCTTCTGGAACCTTCTATTTGGTCGGTGGATGCCTACTAGTACTTTCTAGAATGTACTCCTAGTCCTTAACCCTCTGGGGTCTATTTAAGGAGATTTCTGGCATTGTAAAAGGCAGTTCGGAGTGGAGTTTGAGAGGAGGTACTAAAAGGAGAAATTATCTCCAGATTTATGTTATTATAAGCCCTTAGGGAAAGTTTTGAAGTTTATTTTCTCTGTACTATTTGTACTAGCTTATTTTCTAAGTTAATACAATTTTCCTTTTCTGTTGTGTCCATTATGTATGAAGAGTATTTGGTCAAATGGAAAGGACAACCGATTGAGGACTCAACTTGGATTTCAGCAGCTGAGGTTTTCCATTTGTGATTTCCTCTACCATTCATAAAGTGACAGGGTCACTTTTCAATCTACCCTGGGTGTCTGATGCAGGAGCATCCAGAGGTATAAGGGCAATCCTATGTCACCCAAAAAAATATACTTAGACTTAGTTTATGTTTCATGTGTTTTCATTTTTGGATACCCATTTGGGTCAAATAAAGGTTCCAACTCTCACAGTTCAACTATCAGTGTGCTAGAAAATCTCGAAAAAAAAATAGGAGCATGCAATTTGGCCATCATTTTGGTGACCTAGAAGGTGTGAATTGGCCAGATGAATATAATTTTGATTTAGAGCATTCCAAAAAAAGAATCAGGTCAAAAGGTCCCACGGTTTGAAAGTTATTGCAGTTTTTTGAGTTTTGGAGACCTCCTAAGAATGCTTCAAAGTTAGGTTAGGGGCATTAAATGACCTCAAAAAGGGCCAAAAATGGGGGACGAGAAAAGCTTGTCCATAGGGCTATAGAGCACTTTGAGAGCTTTTCGAAAATGTAAACGGTTCATCAATCGGAGCTACAGTTCAAAAGTTATGCCTCCCAGAAGTTTGGTTACCATTTCTGGATTCTTCTAGATTTGCACCGACTTCTAACGCAGCTTTTGGAACCTTCTATTTGGTCGGTGGATGCCTACTAGCACTTTCTAGAATGTACTCCTAGTCCTTAACCCTCTGGGGTCTATTTAAGGAGATTTCTAGCATTGTAAAAGGTAGTTCGGAGTGGAGTTTGAGAGGAGGTACTGAAAGGAGAAATTATCTCCAGATTTATGCTATTGTAAGCCCTTAGGGAAAGTTTTGAAGTTTATTTTCTCTGTACTACTTGTACTAGCTTATTTTCTAAGTTAATACAATTTTCCTTTTCTGTTGTGTCCATTATGTTCTTGGGTTGTTTCCCCATCACTAGTATACCATATATCCCTCTACCATAAAACCCTTAGGATGTGCTCTTTGTCGAACCAAAGCCTTCAAAGATTTTGAATGACTCTCAACCATCCACATTGACCTAGTGTGTACAGGTCCACACAATTCAATCTCCTCAACTAGGTGTATGAGGTAGTGTTCCTATGCATTGAAAAAAGTTGGAGGTAGACACTTTTGCATTTCACACAGTAAATGAGGAATTCTTCTCTTCCAATAGTTTATATCTTCTTTATGGATTTCTTTAGATGACAACCACCTACATTAAGAGATTCAAGTCACAAAAAATATATAAATATGAGACTTTACAAAATAATATACAATAGATTACATAGCAAGAAAAACAAATCACGAATATAATAAATATATACAACAAATTGAACAAATATTACTACTTACCTCATATATTTTCCAAGATCATATATCGCTTGTTTGATGTTATTGTTGAAGTGCTCTGGGAGAGATAGAGGAAGCACGTACTGCAGTAATTATAAACCAATCATTTCATTGTTTTCTAACATAACATAATGAATAGTACACGTAGTCTATGAATATATTGTAAATACAAAAGAACATAACTTACCTTGATGAAAATATGCCAATCATGCATTTTGAGCCCTGGCCCAAATTCACTTTTTTTTGATATGAGATTGTTTATGTTCGTAGCAAATCCTGTGGGAAATCAAATTTTTCGTATGACTTCTTTTATGGCATCACTTTGCTGCTCCGTTAATAACCATGGAAGGGCACTTATATTAATCTGATCTTTGTTGCTATTTGAGTGAATGAAATTCTTCAATGCATGATTGGATTCATGTATGTCATTACAAATTTTGACAATTTTTTCTTTTTCATGCCTTCCATCCAATATTTTCCACAATGTCTCTATTATATTCTTTCCAATATGCATAGTATCAAACAAATGCACAATTTGTAAGTGCTCATAGTAGGCAACCTACTAAATTGTATGGGATAGCTTTTTAGTTCCTTTGGAAGGTTGTCAGTATTGCCTTGACGACCTTCACGATCATCAATTATACAATTAGTCAACAAAAATTACAATAGAAATATATAAATTACAAACATAAACCATTAGGTGGAATGGCATTACCTCGACAATTAATTCTATTATATTCCAACTTCCATAGGCGAGGTGTCATTCTTTGTGGCTTTGATATAGTCTCTTCTTTCCCATTGGAAAGATGTTTTTCCATACTTTGATACTTATGATTCCTGTGGAGGAAGTGTCTACACTCATCAAACATATGCTTTCCTAAACTTTTTGAATGACGAGATTTCATCTTTGGACCACAAACTGGACATGCAAATTTTCCCTTTGTTTGAAGACCTACAAGATAATGATATAATTGGATTATTAAATATGTTGATTTTTATAATTAGAATTATTGTGCGCAACTTGAATTCACTATAACATACCACAAAAATGTGTTAGCCCTGGGGCATCATGTATTGTCCATGCAAGTATTGCATGGAATTGAAATTGTGTTTGTCCTATTGGTCTAGACATGTCATACATAGTGACACCGTTCCATAACTCCACCAACTCGTCGATAAGAGGCTCAATATATACATTCATATCTTTTACTTGATATTTACCTACTTGAATGAATAGTAACATTACCTAATTATTGTGACCATTTTACTGCAAGATTTGTAAGTACATGTAAATTAATAGCTATCAAATGATAAGATACCTAGAACAATCATTGCCAACATAATGTGCTCCCTCTTTATTGACATCCACGAAGGAATGTTATTGTTGATAACAAAAACAGGCCACACTGAGTAAACAAATCTCATCTCTCCAAATGGATTAACACCGTCTACTGCCAATGAAAGCCTGAGATTACGAGGTTCTTCTTTGAAGTGTTGCCACTTTTCCTCTATGTGCATAAATTCCAAACCATCCACAAGGATTCAAATAATGTCATCTTGACTTCTATTGTGTGCATGATAATCCATAAATTGAGCCAAGCTACTACACCTGAATAAATGTCGCATCCGTGGAATAATGGGGATGTAACGAAGAACCTTTTGAGGCACCTTTTTTGTTAGTCGATCTATTTGATATCTACTCGTATGACATACAGGGCATTATGTTGCAAATTCATGTTCTTTATAATATATAATATGATCATTGGGACAAGCATGTATTGCTTCATACTCCATTCCAATATCTTTCATAACAGTAGTTAATCCTTGATATGAGTGAGGTAGAATATTTGATGATGGTAACAGAAACTCGCCTATCAATCTACAAAAAAAAATATAAGTTGTTAATATAAACAATATTAGTGGTACATTATTCACCCTTTGTTAACTATAAAGACATATATGACATACCTTAACATAAGTGACATTGTTATGTTGGAAAAACCCTTCATAACCTTCAAGTTCAACAACAACAATACAGCAGAGAGAAGAGTTGTTTGGGAGTCTTTGTATAGGGGCTCGTATGCCTTCTGAAGTAGAGGTACATCAAGGCTATCATCATCATCATGATCAGATACGCTTGGACTAGATGTGTCATGGATCAATGTATTTATACCATCCTCTTCAATTGTGGTTTCTGCGCATGATCATCATCTTCCATGGGATCATTATCTTCACCTTGGATATTTGTACCTCCATGTTCCTCCACTTTGAAAACCATATTCTTCATATTGTTGTGGTTCATATCATGTACTTCCCTGGGAAGATCAACCTATATAAAATTGATTAACATAAATAAACCATGATCATCAACTCATCATCAAGTGATTTCATATGTATATAAATTGTTAAAATGATATAATGAATGACTTACCAGTGGATGATAGTCATGCCCCCCTTCAATGTGACCATTCTCCCTACAATGTCTCTTAACTATTTCGATTAGTAGTCTTCTATGATTTAAGCCCTTACAAATATTGCAAGGACAATAACATTTTCCATCACCTTTTCTTTTCAAGTTAGACCACAATCTAGCGATTGTCTCCCTGTTTTGTTCTTCACTTATATTATCTGACATGATCATTCTTTGCAGGAAGCAAAAATTGGGCTATGAAAACTTCAGTCTACAACTTTCACAAACTAAGAAAAACTGTCGAAAGTACACAAATCTTCTTAGACCTAGATAAATAATTTAATATTTTAAAAATACTTTCTTTGACTTTATTCCTAAGATTATTTGTAAAACTTTGACCAACCACCTGAAGGTCTTATTTCAAGAGACCTTACAACAATAAGCCACTAAAAGCAATTTCAAAACATATAAGCTAAAAGTCTAGTTAAAATATACATTAGAATAAATAAAAAAAATTCATACTTGAGCGCACAGCTATAACTCGTGCAACGGCCTTCTTGCTTAGCTGTAGAAGCTCTCCAGCAATCAAATTATACAAACTACAAGGCCTAACAAAAATTTCAAAACATATAAGCTACAAGTCTAGTTAAAATATACATTAGATTAGATTCAACAATAGCAAGCAATGTTATTTAGAATTAGATTCAACAAACCTTAGCAGTGTAAATAGCCATCTCCTCTAAACTGGACTCCAAACATGAGGGGGCATTCACATACTCTTCCCCTAAAGGTATCCTGAAGAACAAAAGCCACTATTCTTGAGTTTGTGAATTGCACCTCAAGGTGAATGAAGCTTAAAAGGAATGAAAATTGTTTTCATACATTTAAATCAAGATGTAATTTTTATTCATAAGTATATATCTTGCAAGCACTTAAAATTGTTGTTATATGTGTTGCAAGAAAAGAAGAAGTTTATACTTATGTGTATAGACGCACTTCCTGTATGCAATCCAAATCTCGAATGTTATCAAGTATGTCCAATGATGGGGAGAGACCTTCGTGAAAGCAAAAGATCTGCAATGAAACAAAAGAAAAGAAAATTTTCTTATAGTAAGAATAAGTTTGTTGTGCTACACAGGGTACCAACAAAATAGTGTATAATATCTTTTTCTTTACCTGGCTTTCAATTCAGCATGAGAGCCTTTAATAGAAAAGTCAAGTTAATAACATATTTAACAAGAGCTGCAGGGCAGCATATTTCCTGCGTAAGTCCAAGAAAACATGTGAGGATTGACATAGATTTGCGTAAGTCCAAGAAGATGTGTGAGGATTGACATAGATTTTGTGAACATTTTCTATGTAATGAAAATGTTACTGCAAATGGAATGAACCTAGGGGTTGATTGGTAAACTGATTATTTGTATCAAATGGTGTAAAATTGAAACTAAAACCATTTCAATTGGCCACACCACTCATGGACTGTTCCTCCATATGTTATAATACTTTCATCATATATCACAAATATGAAATAGAATATGTAGCACACTGAAATAAAGCATTAAAAGATAGTGTCTAAATGTAATTAAATATATGGAACTGGTTATAAGAATCTATACAAATCAATCAGAATGGGTTGAAATCAGTGCCCAACTTAAGAAGATCAACACTGATAATATGTCAAATATTTATTGTTAATTTCTACTCATAGCTGTAGGGAAATTAGCTAAGCGAGCAACAAAATAACTAATATTTTTTAAGAGTATACCATTTAAATTGTGTATGCTCATTTAACAAGAGAGCCCATAATTTGGCATGAAATAATCAAGACAATAGAGGAGCTTCTACCAAATTCCCAAGAAATCTAGAAATTGGATGAACTCAGATGATTTTTTTATTTTATTTTTGCCAAAGTTTTTAGTTTCCTTTAAGTTTTCCTTGTTGGATTATATATTCTTCTCCCGTTCTCCTTAGAACTTATAATCAAATCAGTTAGCTGGCATATTGTTGTGAAAATACGGATCATTTTTGAAGATACCCTGCTAGGATCCCAAGGAACTTAATATGACTATTAATAATGGAAAACTCAGAGAGTACGTAAAAGAGAAGTGCAACCATGGATTCTTGTTTTAAATTATAATTAGTTTTAGGTCACTTATATGTCATGTCAGTGGCATGAAAATTATTTTAATGTGTTCTTTGATTGAGGCTTGAATATAAAGTCCATAGGAGACATTCCAGTTTATTATAACTAGATGAAAAGGTAGAAAAGGTGTTACATAATTGAAAGGCAAAGGCAACTTACGAACAGATAAATAGGAATTCAAGAAACAACTTAAAAAAGACTATGTGAGAAATTGATATATGAAGAAAGATGAAGAGTAATATCAAATATGAATTGAAAAACACAATATTATCTATTGAGAAACAAATCCCAACTAGCAGGAGAGAAAACATGCAATAAAACAAGAATTGATTAATTGCTCATCTCTAGCCACCTAAAAATTTCTACGTGTTGCCATTGAAATATTTTACAAAAAATCCATCAACAAAAACCTAATTAGTATTACTATTTGGAAAATGATTCAGAATCTTGGACCTGAAGTTTGGGGCACTAGGGCCTAGATCTCATAAGCTTATCAGCCTTAGAGAGGCCAAGTACAACAGACTCAAAAGTTGTAATATTCTACACAATTCTCTTGTCAAACTCCTAAACCAGATATAAATTTAGGCTATGAGGCACATACAACAATTCCCATTGCCAGGCATGAAAAATGAAGTCAAGCTCATCATGCACAAAATCGTAACCGCAAGCAGAAATGCCCATGTCTGAGTTGGAAATAACACAAAAGCCACAACTATATATTTGATATGCATCTTACTTCAGCATTTCATGCAACACAGCCAAATCCAAAAGAAATCTCGCAGACAAACTACCTGAGATTTATAACCTTTATCTTCCAATATCCAATGGCTCCTTATAGGCGTTAATACAAAGAAGCCAACTATCAAAAACTGTGGCAATGATAAACATTTTGAAAAATAAAATTGTATTAGGTATAAATAAAAAATAGTGAAAAATGGTGTAGACTTGTAGCCAAAAGATAACACAGTGAAAATTGATGAGCTCTTTGTTATCACCCACCTCAAAGAAACGTGCATATCAACTCCAAGTGTCAAATGTCAACTGTAAGTGCAACAATGCAAGTTTTCATCTATGTAACTTGTGTTTCTGCTACAGTCAATGCTGATACATCCTGCTTTAACATAAATAGATTCAAAAGGAAGCATTGTCAACTTAAGAAAAATAGTAAAAATATATAGATGGATAAATGATGCATTTTTCTGGTATATTGTTAACTAGTTGAGCAATAACAGAAGCTACGCTGACTACTTGAAACTTTTTGTATGGCTTTTCCTGCCCCTGTGAAGAAGATGAAAAAATGCCATAGATAGTAATCAAAAGGAATTAAGCCTACTAACAACAGCATGACTTGTATTGACAGAAAAAACCACAAATCCATACATTTAAAGAATGACTTGAGTGATCTTTCAAACAATTTGAAAATGAGCTCTAAACAAATACTTTTAACCATATTTCCTTTTATTATGCTATGTCTCCCTACAAGAAAAATAAATAGATCTACAAGAAAAATATTACACATGCTCATCTACATGCCAAACTAAACATGCAATTAAACAAGTGTTACACCATTTGTAGAAATGGGAAGCTCAGGAGCAGCCTCTATGAGAATGATAGGCCCAACACTTTGGTACTTGCTCCCTCATGCCAAAACGTTCCAGCAAGCACAACAACCTAAACACTAATTTTTTTGATTTTCACCTCTTCTCTTTCATGGCCAAATGCTACTCAACAAGTGTTATCAAAACTAAATCTGTGCAAAACATCATACAAATTTATAGATACTCTTTTGTTGTAGACATTAGAGAGGATGAAAATGAGGTGACTTGAAATCTCTCACCATCTTGGGCACAAAATTGCAAAGGCATATGGTATTGATTTCATAGCTGGCAGCCTTCCTCTCTTAAAGTGATACCTTTATTAACCTGGCTCTGATACCATGTTAAATAATGAAGGATCTTTGTAAATGTAATGGATCTCTCTAGGTGATAATCAATATATAATGGATATGAATTAATTCAATATTGAAAAATGTTTGCCAGGTATGAATATATAATTAGATCACTTATTAAAATTCCCAATCTGAAGAGATAGAATCATTTATAAATCTCAATAATCCATCTCTTGTGATCAGTCATCTTATTTAGTGCAATCAAGAGGCATATGAGGGGCGGTTGTAACTGTTCAACTACATGTCTCCTTAAGGAGACACATAGGCATAAACTTAATTAGACAACAAATCCAAAGTTTATCGATTATGATTAGTCACCAAACAAATTATCAAGAGACCCTATGGTCATCGTCATGATTATTTGCTAAGCCAATTTCAACATCAAAGCCTCTAATATGAATATAGAGGATCATAACTCGATCCCATATGATTGTCATTCAATCCATCTTGATTAGGGATATACTACCCGATCCTAGAGATAGATATAATGTGATTGTTCATATTTTCATATTTAGTTTAATAATGACAATATCAACTCAATACAAGGATGCCAATCAACTCACTACCATCACTGCTAATGCTTCTAAATTAACACAAGTGCTCTATATTATGTTTTTTTTACTGAGTTAAACAAGAAAGAGAAAAGAGCATGATTAGTTGTCACATATTATTTGGCCAACTCAGTGCCAAAAATACAACCTTTAATGTGAAGTGAGGAGCTGCAATAGAGTGCAAGGATTAGAACCTCTCCCCAAGTTTTTAGTAGACTAGGGAAGATGAAGATTTAAAATGTTGTAATGCAGTTTATGAATCATGATGATGATTTTTAAAATAATCACTGTAAAGACAATCCTAATTTTGGTTGAGTCCTAAGTATGCCAACCATGCAAGGAACTTTGTATGATGTTGCAAGGAATGCATTGATTCATTTTTGGATTTAGTCTTCTCAATTAAATTCAAATGAGTCGACCTTGATAGTAAACACTTGTGTACTCATTTTTGGACTCATTGGATATATTTTATCATTTAATTTTGTAAAAAATATATTTTTCTATCCCTTCTACTCTCTAACATCTAGATGATAGATCATAGAGTGAGATCTGAAACATTGTGATTCAAAAAACATATGCAATCTCTTCTAGAAACAACATCAAGTAAAATCTTGGATAGCAGAAAAATTGTTATGTATAACAGAAAGTTGTTTTTAAATAAACTTGAGCAATTTTTAATTTACCAACGTTTTTGCTAAGCCCACATTTTCCAACTGTGTAAGGAACTTCATATGATGCTGCGAGGAATGTGTTGATGAAACCAAAAAATGTAATTTTTTGATTAATCACTAATTGCCAACATTCATGATTATGTAATTGTGAAGGACATGTCTAAATTGTATCTACTATGATTTACAATCAATTTTCATCCTATCACTGTGAAAAATGGTAGTGTAATGTTGCTTGTATTACAAAAGGGATGTTTCTTGTCAATCTTGCTGAGGGTACTAACCCCAAATCCCTATAAGGGACATTGCCTCTTGACCCTTTTAGGTGCTCCATCCCTAAACCTATGCCAACAATTGTCCCCAAATCAACCCTTGCTAACCACCATCCCCAAATCAAGATCCTAGGTCCCACCCTTCCCAAGACTCTAAAGGAACATAGAATTTTTTGCAACTTTGTACTTAGTTTTTAGGTTGGCTTCATACAAAGGAAATTGTAATTGAAAACTATCAATAATTAGTTATCATTTATGCAGTGTGTAGTATGTATTGTGCAATACAATTTAATCAAATACAATATGAACATAAATAAGAAAAAATGTATCTCATAGTTTATGGAATAAGCTTTCATTTTATTTTATTTTTGTATCTCTATTCTATAAAACCATGTTTTGTTAATTTTTTCATCTTTATTTTACGTGTGTTGAAAATATGATTTTTTGTTGATTGATTCATGACAGTTCGATAATTTTTGAATCTTTTGGTTTGCCTTTTTTTACTAAGAATATTTTTACTACTATGGTAGATACTATAGACCTTGGCAATGAGGGCCATACTTTCATAACTATGCCAGATATATAATACCACTACATTTCTGTGTAAGATACATGCAACCAAATGTACTTTTTATTACTGGCCATTTTGTGGAATTAGGGCCTTTCATTTCCAATGAAAATAATGTTCTATTATTACTTTTATACTTGAATTAATGAATATTGAGCAAGGATTTTTGAATTTTATTCATTATATGAACGTTTAAACTTGAATCTTGATCTCATGTAATGGGATACTTGTAACAATTTTCCAGCTTGTATCCCAAATTTTTAATATATAGTCATAAATCTGTTGCTACCATCCTACCATAATGGGCTTTAGGAGTGAGATCTTACCACCCAAGGCTATGCAAAATAAAATAAGGTTTGTTTGTTTTGCACCTTGCCATCATCCTCCTCTAAATGTTGCACTTGGACCTTTTGCCATAGACATCCCCATACAATATAGTAGGTCAAACAAGCTCAACACGTCGAGTTAGCCGATGTGGGTCTCTGCCCCTCTCAATGCATCGAGTTAGCCAATGTGGGTCTCTACCTAGCCCTCTCAATGCCTCGAGTTTGCCTCAATGCCCCTCTCAATGCTGCTAAAGTCTCTCGTGCGCCTTTCCTTTCCAAAGAACCCTGTGTCGCACGATTTCTTTCAAATGAGGTTTTTTGGTTTTCTTTTCTCTTATATCCTGGTGGCGTCGCAATTGCGATGCCTATCATCTCAATTGCGACGTCATCAGGCTAAAATTGAAAAAAAAAAAAAAAAGCCAAAAACACATTACCTTTTCTTGCCATCGCAAATTGACCCCTAATGTATTAGTGTTA
Organism: Cupressus sempervirens; assembly: GCA_028749045.1. Taxonomy (NCBI): domain Eukaryota; kingdom Viridiplantae; phylum Streptophyta; class Pinopsida; order Cupressales; family Cupressaceae; genus Cupressus; species Cupressus sempervirens. Next base: position 291,795,621 of record CM053785.1, on the reverse strand, counting down.
GTTAATCCAAGCAATGTAATAAAATTAATGTTGAATATTTCCATGTCTTTGCAAACCCTACTGATCAAATGGCATCCTCTAGTAGCAAGACTAAGAAACAATCAGAGATGTTAGTTCAAGGTGTGGAATGGAAGGCACCAAACTTCAAGCTAAGTCTGACTATCATAGAAACCCTAGATCCTAGCAAAGCACAATCTCAAATTCCATCCAAGGTATTGTTGATTAATTATATTCGTCCACATTTTTTATGTGTTATTCAAGATATTGGAACCCTAGAAATGGATGAAACCTTAGAGAAGCTACATGTGAATGGCATATTAAAACCATAATATCAACACCTTAAAGCTAAGGGTTTGACTCACATTCCTCACATGCCACGAGACTTTCAAATTAAGTGGATGAGATTTATTGTCAACCATGTGCACAATGGTCAATTATGGTTGGAGCAACCTATTGTGATAACAAATAAAATTATCCATCGAATCATAAGGCTTCCAATGCTAACAAAGGTTAGATGACCAAAACCCTAAGTCGGGTGGAATTGAAAAAGAAAACCCTTGCTTAGTGGGATGGAAGGGGAATGAAGATCAATTGTGTTATAGATATGGAACTAAAGTTTGGATACATATCATTACACACAAAATATATAGCTTGAGAAAAATCAACAACATGAAGCTATAGATCTCACATACAAAGTGGTCAAGAATAATATATCATTTGACCTTGCCAAGTTGATGTTGAATTAGTTCAACAAAAATATAGAGAGCATAAGAACTTCAAAGAACAATCCTTGTAAGTTCAGTTCACTCTTAACTTGTCTATTTTTCTTTGTGCAAAAATTCTTTCAATCAAAAGTTACAGTTGTATGGAGGAAGGATGTACCTGTTCTTTACCATATTAATGACTATATAGCTGAAATGGGAGAAAACTATGTTAGTATAATGGATAACTACTTTGATTATTTTAAGGACAAGATGAATAATAGATTTAGGATCCATAAGAAACTTATAGATGACTACAAAGATGATATCTATTTCATGGTTGACTGTGATAAAGTGTATATATAAGCAATTAGATCGAGAATTGTATGGGTCAACCCTCTAGGTTATGAGGTTAATATTGATGAAACTAAAGATATCATTAAAGAACTGTTAAATGACCATGTTGACCCAAAATTTTCATACTTTTGCACTTATGATGAAGCTAATACAAGAATGGAACTAGAGATAAAACTCCCTCAGGCAGTCAAAAAAGGGAAGAGAATTGCAAAATTGAAAACTAGCTCCACTCTTCTGTTGACATTGAGGAAGATGAAATAGAAGATGAAGAAAAGTTAGAGGAAGAAGATCTAGTAAAGAAGAAAGGTAAGGTTATTATAACCAAACCTACAAAACCATCTACTATAGTATTCACAAGGAGGGTATCCAGGAAGAAACAAGGAGAAGATGTAATCTTCAAAAGGCCTCCACCCTCATTCCAAGAAAAGTTGAAGGAAATTGACATTGGAGCTGGTATGGAAAATTTCAAATCACTAAGGTATAAAATTAGAACTGTAGAGGAGTAGAAGAAAATTGAAAACATGGTTATGTTTAAGATGGGAAAATGGAAATATTCTCCAGACCACCTTGTTCAGTAGATTTTGAGTAAATTGATGGATAAGGTTAATCCAAGATGGGAACAAGCCAAGAAAACTACTAAAGACGTATATGAGCAAACCCTGAGGCAACTCATGCCAAGCTTGAGTGTTAAAGAAGTTAATGAGTTCATCTAGCAGAATGAAGAGAAAATTACCTTGAAGTTTAACACTTGTCTAATATTAATCAATGGCCTTGAACATGTAGTGAAGAATGCTACCAACACATGGAAGAACATCTATAATCTTCACAAGAAGAGTGATTTTGTTGTTAATCTTAGTGACAAGGATGATGGTGATGTTGATGCTGATGAAAAGGAAGAAGAAGAAAATAATGATGAAGAGGAAACAAATAATGACAATATAGATGATGAGGAATAGGAACAGGAAGCTACCAAGGAAGGTCCACTTGAGGTTTATCACATAGAGGAAACTAACCCCAAGAAAATTGCAGTAGCTATCATAGCCTCACTTCCTCATTATCTGAGCAAAGAATTGAAGACATCAAGATAAGAAAAAGCTACTATAGGATTTATTGTGTCAAACATTGTAAGTCCAAGCACTCAATCAATGTCTACACCTATTCAGCTTAGTATTTCACTGGAAAAAGTAATAAGTACTTCATCTACCAAGTAATTAGCATTTCCTTCTCCATCAATTTTAGTCACTCAAGGCACTTCTTCAATAAGTGCAGTATCTACTTTTTTTGTCAATCCTACTATTTCTACCATTGTTTCCATTTCGAGCATGTAATTAATAAGTACAAGGACAATTGAGACAGAGCCTCAACTGAGTACAAAATTTTTTAGTAAGGGCAAAGAGAAGGAAGAAGAAATTGATCTTGGAGAGGAGATAGTTATCCCAAATTGGGATATTTCCAATCTTAATCCTGATCAAATGCACATCATTGGAGAACTTCAGAAGAAATCTAAGAAGAAGAGGCTTAGAGAAGAAAGGAATAAATAATTTCAAGTGCTTGAAGATGCAAAGAATATTCTAGCAGAGGTACTCTATTGTGATATGAGGCCTAATTAGACTTGGAGGCTTATTTGGCATAGTTTTTTCCCATATTATTTCTATGGGGGTTTGGGGGCAGTGCCCCCAAGATAGAGTCAAAGGGCAGTGCTCTTGCAAGGTCCTAGGGTAGCACCCCATGTGCGCTCCCTATCACAGTACAAGGTGGAGCTGAGAGGCAATGCCTCAGCGGGGGTTTTCAGGGGTAGTTCCCTCGAAGCCAAAAATACCCTTATATTGTAAAAGGCATTAGCTACCATTTTTCTATTATTCTAGCCCTAATTTTGTAAGCAAGAAAAGATTGTATAAAAATGCTTAGGGATAGGGATTTCATAATGTAATGGTGATATTATAGCTTCTTGTAGTGGTATTGAGTTGTAAGGGATTACAAATTGTAATCAAGTTTTAATGACTAGATCATAATAATATTGGACTTGTTGTTGGTGGATGTAGCCCAGGGATTGGGTGAACCACATTAAATTTTTGTGTATTGTGTTCTCTTTTATGCAATCTACTATTTTTTGGTATTGGTCATATTTGCATGTAACTGTTATTTCTGTCTGAGGTTAATCCTAACACACTCAGCACAAAGGTTGACACTTATTTACATATTTTGGCTTAGTTAGTAGAAGTAGTCCATAATGTTAGGAATAAGGTGTCTCAACCTTGTATAATTTCTATTCTTATTATTATTTATTTTGTAAATGTATTTTTGCAAATAATATGTAAATGTGAGTGTACATGTCTAGTTGGCATGTTGATCACTTGCATGTGTCGACATCTTGAAGTGTGTGAAGGAGATCATGGCTGAAAAGGTTATGACAGATTCCTATGATGCATAAGAGCTATTTAAGGAATGAGCTATGACAGGTGTAAGAGCATCTTATGACATGGGGCCTTTTTGGGCGCCCAAGAATAAGTGGTTGGTGTGTGTAAGAGAATATGCCAAAAATAGGTTGGTATGATGGATTCCCTTACACTTCTCTTGTAACCGCTATTTTTGGTAGATTCTATGACAAGCTATCATTACCTATTCAATGGATGGATGCCCCTTTCTTGGTATTGCATGTACATGTGGCATTGTGCATGGTTCTTGGTGGTTGAGCCATGAAAAATGCCCAACTCCTTTGTGGGCATTTTTTTGGGTCTTAAGATGTTCATAAAAGTAGTATTGCATGTAAGAGAGAAAAAGAGGAGTGTGTAAGTACTGAGGTGTTTTTGAAGTCTTCTATTATTGTTGTTAAACTTGCATTGCAAGCATATTGTAACCTTGTGTTGAAGATAATACATTGTGCAGGTTTTGAAGGGGTGGGGTTGTTTTACCGAAAGGTTTTTCCCCATCGAAAAATCTTTGTGTTATGTGTTTCTTTCTCTATCTATTTTCCATATGCATGGTTGGCTACAATATTGTTGTTTATATGATATCGAATTTGCAAGTGTAAAAATTTTAAAAGGATTTGCACCATATTATCCTTAAGAGATTAGTGTAGGAAGTTGTTTTCGCACCAGAGTTTCCTTACAAGTGGTATCAGAGCTTCATCAACTTTTGATCCTAGTTGTTGGGTAGGGTTTTTTGAGCTAATCTCAAGTTGAGTAGGAATCTTGTGTAGAGCATCCTGAATCTTATTTGTAGATTGAGATGGCAAGTTCATCATATGGAAGAATGGAGGTGGAGAAATTTAATGGCACTAATTTTGAGTTGTGGAAACTCAAGATGGAAGACATGTTGGAAGATCATGACCTATGGGAAGCAACTTCAAGCGCTACAAGACCAGCAACTATAGCTCAAGCTGATTGTGATATCAAAGACCATAAAGCTAAGGGTCTCATAAGACTTTGTTTAACCAATGTAGTTCTTCTGAATGTTCTAGATGAGAAAACCGCATATAGTTTGTGGAAACAACTTGGGTCTGTGTATCAGGCCAAATCTTTGGTGAACAAGTTATTCCTGAGGAAGAAGTTGTACTCTCTATGAATTGAGGAATGTGGATCCTTAACAGATCATTTAAATGCATTTAATCTACTGGTTGCATAGTTGACATCAGCTGGTGTCAAGTTAGAGGAGGAGGATCATTGCTACACACTTTTGTGTTCTTTACTGGATTCATGGGACCATCTCGTGATGCCTCTCAGAAGCACAATAGCCACTTTCAAAATGGGTGATGTGGTGTCGTCGCTGCTATCAGAGGAGATGTGAAGAAAGGCTTCCGTTTCAAAAAAAGATACCCTTGTTGTTCGTGGGAGATCTACAAAAAGAGGGAAGAAAAATGACAATAAGTCTAAAAATAAGGGTAGATCCAAATCCCATGGGAAGTCAAAGACTTCCAATAATTCCAAGGCAAAATGTTGGAACTGTGATAAACTTGGGCACTTCCATAAAGATTGAAAAGAGCTGAAGAAGAAGAAGAAAGGTTCAGATTTAGCATCAGAAAGATCTCAAGAAGATGGCGATGCATTCATCATAGCTTTGGCAGCCCATGCATCTGATGATGTGTGGTTGGTTGACTCAAATGCATCTTTTCACATGACCTCTCATCGAAACTGGTTCTCAAAATATGAAGAGTTTGATGGTGGAAAGGTGTACTTGGGTGATGATTCTCACCTAAAGATAGTTTGACATAGAAGGGTCACTATCAAATTTCCTAATGGATGAGTAAAGGGAATCAATGGAGTTATGCACATTCTAGGTTTGGCACAAAACCTATTATCTGTAAGTATGTTGAATGATGTAGGTGTGCAAGTTATTTTTTTGAAAGAAGGATGCAAGATGATGAGAGGATTGATAGTGCTTGCAAGGGGTACTAGGAGAGGTACCTTATTTTAACTAGATGCATGTATTCCTCTATGTTATAGTTCTTCATCCTCACCATCTGAATGAGCAGTGAAGAATTTTGTGGTTATTGGTTCTGATGGCAATGCAAACACTTTGGAAGGTAAGCTTCCTATAGAAAAGACAATGTTGTGGCATATGAGATTTGGTCACATTGGTGAAAAGGGTCTCAAAACCTTGAAAAATAAAAATCTCATTGAGGGGTTAAATGATTGCAATCTCAAGTTTGACTTCTATGAACACTGTATCTATGGTAAACAAAATCGTGTTCAATTTTACTCTAGTTCTCACAAATCTTCTGGTGTTTTGGATCTTATTCATTTTGATGTATTTGGTCCTGTAAAAGTTCCTTCAATCTCCAAGTCTGTATTTTTTGTATCTTTCATAGATGATTATAGTAGAAGGACATGGATTTATTTCCTTAAAAGTAAAACACAAATCTTTAGTTGATTCAAGGAATTTAAAGCCCTTGTAGAGAATCAGACTAGTAAGAAGATTAAGTGTGTGAGAACTGACAATGGTGGTGAGTTTTTCTCAACAAAGTTTGAACAGTTCTATAAAGAATGAGGCTTTGAGAGGTAGAAGACAACTCCTTATACCCCACAGCAAAATGGAGTTGTAGAAAGAATGAACAGGACACTAATGGAGAAGGCTAGGAGTATGCTTAGTGGATTTGGCTTAGAAAAAAAATTTTGGGCCGAAGCTATGGCCACTGCTTGCTATTTGGTTAACAAATCTCCTACATTAGCCCTTGTTGGTAAGACACCCATTGAGGTGTGGTCTATTAAGAAGCCTTAAATTAGACATCTTCATGTTTTTGGTTGTGAAGCTTATGCACATGTTCCAAAGGAGAAAAGATCTAAGTTGGAAAACAAAGTTGTTAAATATATTTTCATTGGGTATAGTGCTGGTGTGAGAGGATACAAGCTTTGGGATCCTATGAATAGTAAGGTATTGTATAGTAGAAATGTTATTTTTAGAGAGCTAACATATTCTCCTATTGTGCTACAACCAGATGAAAAAGAAAAGAAAGAAGATATTGTTCAGTTTCCTCCTACCCCTAAGAAGACTAAACAGAGAGACCATGTTGGGTCTAATAATGAGGAGAGCTCTAGCAGCTCTGATAGTTCAAAAGAAGAGGAAGAACAACCTCAACCATAGCCCTTGAGGAGATCCATGAGACAAAGAAAGCAACCAAAAAGGTTTGGTTATTCTATGTTAGATTCCAATTGTGCTTTTGCTTTGATTACTAACACTGATGAGCCTAGATCTGTGAAAGAGGCTTTGGGCATGGAAGATGCAGGTTCTTGGATTGAGGCTATGGATGATGAAATGGCTTCATTAGAGAAAAAAAAAACTTGGGACCTTGTACCTTTGCCTAAAGGGAGAAAATCTATTGGTTGTAAATGGGTGTTCAAGCAAAAATTATGTGCAGATGGCAGTGTTGAAAGGTACAAAGCTAGATTGGTTGCAAAGGGGTATTCATAGGTAGAGGGAATAGATTATGGTGAAATATTCTCTCTTGTTGCAAAGTTGACATCCATTAAATTTTTGTTATCTCTTGCTACATCATATGATTTAGGTTTAGAACAGATGGATGTGAAAACATCTTTCCTTCATGGTGATTTGGAGGAAGAAATTTATATGTCACAGCCTGAGCACTACATTGTTAAAGGTAAAGAATCTTGGGTTTGCAAGTTAAAAAAGTCTTTATATGGTTTGAAGCAATCTCCTAGGATGTGGTACCTTAAGTTTGATGCCTTTGTGTTGTCAATTGGATTTGTAAGATCAAAATTAGATCATTGTATTTATTTCAGAGTTCAAGATGATCACCTTCTTATTGTTGGATTATATGTTGATGATGTGTTGCTATTTGGGAAGGGTAAGGGTATGATTTCTGTTTTTAAATCTTAGTTGTCAGCACAGTTTGAGATGAAAGATCTTGGGGTAGAAAGGTACATCTTAGGTATGGAAATCAGTAGAGACAGTCTAACAGAAAACTTTAGTTGAGTCAGAGTAAGTATGTGAAGTCTATGTTGGACAGGTTCAGCATGGCAAATTCTAGACCTTTGTGTGTTCCTATTTCTGTGGGAACAAAGTTATCTATAGAAGATTGTCCAAAATATCCTAGTGAGATGGAGGACATGAGTAGAGTACCTTATGCTAGTGCAGTTGGAAATCTTATGTATGCTATGGGTTGTACTAGACCAAACATTGCCCAAGCAGTGAGAGTTCTGAGCTGGTTTATGGCTAATCCTGGATGGGTACATTGGGATGCAGTTAAGTGAGTATTTAGATATTTGAGGGGTACATCATATTACTCCATATGTTATCATGGTAACTCTTCTAGAGCTCCGCATTCATTTTGTATTCATGGATTTGTGGATTAAGATTGGGTAGGTGATATTGACAGCAGGAGATCCACTAGTGGTTATGTGTTCACTATGTTTGGTGGTGCCATCAGTTGGATGAGTAAGCGACAACCTATGGTTGCTTTTTCCACTAAAAAAGTTGAGTACATGGCTGCTATTCATGCTTGTAAGGAAGCCATTTGGATTAGGAGATTGTGTTCTGATATTGGTGTTGATGTAGGAAAGATTACTATTTCATGTGATAGTTAGAGTGCTATTTGCCTTGCAAAGAATCCAACTTTTCATGCCAGAACAAAGCACATTGATGTGCAGTTTCACTTTGTAAGAGATATGGTGGAAGATGAAAAGGTAAATTTGGAAAAGGTGGATACTGCAAAGAATGTTGCAGATGCATTGACAAAACCAGTGGGCACAGAGAAGTTCATATGGTGTTTGGAGGCTATGGTCCTTCTGGCCTATAGCAGTTAATCCCTGTTATGTTCCTATTTCTCTTACAAGGTGTTCGACAAGTGGGAGAATGTTAGGAATAAGGTATCTCAAAGAGTGAGAGTATGGAATGGGAGAGAGAGAGAGAGAGAGAGAGAGAGAGTAGAGAGATAGTAGGTGGTAGGAGAGGGAGAGAGAGGAGAGAGAGAGTATGGGATGGGAGAGAGAGGAGAGAGAGAGTAGGTGATGGGAGAGAGAGAGAAAGAGTGAGAGTATGGGATGGGAGAGAGAGAGAGAGAGTAGAGAGGGAGAGAGAGAGAGAGAGAGAGAGATAGTAGGTGGTAGGAGAGGGAGAGGGAAAGAGATGGGGGGATGGGAGTGTGTGTGACAGATGTAGAGAGTAAGAGATCAGAGAGAAGAGAGTGGGGGGATAAGAGTGTGAGAGAGAGATCTAAAGAGTAGGGGATGGGAGAGGAGAGAGGGTGAGAGAGGTAGAGAGAGTAGGTGGTGGGAGAGGGAGAGCGAGAGAGAGAGAGAGAGAGAGAGTAAAGGATGGGAGAGGGGAGAGAGTGTGTGTAAGGGATGGGAAAGGAGAGAGAGAGAGTAGGAAGAGAGAGAGTAGGGGATGGGAGAGACAGTGGGGAGGATAGAGAGTAGAGAAGATGGAGAGTGATGTGTTTCCACATAGTGCATACACACTATGAGAAATCACCTAAAAATTGGCAAAAAGAAACTTTGGGGCCCATTTCATCCATTCTCTACTTTTGGTCTATTATGCACTCTGTTATTCTGATAGAAACCACAGGTTTCAACACAATAAACACTATTTCAACACTTTTGGAAGCTAGCAAACACCAACTTCAATCATTGGATATGTGATTTGAAGAATTTTTGAATATTCCTTATATAGAAAAGGTTAGTGCAATCTATTTTAAATATTGTTTGTTGATATATAGATACAAATTTGATTATAATTTGACATGTTGTTTAATATATAGTGAATTCATTGAAATTTGTATGTTTGAATGAAATGCTATTTCAAAATGGTTGTTTTCAACTATTTTATATGTATTTGAATAATTTTTAATTTATACATTTTAAGTAATTCAAATGTTTGAATAATTTGACATGTAGAAATCATCTTCATGCCAAGGAAAAAACCAAAAACTCAAACAAATGAAGATAGATAGATAGAGAGAGAGAGAGAGAGAGAGAGAGAGAGAGAGAGAGAGAGAGAGAGAGATTTGGCAATTAAAAGAGATAAAATGAAATTACTACATGAGCAAAGAAAATTGCAAAGCAATAACAAAGAATTGACTTTCGAAGAGGATCAAGAACCATCGGTACAAAGAAACAAAGAGGAAGAATTGGAAAGACAAAGAGAATGAATGAGACTGTTACCTCAAGAAGACAATTGAATTGTGAAGCTACACCATCTTCCAATGTTGGAGTCATATCATCCTCTACACCATCTTCTAATGTTGGAGTCATATCGTCCACTACACCATCTTCCAATGTTTGACTCATATTGTCCACTACACCATCTTCCAATGTTGAAGTCATATCATCCTCTCATGTTGAAGAGGCACTAATTTGTAGATCTGACAACATACACACTCCATCATGTCATGTTGAAGGTATAACATCAACACATCAAGTAGGTGATATTCCATCTTTTGCATCTTATTGTCAAGGCACATCATCTTTGGTTCAAGGTACACAATACACTTGACCTTATGTTGATGTTCAAAATATTGAGGGAATGGAAGAGATTATAACACCTAGAATTCATTTTAGAAGACCAAAATATTTGATTGATATTGATACTAACATTTTGAAATCAATGCCTGACAAGATTAGCAAGTGTACTTGCCAAAGAAAAGTTAATCGTATGTGGAGATTATTTTTTGAAGAATTAAATATTACAAGTCAATGCCAATTATTTGTTGAAATGATGAGAAATTTGAAATTTAGGCCTATCATGAAAATTCTTGGGCTAAGAATGATGGATGATTCAAATGAAAAAAATATTGTAAAGAATCTAATGAGTGCTTATGACAAAGTGAGTTCTAAACCACGCACCAAAGATATTAATATCACAAGATGAGTACTTACATTGACAATAGTAACTAGCCAAATGAAGAAAGCTCGACTCATGATAACGACAAGAAAAATATTAAAAATTGGTAGAGGTACTCTAAGGAGAGCCATTCTAAGGCATGAGAGATTGGAAGATCCAACAAAAAATGAGTTATGGACATTTAGCGGTAGACTACTACGAAAAGATAAAGAAATTAGTGAAGCCTTGAAATTATTGATCGAAGATTTTTTGAAAAATAACACGTGTTTCCCCTAATCAAATAGATGTTGTAAGAAGGAGGATTGGTAGCCTAAATCGCGACCCACATGCGAAACATTTTTTGGACTCAACTCAGACACAATTTTTTGCAAAATTAATTGGTATGTATCCTCAAATTCAAATAAGTCAAAGACTTTTTGAGATGGGTAAACCTTTTTATGTGAAGATAAATCACACATGCACAACTTGTTGTTGTAGGATACATATTGAATTTTCTAACTATTTTGATGTTTTTAGGCATATATGTGTAGTTTCACATTCTCAGTTTGTTTTGCAAGATTGTGACATGAATGAGCCACCAAGATCTTTAAGGGAATTCATATCCAATATTTTATGTAAAATAGGGGACGGCCAACAATTTTACAAGACATCATGTTTGGATGGTACGTGCTTATTTTGTGGTTCTTTGTAACTTTCATCAAATTGTCAACATATGGATAGTACACATGCAATTGGAAATAAAATAGTAGATTACAAAAAAATTAAGATAGTGACATATGCTCTAAAAGATGGGAAACATGGTAAAAGATGTGATTTAGTCATTGAAAATATTCCAGTGTATGAGTTCGTGAAGATTTTTTGTGAAAAGATTATTTACGAGTATGCAAGGCATACCCATAGAGCTCGATGGTTGGATTTGCAATTCAAGTTGTGCAAGGATACGTTTCCACTAGATACCATTGTTTTGGTTGTAGATTTTGCAAAGAACTACACACTACAACTAAAAAATGAGGTGCAAGCAAAGTATTATACTTCTCAATAGGTTTTCATATTTGTTCACATAACATTCATGCATTCACCTACAAGTACAGAGGATGACAGAAATATTTTGAGGGAGTACCATTTTTACATCAGCAATGATCGATCACATTCTATGGAATTGGTACATGGTTGTTTTCAACTATTTTATGGATATTTGGCTAATAGGGACATAACATATCATTAGCACATTATTTGGTTAGACAATTGTACATCTTAATTCAAAAATGCACAGATGTTCTATTGGTTGAGCAGGATGCACAAGTTGTGTAGAATTCAATATATGTGGAATTTCACAGAGGCTGGTCATGGTAAGGGAGAGCACAATGGTGCAGGTGCATGCATTAAAAGAGCCTTGGCTCATGAAGAACTAAAGTACAAAGATGGAGCAATATTGATAGATGCAAAATCCATCGTCCAATGGTGTAACACAACAATGGGTCCAGGTAAGGAAGGTGATTATACGGTTCATAGATTTTTTGGGTTGATAGATAATACTAATATTGCACCATATCAGGATTGTTTCACACTAATAGGATCTAGTGAGTTACACTCTTTTAGAATCTCTGATGCAGGTTCATGGAGTATCTACACACGAAAAATGGCATGCTATTGTCCATCATGTGTAGATGAAAATTGGGATGATTGTGAGTCAACTGAATGGGTGGACAAATGGGATATACAGGTTTTTGACCCAATTGACACCTATCGTCCCCCACAAGCACTGGAAATAGTAGAGATGGATTCATCTATTGACTTTGACTGCTTGTCAGATCTAGTGCAACCTGGTAATATATATATATATATATATATATATATATATATATATATCTTTGTAATTTCAATATGTAAATTTATAACTTTTACCCAAGTATTTTCTAAATTAATGACCACATTTTGTATATTTGTCACTGCAGGCCATGTTTTTGTTGTTATTGCACCTGAAGACAATGAAGAAGGGATAGATGATTATTTGTGTCATTGTGTTGAAGCCAAACAAAAATTGGATCACTTGGTTATAGATGGTGAAGGTTTAGAGTACCATGTCGGTGCGGTGGTTGTAACAGGCACATGGCTTAGATGATATTCAATGAAGAACCCTAACTTGTGGTTATTCGAGGATTGGCAAACAGAGAGGAAGATTCTTCATTATTCAAACTTTATTATTGCATCAAATGTCCACTTGATAAAATATGGTGGAAAACCACATAATAAGATTCTTTGAAAAGTTCACGAGTCAGACCATGAAGCAATACTTGAGACATCAAAATGTCAAGCAGATCCAGTTGACTCATTAAATTGAATAGGGAGAGAGAGAGAGAGAGAGAGAGAGAGAGAGAGAGAGAGAGAGAGAGAGAAGAGGGCTAATTCTTATCTTAGATTTTTTACTGTGCTAATTCTTTATTTGCAGGTCACCAAAAAAGAGGGCTAATAAAGTTGATGCACAAGTGATAAAGGGTGAGATGCCAAAATCATCTGCGAAATGGTATTATCAATTCACATCCTCAATATTTATTAGTGTTCTTTGTTCGAGTACCATCGTATGTTAATCATCTTATGCCTGAAATTTTAGAGGATCATAATAATAAAAAAGTAAGAAGGAAAATAGGTCTTAATCTGATGATAATGGGGCAGTGACAGATATAGTTCTCTCTAAGGATAATGTAGCTATTTAATGTAGCTATTTAAATCATGCATATTTGATGGCCATTTACCTCTATTTTATAGTCCTTTTTAACAACACTATTTCTAACATGGTTTTGTTCAAGTTCATGAATGATCACAATATTCGTGACTATACAACAAGTGTGTGTGTTTGATGCAAAGCCCTCCTATATTCCCCTAGGAACCACAACTCAACTCTGGGATTCTCTTTTATTCTTGGAATCTACCCAAGGAATTAGACTCTACTAGGGTTCAAGAGGAGGTCTCTGACTTGATAACATCTTCCTACAACCATGTCTAAGAGATTATAACCCAAATCTTCAGTTTGTCTTATAAACACTCACATTGTTCACCATGCACCTAGTGTACCCTGGTGCTTCCAACATACCAAAACTCATCCTTGGCTTCATACCATGACCCCAACACCTTAGATCATCTCAAAAAATCCCATCTAACATGTTCCAACTCCTTGCACACTCTCAACAACTCATCTCTTACACTTTCTCTCAATTTTGCCTCTTCTAGGCTTGTTCCAACTAGCACTTGCCAATCACTAATTTTTTGTTTTCTCCAAACTTTCCCATAGAACTTCCTAAAATATTTGGTGATTAAAATACCCTTTTCCTTACTCTAAAATATACTCCAAAACCAACCACACTTTTTTGGTAAAATATCACTCAAAACTAGCTATTTTAATCTGCCAACTAGGCCTAGTTTAAGGCCATTTACAAAGCAACTCACAATCCCTTGACTTTTGGAACTCCCATGACCCAAAATAGTCGTAATAGATGACTCAAATTAAAGGATTCTTCTACCTTTTTGGTCTCATGATCAACTTCACAAACCACTAATAGATGTTTGAACTACCCATAGCTAGGAATCCCTCCTAGAATTTGTGACAAAATTAAGAGTAGTGAAGTTCTCAAGGAAAAACCCTAAAAGTAGTTCTAAAGAGAAAAAATAAGCTAAGCCCTATGTCTCATATTCTAAAGATAAAATTTCACCTCATGTTTCCCTTGAAGAATTTTCTCTTGATAAAAAAATGTGAAAAAAAAAGCTTTGACTAGTAAAAGTAACCTTGATAAACCTAGAAAATTGAAACCCCAAAAGAAGAAAATATATTGGCGTTGCTTAGGGAGATTTTGAAAAGGAAACCCAATAAGAGGAGGATAGAAAAATGATACATGGAAAAAAAAAAAAAAAAAAAATTAGTCTATCTTAGGAGAAAGGAGTTTGTTGAGGTTTAGAAGTAAGAAAGACACTATGAAGAAAGCTAAAGAAGAGGAAGCAGCTTGTAAAGAAAAGAAAGAGTATACCTTTGTGGATACTAAAGAAACCATTAGTTCTAAGGAAAAATATTATGAGAAAGAGGAATAAATTGAGGATGAAAAGGATGAAAATTCTACTCATACTTTTGTAAATCAAAGGAATGTGCAAGAAATGAGGAATTTGGAGTGTAATTCCCTACCCATGTAGGAACTAGGAAGGAAAACCCTATTCAAGAAAGCCAAATGTAGAGTGCTACTATTGAAGGAAATGTCATGGGTTATATTGAGACCCTACAAAATATAACTCTTGCATTAGAATAGGTCATTCCTAATACTATCTCAATGGAGTAATTTTATTATTTTGTCACTTCTATATGTATAGTACAAGATGGTCTAATAATCTGAGAAAACTAAATAAGTACTTGAAAATAAGTAGGAAGGAAGAAGAGAGCAAGGATATTTAGGAGGAAGAGGATGAAGAAAGATAGAAAAGATAGCTTAAAGGCATCACTAAACACTGGGAGGATATCAATAGTTCTAAATGATTTTATGCTTTGTTAGTGTCAACAACACTATTATGGTTTTCTAGACTTGGTTGTTATCTGTCTATTTGTATAACATGTTTAAGAATTCAAAGGACTTCATTCCTACTATTAGGTAGATAGGATCATGTTCTGGATAGTATGTTGAACCTTTCAATAGCTTTGTACCTTTCTCTACTCTTTGTACTCAAGTTATTGGTAATTCTTATCATATCACAACTATTCTTCATGGTTCATGCCCATTATGTGTTTCCCAATCTCATGAAGGAAGTTTTTGATCGATGAAGAATATATAATGGAACATATCTTGATGTTCTTGACCTTATGTGGACTTGAATCTTGGTTTTCCAATAATTTCACATCTCATGGAAATAGATCCATATTATTTGGTTCCTGGCTTATATTTGTTATACATTTTCTTAGCATTTGGAAATTTAATATTTATTATGTTGATGTGTTGGTCACATAATTATATAAATTTAGGTAGTTATCCTTAATCAAGAAAGTATTATGAAATTAGTAACAAGACCAGATCTCAGAATTTTGAGGATAAGAGATTTGAATTTGAAGTTAGAGTTGTATGCCTAACATGTATAATGGCATGTTACAGGCTCATTGTAACTAAATTTCTAAATCTCGTAGTTTCATCATCCTTGTCTCTCAAAGAAATATTTTAGTATGAAAAACTATACTAAGGAAATTTATTTATTAGATATCAGATCTAGGGTTATAGAGATGATGAAGTTAAAAGGCTTGAAAGGTATTTGAATACTTTTATAGAGCTTCAATACAAGATAAGATTAAATAAGTTAAGTTTCAAAACATAACATAAGATTATTATTACCCTAAAGACTAAGTATAATTTTAAAAAAGATGAGAAAATGTAAGGTGGAAGAGGTGGAAGATTTCAAGATGGAATTTTTAGGTCAACTCGAAATGAGCAAATTTGTAACAATGTGCCAAGTGACCCTTCTAGGTCCTGAGGGGAAAATCCCATAAACAGTCAACTCTAGGATGTTTTTAGGCTTTAATAGGTTTTTTCTAGCCTATCTATCATGTTCCCATCAACACCTTTCATTTTCCATACCCTGCAAGCCAAAATGCATAATTCACCCAAATGTTGTCAATGCATTTTCACAAGTCTGTGACAATAGCAAGACAAAATGATGGATAACTTTTGATTTTTTCAAATGAATCCTTGAATAAATCACCTTTCCAGATACCCTTTATCCTTATCTAAAATTTATGTAAGACTTAGATGCAACTCCTTTAGAAAATATCTAAGATTCTACACACTACCCCTATTTTCATCAATGAAGCAATAGTGCATTTACAAAGAAACATATAGAAATATTCAATTTATGGACTTCAAACTTTGCATAGGCTCCTAAAAAGACTTCAATTAGACAAATCCACTCTCAATTTCAGTCTATGGGTTCCCTAACGCCAAAAGCCCCAATTCACCTTCTCAAAACCCTTGTTCCTAGGGCATCACCAATCTCACATGTGCCAAGCCTTCTTGGACTAATTCAAAATTTAGACATCTATTTTTTATCACCATAAACATGAATCAACTCACAAACACTACCCTCCTTAAGGAAAATCTCTTCCTAATTGACTGTCCCCTCCAAATAAACCTTGTTTTCACAACTTTATTTGATTTCGTGGCTACCAATCTCAAGTTAGATCTTCATTTCATGGTTAGAAATATTTGTATAAGTTAGATAAATGGAATCACATGAATAAATAGTGAGAATTTCATGAAACAACCATGATTAGATGCAAAAAACTATCAAAATGCTTAGAAATAAGACTGCTACAGCCAACAGTATAGAAATTTGATGAAAAAAACTTCAAGTTTGAATGCTAAACTGAGTAAAGAATCTCAAAAAATGTCTAGTAAGATGTTACAAATCATTCCAACATGTGAAAGCACTCACAAAGAAAAGAGATCTTCAAATTACTCTTGAAACCAAGCACTTTCCTTCTATTTTTCTGAGACAGTCTGTACAATCTGTGTTTATTGTCCGTACAAAACAAATATTTATAGACTTGGGAGATAGAAACTAACCCCCTTAACCAACTCCAACCAGTTCCACTTCCTATTCCTTCATAAAATTTAAACTATGGAGTTTCCCTCCAAAATGCCCATGTAGCTGTTACATTCAAGATTTAAATTTTTCAACTATTCAACTATGTTTTTAAAGACCTTTTTGAATCTTTTAACTTATCAAATAACATGCTAAGGTTATGATAACCCATAGGACCCTATCAAAGGACTCTCCTACCCTATGAAATCCCTAGATCCTATTCAATGGCTCAATTACAACTTTTCCAACATTGAAATCCATCAAGACATCATACAACATTATGACTTTTTTATGCTTTCAAATGCCATGATTGGTTGAAGGATTGCCCAATTGACTCTAGGAGATTCTCCATGACCTCTGTGATGACTTGGACCTCCAATGTACCTCTAATAAGCATATGATGCTCCTGCATCATAGCCTAAGCTTCTCTTGAAACTTGTTTTATAGTTCTTAATTTCAAAATAGATACAACTTTTTCATTGTAACATGTAGGCACAAATCTCATAATTTTACTCATGTTCATCATCATCGCTTAATGGTGTAGGGGCACCAAGGTCATTCTATGAAGATAAATTCATTGAAGACACCAAGGCCTAAGGATCCAATGGACTTCTAATATAGGGAGACTCTACCCTGCAAGTGGACTCCACTTCACAAGTCCAACCCTCAAACTTAGGGTACTCAAACAACTTGGATCAACACTTAGGAACTCCTTGCCACCAATAGGCCTACAAAGGCAAATACTTCTTAAATGGCTTCAACACTCAACTTTTCAGATGGAAATGGTTATTATAGACTCAAACCAACAAGAAAAATCTAAAACTTGAGGTTTCTCAACACTCAACAATCAAATTTCAAAATTGTTACCAACACTTGCTACTAGGAAAATTTCTAGTTTTAATGGTCAAACTCCCTGTTAGAAATGGAAAAAGAAATCTGTAAATAAGCAATACCAGGAAAGAATCTAAGTGAGTAAATGCATGAAAATATATTACCATAAAATAGGAGAGAGAAAGCTTCAAGCTCCAACACCATGAGACAAGATATTTGGAAAGGGGAAAGCAAAGAAAACCCCTTGTGACATTATGAATGAGGCATGAAAAGCCTAAGAAGAAAAAGAGAGAGAGCAAGAGAGCAATGGCTTATACAATATTTGAGAAGAGGAAGAAACCTCATTGTTGTTGAATGAGAGAAGAGGGTCATCTCTTAAATAGAGATGAGAGAGAGGAGTTAGAATGTAACTCCCATGTCTATGAATTCCACCATTCATATGTGTGTGAGGCCAAGTGTGAGATTCCTCTTAAGGAGGAATGATCTAAAATTAGAAATTACAATATATATTTGTCCTCACATATTCCACTAGATGACAAAATAAGATGTAGTGGAAAAAGGACAAAAAAAATATATATTAGGATACCTTGGCTTATATCCTAATATATTACAAAAATAAAGAAAGGAGTTCTAACCTTGATTTATAAATACACCAAGGAAAGATTACAACTTCTAACACCCCCCTTTAATCTTTACTTGGGGCAATTACATCAAAGGGTATTAAACCCATAATTTACAAAAATCTGCAACTTAATCTTCAATATGAAGTAATTTGATTGTCTTCAAGCCATATGGTACATTTGCAGATCCAAGAGAAGTACATGAGTCCTTTGAATGCGGAAGCATAGACACATCTTCATATGTGGAAAATTGAGAAGGTTCCTTGATGGATCACCTGAAAAAAAGAGAACAACAAGACAAATATCCACAAGTAGAATGCCATCATATATGCAAATTCGAAATCCTTTTGAATAAGGATAATAAAACTCTCATAGAGAAACAATGAGTAAAACATGTTACCACAAAACAATGGAGATAACCTGATATCAAGATAGAGTATATGCTCAAAAAATTGTCAACAAGGACAAATTGAGTAAAAAGCTTGATCAATGCTCTCATGAAAAGTATATTATGCTAATTCACAAATGACCACAGACAAGGCCAACTAATGATACTTGCATCAATCTTGCATCAATCACGTGGATATAGACAGTCCACTTAATGAATCATCCCACTGCAAGTTAATGGGTGATCAATCCATAACATGCATGACTCATGATCTAAGCAATAAAGTATGCAGATCATTGTCACATTAATATATGAAGATAAAGTAACAAGAGAGACATGCTGATCAAAGTAGAATTATCATGATTTTTGGTAGGATAATCAAAAGAATGGATTATGAGGATATAACAACATATTGCCTTCAAATTGGATCAAATCATCTGAATTTGGAGGGGAAACTCCAATAATAACATCCTCTTCATGGAGGAACAAAAATGGAACAACATGGAGGGAAACTCCATAAATATCAATCTTTCAAAATGGAACCAATAGAACCAAATGGAGGGAAACTCCATAAAAATATTATCCTATCAAAATGGAACAAATAGGATCAAATGGAGGGAAACTCCATATAAAATGAGTGCATACCAATATAGGATGGAGGGATACTCCATGGGCCAGATAAGGAAACTATGTATCAGTTATACTGAGGGGACCTACATAGTTAACCTTGAAAAAAAAAATTGGCTCCCTATGCAACTCAAAAAATATCATTTAAATCATGTATATCAATGGTATAAAACCATAAAGTGCCTACATGGGCATAGAATGATGCTATAAACGCATAATAGTGCAATTATGGGCACATCAAAATATCAAAATGAAGGCAAATGGGTAAGATTACTCATAATCCAATTAAGTAAAATGATTTAAGGAAGATCAACTAAATATAGATATCAGGTATAAAACTCCATTGAGGGTAAACATGAGTATTTAATTCATTTTGCAAAGGTATATATTAATTTTTGAATCATTAATTTCTGAAGGTATATATTTATCTTGGCATATATGTGGGCCCCCATATATACTTAAATAAATATACAAAAATAGATTGATTAAAGAAAATAATCACCTTTCCATACTTAATATTTTGGAAAGTCACAATTTATAAAAAGTCATAATATTTACCTTGGTTCAAAAATATAACCTCAAAGTAATAAGAACATAAAGTCATGGGGCAAGAAAAGATCTCCCCATTGTTCTCATACTATGCCTTCAAGATTGGAAGAGATTCAAAAAGAATTTTTTTGAAATAAAACATTAAGAAAGATATAACTAAAAAAAAACTTAGTAATTAATGATAGAGGTCACATCTAGCAGATAAGAATATACTAAAAAGAGTTAAAAAACTTTTCTAAAAAAAGTTTGAATAAAAGCTTGTAATGTGTAAGAGAGATTTAAAATAGAATATTGCACTTTTTTGACAATGAATGATTACATGCCAAAAATAGGTTGACAAAAGGCAAGAATAAAAGCAAAAGATGCTTCTGTCAAGAGCTCAAAAATTGCATAAAAAGACAAGAAATCATTACAACAGACACTGCAACATCTAAATAAAGGAAGAAGAAAACTGATACCGGTTAAAGTCCGATCATATTGAGCTCAACATCATACTCTTGAATTCCTCAAAATCAATGGTGCCATTTTCGTCACAATCCGCAACTCGAATCATCAACTCGCAATCCTCCATGGTGCTCTCCTCCCCAAGATTCCTGAGAACCTTGTGAAGCTCATCTGTTGAAATGGCGCCGTTTCCATTGAGATCAAAGATCTAGAAGGCGTCCTTCAAGTCTTTGAGGCTGCCGGCAGAATCGACGCATCTGGTTTTCAGCTCAATAAATTCCTGCAAGTCGATGAAGTCGTTGTCGTCGTAATGCACTTCTCTAATCATTCTATGCATCTCTTCTTTGGTGGCATTGTAGCCCAAAGATCCCATTATGGAGCCTAGGTCCACCCATGTAATCTTTCTGTCGCCGTTGCGGTCAAATTTCTTGAAAACCTTTTCTAGATCCCTCACAAGCTTGTCAGATTCACAGCTAGGACTTCCAGGATTTGACCTGGCGTGGTGCAAAATGGAGGATGAAGAGGACTCAGGGTTTCCCATGGAAGGAATGTCTTTGGCGAGGGTGGCTGAAGGTGACGGCGCAAATAATTGTTTGTTTGAAGAGGAGGCCAATCGAGAAAGCGATGAAGGAGATGTTGGTTCTGACCGCGACAGTCTTTGCTTCAAGAACCGAGGTAATCCCATTGTCAAAGGAAAGCACAACGTATTTGCATGCAAAACTTCCACAGAAATACGCTTGCAGAGGGCGTGAAGCTAGCAAGGTAAACATCTTAAAACCAGCAACAATGCACTTCGAGCAATAGTTTTCGCAAAATAGCTGCGTCCTTAGGGTTTCTGAAAAGAAATACTCAAAAAAAATTTGATCTTCCGCTAAAGTTCTTCGCAACTGGATCTTACGAAACCAAAGGATGGCTCAAAATACCAAATGCAAAAAATACAGCATCTAACAGCTAAAATATGCAGAGATTTGCTCAGAAAATGTTCCGGCCGACCTCTTCGCCTGCTATTTTGGTAATCGTGGGAGGGCATGGAGACAGTTTAAGCTTCCAAACACCCAGGAATCTGATCCGCAGATCTCCCCTCTTTTGTGAAGGAGATAAGGAAAATGAAAGCCCCGTGAAGGATGGGTTGCAGAAAGAGCCGCGCGGTTTACTGGAGCTCCGACCGCTTGAAGAAGCAAAGCATCCTCAGAGTCAGACAAACGGAGTGGTGGACTGGCAGTGCTGGGTTACTGTTAACGGATTTAGTCCACAAAACACAAATCTAAGTAACTTGAAAAATGTGGATTTTTATTTTTTATTTTCTTTTTTAATGAAAGGAGCTTGATTTGATCAGTTCGTCCCTTATGAGTAATATAAAAAAAATTAGATGAACCTCAGCCAAGAAGCAAAGATCCCATTGCCTTCCTAAATCCCATTTATGACACTCCATCCATGTCCTTCACCAGACCAAACTCTAAATTTTTTTGACAAAATTAGATTAAAAAGAGAGGTATATGTTAAAAAACACAGGCAGAAAAAAATAATGCAATATGTAGTTGGGAAGTGATTAGATCATAGTAAAAAAGATATCTAGATAGGAAAACCTTTTGGCGGCAAGCTTGCCAAAGGGGGTTAGATGAAAAACTAATATAAAATAAGAAGTAACCTATACAAATTAGAGCACACAAAAGTTAGTCGGGTTTGGCGGTAAACCAGCCAAATCCAAAAAAAATTCAATTTCTTCCATCTTAAGAAGATTAAAGAAGAAATTAGTGAAATCTCTCTCATGAGTCTCCTTCGAATTTTACCTTCATGCAAACACTCAAAACAAAGATTAAACTGCTCTGATACCATGTTAGAAATGGAAAAAGAAATCTGTAAATAAGCAATACCAGGAAAGAATCTAAGTGAGTAAATGCATGAAAAGATATTACCATAAAATAGGAGAGAGAAAGCTTCAAGCTCCAACACCATGAGACAAGATATTTGGAAAGGGGAAAGCAAAGAAAACCCCTTGTGACATTATGAATGAGGCATGAAAAGCCTAAGAAGAAAAAGAGAGAGAGCAAGAGAGCAATGGCTCATACAATATTTGAGAAGAGGAAGAAACCTCATTGTTGTTGAATGAGAGAAGAGGGTCATCTCTTAAATAGAGATGAGAGAGAGGAGTTAGAATGTAACTCCCATGTCTATGAATGCCACCATTCATATGTGTGTGAGGCCAAGTGTGAGATTCCTCTTAAGGAGGAATGATCTAAAATTAGAAATTACAATATATATTTGTCCTCACATATTCCACTAGATGAAAAAATAAGATGTAGTGGAAAAAGGACAAAAAAGAAATATATTAGGATACCTTGGCTTATATCCTAATATATTACAACAATAAAGAAAGGAGTTCTAACCTTGGTTTATAAATACACCAAGGAAAGATTACAACTTCTAACACTCCCAAACCATAAAAAGGACACCCTGCTGTTTTTGCATTTTTAAACACTCTTCAACATCCCCTAAGAGATTCTAAAAGATTAACCAACAACTCAACTCTAGCATCAAGTTATGCCCACTTTGTGTCATAGTCCTAAATGGCTAGTTTAGGTTGGGTTACAAGGAAAACATAAAAAATGGGTTCACAAACTTGGTTCAACCCCTTGGATATCTTATATATATCAAACTTGTCCTTTTACACCCTTCACTTGGGTCAGATTAATCAGTTTAGGAGCCTGATCCTTCTTTTTCCTTCAAATCTAGACTAGACATAAGATTATGTTCAGTCTAGGGCTTGCTGGTAAAAATAGATGCCATGCTCCTACAGCCCTAAATCTCTTCCATATCAAAGAACCCTCTCCTAACTTATATTCCACAAAGTGACATTGAAATCCCAATGTGGGTTTGCAAGTTAGGATTCCATCTTGCTGAAACTCTCAAATTTGGAGTAAATTTGACCTACCTTAACTAAAACTAATATAATTTTTTTTTGTATACAAGATAAAGACCTCAAACCAATTGAAATGGAATCCTAACTCAACCCTCTATCCAGCGATATAAGACTTGTACCACCACCAATCCATAGAGGCTATACATAATTGAAAAAATAGTAAAAAAGCATAAAATCTAAGTTTTTTATTGACCAATGCTGTCCACCATCCATATAATGACCTTTTCCATGAGTGGAGATCTTAATTACATGCCTTAAAGTAGTTATAAATTCCATTTGGATGGTTGGAACACCATACAACCTCATGTTCAGTTTGACAACTATTATTTACAAAAATTCCTCTTAGCAACTTTTTGCATTTTGCAATTTTTTGCACTTTTATAGGTTGGTTTAGTGGTTTTGAGTCTATAATAATCATTTGGAATGATTAGGATTCATTTAGGTTGGTAGTTAGTTGAAATTCCAAAAAGTGCAAAAAATGCAAAGTTGCATTAGCAACTTTTAGGAAATAACCATATAACTATCTATATTCCTATATCCCTTTGAGGTTTTACTGTTGTTGAAACTTTTCTAAGTCATAGAATTGGAATCAAGTGAAAAATGTAAAAATTGCACTTTTTGTGCAAATTTGCATTGTTGAAAGTTGTAAAAGTTGCTCAAATTTGCAACTTAGTGGACAAAGGGTTGTGGGATTGAACTGTCTGCTCCATTAGCTCCAAGTGGCCAAGTAAACCCTATCTCCAACCTCATCATGTCCCCTTTAGCACTCAAATGTTCTTGGGCACGCCGAACCGAAATGTCCCTAAGGGTTACTAAATGCCATAGGGCTGCGATCTTTGATGGGGCATATCTCGGAGCTCATGTGAGGTATGGATGCAATTCTAGTTCCTATAGGACGGTTTTGTGGAGACCTACAATAACCTCTCTCACTTTTTAGAGATCACACTCTATTTTTATTTTACGATGCCATCTCGGGTGATGCTGAAACTTGTAGTATTGGCTAGTACAAAGTTGCCAACTGTCAAATATCTCTCACCTTTTGTTGTGGGATCGAATTGTCTTCTTTGTTAGCTCTGGGTGGCTGGGTAAACTCTATCCCTAACCTTTTCCTCTCCCCTTTAGCACTTGAATGTTCTTGAGCATGCTGAACCAGAATGTCCCTAAGGGTCACTAAATGCCATAGGGCTGCAATCTTTGACGGGGCACATCTTGGACCTCGTGTGAGGTATGGATGTAATTATAGTTCATATAGGACAGTTTTGCAGAGACCTACAATAACCTCTCTCACTATTTGGAGATCACACTCTATTTTCATTTTATGATGCCATCTCGGGTGATGCTGAAACTTGCAATATTGGCCAGTGCAAAGTTGCCAACTGCCAAATCTCTCTCACCTTTCATTGTGGGATCGAACTATCTACTTCATTAGCTCTGAGTGGTTGGGTAAACCCTATCCCTAACCTTGTCCTATCCCCTTCAGTGCTCAAACGTTCTCAGGCACACCGAACCAGAATATCCCTAAGGGTCACTAAATGCCATAGGGCTGAGATCTTTGACAGGGCATATCTTAGAGCTTTTGTGAGGTATGGATGTGATTCTAATTCCTACAAGACCATGTTGTAGAGACCTACAATAACCTCTCTCACTTTTTGGAGATCACGCTCTATTTTCATTTTATGATGCCATATCGGGTGATACTGAAACTTGCAGTATTGGCCAGTACAAAGTTGCCAACTACCAAATCTCTCTCACCTTTCATTGTGGGATTGAACTGTCTGCTTTGTTAGCTTTGAGTGGCCAGGTAAACCCTATCCCTAATCTCGTCCTCTCCCCTTCAGCACTCAAACATTCTTCGGCACGCCGAATCGAAATGTCCCTAAGGGTCACTAAATGCCATAGGGTTGTGATCTTTGACGGGGCATATCTCGAAGCTCATGTGAGGTATGGATGCAATTCTAGTTCCTACAGGATGGTGTTGTAGAGACCTACAATAACCACTCTCACTTTTTGGAGATCACACTCTGTTTTCATGTTACGATGCCATCTCGGGTGATGCTGAAACTTGCAATATTGGCCGGTACAAAGTTTCCAACTGCCAAATCTCTCTCACCTTTCATCGTGGGATCGAATTGTCTACTCCATTAGCTCCAGGTGATCAAGTAAACTCTATCCCCAACCTTTTCCTATCCCTTTCAGTGCTCAAACATTCTCAAGCACACTGAACCGGAATGTCCCTAAGGGTCACTAAATGCCATAGGGTTGTGATCTTTGACGGGGCATATCTCAGAGCTCGTGTGAGATATGGATGCAATTCTAGTTCCTACAGGACCATGTTGCGGAGACTTACAATAACCTCTCTCACTTTTTGGAGATCACACTCTATTTTCATTTTACGATGCCATCTCAGGTGATGTTGAAACTTGCAATATTGGCCAATACAAAGTTGCCAACTACCAAATCTCTCTCACCTTTCATCGTGGGATCAAACTATCTGCTCCATTAGCTCTAGGTGGCTAGGTAAACTCTATCTTCAACCTCATCCTATCCCCTTCAATGCTCAAACATTCTCAGGCACGCCAAACCAAAATGTCCCTAAGGGTCACTAAATGCCATAGGGTTGTGATCTTTGACAAGGCATATCTCAGAGCTCGTGCAAGGTATGGATGTGATTCTAGTTACTACAGGACCGTGTTGCACAGACCTACAATAACCTCTCTCACTTTTTGGAGATCACACTCCATTTTTATTTTACAATGCCATCTTGGGTGATGCTAAAACTTGCAGTATTGGCCAATAAAAAGTTGTCAACTACCAAATCTCTCTCACCTTTCGTCGTGGGATCAAAATGTCTAAACTGTTAACTCTAGGTGGATGGATAAACCCTATCACTAACCTCGTCCTATCCCCTTCAACACTCAAACATTCTCAGGCATTCTCAAACATTCTCCACTGCACTAATTACAAACACTTTCGAGTTGTTTAGGAGTCTTTAAGACCTTCAAAATTTGCTTGTAACTTTTTATGCCAACTTCAAAAACAAGAAATTTTATTACATTAAATCTAGGCATTATCTTTCAACAAAAAGTTATTAGCATTCTTATTTAGCCCCATCCAAAGTTTTGAGAAAGGTCTGGGAATAATTTGTGCTGAAATGTAAACTTAATTTAAATAGTAACCTTATGCAAATTCAAGGTTGACATTGTCCATCAACAAATCATTGCTTAATCAACCTTGTCCTCTCCAATTTGGAGTTCTCCCGTGTCTACCAAATTAGTTACAAAAAAACTCAAAAAATCCTAATCATTTTCAAATTGATTATGTCTGAGAAGGGTGCATTGCAATCACCTTCAAGGTGTGAATCTCTTTATAATGATAACATTGCTCTCACAAAAGCCATAATATTGAAACCCAATGAATGCATGAAAATACCACATTGTAGGTCATGTGTCTAATGGCTTCTTGTTTATTCATTTTTTTTATATTCATTACACATCCAAATTGTTACCAACTCTGTAACTCTTTATCCTCCACTAAAAACATCAAATTGCTAGAGGCAACTCATTGTTATGTGTTGTTTGTCATGACTAGGGATGATAAGAGTATGAGTAGACATAAAATATTTTCTAAAAAATATAAATATATTCCTATGTGACAGTGGATAATCAATATTGACTAAGTTTAAAGATGTTAAGAAAAAGGGGAAATTTAGTTTAAAACATTCAAAATTTAGTTTAAAACATTGATAAATTGTTAATGAAGATAAAATATTGAATGGACTTATATCAAAGGTAGTGATGTAAAAATAGAAGATATGAGTCAAAGGGGGAGAAATGAACTATTGGTGAATGCTACTCGGGGAGAGAAGTGTTATAGTTAAGATATGAGTCAAGTAGAGACATGAAGTAGAGAAGTGTTGCAAGGAGGAGATGAAGGCTTTATTAGTTCTATGAGTATTTTCATAAGGGGGAATATATAATAGAAAAAAGTGGAAACATTATTGTGTTTCATCATAATTTGAAGATGATAAATATTGGTGAGTAGAGGAGGTTTAAGGCCATGCACCAATTCATGCACCAATTATCTAGTAATTACTTTGAAAACCAAACCTAGTGTGACCTTATTAGGTCTATGTACTTTACATGGGTTAGGTGCTACAAGAATGGAATTGGGAATCTAGGCTTTGGAGTCTTAAATAAATTTCAAAAGGGTGTCTGAATCTACCCATAGAATAGTTAGATTTCAACCTAAGAGGAATTTAAGTCCAAAAAATCAAAGTAGGAGACCTACAAGGAATTCTATGATAGTCAACATTTTGTACTGTATGACAATTGGAAGGTTAAACCAAGAGTTGATTCTCAATTAGTTCAACATAAGGAAGGTGTCCCAATAGAAACTTGGGGTTGGTGAAGCCATTGGTGAAGAGTTACAACTATTGGCTTGGAATAGAGCTAGTATCCCTAAAACAAAAAGGTGCAAGATCTTGATTGGAGAAGTACTCACCTTGGAGGAGTTCACAAATGACCCTATCACTTTGGATAGGCCACAAAAATGATATCCGAAAGGAGTAAGATACTAGGAAGGCCACAAGTTTAGTTTGGTAGATTAGGAAGAAGAAAGTGCTTAAACCTCACTTCTTGCTCAACATCTTTGCATTAGTGAGGGGGAGATGAAGAGGATAGATGGTTACATAGATATGGAAAAAATAGAAATATAAAGAGGGGGGGAATAAGAGAGAGTGAGATACAAGATAGAGTGAGATACATGGATAACATGAGCCAAAACTACCAAATTGTAGTGCTTGAATCCTTCATTAGAAAATCAACACCCAAATTTGAATATGAGTCTACAAAACAACATGTTCCTTCCACTTGTCATACTCTTTTATTTCCTTTTAAAGATGCTCTATGATTTTCCATAACATGTATTGTAAATTCGTTAACAAGTATAGCTCCCTCTTACAAGTATCTTATGTGTCATCTTAGATTTGTCCCCCTCTCATGTGAGATATCTCTCTTTCTTATGCATCACAACTATTTATTAAACTTTTATTTTTACCTTAATCTAGTTACTATAGAATAATAACAACACATTCCAATCAACTTGTGATTATGTTATAATCATTAATGTATGAAAACACATAAAGCTATCAATGATTATGTTACATTTATGATTTTTAAAATGAAATTTTTTTGCAAATAATCCATCTTTTCTCTACTATCTCTGACATTTTTTTATTGATGATAAAGAATGGTGGTTATGCATTGAAGCTCAACAAGCTAATTGTGTTTTTTCTTCTTGTCTATATTCTTTTTGTAACAATGATTTTTTCTTCTACACAAACTTTGTGACCACTTGTGATCAAATTTTTATCTTATTTTTAACATAAATGTTTAGAGAACTTTTGATCTAATTTTGTTGGATAGAGTAATTTCAAACTACTGATTTCTTTCATGGAGTTCCTAATAAATCTCAAGGTTCTCATTTAGGTGACCAATTTCTAGGAGGTACACGAATATTGCCTAATAAAGTTTATTGCCAGGAGGTCCTAATCAATCTTGATTGATAAAGTTTATTGCCAATCAATATTGTATCAAAAATTCAAACTAATTAGGTATTGAATTAAACTTGATAAACAAATGATAGAGAAGGAAAACTTTAAACATGAACAAGATCATAAATCATATGACGATGACATATTTGAAATGATTAACTTATGCTTAAACAATGATAAAGTTTATTGGTAATCAATATATTCTATCAAAGTTTTCAATAGATTAGGTGTTGAATTTAATGTCATACATCTAATTTAATGTCATACATGCACATATTTAATTTAATGTCATACACGAACATATCTAATTTAATGTCATACATGAACAAACATATAATATAAAATGATAACCAATAATGTCATGTAAATTAACAAACACATAATATATTATGATAACCAATAATGTCGTATATGAACAAACATATCATATATTAACCAATAATGTCATAAGTTGAATAATGTCATACATCAAATATAGAATGTCATATACATCAAATGTGTATCGAATATGTCCATTGATGCCTATATATATATATATATATACATTTCTAGATCAACTATATATTTTCCTTCCCATGAGGGGAAGGAAACAAGTCTCTCGACGTCCTCTACCATCATGTGGAGGGAGACGATGGAGATGACAGGGTCCTCCTGACATGCTCACTTGACCTCTTGTTGAGGCTCTTCTCCAACTCCAACTGATATAAAGAAAGTAGATATGAATCAATATTTATTATACATTGAAATCAAATATATGTACATGCAAAATCAATTATTTTCTTACCGCCATCAAGTAGTCACTCTGTAAGTCCACCTTGAATGCTCGTGGATGATCAGGTGTGACGAGACCCTACAACAATTCAATAAATATAACCACTTATAAATAACATTAGAAATTTTGAGACTAACTATTATAAAAAACAACTAAAACGAAGAAAATTCTTGCATACCTCCATCAATGGTTGTGAGCTAGCCACAGTTGCAGCCACTCCACTATCAACAGATTGTCGCAGACGAGGAGGTGTGTTCAACATCATGAGCTGCATGTCATACAATCCACGTTACATCTGTACCTATGAATTATGGGCCTCTGAACCTCAAAAACACTTCAACATGGTCATTATACCTGAATTCATCCTGGAATCAACATTGGATTGTTCATCTAAGATTAGCCCTACAAGTCGACCTATTACCTTCTATCTAAAGGGATTTTTCATGTTTAATATCCTCAGAATCAAGGTGCAGGCAACCAAACCCTCTACAAATGAAGGATTTGAATATGACTAAGCTATATGAATGTGCAAATTTACTCTAAATGTATAATGCAAACTAGTTTAAGAACTTGTAAAAGAAACTATACTAGATGCATACATTTTAAATGCTCAATGAAATTAAGCTAAATGATGAAAATATGTGAGAATGTATTGAGCTAAGTGAGTGAAAAATGTGATAGCAATTCGATAGCATGAAAATTCAACCTCTGTAATGAGGAAATGAGGGTCTCTTAAATAGACTTTCCTAGAATCCATCAACGGTTGAGATTGATTTGGATCAACGGTCAGGATTGAAGCAAGATTCAGTTAAAATGAAAACTTCCTTAAGAAAGGAGAGTTAACTGAGCTTTTCATGAGTGGAAGAAGGAGTTAATTGATTTAATTCTTTTTTGAGAGATAGTTCACTCAGAGTTTCCATTTTGGAACTGAAGAGAAGATTTTGAAGAGATATTTAATTTAATAAAATGAGATATGCTCTCATAATAACCTTTTCTTATTAATTAAATAACTTCATTTAATTAATTAGGAATGACTTCCCATTTAACTAAATAATTTTTTTTAATTAATTAAAATAGGCATATTTATTAAATTAAATAAATTTAATTCCATAGTACATTAGCCTTAGGTGATAATTTAATTAAATTAAAGCGTAAATACTTTAAATCAAATTAAATTGTAATCAGTAGGTTTAATGTGACTAATATGAGTCAATACTTTGGGAATTAAATAAAGAGTATGATAAATGCAGATTAGGGTTTTTTGCATTTGACAATTAAGTCAAATAGCAAGTAGCAGAATAATAATTTCCTATTAGAATAGGTCTTAAGATTGATTTGAAATAGACCATAATTGGTTGAGATGGCAATGAGCCAATTTTGGGGTATTACATTTTGCCCCTCTTTGAACGAATGTGCGAGCAACACGTTCAATTCAAAGAAAATCAGAAAGCCTGATGCGAAGATGAGATTGGTTCCGAAGTTGATGATACGAAGACTAATTGATAAGATTTTAAGGACTATCTCTAGAACAGAGCTTAATCCCAAGGAATCCAAGAAGAATGCCTAGATACCTAAAATTGATAAGCATTTAGAAGATTATCTCCAGAATGGAGTGTAACCTTCAAGGATCCAGATAGAACACCTAGATACCTGAGATTGATAGCATTTAGAAGATTATCTCCAGAATGGAGCTTAACCTTCAAGGATCCAGATAGAAAACCTAGATACCTGAGATTGATAACATTTAGAAGATTATCTCCAAAATGGAGCTTAACCTTCAAGGATCCAGATAGAACACCTAGATACCTGAGATTGATAGCATTTAGAAGATTATCTCTAGAATGGAGCTTAACCTTCAAGGATCCAGATAGAACACCTAGATACCTGAGATTGATAGCATTTAGAAGATTATCTCCAGAATGGAGCTTAACCTTCAAGGATCCAGATAGAACACCTAGATACCTGAGATTGATAGCATTTAGAAGATTATCTCTAGAATGGAGCTTAACCTTCAAGGATCTAGATAGAACACCTAGATACCTAAGATTGATAAAAGATAACAAGGTCCAATCATGAGTCGTAGAATCATCCCCAGAACAAGGCTTGATCCTTAGGAATCGGGGTTTAGACTATCCCAATACCTATCCATTGAACTTTGAGAAGAGTTCTTATAAGGTTGATTAGTTTGATGAAAATATAAGATAGATAGAAAAGATGCCAGCTAAGAGGGAGCAAGATGCCCCAAACAATGAGATTGAGATTGAGTTGCATTTAGTTCAATGATGTAATCATCCTGCCCCCTCGGGAGCAAAATTGAAAGATGACACACCAGAAGTATGATGTAAGGAGAATGATGAAAGATACAAAACAAATCCAAGGTTTAGTAGGCTATAGAAGAGATCAGAATGATCAAAAGAAATATAAAGAGATCAGAATGATAAGAAGAAATATGAAGAGATCAAAATGATCTAAAGAAATATGAAGAGATCAGAATGATTTGAAGAAATATGAAGAGAGATCAGAATGATCTGTAGAAATATGAAGAGATCAGAATGATATAAAGAAATATAAAGAGATCAAAATGATCTAAAGAAATATGAAGAGATTAGAATGATCTGAAGAAATATGAAGAGATTAGAATGATCTAAAGAAATTTGGAGAGATCAGAATGATCTAAAGAATTTTGGAAGTTGATCCGAAGTGATTTCAAGGTCCAAAAGACCAAGTTTGAGTTGAAAAGATTCCAAGAATTGCAAAGTATCAGAAAGATTTGGATTGCACAATAAACTTTAAAATGCATTTTTGAGTCACTTAAGTGTGTTAGATTTCAAATTCGATCCCGAAAAATGGGTTCACAGCAACCAAAATAGCCAAGAGGGTGATTAATCAATCATTTGTGTAGTTCATGAAAGAACATGATTCTTTGAAGAGATCACCAATCCCTCATCACAGAAGGTGAAAGTAGATTTGCAATTGAATCGCATGCTTATGCAAGTGAAGTATGCAATGCAAGACTATGTTAAATGCAACCCTAGGTTTGGTTATCGATCCTCGACAATTTATCATCACTAGATATAGAACAAAGAACGTATGTTATACAATTCCCACTGACATTGCAATCATGGGAATATGAATAGAACATACATTATAGGTTTGTCAAGATTAAACATAAACATTCGAGGCACAAGAAGCCAAAATGACTAGAACATTTGTCCCTTTTAATATAGCAAGTTAACATAAGCATCAAAGCATAAATGCTAGGATGACTAGAATGTTGCCTATATGAGAGACACACCAAACACACGGGAGATCCATCTTATGCTAAGTATTCAGTATTTATTCTATTTTCAATGACCCTCGCATTTGTAACCTAAGACAGAAGTGTGCTAGATATACTCATAGTGACCCGTACGTTCACTTAGTAGGATGAGTATCAATATTTACTATAGCATGAAGAGTTCACTCCAACAAACAAGGAGAAGAACCAATGTTATTGAAAAATTCATACAAAAGGAGTCGAGGTACACCTGGCCATCCAATACGAGATGGAGGCTCTTATAGTGGACACCCCTTTTATAGGAATAGATCAACTTATTAGAACTAAACCATAGACAAAAAGCAAAGAAAAGATCATGCCCCCAGTCATTACTTCTCTAGTCAAAGACGACATCATTAAGTTTCTCGAAAAGACATGATAAAGAAAAATAAAGCAAACAAAGAAAATTCTCATCATATCTAAACAAGTATATCATTTTTGAGTTCAATGTTTTGGGATTGATGTCAAGTGTCAGTGTCCAGAATACGTTCAAAAGAAATCTCTTTAGTAGGATGACAACAGTAGGCAGACGTAGTCACAATGACTAGTGACTAAGGTCAAAGAGGAATCTTCACAATGAAGAACCCAAGAAGGACTAAGTGATAGTAGACAAACACATCCAGGATGACTGGTGACTAACACAAGAGAGATCTTCCATAAAGGAATCCAGAGATGTGACCCAAGCAATAGTAGGCAGACATAGCTAAAACAACTGGTGATTGTTGCGAAAGAGATTATATGAGGAGAATCTTGAAAAGAGTGACACTGGCGATAGTAGGCAGACGTAATGAGGACCACTGGTGACTGTCGCAAAGGAGATTCTATGAGGAGAATCTCGAAAAGAGTGACACTAGCAATAGTAGGCAGACGCAGTGAGGACCACTGGTGACTATTGCAAAGGAGATTTTATGAGGAGAATCTCGAAAAGAGTGACACTAGTGACAACAGGCAAACACAGTGAAGACCACTGGTGATTGTCGCAAAGGAGATTCTTATGAGGAGAATCTCGAAAAGAGTGACACTAGCGACAATAGGCAGACGCAGTGAGGACCACTGGTGACTGTCACAAAGGAGATTTTATGAAGAGAATCTCGAAAAGAGTGACACTAAGGGGGAATGCCCCCGAGCTGTAACAAGACTCAATCTATGGATACATGAGCAGAAATTAGGAAGAGCAGGAAAGCGAAAGCATGAAAGTGACTATACAGAAAGCCAGATGGAGCATTGGGAACAAGAGGCGCCTGTTTACCAGGTTTTCACTAATGGCAATTTTTTTTTTTTCAATTTTTTTGTATTTTTCTCTTTTTGAATTTTTTTGTATTTTTTATTTTTTCAATTTTTATTTTTTTTGTATTTTTCTCTTTTTTGATTTTTTTGTATTTTTATTTTTTTTATTTTTTTGGTGTTACCAAGGTGCCTATTTGCTAGGTTTTCACCAGGGTAACAATTTTTTTCAGGACTTTTTCTAATTTTTATGATATTTTCAAACTTTTAGAACTTTGTTAGGGATTACTAGCTCTCAAGAAAGATCACCTTGATTTTGTCTAGTGTCTAGCAAGGTGCAGGACGATATGTAGTAGCAAGCTGGTGGATAAGTGGAGATGGATAGGCAAGGAGTATGAAGTAGTGAATGTTACCCTCAAGGAAAGCCTTCACAAGATTACCCAAGCAAGGGAAAATGATATAACAATATAAGCTCATGGTGTAATGAAGGGTATCGTGTAAGTAATCCATGAAAATGACCATGTCAAGAGATTGCTAAGAACTGAGTTTTCATGTTTTTTTCATTGATCAAGACCAAAGGGTTAACTAAATAGGATAGCAAAGTTTGTCATGGAGGTTATGAGTGAATGACTTCAGAAATGAGGAGATCTGAAGGATAAGCAAGATCATGATAGGATGTCATGGATGGAAGAATTACGCATGATGCCTATTTACCAGGTTTTCATCATGGTACTTATCCAAGGTTCCACAAGAAGTGGTTTTCACCATAGGATGGATTTATTTTTCTTTACTTTTGCTACCAAGCGCCTATTTCCAGGTTTTCACCAAGGCACTTTTTTTTTTCTTTTTCTTTTTTGGATTTTAGATTTTTTGGAAAGAATTCAAGCTTTTATCAAGTTAAATAGCATGCCTATAAGAAAGATAAGTTATTATAAGCCAAGGCCATAGCAAGGTGCACTCAAAGATGTTGATAAGGTAATGGAAGGGAAATACTAGAAAAGATATATGGAGGATATGGTTGTTGGTTATGGATGAGAGAAATGGGATGGAAGGATAAAAGGTGGAGGATAGAAGGTGGAGTGGATAGGGTATGGAAAGGAATGTGCAAGGGTAGAATAAAAAGTGGGCAAGATCAACATTGATACACACCTTGAAGGGTAGTGAAATGATGGAGGAAATATGGATGAAATACTTTGAGGTTTAGATGTATGAGGTGGTGGAATAATTTTGGAGGAAGGTGGAGTAGAAGGATTTGAAACCTTTTTAGGACGATGTTGGGAAGAAGATGGAGTGAAAGCCTTTGGAAGTTTGAATGTCAACTTTGATTTGTTTTCAATAGTCAAGTCCTTCAAAAGAGACTTGGGAACCCATATAGCTTTTGATTTTATATTAGATTCTTTGGAATGCATTTCTTCAATAATAGATTTAAGAACCCATACTTTCTTTGGTTGAGCTCTTTGAATAGTGGACCTTTGCGATCTCTTTTTTGTTTTTTTTTCTTGACATTCACATGTCGATTAGAGGAGACATAGTGAACTTTCGAGGATGGATTCATGCATTTTTGTTTGAGTTGATCATCCAAATTACTTCCAAAGGACTTGGGACTTGTGGATGAATGAGGCCAATGTGACTGGTTTAGATGGAAAGGTGAACGTGAAGAGTTCAAGTATGTGCATCCTTTTTTATCTTGGGGTAGGGTAGGAGGAACGTGTAATGAGCTGAGAGTGGAAGTAGGAGATAGAGGAACATAAGGTCCCAATATGGATGGAAGACTTGAAGGTTTTAGCTTAGATGGGTAGGCACCAAGGATAAATTTAGAAGATGTGAATGGACCATGAGTAGGGATATCAACATCTTTAGAGTGAGCAACATGACCAAAGCCATCAAATAGATTTATGAGTAACTGTAATAGGAGCAACACCTTTAACGGGAGTATTTAAAGCTTGAGCATAGTTGAGCATAGTTTGGAAGTGAATGTAGCGAGGTAGAACAAGAAGGTGAGGGAACACTTTCTTCAAAAGGAATCTTAGGTAGCATAGGAAAATTATCCTTCTCTTGGTCTTTTATAATCTCCTTAAGGATGATGGAAGGAATATCTTGATCTTGCTTAGTAGAGGTGCATGACATGGGAGATGGAGGACTATGTGGCTCTTGAGATGGAGGCACGAGATCTTGGAAGACTTGAAAGGGGATTAAGGAATCTTGGTTTTGATCAACACTTGTTTCTTCATCATTTAAGTGGTCCTCTTGACATGAAACCAATTCTGAGGATGAGGGAGTATCTGAATCTGTATTCAAATATATTTCTAGAGTCTCCATAATAGGCTCTTGAAGGGACAATGGAGGAATAGTTGGAGTGGGGATAATAAGAGGAGCAACACATGGAGGTTTTGGATCTTGGGTTTGAGTATTATGGGAGAGGTTTGCAGCTAAGTCAAGATTAGCTTAAGTTTCCTTTAGAGGCAGCCTTTGAGGGTACACATAGTTAATTGGGAGAGTAGTGTGTTCTTTTGGTGAATATGTGTTAGAAAGACTGGACAATTTAGAAGGTGGATGTATGTTGGAAGAAGTAGAAGTTGCATTTGAACCATTACTAGACATGGTTTCATGAAGTTGATCCTTCTTGAGAGTAGAATCTTTAGTAGCTAAGAGCTTAGATTTTCGAATTATACCATTGTCAAAGAGTTCTTGGATCTTGTTTTTCAGCTCCCTACAATTTGAATTTTTATGTAAATTATGTTTGTGATAGGCACAATAGTTACTCATAAAGGACACTCCCGCCAAAGTGACCTTAGGTAAAATAATAATTTTTTCTTCAAGAATTTCTTCCAAGGTTAATTCGTAAGATTTTCCCAAAGGTGTGAAATCATGCTTTGGTTTAAATTCCCAAGGTTTGTTTTCAAAGATATTCCTAGATTTCTTGGGTGTTTGTGAAGTGTTCTCAGATATCTTGGATTCAAGATCACAAGAATTTGATTTTTGGTTATCATAGGAGGAAGGGAAAATTTCTCTCAAGGAGAATTTGTTTAATGAAGTGTTTTCCTCTTCTTTTAGTCTTTGAAGTTGAGCGCTCATTGATTGGATTTGTTGCTTCATGTTTGCAATAAGTAGCTTTTCTTCCTCACTAAGAATATTTGATTTAGCACATTTGTTGTTAGCCATTTTGATGTACTATGTTTCAAGTAGTGATAGCCAAGTTTTAGAACATAAGTCAAGTTGCCACAGTCATAGACAATGACAAAATGCAAAAGCTTAGACAAGGACCACACTAGAATGTAGTCTCAGAAAAGTAAGACAAGAGTGCAGTATACTAAGGTATGAATAGTCTGATTTGAAGGCTAGAATAGCCAAAGATTATGAATATCATGACACAAAGTACAACAAGCACTAAAGGACAAGAGCAAGATAACTGAGAGATAAGACTAGTTAAAGTATGGATCGCAAGTCATCAGCTAAGCAAAATGGCACTGTTTGGACTATTTTCAAATAGAGAAGCAGTAAACCAATGCAAGAAATAGACTTGGTATAGAGCACAGATAGCTCTTAATAGATTAACTTGATAGATCAGACTCAAGATCTCATGTAAAGATCCTCTAAGAGGCACATGAGAAAGTACACAGGGCCATGCAAAGACTCAAGATAGCATAAAGATTTCACACAAGGATGTGCTCTAGGCCACGTGAAATAGTGCAAGGTTAACAAAAAAATAACGACATCTGAAGCAAGATCTCGTATGGAGATGTGCAACTGTTTGCACGAGAACTTGGATAGAGCTATGTGAAGAAGTGGTAGGAGAACAAGTATTTACACAAAAGTTTGTAAATTGTGTGCAAAAATGGAAACCAGCCTGACAACTGAATTGGATTTTGAAAAGACTTTGGAGATTTCAAAAAGTTTTGGACAGATTGGGTAGATTCATTTGGAAAATTTTAGACAGATAGCAAGGTTGATTTTCAAGTGTTTAAAGAACATTTGGTTTTGAACAAGGAAAGTATTTTCAACAAGACATAGGAAGCAAGCAGTAGTCGAATACAATCCAACTGAGGGCAAAGAAACTCAGAGGGATAGGGGAGTCTTGACTTTCAGTTTGTTTGAGAAAGTTTGGACATGTTTAGGACTTGATAACAAACATGCTTTATCCCTAGAAACAAAATTTGGTAGAGAAAGAAAAACCTTTGTCCCACATCTTATGCGCATGTGTGTACCTCACATAGTCGTGTCACCCCCTAGAGGGCACCCATGTTTTTGGTATATTTAAAGGACTCAATAGTATACGCTGAACGAGCGCCCTTGTGGCAGGGGACGAGCATGTATACCACCTTCAAACGTCTAGTAGCATGCCTATGGTGAGTTCTACAAGAGAGATTCTTCCCTGTCCTTACACAAAGATTATGCCTCCTTTCGGAGGTGAACCGGGTGGTTTCTAACTACAAGGTTTTTAATTGACTTTTGTTCAAATTAATCCTTGGTGGCTTTGCAAGCGGAGTTGAGGCCAGTAGCCCACACCAGCATCTAAAAGTGCACACTACTTGCTTAACAAGCCAGGGGCCAGTGCTGACTAGTGCACAGACAGAGCTTCCCCTTGATATGCGATATCAAGAATTAAGGGGAAGAAATTAATCTATTTTTGGAATCTTTTGCTCTACAAATCATCTTGATTATAGTGAGTTGGAATCTCTAGCGAAAGGAGTGTGCTCACTTGGGTTGTTCCCGAAGGTTGGATCACTCCGGCAGGCCC
Organism: Cupressus sempervirens; assembly: GCA_028749045.1. Taxonomy (NCBI): domain Eukaryota; kingdom Viridiplantae; phylum Streptophyta; class Pinopsida; order Cupressales; family Cupressaceae; genus Cupressus; species Cupressus sempervirens. The sequence continues at coordinate 291,756,683 of CM053785.1, read as the reverse complement.
TCTAAAGGATTGACTCGGACTAGTGGTTTGATCGCAAGGGTCAAAGTATATGATTCCCCCCAAGGGGAAAGAGCATACTCCTCTACCTTAATTTCTCTCCCAAACACACAAAACAGGTTAATTACCGACTTGGCTTAATCAATCCAAACTCATTCTTCCTTAAAGATTTTGATTCCCTAAAAGGAAATCATTGTCTTATCATAGAAGAGAACAAGCTTTGGAGAACCACCAAGCTGCTTGCCTTCTTCAAAATCTCATCTTTCGGAAGTGTCTAGGTTTTTGATTCACTCTTGGTCATGACCTCCAAGAAGTGAAGAGCATATTCCCCTATTCTTCCGTCTTGCACCCGGAAGCTCACAAGCCCCTAATTAGACTAGTTTTGAAAGTAGGAAAAGAAGACACACATTATTTTGTGGGTTTTAAATGTATTCTTCGACAAATGTGTCTTTGACAATCGTCCTACAAGCAAATAGTTAGTCCATGTTTGAGAGTTTGTATAAGGATTCTTCGACAAATCGTCCTGTAGACAACTGTTAGGCTGCAAAAAAAATTAGAAAAACCAAAATAAAAGCTTCAGAGAAAATGTGTTAGTCAAACAAGAGCTTAACTATGGGAAAATTAACGTTTAACTTTGTTTGTTCATTTTTATACCCATAAAAAAGCTTAGAAAATGTTGAAATTTATGAAAACATCAAAAGTCAAATTTCATTTTTTTTTTTAACATTATTTAATTAACTGAAATAGAAATGCTTCAGAGAAAATATGTCAGTAAAATTGAACAAATAGTGTGCTGAAAAGTATCAGAATTAAATTTTCTATTTCAAGATCTTGCGCAAAATCTTGCAGGACTGCGCGAAGTCTTTCACCGACCCGTGCAAGAAAATAAGTTGCCACACAAAAATCTGCGCAATAACGCACTTTTTTGCGCAAGAAAGTGGAGAGTGGCAGGCTAAATCTTGAGCAGAGTCACTTGAAATTTTTTGAAGCCCGCGCAAAATTGTTTTAGGCTCATGCAAAATTCTGTTATGACCCGTGCAAAGAAATCAGGTGTCGTGCGAAATAATTTCAGGCTCGCACAAGAAAACAGGTGTTGTGCAAAGTTTTGCGCACTCAAGCACTTTCTCGCGCAATACGGAAAGAATCTTCGCACGAAGATTTTGGATCCTCATGCAAAAATGAATAGTCTCGCGCAAAGATTCTCAAATCTGTACGGAATAGTACAAATAGAAAACACAAAAATGATTTTAAAAATGCAATGTAAGGCCAGAGAAATTGATTTTCTCAGCCCCACGGTGAGCGCCAAAAAAGTACCTATGAATTGTGGGCCTTTGAACCTCATAGACACTTCAACATGGTCCTTATTTGCAGATTCATCCCAAAATGAACATTGGATTGTTCATCCGAAAATCAGCTAGCAAGGCAACCTGTTGCCTTCTATCTAAAGGGATTTTGCTTGTTAGATATCCTCAGATTTGAGGTGTTAACCAACTAGACCCTCTAAGAACGAAGGGTTTAAGAAATGAAATTAATCTATATGAATGCAATTATTCTAACATGAGATATGCATTTAATCTAAGAACATGTAAATAGAATTAACTAAATGAATTCATATTAATTCTAAATGATATTAAGCTATGACAATAATAAGCAAATGAGTATGCAATTTAGCAGCAATTCGATAGCATAAGAATTCAACCTCTGTAATGAAGAAATGAGGGTCTCTTAAATAGACTTTGATGAATGGTTAGGATTAGAGCAAGATTCAGTTAAAATGGAAACTTCTTTAAGAAAGGAGAGTTATCTGAGCTTTTCATGAGTGAAATAAGGAGTTAACTGATTTAATTCCTTTTCGAGAGATAGCTCACTCAGAGTTTCCATTTTGGAACTGAAAGAAGATTTTGAAGATATTATTTAATTTAATAAAATGAGATATGACTTCATAAATGCTTTTTTCATTTAATTGAATAATCACATTCAATTAATTAAAGTGAGCATAATTATTAAATTAAATATTTTTAATTCCTTAGTACATTAGCCTTAGGTGATGATTTAATTTAATTAAAGTATAAATACTTAATAATTAAATTAAACCTTAATCAATAGCTTTAATGTGACTAATATGAGTCAATACTATAGGAATTAAATAAAGAGTATGATGAATGCAGATTTAGGTTTTCTGCATTTGACAATTAAGTCAAGTAGCAAGTAGCAGAATAAGAATTGCCTATTAAAATAGGTCTTAAGAATCAATCAGAAATAGACCAGAATTGGTTGAGATGGCAATGAGCCAATTTTGGGGTATTACAACATCTAACATGAAACATGAAACAAATATAATCAAATGAATTAAATTAACATGAAACAACTATACCTGTGTGAAGCTCGTATGATGTCTATGCTTTGAGTGCGTAGTAAAGGTTAAGGGTCCTGTGGAGAACTGATGCACATGCATAATTTTTTTGTCAATCCTTAATATGATTATGTAATAAATATAACTATTAATTAAAATGATTAAATCGATACATACCTTTGGACTCATGGAAGGGACAAAAAATGGGCCTAGAGGATCGCTGCTAGGCCCAGCAACACTTTGACCCTGAATTTTGAACAACGTCAATAGATGCTAATTAATTAATCATTCACTATACATATGAAATGTGATAAAATTAGTAAATTTTAATTTTAATTTACCCATGTGTCAATGCCAAATGTGGCATTTAGGAACTGATCGCTAACAAGCCCATCATCTGCACCATCTCCAGCATGAGTGCCAAATGTGCATAGGGATCCACATGAAGTGCACATGTGACCATGACACACAGAAGGCTTACCCTTAACTAATGGGCTCATGGAATGGATGAGGGTCTATGTCAAAGCATTAATGGTCCCTAGAGCACTGGCCTCTACATGTTCCTTCATAATTGAAGGAATAGTCACATGCTCACGTTGTGGCTTGACCACATGTGCCCTAACTGCATTAGGGTCATGACGTGCTCCTAGCCTCTCAAATGATGACCCCCCACCTCTACCCTGGGAGTCTAATATATCAAAATAATTGAGGATCTCCCCAAGGACAAACTCACAATATAATTTCTTCAAAAAATACATGGGGACCTCGTGATTGTTGCAAGGAGGGGCATCAAAAACCATCCACCATCTATCCCAAAAATTATTTCTAACAGCATCGTGTATGCACCAATGGAAGGGGAATCATTTAGTACCCTCTCTAACAGTATTTTGCTCACCAGGTTTTCTAAATAATGCACATATACGACCTTGGTATTTCTTTTTTTTTAACATCTTCTTATGACAATTTATTTGCATAAAATCTTTTTTATTCATCCCTCTTAACCCGCCAAATATCTAACTAACCACTAACTGATGCTATCTGGGTGTTAATGGATTCAAGGGATGATGCCAATTGAGCCCTCATTGGATTGGTTTGTCCGAATTCTTTCAACCGAGCAATGAGTCTTCCTAATTCAATTTTACCTCTCTCTATTTCATTTATTATATTTTCTTGTGTGCCTAGGGAGGTCTTGCAATTGGTTTGGGTTGTGGAATTTTTTGTTCTTCTTGAAGAGGGTTTTGGTTTGAGGTTCTTGTCGATTTGCCTGTTGATTATGGACATTTCCTGATAAAAAATCAATTGAAATCCAAATAAATAAATAAATCTAAATGAAATTTGTAAAAACCCTACAAAACAATATAAAAACCTACAAAACAATATGAAAAACATATCAAACAATGCAAAGTTAAGTTTATATCACTTATAGTGTCATCGTGGGTGCGCTTGTGGTCTTGGATTTTGTCAGTGAGGAGGCATTTTGGCAAAGGATGGTGAAAATGTTGGATTTTAACTCACGTACGCGCTACTCTCTATAGGAATAGCAAAAAATGCTGATGAAAATGATGGGCTGCGGGGGTACAACCCATCATATATACTTTTTTAGTTTTGCTAATAGCGTGCACATGCTATAGCATGCATGCACTATAGCATGCATGCACTTTAGCATATACGCACTATGGCTCGGGTTACCCAAGCCATAGTGCGTATGCGCTATAGCGTGTGCGCACTATTGAAAATAGGAAAAAAAAACTTGTCACCTTTTTGTCACCATAACTCAGTGCATATGCCCAACCAACTTTGTTAACTTGTAATTTGAATTGGTATATATATAATGTATTTTATCTCATCCAAGTTAAGTTAATATGAGTACATTGTGAATTTTAAGACCATAAGTGTGAAGTAAGAGGTTATAGAAGTATAACGAGCAACAAAGATTTATCTATCACAGCAAGGTGATCATTACATTCAAAGGAATCACATTCAGCAAACCAAGTTGCAGATCAAAGATCAGCCATTATTTCATTCTAATAGGTGAATTAGTTAAATCTTTTCACAAGGTAAACTTAACAGTCTTTTGTAAATCTCTTTACCAAGTGCATACTTCATTGTATGTTTGTAAAACCTTTTGCAAGGTGGACCTAGCAGTCCTTATTGCTTCTAACAAGGTAGATCATTAGAAGTGATCATTACAAGCCTTAATAGGCCAACTTTATATTGCATTACTAAAGCTTGTGGGTATCATCCCCACCCTAGTTTTACTTTCTATTTGGAAGGTTTTTGGGGTACCATATTGTGTGTCAAAGTGTTATGAATGTTTTGATGCTTTTAATTTTTCATGCATGCAATTAAATCAGAATACACATGAAGGATTAATTGGTAATAAATGATGTTTTATTGATTACTAATTTACCCCTCCCTTCTCAGTAACTTAGCCTATCATATATATTTGGAGTCTCTAAACTGGTCTAAGATGTGTTTTATAGAAAACATACAAAAAATGATTGATTTTTCTTGTGTGCTCTCCTTCAAGTTTCCTCATGGTTGAACATCAATAAAATTAGGTTACATGAAATTGTAGATCTTTGTGTTAATTATATATCATATAATTTATTTTGAATTTTAACTATTTCAAGCCTTTCAACTATAATTTTTTTGAATGCATGTCCATTTTCTGTCAAAAACCACCATGTATTAATTGGGGTGTAGATTTTAGCTCATTCATTGAATTTCACAACAAATTAGTTTTTTAGAAACTAGATTCCATTCTACACACTTTGAAAAAAGAAGTTTTGATTTTAGATTAGTTTTCAATCATTTATAGGGGTAGCACACAAATTTCATGCTTTTGGGATGTGTCCAATTACAAAGTTCATTAAAAAATACACATTATATAATTACCAAAAAAATATGGGATAAACTACACAGTCTTAGGTAACTTTTGACTACAGCGATTAAAGAATTTTAAAAAAAAATTTAAAATTTTAGGGGGGCCACACTTTGCACTATGTTATGTTTTTTCTGAAAAAATAGTACTACTTTCTGTGGGCCCCTTTTTTGAGGACCTAAAACTAAACCATTTTGAATTTTTTTTACTAGTTTAGAAACTAGATTCAAAGGACTACTACTTTTGTTTTTGTCATATCTTTAAATTTTGAGTGTAACTATCTTCAAATTCTTGTTGAAGTTCAGAAATTGTTGATTTTAGGAAAAAAAAAAAGAAAAAAAAGTGGCCATTTATACCCCTCTTTTGGCACCATAACTTGATGCACTTATCCAAGTGCAATCTCATTAGTCTTTTCCATTCTAGGAAGTTCTCCTTGTTTAGCTTGGGTATCTCTCTCTTGTATGTCTTGATCTTTAACTATAAGTCCTTCAAACTTTCCTTACAAGGACCACATCTCTAATACCAATTATTAGAATGATTTAGAATAACTGAGAGGGAGGAATGAATTAGTTATCCTCTAGATGTACCAATTCAACTTTTAATAATCTCAAACAACTTTATCAATCTCATAAAACAACTTATCCTATATAACATTTCATCAACAATTTAACATTATTTAACTCTCTATTTTTTCTATGTGTGTCGACTAATTGTAAAATAAACAACTATAAAAATAGAAAGCATAAAGTAACATCCACAAATATATAACACTTTTCTAGCAAGATTTAAAGCGGAAACCTAATTTGAGAAAACCACCAAGTAACATGCTATTGATTTTTCACTCTTCTGAAGTGAGCTCAGTTAAGAGCCAACCTTGTTAAAGGTTATACAACACATTGTTAAATGTGGCCTTGTTAAAGGATTTAATCACCTTGATAGGAATGACCCTATTAGAGAACTTTAGATCATTCCATTAGAATGTCACCTTCAGTAAAGGATTTACAAAATGACTATTAGGTAAACCTTGATTAAAGAATTTTGACTGCCACAATGCTTAGAATGTAACAATAGGTTTGATCTATAAAATACAGCTCACTTTGAAAATTTAGAATTTTCTCTTCACAACTTTTTCTTGAGATTGCCAATAAAAAATGAACCAACCTTATAAAACATCTCTTATTCCTCCTTAAATAGGTAATTTTGATCTGTTTCCACCTAAACATCATCATAGATCTTAGAGTTAGGTTAGATTCATCAAATTCTTTCATCATTTCATCCTCCTTATTCAAGAAACTTTAGATCAAATCCTATCATTTGATCACATAAAAAACTCTCTTCATGCATTAAATACACTAGCTCATCAATCCTTATTATCCATGCACTTTGACTAATCCAAAATTTTAATTGTTTTAGCCTCAATCTTGATTCTTTCACAAACTATAACTTGTGTTGTCACTCATCAATCATTATATTCTTATGCACGGTTATCACTGTGTAACTTAGCATACACTATTGTGTCTCTCTTGGCATTCACTAGCTGGCTTGTCCATTACTATGCTCAGTCACTACTAACATTTTCTTTATCAACTTTCTCAATAATAACCATCACTCAGCTTGAATTGTATGTTTAGCTTCTACTTAAGTTCCTTAATATTTTTCTTTACTTGCTTCATTGACTGACCAACATTGATACTTGGTCAAGCTTAGAGTTTAACTCAACTCTTGTCATTTCTCTCATACATCAATTTACTAGGATTCTTCACTTCAGTGAATTGATTAAACAACATAGTATCTTGTCAATCAGTAACTTATCAAGTGCCCATTATAATTTCATGATACTTCTCATCACTCAAAAACATCATTAAGTCTCTTTGCTATCTCTAGGGTATAATATAGTGGCAAAAATTCTTATTTTGGCAAATTTCACATTTGTATAGCGTTTTTTTTGGCAATTTGTGAGCCATTCCATCACAACCCAATCGCCTAGCTTTGTCAGGTTTCCTGGATCGTTACTCCTTGTAATCGCCAAGCAAGCTTTGCATTTGAGTTTTTTTAGGTTGTATCTTTCACACAACCGACTAGGTAATGGTAATGGACGCCATGTTTGCCAGGTTTCAATGTTACATTTTCATGCAGTATGGGGCAATTCGTCGATGGCCTAACATTTGTTTATTTTTCCATGGAGGAGTCAATTCATTTCAGTTTCACCTTATGGAAAGTACTAGAGTTGGCTTGTTTCGCCTTATTGCAATTGGAATTGATTTGAATAAATTCTAGTTGGCAATTACTATTCACCAAAGCAATGAAACATTGATTAAATCTGATGGTGCTCTTTCAAATTTCTCCTGTCTTCGTATCTTTTATTTTATCTTCTTGCCAAGTAATGGGGTTCTAGATTTTGGGCACAACACATCATGGGCATGACTCAGAGATAGCTTATGCCTTCCATTTCATTAAATCTACTCCAAAATCATTGCTATCCCTTGGTAAGAGTGCAAATTTTGCCTCCTAAATGTTATAGTTTTTTGAAATCGAATGGTATTGTTTGAATTTTGAAATAGAATGGTATCAGTTGTATATTTGTATCTCTTATGATCTCTGATATATAATTTCATTATTTTTTGTTCATGGCTACTATAGACTATACAACAGTGTGTTCTTTCTATTTTAGTTTTCCCAATGTGGTTAACTATTAGAATAGCGGGTTTGAAAAAATTAGTTTTTTAGTGGATTTGACCATGTGATTCAGCTCTGCCCAATATTGGGTTTCCTTATTGTCGTTCACCTACTACTAGTTTTCTTTAGATATATAATGGTTTTTCTCTCTACTTTGCTCTATGATGCTAGAGATATATTTTTTGTTTAACCTAAGACTAGGTATAAATACAAAACCCTACCCTACATGTAGTAACGTCAAGTGCTAAAGAATTGATATGAATCTATTCTATGAGCATTATTAAATCCCTGTATGCTCTATTTTGTAGTTTGGGATCACCACCTCATACATTCATATGAATACCATGCTAGCACAATAACCATTTAATCACATTCCTTAATGGCTCTGTGACTTTGTATAGGCATCCGTTGATCACTTCTATATTCATGTCTTTGGCTTGGGAGTTATTGAAGAAAGCTTCCCGTCTATTGTGTATCAAATAGACACAACTATGATTCTTCCCATGCTATTATATTGAGCCCCCTTGATTTCTATTTGGCACAATATTCTCTCATGCCTATTTAGGACTGTTCAAACTAGCTTTATTATTTGCCTAATCCCTCTTGCTGGCTAAAGATATCCTTTACAATTGTCTATGGCACATAGGCAAAAAAATTTGAATCCATGAGATATGGTTTGAAGTTCTTGATTAAATTGGCAAGTGTGTATGCATGTTTTTCTTGGTTGAATATTCTAGTTTTGCACCTTGTAAAGTTTTGTTAATGAAGATAATAAACGAGTACAAAATGTTTCTGAATTAGATAGCATAGAGATTTTTACCATGAAAATTTTGGATGGGACTCTATGATCCATCATCAACATGATAATTGAGAGGTCAAGGAGGCAATGGACTATTCTTGATCATCCTTTCCCTATTGAAGAAACACATTGACAATGGTGCAAACTAAAACAAAAGAGAAAATTAGGGAAGATCTAAAGTAATCTAGACTTGACAAGACCAATGCTTCTTTAATCATACAAATGCATAAGCTAGTTCCTTGCACCACATGTTTGAGTGTTCCTTCATTAGCATTGTCAAAATGGCTTTGGTTTTCTTTTCAAAGGAAAAGGTCAGTAGCTTTCACACTTCTTGGATCTATCCATTTTCCTTCCTTTGATACAATGTGTCCCAACAACTCTTCTTCAACACCAAATACATACTTCTTACAATGCAGTGAAATACTATATTCGAGGCACCTTTTGAATATTTTTTGTAGATAATTTTCATGGTTATACACTCAGACATGTGATTTTCTAATCTCTTGTTCACTCCTTATCAAATTACAAAATCTACAAGCTCATTGTAATACAAACGTAGGCCAAGATATATTTCATATAAATATAACCTTGATTCACCAGTATAATTGTTTTTAAATAGATACCTCCAATTGAATGACTAAAATCTCTTGACTCTACAAAGTCCATTTTCATGAAATCTGATTGATTTCTCCAATCCACCTACGATAAGTCTCTTACTATTTAAGATAGAGTCCTGATTCTGAACCCAAGAATTCTATTAAGAAGCCCCAGAATTAAAATAATTAAAACTCCAATGAATATCTTTGCATGAATCCCCAAACATTAACATCATAATAAATGTTAGTTTCACATTCTTGTACAAGAGTTTTTTTAAATTTCAATTGATTACTTTATAATGTCATTTTTTTAAATCATTTAATATAACTTTTACAATTTTCTCTTTAAAAAATTCCTTGATAACATATTCCTTGATTGGTTTTGCTTCTCAACTTCTTCTCCTTAATATCCATAACTTCATTTAGAACCAAGACCAACTTGTTGTCTTCACCAAGAGGTTGAAGTTTTTCTGAAATGAACTTTTTGCATTAGTGCCTTTTTGAGGTCTGATAGATGGAAAATTTATGTATCTTGCTACTCTCCAGAAGGTTCAGTTCATATGTTATGTCACCTATTCTTTGATAGATGTTTTTTTATAGATTTTTTATTAAGATTAATGAACAATTATATGTGCCTTGTATTAGATCATGATCAAATTTTAGTAAACATTAACAAATATACAAGCTTTGAGAAGTCACAAATGCACAGAAACATCTTGGGAAGAAAAGTCTTAGAGAATCAAATATAATAAGGAAGAAGTGAACTTTTGAATGACTTCATAGCCAAAACAAAAAGAAATAATGTAGCATACCTAAATCTGTGCATAGGAATATATATTAATGGAGATGAGATTGATTGTCCCTGTGATAGATGGAATTAGAGCATTAGCTATGTTACTAGAACAACAACCTAATATTTTGCAAATGTGGTGAACTTGTTTTCAATATTCAATTGATAAGTATTCTCAGATATAAATCTATGTAAGAAAGAATGAATATGAATGTGAAAAGAACAGACATATCATTTATTCAAAATTTAAGAAGATATGGTTTGTATTTCATTAATACCTTTAAAGAAAGGAACCATGATGAGGAAGTTACCAAAATAAGATGGTTTTAGGTTGGCAAAGCAATTTAGGTATTAATTTGATATTTGTAAATTGAGATTGCAGTTTATGACTTTCTACAACCATAAATAGGCAACAAATTATGCATCGAAAATGTTAGTAAGTCTTGAAAAAGTGTTTGGATGCTTATTTGGTGCTCATATAAAAGGGTTTGACGATTCCTTAGGGTCGGTTCTCCTAATCATTGTATGTGAACTTTGTGAGGCTGGATAAAGACAGTATATCCTAGCAGCAATTCTCATGGTCAATTTTTTACCAATTCTAGATTCCCACGTCATATATTGGTGCATTGTCATTTTTGTGTTGTGCCCTTCTTCAATTCTTTGGTGATTTTATTTTAATATTAAATTTGAAGAAATTCAATTAAAGAATTAATTGAGTAAAAGTTTAAAATTCATTTTATTGATTCACCCCCTCTCAGTAGTAAATTTGTGTTTTGCTAAAAAGACCTAATCAATCTCAACATATCCTATCATTAGAACATGTGGCTAGTTGGAGCATTGAGATGGAAAATTGTTTTGTTTCAATACGGTATGTTTTTTGTTGGGCTATTTAAAATGGTTATATTATGCCTATCCCTTCTTTCATTGATCCTACAGATAAAAAGGATTGTGAACACAATGCTTAAGCCAAAACTGCTTAGTCATGTTGTTTATCTAATATAGAATTTGACAAAGTTATGCATTGTAAAATAACCATGGAGATTTGAGATAAGTTGAAGAGCATCTATGAAGTAGATGACAAGATAAAACAGGCTAAGTTACAAAATTAGAAAGTTCAATTTGAAATTTTAAAGATGTAAGGCAAAAAAAATAGCTGCATATTAATTGAGAGTTGATGAGATAGTGAATGTCATTGAAGGTATTGGAGAAAACATAAGGAAAAAAAAGTTGTAGAATTTTTTATGGTCATTACCATCCATGTATTTTGCTAAGGTTGCTACCATAGAAAAAGCTAAGGATCTTAAAACACTTACTATTGATGATTTTACATGGGATACTATATGCTTATAAAATGAGAACATTTGATGAATAGGCCACCAAGAGATAAACTGCCTCCAATTCATAAAGAATGCAAAAGAAGGAAGATCAGTATTAGATTCTGACATAGATGAAGCATTGGAAAACTTGGTGAAGAAATAGAGAAGTTTTAAGAAATCAAAGGGGAAACAAACCTTGAAATGTTCAACTATGGAAAAATTGGACATTTGACTATCAAGTTTCCCTATACCAAGGATGATTAAGAAGATGAACAAGATAAAGTATTATAATAAATGATAAAGCCTTTCAAAGAAAATGAAGGTTATGCAAACTTCGCATTCAAAAGGTAGTGAGGAATTTGGTGCAAAGACTCTATTTATGGCAATTGAATCTACTATCTCTGATCTTAGTAATTATGATTTCATGTAGGATACAAAATGAGATTGAGTCTTGCAAAAAAAAATTTGTGTGCTTTACAAGAGATTAAAAACTAGGGAATGAAATTACTTAGCTAAAAGAAAATTGAAAAAACCTTGAGAAAAGAAAATTGAAGAAAGAAATTAGATGATCATTGACATTAGGTGCACATTGCACAACACATTATGGTGTTTAGCCTTGATGAAACAAAAGGAAATTCAAAGATGTTATGCCATGATCCCAATATGAAGGGACACTATTATGTAATTGGAAACAATTTTTTTTACCAACCAGGTGTAGGGGTAGGATAAGATTTGATGGTAATTTTCAAGCCCAACTGATGGGATTAATGTTTCACCTTTACTAAAAAGTTTGGTAACAATCTATAGATGGGTTTGTAGTACCTCAACCTATTACAAATTTATAACATTGGACAAGGTCTTGGAAATCTATCGTATTAGATCTCCTTCAAAAATAGATAGGCAAAAAATATTAAAGATTGATAGTAGTAAACATGAAGCAATACAAAGGTATTTTAATGCATAGGTGGATTCAAAGCATCACGAAAACACATAAGAAAACCAATAGGATGGTTCTGACAAAGGTTGAATGAAATCCCAAACAAACCTTATGAAACCAATTTGGAACAAACATGGCAAAGAGTATGGAAATGAGGGGTTAGAAGTATGGGTAGAAACTAATAAAAACCCCAAATCAAATCTATAATCAGGCACACCAAGTATAGAGGACATCATTGATCAATGTGCCTTGTGAAGTCCAAAATTCTTCCTTTGATAACTACTACGAAGAAATGAGTGTGTAATTTCTTCGCCATCCAATGTGCTTTTAGGAAATGAAACAAAATGGCTAGAATTATTCAAGTCGGCAATTTTTTTTTCTTACTATACACTCTTGAAAATTTGTCTCTGAATTTTGAGCTTTCTTTAGAAAAAATTTCATGTGAACATTGCCTCCTAGGTGTACCTATCTCATGTTCATCAGAAGTGAAATTCTGCCCTTCAATTTCAGCAATTGCACTTGTTCTACCTTGACTAGAGCTTCTATCATTCATATCTATGTGATGTGAAAAATTATTTCCATAGGTTGACAGGAAATCATTGTCGGGAAGGATGGTGCCATTTATCTTATCTTGGTAGAGATTCCACATTTTCTTTCTTACCTTTTCATCTGCTAAAAGATGATTTTCATTCCTCTTACTATTCATTGACCTTCTCTCTTTTGGTGCCTCTTGAAATATACTTGCCTCCTCTCTAAAGGATCTTGAAGGAGATTCTAATTTAAATCTATTAGAAGTATTAGTCACTGCTTTTTCACCCCTCAGACTACAATCTGCATCATGATATGCATAAGTGGCTACCTCTTTAGTAGGATAGGTCCCCAACCAAAGCCTCTTTTTGTCAAGAGTTCTAACATCTTATTCAGCACCATAACCTCCCCAAGGCTGTCATCTTACACCAACAAACTGAGAAGAGGACACACTATAACCAGGCCACCCTGACATTAAATCCTTTTTGTCCAATCTGAGCTTGTGCTTTTGCAGGGTTCTAGAATTTCTTTTTAGCTCTTGAATAGTGCACTTCAAAGCCATGGTTGTGAAGTCAAACTTGCCTAAATCTATAATAAGCATCAAAAGTGGGCGGTCAAAGTGCTTAGCTAAAGAATGATTTCCAATTTTCCTCTACAATGGAATAATCTTGTAGGAGTCCACATTAATCCTACCTTGACCAAATCAATTGGTCATGTTTCCATAAAAGAGGGTGCCCAATGAAACCATAAATATTTTCTCTTAGCCGTAGAGCTAGGACATGGAAGACACTTATTTTTTTCATATGTCTGGCATTTACCTTCTTTCCACACAGTTTTTGGAGTCCCAGATATAGCATTTGGACATGATGTACCTCCTGCAAACATTTATTTCTTGAACAAGGCTCCTTTTATTTTCATATTTTTCCTTATACTCTCTATGTCAATCATCTGCCTTGGAGTTGGGACACTGCACTCTAATATCTTACTACAACATAATTTAAAATGAATTCCATTGATATATTTGTACATAGCATCAAGAGTATGTTGACTTCTTTTTTTTCATGACATCTACCTCATAACCATAACTCTCATCTCTTACACTTTATGATTCATCACTTGACTTAGATACCTTTTTTTATCATCACTTATACTAATATGATATGCAATCTCCATCCTCTAATTATAGACAACACGGGTAGAATTGTAATTGATTGTATGATTCTAATTTAGATTAAGATTGTATCCATCCCTTAGAAATTATCCGATTTATGGTGGACTAGCTCTTTGTAGGTTTCTGATTTTAGTTGGATTGTATATTTTGGTTTATGCAAAAAAATTGATGTATATTTTGTTTTATGTAAAAAATTTGTTGTATATTTTGGTAGACAACGTGCAAGCAAGAGATTAGAGTTACAATCTTGCAACACATTACACATAAATTAGAATTCCAGAGAAAGTGTAAAGGACCAAAGTAGGAAATAATTTCTTTACACTTCATATTATTGCTATTATTAATTAATTTCAATTCCTGGTCTAAAACTAATACTACATATTCTCACTTCTCAAGGAAGTAAACGGATAGTCAATGGATTGAGATGTCAAGGGAGGGTGAGTCTCTAACTAATACTACTCAGTCTTAGGGAAGTGAAACTAAAGGGGTTGTTAATGGAAGGCTACATGTTGACAAGGGTAAGACCCCCAGGGGCAGTGAAGGGATTAATATTACATCAAAATGACCAAAACTTAGAGATACTACCATAAACGTTTTCTTTGGAATTGATAATGTTTCTGGTCCACTAACTTGTGCAGCTACAAGTGCAAAAGGAAATCACAATAGCTCACTACCACCAGAAGATGGGGTTGTTATTCAGTTAAATCAAAATGCATCAAATGAGGATATCAATGTTCAAACAATAGAAGATGTTGTAACAAAAGATACTATTGATGTTGGTAGGAAGAAAATAAAAAGGAATGTAAAAATGGGGCGGGAGTAGGTAATGAAAAGGAATTTCCAGGTTGATTGGGTAGCAAAGTATTGGTTTATTGAACCAATCACAAACAATGATGAACCACCAATAGAATGCAGGTGTACAATTTGTACCTAGAAAACTAAAAGAGAGAAAAAATTTCAACTAAAACTCGACACTATAGAAAAATATATTGGTAAAGTTTATGAAAAAAAAAT
The DNA here is from genome assembly GCA_028749045.1 of Cupressus sempervirens. Lineage (NCBI taxonomy): Eukaryota > Viridiplantae > Streptophyta > Pinopsida > Cupressales > Cupressaceae > Cupressus > Cupressus sempervirens. Next base: position 291,741,622 of record CM053785.1, on the reverse strand, counting down.
TAGAAATGGAAAGGAAGTAGCGGCAGTGAGATGGAAATCAAAGGAAGAATGCCTTCATGTTAAGTATGCCATAGAATATGAAGAGCATTTCAAGAAAATAGCAGTAATTGGTAGTGGCAATCCAATCAAGGCTGGGCTTCAACATGCAACCAATGATGCAAACTTGGCAAAGACCGTTCAAATGAGTGTTATTTTTCATATTCTATCTAGAGGGTTTCCTATGAGAGACTTTTAAAAATATAGTAATTTATTATCTTTTTTGAGAGTTCCTCACTATCATATGTCACATTGGTCAATAAATGATGGATGGGAAATGGCAAGCTGTCTTGCTGAGGTGGAAAAGAAAAATGTATAGGAGAGAGTAAAAGAATCCAAGTTCATTTCATTATCTTTAGATGAATTCATTGTAGTAGATAACACTTATTGGGTCTGTATGCATGTATATATTGTAAAAGAACATGTCTTTCAAGCTCATCTACTTTGTGTTAATAAAATGAGGGCCAATTCAACTGTAGAAAATTTATATTTAAAGTTAAGAAAGCTTTGAATGAAATTACTAGTATGGATGACTTGACAATTGCCAAGAAGTTAGTGTGTGTCAGAGATGATGGAGCTACAATAATGCAAGGGAAAAGGAATGGTCTTTGTGCAAGATTACAAACTAGTATTGCACCTTACATGCTTGGCATACACTGCATGGCCCTTCGAATGAATTTAGCATATAAGATTGTAAGTAGTTTTCCTACTGTGTCAAGAGTTGAAGATCTAATCTGTAAGCTCCAATCCTACTTTTGCAGAAGTCATAAATGTTTTTCAGAGTTTAAGATTTTTTCCAAGGGAGTAACAATAGGAAATAAGATTCTCATGGATGTTAAGACCAAATGGATATCTTTGATGGACCAGCAGAACAAGTTCTAGCAGAATATCAATCCTTGATTAGAGTTATATATGAGCAACACCTTACCATAGACAAAGCTCTTGATTTGTTAAATAAGTTAAGTGATATAGAGAGCCTATTAACTTTAGCTAGTCTTCTTCCCATGTTGGATTTAATGAACAAACTTCTTAAGAAAGCCCAAGATAGAACTATGTATATTCATGAGTATAATGATTTACGTAAAACGACATGCATGGCTCTGGATTCTTTGTATTCTTTTTCAAGGTGGGAGATAATTACATATTTGAATCATGCTGAGAATTTTTTACGATTCAATGCAAAAAATGAGTTATGTGTGTTTGTGAAAGCATTTCAAATACCAATGGACCAATCTAAGACAACTAAGAGAGGCAGAGTACTACTAGTTAGAAAGGATGATTTTCACAAGATTGTTAAATTTGTTAGTGAAAATATGAAGTCTATTTCCTACCAACTTTCAAGTGAGATTCATGAAAGATTCCCTCAAGAAGAAATTCTTGAAGCCATGAGTTGTGTGTTTCCTCAATTTTGGAAACACTTTGGAGATAATCAAAGTGATGCAAAGTTGTTTCATAATAAGCTTGACGAATTGATAACAAAGTTTTCAAAGCATACAAATTGCAATGGACAACCAATATAAGGAATCTTAGATTCAAATAATCTGAAAAAACAATGTAAACATTTTACATTGTGTATGAAACACGAGATGGAAAACTTTGAGAATCCATTCGATCCTAGTGCAATAACAAGGCTCTAGAAAAGGATAAGTCAGAGTGAAGTATTGTGTACTTCAATATCAGAATATTTCAAACTTGTTGATTTATGTCAAACAATGATATTAGGGTCAGCGCAACATGAGAGAGTTTTCAATGAATTGGGGTTTTTGAAATCAAAGGTCAAAAAAAAACTAGACAAAAATTTGGAAACTTGCTTGAGGTTGTTTGCAACTCAATACAATTTTAGAGGTTTTCCTTATGATAGGTCATTGACCATTTGGAATTCCCCACATGAAAGATGAGGCCTTTGCAACACTTCAAAAGATGGTGGTGCTACTGTTGATTCTAACATAAATGATGAATTTAGGTCTTAGATTCAAAATGAAGATGAAGATTTTATGGATTTTGAATACCTGACTCAGAATGAAGAGGAACCTATTAGTACTAGTCAGTTTCAGGATCTGGAGTCCATATGGGATATAGAAGCATCACATTTGAGACTGAGTCAATTAAGTGATTTACCATTCAATTCTAAGGTATTTATAGCTATACTCTACTTCAGTTCTTCCATATTCAGTCATATTACAATTACAATTTACAAAAATAGAGTTCAATATTTTTGTGACTCTATTGTTGACATAATATTATTTTTGTTGGGACAACTAATAGCTTTTTTGTTATCAATTAAATTAGTCTCTTTGATAAATTTTTATCATCATCATTTGAAGTAGATCATGAGGTACATAGCCTTTTAAAAGGAATTGCAAGTGCAAATTTATGGATGCTTGTCATCACTGCTACTGTTGATGAATGTAGGGCATTAATAGCTTATGTTGTTGTTGGCGAACATGATATTATTAAACATGGTTTCTCCTCACTGCTATAGCCTATTGCTTACTTCCCAATACTAGTTCTAGGGCTTAGAAATGCACAAAGAATTGTATTATTATGTCAACAAATTTCAAACAGCAAGTGATATCTCTAAGATAGTTTAATAATTTGATAAAGTTAAAAATGGTTGCCCCACACACTTTAGTTATTTAAAATGTGTTGTTCTTAGCTTAACAGTGATAAAATTGAAATGATAGTGCTCCTTTTTAATATGCAAGAGCTGATCTACAAGAAAAGTGATTTAAAATTGGGACCTTTCATTGCATGTGCCAATTTGTAAATGACTTTTTTAGTGCTTAGAATTACATATACTACTCTGAAATGATGTTGTAGCACTCATGATTACATAACTAAATTTGTGTGGTTTCTAATTCAGCACTTGGTGCCTATTTGAATCATAGAGATTCATAAGCCTTGTTTGAATTCTTAAGAGCACATTTTACAAATGGTGCAGGTTACGCAATCAATTGGCTTCCTCAATCCAGCATTTTTTTGAACTCAAATGAGCCATATCAATTCTCCAGTGATGGCAGTTTTATGCATGACATGTAGCCAAGTATGTGATCAATATAGAACGACATCTTGATTTGAATATTTGAATATGTCAATAGATAGTTACAATGTTTGTGCATCTTTATAGAATCTAAATTTGGTTGATTTCTTTTTGTGCATGATCCATGATGATCATTAACTTGGTCTTTGATGTAGGGATGTGATGCCTTTTCTCAGTCTAGACTTGTTAGCAAGATTTACTTGATAATTCATATGGATTTGTTAGCAAGAATTACTTGTTAATTCATGCTATGTTGGTCTTGATGACAACTACATTAATCACTCTTTGTCAACTTTCAATTGTGTGTTTACCAAAGGATTGGATTCAAGAAAGTGACTAAGCTCGGTAAAAAGAGAAACGTACATCAAATGTTTCATCTTGGTATTACCAAAGATTAGAAAGATAGATGTTGCAAAGCCAAAGAATACAAGTAGACATCATGTCATCTCTAATATAATCATTGCATGTCTTTTAAGTTACTAGATGAAAGAGATATTCTATAATGAATATTGGTTTTACTATATTTTATATTGAACATGACAATTTTTATAGGATCACTCATAATTATTTATTGAAGTATAAAGTTTTAGTTTTATGGTTATTTGTGATAGATATGACATTTTACGGTATTAGATTTGTATATAAATCTATACTGTTATGTTTTGATCAAGATCTAGAAGGATGTTCTACATGTTTGATAAATCTTCTATGCACTTCTTGATATCTATTTTTTTGTTTTCCATGCCTTTGCCAATTTCCTTAATTTCTTATTTTTTTGAAAAATTGACTTAATATGTCTTGGCCCATTAGGATTCTTACAACCTATTTTCTCCATTCTTTAGACAACTATATCATGTATGCCCAATACCTAACCATGGAAGATATAATTTCATTCATGAAGGTTGATTTGTATTGTTGTTCTTTTTCCTTGAGGAAATGTCTTCCACTGCAATGAGCACTATGATTGACATCAATGTTTAGTTGCTTGTCCAATGACAATATTTTGAATCTAAAATAGTACAAAGTTGATGTAAATCATTTTACCAGTGCTTCTAAGTTAAAATGGCACCTATGTTATATCCAGTTTCTATAGAGACCTATCTACTTGATACATTTCCAAAATTTGGAGGATTTTTTTGGTGCCAGTAAAAGTTGTAAAAACTTGTCAGGCTAGAAAACTTGGCTAGTAGTTCATCTATGCTTCTATTCATTTGTATGGTGTATTTGAAATGGAGTTTTAGAGCTAGACTCTTATAATCAAATACTTGTCTGTTATTAGCTCCATATTTTGTATATGTTCCCCTGGGATTAGCATTTTATTTAGATGTTTATTGTGTGAGGAACAACATGAAAATATATTTGCATTTGTTTAGTTTACAATGGACAATACAATAGAGTCAAGTTTCTTGGTATATGTTTCGTATGGGCAATACAACACAGGATTTTCCTCATGTATGTAAATTCTCATTCGATAACCAATTCACACTTTTTCTTGATGGCTTAAATGTATTAGGATTAGTATAAATCCTTGGATGTGTTTATTTGTTTTAGGGTTTATTCACAATGGAATTGTAGAGCTAGACTCCTGTAATCCAATGCCTGTCTATTATTAGTTCCACATTCTATCTATGTTCCTCTGGAATCAGGACTTTTTTTGGATGTTATGTTGTTTGTTCAAAGTGGGATACTTAACAATGTAGAGTCAGGTTTGCATATGACATTTCTTGTCACTAAAAGACTAGTTGTAGTTATTTTCTAGTTATTGGGCTTTCTAGATACATTATAGGCGTAGCATCATTCAATTTTTTGCTACGTGTTGCATCTAGCATTGGAAAAGACTTCAAGGGTTAAATGATATGCTTGCTCATTGTATGGTTCTTGTGTTAGTACATAATGCAAACACTTTTTCCAAGTATTGAGACTAACAGAAAGGAATTAGATCCTTTGTTTTTCACTGTTAGAAAGGTTGTTGCTATCAAAATGAGCAAACCCTTCTTTTTTTGCTTCTAGTAAAGTATTCTCTATTTGACCTTTGTATTCCTCTATCTATCTTTTAAAACTTAAAGCACATGTTTGGACTTTAAATCTATAAGGATGCTTATTTTCCTAGCAAGGTGGTTGTTTGTCTATACTTTTGTTCTTATCAAGCATTAAAACTACCTTCAAACAAGCATTGAAGACATCATGAAGTTACAAATGGATTGTGAAGATGAACAGAGTAATTTAGCTCCTCTAGAAACACCATTTTATCAATGCATAGAAGTAAGTGGATTAAAGGTGGGTATTCCAAGTGATAATAAGTTATTTGAAAAGAATTTCATGCTTAAGATTTGAATTGCTTGCAAGTTTATTCTCCTGTCAATTCTTCTTTCTTAGTGTGTGAAATATCAATGTCTAGGTATAGAAATTAACAATTCAAAGCTGGGTCTAAATGCAAAAACAAATTTAAATAGTAGGCAACCCTTGTTGATGGAGGGAATAAATGTTTGAGGAAAAGCTTCCATGGTATCTAGTGGAAGACATTAATTACTCCAACCTATCTTTATAATACAGAAGCACTTGTTTTGGGAAACAAGATTAAATATTTAAATGAGCTTTAATAGCTATGATTCTATTTTTTTGTCATCTATATGCCTAAAAAAATTGAGTAAAATTAAACTTGTTGGTAACTGGAAAAAACTATTATTTTCCTACAAGCAAGTTGTTCAGGGTTACAGGTGTTGCAGAGCTGCTAGGTATGAATGCTACACATAGCTTTCTAGTTTCTGGATGGGAAAAAAGACTATTCAAAACCCTCTCCACTCAGTACAAAAGCAGTGGATGGTGAAAATCATCTGCAACTTAACATTATTGATATTGAATGAGTGAAATGAAGAAAGTCATTGATGAGGCAGAGTAATGGAATTCAGTGGATGACTGCCACACAATCTTACAAATTTAATTGCTTCAAGGTTCTTAAGCTACATAAAACTTCAGTGAACACAAAATATTTATAGCAAACCACTACGGTGAGATTATTAGCCAGTAAGAAACTTGAAGTTTGATGTCCTTTTTTCTATCCACTATCAATTTTCTGGTTACTGAGCTGGTGAAGGTTTGGACATAGAGCAAGTGTTTTAACACAACATTTTCTTTGCAAGGGACAAATGCAATCAAGTGGAGGTTTTGCATTCTAAATTTTGTGAATTGAAGTTAAATTTTGAAACTCTGTGAGCATTTGGTATTGCTTATTGAATGATCTCTTTGATCCACAACCTACCACAAATGAGATTTTGGTAAACTTTGAAAACCTGTGAGCATTTGGTATTGACTATTGAATGGTCTCTTTGATCCACAACCTGCTGTAGATGATATTTTGCTCCACACATGGCTTGCAAAACCCTTTGGCTTCGGTCTCTTTGATGTCCAATATACATTTTCTAATTTACTTATTTTGTAGGAATTTATTTTATTTTATTTTATTGTAATATTATTATAAAATGTAACCATATAATTGTAATGTATATATTTTATGTCTAGCAGTAGCACAATGAATAAATTAGCCCACAAAAATTATGTTTAATTTTGAAATTATTATTATTCGCTAATGTATATATTTTCCATCTAATACAATGAAATGATTCACCCAAAAAATTAATATTTTACTATGATAATTATTTTTTATTCACCAATGTATATGATTTTTTTGGTTTTAAAACAACACAATTTGCCCAGATTTTACACATTGTTCAAGAGACTATGATTGATTCGCCAATGGAGATTATACTTTTTTCTTTTTAAATTGAAATTTTTTGCCACAAAAATTAAATTTTTTTGTGAGGTGTTTTACACCTTTCGCCAAATTTTTACACCATTTCTAAAGGGGGGGGGGGTTTCTTAAAGTATATCCTAGCTATCTCTTCTTTTCAAATCCCCTTCATCAAACAAATGATATGGGACCCTACACTATTAGTAAATGTCTCTCTAGTAGGCTTAACATCAATGACAACATAACAATTGTTCCAATTGTAGTTTCCAACTTTATCTTCTTGCGATATTCATTTTTTATTAATGAAAACCTAAACTGATTATCAATCCAAGCAACCTTATCAAATGATTATGTTGCCATTAATGACAACATTCATGCCCTTAGTTATGATCACTTCCCAACAATTTACATACCCCTTGCAATTGTGATTTTAAACATTTGTAATTTATGAATTAAATTGAAATTTTTAAAAATGTCAAAAATGTCAAAAATAAAAATAAAAATAACTATTATCTATAATCATTCTCTATAGAAAGTTGTTGAAATTTGGTTATTAAGTAGAAAAATCAATCAAGCACAAATAAATCTAATAATGTGATAAATATTTTAAGAAATTAAATATGAAAGGGAATATTACTTAGCTTTATGATTGAAGAATGTGTGTCAATAATGAAGTTTCTAGATTTAGACTAACTTTGTCTTAAAAAAAATGTAGTCTATTTGCTAAGAAATTCCATATGACCCATGTTGGATTTCTACTATTTTAGAGGTCAAGTTTGCAAGCCTACGTCAAAATTGTGGTCATGAATTTATCCTTAAAGTTTGAAGTTGTCCTTGTGCAATATATAGCTCTATTAAATATTATTCACCCAAATGATTCATTTTAGTCATACTCATTTTTAAATTTTACACATTAGTGATATCTATAAATTTGAAAAGTGTTATTATTATGTCAATAAGAAATGAGTTCTCATAGGTCAACTCCCAAAAAATATGTATAGAAGGTTGAAGACAACATGCAATGGCCCTAGACTAATGTGTGCAAATTTCTTTATCATTTTTTATGTACCAAGATGAAATGTTCCATTATTGATTTCTCCTTCAATACTCTAATATGAAAAAGGATTTGTTCATTCCATATGCTGCTTGACGATGTAATATAAATGATGTTAAATTTCCATAGGTTCTATAGTGTAACATTATAATTTAGAAATTTTATAATTAGTTGGCTTAGGGTAAAAATAAAGGGGGTGAGTTAGCTAAAATTTAGATTACAATTAAGGAAAAGATAGGGCAAATTGCATAAGCCAAGTTTTGATCTATGAATATGGAAATGATTCTGGATAGGCAAGTGGTCAAAATATTGTCTCTATTAACTATATATAGTTATGTTTATGAACCATTGTAGTACATGTCTAAAAAATGTGAACACATTATAGCATATTAATAGACAAAGTAGGAAATATATATATACAAAACTTTGTGTCTATAGGAATATATTAAAGCTAAGGGAATCAACCTAACTTTGTATTATATTGTACCATTTATTGTTATGTGCATTTATCAAAAAAATTCTTTAAAAATAGAATGAATTAATAATTCACCATTACAAAGTTATACAAATATTTATGTATAATACTAAAAATAAAAGGAAAAGACTACAAATATTGATAGAAAAGAAAGGTCCATATTAGCTCTAAATTCAAATTAGATTATATTTACCAAGAAGTAAAAAATACCTTCTAAGTGATCTTAAAGTCTATTGGCAAAGCTAAATATCACATAAGATTCTAAAGATTGAATCTTGTTGAACAAAACTTTCATGCTTAATATAAAGGGCACAACTAAGTTTTTACCTAAGTGATGTCAATAGCATAAATGTTGAACACTATTTAATGATAAAACACAATTAGCTAATTAAGACATAAATACTCCTTAATCCTTATCACTAAATTCAAATTTGTATTTTTGATAAAAATATGAATAGGGCAAGAACACTAGTAGTCATTGTAGCTAACTTCAAGTACTTTAAGCTCATTAATGGTACATTAGATTTTACAACAAAAAAAAATAGTTGTATTCTATGCGATTTAACTATATAGTCGTTATTCTAGCTTTCATGTAGTAAAGAAAATTTTTGTGGGATCCATTATACATACAAGGGTAAAAAAGTGATCATTTCAAAGTGTTGTGAGAAACATATTGTATTGTCTCATTGTACGTTCACTTTAACAAATTAAAAAAATGTACAAATGATCTAACACTTATACACGAAAGCTTCAATAATCATACTCTATTGATACCAACAAAAATGTACAATTAATCTAATAATCATTTTCAATTCCTTAATCTCCTACGTGTGATGAATCATGTAGTATGATACCAAATGTTGATGATAAAAACTATCATACAATCAATCCAAAAAATAATCATCTAATATAAATTGTAAAAATTGAATAAACTTATAAATAAATTACTAATTACACATTAAATAAATTCTAATGAACTTTTTATTAACAAAATCTAATAAAATATAATTAAAGAATTACCACAAGTATGGTCTTTCCCCATTTGATTCAAGGTATTTATGCTATCATCAAGGAAAAAGGGGGCAAACAAACCCAAAAAATACCAAGACCTTAGTTGATAAATCTAAACCCTCGCATCAATTACGTGTCCAATTGTCATATACCAAAAAAAAGTCCCCAAAAACTTGGACTATGAGGACAAAAATATTGCCACTGCAAGGAGGACAAAGGATGAACGATCTATTTGTTTGTGGCTATGAACGGTTGCTTCTTTGAATGCACAATACCAGCTAATAAGTTAAATTTATTGAGTTCTTTCAAGAATTTTGGGACATCATTTAATCATGATTTTTTGGAGGTGGTTAAGGGATCCTATTCTAGCAAGTAGATGCTTTGGGCTATGAATTCTACTTTCTTGACTCTTATTCCAAAGAGAGCGGGTGCTAATCAATTGGAGTTTTTTAGACCAATGGCCTTATGTAATGTGGTTTACAAAGTTATTACTAAGTTGATTGTTGAGAGAATTAAAAAGTGGTTTCCCATTATTATCTCAGAAGAACAAGGTGGTTTTGTTGTTGGAAGACAAATTTTGGATGGGGTGGTTATTGCTACTGAGGTTATTCACTCTATGGCTACTTCAAGGGAGAGAGAAATGTTTGTTAAGCTAGATATGGCTAAGGCCTACGATAGAGTTAAATGGAATTTCCTAAGGAGTATTCTTCTTTCTTTTGGCTTTAGCTCTAAGTGGGTGAGTTGGACTATGAGTTGTGTTACTTCTGCCTCTTTTTCTGTTCTTCTTAATGGTCAACCTTCTCAGCTATTTGGTGCCTCTAGAGGCCTCCACTAGGGTGACACTCTCTCCCCATATCTATTCATCATCATGGCTGAGGGCTTAGGTAGATTCCTTAAGTATCAGGTGTCCCATAATTCTATTCAAGGGTGGTGGTGGGGTAATGGTTTACCTTCTCTTTCCCGTCTTCAATTTGTTGATGATTTTGTTCTTGCGGGTCTTGCTAGGATCAAGGAAGTTGAAGCCTTTCGACATACTCTAGACATTTATTTGTCAACTTTAGGCCAAAAAGTAATGAGCACAAATCTTCCATTTACTTTCTTAACACCCCTAATTCTATTCAACACAGGGTTGTTGGTATCCTGCGGTTTCAGATTGGGTCACTTCCTTTGACTTATCGTGGCATTCCTATTGCTCTTTCTAGGTGGCCACGTCTCTTCTAGCAAAATTTGATTACCAAGCTTCAGGATAAGGTAAATCATTGACTCATAGATGGCTTTCTACTGCTGCTCGAGTTACTCTTCTTCAATTTGTTATCCAAGCTCTTCCTACTTATAGAAGCATGGTTCAAGCTGCTCCTGTTTACTTTCTCAAGGAGCTTGATGCTCTTTCTTGGCAATTCCTTTGGAGTGGTAATTTGTGTAGCACTAAATGGAGCTTGATTAGTTGGGAGACTGTTTGTAGGCCTAAAAATGAGGGTGGTCTTGATCTTCGATCAGCTCTATTGAGTAGTCAAGCATTGGTTGCTAAGATTTATTGGTGATGGTGCTATAGGAAACATCTATTGTGGGCTCGTATCATCACTCATAAATATTTTCATGGTGCTGATCCTTGCTCTATTTCTGCACTTCCTCTTGAAGGTCATAGCTCAATGGTCTGGCATACTCTAAAGACGGGTGCGGTGTTAGTCAAGAGAGGTTTGTTCTGGATATGTAAAGGAGGTTTTGAGGCTTTGTTTTGGTCTGATGCTTGGGATGGATTCCCATCCATATTATCCATGTACCCTCATCTTCAAACTCTTTGTGATTATTTTCATGCTGTTGGATGGGATAAAGTGGCTCATTACAAAACTCCTTATCAATTGGGACCTGTTGTTGGTTACAGATGGAAGCACTCTTCTAATTGGCCTCGTGGAGGCATAGACATGGATTGTCGGGAGCTTTCTCATATTTTGGCCTCTAGAGAGTGTTCCTCTTTGCTAGGTCTAGATGTTTTGGCTTGGGGAGGTACCTTGTTTAGTAATTATCATGTTTTTGCTAGGTATCAGGAGATAACTAGACAATTAGTTGGGGATGCTGAGGTCCCTTAGTGGAAGCAAGTTTGGAAGAAATTTTCTTGGTCCAAGTGCAATTTTTTCATGTGGCTAGTGGTTCACAACTACTGTCTTACGTGGAATAATCTTTGTAAATGTGGATTTCAAGGCCCCTCTTACTATGTTTTGTGTGGTAATGGGGAGAAGTCTATCTCCCATTTGTTCTTCCATTGCTCCTATTCTACTCAGCTATGGCACCTTTGGTGGAGTGCTTGGGGTTGCTCTTGTAGGCATGGTTCCTCTTTGCCGGAGTTCTAGGCCCACTTGGGCAGTGCTGCCTCCAAGTCTTCTCCTCTCCATGTTGCTTGGATTACTGGCCCATCATTCATGCTTTGGCATATCTGGCTGGAGAGAAATTGTCAAATCTTCCAAGATGTTTGGCTTGGTGTTATGCACCTTTGGTGGAAGATCTCACATTCTTTTCAAGAAACTATTCAAGTGAAGTGTGAGCTAGATGGGGGTATGGATTTGGTTGATCTTGCTATATGAAATTGCCCCAATTTTCATCTTCAAGATGGGGTTGATACTCAAAGGTTTCCTTCTGTGTCTAGGCAGCCTTAGCATCAAAGGAAAGGTCAGGTGAATCGGGATGGGCATTGGACTCCTCCTCCCCATGGAGTTTTGAAAATTAGCACTAATGGTTCTTCTCAAGGGAATCCAAGTCCTGCTGGTGTTGGGGGAGTGGCTTGTTGTAGTTATGGTGACGTTAAATTATTTTGCTTAGTACATAAGGGTGATTACACTAACAATCTCATGGAGGCTTAGGCTATTTTATATGTTGTGAAACAATGTTGCTTGCGGGGATGGAGTAAGATTATCTATGAGTCTAATTCCCAAGTGGTGGTGAACTTACTTTCCTCGCAAGAGCTTGAGGATGTTAGTTGGCAGTTGGCCACTGTTGTTAATCAGATTATTCTCTTTTGTACCTCTTTTCAATTCATTAGGTTTACTTATATTCCTCATGAATGGAACAGAGTTGTTGATTGTTTAGCCAAATGGGCTTCTAGTCATGCTCCAGGCTGGAATATTATGGATAGTGGGCAACTTTCCTTTGAGAGGGCGCAAGAATTTGATGAACTTTTTGCTTAGGATTGAGCTCCTTGTTGAGCTCTCCTTGGTGTATTTCTTTTTGTCTTAATAAAATTTTTACCCCTCTTTTTCCAAAATTTGTTGAGTCTAGTGTATGTCACTAAAATCAATGAGTGAAATAAAATTCACTCAGTCTGAAATAGTGAGTATTTTGGATCCTATGGCAGCTCAAGCTTCCCTCACAAGAACACACTTTTTGTATTCTTCCATTTCAGGGAAGAAAAATAATGATTGATAGACATGTTTTTCTTTCAATTATTATTCTTTAATATGTTCATTTATTTAAAAGATGTCAAAAAAGAACAATCAAATAGAAGTTGAATAAGAAAAAATATAATATAATATCATATGTCAAATTTCTATATAATTAAAAAAATTATAAAACTTATAATAAATTTAAATAAGGACGAGGGGGAGGAGGAATGAGGAGGAAGAAAGAGAGAAGAATGGAGGAAGAAGGTGAGAAAAAAAAGAAGAGGATCTAACAAAAAGGATGAAGAGGAAGAGGAAGAAGAAGATGAAGAAAATGAAGCAGAAGAGGAAAAGGAGGAGGAGGAGGAAGACAAGGAAGATGAAGAGATGAAGGATAAGGGGAGAAGGAGGATGAGGAGGAGACAAAGCCAAAAAATTCTAAGAAAAAGTAGTATCTACATTTGAATTTGACTTCAATGCATTAGCTAGGATCGTATCAAGATAATATAGGAAGCCCCTCCAAGAGTGTTACCACAGACAATTGAGAGATAATAAATAGGTGTAAGCTGAACAAAACACTCTATCCGAACTATGCAAATTGCAAAAATGAAAATTGGGTCCTAAATGAATCACCCACGTGTCACTAAAACACTATAGAATTGCACCAGCACAACTTATGAAAAGAAAGAGAAAATGAAGATATAATAGAAATTCACAAATGGGAAGACTTTCAAACATCATACAAATGAGATCACATCATTTTTCTTCAAAATTTACTTTATATGATTTTTATTACAAAATTGTAATAACATACAATAGACAAATCTAATTCTTAATATATTCTACTATCAGAGATTCCATTACACCTCCTTTTAATACAAATACCAGTATATAAAAGTATATATAAACTAATAAACTCTTTATTAAAGAAATCCAATAAACTATAATTAAAACATGACCATACCTATGCTCTTCTCTGATTCCCCACTTGATTCAGGATGTTTATGCTGGCGGGAAAAAACAGAGGGGAAAACGGACCGAAAAATCAAAACCTCATTTAATAAGTCTGAACACTCGCGTCAATTCAAGTGAACGTGTTCAGTAGTCATTGACTCAAAAATGTCCCCAACTACTTGGATTGTGAGGACAAAAACTTTGCCCCAGCAAGGAGGACAAAGGATTAGCGAGATATTTGTTTGTGGTTATGAACAATTTGCTTCCTTGAATACACAATACTAGCTAATAACTTATATTTTTTTAGTCTGGTATATGTCACTAAAATCAATGAGTCTGAAATTAAAATCGTTCAGTCCAAAATTCTGATGACAGTGGGTATTTTGAATCCTATGGCACCTCAGGCTTCCTTGACAAGAACACACTTTTTGTATTCGTCGATTTCGGGGAAGAAGGCGGCTTTCATCTCCGTGGAAGAAAGAAAAAGAACACATTGCAGATCCACCTGGCCAAAATGTAATAATTCTTGCATCGGCATTAAATGGAGAAGTACCAGAGCCAGGGCATTGACTGACATGGCCATTGGGAGTGCATCAGAAGCGGAGAGTGAAAAACATGGGGGTGATATCTTGATCAAGGAGGAGCAAAAGCTACAAGATAGGATTGAGTACAATTGGAAAACCGAGTGGTATCCACTGTATCTTGCAGCAGAGGTCCCTAAAGATGCTCCATTGGGCCTCACCGTGTTTCATAAACAAATAGTGTTGTTTAAAGATGGCAATGGTGAACTCCACTGTTTTGAGGATCGATGTCCCCACAGGTATGTATGTTTGTATTTATTAGATTTTTACAATCCATGTTAAATGCTTAATTTTTTTTTGGGATCGTTAAATACTTAATTATTTTTATGGGATCGTTTCAGCATCAACATTTTGGATCATATTAGATGAATCATATAGTATGATCCAAAATGTTGACACTAAAAAATGATAATTTATATAATATGCTTGGAAACCTTGATGTTAAAAATGACTACTCAATCGATCCCAGCAAAAATTAAGCATGCTTGTACCTATTAGAAAGCCAGAAAAGAAAAGTTGCACTGCCAAGAGTCCTTCAGAATGAAAATATACCAGTAGATTGTGAATAAGGTGAAAGGAACACCATTTTCAAGGTGTTCTTATGTTGTCAATTAGGGTTTCACAAATTTTGTTGAAGGTTCAGTCTTATGGCTAGTTTCTTCTGTCAAGAATCAAGGACTGGGCGGTAGCTATTTTGTCAAATTTGATTCTGCACGATTCTGGCCTCATCCCTTCTAGATATGGGGGACCTTGCACCCAGCAAGAGTTGATCTCTCATGAGCTCTTTGTGAACCATTCAACTTCACCAATAGAACAAGGACCCTTTTAATAGATTCACTAAATTTTGATCAATCATTCTTTTTCAAATTAGAACATAAGAAAATTTGATCCTTCGACATTCTTAGCTTGTTTTAGGTTAGGTTGCAATAAATTTAAGATTTTTATGAACTGGGTATAGTTCAGAATTTCAGATTATGCTCGGAAAGAAATTGATCCTGATGTAGATTTTTATTAATGAAAATGTTGTTGCAGGCTAGCAAAATTGTCAGAAGGCCAAGTGATGGATGGAAGACTGGAATGCCTTTACCATGGTTGGCAATTTGAGGGTGATGGGAAATGTGTGAAGATCCCTCAGGTTTCAACTCAATTTTCTCTTTGAACTTGCCATGCCAATGATTGAAAATCCAGGGACTAATCTACAATAAATCAAATCTGCCTAACAAGGGCAATGCCAGATACATGAAAAACGTTAATATACAGAGCTATACATATATTTGCTTAAGACTATGGACTAATTTGCATGAACGAGTTGCTGATATGGATATATATACGGCGGAGTTGTATACACAGCTGACATAGCTATATAGAAAATTCCACCTGCCAGGCTAATCTGGCAGGGTAAACTTTCCTGGTAGCAGACAAAGACGAGGCTATTGGGTGTTCACTGTTTCCAAGACTGGTCTGATTCATACTGCCATTCCACGTTTACTGTTTTCAAAGCTGCATCGAGGATGCATTTCCAAATAGGAAGGAATTTTTCCGTAGATGAGCTTTTGAACTCATGGGTGCTAATTAGGGTTAAAATTCCAAACCCTCATACTCAAGGCGATGTTAGATGAAAAGGTTTTAGGATCTATTTATACATGCTGTTATAATGACGATGTTTATTTTAAGGATTGCAGATCTAAGTTGGTAAAATTGGAGTGCACTAGAAATTGTTCTACCAATTTAGAATCTTTTATTATTTGTCTATCTTTTTTCACATTCAAAACAATTGATATTTGTGAGGCTAATTTTTCTGCAGCTTCCCTCTGGAGCAACAATTCCAAGAGCTGCCTGTGTCAAATCATACAAAGTAAAAGTTTCTCAGGGTGTGGTGTGGGTATGGATGGCAGACAGAATCACTGCAGACCCCAAAAAGATTCCATGGTTTGAACACTATGCCAGGCCTGGATTTTTCGACGTCTCTTCAGTACACGAACTCCCTTACGACCATTCCATTCTTCTGGAGAATCTCATGGATCCTGCCCACATACCAATTTCACATGATAGAACGGACTTATCTGCTAAGAGGGAGAATGCTCAGGCCCTCGCGTTTGAGGTAACAGAACGAACACCCAGGGGATTTGCAGGCCAGTGGGGCGAGGCAAGCAAACCCATCTTTCAAAACAAGCTAAGGTTCGAGGCTCCATGTGTCCTCAGGAATGATAAAGAGTACACTGACAAAGAAGGGAACAAGCAATACTTTAGTGCTTTGTTTCTATGTAGACCTTCAGGGCAGGGAAAATCCATGCTAATTGTTAGATTTGGGGGGACGCAAAACAGGGCTGCATTGAAATGGATACCAATGTGGGTCATCCATCAGACATCTAACAAGGTATTTGAGCAGGACATGGGGTTTCTCTCTTCACAAAATGAGGTTTTGTTGAGAGAAAAAGTGCCTACAAGGGATTTGTATCTTAGCCTAAAGTCTTGTGACACATGGGTAACTGAATATAGAAAATGGCTTGATAGAGTTGGTCATGGGATGCCTTATTACTTTGGCCACCAGAGTTTTAGTCTTCCTCACAGTCCCGCATTGACGGAAGCAGCACCGGCGGGTCTTGTGGCAGCCATGGCAGCCTCGGCTCCAACAAAAGGAGGGCTTGGAACTCTCCATGCTCTAAACCCAACAAATCGATACTTCAGGCATGCCATTCATTGTAAGGAATGCAGATCAGCACTGAAAGGTTTTCAGACATGGAAAAAAACTTTCTTGGCTTTAGGGTTTTTGTCTTCTGCCATGGCAATTTTGATGTCCCGTACAAGATGGAGAGTGTTGTTTCTTGTCTCTGCTTTGGTATCTTCAGTTGGGTTTTATATATGCTATCGTGGGGTTAACTGGATCACTACAAACTTTGTAAGACTGCATAGAACATAGTGATGTTCTGTTTGTTCTTTTGTATGGTGACAATGATGGATCATATAGTATGATTTGAAATGTTGGTGATAAAAAAAATTCTACACAATCAAATCTAAAAGTTGAAACTACATTTGTATGGATTGTAGAAATTTAATAGATCCCAGCATAAGACATAGTAAAGCAAGGACTCATAGTTGTGCAATACAAGAAACAAGAGATACCTTACAAATGCTCTTCAATGCTAGTTTTGCAATGCCCTAATCTTTGATTACTCTCAATGATATCTTCTTATGCCCATACTTCAATTACATGGGATGCAAAAGTATAGTATATTTATTATATATAAAGTGTTTTTGACCTACTATACTTGTGATGAAATAATATTTATTTTTGTGTATGCCCTTTCGTACATTCTCAATTAGGAAGAAATGCCTTTAACCCTTCAAACAGGAAAAGAGCAATATTCTCATCTATGCACAAGCAACACAAAAGGTGTGTACTATTCCTATCTCTCATGTATTTCCATGTCACATGGATCAAATGAACAATACTTTTAATAATGTTTGTGATGCCAAATAGTTTATGAGACTTGAGGATACTTAATAAATAGATGACTGTGACTGTGATATTGCTATCAGAATTCAACTGTATAACTTTTGAGTGAAACTTACTAACCTACGTTCATAAGTAGTAGCTCACATGAAGATAAACATGAGTTAAATCTCCTTTTCCTTCTGCATCATGGCCCTTCATATCTTTTATGAGATGGGATGAACATCACTCTATATCAAGTTTGACTTCAAAATCCCCTCACATAAAGTATTAAATATCTGAACCTAGAGTTCTTGTTGAGATATAACATAGTGTAACTAAGCATCCCAAGGTTTTATATTATTAAGATAAGTGAATTGTTTCTTCTTATAAGTAGCTTGAAAATAAGAGTGTCGATATGTCAAAAAACTAGTTGATGCAAAGCATACAAGGAAACAATGAATGGGTACTCCACAATTACAACTCACCCTTCTTCCAATCCTTCAACTAGGTTACCTCAACCTAAAATGTCAAATGGATCCCAACAAACTCACATCCCTTCTTTAGTTCATCTGTGTATCATTAGCACAATCAAGTACCTAAATATAACTTCTCACATCAAGTGTACTTATGAAAGTCATTATTCATAATGTGACCCTAACTCTAGACACTTAGGGTTTCCTTTCTCCAATTTCCAAGGGATGGATTAGACTCCATTGTTTGCCTTATTATGACATTGGAACTCCATCTTGACCCAAAACAACCAATGATTAGGCCTTATCTAAGTGCCAAAGGTCATATGTCCAATTTTAGGCCTAGTTTCCTACTAGCTATAACCCAACAATTTTAGGTCCTCAACTCAAAATTTTCCCAACCAACCTACCAAACAAAGCATGAATTCAAATACCCTTTCGGCCCTTACATAATACATGTCAGAATAGGTATCTAACTCCTCAATGTAGCGTCAAATGTTTTGACTGCACACACAAGCTTAAAGTGCTAGTTAGACCACTTTGCCAAAGCAACCCCTTAATTTTGAGTTGATCTCTCCAAACTAACCATTGTATCATCTTTGTACATATCATTATCCACCAAATCCACCTTTACAATGGGTCTAATCCATTCTCCAATCTCTTTGTAACCATATTTACAATCACAATAGAACGAGTTACATAAAGATTATTGATTTTTTAAAACCCTGAACTCCTAGATACAATTAGTTCCATATCCAAGACTACCATGATTCTAAGGTACATTGGCAGCCCTGACTTTCCACCAAAGGCCAGAATTTTCCAAGGGTGGAGAGTCAAGTTAATTGTGATTTGATTTCAAAACCCTAGGTAGATGAGGGTTTGCAAATTATTTACATTATAATTGTTGGGCCCACTTGCCGTTGCACCAAAAGCCATGACTGTTAGTGAACATGGAACACCACATAATTAACCACCTGTGGGCAAGGGAGTGCGTCGCATCACCCAACAATCTCCCCCTCGACGCACATACCAGGTGCTTACGCGGGTCGGGAAGGCACCGGGGAGATTTGAACCCATGACCAGGCCAAAACCAGGCTCTGATACCACTTGTAAGGAAACTTGGCAATAAAGAATATAACCATTTCCACATAACCCATAATAGATCTAAAATTAACACGGAATTAAAATCCACATGCAAGAGAATAGACAACATACCCACAAAATTGTGACACAAGATATACCCTAGGAAACCCTCATTGAGGGAAAAAACCCAGCCTCCGAAAGCATCCATCACCATGTATTATTCAGCAAAAAATATCATTGCCATACAACCATGGAAGCCTTCATGGCCATAGCCACAACCGAGCAAACTATGTGAACAAGCATGAATCCACACATCCCATGCCATGCTTTCAACCTTCACAAATGCTCCCTTGGCTAACCTGTCAAGCCTTGTCCCGCTCGACTCTTACCTTTTGTCTTCTCTTTGTCACTCTCTCTCTGATTTATCTCCTTCATTTTTCTTTCGAGTCCAGCAATCTTTCTTTTTGTGCCCTGGTTTCCCATAGTACCAGCAATCATTTGGTCCTCTCGATTGAGACCTCCTCCCCTTTGACTTTCCTCTTGATTTCCCACGATTTCCAGAGTTACTTCCTCTTTCAGTCGTTCTGCCCCTGCTTTGTGCATTTAAAGCACTTCCTGATGTAGATCCACCTGAGAATTTTCTACGAGTTTCCTCACTTAAAATAACACCGATCACATCATCATATTTTAGGGTACTTGATCCAGGAACAGAATTACTCACCGCCATTACCAAGCCATTCCAACTTTCAAGCAAAGAACACAAAATCAAGAGAGCCCTAATTTCTTCATCAAAATTGATACCCACAGAAGATAATTGACTAGTAATAGTATTAAACTCATTTAAATGATCTGCAACAGATCCACCTTCTGCCATTTTCATATTAAATAAACGCTTCATGAGAAATACCTTATTTGAAGCGGAGGGCTTTTCATACAGTGTCGCTAGGGTTTTCATCAAATCTTCTGTCGTCTTTGCTTTTGTAATATTAAATGCCACCGATGGTGCCAAGCATAACCGAATGCTTCCGAGTGCCTTTCTGTCCAAAAGATCCCATTCAGCCTCTGACATAGTTCCCTGATTCTTGGCTTTTCCTTCCAACGACTTCCATAAATCCTTCTGATATAAATAGTCTTCCATTTGCATCTTCCATAACTGGAAGTTCTGCCCATTAAACCTATCAACCCTCAGCTTACCATCATCTGCCATTGCTCCCACTCAACCGTGAGACTCCCACTTAACCGTGAGACTTTCCTGCAGAGGATAACTGAGAAACAACTAGGCTCTGATACCACTTGTTGGGCCCACTTGCCGTTGCACCAAAAGCCATGACTGTTAGTGAACATGGAACACCACATAATTAACCACCTGTGGGCAGGGGAGTGCGTCGCATCACCCAACAATAATGAATGGATCTCAACACAAATTGGATACTAATTCACCAAACCAAATGCAATGTGTGTTTGAAATAGGTAATACTGGGGGGGGGTTGCATATGAAAGTAAACTAACAATATTAAACAATAAACATAATCATGCAATAAGAGAACTCATAACACCATATTTTGTTAACTAGGGAAACCCTAGCCAAGGGAAAACCCCAATGGTGATGGTACCCACAAAATAATTCACTAAACTAAAGTATCCTATTAAGGATATTGACCCTATTAGGAGTCTATTACATACATATAGTGTCTTGGTCATTGTTTGAAAGATCCTTGATGGATCTCCACTGCTAATCTGCTGTAGCTTTATTATATTTTTTCTTTTTAATTTTCTTTTTCCTGTTTATTAAAGTTTTCTTGCAGAACTAGACAGAAATGCAGAAGAGTTTGTTTGTTTTTGCGTTTTTGATGATTATTCAACATAGAAATGAGACGGAGCAAATGATATGAAAAGAGTCTGAAAATAAATAACAATATGTAGCAAAATCAGAATTGATACAAATCGTACTAGGCAGATCTCTGAATTATAGAGCCAAATAAAGGATCGAGTACATTTTCCCTAACAATGATGCCAAATTGGCTGATGGAAAAGGACTGTGAACATGCAAACGTCTGCTGCTGATTATTCGACTCCCTATATTTCAAAGTGCTGCAAATGGTGACTACTGCTGCAAGGCTCACTTTTCCATGTACTAATAATCGTGCCCAACTAAACAATACTGCAAACCCAAGCTGAAATGGCGTCCTCCTTCCCTAATAACAGCTGATACCACTGAAAATTCCAAGACCAAATACTGCTGAGGATTACGTCCCAGCCAGTAAATACCCTAGGGTTTGCGTCCCATAATAAAATCGCCCAAGTAGAGCAAATTTGTAAACAAGTTTAAAATGCATAATATGAATGAGGAATGGCACTTCCATCTCCTTATAACCCCTTCCAAAGCAAATTGAACCCTAAAGTGACTCCAAAAGGTGTTGGGTTACAAAAGTGATTTAAGTCTTATTTTAAAGTGACAATTTTACTAAAAATGACCCTTTTTCTCCATAGACATAAATCTGTTCACTGAATCACTCTGAGACCAAAGAGAAAGATTTAGAAAAGTTCAAGACCTTTCCAACGAGCTATCACACCAAGGGGTATGCATCCAAATGAGGTCAAAATTCCTCTTATTACTCCAAAATAGCTATTAACTTAGCCTTATTTAATTATTAAACGCTAACTTAGAAATATTAAAAATAAAACCCAAATAGCTACAAAATGCTCAACTGACATCACAAATCATAAAATCATCCTGTCACCTGTCTGTGATTGAAATTGGAAATCAAGGATCCACTGGTAGTCTCATCCCTAAAATCTAGGGATGCTCCTAAATTTTAGGAAACAAGCTCTATCCCTCTGAAACTGAAACCAAAGAGCAAACTCATGGAAACCCAACCCTGTGCATGATCGTACCTCCTAAAAAGTTGGAATGAACCCCATAAATATAGGAATTGTCTCCTAAAAATAAGGAACGTCTCCCAACTGATCAATAACCGCCAGAACACCAAGTCCCCAACACTAAATAACCATACTAGGTCTCTATCCAACCCTGTCAACCTACAAGAACCCATAATAAGCTGACTCGCATGTCTCTACTAGACTGAGCTAGAGTGGGGACATGACATTGTTAAGGACTAGGCCCTTTAAAAGCCTCAACCCTGTTAGGAGTTGGTACATATAGTTACAAAATGAATGCAAGATGAGCCCACTGCCCAAACATGCAATTATACAATAAAGTTCATTTGTTCAAAGAGATAGATACAAAAACCTCTTTCTTGTTGTCTAATGTACTTCGCATATTGTATGCAAGAAAACCTAACCTATTGGGAGCAAGAGTAAACAAGCACATATTAGTTGCATGGGTATATCAAATATTCAAAATAAAATAAAATACAACTAATACTATGCTTGAGTTTTGCAACTCAATGCAACCAAAAAGCAAAGTCCTCATGCAACCTCAAAGCAACTCAACAAAGGCACCCATGAGAGGCCCTGTTGGTGTGTTTTAGATTAGAAGAATGTGGTGTGCTCTCCCAAAACACAACTATGGAATCCCTTGATAAAAATGCAAAATGAAATGATATGATCCTAAAACTAAATGAGTGGAGAAACCTTCAAGAAATGGCTATGAGTGAGTCAATCCTCAAAGGGTTCTAGGATATGAGATGGAAAATGCAAAGAACTAAACTAACAATGATAATCCAACATGAAATGCAAGCATAAGTGCAAGAAATCTAACATCTACCAAAGGTTAGTAGCAAATATGCAAATCACAACTAAAAGCTCTAATAACAAACTAGCATGATAACAATGCAAATGGGAGAGATGGGTAATGCTTGAGACAATGGCTCTATTTATAGGCTTGAGAGAGGCCTTGGTGAGGTGGCATCTATGTGGCATCCACATAGGTGCCACAAGGGAGACATTGAGACAAGTCATGCAAATGGTCAACATTCAAAGTTTGCTCACATGTGTGAGCAAACTTGAAGGATGGAGTGAGGGACAAAGGTGTAAGAGGTGTGAGAAGTGTGAGGGGTGTGGGAAGTGTGAGGGTTCCTCACACATGTGTGTGCACACACTTAGGATTAAAAGGGGGTTTAACAAGGTGTTTTAGGAAAAATAAGTGAGATTAAGTAGTGGGTAGGCTTAGAAGGATGAAAGTGATGGGTGTAGACTAGGTTTTAGGGTAGGTTTAAGATTAAATTAAATAAGATTTAATTTAATCATAGGTTTAGAGAACTTAATGGAATAAAGGGAATTAAATAAATAAGATTTATTTAAAAGGGGATTTATGGAGGATCATGCATTAAATAAATTTAACACATTAGGGATGGAAGTATTTAAATTAAATTTAAATACATTAGGAAAGTGAACCTATTTAATTAAATAAGTAGAAGAATATGACAAATATAACTAATTAGTAAATAATTAATTATAATGTCAAGGGAAATATTAAATGAATTAATATAGTGTTTAGGATAATTTTAAGTGTCTACATTTTGCCCTCTTTGATGTGATGTTAGGATAACATTATATCAAAGAAAATAAAATATAGGTTGCCCTAGAGAAGATAGGAGTCCTAGAAGTGACGAAAGAGGAGGAGGGTGCCCCCTCACAAAAATAGTGCAAAAAATAAATTTTAGGCAATTCTCACAAAAAGGTCTTTGGAAGAAAGGAAATAGAAAGAAGATAGAGTAAATGAAGACTTTGCATTACTTGCGGGTAAATAGGGGATCGACACGGCTCAGAAAAGACATGGGCTCAAAAGGGGGCCTTGGAGAGCCTATATAAGCCTCCAAGGGGCTCAAGGAAGAGTCATTTGCACACCTAGAGAGCAGCGAACTAGAGTGAAGGATGGACCCCATTGATAGATTGCAACTTGGCGAGCGCATCCACAAGCACTAGAGACTGGCAGAGATGGGCCCGCTAGTGAGTCAACTAACCCACCTTGTCAATTTTTCAATTTCATAGGCTAGGGTGCATTTATGGTGCTTTAAATAGGCCACAAACTCAATCAGTGTAGAGACGACAGTCTTCACCCTATCATCTGTGCAGATGACCAAATTAGGTCTAGGATGTTTGCGGAGATGACAGGATCCATCCTGTCATCTACGCAGACAACAAAAGGGGGATGGGAGGTCCGTGGAGATGATAGGATACATCCTGTCATCTACGCAGACGACAAAAGGGGGAAACCTGGGGTGGAGACATCAATCTCTATGTCGTCGTCTCCATAGATGACAAAACAACAGTCATCTACAGGTAACTAGCATCGACGCAGCCACCGAAGATGCCTAAAAGGTGTCTTCGCAAACTGGCATCTATGCGGATCAATGTCTGTGCCGATCAACATCTTCATAGATTAGCGTCTACGCCAATCAGCGTCTACAAAAATTGGCATCTACACTGATTCACATCTTCGCCGATTGGGACAAATCGACGAAGGGCAAGGGAGGATGCCCCATACAGGGGGCGGTCATAAGATAAAGGAACTAACCATCTGCATGTCTATGTTGTAGGAGGAGACGGTGATATTCCAGTCGAGGGAGCATTATCCGCTGACCATGGTTCTAGAGGAGAGACTTACAGAGGCTGAGTGGGGACACATGAGGCTATGCAAATTGAAGCATGTACACGAGTGGCCTGATCTATGAGCACATTTGACATAGCTATCAGTGCTGATCGAGCGATGGCATACTCCTACATCCAATTTCTGTCTACCTACTGGAGAGGCAATCATCACTCTACTCGATGTATGGCAGATACTATGAGTTCCCATCCATGGGATGTATCTCAAGTAAATGCTAAAGGGCACAAATCCCTTTCTACAGGAGTGCTTCGGGTGGCAGTGATAGAGGGTGTTGATTTAGAGATCATGGCTCACATGGTGAGAGGCACTAGAGCAAAGGTTGCCGCAACTTTTTGTGTACCTTGCATCGCTTATCTGGAGGATGGTGCCAAACCATGCGGGGCATGGTTTTCCCATTAGATGGACATGGGTGCTTAGCACCCTACTACAAGATGATGGTGCGATCTACTGCTGGGCCTAGACCATTTTGGAAAAGTTATATCATGATCTTCACATGTGCACCTACAGAGCACAAAGGACCATGGGGTCGGGGTTGATGCTACTGATGGTATGGTCATGGGAGCACATAGGTGTGACATGACCTATTACTAGACGAGAGACCAGACAGCTTGGGGAGTCGTTTGCATGTAGATACTGGCCACTGAATCAATATACCTCCATGGATTCTATGGGTTTCTGGCGTAGGTGCTTAGACAGGATCATTATGTTTGATTAGATTCCATATGATGGTGTGGAGCAATGGGGCAGTGTGTTGGCAGTTGGAGGAGAGGATGACATAGAGGATCAAGGTATCTCCCTTACACTTAGACAAACTACTGGCTCATCAAGAGGTCCATGCATGTTATTATGCGATATATGCCCTCTAGGATGTAGAGGCAGTTCGGTAGGGTACAGGATGCAGTCCCGGATAGGTTTCTATACCTTGTGGTATCCTGGGATTACGAAAAGTTATGGGGTCAAGAGACCAACCTATGGTTGGTGAGGATCACCTGGATATCGATGCAATCAATGCCCTAGGTACATGGCCAAGATCAAGGGGATGCTAGGATGACACTAGCTTATGCACAGTGGTGGACAACACATCAACCAATCTGATTGACAATGCCTGGAGCACCACCTCTAATGGAGTAGGCATGAGGAGAGGGGGATGGAGTTGAGGATGGGGGATAGGTAGCAGTGATGCCACCACCAGTGTAGGGGGTATAGCAGGGGCCACAAGGGCACAAAGCCTGTGCAAGGAGAGCACCAGTGCCAACACCAGCACCAACACTGACACTAGCACAAGGGCCACAGATACAAGTGCCACCAAGTGCATAGGGATAGTGACCAAGAGAGGACACTGATATGGTTAGGGTGGAGTAGGATAGTCTCTGTATGGAGGTTGCCCGACTCCAAGGTGTGGCACAAGTAGAGTGAGCATGAACAGACAGTGCTCAACAGGCCTTGGCAGCCTTACAGGTAGAGGTGCAGGTGCAGAGGGCCAGAGTGGACAGTGCATAGGAGGCCTTGGTAGCTTTATAGGCATGGATTGATGCTAGTGAGTTTTCCAATTTTAGGATGGAGGAGGATGTCGATGAGCTCGTAGAGATAGAGACCCTCTGGCGAGAGGTGGCCACATTATGAGTAGAGTGAAACACCCACCAAGCCTAGCTGGATGAGCACCGCAAGTAGCGAGATTTGGTGAGACAAAAGGTACAACTTGGTGTGGCCATGGCAGTGATGCAAGAGGCAATGCCAGCCTATCGAGTAAAGACACGAGCAATACAAGAGGCAACCTATTATAGGTCCTTATATCATGATGTCGTGTATGGTGATCAGTGGTAGCCAAATTTTTAGGCGGCCTCGAGGTCATGGACCACAAGAGGCAGGGACAAGTCAAAGCAATCGGTTCGACAACGTCGGCCTCCATGAGGAGGTGATACAAGGGGGTAGGGCCCTCATAGCCAGCAACTTGATTTTGTACAGTGAGAAATTTTGATAGATATGTGCAGATGCAATGAGTTTTTGAAGATGCATTTGTACCTGATGACACTATATTTTTATGTATATGAACTGTACACAAACATTATTCTATCGATATATATATGACATAATTTGATAGGCCTATGTGTGTATGGATGGTTATTGTTTATGTATGTGAAATCGATGATGTGGATATTGACACTATGATGCAGGGTGTGTGTAATGTTATCGTGCTTATGATGTATATATGATGCCTAATGTGTATATGATGTAGGTTTTCTGGCGACTATGAGATGGATGCATTGTGTTATATTACATGTATGGATGCACTATATGTATTGTGAGATTTTTTTATGATGTATATGCCACTAGATATGATGTTTAGAATAGATGCATTTAATGAATTAATATAATGAACTAATTATGCAATCTAATAATGAATAAAATGTCTAATGTAATATGACAACCAATGTATCCTAAAAAAGACACTAATGAATGCAAAGTGAAATGACAAAACCTAAAATGAAAATGTAATATGAATGAACCTAATGAATGGATATCTGTCAAAACTCCTCACTCGTAGGAACCAAGCAGTGTAGCATAGGAGGGGGGAAATAAATAGGACCCTTGTCTCGAGCATGGCTCAATGAAACCCTATACTACATGAATCCTAACTATATAATATCGAGGGATTCAGTTGTGTTTATATGGAAGAGCACACCTTAGTTTGATTTTGAAAAAGAGTGTATGCATTATATGCTATAGAAGCATAAATGTCAAGGCTCTTTTGTGTGGACTAGACACACAAGACCATAGAGACTTTAGGAAAATAGGTGTAGTTTGCATAGTCATGATAAAACAAATGTAGTATATGTTGTGGAGAGGTCTAGGCACACCCAAAGTCTTTTTAGGGATCTTTGATGCAAAGTGTACCAACCCGTGACCCCATTGCACAACGCATAAGCACAACCTAAAACTGACACAATTGTATTAAAGCCTCAAAAATAGATCATACCAAAAACAACACGTGTAGTCAATGAGAGCAATTCAGGTACGACCAAAATATGGAAGATCAAGGCGCACCATAAAAGGCTTCCATTAACACACAAAATGAAATCAACCAAAAAGAGACCTCATGCCCAAGTAGTCATTCAATCGACGCTTCTTGCCAAGAACCTTAAGGTATAAGGATGCATGTCATACTGCCACGTATAGGAAGGATTCATCCTATGAAAGTGTGTTTTGTTTGACTTCAGTTAGCACAAATTGTTTGTTAGAAAGGGCTATGAAAGGAACAAACTTCTCGAATCATTAAGTCTCAAAGCTGATTTTGTTTAAGTTCTATTGTAGTTGTTGTTGTGGGAAAAGCTCAGTGTAATGGGATTGGGACAAACACTTGATGGAAAAAATGTCTCACAGACTAGAGGTCTTTTGAAAAATGGGAGTGGAGTGAAGCCTCGCAGACAAGAGGTCTTTTTATTGGATGCATGAAAAGTGTAAGCTAGATATAAAATGGTGGAATGGGGTGAAGTGAAATGAGCCTTTATAGATAATGGACCAAAATAGTTTTTTTAGGAACTTTTTCTTTTGTTTAGTCTTTTCTTCAGGAACATTTTATGAATTTTTTTTTTGGAGTTTGCTGATTTTTTGGATTTTTTGAATTTTTGTGGGACTATAACAACAATGTACAAGAACTGCAAGACTCAAGCATAGAACTGCTTGAGATGTTAGATATTTATAGGGTCAGGGAGCGGATCTCCCTCTGGAGTGGCAATCTGATATGCCCCAGAACCATATTTGGCTGTAATGATAAACGGACCAAGCCAATTAGCTTCAAATTTTCCTTTCTTTTCATGGTTTTGGAGATTCCTCATGTTATGCTGCAAAACTAAGTCACCCACCTCAAATCCTCGTGGCTTGACTTTTTTGTGAAACTGAAGCTAAAGGCAATTTTGATAAATGCAGAGGTGGTTTAGGGCATTGAGGCATCTCTCATCAAGGAGTTGTAGCTCTTGCAAGTGAGCAACTTAATATTCTTCTTTAGACATCAGATTCTTGAGAGAGATTTTGAGGGAAGGGAGCTCAATTTCGATGGGTAAGACAACTTTATAACCATAAAAAAGGGAAAATGGAGTGGCTCCTATGGGGGTACAGATGGAGGTGTGATATGCCCAAAGGGTGGGAGAAAGTTGGAGATGCCAATCACAGCCAGCTGCATTAACGATTTTCTTGAAGATTTTCAAAATGGTTTTATTAGTAGCTTCAGCTTGCCCATTGCCTTAGGGGTAGTATTTGGTGGAAAAATGCTGGGTGATTTCAAATTTCCTACACAATGTGGCAACTTCCTGATTTTTGAAAGGTGTTCCATTATTAGTCATGATGTCTTGAGGTATATTGAAACAATAGATAATGTAGTTCAATATGAACTTTGAAATCTGTTTTTCAGTGGTGTAGGTTAATGGGATAGCCTCAACCCACTTTGTGAAGTACTCAGTGGTGGAAATAATATACTTGTGACCATTGGTGGAATTTGGGTATACTTGACCAATAAGATCGAATCCCCAGTGGGAAAAGGGCCATGGAGTGATGGTGGGTTGGAGGTCTTGGGCAGGGGCATGTATTAAATCATCATGTTGTTGACAAGGAATACATCTCTTTACAAAATGATAAGCATCTGCTTCCATAGTAGGCCAATAGTAACCCATTCTAAGGAGCTTTTTTGCTAACGTAAGGCCACTAGAATGGGCACCACAAATTTCTTGGTGGACCTCTTCTAATGCTATTCTGGCTTCTTCTGAACTAAGACATCCGAGGAGGGTTCCATCGAAGTGTTTTCAAAAAAGTGTATCACCTAGGATAGTATATCGGATTGTGCGACAGATGAAGGTTTTGCTTTGATTCTGGGTGAGGACAATGGGAATGGTTTTGTGACATAGATAGGAAAAAATGCCGGCGTACCATGGAGACTCAAGACCGACAATCTCATGCACTGACTCTGAATCGATTTGCTCATAAGTAGGAGTAAAAAGATTCTCAACAAGAAACTCACATTTAGGACTATATTCGGGCATGGATTTCATGGAGGCAATGGTAGCAATGGCATCTGCTATTTTTTTTATTAGCCCTTGGTATCTTTTGAAAGACTGTCTCTATAAGTGTTGTTTAAGATCTTCAACTATCCTGCGATATGGCAACAACTTCTCATCCTTTGTGTGGTATTCATCTATAACTTGTTTAATGACCAATTGTGAGTCTCCAAAGACAAGAAGCCTTTTGATATTCCATCTAATAGCTTAACGCAACCGTATGACTAATCCTTCATACTCATCTATATTGTTTGTGCAAGGGAATGAAATTTTATAAGACTTAGGAATGAGGTCTCCTTGCAGTGTAACAAACAAAATTCTTGCCCTTGATCCCTTTTGTGTGAAGGAACCATCAAAAAATAGCATCCATGGTGTACTAGGGGTAACAGTCATAATGGTGTCATCTAGAAAATCTACTACAATGGGATGGTCTCCTTGAAGAGGAGCTTCCGCAAGCTAGTATGAAATTACTTGTCCCTTAATGGCCATGCAATCCTTATAGACAATGTCAAATTCACTTAAAATCAAGACCCATTTTGCAGCTCAACTAGTGAGGGAAGCCTTTGATAGAAAATATTTGAGTGGATCTATCCTGGCAATGAGATATGTAGTATGATTCAGAATATAATGGCATAGTTTTTGTGTGCAAAAGACTACTGCCAAACAAGCTCGCTCAATAGCAGTGTAATTCAACTCATAGCCAACTAGTGTTCAACTGAGATAGTATATAGCTTGCTCATTACCATTTTCATCTAGTTGTGCCAAAAGGGTACCTAAGGCAACTAAAGTGGCTGAAATGTATAAAATCAATGG
The DNA here is from genome assembly GCA_028749045.1 of Cupressus sempervirens. Taxonomy (NCBI): domain Eukaryota; kingdom Viridiplantae; phylum Streptophyta; class Pinopsida; order Cupressales; family Cupressaceae; genus Cupressus; species Cupressus sempervirens. The sequence goes on along the minus strand of CM053785.1, from coordinate 291,710,930 downwards.
TCATTCTACAATTAGAGGAACTAGAACTGGAGGATTAGCCAAGTATACTTTAATTTGTTCAAATGCTTTCTAACATAGACAATCCCATTGAAATTTATTTCCTTTGCGAAGAAAATGTTGAAGTGGATGAACCTTATCTACTAGATAGGACACAAACCATCTGATGGATTGTAATTTTCCTTGAAAATTGCAGAGTTGTTTCAATGTGGTAGGTGGAGGCATTTCCATTATGGCCTTCACTTTGGTGGGATCTACCTCAATACCTTTTCTTGACACAATGTGGCCTAACAACTTGCTTTATTTGACCCCAAAAACACATTTCTTTGGATTTAGGAACACTTTATATTTCTCCAACCTTTCAAAAATGGTGGTGAGCACATCAATGTGGGACTCACTTGTCTTTGATTTTCCTAGGACATCATCAACACAGTCCTCCATTATGACATGTAGAAGATAATGGAATATTGTAGTCATTGTAAGTTGATAAGTGGCGCCAGCATTCTTTACGCCAAAAGGCATGACTTGATAAAAAAAAGGTTCCCCATGGGATGGTAAATGCCATTTTATGTTGATCTTCTTCTAAAATTTTGATTTGGTTGTAACTAGAGAAACCATCCATTAAAGACAACATCTCATGTCTGGCAGTCAAATCCACTATGATATCTATGTTAGGAAGTGGAAAATCATCCTTAGGACATGCGATATTTAAATCTTGAAAATCTGAACAGACGCGGATGCCCCCAGATGCTTTTCCTACAGGAACAATGTTGGAAACCCACTCAGGATAATCAATAGGGCAGATAAACTTTGCCTCTAACATTTTCTACAATTATGCCTTGACTAAAAGTGCTACCTTAGGATACATTTTGCACAACTTTTGTTTCACTGGTTTAATCTTGGGATCCACTGTTAAGTGATGCACAACCAAATTTGTGTCTAAACTAGGCATGTCTTTGTATGTCCATGCAAAATTGATTTTACCCATTTTCAAGAATTTAGTCATTGCCTTTTGTTCATTGGGACTTAAGGTAGCTACACTGTAGATGATTTGTGGGTTATCCTCTATACCCAAATTGATTGGAATTGTGTCCTCATTCAAAATAGATGAATTTTCTGGTGGTAAAGATCTAAATGGCAATTCAACCTCTCCCTCTTATGGCGCCTCTAGGAGGTTTTCACTAGAAGATGAGTCCTTTATTTGACCTTTTTCTTCATACAAAAGTGCCCTAAAAGAGTTTTTAGTAGAGGATATTTCTTCTATTTTTCCATTTTTATTTTCTTTTTCACTTTTGCGACTAAGAGAGTTGACTTGGCTACCAAAGTAGGCTTCCTCATTGTATTGGATCTCATGTTCATAATCTTGGAGATTCTTAAGGCCAAAGAGTGTCATCACTACTCCATCAGAGTTATAGATATTGAGAGCTAGTGGTGTGTCCTGAAGGTCCCAGTCTATCATGTCAGGGTTGGTTAGAGATAGGTTGGTGGATGAAAGGTTAGCTATGGTAATGGCATGGACATGGGAATCTAGGTCATCCTTAATGTATTGGAATGGTACTTCAAAGAATTCCTCCTCTTTAGTCTCAAAATCAGGTTCAACCATACAATAGTTGTCAGCAAAGGTCACTTTGGGTTTGATGGAGCCCAAACCATGTCCTTTAGGATAACTATTAGCCTCAAGGGGTTGTCTAATTGCATCTTCTTTTGGTCCAAGGCCGATACCACGATATCCCATGTTTTTTATGATGGGAGGGGCCTTAACATATTTATCTTTGGGGAATTCCACAAGTTCATCTTTTCCATCAAACTGTAGCCAATCTAGGATATTAGATTCCATGTGTTCTGTTGGAATTTATGAAAGCCAACTCCGAAGACGCCCAAGATCACCTACATGTGAAAACCTATCAAAGGGAAGCCAAGGCGAGAAGAGCATGGAGCAAGGGAAAAACCCTAAATGGACATGAGAGAAAATATGCAAACACAAGAGAAAGTGTATTTACAATAAGAAGTGTTAATTACAATACAATGAGGGAGCCCGAATATAAAGAGCTCCAGGAACCTTCCAGAATGAGCTAGAAGATGCTAGGAGATAAGTGTGACAACTAAGCATACATCCACATAAGGTGGAAAGTCCTTGAACAATGTGAGAGGATAAGTATGACTTAGGAGAGAACAAACTCTCGTATTGTCAACAACTTATAACAAACTCCTAGGCTACAACTAATTAATAAAATGCATTTACCTAAGTAAGCTTAAGTAAATAGAATAAATAATTAATTATTAATTATTTACTCTAACACCCCCCCCTTAAGTGCAACTTAGGGAAATGCCTTAAGCTCACAAAACTAAGATGAAATGCAGAATGGGTCCCGACAATGTCTATTAGAGATAGGGCTAATACTTACCTCTGGACCACAAATTTTTTTTCCAACTATCTAATCAAATTCTTTTCCAACCATCCAATCATTTTGAAAACTTTATATTTCTGGAACGCTGATTTTGTGTACTTTTCAGAAATGTGGTCCTTTTCCTTAGTTTTTGGCCCATGCTCTTTCTATCATAGTTTTGGCATTTTTTCTATATGGTTGATATCTTGAGGGTTTTAGGCACGAGGATCATTTTCTTGACATAGTTTCCTTTATTTTTGGTTATACTTTGTTTTGTTGCAGCTTGTTTTCAGTTTTGATCATTGTAGCTATCATTTTGAAGCACTTTTATGTATCGCACTGAGATAAAGTGCCACTCTTGCATTTCAAGGATCATGAATGTTGTTTTGAGATAGTTGTACTTGTACTATTTTTATAAAGCACCATGGGGGGATAGTTGTTTTCTATTTTAGGCATTCTCCCTTTGTCAAGTGAGTGTCCCTTCCATGACATTAGCCCCATGCAACATCAGTGTGACTGTGTCTTTGTAGGTGTTTGTACCTCTTTTCCTCTCTCATCGTTCTTGGTTCGTCTTCAGGAGACTTTGGCCCACTTTCTCAGTTGCCTGCCATCTCACCCCGTCTACATTAAGGGGGGGTCATGTTATTGTTCTAATGCATCCGTGGTTTGATGTTTTGATAGTGTGAACTATGTATTCAATGGTTGATCCTATTTACAAGGTGATTGCAGTGGCTGGCTACCTATGCATTTCGGTGAGATGGATCATCTACCATATAGACATGCTCGGTTCGTGCCTTCTTCTTCCATGGAGGTTCTTCAGATCAGCAATTTGACAGATTTGCAGCTTCTTCATGCCTTAGTGATGCTTCTACATGATCACTCCTTGTTCTTGTTTTAGGGGACATTTCCCTAGTTGGAGGCTTTTTCAGTTCTTCACTAGGTCACCTCTTTTTGGGGGAGAGTTTTTCTCACATGGTTTTCTCTCTTTCCCCACTTTCAGAGGTTGCATTTTCTTGCATTGTACTTGGGTACCTAACATGGCCTCTTTTCTAGGACCCATTCTACATTTCATCTTAGTTTTGTGAGCTTAAGGAATTTCCCTAAGTTGCACTTAAGGGGGGGGGGGAGGTGTTAGACTAAATAATTAATTATTAATTATTTATTCTAACATGTTCATCACTAAGTGAACCCCAATGTTCAAATATTGTTTTGTTAACCTACATTGTATCCTTATTTGTAGAAGGTGGTAGTTGTGAAGGTTTTCCAAAGGAACGAGGGGAGAGTGGTAGTTGTCCAACACACAAGGAATTTCAAACTTATACTCTCCCATTCCTATATCAGCAAAAGTAACCCTATTTCCTATAGTCTTGACTTTAGTATCTTCAACCTTCTCTTTTCCTTTGCAGGAATTGGAGTCATTATTGGATAACTCTGGTATTGTTGTCGAAGGTGATTCCATTATGGTGAGAAGTTTAGGTATAACCTTAGAAAACTCACTGATTGGACAAAAATTTGTTGGTGCACCTTCCAACCTTTTATAGAAGGCAAAAGGCATAGGATCACCTGGGATTGTGACCTCTCTTCCTTGGTGAGGAAATTTCAACATGGATGATCTATAGATGGTATTGCTTTGAGTGTGTGTATCCATGGTCGACCAAGAAAAATGTTATATGGCAAGTCCAAGTCTAGGACATGGCATTCAGTACTTATGATGGTTGGCCCAACCTTTAGTGGTAACATTATAACTTCTTTTTATTCTCTTTCCCTTTCATCATATGCTTTGATTGTGATCCTTTTATTGATATCTAGGAGGTCCTCTAGAAGTCCTAAGAAATGAATCATCTTCAATGTACAAAGGTTCAAACCAGATCCATTATCTATAAGGACTCTTTTTATCTTATGTTGATGTATAAGGACTTCAATGTGGAGCAACATATTGTGGTGTGGACTAGGACCTTGGAAATATTTGTCTATGAAGACAAGGTTTTGTTGTGCGGCAAGGTTTTCAATCATGGTGGTGAATTGGGAGGCATTAATGTTTTCAAGAACACAAAACTCTAAAAGAGTAGTCTCCAAAATCTCTTTAGGTATGGGTGATGTGGTGAGGAGCTCTAGAATGGATATTTGTGTAGGAGTCTTACCTAACTAGGACAACACATCATAGCAAGAAGCAGGCCTTTGTGAGGTGGATTTCATAGCAAGTGCATGTGGAACTAATGGATTAGTGGTGTTGGGAGTGGTGGCTTGTAAAGTAATTCTTCCTTGTTAGGTGGTTGCACCACAATCAGCTACTTGTAGGACAAGGGTATTCACATGAGTGTCTACCTCTTCAACGTGAGCACACATGGAGTCAAAACCACATATATCATTAGTTTCTATTTTACGACACAAAGAGTCAAATCCTGATATGTGGTTAGTAGAATAGTCATAGTGTAATGCATTTGATGTGGAAGCTCATTTTACATTGTTCAAATTGTTGTTACTGTCATTGTTGTGGTTAGGAAATGGCTTTTGAAATATCTTCAATTTAGCATTTTTAGAGGATGGTCCTCCTTCTACCTCAATTTCTCCATCATCAACAAGATTTTGAATGAATAATTTGAGCTTGATGCACTTTTTGGTGTCTCGTCCCTTGATGCAATGGTTTTTGCAATATTCATTTTCCCTATACCATTTTGATTTGGGTTTATTTTCATCAAAGGGTTGTGTGTTGGGAAATACCATCAAATTGTGATCCACTAGTTTTTGGAATATGGCATCCAAGGGTTCACGAAAGTTGGTGAACTTCCTATTTCAATCATAATCATGGTTGTAATTGTTGTTGTGAGGAAAAAATTGTGTTCGATTGTGAGATTGTTGATTGCTTTGATTCTAATTGTCATAGTTCAAATTGTTGTTGTTTCAGTTACAATAGTTGTTTTTGTCATTCCCTCCTTGGAGGTTTTGTACATTTTTAATATCAGTGACACCATCGTGTGTGAGACCTTTGTTTTTGGACCAAAATTTGGGTTTTCTATTGTTGTTTGTGTCATTGTTTGAGGATGATGAGCTATAATGTTTAATGGTACCTTTGTCTAAAATTCCATTTTCAATGTTCTTGCCTCTCTTGAACAATGTAGAAAAGTCTTCAAGACTAGCCATCTTCATGTGGAAAGACATTTCTAGTATCAAATTTTTGATAAATATATACACAAGGTGGGAATCCTCAATTTTATATGGCATCTAGTTAGCAAGGTGCCTCCACAGTTGTAGAAAGTTGGCAAATGTTTCACCATTTTGTTGTTTTGTGTTGCACAAATCACTTAAGGAGGCATGATGTTCAATGTTGTAAGAGTATTGTGCTACAAACTTCCCCATTAAATCATTGAAGGAAGTAATGGAACCCTTGGGTAAGTTCATTAGCCACTCTAGTGCAAGGCCTCCAAGACTCCATGTGAAGAGCGTCTTAAGATAATCCTCACTATAGGCTACTTCTTGACACAAAACGAAGAATTCCTTGAGATGTGTGATAGGACATGTTTCTCCTGTGTATTTGTCAAATTTAGGAATCTCAAAGTTTGGTGGGAATGGGATCATGTTAATAGATTTTTCAAATGGAAAGGGGAAAATTTTCTCAAAAGATAAATCCTTCACCCCTTTGTTGCTCATGATATGGACCAAATTTCAAAGTTCATGCAACTACTGGGCTAGATCTTGCTTTAATTGCATTTGTGACTATTGGGAATTGAAAAACCCACCTCCAAAGTTATAAGGAGTCTCAAACGTATTGTGAGGTGGTGGAAGTACTCCACTTTGGCCAATGTATTGATGTGCAATCACTGGAATTGGCATAGATGTTTCACCATACTTGTTAGCATTTTCAAATAAGAGGAATACATTAGTTGTGTTGGAATTGCCATCTATTGAGTAGACACTTGCCCAATGTTTAAGCATACTATAGTTGGACCTGTCAAGGTGGACTACAGAATATTAGCATGCATAGTAGTTTTGAGCATAGCACTAATGATTTGTTCAATATGTTTCGCACTTAATTGGAATGCTAGTTGTGTGGAGACACTTGATGTAGGTATGGCACTAGTTGTCACTGTGGGTTCTTTTCCTTTGTTAGATGCTTGGGTTGTGTTTGGCAATGCAGGAGCACCACCTTTCGTAATCTATCTAAACAAGGTGCTCTCATCAAAACTTGTGGGAACATTAACACCATCTTTAACCAAGTTTAGGAAGATCTTAGTCTTGTTTGCCCTAATATATTTTTCCATCATTTCCAAATTGTATGGATCCACAAGGAATGTTCAGACATCACTAGGGATATTGTTGTTGTCAATAGGCTCTTCCTCTTGGTATACTTCTTTATCATCTTGTGGATTACTTCCCAAAGTGGTATTATAGAAAGGATCTTCTGGTTCTTGTGTGGATGTTAAGCTAGGCATGCCAAAGTTCAAACTAGAGGGAAATGTGCCCCCTAATGAGGTTGGTCGTGGAGGAAAAGGATTCTCCATCTCTTTTTTCCTTAATTATTCTAACAAATGAGACATGGGATTAAATGTGAATATGATGAATCATGTATGTACCATACAATAGTGACCAAACCAATGGGTGGAAGACAATGGAAGAAAGAGAGAAATGTGAAGGAGACCTATTGAACCTTATGTGATAAAAGGGGCCAACAACCTAAATGTAAGCAAAAAACCTTGATTTAGCAAATGAAGTGTGATTATAGGCTAAAATTATCTTTCTCCTACCAAAGATGGTCAAGTGATCTTTAGGCAAGATAGGACACCATATTGACTACCCACTATTTGGAGATAGAGTTGTGATCCCAAATGAGTGATAGATGTTTTCTTAGGGATAAAGGTCTAGTGTTGTGATCTTGGAAGGTATTCTTATGCCAAATTTTTTTAGGTTCAAATGATCAAGCTCTCTAGAGGAAATTTTGCAAATGGAAGACTAGAAATTTGGGAAATGGGGTTGATGTGGAAAATGAAGGTGTGGTGGTCACTTATGCGATTAGCTCAATCCTCACTTACTAGGAACAAAAATCTTGGGTTCACTTTAGGAAGGCAGACCAATTTTGAAGTTTAGTATTGTACTCAATTCTATCATAACGATCTTGTTTAGCCTCTTCCTTCTGGATGTCTTTGATACTATATCAAAATTGTTTATCACCATGTGCTAGGTTTTTCCTTTCCTTGTAGGAAAATGGTTTGGATAACTTCACCTTCTTAGGTTTGACTTTGTTGGTCATGGCAAGAACAAAACAAAACCCAGTTTCAAGCACGAGAACTTTGCAAAAAATTGTAAGTAAAAGAATCAACCCATTTCAAATGCTAGACCAAATATAGAAACTCGTGAAAATAACTGAGTCAAGAGGACCCACTTGCCACTGTTTCACTCACTGAAAGTTTAGCTCACAATTTCACTTGTTTTTGGAACTTGTTTGATGTTTGGTTTTGGTTTTGGATGTTTAAACAATCAAGCACGTAGAACACATCAACAATCCTAATAAGGCTACCACTAGGATGTACAAGGATTATCTAGAGGGCATCCTTGATATACACAAGGTACATGAGACCCAAATCTATAGATGATAGAAAATAATGCCACATAGCCAGGGGGAGATGATGACCCAGATCTCTACCTTCACTTCCCAAAGGTATAAAGTTCTTTGGGGCTTAGCCAAGAGTGACAAGATTTTACTTCCAAGAGAGGTGTCTTTTGATTCAACTCCTAACTCTTATACTCTTCTAGAACACTAGAGTTGAGGTCATCCCAAGGGGTGACAAAATCTCCAAGAAGGCCTCCTAAAAAAAAAAATAAGACCACTTATTTCTTGTGCACTCAAGATCAACCAAAGGTGCGAGAGGAGAGAATACATAAGTGGCCTTGGGGTTAAAAGACACTAGTTCTTTCCCAATGAAGCTTTAAGTTTTGTAATATACTCTTGAAGAAACTTGTTTTTAAGCATACATTTTTCTTTCCAACTCGACAATGTCGTCAACATAAATAAAAAGTGTGGATTCGTCAACAAAAAAAATAAATCTCTCGTAAACATAAGCAAATTGCTAAAAATGAAACCAATTCCTTTAAGTCATTCAAGATTGAGTGAGTTCATTTTAAGCACCAAATCCAAATGTTTCATAGCAAGCTTCATTAACCTTAGGCATTCAAGAGGGTGTTTTCTATCCGAAACATTCATTTCAATGAAAGCATATCAATTTTCTTAAGGCATTCAAGATTGAGTTTGACTATCCTAACCATGCGTTCCAATGAAAAGTTTATTCATTCCTTAATGGCATTCAAGAGTGTTTTTGAATTTTAGATATTAACTTGCAACATACATTCAAAGACAAGTGCTTATTGCATACAAGTTCATTAACCCTTTCATCCTACAAGTGGTAAAAATCACTACAAATTTCCCAAGTGATAAAAATCACTATAAGTTTTTAGATTTTTCAAAGTCTATTCCCTGTAATGCAAACTTGTTAGAAATCCCTGCAAAACAACCAATCAACGAATAATGTGTTTAAAATTTAATAAATCTACCAAAAATTGTAGATGATAGATAATAGGTGTAGATGATAGAATAGTGCAAACACTGAAACTTGCTGATGATAGACTTCATAGACGCTACAATTCGTAGACGATAGAAAGCACAAATGTTGAAATGCACAGACGACAGATGTATGGTTTGCAGTCTAGTGGTAATTTTTTCAGACGCAGATGACAGGTTAGGTTTGCAGATGCTAAAACTAGCAGACGACAAAGGTACCTAGCACACAATGCAAACGACAGAACTATAGATCGCAGATGACAGCTCTTAATCACAGATGATAGTTCTTAATCACAAATGACAGTTCTCAATAACAAATGACAATTTGGTTTTACAACAAGTTTTAAATCCGCCCACAATGTAGATGAAAAAAACCTACAACGCAGATGCTAAAACTCATGTTTAATGCTAAATAGGTGGGTTTAAAACAATTAGGGTGGAGATGCCAATCTATGTAGACATTAATCTACATAGACAACAGACCGCAAATGACACTGTGTTTAGCACAGACGATAATGCGTGGGTTTTTGATTGCGAGTTACAATTTTTTGACAATTTTTTTAAGAGAAAATAGGAACATGGGTCCCACCAGACATGCCAAAATATATGCAGTAAAACCTAACTTGTTGGGAGCAAGAGTAAACAAACACACATTAGTTGCATGGTTATATCAAATATTTAAAATAAAATAAAACATAACTAATACTATGCTTGAGTTTTGCAACTCAGTGCAACCAAAAAGATAAGTCCTCATGCAACCTTAAAGTAGCTCAACAAAGGCACCCATGAGAGGCCCTGTTGGTGTGCTTTAGATTGGAAGAATGTGGTGTGCTCTCTCAAAACACAACTATCAAATCCCTTGATAAAAATACAACATGAAATGATATGATCCTAAAACTAAATGAATGGAGAAACCTTCAAGAAATGGCTATGAGTGAGCCAATCCTCAAATGATTCTAGGATGTGAGATGGAAAATGCAAAGAACTAAACTAACAATTGTAATTCAACATGAAATGCAAGCATAAGTGCAAGAAATCTAACATCTACCAAAAGTTAATAACAAATATGAAAATCACAACTAAAAGCTCTAATAACAAACTAACATGATAACAATGCAAATGGGGGAGATGGGTAATGCTTGAGACAAGGGCTCTATTTATAGGCTTGAGAGAGGCCTTGGTGAGGTGGCATCTATGTGGCATCTACATAGGTGCCACAAGGGAGATATGAAGACAAGTCATGCAAATGGTCAACATTCAAAGTTTTCTCACACATGTGTGAGAAAACTTGAAGGAAGGAGTGGAGGACAAAGGTGTAAGAGGTGTGAGAAGTGTGAGCGGTGTGGGAAGTGTGAGGGTTTCTCACACATGTGTGAGCACACACTTAGGATTAAAAGGGGGTTTAGCAAGGTGTTTTGGGAAAAATGAGTGGGATTAAGTAGTGGGTAGGCTTGGAAGGATGAAAGTGATGGGTATAGACTAGGTTTTAGGGTAGGTTTAAGATTAAATTAAATAGGATTTAATTTAATCATATCTTAATGGAATGAAGGGAATTAAATAAATAAGATTTATTTAAAAGGGGATTTATGGAGGATTGTGCATTAAATAAATTTAATTAAATAACTAGAAGAATATGACAAATATAACTAATAATTAATTAATTAATTACAATGTCAAGGAAAATATTAAATGAATTAATATAGTGTTTAGGACAATTTTAAGTGTCTACACATACTTTTGGTATAGTTCGCACATGACATATATAGCCCTTACATAAGTTTGCATAGTTAACATGTACATTTACAAGTACACACTCTTTTTCGCATTTTTACAATCTTTCCTTTATACCTTTACATTTTACAAAACTTGTCTAGTCTACCTTTAAGCTTCCACATGCTTGGCTAAATAAAAAATTTAGTTCTTGCTAACTTAGGATTAACATATAGGATGTCATCTCTAATCAATTATATAGTGTATGCCCCTAGTTTACATTTTGTTATTAGCATCGAACTCTTTCAGGCCAGTTTTATGCTTGATTATTAGTAGTATTATTTTCAGATTATCAGATATTGTTTTATATTTAGTTGATTTTATGATGATTATTATAGTAATTTCAATTATTGATGATGATTAGTTACATGGATTATCATATGTGTTTTCTTATGGATACTTACCCCATACTGCATGTGTATGGTGTGCATGTATGTGTTCTTTATGTATGACATTTCTAACATGGTTAAGGAAGGGAGTCGTAGTCACCTGCTAGTCGGGATCTACACGATGCACCACTTCCTACCATTGCATGTTTATCTTAGTATATAGGTGTTTGTATATGTGTGGATTTTATGTAGATTGCATGTACCGAGTATCAACTTCCTTGAATTGTCAAGATGAGCATAACCTATCGCATTATCTAAATGGTAAGAGAGGGAAATAAATTCTTAAGTCCAAATCCTAGACTTTTAACCCATTTTTCCTGAGTTGATTACCTTCTGAATGCATCAAATGATGTAAATTCATGATAATAAACCTTTAGTTTGATCTTGTATGTGTTTTTCTATGATGGGTTTTCGTATTTTCTTTTATAAGCCTTTGGTGATTTTTCTATTAATTAAGTCAAATTAAATCATTAAATTAATGATTTAATTTAATGAAAATTTACTATGGTAATTTTAATATTTATTATATTTAATTAATTAAGAAATTAATTAAATAAAAAGAATTAAATTTAAAGATAAAAGTTATAAGTTTAATTTTATAACATGACAATATCTATTTAATTTAATAATAATATATTTAGAGTTCATTTTAAAATAAATGCTAAATACTATTATTATTTAAGTTAATAAAAAATTTCATCAATTAATGTCTCAAAAATAAATTAAAAAGTGAAAAGATATTAATTTATTAAAAGTTTTAAGATTGCATAAAGTGTACATGAGATTAAAATTTAATAAATTAATTAAAAAGAGAAGTCAAGTGAAATTAAATAAAGATATTTTATATTTGAATAAACATGCATGAAAATGATAAAAGAAAGATAATGAAGAGTTAATGACTAGTAAACAAGGAGTCCTCTAGGGTGATCACACAATTAGTGCCCCAAATTTAGGAGAGAACTCCTTATCAACACTTGAGGGTTCATTTTCAAAGGACTGAAGTTTTGGGAAGGAACCACAAATTTTGGAAGGAGGATTTTCAAAAGAGAGAAGGTTTTGAGAGGAGAAATTTATCTTACAAATCTTTTTGGGTGTTGCGTTGTTAGCATCAGAATCCAGGTAGATTCTTGTGATTAATTCGCAAAGTTATTTATGCTATTTCCTTTCTTGTCTTTTTCGTGTCCGTGAAATGGTTATCTGAATAATTCTTTGTGACGAGTGTTTCAATATGGTGAAATTCTAGTATGCATGTTAAATCTTCTATATATGGGAAGATTAAAATATCAATATAATCCTCCTTCAATAGATTTAAAAGTGAAAATTAATTAGGGAAGGATTTTGTATTGAAATTACAAAATTAAATAAAGAATTTGACCGGTTGGTCGTATTTCCCCTATTAGATTAAGACTTGAACTTTTTATTTAAAAAATAATATATATTAAATGAATATGGGAGGTTTATTTTGAAATAATAAAATTTTTATAATTTAATTTTTATTTTAAATAATTTATTGAGGGAGGGGGTTCTACCCCACCTCCCCCTTTCCTTTTATTAAAGCGGCTCTACCAGTGATGCAAGCACTGCGGTAGCCGCAGAGAGGCTATGGCCAAGGTCGATGGGCCTTTAAAACAATACGCCTTTTTATTATTATAATGTTTCTTTTAATATACATTTTATACTATAATTTAATTTAATTTTTTTTTAAATTATTTATTAAAAATTAATAATATTTAATTTTAAATTATTATTTATTTAATAAATTTAATTAATAAAGTTGTTAATATTTGTTACTTTTAATAAATAGTTAATGAAGGATTAAGATGATATTGTATACATTTATTAATTAATTTAATAAAAAATAATTTAATTAAGTTTAATTAATAAATGGAAGTTGTTCATTAAATTTTTAAAAATTTATTTAAATATTATTAATAAATCTAATTTTAATGAAATTATTAATTATTTTATTTAAAATCAATGGGGATTATTTTTAATATTTTTAATAAATAATTACCCTTAAGTCATTTGGATCAATGGACTTAAAAATTGAATTAGGGTAATTGTATAATTATTTAAGTATAAGAACGAGTTTATTTGTAAGGGTAAACTATGAATTTTATCTGCTTAAAACATATGTTAAACTGGAAACTAAAACCTTACTTTTAACTCAACCATGTGTTTTCAAAATCAAACCAAACTATGAAACCTACACTTTGTTTATTGTATGTTGTCTATGTTTTGGGTTTGGGTTGACTACAGTGTTGACCAATTTTAGGATGTCTACCAGAGGCTTGGGAGTTTTGTGATTGTGTTATTATGTTGATTTGATCTTTGATCTTTTAAACTCAACCATGGTAATGTGTTGGTATGCTCTATGATGAGTTTGACTATATTGTTGGTTATTATTTTTATTGTCATTATGGGATGGTGAGATGAATGCTATGATATATTTGACTTAACCTTTTTGAGTCTTTGATTAGTTGTATTTGGATTGTGTTCTAGTCGCTTTTATAGGACTGAGGTGTTTGTATGATTTGTTCTTGGTAATGTCGTGCTATGACATATTTGACTTAACCATTTTGAGTCTTCGATCAATATTTTTTTTAGGGATGCTTTCCAATTGCTATTGGAGAACTGATGTGTTATTGTGAATTGTCTTTTGATGCGTTCCAATCACTTGTATAGGGCTAAGGTGAAATTTTTGATTCTTTGATTTATACTTTTATGAGCCTAGGGTAGGTAATATGTATGTTAAGTCAAGAAGTGGCTTGCAATGGAGGTCGAGGCCCAAAGTGGCTGCTAGGGTAACCCATTATAATTAGTTTAATAAGTGATAACATTTCATTAAATGGGTTAAAATGAATTAATAAGATATTGTTACCATAGAAAATCACTAAGGGGCCATATGATTAAAAGACTAGCCAGGTAATGTTAGAATTGACTCATTAGCATGCCTTGTTAGTACAAAAGGATACTAGTGCCACATAGAATCACTAGGGGGTCATAGGATTAAAAGACTAGCCGGGTAACCCTAGATTTGGTTCATTCAATGACACTTGCCCACTATTAGTATAGATTTTCTTCATGTCTTTGTGTGCCTCTAGGTCTAGATGTCAATTTATCTTGGAACCTTTGAGTTAGATTACTTTTAGGGTTTCCTGGACTTAGATATTACTTTTGATATTTGGATTGATATCTTGTTTGGGACTTAAGACTATCTCCTTAGTGCAGTGGGAGTGGGCTTTTTTGGGTTACCACATGGTTGGGTGGTAGTGTTTTTTTTACTCTTACCTTGAGATCCATCTATTGATACCGTGGCTGGACATTCCTTGTCTACATTTCCTTTCTTTCTATCTCTGTCTATTACGATGGATGGTTGTATCTTTATGATGGATAGTTATATCTTTATGATGGATGGTTTTGTTTATTGTATTGTACTTGTAGCATGGATCCAAAAAGGATGATGTAATATATTTTTATAAATGTATATTCTTCTAGCCTTTCATATCCTATGACATGTACAGTAGATGATTGAGCATTTCGAATTTTATTGCCAAGTGGCATTCAGAACAAATGTATATTATTTAAATGGACTTTGGACTTTTAATTATTCTTTCATGTGGATGTGGTAATTGTTAGACTTAAAATTAATTAAGTTTAAATGTGACTCAACATCTTGGGATCCTTAAGGAATGTAATCTGTGATGTTTTCTTATTTATAATTGTATGTTATTGCTTCCGGTACTTTGTGTTTGACTTGTATGTTATTCTTTCTTTAAAAAAAATGTTTGGAAAACTTAGTAAAACTTTAGGTTAATTCTTTTGGATCCCTTGGTGGGGCATTACAAGTTAAATAATAATTTCGTAAAAAAAAAAAATTTCTTTAACCCATAATTACCCAATTACTGATATACTTTTTTTGCTTTGTACATTGCCTTTACTAATGTTTATTGCATAACTCCTTTCATACTATTTGTATAGACTTGCACACTTAGTAATGTCATCCTGACATATTGCACTATATGTCCTTAACCGTGCACGTGCCAATTATTACTATGTCTATACACATCAAAACTATTTTTTTGTACTAGATAATTATCTAATACTTAGACAATTTTCTACATCTAATTGGATAAACTTTATCTATACAGAGTGCCTTCTTCACATAAGATATATGTTTCCATAAATGACAACCCAATCACTATACCAGCTTACACTAATTAGCCATATTTCCAAAAATATGAAGTTAAATCATCCCTCTACAGAACCATATGCATTTGACTTAGAACTAGATCCATACCAATCCACACACAAAGCAAAAACAATGAATTTGGCAAGAAAACTATGTATCTCAATTGCATTCAAACTTCAAAAATTGCAACCACAATCCCAATTTGACCACCATGAGTATATATGGTCATATTCTAACCCACACAACTTCTCATAACCAAAATTTGAACCAAATTTGGTCGTTGGGGATAATTTGCCTACTTTATGCAAAAGTTTTTAATGTTGTTAGGCAACATTTTAACAACTTTTACACCTTTTGCAATCTAAATCCAACCCATTCAAGGACACCTCCAAGTGATCCCAAAATACTCAAAACCACACAAAAACACTATCCTACCTTTCTTTAGGCTCCTACCAACTCATTGACCAAGTTTAACCAAGTGTTTTATAGATTCCTATCAAGGTTAGATGGTCTTGCAAAGTGTCCAAATTTCTATCAAAATGACTTTCTAAATGATGCTTAGGATCTCTATTACATTTATTCCAACTCATGAGCCTTCTAGCTTTTATGATGCACATAGGTGCCCCTACATCGCATTCCCCAAGTAGAAGAAATTTTAAGCTCCTGTTGAGATTAGGCCTTCTAAATTGGTTTTATGCTTCTAATTATCTTTCTCATCCATCCATACTATTCTAACTCTAGTAATCCCTTCCAATTGACTAGATACTACTTGTAAACATTTAAAAAGGTCTTCTTCACAACTTTGGTGTTCAATATGCATTCATGTTGCATAGGTCGATTTGGTGGAAGGTCCTTGAGCCACTCCATATCTTCCTCTACTAGTAGACTATTTCAATAGCTACAAAAACATTACCTTCATAGGGTATAAGATCCATAGGATTAAAAATGATGAGACATCTATTTCAAGGGGTAATTCAATCTCATAGTATTACAAGCAAATTTGTTAACAATTACATTTGGTCCTATCTTTTTCATTATAAGTCTCATGAATTTCCCTTTAGGTAACCTTTCCTTCTTCAGATGTGTGCAAACGAGATCTCCTACTTGGTATTGTACATCTCTCCTTTTCATATTTGTTTGTTCCTCATACTTAAGGGAATTTTTTTGAAGTGTGTTCTTCACTTGATCATGAATATCCTTGTTTGCTTCTACAAAACTTTCTCCTTATACATTAATCCTTCCCTCATTAGATAACTCCCCAAGCTCCATTACTTTTCTAGGATCCATTCCATACACTATTTTTAAAGTTCTCTCCCTAGTACTCCTATCAACTAAATCATTATAGGTGATATTTGCTTGAGGAAGGATTGTACCCCATACTTGGCCATGTTGCTTAGTCAAACACCTCATATTGATAATTCACATTACTTGGACAAATTATTTTAGAATATTGATCATATAATTTGGCATATCATTAGATCTTCACAATCTATAAACTTTGGAAACAATACAATCATCTCTAATATATCATAAACATGCAAAGTTGGGTTGAATCCAAAGAAGTGTGTATCTTCAAGGTTAGATCAGTAAAGTTTCTAGGTTTATTGTATCATATTGTGGAATAGAGTTAGATGTTTAAAAGGTCAAAAAAATCATTAAGAAGCCTTGTAGTTAAATATTATTCAATTAATAAACCTCCAAAGGAGACTACTATGTAATAAAATTCATAGCATAATTGTAGACAATTACAATCCTATTCAATATCTACTTCTTTAGGATGTATCTTTTAGATGGGTAGAACAAGGTTGAGAAGTATTTAAGGCTCTAGAGCTCTATCTTCTATTAGAACCTATCTTAATGCCACCATAAGAATTCAAGACTCTAATACTTAATATCATATCAAATACAACTTCTTCAGGTGTCCTTTTAGCACAACATGATTTTGAAGGTAGATGGAAAGCTATCTATTACATCAACAAAACTCTTTTTGGATATGAATTAAATTATTCTGCTATTGGAATATATTTCTTAGCAGAATTATTTTCTTCTAAAAAAACTTAGACAATATATTCTTGCTCACAAGACAGTACTCATAACTAAATTTTACCCACTCAAATGTCTCCTAAGAAAATAAGCATTGGTAGGAAGGTTAGCTAAATGAGTTATGGTCTTAGTTGAATTTGATATAGAGCATGTTAACAAGTGAGCTACAGAAGGGCAAGTAAAAGAAAGATCAATTGGTCAATGTTCCTATATGTGTAACTCATCCCATCTTGTTACATTTTGGGGTATTCTTAATTGATACAGTTACACCATGACACTTATATTTTGATGGATCCTACATGTAAAACAAACTCTGGGATATACTATAATTTATCATACCTCAATATGGATCCTATAAGCCTCCTGATATGCTATCATTTTCAACACCTTATATAGAAATATTCTAGATGAAATCCTCCTTAGATGTCTTGGTTTTGAAAAAAAACAAATAATGCTAAGTTAGGTACACAAGGATAAGTATGGGGATAATTCTAGTTTGCCTACTCTATAAAAGATGATCCTAAGGATTGGGAATTAATAGAAAAAGATGACTAAATATCTAGTCCACAGAGTTCTCATACATACACCAATACAATATTTACAACCAATCACATATCCATGGTCATTTTCATAGTGGGGACTTGACCTCATTATCCATGCTCCTAAATACATTATTACTTCTACTAGGTATTTTAAAAAGTGGATAGAATCTATTCCTATGGCCTATATTAACAATAAAAAAAATCCAAGTTCATTCTAAATTACCTAATTTTTTATATGAAGTTTCACTTTTAATAGTCATAGATAGTGGTACATCATTCAAGAGTCAGGATGTATGTCACCATTGGGCCACATTTCTAATCAAAAACTACTTTTCCTCTAAATACCATGAACAAGAGTAAAGGTCAAAATTAGGCATCAAATAAAACCTTAGTCAGAATCCTAATGAAGATTATCAATGATATTAGTTGTGACTAGCACCTCCAACTCAATCTTGTCGTATGGTCCTACCATAGTAACACAAATACTCCCATTAGAGACATACCATATTCTTTGATCCATGGATCAAAATCTATTTTACAAATAGAGGTTGAGTTACCTTTGTTAGATATCTCATTGATGAGAAAAGTCATAATTATAGGTAATCATTTGCAAGCCTATCAAAATAATCTCTAAATAAGATACAAAAAGAAGGTATTGGAAACTACAATTGGAATAATTGTTATGTTGTCATTGATGTCAAACCTTGTTGGTAAGATAGTTTCTATTTGAGTAGAGTGTCATATCAAGATGGTTGATGAAGAGGATTTGAGAAGAAGAGATAACAAGAAGACCCAGTGGAAAGGTTGAGTTATGTGGAATTAAAATGGGCACTTAATCAGTTAGAAGTTGACAAGATAATGTGTTGTTTAATCATAACATTAAGTGGAGAAGATAGTTGTGTTGAAGCCTAGAAGAGATGATCAATGAAGAACAATTATTTAGACATAATCAAGCTTCAAAGTAGAAGATTAAGGAACTTATAGTTGAAGATGAGTTGTGCTAGTATTGATCGAGTTAATAGTAGAAGCCAAGAAAATTTAGTGTTGACCAAGCGCCAATAAAGATAGAGTAATAGAAAAGTTGGACGAAGCGCCAATAAAAAGACCAAGAAAAGAGAGTGTAAGTCGAGAAAGACATTTGAGTGATTATTGAGTTATCTAGTGATGACTGAGCTTGAGGAACACAATATTAGTCGAGTGACAACATTTTATAGTCTATGAAGGAATCTCAATTCCTAGCTGATAGTTGAATTCTTGGAATATGTAAAGTGTGTTGAAGATAAGGATTGATGAGCTAGAACATTTAATGCAACATAAACTATGTTTAAGCATTTCTATGCTTGGTCTCAAAGCAAAGTTTCAAGAAGAGGAAGTAGAAAACGAAAAGATGGAAGGATTCAATGAATTTGACCTAACCCTAAGATCAAAGGTGGTGTTTAAGAGGCAAGAGATCAAGCTACCTATTTAAGGAGGCATACGGGCTATAATCTAACAAGGTTGGTAGAGGTGAGTAGATTTGAAAAGGTTGGACTAGTTGTTGATTCTGTTGATTGACAAACTTGACTAGAAAGGTCGAATAGTGAAGTGTTGAGGTGAAGAGTGATTTCTTGAAGGGTTGCCAAGTGAATCAATGATGGAGATGATAATGTGATGCAGAAACATTTTGGGTGTAAGAGCAATCTTGCATCACCCAAAAATATTTTATTTTCAGTCTTTTCTATTTTAATAAGGACTAGTAGATAGGGTGGTTACTATTTATGGAAACTTATTACTTTTAGTAAATTTTTCATATGAGCTCTGAATGTTCTCATTTTCTACATGAAGGTTCATCTTAGAGTTATAAGCCTACCATAAAAATCCCATTGCTCCATCTTATTTATTAGAGAAGTTATTGCAGATTTTCAGTGGAAATATTTGTAGAAAAATCTTCAGGATCACCATTGGAGGTATTAGAGTGCCTAGATGAGGTCCGAGAAATCAATGGAAGGGCGCTTGCACCTTTTTGAGCCTATAGATCAAGAGCTAGCATTTTCAAAAAGTGGTTATAATAGCCAATCGGAGAAATGGTTCATGAGTTATGGTCTTTCAAATTTGGGCTACCCGAAATATCTAAAATAATTGTCAAAGATGTATTTGGCCAACTCTATATGTACTGTTAGTGTCAATTGGCCCTAAGTATTAACTTTCAATGTCTAGAACCTTCCCGGGCGGCATAAAATTGCCTATTTAAGAAAGACCCAAACATTGTCTAGGACAACTCTAGGTGATAGTTCACATCTTAGTCTTACAGTTTATTGTAATGAAGGTACCCATTTGGGTTAGCATTTTGTACTTGTGAATTTTGTAATTCCACATTTGCGGTGCAAATGAGAAGTCCATATTTTGTTCTCACATTTTCTATTGTTTCTTTGTTTATGTTATGAATTTATGATTTTAAGGGGAGCACCCTTCATCATAATGGAGGGTAGTCAATGAGTTAGTTGTTGGACCAAATTTGTGATCTGCATTTTCAAAGTGAGTTGTATTTATTTAGATCAACCTGTTATTACTTTCTAACCATTGTACCAATTGAAATCCTTTAATCAAGGTTTACCTAACTGTCATTTGTAAATCCTTTAACCAAGGTGACATTCTAATGGAATGTTCTTAAGTCATCTAACAAGGCCACTGCTAATAGGGTGATTAAATAAGAATTGGTCACATGTTGCTGGTGGTTTTTCCCAAATTGGGTTTTCACATTTAATCACGATGTCACACTTGGTTGGATTCTATTTGAGATGTTTTACATTCTACAAGTTTTGTTATTATTGGGACAATGGACTACAAGTTTATGTTACTGGTATATTTCTATAGAGACTGAGCTACTTAATGAATATATCTAAGTTGTTTGATGATTGATGAATAGATCTAAGTTGTTTGATGAGTAGAAAAGTTTAATTGGTACATCTAGAATTGAGGATAATTAATTCAACCCCCTCTCAGTTATTCTAAATCATTCTAACAATTGGTATCAAAGCTATTGGATCTTCTAGAGATAAGTTTGAAGGGACTTAAACCTAAAGATCAAGCTATACAAAAAGGGGATACCCAAGTTGAACAAGGAGAACTTCCCTGTAAGTAAAAGTCTGATGAAGCTGCACATGTATGGAATTGGAGATTCAATAGTATTCTATTTGAAAAATGAGTATGTAGTTGTACCTACACCTTTGATAGCCTAACAAATAAAGGAGAACGAAGAGCGTAATCAAGAAATATTGGAGATTGCATCTTCCCTAAGCTATTTAGATTGTAATGATATTAAGGACTGCAATTCTACAAAGAAGATTCAGAAAAAGTTGGCAAAGATCCATGGAGGAGATTAAAATGTACTAAGAACCAAATTAGAAAGCTTGAAAGGCAAGTTTGATGACATGAGAATGGTAGAAGGTGGGAACATTTCCCAATATGTTGAGACAATCAAAGAAGTTGTGAATTCTATCAAAGGAATTGATAGAAAGATAAGTGATGAAACTGTGATCAACAATGTATTGAGAACTTTACTTCCTATTTATGCTATTAGAGTTTTTGTAATACAACAACTAAGATGTACTCCTAGTAATGACCTAACCTTGGATAGTCTTGTTGGTAGAATTACTACTTTTGAATTGTCAAATTTTGATAATCTTAATGCCCCTTCTATTGAATCTTCTTTCAAGTCACAATTGGTTTGCATAAGTCTAAGAAGAAGAAAGGAAAGTATGAAGTTAGTGAGAGTGATCCTTCTAATGATGACCTTGAGGATCTTGAAGAATTAATGGTTAGGACTACCAAGAGGAAAGGAAAATACAAAGGCAAACTCCTTGTAATCTATTTTTCATGCAATAAAGTAGGTCATATTTCTAAAAGATGTCCTCATATGGATGACAAGGATGAAATGAAAGATAAAAAATTCAAAGGAAGAAGAGATGGAAAAGAAAAGAAAGGATACAAAGACTAGAAAGGAAAAGGTAAGAATTCTTTTTACATTGTTGAAGAAGAGAGTGATAGTGATTATGATGGTAATGATGAAGAAGTAGTTTATGTTTCTATGAAAGATTATTTTGATGAAGATGATAAAATTGAACTTATTTCATATGTGAGTAAAGGTGATAGATGGAAACTTGATAATGGTTGCTCACATTACATGATTGGTGATAAAAGTAAGTTTGAAAACCTAAAACATTATAAAGGATGTAGTGTTAAGTTTAGTAATGATGTACCATGTATTGTGAAAGGTAAAGGATCAATAAAATTGACTGATAAAATCATATGTGATAATGTTTATTGGGTTGAAGGACTTAACTAAAAAAAAATTGAGTGTGGCACAATTGAGCAGTTTAGGCTACAAAGTTGAATTTTAGCACAAGAAGACTAAGATCTACGATAGTTCAAGAGAATTGATTGAAAGTGGAGACCGAACTAGAGGTAACTTGTTCTATCTAGACCTATCTAATGAGACATGCTTGTTTGCACAATGTGATGATATATGGTTATGGCATAAGAAGCTATGTCATATAAACTTTAATAATTTGGCAAGCATTAGTAAGATGAAGAAATTAAGAGTGTTACCAAAATTGAAGAAACATGATAATGTGATGTGTAAACAATGTTAGTTAGGAAAAATGGAAAAGTCTATTTTCAAGAGAAAGACCTATACTTTTGATGTTATTTTAGAGTTTGTTCATACTGACCTTTATGGACTTATTAGTGTGCAAAGCTACTATGATGACAAATATTTTATTTGATTTTTTGATGACTACTCTAGAATTATGATTGTTATGTTTCTTAAAGAGATTTTTGATGCATTTCAAATGTTTAAGTGGTATTTGGCTAGAGTTTAAAAGGAAACGGGTAAGAGATTGAAGTGTCTGAGATCTGATAGAGGTGTTGAATTCATATATGGGGAACTCAATACATTATACAATGATAGATGAATCAAAAGATAAATGTCTGCACCTAGGACCCCTCCACAAAATAGTATAGCTGAAAAGAGAAATAAATCAATCATGGACTATGCTAGAACATTGATGATGGAGAAGAATGTTGCACCTAAATACTCAAGAGAAGCTATAAGTACAACTATTTATACCTTGAACATAGTATGAGTCAAGAAAGGTACACACCTTACACCTTTTGAGTTATGGAATGGATATGCAACTAATGTGAAATACTTCAAATTTTTAGGAAGCAAATGCTACATATTGAAAGATAATAGAAATGGAAAACTTGATGGAAAAAGTGATGAAGGTATATTCTCAGGATATTCCACCAAGAGAAAAGCATATAAGTGTTTGAATACTAACACTAAAAAAGTTGTGGAAAGTGTAAATGTGCAAGTTGATGAAGATGTAAAAAAGAAAAAAGTTGAATATAAAAATGAACCTAAAGATTATAGAAGCTTTATATACATTGAGCCCAACACCTTACCTGAACTTCAGAAGAAAAATGCCTAACAACAACAACTAGTATATGATGAGTTACAATAACAACATGCTGAGCATCGAGTAGTTGGTCCTAAGCATTAGGAAATGCATGTTAAGTGTTAGGATGAGCATGCTGAGCAACAAAAATTGAATGTTGAACAATCAGAATAACAAGAAGAGATACATGAAGTGCTACCTAAAGTAAATCTGCAAGATGAAGCTGAAGAAGAAGAAAGAAGAAAAGAGCCTACATCAACAAAATATGTAAGAAGACCTCATGCACCCAATCAAATCATTGATAAAAATACATTGGAGTTATAAAAAGAAAAATAATGAGAAGTGACACATGTTTGTTGAAGTTGATGAAAGATCAACCCCACAACTCTCAAGAATAACCTACATGCAAACACATGTCACAAAAAGAGAGAAGCAAAAGCTATGGATGCTAGAATTCTCAAATTCATAAATGAGACAATCTTGATGAGAAAAAAAAGAGATTGCTATAATCAAAAGTGAATGAATAAATTACAAAGAGATCAATCCTTAGAAAAGGAGATCAAAACCCTAACAGGGTAAAACCTAGGTTGCATGATAATAATTAACAAAATAATTAATTATTAAATGCCTAAATTTTAGCTTAAGTAAACTAGAGATAATAAGTGAATAATTAAATCAATATGATTTAATTAATAAGAAAATACTTTATTACTCTAACATCCCCCTTAAGATAAACTTAGGAAGTAGCTAAAAACCTAGAAACTACTACTAAAAGGAAATTTGGGTCCCAACAACAAGGCCTGATGAGGTACCTAAGCACAACCAAATCTCTGAAAAGAGGAGAAATAGAGAAAACCACATGGGAAAAACTCCACTCCAAAAAGAGATGAGAATAAAGATGAAAGCACTAGTGAAGGATTAAAGAAGCCTCCAAACTAGGGAAAGTCCCAAAAGATAGGAACAAAAGATGATCATGAAGAACACCTCTGAAGCATGAAGCTACAAACACTGCCAAATTGTTGATCTGAAGAACATCCACTCTATAGAACATGATCAGGTAAAGAAGACTAAGCTCGAAGAGTTGATCAATCAAAGATGGAAGATATCTTCATAACCTCCAAAAATAGGAATGAAATAATGTTTATATGGTAAATGATCCATCTCACTGAAATGCATAGGTATCCAGTCACTACAATCACCTAGTAAATAGGATCAAATATTGAATACATAGCTCACTCCATCAAACCAAGAAAGAAATAGAACCAACATAACCCCCCTCTAATGTTGAGAGGTGAGATATGGAAATTGAAATTGAATGCAATATCTCCTATAGAAAGAACTAGGAACATCGAGAGTGCAAAAAAAGTACAAACACATATAATGGTACATGCCATCGACATATCATGAGGCTAATGTTGTGGAAGGAACACTCACTTGAAAAAGGAAGATGGTGAATATGGCCAACATGAAATTCCTCAAGGCACTTTATAATGTGGTGTGAGTACAACAAAATAGAAAGATGTGCAAGATCTTGAAATGTAATAGAGTGGCACTTTATCTAAGTGTATTTGAAAAAATACTACCAAAGGATGTCAACAAAGATCAAAAGAGACATAAGGTTGATACAAGAGATAGAACAACCCATGAAAATTCAGCTAAAATAATAAAATGGATCTTCAAACTTGAAATAACCAAAATATCCACTAGAATGAAAATAATAATAATAATAATAATAATAAATTGGATGTGCCTAGAGGAAAATCTAGAAAATAGAATGTCTCAAGATATGTCTCTTGAAGTGCAAAATAAAACTCTTGAATTTGACAGCCAAAACAACCATCAAAAGAGCACTAAAATTAAAAATAATTAACACCACTAGAATAGGCTTAGAACTAGCTTTTTGGTAATATCTTGTTTGCAAAAAATAGAGTTTGAATGAGAAATTTACAGCCAAAAACTATAGGTAGGTCAAAAAAGCACTCAGGAAGTGTGCCAGTTTCGTACAAAATTTGACTTGAGTTCTATGCAAAAAATCTTGATTTGTGTGCCAAAATCATCGATCTGCGATGCCAATAAATCTCAATCTGCGTTCTTAAAAATCTCAAATTTTGTGCCAAAAATCTTGATTTTTGTGTCAAAAAATCTTAATTTCCATGCCAAAAATCATCATATCACTGCCTCAAAAAATGTACCCAATCTAGGAGCAATATGTTTTTGACTTAGAATCCAACTGTGTCCAAATTGGACAAATTTTAAATGAAAACATGAACTTGTGGGTGCTCTGAGCTCAACGATGAGGTCCGTTTGGGCTCAAAGTGGACTAGTGACCCTCCAGATCCAATACAAAAATCCTCTAAAAAATGAAAACCTTTGAAAAAAATGCACAAATCTAAATGTCAAGCCAAAGCTCTCATAAAGAGAATAGGGGCATGAAGATCTAGAGCTTTGATACCATATTGAAGTTAATGAAAGATCAACCCCACAGCTCCCAAGAATCACCCTCATGAAAACACTTGTCACAGAAAGAGAGAAGCAAAAGCTATGGAGGCTAAAATTTCTAGATCCATAAATGAGACATTCTTGATGAGAAAAAAATGAGATTGCTATAATCAAAAGTGAATGAATAAATTACAAAGAGATCAATCCTTATAAAAGGAGATCAAAACCCTAATAGGGTAAAATCTAGTTGCATGATAATAATTAATAAAAGAATTAGTTATTTTATGTCTAAAGTTTAGTTAAGTAAATTAGAGATAATAAGTTATTTAATAATTAAATCAATATGATTTAATTAATAATAAAATACTTTATTAATCTAACAATAGGTTCAATGATCTCTTCCTTCATTCCTTTCAACAATTTCTTGATCCACACTATGTTAGAATAATTAATTGTTGTAGCTACATATTCATATTAAGTTGTAGATTGTGAGATGCAATTTTCCCCTTTCTTTTTCATGAAACTAATCTCTTTCTTAGAAAGAAAGCTCCACCACTTGTACTCTTTTTGTCATCAATATTTTTAGCCCAATCTACATCATTATACACTTTCAATTCAAACCTGTCATTCTTCTTGTAGTACAATGCATAATCCTCTATTCCTTTTAGATATCTTAGTATTCTTTTCACATCCATCTATGATTCTCCTAGGGTTTGTAGAAAATCTTCCAACAATCCCAACTTCTAGTGCAATATCTAGTTTATTGTGAACAACATATTACAACTTGGCTATCATTGATCTATACAAGGTTTGGTTCACATTAGTAGAATCATCATTCTTTGAAATTTTATTTCCAGTAGCCATGGGTGTTCCAACTGGTCTTGAGTCTTCCATACCAAAAGTTTTCAATATATCCTTGATATATTTTGATTGAGTAATGTAGATACCTTTCTTCATTTGATACATTTGCAAGCCAAAGAAATTTTGATCTCTCTCAACATACACATCTCAAAATCCTTTCTCATTTGATTTGAAAATGATTTACACAATGAATCCTTTCCTCCAAATATAATATCATCTACAAATATCTCATCCAAAATTATCCATTTTTAGATGCAACCTTCAAGTATAGATTTCCATTGTCATTTTTCCTTGCAAAACCAATCTTCACCAAATATGTATGCAATCTTTCATACTATGCTCTAGGAGCTTGTTTCAATCCATACAAATCTTTGTGCAACTTACATATCATATGACTTTTGTTTGGATCAACAAATCCTTTAGGTTATTCAATGTAGACTTCTTCGAGAATTCCATTCACATTTGCAAACTTGACATCCATCTAGTACACTTTGATTCCTTTGTAAGAAAAATATGAAAGTAGAGTTCTTACTTCTATTATTACAACAATGGAAAATTTCTCCCCATAGTCAATACCTTCTTCTTGTTAATATCCCTTAAAAACTAGTATTTTTTGGTTTCTTTTTACTTCACTTGTATATAGCTTGTTCTCTACCTTATCCTCAATTTGTGTCTTTGTGATCGACCATAAATAAATTCCTGTGAAGATTAAGTGATTCAACTTGTTTCTGAATACCCACTTTGTCCCAATAACATTCTTTTCTTTTGATCTAGGTACCAATAACTAGGTTTTGTTCTTCTCTATCTAGTCAATCTCTTCATTCATTGCTTGGATCTAGTGTTCATTATCCAAAGCATCTTTCACTGATTTAGGCTCATATTCACATAGTAAACATCGTTAGATTAATAAAGTATTTTATTATTAATCAAATCATATTGATTTAATTATTAAATCACTTATTATCTCTAATTTACTTAACTAAACTTTAGACATACAATAACTAATTCTTTTATTAATTATTATCATGCAACTAGATTTTACCCTATTATAGTCAATATTGCTATCAAGTATCATTACTCAAGAAATTTAGTACAAGACAAAGAAGTGAGATTGTAGTATGTGAATAATGTAAGGAAACTTGCAATAAAGAATATAATTGTTTCCACATAACCCATAATAGATATGAAATAAATATGTAATTAAAATCCACATGAAAGAAAATAGACAACATACCCACAAAATTGTGACATAATATATACCCTGAAAAACACTCATTGAGAGAAAACCCCATCCTCCAAAAGCATCCATCACCATGTATTATTCAACAAAAATACCATTGCAATACAACCACAAAATCTTTCAATATCATCTCCACAACCGAGCAATCCATGTGAACAAGCATGAATCCCCACATCCCATGTCATGCTTCCAACCTTCACAAATGATCCCTTGGCTGACTTGTCAAGGCTTGTCCCACTCGACTCTTTCCCTTTTTGCCTTTTTCTTCTCACCAAACAACTACCCTTGTGGCTGCTTATATAATAGCAAGTCCCACAAAACCACCAAGGGGTATTACATAAACCATGTTGCTCCCTAACCCATTGACCCCATATTTAATATTCAAAATTTAATTATTTTTTCCAATATTAAATAATTACATGAAATATTATCACAATGCTACAATACAACTCATCAAGTATATCCCATGGGAATCTTTACATGTTGCACATCCATCTAGGTGCAATAGTACATAATAAAATAAAACAATACAATATAACAATATTATGCAATGTGTGCAACACCCATTATCTCAACAAATAAAAAGGAACATATAGCTGATATATTCACAAAATATTTACATAAGGATGCACATGAATATGTAAAAGGCAAATTAGGGGTGATTCCCCTAATCAAGGCTACTTAAGCTAAGATGGATCTCTTTATCAAACTTTTTGATGAAGAATATCTTAAAAATTAATACTAAAGGTCACACTTTAAGACCTACCTAAAGTTGTGAAGTGAGAAGCACAATGTGTTGAGTTAGTAATAAGAAAGATGATAGAAAAAGAACCTAGTTCAGAGAACTTATCAAGATATATCTACATGTTGAAGATATGTGAGGAGAGTTAACTAAAGATGTTGAAGTATATTGTTGATACTTGAGTATGGAAGTGTCTTTGGCATTGTTCTCAAAGAGGGATATATTATATAGTTACCATCAATAGTAAAAAAGAGGGATAATTGGTTATGCAGTTAATATATGAAGAAGAAAAGATGGGGAGATTATATAAGTCACACATGTAATATGTAAGAGGGAGAAGTTCATAGTTACCTATGCAATATTCAAAGAGTGAAGTGTGTCATCAAGAGTGACAGTGAAGAAGTTTAGAATCTTATGTATATCAACGACTATGTTTTGATATGATAGAAAGAGTCTATCTGTTATTATAACTATCTGCTATTATAAGTAGAGATGTTGCATATAAGAGATGCAAGGATGAGAACCAAAATGAAACTAAAAGGGATATTGTTGGAAAGATATTAGAATCAAAATAAAATTAAGGATATTAATGAAGATTTGATACTGAACACAGAGGGAGATGCTTGAAGCAATTCAAAAAAAATTAGATTGCATGGTAACTAGAGTTGTTTCCATCAATGACAAAGAGGGAGATTGTTGGAAACTACAATTGAAACAATTGTTATGTTGTCATTGATGTCAAACTTTTTTGGTGAGATAATTGCTACCTGAGTAGAGTTCCATATCAAGATGATTGATGAAGATTATTTGAGAAGAAGAGATAACAAAAAGACCTAGTGGAAATGTTGAGTTATGTGGAATTACAATGGGCACTTCATTAGTTAGACTTTGACAAGATAATGTGGTGTTTAATCATAACACTAAGTAGAGAAAATAGTTGTGTTGAAGTCTAGAATAGATGATTAATAAAGAAAAATATTTTAGTATTAACCAAGCTTCAATGCAGAAGATTAAGGAACTTATAGTTAAAGCTGAGCTATGCTAGTGTTGACTGAGTAAATAGTAGAAGAGAAAATTTAGTGTCAACCAAGTGCTAGTAAAGAGTAATCAAAAATTTGGACTGAGCACTAGTAAAAAGATCAAGCAAAGATAGTGTAAGCCAAGAAAGATAGTTTACTGATGACCAAGGCTGAGGAACAAAATATTAACTAAGTGACAACATTTTATAGTTTATGAAGGAATCTCAATTCATGGCTGACATAGTTGAATTCTTCGAATATGTAAAGTGTTTTTTAGATAAGGACTAATGAGCTAGAACATTTAATGCAAGGTTAAGCGAGTTTGAGCATTTGTATGCATGAATTCAAAGAGAAGTTTCTAGAAGAGGAAGGAGGAAATGAAAAAATAGAAGGATTTAATGAATCTAACCTAACCCTAAGATCAATAGTGGTGTCTAAGAGGCAAAATATCAAGCTATGTATTTAAGGAGGAAGAAGTGATAATTTAACAAGGTTGGTAGAGGTGAGAAGACCTAAAAAGGTTGGAGCAATTGTTGATTATGTTGATTGGCAAACTTGAGCAAAAAGGTTGAACAATTAAGTGTTGAGGTGAAGAGTGATTGCTTAAAGGGTTGCCAATAAAATCAATGATGGAGATGATAATGGAGGCCAATCAATGAGTCAGTTGTTGGACTGAACTTGTGATCTCTATTTGCAAAGTGATTTGTATTTATTTAGATCAACCCATTGTTACTTTCTAACCATTGTATTAGTTAAAATCCTTTAATCAAGGTTGAGCTAATAGTCATTTGTAAATCCTTCAATCAAGGTGAAATTCTAATGGAATGTTCTTAAATCCTCTAACAAGGCCACCCCTATTAGAATGATTAAATCCTTTGACAGGGTCACACCTAATAGTGTGTAGTGTAACCTTTAACAGGGTCACACCTAACAATGTGTATTGTAACCTTTAATAGGGTTGGCTCCTAACAAATCTCACTTCAGAAGAGTGAGAAATTGGTGACATATTGCTAGTGGTTTTTAATAAATTAGGTTTCCATGTTAAATCTTGGTATCATACTTATGTGAATGTTATTTGAGATATGTTAGTGTTGATGTTTTACATTCTACAAGTTTTTTATTATTGGGATAGTGGACTGCAAGTTTATGTTACTAATATATTGCTATAGAGACTGAGCTACTTAATGATAGATCTACATTGTTTGATGAGTAGAAAAGTTTAAATGGTACATCTAGACCTAAGGATAATTGATTCACCCTCCTCTCAGTTATTCTAAATCATTTTAACAAAAGGTTCATGTCAAATTCTTTGAGATCAATGATCTAGCCTTAATGAAAAGTTAAAAGAATTTGGTTGACAGAGAAACCAAAAAAGTCTTACCTAACTTGGCTAGGGCCTTATATGATTACATCATTGTTTAGTTCTAGTGCTTACTAATTGTCTACATCTAAGGGAGATCCATTCCCTAATCATATTGATACCTTCCATGTTTACAAGTATTATACATAACTCTCATAACATCTTTTTCAACATGTCTAGAAAAAAAGACAAAAAAAAAGTCAAACAAATACAAAAAATAAATAAATAATAAAATAATTTAAATACAACAGAAACAAGTTTTCCTAAGGTAAAAACTACTTTGATGCTTCTATCAATAAGTACCATGGTGAAACCTAGCAACATGCACCACATGTAGATTTTTCCTTAACTTTCTATTGTTACTCTATCCTTTTCCACTCATATTTCCTTGGTCATATGCACATTCATCTCATGTATAATAAATTCTTTGACACCATCTATGGTTTGCAATAAATTACTCTCATAAGTTACCTCATTGATCCATCACATAAAAAAAAATGTAAAATTATTCTATTTGTCATTGTCAATAAAACCATCATTTTCCCATGACAAACATTAGGGGCAGATGTTAAACACAAAAAGATCACTATTCACAAGTCGCACATCAAATAACATTTAGCAAGTAGTCCTCAAATAAATTGGCCATATTTTCTTATCTATTAGTCACATCCTATCAACATTAAATCATATGATCTCAATCTTAGATAAAGGATGGATATATTCAAAACTTGATAGGTCATTATTAAATGAGGGAACACATTCTTGGAACTAGACATCATCATCAATGTCATTGACAAAGAAAACATATAATGCCAAAAATAAAAAAATGTTCTAGTGGTTGACATGTTGTCTTGGTGAGTAATATCTTGAATCATTATTTTTATGATTTTATTTTCTTTGTCTTATGTTTGTGTGGTGTTTTTTTGAGATGATCATTTTGGGTGTCTATGAAAAGTGCATTCACACACGGGAAAATTATCTAGACCAAAAATATTACCAAGGATAGTGATACTTATGGATTTCACACATACCTTGACTCTTCACACTCATAGTCTTACATAGATTGACTAACATTACTTATTTGTTATTACTTCTTATCTTAAATGCAAAGGGAACAAAACCTACCTAAAACTTTCATATTCTGGTGAGGCATACTCATATTGCTAAATTAAAATAGCTCAATGATGAATATACTTGTAACCATGTTTGAGAATATAGAAAAGTGTCAAATGGTTAATTCTAGATATTAATAGATGGTTACTTTAAATAGATTTAATCAATTAATAGTTAACCATTAAATGCTAGTAAAAAGTGTTCTATGTCTATCCTCATTCTTTCTCATTGAGTCCTAAAAATTATTTCAACTATCCTATATAGTGTCTATAGTCTTGTATTCTCGCATATCTAGAGTAATGCATCATGCATAAATGCCACGTTAGTATATATCATATTCATAAGCACAATATTATATGCATCACATGATATCATAAATACATATAAAATAAAAAAGCATTAATTATTGTAAAGGTGTGTCACATAACATATAGCACGACATTCATTACATGACAAAAAAAATAGCGGGTATACATGTACCTCATAAAAATAAACATGATCATATAGTCGTCATCATATAAGAGTATCATGAGAATTAGCATCATAGAAATAATAATAATAAAGAATCACATAGAATCACATCATGATAAAGTATACATGAAACGAAAAATATGATATAGTCCCTCAGAAACTACAACTCATATATAGCTCATAATGTTTGTGTGAATACAATTTCATCAAAGTTTGTTAAAAAAAAATGAGCTTGTAAGCTCACTAAATATATGCAAAAGGTGTTCGCAGCATGTCAAATGGTGCTACCCTCACCCTCAGTTTTATTCATAGGTTAGTGGAGGGTCCACTTTTAGGTTTTGAAAAATATGTACCCATATCTAGTTGTGTGTTGGAATTAATGAGTGGGAAGCATCCAATTCTATCTAATGAACATGAAAGTAAAGACATGCATGAAAATAGACAATGCACAAATTTTGGTAATGCAAAAACCCTCCAAAATGAGAAGGTAAAATTGAGGTGGGGATGACACCCACAAAATATCACTGCAACAGGGAATGACACCCACAAAATATCACTGCAGCAATGTGTAACTATTCAAGGTTACAATGTTTGACCACTTCCAATGGTTTTCCCTGTAAAAAGCCTATCTTGTTAAAGACTTTACACTCTGTCAAAAGTGACCTGGTTAAAAGATTTCACTACCCTTCTAAAAGTAGGCTTGGTTAAAAGACTTGTGTACATTCACTTAGAACGCCACCCTGTTGAAGGATTTACAAATGGCTGCTAGGCCAACCTAAGTCCATAGGATTTCCATTTTCTAATACAATTGATAGAGAGTATTAGAAAGTCTTTGACCTAATAGCTTTACAATCTCCAATTGCTGATTCCAGATCCTTGTTCTGCTCTAACTGACCTGATCCTTGCTTGATCTAATATGTCACTCTTCGAAGTTTTGATACTCTATTCTTCTTCAACTAGATGTTGCAATGTTGCTCTATTCTTCTAAGTCTTTTAACATTTCCCCCTGAATTTTTCTATAGTTCACCCATACACTGCTCTCATTCCCACATACAATGGGGTTTCATCCTCCTTTTAAAAATTTCAAAGACTTAGGGTTAGGTATGAATCTACGATCCATATTAAATCTTTATTTCTTGCTCATTCCTTGCTCTTTTCTTATTGGTTGCATGCCTTCTCCATTTTTCTTATTAGCTACATGTTGATTGCATAGGTAATGCAAAAGATTCATTCTTATAGTTAATATCCTTCAAGATTCTTCTATGTTAGCTCAAAAATGGTTTACATAGGTGTTTGTCCAATTACAAAAAACTATGTCCAATCTGTTTTACTTGGTACTTGTTACCTCTAATGATCGACTCATATAGAAAAATTGGCTCACTCAACACCTATAGCAATTCTGTTCCACTTGGCTTCTATAGTGACTCGACACCTAAACTTTGGTCGGCACTTGATCTTCACTCAACACATGAAGATTGCTCGACACCTGAAGTTCTATCTGGCTTGACACCTAAACTTACTCAGCATCAACTATTTACTCGACATCTATACATATTTTACTCAATATGTGTTACTAGCTCAGCATGAACTTAGTAAACATCTTAAGTGTGTTGACACGAAATAGTCAAAACCTAGTCCTAGATTCAACAATCTCCCCTTTTGACATGAGTGTCAAAAACACTTAGCAGTATATTAAATTCTAATCTTCTCAAGTAAAATATGCATACAATTCGGCATATATACAAAACTTCTCAAAATTCTATAAAAACTATATATATATATATATATATATATATATATATATATATATATATATATATATATATATATATATATATATATATATATATATATATATATATATATACCTCAAAAGTTTTGTAACTATACCTTGTACTTTTTATCTTTGTTTCCTTCCATTCTTATTTACAACTCCCCCAAAACATTATATCTCCCTCTTAATTATTTTTCCCCCTTAACTATATCTCCCCCTTTTTGAGACTTGTGTGAAAGGGTTCTAAGGATTAAGACGATATTTAGCCAAAAATGTTTTATTGACCTCCAATGATTTATGCTAGATAGTTGTTTCTGCTACAAGATGAACAAGTCCTTCCAAAGTAGAAGGATTAAGATCTTTCTTGAGAACATTCTCTACATAGGCGTGTTCCTTATGGAGTACTTCTAGATGTGGGGTTATGGAAGACTAAATTTGCATCAATTTGGCCTTGATGTTCGCCTCCTCTGCTGTCAACACAGCTAGTTCCTTCTACATGTGAAGTCTTTGGGCAAAATGCTTCTCACTCTCAGTTGGATCTTTTGGTAGCTGAGTGCTGCAAATATTTAGATTTCTCTCCAAGCTCATTATTCTTTGGCTTGTCTCCTGTGTGAAATATGAGAAATCACACAACTTTTTGTACAATGAGAATATATTCTCAAGTACCTTCTTTACTTTTTCAATTTTCTTTGCCAATTCAACCTGTGAAAGTGTTATTTCACTGGATATTTTCTCATTAACTTTTCCTTGAAATTTCTTCTCAGACCATTCCATGAGTTTCACATTGGTTTCCTAGTCTTCATTAGTCACTTGTTCTACAATATCTGTCAGTTGTTCCAATATAGGCTTGGTTGCATCAAGTATCTGCAAGCTGAATGCATCAAGAAATATTTGTTTTATTTCTACCAGTGCTTGCTTCTGCTTATACTCATTTCTGAGTATCTCTTTTCTTTTCCTCTTTTCTAGTGCCTCTTACACTTCATACATCTATTTCAGGTTTATTGTCCTTGATTCATAGCTTGGTATGACTATTTCTTCATCTAATGTAGGGTCTCCATAATGAAGTACCCTTGTAACCTTAGTAGAGCTTGAGCCTAGTGTGGAAATTTGCAATGGCATTGCATTAGTGCTCGACGTCTTCTGAGGAGTCCCTGAGGTAAGAAAGTTTACCAATGTTTGTACTGCCTCTTGCTCCTTAGGGGTTTTCTCTACTTCTTTCTCCTCTCCTCTACTACCTTGATCAATGATGACAATTTGAGTAGGTGCACCTTGTGTTTGTGCTACAGGAACATCTTGTCCTGTTTGTTCCTTTGATTGCTCCTCGGTAGTAGTTGTCACCTTTGTTGTAGAGTCAACCTTAGCAATTTTGTCTTGTACCTCTTTCTCTTTAGGTTTCTCTAATGTAGCTATGGGAGGTTGTGTTGATAGTTCTTATGTAGTTTTATTTTCCCTTGTTATTGCTGCTACAACTTTCTGCAGCTCATCAACACTCACCAATACTGGGTTCATGCATAGTTGTCCTTGTAGTGTTGATTGGTGAAGGATCTTCTTGAGATCCTCTACAGTCAAGGGGTTGATGTTATGAGAAAAAGTGTTAGGAACATCCTTTACAATGATTGTAACTATAGGTGTTGTATGTGGAGGACTAGGAGGTGGCAATTGTGTATCTTGTACATTATGTTCAGTTTGTTACTCCTCTTCAGTTGTTGCCGTTTCTTTTTCTTTTTTTGGATCTTTTTCTCCTTCATCCTTTTCTCTTTCTTCTCCTTTCTTACTAGACTCAGCCTTATTTGCATCTTTATCCTTTTCAGTATTATTTCCCTCAAAGTGATCTTCTTCTCCATCCTTGACAGTAGTCAAGCCATATATCAACTTCCACATTCTTGTTGATTTATTGACAACTTCTTCAACTTTATTATGCAAGATGATGAAGGCTCTATATTTCAGTGCAAACTTGCTCCCATATTTCTTATTTTCCTTAGTAATTTGACCTTTACTCAATTCTGGCATTATTTGTGCCAATGTGGATTCTCTTATCTCTTTTTCAATTTTTAAACAATAATGCCACTTATTTTCAACAATTTTATAAAATTCCTTAGGCATTGTACTATCTAATTTAAGAGAAGTGTTCTTGAATTTTGCCATCATGGCATATACTGATTCTTCAACTTTATTCTAATCTTCTCTACTTAATTTATTAAAATCAATATTTTTCAATCCAAAAAAAATTGCATTCTTCCTAATGTTATCACAAATTTTATTAATATTTGAGTTAGGAGCATGGCTTACCACTCTAAATTGGTTGATATCTTCAGATCATGTCCTTTCCTCATCATCTGACTCTAGTTGTGCAACATATTTTCTCCTTGGTTTCTTCTACACAGGACTAGTCTGCTCAGTAGCCTTCTTCTTTTATTTCTCTTGCTCCTTGGCCCTTTGAGTTGAGGCTCATGTGGTGGCTCTTGTTACTAGTATAGTTGGCTTGGCTTGGGTTGTGTTTGTAACCTTCTTTTTTTTAGGCTGGGCTATAGGCTAAGTTTTGTCCTTTCTCTTCTTAGGCTTGGCTTGAGCTGGTGCTTCCTTGGCTTCTTCTTCCTCAGCACCTTCTTTCTTTTCTTCATCCTCACCTAAGACTTGTGTCAATGCAAGAGATTGATGTTCCTCTTCATCATCATCATCTTCCTTAGCTTCAACACCTTCTTCTTCTACTTCTTCTATAGTGCCTTCTCCAAACTTTTCTTTTAGCTTCTTTACAAGCTTGTCTTTATTCTTTAAAGTGGAGGCAATCTTCAACTCCATGTCTACCTTGGATCTCACCACATCATATGTTCCAAAATGTAGTGCACCCTCATCAATTTCCTCTGCAAGCAATGTCATGATTATTGTTGATGCTTCATCAATTTTTAGCTCATATCCTAATGGTCTTAGCCATCTAACCCTTGGAATTGATGCTTGGATATAAGTATAATCAATATCAACTAAGAAACAAATATCATTGATGTGTTGTTCCACTAGGGAAATTGGCATCCTGAGTCTTTGCTTCATGGATTTCTTGAAATCTTCAAAGTAACTAGCCATTAGAGACTCAAAGTTGTCTCCCATTTGCTCAATGTACTCATTGATTTGAGTAATAGCCGACCTATCTAATTTCCAGTTTAGTTTTCCAAAAGAGGGAAATTCTTCCAGAACATAAAAAAATATACAAATCAAAACTGATCCAAACTTACACTAAGCACCTTTTGATCTTCTTATTGCTCCTAGATTCTCCATGATCTGTTGTAATAACAATTCTGCAAGATCATATGTACAATCTTTCTTGACAATTTTGTAGGCCACATCCACAACAATGCATGGAACACTATTCAATCTACTTGGTTGATAAAACTTGTGAGATATGATTCTTACTACAAAGTCCAGAAGGGGATCTATGATTGTATCAATATTCATGCCCCTTTTGTTTCATTTTGCCTCGGTGTTCTTTTTAATAGCTTCCTTAGAATCACTTCGCAAGGTCTTGTACCAATCTAGGGTTGGAAAACCTATAACCGTATGCATGATTCTCTTTGTCATCTTGATAGGTCCTCCTTCTAACCATAAACAACCATTATGTATCCTACTTAGGACAACTCTTGACCATTTAGCTTTGAAAAATGTGGGGAAAACTAAGACACAAGTTAAGCCCTTTCTTTCAACTATTTGAAATTCTTCTTTTAGCACTCCATTTTCACATAGTTTATCATATGCTTGATGAATCTCCATGTCTCCTATTGCTCCTACCTTGAAATTGTAACATTTCCTAACATCTTGCACCATTATGACTTTGGGCAGAATAATGGATAGTGCACTGACAGGGTCGTTCTTATATGCAACTTCTGAAATCGGCCTAAAATCTGGTTATTTAACCTCATTGCTAACTAACTAAACCTCAAAGTATTCCTTTTCCTTAGGGTTTTTAGAATTGGAAGCCATATTTCAAATCTA
This sequence comes from Cupressus sempervirens, assembly GCA_028749045.1. Lineage (NCBI taxonomy): Eukaryota > Viridiplantae > Streptophyta > Pinopsida > Cupressales > Cupressaceae > Cupressus > Cupressus sempervirens. Next base: position 291,672,622 of record CM053785.1, on the reverse strand, counting down.
GGGTTTCAAAAGATTTTAAACTTTATAACTACACAACTTGGCACTTGAGGAATACCTTGGATCGATGAAAATGGTGCTTGATTTTTGTTGAAATCCATGCAAGAGCTTCAATTGTTGTTCGTCAATCACTTATGTGCTCTTCTCATTCTTGCTCTACATTCAAAATGACGAGAAATGATAAAAAAAGAAACCTTATACTCTTCAAAACATGGCATTAAATGCTTAGTGCATATACAGTTCTAAGCTCAGCTCCTTAAAGATTTCAGCATAACTCAGTTTCCATTGACTTTCCATCACTCGGCTCCAACTAGATTTCCTCTTTGCTCAACTTCCATTGCTAACTCGGTTGTGACCAATCACTTAGCTCCTACTAGTAGCTCGACATATACTGACATTCACTCGGCATCTAAGGACGACTCGGCAATAGTGGTGAAAACTTTGAATTTCAACTTTGCATCTCTAATCATGCTGATCTCTTATTTTCAGTACTATCTTTTCTAGGACTGATGCATGATGAAACTTTGTAAATCAGTCGCATATGCCTTCTATCTTCTTAGTTTGATGAAGTGTGATCACTTGACCTATTAGGTGAAGTGATCCCTTCATTTGATGTGCTAACCTCATCTTTCTTCTTCCAAGTCTTGTTCATTTGTCCTTTGATGTGTTCAACATATACCTCCTCTTTTCTTTTGTTGACTTCTGACTTGGGTGCCTTTGACTTTGTTGGGCAATTCCTATTGAAATGACCAGTCTTCAAGAAACTTAAACATGTGGTTTGACTTAACCATTTGCTATAGTTTCCTTTGAAATGTGTCCTTATGCAGTTTTCAGGAATGTGTCCATATTCTTGACATTAATGATAGCTATACCTAGTGTTATAGTCCCAATTGTAGTGATAACCATGGTTACCTTCTCTTGTTGCCTGATTTGATGTCCACATAGGCTTTAATCTACACTCAAAAGATCTATGTCCATACTTCTTGCAATTGTAACAATGACCTTCAAATTTTGGTGTTCTAATAGTCATAGTCCTGCAGTTATGTGCTTGATGTCCTTGCTTTTTGTACTTGTGACAGTAGCTTGCATTATTAGGCTTATCATGCTGATGGGCATTCTTGCTCTTGCATATATTAGAATTATGTCCCTTTTTACCATAATAATGATAGGTAGGTTTAGTTTTCTTACCTTTGTTACTCCTTTCTTCTGCAGTCTTGGAGGACTCTCCTTGTTTAGTGTTGGTGTAACCAAGTCCTGAAGTATCCTTACTGGCCCCTGGTGATTTTAGTAGTTTCTCAAAGTACTTGATAGCCTCATTGGGTTTGTTGAAGCTCTTTGCAATCTCCTTCTCTCTTTTCAAATCATTTTGTTAAAGACTTTACACTTTGTCAAAAGTGACCTGGTTAAAGGATTTTGCTACCTTGCTAAAAGTAGGCCTAATTAAAGGGCTTTTGTACATTTACTTGGAATGCCACCCTGTTAAAGGATTTACAAATGGCTGCTAGGCCAACCTAAATTCATAGGATTTCCATTATCTAATACAATTGCTAGAGAGTATTAGAAAGTCTTTGACCTGATAGCTTTGCGATCTCCAATTTCTGATTCCAAATCCTTGTTCTGCTCTAACTGACCTGATCCTTGCTTGATCTGATATGTCATTCTTTGAATTTTTGATACTCGATTCTTCTTCAACTAGATGTTGCAATGTTGCTCTATTCTTCTAAGTCTTTTAACACTTCCCTTTGAATTTTTCTATAGTTCACCCATACACTGCTCTCATTCCTGCATACAATGGGGTTTCATCCTCCTTTTAAACATTTTGAAGACTTAAGGTTAGGTATGAATCTACAATCCATATTAAATCTTTATTTCCCACTCATTCCTTGCACTTTTCTTATTGGTTGCATGCCTTCTCCATTTTTCTTATTGGTTGCATGCTATTTGCATAGGTAATGCAAAAGATTCATTCTTATCTTTAATATCCTCCAAGATTCTTCTATGTCGGCTCAAAAATGGTGTACATAGGTGTTTGTGCAATTACAAACGACTATGTCCAATCTATGTTACTCGACACTGGTTACCTCTGATGCTCGGTTCATATAGAAAAATTGGCTCACTTGGCACCTATAGCAATTCTATTCCACTTGGCTTCTATAGTGACTCGACACCTAAACTTTTCTCAACACTTGATCTTCACTTGGTACCTAAAGAGTGCTTGCCACCTGAAGTTCTGTCTGGCTTGGTACTTGAACTTACTCGGCATCAACTGTTTACTCAACATTTATACATATTTTACTCAGCATGTATTACTAGCTCGGCATGAACTTAGTAAACATCTTAAGTGTGTTGACACAAAATAGTCAAAACCTAGTCTGAGATTCAATAGTTGTGGTGGCCTAGGTGGTGGTTTCATGACTTCTCTTGTGCCATATGATCTTTGTGTCTTATAAAGGTACATTCTAATATGGAGGGAAAAACTCTCACAATGTTGTCTCCAATATTACATCTCTCTACCCAACTAATATGTGCTATTCAAGGCATACTGGAGTTAACCTTGAACATTGTCAATAAATTCCTTAACATATATCTTTACCTATATGTCCCTAGACTATATTTCATGTTCTTGTGTCTTCATGGTATCCTTATTTATCTCCCTCCCTCCCTCTCTAATCATGCTATCTGCACCTCAAAAACCATCACCCTCCCTATCAAATAGTGCACATATGCATTAGATGTTTTCAACCTACCCTCCATTTCCACTTATCTAGATTATATTTCTATAGTCATTCCTTTACTGCACTCAACCCCCCTATCATGACATAACCTACTCTTGTAAAATCTATATATCTATCATAAGATAACTCATGTATTAATTATTTTGAACATCCTATATGAAGGGGATATCATGTAAATCTACTATTGTCTCATCAAAACTCCCCATTTCCAAATACATCAACCTAACATCCTCCTCTCTTCCTCTACAATGTCATTCTCACCATCCTCCTCCTCCTTATATTAGGTTAGCCCCTTGGAACTATCAATATCATTTCCATTATTTGAGATGTAATCTATCAAATCCTCCCCCTCCTTCTCCATCAACTAACCCCTCCTACTACCTTTGTATTAATATCATCACCACTCTCATCCTATCTCCTCTCTTCTCTACTACCTAATATTGACATTGTTAGAGTAGCTACTAGGGTATCACTTGTGATTTCCAATCTTTCTTTGTCACCTTTACAATAACCATAATCAGCCCATATCATTTTCCTCTATCTCTATCTCATCCTCCTCTACCTATACCTCCCCTATATTCATATACATGTTTATTTTATGGCTATTGCATCCTCCTTTGTATATATATAGAGAGACTGGAATGTTAGGATCTATGTAAGGCATCAATTAGTGTTGTGTCCACAATATGTCAAACTAAATTTTGTAATGGGGATCACTAGTCCCCATCCTTGGATGTCCTAACTGTAGGTAGAAAAATATGTCGATCCAAGAGGAACCCATTGTTACTCACCAAAATATTAGAGAACCCTATCCAATAAGTGTAACTCTATGGTCCTCTAGATTAAGGTCAAACACCCAATGTAATATAGATAAATATGTAAATTCATAGGTGGTTTACATCCCTATCTCATATTACAATCCTTATATATGATCTTTATGTGAACTCTCATAATGTACCCAACTAGTTTCTCCCATAAAAGGTGTGTACTACTCATCTCTATTGTATTTCCTCATAATAGTAAACATCTAGATTATCTCTAATGTGGGAGCATCTTGGGTTTAATGAGTAATCTTGCATCAACCAAAAACTTTTTTTTTCTATACCTATTTGTTGTTTGTTTTGTAGTTGTTACTACCTTTAGTTTGTATTGAGGACCTATTTTAGTCATCCTAAGAGCGTAGATGTTGATGTTCCATATTTCTCAAAATTTGTAGCATTCTTTCTAGTCTTTGTTTCCTACTAATTGTATCCTGTGAGGCATGCTATTTCATTTGACATGGTTTCCTATGATGATGTGACATCTTGTGCACTTGGGAGCTGACTCCTAGATTGTGTTTAGACATACCTTCAATAGTGCATAAACAATTGATGCATATTACTTGGGTTATGGTTTACATCTCCAAGACATGACCTATAATGATCATTAAATGTCTAATTGGATACCTCGTGGTCTAGCTGGCTATATAAGAAATTAGATTTGAGTAGGATACAAGGTAGGAGGAAGTAGTGTGATTAGTAGAAGGTAGTTAAAGACTGCACACTTGGAATTTGATGTTGTAATTCCTTGTATAACTCTTCAGCCCAAAAGGCCTCATATCCGGGCATGTTGGTTATTTTTTTTCATGTTTAGTCAATCAATAAATCTATAAATCCTATGGTCTCTTTGCTATAATTTTGTGTTTGGCTTCTATGTGTACTCTTGGCAGGGTGTTAGTAGGTTTAAGTTGAATTCATTTTTCTTACCTATCCTAACATCCCATGTGTCATGTGGTATCAAATCTTGAGATCTTTCTTGTGAGTTGGATGGTGGAGAACCTTAGTTGGGTTAGTTGTAAGGTGGAAGATCTGAAATCTAACCTATAACTTATAGAAGGTTACAATCTTGTAGGAACTATTGTCAAGATGGTTTGAGGTAGAGGAAATGCAAATAATACTATAATGGATATGTTGAGGTAGATTGCAAAAAGATTTGAAGCTATAAAGATAGCCTAGAGAAGAGGTATACATCTTGAGGATGTTAGTGATGATGAATAAGAAACAACAAACTTTAACCATGAACCTGAAGTGGAACATGATGAAGAAATACTTCTTAGTCTTGTCTAGGGGAAATTCTAGACATGTTGATGAAGTTGTTTGTTATGATGGAAAATTTGAGACTAATGTTGTATTGGATTGGATTTGTTAGATGGATAAGTACTTTGAGTATGAAAGCACTCCTAATAACAATAAGGTGAAGATATAAGTCACAGTTTTCAAGGTTCATGCTTCATTTTGGTGGGATCATTTGTAGACTGAAAGATAGGAAAAAAAGGAAATAAAAAGATCAAGACATGGGCAAAGATGTTTGGCAAGATGAAGAAGAAGTTATTTCTTGTAGATTACCAAGATAACCTATTGAGAAGAATACATAATCTAAGAAAAAAGGATATGAGTGTGAAGGAATATACTAAGGAATTCTACAAATTGGATATCAAATCTAGACATGTGAATGATGAAGTTGAAAAGGTAGCTGGATACTTGAATGGTTTGAGGACATCTATTCAAGACAAGATCGGTTATGTTAAGATGGATAGTGTAGAAGAAGCATACCAGTATGCCTTGAAAGCTAAAGAAATTTTGATGAAGAAGCAAGATCAAAAGACAAAGAGGTAGAGGTGGTAGATTTCAAAGAGGTAGAGGCATAACCTATGGAGAAGGTAGTAGATCTGACAATGCAATGTAAGATAAAGGAAAGATAGAATGGAAAGAAGAACCTACTGGAAAAAGAGGTAATTACAATAGAGTTAGTTATATTGGTTACTCTAGGAATAGTAATGGTGGTGAGAGAGAAGAGAGATCTTGGTTCAATGGAACTTGTTTCAAGTGTGGAGAAGAAGGACATAAATATTTTGAATGCAATAGTTCTGGTAAGAAAATTGGAGGTAGTAGTAGAAATACTTTGGCTTGTGAAGAAGTTACTAAAACACCTAATGAACTTGAGCATGTTGAAAATATGATAATAAGAAGAGTTTTGTGGAATAAGGAAGCTGATAAAGATCCTTTTTTTAGAAGAATTTTTTTCAAGACTAAGTGTAAGGTTGTTGGAAAATATTGCAAGTTAATCATTCATAGTAGAAGAAGATAATTTGGCATCTGAGGAGTTAGTTAACAAGTTCCAGTTGCAGAGATTGAGACATCCTAAACCTTATAATATTTCTTGGATCCAAAAGGAGCATAAATTACTTGTAAGTGAGCAATGCCTTGTTAAGTTTAAAATTGGGAATTATCATGATGAATTTTTTGTGTGATATTATTCCTATGGATTGTTCTCATATTCTTTTGGATGGATTTTTTTCAATGCCTTGTATAGAAAAGCCTGATGAGAATCATTGTACCACAGTTAGAGTATGTTTAGTTGAAGGAAATCAACTTGTTAAAGATGTAAAGGAGAAGAATGTTTTTTTTTTTTTTTTTTTTTTGATTCCTATAAAGACTAAGCAACAAGATGGAATTGAGCATGTACCTAAGATTGAATCTATGTTGGTGAAATTTCAAGACATTATTTATTTTTGATAATGTACCTAATGATTTACCTACTATGAGAAGTATTAGTCACTGTATGATCTAACACTTGGAGCTAATTTTCCTAATATATCACCATATAGATTGGCACCTACTGAAACTGCTGAATTGAATAGACAAGTGCAAGAATTTCTTGAAAACTGTTTTATTAGAGAGTTTGAGTCCTTGTGTTGTACCTATTGTATTAGCACCTAAGAAGAATAGGGAATTAAGAATGTATGTTGATTCTAGAGATATAAACAAAATCATAGTCAAGTATAGGTTTCCTAGGATGGATATCATATTAGATTGTTTGAGTGGAGCAAAGTATTTCAGAAAGATTGATTTGAAAAGTGGTTATCATCATATCATAATTAGAGAGGGGGATGAATGGAAAACTTCCTTTAATATAAATGAAGGTTTGTTTGAATGATTGGTTATATCTTTTGGTTTTACTAACACACCTAATACTTTCATGAGGTTGATGAATGAAGTTTTGAAGAAGTTCTTGGGTAAGCTTGTGATTATATACCTTAATGGCATTGAGATATTCAAAAAGACTAAAGAAGAACACCTTGGGCATATAAAAAATTATTGCAGAGGTTAAAGGAATAATAGTTGTTGATTAACTTTTAAAAATACTCATTCATGAAGGAGGAGATTGTGTATCTTGGCTTTTTAATTTCAGCTAATGGTTTGAAGATAGATCCTGAAAAGGTAAAAGTTATTCTTGATTGGCCAACACCTAAGAATGTGACAAAAAGGATTTCAAGTGGTCAAATGGAGCATGTAATATTTTTGAAACATTGAAATAGAGAGTAACATAATTACCTACAATTGCTTTTCTTGATTTCAGCAAAGTTTTTAAAGTTGATTGTGATGTTAGTGAAAATATCACTCGAGTTATTTTAAGTCAAGAAGGAAGACCTATAGCTTTCTACAGTGAGAAGTTGAATGGTGCTAAGAAAAGATATTCAATTTATGATTAGGAATCCTATGCTATTATTCAATCTTTGAAGAAATGGAGACATTACTTGATGCCTAAAGATTTTGTGTTGTACACTGACCATAAGGCTTTGCAATATTTGGGAAATTAGAAAAAATTGAATCAAAGACATATGAAGTGGTTTTAGTACTTGCAAAAGCTTTCCTTTGCATTGAAACATAAAAGTGGATAGTCAAATAAGGTTGTTGATGCTTTGAGAAGAAGAATAAATTTGCTAACAAAAATGAGAGTTAAGGCACTTGGTTTTGATGATTTAATTTATTTATATGAAATTGATCCTGATTTTGTAGAACCTGGGAAATCTTGTAAGAACTAGTTGATGAGTGAGAAGAATATGTGGATTGATTATTTCATTTGGGAAGACATGTTGTTTAGGGTAACTCAATTGTGCATACCGAGAGGATCTATGAGGGATAATATCATGAAGGAGAAACATAGTGGAGCACTTGCTAGATATTTTGGAATTGATAAAATAGTGAAGTGTATTTCTGATAGGTACTTTTGGCCTCAAATTTATAAGGATGTACAGAGCATGGTTAGAAGTAGCAGAGCTTGTCAAAAAATAAAGGGAGTTAGTTAGAATTTGGGATTGTATTCACCATTTTTGGTACCTAATAAACCTTGGGAAGATATCAGTATGGACTTTGTTCTGGATTTGCCGAGAACTCAAAGAGCCAATGATTCTATTCTGGTAGTAGTTGGTAGGTTTTTTTTTAAAGGCCCATTTCATACCTTGTAAGAAGACATCTAATGCTATACATGTTGTTGAATTATTCTTCAAGGAGATAGTGAGATTGCATGAGTATCCTAGAACTATTGTTTCAAATAGAGATACCAAGTTTACTAATCATTTTTGGAGAAAACATTGGAAGAAAATGGATATTGAATTGAAGTTTAGTTCTACATTTCATCCGCAAATAGATGGACAAACTGAGGTAGTGAATAGAAGTTTGGGTAACTTGTTGAGATGTTTAGTTGGGAATAAACCTACCAATTAGGATTTGATTTTAGCACAAGAAGATATCACATATAATAATTTTGTGAACAGAAGCACCAAGAAGAAACCTTTTGAGGACATTAATGGATCAAATCCTAAAGGAACTGCTGAACTAAGGGATTCAACTATTGGGTTGAAGAGAAGTGTTGAAGTAGAGGAATTTGTTGATTTCATCAAAATATTGCATGAGGAAGTGAGAAAGAATTTGGAGGATAGTAACCTCAGATATAAACATAGAGTAGACAAAGGGAGAAGACATAATTTTTTTGAGGTTGGAGATAAAATTATGGTTCATTTGAAGAACAGATTTCTACTTGGTACCTATAGTAAGATAAAGAGAAATAAATTTGGCCCTTTTAAAATTCTAAGGAAGTTTGATAGTGGAAATGCTATTGAAGTTGAATTACTTGGAGAAGTGGATATTTCACCTATATTCAATATTACAGACATCTTTCAGTATTTTGAAGTAGATGGGGAATTAAAAGATAACCTAGACTAACTTATGAAGAAGGATGATATCATTGAGAAGGTTTTGAATAGTAGAATAAGAAAGAATACCAGACGAAAGACTACACAGAATACCTTGTTCAGTGGAAAGATAAGCCAAATTAACATAGTTCATGGATAACGCAAGTTGAGTTGGATCTTTATGATTCAAATCAGAGCATCGAGATTTCCTAAACAAGAAATCTACAAGTTGAGTTGGATCTTTATGATTCAAATCAGAGCATCGAGATTTCCTGAATAAGAAATCTACTCTTTACTTTTCCTAGGTGTCTGATGTAGGAGCATCTTGGGTCAATGAGTAATCTTGCATCACCCAAAAACATTTCTTATTTTCTATACCTATTTGTTGTTTGTGGTGTAGCTATTTCTACCTTGAGTTTGGTTTGTGCACAATTAGAATGTTGTTGAGGACATATTTTTAGTCCTTCCCTTAAAAACGAAAAGACTAATGTGTCATATATCTTGAGTTTTGTGTCATTCTTTTTGGTTTCAATTTCATATTGTTTGCATCCAGTAAGGCATGTTATTTCATTTGGCACAGTTTCCTATGATGATATGGCATCTTGTGCAATTGGGAGTTGAATCCTAGATTGTGTTTAGACCTACCTTCAAGAGAGCATGACCAATTGATGCACATTGCTTGGGTTATGGTTTACATCTCCAAGAAAGAACCGATAATTGTAATTAAATACATGACTAGTTGAATTATGGTTTAGCTAGTTATATAATTCAAACTTGGATTTGAGTAGGATATGGAGTAGGAGGAAGTAGTGTGATTAGTAGAAGGAAGTTAAAAATTGTGCACTTGGAATCTCATATTCTAATTCCTTTTATAAGGCTGCAACCTAGAAGGCCTCGTAGTTGAGCATTTTAGTTTGTTATTTTTGATGCGTAGTCAATCAATAAATCGATAAATCCTATGGCTTCTTTGCCATAATTCTATGTATGGTGTGTGTGTACTCTTGCCATGATGCTAGTAGGTTTAAGTTGAGTTTATTCTACTTACCCCTCCTAGCATCTCCTATATCAATCTAAGTGCAATGCTTATCTATTAATAATAAGGTGGCATTGTGTGATATACTCTCATTCCCATACCAGGAGAATGTCACCTCACACCCTAATAACTTTACCATGTTGGGTAATGTCATGCATCTAAAATTCCAGAATAGCTATTACATATAATACCCCTCTATATTAGCATTTATTTGGTAAGATTTGGTAATCTAGGAAATGTCGTAAGAAACCTTATGCTTTTGATAATATGAATTTTTCTCATATGCTTGTTTATATTGTTATTTTTCAGCTATAATTAAATGATAACATAACAATGCTTTACTTGCCTCTACTTATATGTTGATGATATTTTAGGACCTTATATGTTAGGATGACTGCCTAAAAGACACGTGTAGCATTATGTGTTAGTGTTATGTTTTTTAATAGATTTTTTTTTTTGGTAAACTAATCACTTCGAACAAGGACCTTAGGATCAATGGAGGTATCTTGATTTAGTAGTCTAATTGATATTCATGTTTTATGTTACATGTTTAGGACTATGAGATCCTTAATGATTAGTTTATTTTCATATATTATGATTCTAATATGCATTATCATTATTATTTTTAATTTACTTTTACACGTTGTAATACCCTCTCACATGACCCTCATATATATTTCTAAATGCTCATTGTTATGATATTATAATCATTAATGGACTATATTTATGCCATGCTTTAGACATTGATATGATTTATAGATTATGCTTATCATATGACTATAGTTACATGTTCATTATCATATATGCTTATAGCCTTATTGTTTTGATTATCTCTTTAGTTATTGAATTCATTATGAGGCTATTCGTGAATATTTGTGTCTTCACAAAACAACTTCACAAATAATCCTTGAATGCCCAAAACAAGAAGACAAATTAAACTAACCATTGAGTGATCTCTGAGTCTTGATATGAAGGCTCAACTCCCTTCTTCGAATTTACAATGAATAAAAGAACACAATGTGTGTCTTTAACCTAAAGACTGTCATGACTCACTTTTTGACATGCTATTTATTAGGACATGCTAATATTTTGACTTTAAACTATGTTTGACTATTAATGACTTGAGTTGAGTTGAATGCTTTTATATGTTATTCATATTTATTTATTTTTTAAATTGTCGATGCAAATAGATGGGTGAACTTGCTTTATTGGTTGTTATTTAAATAATCATATTAATTTGGATTACATGAGATAGAGACATGATGTTTTGGTGTGAATATAATTAACATGTCATCTTGTGATTAGATTATGAAAATGATTGATCTTTTAAATCATGAACGAATTTGGTATTAATAAGTGATGAATTTTATAATTCATGTTATTAAATGTTAATGAGATCATGAATTCTATTTTAAGATATCATATTTGATTTCAAGATGCAAATCTTATTATTATGTTGCCAATACTAATGCTTTGGCCATTGCGAGTGTGCAGGTACTGAAGGCGAAAACATGGATAAGGTAGAGGAGTTTAGCTCCTTGGCAGGGTTGGTTCAGATGGTATGGTGTAGTTACATAGACACACGCTTAAATGAAATTTCCTTGTTTATGTTATTATTTTGCATTGATAGTTTAGTTTGATGCTTTGAAAGCAATTTAAATTGATAATAGGATAGTCTATATGTGATGTAGGTACGCTCTGATACCACTGACGAAGGGCCACACCACCCAATTACATTAACATTTCTACAAGATCTCTCAAGATCCAATCCAAACCCAAGCTAGCCCAGATCCACACTCTGGTAGAAACCTCCAAGATCTCAACTTGTGCTCGCAAGCCACCAAGCAACCTCCTTGTTTCTAAACCGTAGTCACTAGCTCTTCTCCAACCTTATCCAAGATTCAAGTGTAAATTGCCTCACATTCGGCACTTTGTCTACACACAAGTCTATCACAATCCTGATGTAAACTGCCTCACATTCGGCGCTCTGTTCACAGACTCGGGAACACTCACTCTTCACTTCCTCCTTCTCTTTCACACCTTGAAACTTTCCAAGCTTTCCAAGCTTCACCTTCCACAACTTTCACCTTTCCAAGCTTTCCTTCGAAAGCTTCTACTTCCCAAGCTTCTCCTTGAGCTTTCACCTTTTTCTCGAGCTTCTACTCCTCAAGCTTCTCCTTGAGCTTTTAGAAATGCTCATATGCCTTGCTTAAATAGGCACTTACCACCCCATGCATGACTTATCCACAACCTTCTAGAATTCCTCCACAACCTTCTACAACTTCCACAACCTTCTACAACTTCCAAAACTTTCTACAATATTCATAACTTTCTAGAATTCTACCCACTCACCTCGATAAATGGAATGACAACCATTTATTTTAGTTTATTTTTCTATTATGCCACCTATGCACCTTGAAAATAGAAATCACCTTTTCCTTTCTTTTCTCCTTTTTCCCTTTTTTTATTTTTTTATTATTTTATTATTTCTCCTCTAATTTTCGTCACTTTCTCTCTCCTCCACAATTTTTTTTTTTTTTCCAAATTTTTTTTTTTTTCCATGCAAGATCCTCCTGCATCAAACTCCCCCGGTAGATAGAAAAGTGTGTCCCACACTTTGACTCCACAAAAGAAAGATTTACCACCATCTTCATCTTCACCAAAGGTTTCCACCTCAACGGGGACAAGAAAACCACCATGCAAATCTTCCACATCTGCATTACTGTATCAAACACTAAAATCTCAACCATCCAATTAGCATGCTCACTCCCAGGAACAAACTGAACATAATTCTTCATCAACAAACCCTCATTCACATCAGCAACTAGTGAATTCACACCCATAGCAACAAACCCTGCATCAACAACAACAAACTCCATATCAACACCAACATGTAGATCACCATCAATACATGTCAAACTCTCAACAACAGCAACCTCATTGCTCACAACAAGATGCTCTGCAATACATGACTCACCTCCAACAACCGGATCATCCATGACCAAGTGCTCTGCAACATTCAAGTCACCACCAACATCAACTAGATCATCCATGACCAAATGCTCTACAGTCTCCATGTCAAACTCAACCAACTGATCATGAAAACCAACCTCTGTCCCAACATCAACAACATTAGGAATATCTTCAGCAACAATCTCTAGTTGCTCTGCAGGTTCTGCATTAGACTCCACAAACTAATCAGCAAAACCATCCTCTTCCACCTTGACCTTCTTAGCTTGATCAACCAATCTAGCATCCAACCGAGAAATCATCTTAGAAAAATTCCTCTCCACTATATCATGGATTTTTGCAATCATCTTAGGGTCCAATCCTCTTGGAGCCATCTCCCAAGATCTTCATAAACCCTCTGCAACAAATCCTTCCCACGCTCCTTGTGACAACCAAATTGTTTGCAAGTTAGATCGCAACCTGCCACCTCGCACGAACAATCAGGAACCACATCACAAGTCTAGGACCATGGATTTGCAATCCACAAGCTCTCTACAATCATGCCTCAACAAGTTTAGTCTTCCATCTCCGCATCCATCGATCAATCTGCATGTCCTCCCAAGGTCCTGGTGCAAACTGCCTCAGCTTCGACGATCTGTTTACACGCTCAAGAACTCCCACTCTAATAAACTTCACCCAACCAAGGTCCTGGTACAAACTGCCTCACACTTCGGCGATCTGCTTGTACACTCAGGAACTCCTCTCTGATACCACTTGATGTAGGTACGCTCTGATACCACTGACGAAGGGCCACACCACCCAATTACATTAACATTTCTACAAGATCTCTCAAGATCCAATACAAACCCAAGCTAGCCCAGATCCAAACTCTGGTAGAAACCTCCAAGATCTCAACTTGTGCTCGCAAGCCACCAAGTAACCTCGTTTCTAAACCGCAGTCACTAGCTCTTCTCCAACCTTATCCAAGATTCAAGCGTAAATTGCCTCACATTCGGCGCTCTGTCTACACACTCACAAGTCTATCACAATCCTACTGTAAACTGCCTCACATTCGGCGCTCTGTTCACAGACTCAGGAACACTCACTCTTCACTTCCTCCTTCTCTTTCACACCTTGAATCTTTCCAAGCTTTCCAAGCTTCACCTTCCACAACTTTCACCTTTCCAAGCTTTCCTTCGAAAGCTTCTCCTTGAGCTTCTACTTATCCACAACCTTCTAGAATTCCTCCACAACCTTCTACAACTTCCACAACCTTCTACAACTTCCAAAACTTTCTACAATATTCATAACTTTCTAGAATTCTACCCACTCACCTCGATAAATGGAATGACAACCATTTATTTTATTTTATTTTTCTATTATGCCACCTATGCACCTCGAAAATAGAAATCACCTTTTCCTTTCTTTTCTCTTTTTTCCCTTTTTTTATTTTTTTATTATTTCTCCTCTAATTTTCGTCACTTTCTCTCTCCTCCACAAATTTTATTATTATTATTTTTTTCCATTTTTTTTTTTTTTTTCAATTTTTTTTTTTCCATGCAAGATGCTCCTACATCAATATGTGTTTTATAGATAATGAATATAAAAACTTATTAATTTGAAGTTTTTCTTTATGTATTAAATTTAAACTTTGTAGTTCTAAAATTTAAAATGACAAAGTGGAGTTTGAAAAAAGAAATATTTCAATTGATAATCATAATTATTAAGTTTAGTTATTTATATAAAACTTAACTTGAGTCAAAGACCCTAAATGATGGAATAATTAAATGTTTTAGTTGATAATTTATGAATCATCCCATCAAAAAGCCAAGGATGAAGGAGCTGTAGTTGGGGAAGAATGGCTTTTCAGCGTGAATGGATTTTGTGGAGAACACACACGTAGCAGTAGACAAGGGAAAATATTTACATTGGAAGAGGGGGATATATTAAGTGTTCCAAAGGAGAGACCAGAAGAGTTGTTCTAGTTGCTAGGAAGACAACCAAATACTTTGCTGAAGGAAAAGAAAGAGCTTACGCAAGTTCCCTATTTTCTGTCATTGTAAGTTCTACACACACACACACACACACACACACACACACACATATATATTTGTTTCATTCATTGGAATGTCTTATATCTTGGAGTTGTGAAAGAATCTTTCTGATGCAAATCATCACACTTACTCATGTGCTTAATGGAGGATAATCCACTTCTGGTGGACATGTGCTTGATTGTAAGAATTATTAGTGTGTTGATTCATAGGCATTCTAGAAGCATTATGAGGCCTTTATATTCAAGCACTCCTAGTGTACTTTCATATCAATTGAATATCATATTGTTATTCGGATCATACTCTGTTGGTCTATTTTGTGCTAGTTCTTGTGCTTGTGCCTGAGTTTATGAATAATAATGGAGCCAATGGTTTTATAGTGTTGTTATGATTGTGCGATCTTTTAGTTCTAGTGTTTGTCTCATGTTAACGAATTTCTGTGACGTACCAAATTGGAGAAATGATCACCTATTGTTCTTACATAGTGTTTTATCTCACATTAGCGCACTTTCCATAGCCTCACAACTTGATGAAATATGAAACATCTTTTGGTTTATATTGAGTTCCTGTCAATGATTGTATTAGTGGAGTTGAGGAAGCGCTACTCCTAATTTCATTGGTTTCCTACCCAATCCTTTTGATGATTTAATTCACAGATGTGTCGCTACCATGGTTTATGTTTGTTAGGAATTTCCCTTTCAAATTATTATTTTTAATCTATTGTTACCCTATCTTCGTTATTTTCTTTACTAACACTTGGTTAAAATAGGAATTCATATAGTTGCATCGATAAATTGCATTCATCATAAAAACAAAAAATACCAAAAATATATCTCTTTTGTGGTTACATTGTCAAATAGCAACAGATCTAACAGCTTATCTGAATTGGTTGGAAGGAACCAGCAAAGGCATCCTCATGAACATACACATTTATCTTCAATTGAGCAAATTTTAGTAGGGTTGCAGGACCACCTGAAACCTTGGAGTTGATCCTTGATTAGCTTTTCAAGAGAGGAGTTCGAAAGGATTCATGTCATTCAACATCATGTAAAATGACAACCCATGAAATATCAAACAAGCTTTTCCTATCCTAGCCTTTTGGAATCATAAAATACAATGTCCTAACTTGCATTTCATCAAGTGGTGTTGGATTCCAATGGCGAACTTGCAAGTTAGCTACTCTCAAACAAAATATTGTAACTTTCTCCAACCAAAACCAAATTGAACCAAAATAAATGCAAATGAAAGCTAATGAAAGAATTCAACCTAACACAAGCTTTATTTGATTCAATCAATCTGTGCAAGGTTGTACAGAACAAGTTTTCCTCCAAAAAATAGGTTTTATTTCATAAAAATACTACCACAATCCATACAGTATGATGGTCCCCTATGGTAAGATGTCATATGCCTTAAAATGTCTTCAACTAATGGATTCATACCGAATTTTGGTGGTTATGAACGTTGGGAAATTGAAATGCACTTTCATGACAACTTTTCAAAAAGTTGTATTAACAACATTTTACAAAACATGGCAACTTTTGCATTATGACTCCTATTAGGTGCCAAATGGTTCCAAACCCTTAGGAATGGTTGAAAATATATATCTAAGTCAAAAAAATTGAATTTTCATTTATTAGTCTCCAAACCACACAAAAGACCAAAAAGAAAACATCCTAGTGAGCTAAGACCTCTTTTAGTTTATAAGATGACCCCAAAGATCCTTGTCCACACAAAAGGATAAAATCAACACAATACAAGAAAATGGTTGGTGCCAACATATCCTTATTACATCGATATCCAATGAAAAGACAACTCCTGAATAAGGGGATAGGTGCCCTGCACCATGCTACCAGGCTTGAAAGAAACTAAAGTCCCTTTGAGTAGAATGGTGGAAAAAGTGAATCCAACTTTCTCAATGGCTTCTTTGGTCATCCATGAAGTATCCTCCAAAGGTTTTCCTCTCCATTGAACCAAATGCTCATAGTAAGTCATCCTTCTTGTTTCCTTGACCACCCTTTTGTCCAAAATGCATTCAATCTCTAATGTAGGTGGCTTGAGAAGATTTTTCAGCAACTCGTCCTATTGAGAACTTGTGTCACCTGCAAAAAAAAATCATCTACAATACCTTTGTAAGCACAAAGGTCATAAACATTAAAAATGGGTGACAAATGAATATGTGGAGGAAGGTCACTATGATAAGCACTTGAACAACATTTCTTTAGGATCTTGTAGGGTCCAATCTTTTTCATCATGAGTTTGGTATGACATCCTCTTGGCATTCATTCCTTCTTCAAATGGACCATCACTAGATCACCAATCTGAAAATGCAACTCCCTCCTTTTTTTGTCGGCATATTCTTTATATTTCTTTGTGGTGTGTTGTAACTTATCTTTAACTTGTTCATAAATGTCCTTCATGACTGTCACAAAGTCATCATCCAAAGCACTAGGCTTCTCCATGTCTGCAACACTTCTGAGCTCCAAGACACCCCTTGAGTGAACACCATACACAATCTATAAAGGAGTTCTACATGTACTTCTATGGACAAAATCATTATAGGAAAACTTAGCTTAGGCAAGAATAGAATCCCAACTTGAACCATGCTCTTGGGTTAGACCCCTCAACAAATTACCAAGTGATCTATTGATTACCACAATTTGTCGATTACATTGAGGATGGTATGCTCAAGAGCAACTTGACAATATGTGAAGAATCATATGTGGTTCTACAAGGGATAAAGTGTGCCATTTTGGAAAACCTATCAACTACCGTAAACACACTATCATGATCTATTTTTGTCTTGGGTAGTCCTAGAACAAAATCCATACTAATTGAATCCCAAGGTTTTGATGGGATGGGAAGTGGAGTATAAAGTCTTGCATTAGAAGTATGACCTTTGGATTTTTGACAAACTACACAAGTTTCAACAAATTTTCTTACATCGGTCTGCAACTTAGGCCAAAAATAGAATCTCCTAATAGATTCCAAGGTCTTGTCCACTCCAAAATGTCCTTCTAAGCTGCCACAATGTTTCTCCTTTATGATATTTTCCCTTATGGAACTTCTTGGAACACAAAGCAATCCACCTTTTAACAAATAACCATCTTGAATAAGAAATTCAAAAAAAATTGTATGGTACATTTCTGTCATGTCCACACATACCTTTTAGGTATCTTTGAAGTCCTCATCTTCTTCATACATATCTTTGATAGCTAAAATCCCTACACTTTCCAAAGTAATATTCTAAACTGTCAAGTTTCTTCTACTAAAAGCATCAACAACCTTATTAGCAGTACCATTTTTATCTTTGATTATGAAGGTATAAGATTGCAAAAACTCCATCCACTTCACATGCCTAATATGAAGTTTTTCTTGCCTATGCAAGAAACTAAGAGCATAATTATCAATAAAGATAATGAATTATTTTGGTAAAAGGTAGTGCCTCCATTTTCTCAGTGATTGTACCATAACATAGAGTTCTAGGTCATGTGTAGAGTACTTTTGTTTGACCTCATTTAGTTTTTCACTAAAGAAAGTAACTGGCATTGCATCTTGACTAAGTACACCCTCTATGGCCTTGTTACTTGCATCACATTCTACCACAAAGACTTTATGAAAATTAGGCAATACTAGGACTAGTTGTTCTACAATTTTCTTCTTCAAGAACTGAAATGAATCATTTGCCTCTCTAGTCCATTCAAAAACACATTTTTTGCCCCCCTTAATGGTATTGATGATGGGTGTGCATATACCACTAAAGTTTCTTATAATTTTTTTATAAAAACTACACAAGCCATGGAAACTTTTTACCTCATGTGCTGAAGTAGGAGGTGGCCAATTCAATATGGCTTCTACCTTGGTGGGGTCCATCTTCAAGTTGTCTTTGGAAATCACAAAACCCAAAAATACCAATTCTTTCTGCAAGAAAGAACATTTTTCTAAATTTATCTTCAAATACTCTTCATGAAGCCTCTGCAAAACCAAATCAATATGATGAAGGTGCTCTGCCCTAATACTGCTGAAAATTAGAATATCATCCAAATATACCACAATGAACTTATTAAGAAAAGGCTTCAAAACTTCATTCATTAACCTTATAAAAGTGCTAGGGGCATTTGACAATCCAAAAGGCATAATTAACAATTCAAACAAGCCTTCAATAGTCTTAAAGGCAGTCTTCTATTCATCCCTTTCTTTGATCCATATCTAGTGATAACCACTTTTAAGGTCAATTTTGGAATAGAATTTAGCACCCCCCAGAAAATCCATGACGTCTTCCATTCTTGGCATTGTGAAATAGTTTATTATAGTTATTATGTTGATTGCTCTTGAGTCGGTGCATAAATGCCATGTCCCTTCCTTCTTAAGTGCAAGGATTGCAAGACAACACATGGAATAATGCTTTTCCTTATAAACCCCTTATCTAGAATTCCTTGGATTTGCCTAGAAACTTCTACATTTTTCTCTAGTGTAAGTTTGTAGGTTGCTTTATTTGGTAGGGTAGATCTTGGTATTAGGTCAATGCAATGACTAATCTCTCTAGGTGGTGATAGAGTTTTTGTTTGACTGTCTGCAATAATCCCTTTATACTTATCTAGAAAATTTGTAACCTCCTTTGGACCAACATTCCTCGAGGCTACTTGTTTTGTTTTCTCTTTTTCTAGGCATGTTCTCCTTAAGTTTCATTACAACAACAAAACATGGTACTTTATCTTCTTTAAGCTTTTTCAAGAATGCTTTCTCACTGACCATCATGACAGTACTAGACACATCCTTATCCTTAGCTTCTCCTACCAAAGGTGTCATAGTAAAAAAAATTCCATTATTTGTTAGGGTACATACATTGGTTTTCCCATCATGTTGTGTATTAGTGTCATACTACAAAGGCCTACCTAGAAGGATATGACAAGCATCCATGTCTACAATTTCAGACACCACCTTATCCCTATATTCACCTATTTGAATCTCAGCACAACATTTTTCATTAACCAAGGTGTGTTGCTCCTTACTTAACCATGAAACTCTATAGGGATTTGGGTGTGGTATTCTTTTAAGACCAAGTTTATTTACCATTTCAGTAGAGGCTAAATTCTTAGTGGAGCCTAAATACACAATTACTTTACATACATTTCCTTTCACCTTGCATGTTGTCTTGATAATAGATTTTCTTTGAGGAGGCTCCTTGTTTAGTGGCACCAAGAGTGACCAATTAAACATCAGACTCTCTTCACCTCCAGGGCCTGCATGTTTTAAAGATGTTGTAGTATGGAAGGAAGTTGTTCTTTGACACTCTTCATTTTGGGTTAATTGTATTCTCCTCTCTTCTTGACTATTTGTGCCCATCTTCTCTGGACATCTGAAGGATTGATGCCAATCTGATTGCAAGAGAAACACCTTTCAGTAAAGACATTTTCCTCTAGTATTTGGTTTTCTACCTCTAAAGGAACTTCTTCTACTGTTGTCATTTTTTTGCACCTTGACTGCTACTAGTTTCTCCTTGGTTCCTTGGAAAATTTCCTCTTCCATTAAATTTTCCTCTTCCCCTAAAAGAGTTTCCTCTTCCTCTATTGCCTTGTTTGCCTCTCCTTTTCTATTTTTTCTCAATACTGAGGGAAATTTGATAGCATTTATGGACTGACACTACTAATACCAAAGTTCGTTCATTTTGTATATTATATCTAAATCCTTTTATATACCTTAGAAGTTTTTGTTTCTCATTTTCATACATCTCACCCCTAAGAGTTAGGCTCATATGAAATTTGTGAGTATACGTACTTACATTCATATCCTTTTGCTTAAGGTTATGCAATTTCTTGTGGAGCATCACTTCATAATCCTTAGGAATAAATTGTTTCATGATCTATGCCATCATTCTCTTCCATGTAAAGATGGGTTGCTTATCTTCTTCCACTCTCTCATTTTGAAGGAAATTCTACCAACTTAGGGTTGGCCCTTTCAATTTGTCTTCTGTTGTCTTCGCCTTTCGATTTGTAGGTATGTCATCAGACTCAAAATAGTTTACAAGGGCCTCTAGCCACTCCATACATGCCTCCGGTTCTAGCTTCCTGTCAAACATGGGAAAGTCTCCTTCATATTTCTTTCCTACCCTTTCTAGGGCTGCTACAATAATTCTCTAATCTTCAAGTACATCAGGCAAGTCATCATCTTCCCTTTTCTTGTACCTCAGACTCTTCATGGTCTCCTTTACGCACTTCCCCCTTTGATTTTTCAATTTCTCTCCTCATGGTTATATTCTCCTCCCTGACTGCTCTACTCTTAGCCATCTACTCATTCACTATCTTTTCCAATTCAATATTGGTTATTCTTAAGGGAATATCTTCTCCTTCTACCATCTTGTTCTTCCAAATGGAGTCGTATTGGCTCTGATACCACTTGATGCAGAGTGCACACAACAGAAACTTCTATGGCCTTGGTCAATCTTTTAAGATGGACAAATGTACCATTGACTGGAACAATGATCACTAAATATACAAATCCAATATTTGTTCAAACTTTCACTTTTTCTTTCCTAGGTTTCCTCTTCACTCCTAGGGTCTGCCTTCCTTGAAAGACACAACAACACTCAAAGTGATGACTCAAGTCCTAGGGTGCCCTATACTTGTCCAAATGATGGATTTATCACAAATACCAACAATCAAAACACCTTGCAAAGTTTGGATACACAGTTTGCAATTTTGTGGCTTTTAGCCTTCCTTCCAACTAGGTCTCTCCTAGCAACTTTCCTCTAAAACAAGGGTAAGGTTGTGGACTCAAAAATTTTTGTGATGGATTCAACCTACTCAAGTGCAACACTTTCACTCCCCAAAATACCAAGAACCAATCTCACTCCTGCAACACAAACACTTACAAACAACACTTTAGCCTAATTGATCAAGTTAAGCTAGGGCTTGATCGAAATGCATCAAATTTGGTGCATGAAATCTATCTAGTGGCTTGGTGACCTTCTACCAACTTATTTTTATCCAATTTATCTAAATATTAAAACCCACAACCTTCTATGTTGATACCGCACTTAAAACAATTCATTTTAGGCTAAATACATGGGTTTAGTTAACCTAGGGCATCAAATTATAAGTAACAAACAAGATTTTCCTATTCTGGCCATTTGGAATCATAAAATATAATATCCTAACTTGCATTTCACCAAGTGCCATTGGATTCCAATGGTGAACTTGCAAGTTAGGGCCACATCTTTGTTTCAAACCCTAAATTGGAGGGTTTCAGACCTACACTCAGACAAAATGTTGTAACTTTCTCCAACCAAAACCAAATTGGACCAAACCAGATGCAAATGAAAGCTAATTCAAGACTCCAACTTAATACAAGCTTTATTTGATTCAATTAATTCGTACAAGGCCATACAGAACAAGTTTTCCTCCAAAAAATAGGTTTTCATTTATAAAAGTGTTGCCATGGTCCATACAATCTAGTGATCTCCTATGGCAAGATGTCATATGCCTTAAAATGTCTTCAACCAACCCATTCAAACTAAATTTTGTTGGTTATGAACATTGGGAAGTTGAAATGCACTTTCATGACAACTTTTCAAAAAGTTGCATTAGCAACATTTTGCAAAACATGACAACTTTTGCATTATGACTCTTAATAGATGCCAAATGGTTCAAAACCCTTAGGAATGGTGGAAAATACATAACTAAGTCAAAAATAACTAATTTGCATTTATTAGTCTCCAAAGCACACAAAAGACCAAAAAAAAAAAAAAAGATCCTAATGAACTAAGAACTCTTTTGGTTTATAAGATGACCACAAAGATCCTGTTGCTCACAAAAGGATAAAACCAACACAATACAAGAAAATGGATGGTGCCAACATATCCTTATTACATCAACATCCAATGAAAAGACAACTTCTGAATAAGGAGATAGGTGTCCTACACCACATAATATCTCACATCATAACATACTTTCATAAGAGACAAAATTCTTCCTTTATACTTTGCATTCAAGGAGTTCAAGCAGTCAAGCAAGGGGGATTTTTATCAAGCGTTAAAGGATCCTTTCTAGGCATTTTGTCTTCAAGATCTAGCATATTGTAGGCCATCAAGGGAGG
Organism: Cupressus sempervirens; assembly: GCA_028749045.1. Classification (NCBI taxonomy): domain Eukaryota; kingdom Viridiplantae; phylum Streptophyta; class Pinopsida; order Cupressales; family Cupressaceae; genus Cupressus; species Cupressus sempervirens. The sequence continues at coordinate 291,649,753 of CM053785.1, read as the reverse complement.
ATATCTACATTGATGCACAATTACATCCACGGTACCATGATGGGATTATGGTAGATCCGTTGCAAATTGTAGAGATGTCATACATTTACTTATTGAATCCAAGGTCTTCAACACTCTACAAGGAAAACTCCTTATTAAGAAGGGTTTTAAGCAAGGTGAATCCTAACATTTATCTTGTTTCGGTCATTTACATTTACATTTTTCATTTTAAGGTTTATTCATCAATCTAGGGCTTGACCAAGGCAAGCCCTCACCCACCAACAAAAAAAACCCTAAACTTTTTGTGTTTAGGAACATGATTATATAATTGTGCACGTAGTTCAAAAAATTACTCCCTTAGAGCTTTCAAAAGAAGTTGGTTCAATTTTGTTATAGTGCCCCTGATACACAGTGACCCTACTAGAATATGACTGGCCAGGTCGACCTTGACCTTTTTGGCTTTTTCGAAAGAATGATTTATGGGTTTTGTTTTGCTTTGTACTTTTATTCAAGAATTTGTAGTCAAATATTCAAAAATAGGATCAGATCCATGATTTTTGAGGCTAAAATACATCTTCTACTACATATTTTAAAGTAAGTTGCTCAAATTTTATTTCCTTACATATCTTTATCTTAGATCTATATCTTAATTGGGATAATTGTGTACACTTCGCACTTAGATCTACATTATCCAATCAGTTAGTTCAATTTTGCATTTCCATCATCACACACAGGTCAAAGAATGTATCTCCTTATAGTACATTCTCCTTTATAATTCGAATTGAGAACCGATGCTCTTTCTCTTTTGGGTCCTGCTAATCTAATTTGGGGTTATAAAGAGAAATAATATTTAAGGATTATCTCTTTTCCTCTCCATGTACATTTTGAATGGTTTAGTGAATAAAGTGGAGGCTTGCATCTCATTAAAGCACTTCCATTTTATCCCTAAACAGCCCCATTAGAAGTGAGCAATCAAGGGATGAAGATGACATCTTTGCCTCCATTATGGTCCCTTTTGAAATATACAATGTCTTGCATTTGACATGTGAAGGGAAACATAGAATTTCAAACTTCTACATCGTCTTTGGCATGGTAGATTAATGAACATGCCAAATTTTCTTTACAAAACTCAACATAATGGAAACTTGATCTATAAACTCCTTGTTATGAATTACTTACAATTTTAAGATTCACTAGGATACAGATTTACTAAAGATCGTTACTACGTTGTTTGTGAACTGAGCAAATAATACTTAGAAATGCAAAAAATACTAAGTAAGCAAACCATGCATCAAGAGAACAAGAGTCAAAGGATTCAATTTCGGAGTTCAGTAGACTCTAGCTATGTCTCTAGATCTACAAACTTGCAAGATCGATGCTATTATTATGATGCAAAACTCATACATCACCATGGTCATCCATGGAGTTACAATCTGCTTCCCACTTCCACATTGCAATGACAAGAACTTGCTAGCAACATGTTCATGTCTAGCTCCTTGATCACTTTTTACAATGCTAAGCAATAAAATTGCAACTCTCTCAATGGACATTAAGCCTTTACAATAATGACATAAGGTCATGAAAAAAATACGCTCAAAAAAAATTACTAAGTTGTTATCTCATAGTATGAGACCACTTAATTTTCTAGAGCATTCTCTCCCAAATTCTCCTCTATGAGAATTACAGAGACTTATCAAATCTCATTGTCCTTCCATGAGAAAATAATTCCCCTTTTATACAACATTATTTCTTATTATGACTCTAACCATAATATTTACCAAAATCTCCCAAATCACCCAATTTTACTACTATCCTTGAAAATAATGGCCCTTATAATTTTGGGCTTACATTATAATGTCCAAAAAATATGGGAACCCATTCAAAATTATATCCAAATAAATAACCTCCCTTTTTGGCTTTTATAATTTTAAGCCATACAAAATAAACCAACCCCTTGACAAATAACAATATATATCCCCATTTTATAAAATAATGATCATAATAATATATGGTTCATATTAGCCACATATTATATTTAGGAGTATACATTATTTTAAAACTTGTTATATTATTAAGAGCATGAAATGAGCATTATGACATCATCAAAACTTGCATTTTTCCTCCAATTTTAAATGACCGTAACTTTCACATATGAACTCTATTTTTAACAAAACGAACATCGTTGGAAAGCTCTCGATGAGCTCTTTAATTTAAAACCCATTGCTGAGAACTTTAGAGATGGTCAAGTTTCATGTTTTTAGTCAACCTATTTGACCAAACTTTTGACCAAGCATATCTTCAGAAAACAGACTCCTTTTGACACACTTCAAATTGTGTCAGGAATGTTTTGTTGTGCTCTATACATTGATGCCAATTTTGGGAGATTCTAAGTGGGCTAAATTTTTTAGGTCTTCAAGATCCCTTTGGATCAAAACCAAAGAATAGAAAGGTACTAGAAATTACTTTTCTCATCACTATTTAATTCAATTTATAGTTGAAAGGTCTCTAGTAAAAACAACCCAAGGGATGACTTTGGTTGATTTATTTAAGGTGAAAAGGGTTAAGTTAGTTAATGTGGGTCTTGTTGGGAATTTGGAAACCCTAAACCCATAGGGTTACAAGAGTTGGGGGGATTTTTAATTAACTGAAACTACTCTATAGTAATTAAAGAAACAACTCATACTTTTGACCCTACTCTAATAGAAACCTTTGTATCCAAAATCCTAACTAAAGAAAAGAGGAATTTAGATGACAAAAAAGTTGAGAGTTTTTACATTTTCAACTATATTGTATGTCACTTTATAAGTGTATATTTAGGAGAAGATTTTGATTAAATTATGATTGGGCAAAGTCCACTCTAAGCTACCACTAGTCTACTCTATTGCTGGTTGGGCTCACAAACATGCTAACTGAATAAGTTGTAGGTCCGTCACCAACTCCAGCCTCTAGAGTTTTGGTGTTTGGATACATACTTGCTAACTTGAGGTCTTATGTTCTACTCTCACCCCTCTCCCCATGTGGTGTTAATGCTGGGCTAATGCACCCTAGGACCCACATGATGGTGGGGTCCCCGCCCTATTGTCGGTTGGGCTCACAAACATGCTAATTGAATAAGTTGCAGGTCTATCACCAACTCCGGCCTCTGGAGTTTTGGTGTTTGGATACATACTTGCTAACTTGAGGTCTTACGTTCTACTCTTGCCCCTCTCCCCATGTGGTGTTAATGTTCGGCCAATGCACCCTAGGACCCATGTGGTGGTGGGGTCCCCAACCTATTGCCAGTTGGGCTCACAAACATGCTAACTGAATAAGCTGCAAATCCATCACCAACTCCGGCTTCAAGAGTTTTGGTGTTTGGATACATACTTGCTAACTTGAGGTCTTATGTTCTAGTCTCGCCCCTCTCCCCATGTGGTGTTAATGTTGGGCCAATGCACCCTAGGACCCACGTGGTGGTGGGGTCCCCAACCTATTGTCAGTTGGGCTCACAAACATGCTAACTGAATAAGCTATAGGTCCATCACCAACTCCGACCTCTGGAGTTTTGGTTTTTGGATACATACTTTCTAACTTGAGGTCTTATGTTCTACTCTCACCCCTCTTCCCATGTGGTGTTAATGTTGGGCCAATGCACCCTAGGACCCACGTGGTGGTGGGGTCCCTAGCCTATTTTTGGTTGGGCTCACAAACATGATAAGTAAATAAGATGCAGGTCCATCACCAACTCCAGCCTTTGGAGTTTTGGTGTTTGGATACATACTTGCTAACTTGAGGTCTTATATGTTCTACCTAGATATGAGAGGTTGAGGTGATAAACTAGTTAGTTTTATGTAATCCTTTATTATCCCCAACAAATCTTAGAACAGTAGGGATCGAGAAGAATATACCCTACTATCTATAGTTGTGGGCCCCACACCCTGCAGTAAGTGGGAGGATGATAAACGACTAGTTTCACCTATAGTCTCTTCAACACCATTGGTACCATATGTAGAGCAAATGAACAACTAACATATGATCCAGTTATTAACTTTGTTCACTCTAACCATATAGTATGGGCCCATAGCTACTAGCAGAGGTTACTGTTTCAATTTAGATTTGACTTTTTTATCCAAAAATTTATTTCTATTAGCAAGGTGTTAAATTGGTTCTATAGTCATTGAAGCTTATATATGCAAGTGTTCATGTAGCCAAAGCAGAGCAAAAAATGGTCTACTTACTTAAGGAATTCCTACTTTAACATAAGTTTAGGTTGATTTTTTCATAGGAAGTTTTAAAACAAGGTTATTTAGGCACTTTCCTTAAAACATTTAGTTCAAAATATCTTTGGTTAAACTATGTTTAGTTTGTCTTCCAAGCTAATTATAGCACATACTATGTTATACCATTTCAAGTATATGTACCTAGTGAAACAACTAAATGAATATTGATAGTTGAATTCAATAGCTACAAGTTACAACAACTTGTCTCGAGTGGAGGTATTAAGCTCAACTATTCACACAATTACAAGTGTTGGCTACAACTGAAAATGATGAAGAAAGGAGAGATTGCAACCGATAAATTGGTGCTATTGTTGGATCTAAGGGAGAGATTGTTGAATGATGCTAGTAAAGAACAAGGTCATAATTGAGCTAGAAAGTATACATAGAAGAGTTGGATCAGTTGTTATATTGTCATCAATGTGAACTTATTTGAGTGTACTAATTCACATGAGTTTCTAACATCCAAAGGCTGTAGTGTTGGATAGAAAAGTGGATGATAAAGATTGAAGATGTAATATAAAAGTGACGTTAAGTATGATATGATAACTTTATTGGGCAATTGATGAATCAATCTATGAAAATATAATGTTGGCTTGATTGTTTAACATAATTTCACAAATAGTTGAGATAATGTATAAGCAAGTTACTTTAGTCGATAAAAAAAGGAATGAAGGTGGAGAATGAAAAGATAAGGAATCAGTGAATTACAACAAGCTAAAACTAGAGATCGATAAATGAAGAAGTTAGAAGGTTAAAAAAGGAGGATAGTAGTCACCAAAGAAAGAAAACAGTTCATTGAAAAACAATATTAACCAAGCATAGTATTAATCGAGCAAGTATAGTGTTGACCGAGCAAGGTAAACGAACAACAATTTGTGAAAGATCGAGTTTAAGACCGACATGAAATGGAGATCTAGATGATTCTAGAAGAATCTAATTTATGAACAAATTTTGTTAGCAAGATCAACAATTGGAATAATTAAAAAAAGATTTGATGATGGAGATTTGAGGAGAGTTTGGTGATTCAAGGTGAAGGAAAAAGTTCGAGGTAAAAGTGTGTCCAAATTTAATATATCTATGTTGGAAAAGATCAATCGATGATTGTGGTTAAATGACAAAATCTATGGAGGATTTGAAGCGACAAAAACCTATCTATATAAGAGACAAGGGAGAAAGAAATCGTTGATGGTCTAGTTGATAGCCAAGTTGTTGTGAAGAACTTAGGAAAGTTCTAAGCAGATCAGAGTGCTAAGTTGAAGAAGATGTGATGACCAGTTAGTGAGCAAAGATATTGAGCAAAATGGAGATATGATCAAGCAAAGTGAGTTGTGATTTCTAACAAACCATTTCATTATTACATTCTAACCATTGTAGCGAAAAATATCTTAACTGAGTGGACATAACAATCTTAGTCTGTAAATCCATTTGTATGGTGACATTTCATTGAATGTTTGTAAGACCTTTAGAAAGGTCACTCATTGAAGGGTGATAAGGTTTAGATTATCTTTGGTGAAATCGCCTAACAGGATCACACCTAAAAGTGTGCTTGAAACCTTTAATATGATTGACTCTTAACCGAGCTCACTTCAAAAGAGTTCAAATATTTTAGGACTAGTACTAGGTGGTTTTTACCCTAATCAAATTTCCAATTTAAAAATCATGGTGTTAATGTGTGTATGAATGCTTTGGTCGTTATTTTATTTTACTAGGTAAGAATTTCATTGCTACTATAATTTGGTTAATGAACCTAATACTCACTATAGGAAGTGGAATATATTTAATCCATAAGTTTAATGTTGTTACCGAGTTGATTACTAATCAATTGAAGTTTTGATAAGTTGGTGAAAGACAGAGGTACTGAAGCTAAACAAGGAGAAGCTTCCATCTTGACAAAGAAGCATGAGGCTATACTTATATGCGACTCAAGACTCTATATTGTATTACTTGGACAATCAATACACATTGCCACCCAAATGATCTATGATAGTTGTATAGATGAGAGGGAAATAAGAACACAACTCTCTAATGATAGAGATTGCTTCTTCCTTGAATGATGTTCAATTTGATGATATCAAAGATTATGTTACTACTAAGTATATGTGGGACAAACTCACAATTGTGCATGGAGGAGATCAGAATGTGCTAAGGGTTAAAGCTGAAAGTTTAAGAGACAAGTTCAATGATATGAACATGAAAGAAGGTGAAAACATTATTAGTATAGTAACTGAATCAAGAAGTTGTTCATGCTATCAGAGGAACTGGAAGAACCATAAGTGATGAAGTTGTGGTATGAAATGTTCTTAGAACACTTTTACTTATCTATGCCACTAGAGTTTCTTCTATTCAAGAGGTTGAGATCTATACCTGGAAACAATGTTACTCTTGATGCTTTGATTGGTAGATTGACTACTTTTGAGCTAAATAACTTTGATAATTGTGTAGCACCTAAGATTGAGTCTACTTTCAATTCATCTCTAACTATTAAAGTGATAGGAAAGAGAAGAGCACTCATAACATTCAAAATGAAAGTGGTTGTGAATTAGATGATAAATCAAAAAGAGCTTGAGGTGTTGCTTGCTAAGAGGTTAACGAGAGGCAAAGGAAAGTATTAAGGTAAATAGCCTTTGATTTTCTTTAAATGCAGTAATATTAGTCATATTATTGCTAGATGTCCTAACAGGACTAGAAATGAAAGGAGTCATAAAAGAGAGAACATATACCGAGGAAATGGAGATTACAAAGACAAAGGAAAGAGTTGAGAAAGAAACTAGTAAGCAATTGAAATGTTTGAGATTTGATGGAGGAGAATTCATGTTTGATGAGTTTACTAACTTTTGCAATAAAAATGGAATTAGGAGACAGTTGTCTACACTAAGAACATCACAATAGAATGGTATAGCTGAAAGGATAAATAGATCCATTGTTGATTGTGTTAGAACACTTGATTGAGAAAGAGATTGCACAAATATACTAGAGATAAGCTATTAGTATTGTTGTTTATACATTAAACCAAATACAATTGAAGGGAGCAAACAAGACACCTTATGAACTCTGGTATAGACATACACCGAATGTAAGTTACTTTAAAATCCATGGAAGTAGGTGTGATATTATGAAAGATGCTAAAAATGATAAATTTGATTTTAAAAGTGATGAAGATATATTCCTAGGATATTCTACTAGGAGCAAGGCATACAAATGTCTAAAAAGGCTACTAATAAAATGGTTGAAAGTGCAAATGTGAGAATTGATGAATTTGCAAAAAAGAATGATGAAGAGGGCAAGAATGAAATGTCCTTTTACTGATTTTGTATGATATTTCCAACCTCTAATCAGATCTTTAAGATCAAACAACTAATATCACAAAGATCCACCAAATTTCTCAAGAAACCCCAAATCGGGTATGCTGAAAATAGTGCCAAAAGCTTCACAACTTCACAAATTATTAATAAATCTGAAAATGGACATTTTTACAGAAATTTCAGCAGGATAATAGCCTACAAAATGACATTTCCAGTTCCGTATAGCCTTTACACAATAGTTCACAAATGTAGGACAAAAACTATGCTCATCGGACTCTCGAAATTAACACAAAAATGCCCGAAAACACCACAAAAACACTAATAATCTATCTCAAAAGTTTAATCACATCCCAATACATATATTCAGCTCTATTTTAACACCTTAAAGTCTGAAATACAGCAGCAACCCAAACTGATATGAAATACTCAACTGTAAACACCAAACTCATACAAAAAACACACTCGAAAACCCACAAATCTGCACTGTTCAGCACAAAGGCAAACTCTGTATGAGCATGCACATGGAATGGCTTCAAACTCCCGTCCTTAGCCTTGTTGGAAACCTGCAAACTCCCGTTCTTGGGTCTCCCTGGAAACCTGCAAACTCTCGTTCTTGGGTCTCCTTCTCCACAAGTTTGACAGCCTCTGAAGAATAACAAAGAATGAGCAAAAATCAAGTTCTGGAACGAGCCCAGAATGCCTCCAAACCCCTTAAAAGAGGGCATAACCCTAACTCACGTCCAAGAGGGGTTAATAAAACATATTTTAATAATAATTTGTATTTATTAGTCTATTTGTTTCCAAAGATTATCCCCTTTTGATGAAACTTCACCTTTTTGGGCCTGCTTGCCTTAGCAAAGATTATTATTTTTAATTATTTGAAAAGGGGACATGGCAAAGAAAGAACCTGAAGATTATCAGAGATTTTTCTATGTTCAAGGAGGACCGAGTACTTTACCTGAGCAACAACTAGTGGTCACCAAGCAACAACATACACTACCCGAGCAACAACCTACTACCGAGAAACTTGTTGATCCCCCACTGAGTTAAGAAAATGTTGAACAATAGAGAATTGAACCTGTATCAACCAATATGTCAAAAGGAATAATTCAGTGAACTAGATTATTGGTGACAAGGATGTTAGACTTATGACAAGAAGTAAGTTGAGAGACAGACAATACATGCTTGATTTGTGAATTTAAGCCTAGAATAGTTAAGGATGCTTTGGCAAAAGAAGATTGGATCGATGCTATGAATGTGTTGGTTGTTATATGCTTTTACTGGTTGAAAATTGTCACTGCTACAATAATTTGGTTAATCAACTAGTTGATACTCGGTATAGGTAGTGGAATATGTTTAATTCATAAGTTTATTGTTGTTACCAAGTTGATTATTATTCAATGGAAGTTGTTATAAGTTGGTGAAATCATTTAAAGGGTCTGTAGGGTGACTGAGCATAACTGATTCACCGCCTCCCCCTCTTAGTTATCTAACAACAAGAACCAACAAGATGGATGAAGTTTGGTAATTTTACTTGTAATACCTACAATGGCATGTGTAGTGGATTATTTAATTCACTATCATTGCTTAGATGAAAATATGGAGAGCGTTGCGAGCAGTGAACAAATTTAAATTCTAAATTTTTATCACAAACCTATTTAAGCATCTCATGAACTAAAAAGAAGTAAGGTGGAACAAACACTCAGTGTAATATACAATCTTCATTAAAGGGTGGAATTTTTTTGACATAAAAAAAGATTGTAGTTAGTTTCAAGTTAGCACTTAAGAAACTTTCTTAAAAGGGATAAAATCATATTGCGTCACCTTCATAGTGACATGCTAATGAATTTGATTCAAAGTGTACTTGTTGAAGGCAAAAGGGAGAAATTTTAAAATCTAAAGCAAATGCTATCTAAATAATGATTGATTTCATGAAGGATGCAAAAAGGCAAGGAGAACTTTGAAAGAGTCAAACAAGGACAAAATCAAAATTAAAACTTATAAGCAGTTTTAGAGAAAGAAAAAACTCGGTATCATGATAATCAAACATGCAAAGCTAATGTCTTGGAAAAATAAGCTTAATTTGTTTTCGAAAGAGTGGTAACCAAGAAAAAAATGAATGGAAAATAATATTATTGCTTCTTAATTATTTGATTATGCAAGGCATCTTTATGAGCAGGATCCTAAGGTTGGCAATCCCCCTTAGTCAACATTTAATATTAAGCTTTCCAGTGTTCATGAGATTGAGATGGGTATCAAGAAATTAGGTGTTGGTAAAGAAAACAGACCTTGTTGATCTTTAAGTAGAGTATCTAAAATGGGATATTCAAGCTCTTGCACCTCTCATTAGAAAATTCTTCAACAACATTATCCAATAAGGACTCCCTTTAGTTGGACAACTAGTCTTGTAATTAAGACTAGCAATGTTAACAATGCTTCCAATTATAAAATCATTTTCATAAATCATTTGTTTGCAAATTTATTTTGAAGTGTGCTAGAAAATAGAATTACCATGTGTGCAAAAGAAATAGAAAAATTTTGCTAAATAACAAGCAAGTTTCAAACCTAAGCATTCTACAATTGATCATGGTATAACTTTAAGGCATGTCATTAAAAACGTTTGGGAGATAAAGGAACATGCATTTTGTTATTTTTAAGAGTTCAAAAAAGATGTCAACTTGTTCCTTCAAGACGAGATTTTGCAACAAGTTGGAGGAACTTGGGGTCCTTATACATCTTAGAGTAACAGTTCACAAGTTATATGATCACAACTTCAATTGACATCTCTAAAGTTTTCGTAGGTGCCAAACAAAACTACTCATTGTCACATACCCTTTTTGGTTTTATATATTGACAAACTTGAAGAGTGATTAAACATACAAGTAGATGATGGTGTTCATTTGAAGGAGACTTCTTTAATATGCAATGACCTTATTCTAATCTCTAATTTTGCTCCTATTTTACAAGAACATATACTTTCCCTTGAACAACTTAGTAGCTCAATGGGGATGCACGATGAAAGTGATGGTTTTCTCTAATAGAACAACTATCATAAGTTTTCCTTTGAAGGTAATACTCTTGAGGAAGTGACTAATTATAAGTACCTCAGAATAGGCTTCAATAAAAGATTTAAGTCAGGAAGAATGCAAAAAGAAGTGGACTTGGGGAGGTTGAAAAGTGTTTAATGTTTTCCAAAATAGATGCAAAGAAGTAGAGCTGTGGGATTAGAAAATTGCCCAAACTCTTTTTGGGCTTTTAGTGTTCTCTATCGTTGTGAATTGTAGGTCTATAACACTTCTTATTTACAATAGAAGGAAATTGGAAAAATAATTAAAAATTGCTTGATTACAAACAAGTTCAATCCCTTATAATACCTTGTTAAGTAAGATAGGGAGTTACCCCTATTGAAGCAATTGTCGTGGTTATTTTCAATGACATATTGTGGAAAAGAAAAAAGAATTAGATGAAACAAAAAAAAAATGGTTTAATAAATGTTCTATTTACTTGGATTCATCCACCACAAATAAGTAAGAGACAAAGGTTTTTGTGATGGATAAGTTCCACAAGCATTCTTAGGGTAAAGCTCTAATGAGGAAGAATGTTATATTGAAGAGTTTTTCACTCGCACTCATCATCAAAAAGCCTCCATTATGGTAAATATATCTTAGAGAACCAAAAATCTTATAGCTTAGTCAAGAACCAACTCTTATCAACTTCATTGTAACATTGAACATTGGAGAAAATCAAAAGACCTCGAGAAGAAAGAGTGTATTTTATGCATTTTTGGAAAAGTAAACACAAAAAGGTATTTTATTTTAGAGTGTAAACTATGTTAATATATTGACAACTAATTCTTGAATTGACTTATACAACGAGGGAACACTTGAGTAGTTGGGGCACTCATCATCAAGTTGCATAAGAAAAGGGTTGAGTTAACAAATTTAGTATCTTTTGCTGCACCAAAGTCACCTATTAAATTCAAGGAAGCATTAAAGAATAATAAAGACATGGAGAAGCCTAAACCAATCAATTGGCACATTTTGAAACCAATCATTGCCTTGGAGGCAATAATGCAAATGTGAAAGGAAATTATCCTAGAGGTCATGATAATATGACTAAAATAATCATGTAAATGGGATTATTGGGTCTAGAATAGTTTTATAATGCTTAAAATAAGGCTATGAAGCCATTGAATAAAATTTGATAGGTTAGAAGACTTAAGCTATGAATAAATAATAAGTTACAAATTCAAAATTTTGAATTGTAACGATTACCATTAGGAAGGAAAGTCTATTTTATTTTATTACGTATTTGCTTTCAACTGCTAATCTTTTGGATTCAATTTGGGAAATTGAAATATATTTTTTAATTCCCTTGTAAAGATGGAAAAGAGAGAAGAGTGAATATATACAGAACTATACGGCTAGAAGTGGAGATTTTGCAATAAACTTTAAGGTTTTCTCATGTGTTTGGTCTGTTACCAATTCTTATTGATTGAATCTCACATTCGAATTGTTGGAGAATATTAATATAGTCGTATTGTAAGTCTCTGAATGTTTTGTTGATATGATAATACATTAAAATCTGATCTATACTGGCAGGTGCAAGGAAACCAAGGTTTTAATTAACCAATTTTAGTAGAACTTTTCGTTTTGGAGTCCACTGCTTGAATGGCTTGTTGGTTCTCAAGGAATGGGCCACTAATAACATTTACATCAATGTACTAACACGTTTCATGCAAGGAAACTAAGATTTGCAGGGGTACCCTATGACTTTTGTGGAGTGAAGTGAAGGAAACTTGAGGCTAGCCTATAGCAACAAGAGTTTTCGTTGAAGAAGCCTATATTTTATGATTGGAGAAGTTGTAGGACATCAAGCACATGCTTTAGCATCAACCAATTAATCCTAGAAGTGATTGGGGTAAGTTGAATGAAGAAACTCTCATTGTAGACCCTGTTTAAGGAGGGTTTCCCGATTTTCATAGAAAATAAAGTCATAGACTGAAATTGATTGTAGAATCCTTCAATTGGGACCAAAATACAATACTATCCAAGGTTTGGTAGATTGCAGTTAATTATTTCCCAAAGTGGTGGTTTTTTAAGCTTAAAAAGGGGGCCATATTGGTATAGCAAAGACATGGTCCAAAACAACCCTACCCAGGTTTTTGTAATGTTGTAAATAAGTGAAATGGGTGTTCAAAAATGTAATTAATTTGTCAAGTTGTTTGGAACATTGTGACAAAACAAGAGAAAACAATCCCAGTCTATCATAATTTGAGCAAAACTAAGCCTATAAGGAGCAATTTGGAAATTAAGGATAAAAACCCTACCTAGAAGCCTAAAACCTATTGGAACACTTCATATAAGGAACAAACAAGTGATTCGAGTCATTTGGGGCATTGGGTAAGTGATAATTTGAGTTTTGACCTCCTAGAGCCATTTAGGTGTCATTAGGACTATTGATCAAACCTTGTATTTTCCCTATAAATCCATATATGTTTTGTCACCCACCACACATCTTTACATCATCTTTAGCCTCATGAACATTAAAATTTTCTTTCTATCATTCCTTTATTTTCTCAAAACAATAATTTGGAATGATTTTGTTTGGGGGAATTATTCATTACCTAGACTCAAATGCCATGCAAAAGTTTGGCTTCAAATCAGTGGTTTGCTCCACAGTGCAGACAAATGTGTCGTTTCTTCTCCCTGCTCACATGATCTACTCAGGCGCATATACTTGTATACTATCCTTTCTTTTCATTCCATTATCATGTTACAATCATTTTATCCATGGCATTGAGGCCCTTAACACCCAATCCAACTAAGACCTAGTATCAACATTTTCCCCTTGATAACTTGCTCATGCACCATCACTCACTCAATGATCCTTTCTTGTTAAAGAGTATATCCCCATTAAGTTGGTTGGCCAAATCGTTTCGTAAATTATTTTGACATGTAGCAAATTTGTTAGGACATCATTAAGTGAGCCATCAAATATCAATTTGGAAATTAGAACATTAGCCAATAGAACGTCATACAAATAAGAACATTAGCCAATGGAATATCGTAGGACCCTACGACACGACCATTAAGTGTAAAGATATATACAGATTGTAGACCACAATCATTCCATAGAACCCTACCACACAAGATGGTACAAGAGCGCCCTCAAATCCAAACATTGATCGAAGGCATGAAGGATCCAAGTAGGGTAGTAAGAGTATAATAAGCTCTCATCGACCAATTGGAAAAATAATGATTTGAGCAAGCAAGCTTGTAAGCCAAGTTTGGCAACATGGAAACCTATTAGCTCGGCCTAATTGGAACAAATTGAAGGAATCGGGTAAGAAGGGACCTTTGGTACCTTAAAATCTACTGAGGTTGGGTTCTTTTGACATAATGAACCTACATATAAGAGTTTTTCAAATGAATGAATGGTCAAACCTCCATATTGCAAACCAATCTAACCAAGGGAACAATGGTGAATGAAGACACTAGTCATGGAAATGTTATGTCCAAGGTCTTAGAAGGTAATAGAGACCCTAGAAGGATGTGAAAGATGTGCAAAGGAGCAAAACTATAGAGCAATTGTTGAGCGTGTTAAACTCACTAAAGACTAGATAGAGCCCAGAGGAGTATAGGATCATCCATCCTAATATTACCTCCTCATCACAAGACCACAATCCTCAATTTAGTGTTTGTACATCTTTTCAAAGAGTTCATCAGAATAACCCTTATTAAAGGTAAATACGGATTGAAGACCATCGTCGTTAATTTAATGCTTGTACATCCTTTCAACAAGTTCATTAGGATAACCCTTGCAAAATTTATGACATTAGCCATCAATCTTTAAAACTCTCAACTAATAACAAGTCCTTACCATGTTCAGGAACAGAAGGGGGTATTACACTTGGGTTACAACAATTATGTTTAAGAGTATTTAATGTTGGTTGCTAAAAAATTGCTCATATTCCAAACCCCACCTGTATTTAGATCATGTGAATGCGTTATTGTATATATTTATATTTTGTTAACTCAAAGTATCCCACTGTGCAGTGTCCATCCTCTCTACCTCGGCCTTACATATTGTCAAGATTCAAGAAGTGACAAGATAAAGAGACCAGCTCTCTAAAGAAAGAGTGCACACAGCAAATTTCTAGGTTTTAAAATATTATCTTTCAGTTATAAAGGGATTAAAAAGATCTTTCTGTATTTCTGGTTGTTTTAGATCAGTTTCTGACGCTCAGCTTTCTAGAAATGGAGATGGTGAAGCTCAGCTTTCTAGTAATGGAGATGGTGATATCTTATATTTTAAATGAGATCTGGCTATTGGCTTTCAATCAAATAGACTTCAGAGATGTTCTCAGAAAAAATGTATGGTTCAGACTTGGATTCAATTGACCATTATGCCCAACAGTAAAAAGAATGGGGAATGGTTGGAGAGATGAGGGTTGGCTGTTAGTAATACTTGGATGGCGATTCCCAGTTTCAGCATCAGAAGACGGTTGTTAGATTCCTGAAAATGGCTAAGAGTAATGTATAATCATACTTGAATAATTTGGGTCAAGGACTTTGTTTGTACGGGAGATGCCTGTTGGTGTCTCTACCTTCTAAAGAGTACTTCAAACATTAATTGCAGATAGTAGAATCGGATTTTGGGGAATGATTAAGGCACTACTTTTTTTCATCCATGACAAGCAGATACAGATTTAAACAAGGTCAAATCATAGAGATTTTCTTTAGATATGTAGCACTGAAGATGATCTCAGCAATTTAGTTCTAGGGGATTCAGAGAGAGATGGCAAAGTGAATGTACCCAACAGAAAGCAAGCACTAGACTGACGACACTACGGATCTCTAGAAGGATTATATATGTCTGGTATTCATGGTGTGTATAGGGATTTAAGGTTTGGCAGCCAGAACAGTCAGTAGGGTCAGCTTTTTGGGGGAGTGACTGATGCTAATTTCTTTTAGATCTCTGGTACTTAAATCATTAATTGACTCTAGATTATATAATCTATGTAGATGACATATTTTATATATATAAACTATTTCAGCTTAGGCAATTTACTGATCAGAGAGAAAATCACTGTAAATAAATGAGCTGCTTGAGTATTTTACTACTATAAATATTTCAATAATCCTTTCACCATTTATTTTCTACAAGCCTAATATTATTGAACATGTTTCTCTACAAAATAGAATGGATATATACTTCATATAAATATGAAGGATTTGCGATTTATGGAAGAACTTTGAATCATTTTGATCTTAGTCTTCCCATTTTTCGGAAGTCTTTCTCAGGTATAATCGTTTGCATAAATAATCATTCTATTCTAGAGCCACATATCATACTACTTGACAATGGATCAGTGATCTCAAACATTGATAAAGAATTACTATAATCACATCCAGAAGCACTCATTCTAAATAGCATGCACTGGATATATTATGTATCTGAGCTCTGTCTAGTTTAACCATAAAGATATACGCAGAAGGATATCAATGCACTGTCAGCTTCAGGCATAAAATGATTTGAAAATATTCCATGAGAGGATCAGGCTGACACACAAATAAATTGAAAATAAAAGGGTTACACTCAGAAATTGGTATCATTTGGGCATTACATACCTAAAAAGCATATACTCAGAGATTATTCTATACAAGGAGTTAGAAATTTATAAATTGAAATAAATGGTGAGTAAAAAAATTAAGAATTGGGATTCTTGCCGTGTATGGTCACTATGAACATATAATTATAGTATAAACTAAGAGTTTTGGGCATATAATTATGAACTATGAACATACAAGTTTTGGGCATATTATTAAGTTTTAATTATGTGTTCTCTTTGATTCATCATTATTTCTTATAAAAGTGAGGAGCCGCTGATTAGCAGGGCTCTCATGGTTTGTGAAAATTCTCCCAAGAATTTGGAACTTTTTTTTTGTTTGGTTTAAGAAAATTTTCTCAGTTGATTCCCTAGATCAAGATGTCATCATCAAGCACAAGGTTGGTAGGGAGTATATGGCCACCTCAGTAAACTGGACGAAGAAAACACCTGTGTATCATTTACAATTTGGTCTCATCAAATACTTTGACTGAAAATTTAAAATAGTATATTGGCACAGATTTCTCATGCTATCCCAAAGTCTGTGTACGTCCCAAATTGTGACATGTTAATCACAGCTATGAAGCTGACCCTGGCACAGGTTTCTCATGCTATCCCAAAGTCTCTGCACATTGCAAATTTTGACATGTTGATCACAGCTATGAAGCTGACACTTCCAAGTGGTCAGCCCATTATTTTGTAATTCATATTGATAAGTAATTTGAGTGACATAATTAATTAACGTGAATTTGTTCTAGTTGAGTCAGGAAGTGATAACAAAGAAATGTGGCAATGGAGGATGTCCCCAAGTTTATGAATGGTGTGATATTTATTGTTCATATTTCTCATTGTTATGATAAATAATTGAATGTGCAACCAAAATTCATGAATACAACTCTACAAAAGTTATATTGTCTAAATATCAAGAGTTCCTCTGGCTACTACAAGCTTAACCCACTTTTCTAACAGTTTTGAAGGCTTCAAAAATAGATGGGTCATTGGTTCATTATGGTTTGTACAATATAACATATTAGCCAGGTTATTCTCCAATTAAATAGAGGAAGAATAGTCCCACATCCCTTAAGCACACAATGGCTCAAAATTGTCTGGCCTAAGCTTTGCTCTGAAAGTTCTAATAGTCAAGTACAGTTTTTAACAGCTAATTCTTCTACTTAGTATGACTCTATTCTACCCATTCAAAACAATAACTGAAATTCAGATAAGCATTTCAGATTGTTAACTAAAGTTAGTATTCATTTTTGGAGATAAAACCAATTATAGATTCTCAAGTAATGTTACAGAATATATAGTTTACACCTTGCTTGAAGATAGTATAATAATTAATAAGAAAATAAATCCCCTGTTTTATTCTAATGGATGAATAAAAGATACTCCCATCTGTATGGAAAAAAAGATTGAATAATTTCATTGGCTTTAAGGAATAAATGTATGATCTAAAACAATTTATTGCAAAAGGAAGATTGTCTTAAATAGAAGTAGGCTGCCATTGTACTAGCTCTAGATCATCAGACTGGCTTTATTTTTTATTGAAGCCAACTATCAGAAAAAAGTAGGAGGGTATAAGCTATACAAATAAATTATATTGTATCCTAAACCATTTGGGCTGAGTTCTGCTCTTATGGATGGAACTTTCCAATGGCTCCATGAACTTTCAAATATATCTAGCATTTTAGCAGAACCCAGCAATAGGAATACTCCTGTTGGAAAGATTTTTCTCAGTGATCAGCAAGACGACTAATGCCCCATACATCAATTATCCCAGGAGGAAATGCAACATCTGTCGCTGCTCGCACAGCAACCTTAGCAACAGATGATGCACTAACAGGTGGCACAAACAGTGGTCCTATGACTGGGATTTGTGATGCAGATTTTGCATTTCGGAAGACCTACAAATATTTATTTAATGTCAAGCATGGCGGCCAATTAATTTAGCACTAGTTAAGCTTGAACAACAAATGCAGAGTCAACTTAACCAAAAGTAAGTGTGAATACCGTTTCAAGGGGAGCACCAACAATCCCCAGTGGAATCTTGAAGCTTCCAACCTGGCGAGTCCCATAGATGAATCCGGGTCTTAGAATAACACCTAAAATGACATTGTGCAAAGAAGTGGATTTGGATTATGGATCAAAGATTTTAATGTTTAACAAAGAGTTTTTGGAGATTGTTATTTAAAAAAGAATTATACTGAATCAGATTATTTTCATATTTAATGCACAAAAAGTGAAGGTGATATGTAATGGCAAAGAATCCCATTCCCATTTTCTATACAAGCATAACTTCTTAGCCTACTTTTTCTAGACAAGCAATTTTCCATACATGCCATGATAGATTGTATGATTCTATCTTCATCACCCCTTCACATGAACAAGAAATTTACCTCCATATGGAAATCTGTCAAGTAAAGCTTTTTCAGCAGCCCTCTGTTTCAAGTTTCAACAAAGCATATTTCACATCAATTGAAACAGAACAATGTCAACAGTAAGGAAAAGAATAACAAGCAATAAAAAATTCAATCTACAATTTGTATTAGTAATTTCAATACCCATGCTGATTCTGTTGCTTTAAAATAATTTTCAATTTGATAAGTCAAATTAGGTATCTGCTCTTATGATAAATTAGATAATGTAATCAAAGAGAAATACCACATATTTGTAGAAAAGAGCCTATATAAAAACTGCAACCTAACACTCTCAAGGATCTCTGATGTCACTTTAAGATCATCAAAGAGGATTTTCAGCAAAGAGAATGCTGACTTGCATAATGGAAATAAAATGTACTAGACTCTTAACCTTGAAGTTTCAACATTCATTTTCTTTTTAAAAATTTATGATTTCAAAGAAGATTCAAGCGGTAGGCAACGGCCTATAGCACAATGGTAAGTTGTGAGTCTCTCATCTAGGAGGTCTTGGGTTCGAGTCTTGCGAACTTAACAAAAATTAATAATTAATCTTGGCTTCGGCCCATTATTCATCCAAAAAATAAAAAGATTCAAGCAGGTACTTATAACTAGGGCCAATGTCCAATCTAAACTTCCATGCTATATTTTAAAATCTTCAGTTTTGCGCTATGTTACTAGATCCACCTTCCCTTTAAGATGTAAGATTAAAAAACAATTAATGTACCAGTCTAGTCAGCACACCCACTTAGCCTATGAGATGCACCTTGAGGGAAAAAACAAACATTTTCACCTCACCTGAAGTATATGTTGCTGAATTTTGTACCACTTTGTCTCAACCTCATCCCCGAGCTTGAAAATAAGCTAGGCAACAATGTATCACATGTCCATTAAGGATTCAGCCCAGATATGTATTTGAATACAGATATCTTCAGGAGCTACACTAGATATAATTGTTAAGGAATGCAAGCTATGACCAATCAAAGTTCTACAGACAAGAACATGATGCATAGACTCTTATATGCTAAAAGGATGTCTTGCTTGGTTGTTACCTTTAACTTTTTATATTTATATTACATGCATCGTATCCCAGCCATTATATTTTATCCAATGTTCTCAAACGACCTGCAACATGTACTAGATATTTCACCTTAGCATATCCTGTGCAACCTAACCCTTAAACATGCATTTAATCAACCGTGCTATGCACATCTTTTCAAATAGTTCATAGCCTGTCTATGAACACATACAAATGTTCCCAAAACAATAAATTCAGGGAAGAACAACACGGTGCAACCCCCAGGGATGCAACAATGAATCCTCTCTCTTATTCTTATGAGGCAATCATAGTTGGGTGTATTACAAGATTTTATTTTTGCTAATCTTCTTACAACAAATTGATTTCTTTCTACAATTTAAAAGTAACCCTCAGTTTTTTATTAGCCTTATGTGATTAACAGTACTTTTTTAGTACCGCTTCTGCAGAGTGTACCTGACTACAACTGCAAGAAAATGTAAGACAAAATAACGAATACGCCAAAATTAAGGGGAAAGAATCAGGTACATAACATTTGGTATATTATTTTTTGTCTTTTTGGTTAATAACAGAATCCTCAACAGCCTTGTCCCTTTTTCCTGATCAAGAAGCCTACTTCACTGTTCATCATTCAACGTTTTCAAAAAAGGTTGGAAGAAAGAGTATGAGGAGTTTCCCCTGGATGGAATAGGTGTCATTTGCCTTTGTGTTGAACATTACTTATCAATGCTGTGGGATTTTAGGATCGCTGCAAATGTAATAGCTCTGTCTGTATCTTATGTTTTCCAAATGCAGCATCTCTCTTGCATTTATATTGAGGATGAGGCAAGAAGAGACATGTCCCTTCATGGGATATGTCTATTCATTATTAAAAAATTAATATAATGATAATTGATTATGTAACTACATAAATATGTGTGTATGTGCACATAATATGTTTGAATCATTATTAATTTCTCCTAATAGTATATATATATATAGTTTAGTCTCATAGAATTTATCTGATAGAAGCTACAAAACATCAGCATTCCCTCTTAGCTAGAGAGGATAAACACGGGATTAGATATTACCTCAATGTAATATCAAGTTGGCATGATTAATGATATTTTTGGTCAGAAGATACCCGCCATTTAGATATCATTTCATGATATCAGGTGTGATGGCCTCTAAATATCAAGTCACATGATATTCACCAAATACTCAAAATGTCCGTAAGGATGTGCACACGTATCCTCAATAATACTTACCAGAGGAACATTATATTCATGGTATGTTTAAGGAAATTAATCCACCATGCAAGATATAATCTATCATAATCTACTTAGACATCATAAGATATCCATCATAACAGAAGATTGAGTTATTTTTAGATCATCACCTTCCAATAACTGTAATAGATACAAGTCATTATCATTTAGAAGTCGCCACTTCCTCATGATATACATAGGGGACAGGCCCATACACACATGACATCAAAAGATTACATGAACTCAACACGGATACTCTCATGTGGTGTTGTCATGACATCCACCATGACCCATATTAGAGACTAAGGGTTTTCACCTCAAACTTCTCTCTCATAGAGAAGAATGTATTGTGAGAGATGCATTTTGAACTTCTCCTTCACAAAGAAACACTAATGTTTTGACCTCCTCATCCAAGGTTACTTTTAATGACATGTCAAACTCTCTCTGAATCTGATATCAACTTTTCTGACCTCCTCGTACAAGGTTACCTCTGATGAAGTGTCAGACTCCCTCCAAATCTGATATCAATCTTCCTTTTCCTACAAGAACCTCTCTGCAAAGAAAAGAAAAGATCAAGGCAAATTGCTCTTATAGTATGTTTAGAAATACAAATAAGAGAGAGACTGTAGTGAGTAGATAAATGAAATACTTAAGGATAATAACTACTTATCTGTACAAGTTGCTCCAATGAAGGTCCATATGCATCAAATCAGAAAATGCCTCCATATAAGCATATGTCAAACAATGAGAATGAAACATTGGTCATTATTTCCCCCCACAATGTAGAGATCCCCACTTGTATCAACCTCTTGATCTCTTATAGTCAAAGAATCCTCTCAATGAAATATTAGACTTTCCACATGCACATGCATGTAACTCCTTTCAATTATAGAAAATATATATAATCTAATCACAAGATAATCAAACTCCCACTTTTATATCACTGAACAATTCTATATAACTTGTCTCCAATCTCCTCATAAAGGTTGTTGACAGTTACTACTCAAACTTTATTCTCCATAAATCTTCAATAATCTGTTTTACATGCAATCCTATCTCTGGCTGCGGAAGAACAATCTTTGATGCCCTCCATTTTCCCCACGTTGTTTCCTGCCCGGCCTTGCTGCTAACATGGACCTTCCGTCCTTATCAAACTGTATGTTTCCTTATCATTGCAAGATCCTACTCACCTTTTAATGGGAGGTCACGTGCCTTTTTGGGGGTCCTATTATCTGCTTGTCTTATCTTCAAATATCAATCACCAAATCAGATGCTGACAATCTCTAGATAAAACACTGAACACAATAACTATAAGCCCAATTCCTGGAGGTAATAGGATGTCAATTTTAGGGCTGTTTGAGCACCCAATCTTTTACACCTGGTTCAGCGTGACATTGCATTCTGTTTGGGACGTTGGCATACTAAAATTCTTGGCATCAATACCAGCTTGTATGCCTTAGTAATCTGCTGTGGTGATTGGTTTGGCAGACCTACAAATGCTTTTCTGAGGTATGCATTTTCTTGTTTGGGCCTATGTCCATTCCTGTAGAGACCTGCAATCAGCATATAAAAGCCTGCAATCACCAAATAAGGGCTTGCGATCACCAAATAAAGGCCTGGGTTTAACATTTGGGGGCCACATTACTGAAAAAAAGGCCCTGCATCAATATTCTGGGGGCTGTGATTCATTCTAAGGGAAGCTAAGTTCCCATTGACTCCACACTTGGTCTTAATTTTAATAAAGGTAGCAGCATTGGTTAAAAATAATAAAGATATTGCAATTGTTCTGCTGTTCAGTATTGGTTATAACTTATTGTTGAAGCTTGTCAATTCAATATTTCAGTATTTGGGAAAATTGATATGATATTGAGCATCCAAAATCTCATCTTCAGTTATGGGTAATAAACTGTGAATTCCTTTTGTTTACACAAGAAATCTGAATACCTTATCAATAGATGATTTATTTGGTTAGAGGAAATTCCTTCTAAAATTCTATAATTCAGTGTGTGGTATTGAAGCTTGCCTGCAAGTGTTTGACGAATTGTCAAGCGAATGTTTAATAAACAGAAATATCAAGATACATTTTGTGGGGTAGATTTTGTTATATACAATAACATGGAAATTATATTTATATAGAAAGGATCAAAGCCTGTATGTGCACCTACAGAAGATAGAACCAATATCAGGAGATAAAGATAACAAAAATATAGATGAGAAAAAGATGGGAGCAGAAAGAGTGTACACCTTATACTGCCTAAAAAGGCAAGTTATATGGTGTCCTTTTCTGCCTGGGCTGGTAATTAAAGACCCTTTTTTTTTCCTTTCTTCATTTTCACCAGACTCACTTCACTTGTGGATGGCATAGGAAGAACACTGCAATCTAAACCTATATACTGTTGAGATCACTTGGTTTTGGCATAAGTATGGCATGCAACGGGGAAAAGATCATCTTGTTCTCTTGGGATCACTATGGTGATTGACAATTTGAGGTTGAGAACAGTCACTCTTTCAAGCTTCTCCTCCAACTACTAGTGAGATGCATCAACGGGGATTGTATTGTTGTTGTGTCTTCAAAGACAGCTCCCAGAATGCCAACATTAATCGTTGCACCTGTCTTCCTAATATTGAGTTAAAGTGTGGGAAACGACTAAGGAAGAAAAACTGTCATGCCAATACCAATTTAGATAAGCATTATGTAGGCTATTTGCTGCAGATTACCTCTCATAGACCTTATTTGAACCCAATCTGACAAGCAAAAATTATCGTGCAGAAACCAATTTAGATAAGCATTATGTAGGCTATTTTCTGCAAATTGCCTCTAATTGACCTTGTTAGAACCCAATTTGACAATTTGAAGAGCTGGGGTCACCTCAATACTTTCCTCTTTGGGTTGAAGCACTTACGCCTACTCTAGGATATGGTGAGTCCTTTAAATTTGGGGGTATCTGCATGTTGTTTAGACCTTCTGCACGTATATATTATCAAGTGGTTTTTATTGGAGTGTTTGCGACCTGGATAGGAATGTGCCTTTGAGCTCACAAATATTCTCTTCTTTCCTTTATGTCCACTATTGCTACATTGTTGTGTGAATCTCATTTTAGAAGAATTTGTAAGAAAATTGTAGTGATTCACCTGCTGCATTGAGTATTAATGGAACATCTGTTGATTTTTTTGCATTTATACATCTCCCCTTCCAACAAAGATTGTCATTCCTCGATTGTTGAAGGCCGGGCCATTGAATTAAAAAAGGTGATATTCATCACTTGGGACAAGTTTGCAAAACAGGAGATAGCTGGAGTAAAATCCTTGATCCCTTCTACCAGCTGAGTCTCTCTTGATGAACCATTTAAACCTTTATAGAAATGATTGATTGTTGGGTAACCAATCTTCTTCCAAACCTCTATTGTTTGTGCAACCAGCGAGGAAATCTGATGCCTAGTTCTTCAATCTTTGGAAATGGTTGAGAGGAAATCTTTATAACAATGAAAAAATTACAATTATCACATGTCTATTGAGATGGCACCCTTCAAAGCACTATACAGGTATGAACCCCTCTCATTTATCGACATGGTCCTGGGTGATAGTTGTGCACCTAGGGCAAGGGACTGACTTCAAGAAGGGAAAGACATCCTGAGTCTTGAAGGAAAACTTACAAAGGGCACAAAATCAATAGAGGACCTACACCGATAGACATCAAATCCTAGAAGTTTCTGTGATGTTCCTGACCGAGCGGTGGGAAATTCTAAATAAGCCTGGAAGGATTTCTTCTGTTGGAATTGGTTGTCTACAAATGCAACATATGGACTACTGGAATGAGTAACCGTACACTAGGAGCAGTATGGAAGCAATCTCTAGATGTATGTACGGGGGTGGAATGGAAGCCGTATAGTGGGGAGGAAGTGTATAATGGTCGTATAGTAGCAAGAGAAGAGGTCGTATGATATCTTTAGAAGGACCGTACAGTAGCTTTAGAGGGGTCGTACGATAGCTTTAGAAGGGTCATGCGGTAGTATGTGGGATGTGATAGTGAGTCCATACAGCAATAGGAGGATACCATACAGTGATGGAGTTGAGCGTTTGGTGAGGAGATAAGTGGACGTGCTTGACGAGGAAAAGCAGTGCTTTGTAGTTCTTCCTATTCACTCAAACTAAGCCCTCCAAAATGGATTGAAAACTTCACAGCAATAATACAAAAGACACTAAAGTATATTGGAACAGTCACAGATAGATATAGATATATTTTAGATTGAAAACTATAAAGAAATAATCCAAATCGCATACCGACTACTACCTACATGTCGTGCTTAAATACACTTTGGAGGAACTTCCCGAAGGTTTACAAATATAGCAAACGGCCAAACCTACGAAAACAATAAAATAAAAATGGGTCCAAGATATACTAAATCAATTGGCTCATGAACAAATATTTGATTAATTAATTATTTTATGACGTAACATTATAGTCCTTCCATCCCAAACTTTACTTGTCCTCAAGCAAATGAAATGTCGGATGCTGCAGAATGTGTTCACCTTCCCAAGTTGCGTTGTCCAACGAAAAGTGTTTCCAACGTACCAAGTATTCCCTTAGGGTACAAATCCACCTTCTCACGTACATCAATGATCTCGACTAGTTCCAATACAAGCTTTCCTTCTTCATTCAGTGGTGGAAGATCTGTAGTTACTGCAATGTTCTACCCCACGGCTTTCTTCAGACAGGAGACATAGAAGACGTTATTGATGTGGCTCCCTTCTGGAAGTTCCAGTTCGTAGGTAACTTCACCAATGTGACAAACTACACGATAAAGAACATAAAAATGTGGCTTCAATTTTTCTTTCCCTTTTGCCTTTAATGAGGATTGCCTGTACAGCTGGAATCTGAGATAGACCAAGTCTCCCACTTCGAAACTTCTCTCAATCCAATGTCTATCAACATACATCTTTTGTTGATTCTGCACCCTTTGTAAGTTCTCCTTCAAGAATCTCAGAATGTCTTGTCCTACCTAAAGCCAATCCCTCGCCCTTGGTGAACGGCTACACCCAGTACCATGTTGATAAATGAAAGGGGTTCATACTTGTATAGTGCTTTGAAGGGTTCCATCCCAATGAACATGTGATAATTAGTATTGTAACAATATTCCCCTAGATGCATCCATTTGACCCATGCCCGTTGTTGTGCTGAAACGTAGTTTTGTAGGTAGCCTTCTAGCCACTTGTTCACAATCTATCTGTCCACCTGTGTGAGGGTGGTAGCTAGGAGTTGGTGACAATTTTGTTCCTGCCAATCGAAACAATTTTGCCAAAAAAATACTAATAAATCGCCCATCTTTGTCACTAACAATGTTTCGAGGTAACCTGTACAAATGAAAAACTTCTCTGATAAATAACTCTGTTATTTGCACGACTTAAAAGTCTGAAGGGATGGCAAAGAAGTGTACATACTTCGTCAACCTGTCCACCACCACAAAGATATAATCCTTCCCATTTACTTTCGGAAGTCCAATGATGAAGTCCATAAAGATGCTTTACCACTTCCGTTCTAGTATAGGCAAGGGCTGTAGTAATCCGGCAGGTGAAGTGTGCTCAGATTTGTTTTGTTGACAGACTGCACATTCCCGTACATACTGCAATACATCTCTTTTAAGTCCCTTGCATGAAAACCTCTCCCTAAGTTGTCTATAGGTTTTGAGAAACACTAGTTGTCTGGTCAAGGGTGAGTCATGTAATTCCTTCAGAATTTTCAACTTCAATTTGGATTCAGGTACCAGATATATCCGATCCTTATAGTAAATGATATCATCGACCACCTTGTATCCGTCATCATGAGTGTTGTCATCCATTAGCTTACATACAAATTTTTTTTTGGAATATTCCACCAATAAGTGAGCTTTCCAGTCAGTTGTGTTATCTTGCATTTTGTAGTTTCCAGTCAGCTATGTTGTCCTGTATTTTGTCACCACAAAATGTAGGTAACAGTACAAAACTTTTTCCTATTAGTTTCGCATTTCTTTAAGTTTAGTTCATTATTTAATTGGTTTGTATTGATTAACCAATCAATACCAATTGATATAATGGACTCTTTTACTGAAGGCTTTTGTGAAGTCTTTTTCGTTTTTCTGTTTGTCGAGCCTATGCTTGATTTTTGAGGCCTTCCTCGTCCTTTTCTTTTCTTTAGAGTGTGTATTTCTTGGTTTTAAATCCTTTGGTTTTGCTCAAGTCATTGCTTTCGGTTTCCCCTTTGATTTGATCTAACCTAGAGCTTAATCGAAGTTGTCAATCAAAAGATATAGCCATTTTAGTGCCCAAAAGTGGACCTTTTTGATGCAAAAGCACGAATTAAAAATATCATGTTATATTTCTAATTTGACATTCACTTTTTGAAAAATATAACTCAATTCACTTTATGTTATGTTTTTAAGTTACTTTATCAATTAAACTTTCGCTTAAAGTAACTATAGTGCACTTTATGTTATATTTTTAAGTTGAGTTTACTTTTTGATTTTTCACTTAAGTGACTATATTAACTATATAGTTCAATTTGATTTTTAGCATTTAAATCAAATGCTCTAGTAAATATTACTTTTTAAATGATATTTACATGTTATATTGATAAATTGATATGCAAAAATAATTTATGTCCCATTTAAATAATATTTTATTGAAATTAAATTGACATGTGCTAATTAAATCACTTTTAAGTCATCAAAAGTGGACCTTTTTCATGTCATTACATGTAAAATCCATCAAAAGTGGACCTTTTTCATGTCATTGCATGTAGAATTCAACTTAAAATGTAAAGTCATCAAAGGTGGACCTTTTTTATGCCATTGTATGTAAACTCACTTTAAATGTGCAATGACATCAAAAAGATGAGTTTTATAACTTAAATGTCATTGCAACAAAAAGTTGAGTTTTCACTTAAAACATGCATACACCTCCAAAAGATGAGTTTTTAAACTAACGGCATGTTTTAAATATGCAATGACATTCAAAATGTGAGCTTTTGCCTTAATATGTATGTGCATGTTTTTAAAATATGCATTCGCCTCCAAAAGGTGAGTTTTGAACTAAAGTGAGTTTTTAAAATATGCATTCACATCTAAAAGGTGTGTTTTGCATTAAAACTCATGCTCATGCCCTTCTAAAACCCATTTTGGAGAAAAATACATGCAAAGAGCTCTCAAGAACACGTTTTTGAGCATTTTGATTGATTTCCTTCATGGATTTTCTTGAAATCTTCTTCATTGGAGGCATTTTTGCAAATCTATGGGTTTTCAAACATTGAATGTTGAAGTTTCAAGCTAAAAATTGTTAGTTTTAACTCCATTCAAAGGCATGTTTCTGAGGAAATCACCAAAAATCTTCATTTTTAGCTCACATTTTAGCAAGAAGAGGAAACATTTTCGCATTTTTAGTGGTTTGCATTGCATCTTGGCTCACGTTTTGGTGTTTGGAAGCTAAAATGTTTTTGTTTCATGCATTTTATGAATCATGTTTTTTGCTAAAAAAAGGCCAGAAAATTGGGGTTTTTATGCACTTTTATGTGTTTTGAAATCACTTTTTTGCATTTGGATCCATGTATTAGCATTTGGTGAAGTTGTTTTTGCATTCATAGGTCAAAAATGACTCAAAAACTTGCATTTTTTTGCCACATTTTTGAAAAAACGGCCCAAAATTTTGCATAAAAAGTCACGTTTTTGTTCAAAAAGCTCAAAAAATGGCATTTATAGCCCATACCTTTGATCAAGAGGGGTCGTTTTTAAATATTAATGCGTGTTATTGTCTTTGGAGACCATGTATTTGGCATTTTTATGTCAAATTTGATGTAGGAGCATCCAGATGTATAAGGGCAATCCTGTGTCATCCAAAAAAATGTACTTAGACTTAGTCTTGTTTCATGTGTTTTCATTTCTAGATACCCATTTGGGTCAAATAAAAGTTCCAACCCTCACAGTTCCACTATCAATGTTCTAGGTCAGAGTATTTGAGCCCCTTGGGGATACTTGAAAAAGCCGAAAAAATAGGAGCATGTAATTAAGCCATCATTTTGGTGAACTAGGAGGTATAAATTGGCCAGATGATTGTAATTGTAATTTAGAGCATTTCAGAAAAAGAATCAAGTCAAAAGTCACCACGGTTTGAAAGTTATTGCAGTTTTCCGATTTCTGAAGACCTCCTAAGAATGCTTCAAAATCAGATTCAGGGCATTAAATGACCTCGTACAGGGCCGAAAAATGGGGGACGAGCGAAGCTGGTCCATAGGGCTATAGAGTGCTTTGAGAGCTTTCCGGAAATGTAAACAGTTCGTCAATCAGAGCTACGGTTCAAAAGTTATGCCTCTTGGAAGTTCGATTACCGTTTTTCGATTCTTCTAATTTTGCGCCAACTTCTAACGCGGCTTTTGGAACCTTCTATTTGGTCGGTGGATGCCAACTAGCACTTCCTAGAATGTATTCCTAATCCTTAACCCTTTGGGGTCTATTTAAGGACATTTCTGGCATTGTAAAAAAGCAGTTCGGAGTGGAATTTGAGAGAAGGAACTGGGAGAAGAAATTATCTCCTGATTTCTACTATTGTAAGCCCATAGGGCATGTTTTGAAGTCTGTTTTCTCTGCTTTGCATGTAATAGCATATTTTCATTGTCAATAAAATTTTTCCTTTCCATTGTGACCATTCTGTGCTGGGTTGTGTCCCCATCAAGTGGTATCAGAGCGGGTTTTCCTGAGTGTGTAGACAGAGCACCGACTGTGAGGCAGTTTGAATCAAGACTGTGTGGTTGTGGGTTTGAGTTAAGAAGATGCCTCCACGAAGAGAGCATGGTGGAAGGGCAAGAGCTATTAATCCTGAGGAGGTTAGAGCCCTCCAAAGGCAAGTCCAAGCATTGCAGGAGGAGCTCCATAGGGGAGCAAATATTCCTGCTGGTGACGAAAGTGAGGACAACAATGAAGAAGAATTTGGATCAGAAGGGGAAGTTGACAGGGAAGTTCTGAATCAGGAAGAGGAAAGGCTTTTTAGGGCCATTGCTAAGTTTGGAAAAAGACCTACAATTGATGTGGGTGTATTTTAAGGAAATCTGAAACCAAATGAATTGATCGACTGGATCAATGACCTGGAAGAGTACTTTGAATATGAGGATATCAGGGATCCGGATAGGGTTAAGTTTGCAAAGGCCAAACTAAAGGGCCATGCAAAGATCTGGTGGCAAGAGGTTCAATTGGAAAGAAATAGAAGAGGAAAGGATAAGATCACAAGGTGGGATAGCATGGTGGACAAATTGAAGAAGCAGTTCATTCCTATTGACTATGAGCTTGATCTGTTTAAGAAGATGCATGGGTTGAAGCAAGCAGGAAGATTAGTCCAGGAATATACGGAGGAGTTTTACCGACTTCTGATTAGAGCTGGGCATGCAAAAGCAAATAAAGAGAAGGTTGCTCGTTATATCAATGGGTTGCGACCTAGCATCCAGGAGGAATTAAGTCTGGTAAGAATGATCAGCGTTGAAGAAGCGTACCAGTTTTCCCTACGAGTTGAAGAGAAACTAAATAAAAGGTTTGAAGGAAGACAAAGAGGGCGCGGTCAAAGAGGAAGGGGCAGTGGTAGGTCATTGAAAGGTCGAAATAAGACCCAAAAGAAAAATGAAGATGTGGGTACCAACAGGAACCAGAGGAATGAAGGTTTCAACCGCTCCCATGATCAAGACTTTGGAAATCAAAGAGGAAGAGGTAGAGGACATGGACAAGGAAGAGGAGGCTTCCGTGGAACCTGTTTCCATTGCAATGAAGAAGGTCATCGTGCCTTTGAATGCCCTCAACGTCAAGGAAGGACAGATAGGAGAACTGAAGGCCAAGCTAGGGTTGCTCATGTGGATGAGGATGCACAATCATCACATTCAGAGGATGTAGAAAGAGGAGATACTTAAGTAAATGAAAGGGTCTTATTAAGTGGTGAGATTGAACCATGACAAAGGAGGAGTCTATTCCATACCAGGTGCAAGTGTGAAGATAAATGTTGCGATGTGATCATCGATGGTGGTAGCACTAATAACTTGGTATCAGAGGAGATGGTCTCTAAGCTAAAGCTCAAGAGGGAGAAACACCCCCAGCCCTATCGGATCGCTTGGGTGAAGGATGATCATAAGGTCCTGGTAAGTGAACAATGTTTAGTGAAGTTCAAAATTGGGACTTACCATGATGAAGTTCTCTGTGATATTATTCCAATGGATGTTTGCCATCTATTGTTGGGTAGACCGTGGCAGTTTGACAGGCATGCAGTACATGATGGTCATGCAAACACACTCTCTAACAAAGGATGGAGTTCGCCACAAACTGAAGCCCATGAAGAAGGAAGGTGAAAAGGTATGTAGCAGTGCTAGGATTTGTCTTGTTGATGGAAGGAAGTTTTTAGATGGCATGAAACATCAGCGTATGTGCTATGCTTTGATTCCTAGAAAAGATAAGGAAGGTAGTAGTGAAATGCCATATGAAGTTTCCG
This sequence comes from Cupressus sempervirens, assembly GCA_028749045.1. Lineage (NCBI taxonomy): Eukaryota > Viridiplantae > Streptophyta > Pinopsida > Cupressales > Cupressaceae > Cupressus > Cupressus sempervirens. The sequence continues at coordinate 291,618,414 of CM053785.1, read as the reverse complement.
ATTTATTAGGTGAATTTGGAGATGTCATCTCTGATAATGTTCCAGCAGGATTACCACCAGTAAGGCAAATCAGTCATCAGATAGATTTAATCCCAGGAGCTAGTTTGCCTAACAAGGCTGCTCACAGGATGACTCCTACTGAAATTGAGGAGCTAAACAGACAAGTTGAGGAGCTATTGAGGAAGGGTTTGATTCGGGAGAGCCTAAGTCCATGTGCAGTACCTGCAGTACTAGCACCAAACAAGGATGGAGAGTGGAGAATGTGTACATACTCTCGAGCTATAAATAGGATAACCATCAAGTATCGGTTTCCTTTGCCAAGGATGGATGATATTATGGACTGTTTGAGTGGAGCTCAGTACTTCACAAAGATAGATCTCAAGAGTGGCTATCACCAGATACGGATATGAGAAGGAGATGAGTGGAAAACTGCCTTCAAGACAAAGGAGGGTCTTTATGAGTGGTTAGTCATGCCCTTTGGATTGACGAACGCCCCAAACACCTTCATGCGGCTTATGAATTAGGTACTTAAGAAGTTTTTGGGAAAATTTGTTATTGTCTATTTGGATGATATTTTAATTTTCAGCAAGACTTTGGAAGAACATTTATTGCATATTCGTAGTGTCCTTGAAAGGTTGAGGGAAGAGAAACTGTTAATTAATCTGAAGAAGTGTATCTTTGCAAAAAGGGAGTTAGTCTACTTGGGGTTTGTTATATCACCTGAAGGTCTTAAAATGGATCAAGAGAAGCTAAAAGCCATCTTGGAATGGCCTACTCCAAGATCTGCTACTGAGGTAAGATCATTTCATGGTCTGGTTAGTTTTTACAGAAAGTTCATTAAGAATTTCAGTAGCATATGTGCACCCCTGACTGACACAATAAGAGGGGATAGAAAAGAGTTCAAGTGGACTGCAGCAGCTGCGAGAAGTTTTGAATTGCTGGAGAAGAAGGTGACAGAACAACCTGTGTTGGCACTTCCAGATTTCAGAAACTTGTTCCAGGTGGATTGTGATGCTAGTGGCAGTGCTATTGGAGTTGTATTGAGCCAAGAAAGTAAGCCTATTGCATATTTTAGTGAAAAATTGAATGATGCAAAGAAGAAGTATTATGTTTATGATCAAGAGTTTTATGCAATAGTTCAGGCCTTAAAGAAATGGAGACATTATTTATTGCCAAAGGAATTTGTTTTATATACTGATCACCAGGCATTACAATACCTAAATAGCCAAGGTAAATTGAACCAGAGGCATATGAAGTGGGTAGAGTTCTTGCAGAGTAATACATTTGTGTTAAAGCATAGAAGTGGAAAATCTAACAGGGTTGCATATGCATTAAGCAAGAGGCAGTTGTTGCTTACAGTTATGCAAGTTCAAGTAGTTGGGTTTGATGAACTCAAGAATCTGTACCCTGAGGATCCTGATTTTGCTGAAGCGTGGAAAGCTTGTAAAGAGCCTATTGCTGTAGACAGAACCAAGTGGCTAGACTATTTGATTCAGGATGGTATGTTGTTCAAAGGCAGTCAATTATGCATTCCAAGGAGTTCCATAAGGGAAAATCTGATTAAGGAGAAGCACAGTGGAGGGATGGCAGGACATTTTGGTTGAGACAAGACAATTGCCATTCTTAGAGAACATTATTTTTGGCCTCAGATATCACAAGATGTGAAGAAGTTTGTACAAAGTTGTCAAGTTTGTCAAGTGGCCAAAGGATTTAGTCACAATACTGGACTATATCAGCCATTACCTATTCCATCAAAGCCATGGGAAGACATAAGTATGGATTTTGTTCTTGGATTGCCAAGGACACAAAGGGGTAATGACACAGTATTTGTGGTGGTTGATAAGTTCTCCAAAATGGCACATTTCATTCCATGCCACAAAACTCATGATGCTGTCCATATTGCAGACTTGGTTTTCAAAGAGGTAGTGAGACTACATGGTCTCCCAAGGAGTATAGTTTCTGATAGAGATACTAAATTTGTGGGGTATTTCTGGAGGACATTATGGAAGAAGTTGAGAACAGACTTGAAATTTAGTTCCACACATCACCCGCAGACTGATGGTCAAACAGAAGTGGTAAAAAAAAGTCTGGGCAATTTGCTGAGATGTTTAGTTGGGGATAAGCCCAAGGGATGGGATTTGATTCTACCACAAGCGGAATTTGCTTACAATAACTCTGTAAATAGGAGTACTGAAAAATCACCATTCCAAATTGTATATGGAAATAGCCCAAGGACTGCACCAGAATTGAGGAAGATGGAGCAAGGGGAAAGGACAAGTGCTGAAGCAGAAGAGTTTGCTAAACATATCAAGCGTCTACATGAGGAGGTCCAAGCACACATTACCAAGATGAATCAAGAGTATAAAGCTAGGGCTGATCAAAGGAGAAGACATAAGGAGTTCAAAGTAGGGGATCTAGTCATGGTACACTTAATAATAGAGAGATTTCCAGTAGGTACTTACAACAAGCTAAAGATGAAAAAATTTGGCCCCTGCAAAATTCTAAAGAAACATGACTCAGGAAATGCATATGAGGTGGAGTTACCAGATGGAATTCATATTTCTCCTATCTTCAACATTGCAGACTTAACATAGTATCATGATGATGGTGCACATGAGGAGCTGATGTTAGAGCCATGTCCGATTCTTGCTTCTAAGAAGGAGGAGATAGAAGACATTCTAGATCATCGTGTGGGCAGGAGTACCAGAAATAGGCAGTATGAAGAGTATTTGGTTAAGTGGAAAGGCCAACCGATCGAGGACTCAACCTGGATATCAGCAGCTGAGGTTTCCCATTTGGGATTTCCTCTACCATCTATAAAGTGACAGGGTCACTTTTCAATCTACCCTGGGTGTCTAATGCAGGAGCATCCAGAGGTATAAGGGCAATCCTGTGTCACCCAAAAAAATGTACTTAAACTTAGTTCTGTTTCATGTGTTTTCATTTCTGGATACCCATTTGGGTCAAATAAAGGTTCCAACCCTCACAATTCCACTATCAATGTTCTAGGTCAGAGTATTTGAGCCCCTTGGGGATACTTGAAAAAGCCGAAAAAATAGGAGCATGTAATTAAGCCATCATTTTGGTGAACTAGGAGGTATAAATTAGCCAGATGAGTGTAATTGTAATTTAGAGCATTCCAAAAAAAGAATCAGGTCAAAAGTCACCACGGTTTGAAAGTTATTGTAGTTTTTCGGTTTCTGCAGACCTCCTAAGAATGCCTCAAAATCAGATTCAGGGCATTAAATGACCTCGTACAGGGCCAAAAAATGGGGGACGAGCGAAGCTGGTCCATAGCACTATAGAGCGCTTTGAGAGCTTTCCGGAAATGTAAACGGTTTTTCAATCGAAGCTACGGCTCAAAAGTTATGCATCCCGAAAGTTCGGTTACCATTTTTGGATTCTTCTAATTTTGCGCCAACTTCTAACGCGGCTTCTGGAACCTTCTATTTGGTCAGTGGATGCCAACTAGCACTTTCTAGAATGTATTCCTACTCCTTAACCCTTTGGGGTCTATTTAAGGACATTCTGGCATTGTACAAAAAGCAGTTCGGAGTGGAGTTTGAGAGAAGGAACTGGGAGAAGAAATTATCTCCTGATTTCTACTATTGTAAGCCCATAGGGCATGTTTTGAAGTCTGTTTTCTCTGTTTTGCATGTAATAGCATATTTTCATTGTCAATAAAATTTTCCCTTTCCATTGTGTCCATTCTGTGCTGAGTTGTGTCCCCATCAAAATTCAACCCTTCATTGCTCATTAATATTTGTTGAATGCAAGTATGGAAAAAGTCAAATTATTGTTTGCGAACCTAGATTTGGAGGAGAATTGGTCTTCTAAGTCTATAATTATTGCTATTTTGGCTCTTTGATCTCCAAGCAAGTGGACTTTTTCAAACTTGCTCATCAATTCATGCTTATCTTGTTATTTCCATGCATATTATGGCTTGCTATTGTACACTTGTTCATATATATGCCATGAAAAGTGCATTAAAAATGATGAAAACTCTCATTTTCACACTTTTGGAATTTCCCCGAATTCGAATTTGCATTTGAAAGCAACTTGCTTGTTGACATGTTTAAGTTTAAAACCAAAGGCACGTATTTGTTTTATGCTTGTTTTTCGTTGTTTGCTTGCTTCCTTTTTCGTTTTTCTTCTTTTAGAAGAAATTGCAAGTTCTTTCCCAAGAACTTGAGCACATCTGACTTCACTCCACTTTCTATTTCATGCAAGAGCATCATTTCATTCCATTTCCATCTTCCATATGCACTTACACCTCCATGAGCAAATACATGTTATTCCACTTCTTTTGTCATTACGCATTTCATCTCATCCGTCATCCGTACTTACATGTAAGCTCACCCTTCATCCGCATTCGCATCTCATCTCATTTTCCATTCCTCATTACATGTTGCATGTACATGTAATCCACTTTCCGTGCAATGACATATTGAAAGCCCAAGTCACTCTTTAAAAGTCAAGAGTTTTCATTCACACAGCATTCCCATGCATTCCACTTTCATGTCCCAAAACATATCCATCCTTCCAAGTCTGACTTTGGCCCTTTCCATCCAAATACATATGTTTTCCGGTTCATTTCCAGCCATCATATGTGTTCCATAAGTATCTAATCCATACTTTGAATATCCGCTCCTCATGGATTCGTCATTGTAACTCAAATCTCAAAGCTTTCATGGATTCAATCACATTGAAACTTTCATGTTGCAGCAAGTCAAGATATGTCAAGATTTCTACAAGGAATGAAAACATCAAGTAAAGAAGAGCGCTTCAAATCAAAGAAGCGAGAATTCTTCCAGTCTCCATTTTTCCAATGGTTGTCTGAGAACCCAAGTTTGTGACAGAATGCGCCAAGCACTTTACTTGAAAAAAAAAAGTGTTAAAAGGTGCTGATTGACATTATTCCGAGTTTACATCCGGACATCGTCAAGAAGGTTTTCAAAGTGTCAGAGAATCCAGAATGTGTCAATCTACAAAGGAGAATTTAGGACAACTTGAACGAGAAAAGCTTGATCACATCAAGATTTTAAATGACTATGGACAATTCATCAAAGAGAGTCAGAGGTTATCAAGAGATGCAAGAGCATGGTTATCAAGGTGAATTTAATGACACAAAATACAGGAACTCCCGATCCTATGATCATCCGGGATAGCATCGCCTAGTACAAGGCCTTTCAGGACAATCCCTAGAATTGTTTCAATTCTCTTCCGTCTTTCTTCTTCTTCTTCTTTCATGTTTGTAATTGAAGAGAATGTAATACATGAAAATGTGTAATTACATGTAATACGACTTACATGTGTAATTACATGTAATACGACTTACATGTGTAATTAAATGTAATGCGAGTGGTGCAGAGCACCACTCTCAAATTTAATATTTTAAGTCACCTTAGAATCCTATTAAAATCGTTGTCTAGTAAACTTGTAATGACTGATTATTCATCTATTCTTTGGAAAACCCTAGACATTGAATTACATGTTAAACATAATAGGATAGATATCAAAATCATTTGTATTACATATCAAATGAATCAGGTAGATGGGCAGTTTTATAACTACCCAAGAAACTCTTGTTAAAAAGAGAGACACTATTGTAAACAAAGGAGATAGAGAAGTCGATAGGAATTTAGAAAATAGTTGTCTTTCTTGGTGTACAAGAAAGTGGAGAAGATTCGGCTCTTTGACCTTTAACCAGAGAGCCATGCATATGTAAATTTGCAGATTAGTAAAATTAATAGAAGTATGTTTATATCCTATCTTCTTTGATCTGTGTTATTGTATCTGTTCTGCAAATACATTTTTGTATTTGAAACTATTATAGAACCCGAAGGAAAATGGCATCCTCAAGCATGTTTCTTGGTAATAACCAAAAGGTGGTGGCTTGTTAACAGTCCCGAATTGGTATGAGGAGAATTGGTTATGAGAACTGAAACACTCATTCTGGTTTCGAGGAAGGAACCCAAGGTCTCGTGTGGTTTGAACACCCCCTTGTATTCATAATTTAGTCTTGGAGGCTATCAAGGGTGGCGGCTCGTTAACACCATGCTCATGCACACCATGGCAACTCGGTTGCTAGTTGTATGTGGAAGAACTAAAGATCCTCAAACTAGAATCAAGGAGAAAGGTGGCGGTTTCACAAATCCAAAACCCGATAACATTAGAGGAACTCATTGTTTCTTCGTTTGTTTTGTGAACTCCTTTGTACTTGGATTTGGGGGGGCCAGCCCGACAGTACAAGAAGTTCCACTGCCACTATAACCCGGGGTAGCCACCTACCCTAGGCATTGAAACTGTTACAAATTTAGTATAGGAAAGAGGTTCAATTTAGAATGTTGCCCCCCCCTCCTACAATTCTATGGGCAGGCAAAGGTAACCCTAGGAATGGTCAGATAGCCTCCTATCCCAACTTGCAGGGGAACGAAAACTCCACCGCCCCTACTATTTAATGGGGCCGGCACGCCCATTAGAATAGTAGGGCCCTTACCTCCTCCTCCCACCCACCAACTATACAAGGCACCCAACAACTATTAAGCCGCAGGCCCCGCCATTTTAACGTCAAAGCTAGGGAGATTACTCGGGTTCTGCAATCGCCATGAGCCATGATAATAGAAGGTGGTGGGTTCGCTAGTAAGAGGAAGAACCTGATATGCCAAGTCATAGCATCGTATTAGCTTCAATCTTGAAGCAATTGTCATAAAGGTGGCAGACGATGTAGATGATACTAGGAAAAGGATGCAACATCTTCCACAACTCCAACCAGACTTGGCCTGAAGGCTTGAAATCAAGACTGTAACTTGTCTAGGGTTGTCCTCACATGTTCCCATCATTGTTTTGCAGGATGGAGTCCTAGAACATGTACTTCCTTTGTAAATGGAGGCCTAATTGCCCTAGTTGCCTAAGCGAGAAAGTGAACAAAAGCCCATTTGTTTGTGTCATCAAACCTTGGTGCCTTAGTATGTTTTGTTAAGTCCCAAATGGGTGTCCAAAACTGAATTTTGTTCCCTAAGTTGTGTGGAGATATTTCCTTTAAAATCTGATTTTCATCAAAAAGGGCTACTAGTCTTTTTGGATGACTTAACAAAGCAACTATGTGGAAAAACTTACATAGTTTGGTTTTAACCATTGTTTTAACCATTTGAAGAAGTTTAAGGTTGTTTTTACAAAATTGGTCAATTTGTGCATTGTGAGCAACTTGTGATAAGTTGTCTTGTTCATAGGGTCCCCTAGTGATTAGGGTTTTCCTTGTTTGGGTGTAGGGTTGTGATAACCTGGTATCATCCTTGTAGCACTTGTGATTGGTGCTTGCACATTTTATCATCTTTACCAAAAGATTTGGTTGAAGGACTTCAATGAAGAGGGTTTTTGGACCAATTGATCAACTTGTGATTAGTCCCACTAGGCTGCATTGCATCAACGAGTTGCACGTGCAATTGCATGTAACCCAATAATTTCTCTTTTAGTTAGACTAGGTCAAAATTGGTTGAGTTGCTCCCACTTTTTCCTCCATCTTTTTCTCAACTCCTTTGCCTATATAAAGGAGTGCCCCCCTCATTGTAAAATGATCTTTTATCATATATTGTATGTAAGAGAGCTCTAGAGAAATTGTGCCAGCAGAACTTGGTTTGTGTGGCACTATTTTGAGAGAAAAGTGAATACAAAGGAGCAATTCAGACTTAACTTTGATTGAGTGAGATTGTTACTTGTGTGAATAAGAAGCTTTGTCTATAATTTGAATACGTTATCTTTAATTCATGTTATTTTGTGCTCTTGATAATTGAATATAAAAGAGTTAAGAAGCAATTGGAGCCGAAGCTTTGACTAGGAGCAATTGTGGAAATATATAGCTAGAAGTTTTGTCTATAGCTTATATTTCTTTCTTAATTCGCAAAAATAGTTAAGCTATATTTACTTTTGGAAGTCTTTGTACCCTAATAGTAAAGCTTTTTCATATAGAAGTACGGCTGGACTTAGAGCCAAACTGATACACTTTCAGCTAGCCTTTGGGTTAGTGTTGGTTAATTGGTATCACCATTTCTAGCTTTAGATAGAAGTGTAGTTACATATTTCACCCTGCCCATTACTCGCTCCACGAGTAAGTGGATTCTTTCTTGAAAGTTAAGGAGAAAGAATATTGGTAACACCCTTTTTACAAAATCTCTCAACTTCTTGCTTACCTTGAGTTGATCCAAGGAATGGTAAGAAAGGGGAGCCTTCCCTTTGAGGTATGAGAGACTCTGTCTCACACGCTATGGCTGGTCATCCTATTTTGCGACTAAATTTTTACCCAAAACTCTCGGTTGCAAAATATCCACCCAAAAAGCTGAGATCTGAGATAGTAAACAGATGGAAGCTTTTCTTGACAGGGCATTTGCAACCACATTGTTCTTCCCCTTCACATATCCAATGTCGAAATCAAAAGCCTGAATCTTACTTACCTATTTTTGTTGCCTTTCATTTAGATCCTGTTGCTCCAAAAAACATATCAAACTATTATGATCGGTACGGACGACAAACTTGGCACCTACTAGATACTGCCGAAATTTGGTTAGTGCATGCACGATAGCCAACATTTCTTTGTCATAAATGGAATATAGATGCTCCACTTGCCTAAGCTTTCGACTCTCATAGGCTATAGGGTGTCTATCTTGCATCAATACCACACAAATTCCCTCTTCGGATGCATCACACTCTAGAATGAATGGTTGTTTGCTATTTAGTCAAGCGAGAACTAAACAAGTACTCATTGCTTTTTTTAAATTGTCAAAAGTATGTTGCACTCTTTCATTCCACTAGAAGGAGCATTTCTTAGTCAGATATGTTAATGGTGCGCTGAGCTGAGAGAAACCGTTTACAAACCTCTAGTAGTAACTGCACAGTCCTAAGAACCCTCGCAACTCAGAGAGCATTTTGGTGGGGGCCAAAAGATAGCTTGAATCTTCTCTTGGTGAACCTATACTCCATATTTACTAACAACGTGCCATGGGTATAATATTTCTGTCATTCCAAATTCACGCTTGGATTGCTTGGCGAACAAGGATTGGACCTCCATGATCCCTAGGACTTCATTTAAGTGTTGCAGGTGTTCTTCTCAACTTTTGTTGTAAATAAGGATATCATCAAAGAATACCAACAAGTACTTATGCAATTGTTTGTTGAAGAGTAGTTGATGCATTTGTTAATCCGAACAACATGACCAGGAACTCATAATGCCCGTAGTGTCAACGGAAAGCCGAATTCTCCACGACTTCTTCCCGCATGCGGATATGATGGTATCTAAAACAGAGATCTATTTTAGAAAAATAAACTGCACCATGTAGCTCATCCAACAATTCATCAATCCTAGGAATAGGGTATCTATTTTTTATTGTCTTCTTATTTAGTGCACGGTAGTCCACACATGCGCATCGTCGCATCCTTCTTTTTTACCAAAACCATTGATGATGCAAAACGGCTAGAGCTAGGACGAATCCATCCTTTCTCGAGCAACTCCTTAATCGTCTTCTTGATCTCATCTTTGAATTTCTTGAGATGACAGTATGTCATGGTGATAACTAGTTTGGCACCAGCTTCCAACTCAATGGTATGTTCAAACCCACAATAGGGAGGTATGCCCAGAGGAATGTCTATAAAAAACTTTATCATAGGCACTCAAGATATTTTGAAGATTCTCATCCCGATGGGGTGCCTGTTGTCCTTTTATGGGTTCCGCCAAAATGAAACAATGTGCAGCCATGAAATGACATCATGTCGAAAGATGGCCTTCATCCACTATGCTAGAACTTCCTTCAGTCCCTCACTGGTCATCCCACAGATAAAAACCTTCTTCCCATCAACAACAAAAGTGAAGTCCATCCATTTGAAACTTTGGGTGTACTAATCAAATGTCTCCATCCACTGTATGCCCAGAATAACCTCTATATCATCTAGGTCCACTATAAAGAAATCCTTCGTCACCATGTGGTTAGCCATGGTGATACTTAGCTAGGGAACAAGGTGCGTATAGGCCAAAAGTGTCCCTCCAGGGACCTTGAACTGGAATCCTACATGCGACTCAGTAGGTAGACCTATTCTTTTCACTAGAGATGAGTTTATGAAGTTTAGTGTGGCTCCGTTATCAAGCATGACAATGACCCTTTGTCCCTGAAGGGTTCCCCACACACGAAATACTATACATCTTGGGCTCCAAGCTAAGGCAATGGTTCCTCCATGTCGTACCAATGCAGCAATTCTCTTTGTACGATTTAGATTAACCATTTTGATGTCCTCGTGGAGATGGTGGTCTTTTGTGGCTAGATCCTCATGATCGTCCTCATCATTGGATACGACTTCAATGTAGTGTATTTTCCATTTACCGAGGCATCTGTGTCTAGGTTCCCATAGTCCCTTGCAATTGAAACATAATTCTTTTCTAAAAGCTCCAATCTGGTAGCTTCGTCCAATGACGGCTTCTTTGACAAAGGTTTTTTATCTTTGTCCCTTGAAAATACTAGCGATTTGGAGTGTGAGTACCCTCGAGAGGATGATGTTGATGATGATGCCATGCTTCGCGCTCTTATTATAGCCTTTGAAAGGGTTGCAGGATTGAAACCTTTTACCCAACCCTTTAGTGGTTCCATCACTCAATCCATGAAAAGCACTATCTATCTCCTTTTAGAAATGTTCATAAACAGAACAAGTCTCTGAAATTCTGTGATGTACTAGTCGATTGATCCAGTTTGCCTCAATTGTGTCAATTCTTTGAAATTGAGCTCCCGATCTTTACCATCAAATCGATCTATCAATCTTTTAGTGAATTTCACATATTTATTTGGTCATGCCTGAGTGTGATGGTGCCATGATGCCACCATTCATGCGCCACTCCTTCCAAGTGTAGCTCTACAAATTTGATTGCTTTTTCTAGCATTGGATTAAGTTAGAAGTAAGTATCAGCCTTCATTACCCATGCTTGAGCAGATATGGATCTGAATCCGTCAAACGGTGACAGATTTACGTTACTCAACTTTCTTCTAAGATCATCGTTAAAATATCTTAGGTTTTCGCCTCAGGAATATCTCATTCTAAGTTCTATGTAATCTTTGTAGGATATATCCTCCTCCAAATTTGCATTCTTCCAATCTTCTCTCAATTGTTCTTGAACTTCCTCAAAGGTTGTCTGCTTTCGTTCATGTGGTACCTCTGTCCGTAGAGGGAAAGACGTCATGGACAGCCGAGACCGTGTTGGATGAGGGTTATCCTTACCCGACACCAAGTTTGTGCTCTGACCATTTCGTTCACCGGATATTTTATTGTCTGTCAATTTCTTGAGAGCTTCTTCCATAAGTTATTGAGTATCACTGGTTTGTGCTTGATTCCTCCAAAGATCTCCTAGCAACGCCATGAGTTCGGCAACAATGGGTTCTTGATCCGCCATTCTATAAATTGAATGGGATCTTCTTCTCTTTCGGCTATAAACTTTCATTCACTATCCACAGGCTAGCAAGATTCTTGGCTCCGATACCACTGTAATGTTCTTGACTGAGCGAGGGGAAATTTTGAGTAAGCCTAGAAGGATTTCTTTTGTTGGAATCAGTTGTTTGCAAATGCAATGTACGAACTGTTGAATGAGCAACCATATGATAGGAGCAATACGGAAGCAGTGTCTGGATGTCCGTACGCAGGTGGAATGGAAGTCGTACAGTGGGGAGGGAGTGTATAATTGTCATACGATAGCAAGAGAAGATGTCCTACGGTATCTTTAGGACTATACGGTAGCTTTAAAGGGGTCATACGGTAGCTTTATAGGGGTCATACAATAGTATGTAGGATGTGATAGTGGGTTCGTACGACAACAAGAGGATACCATACGGTGATGGAGTTGAGCGTTCAGTGAGGAGATAAGTGGACGTGCTTGACAGGGAAAAGAAGTGCTTTCTAGTTCTTCATATTTGCTCAAACTAAGCCCTCCACAATGGATTGAAAACTTCACAAAAATAATACGAAAGACACTAAAGTATATTAAAACAGTCATAGATAGATATAGATATATTCCAGACTAAAATGGTGTTCTGGATTTGCCACATTCGAAGCAAAGAATGACAATGGATGGAATAGGGTGAGGGTTGATTCCCACCGAAACTGCGAGAGCCAAGTAGGGAAGATCTTTCACTTCCGTAATGGCGAACAACAAAGAAATAATCCAAATCGCATACCAAGTACTACCTATATGTCGTTTTTAAATTCCTTCGGAGGAACTTCTTAAGGGTTTACAAATATAGTCGATAGCCAAACCTACAGAAACAATAAATGTAATGACCCCAACAGGTTATAACTTCTTCAAACACCAAAAATCTTTATACTTCAGTTGTTTGACATTTTTGTCAAACACTTTGCAAGCAAGCTCTGATACCACTGTAATTGCCCTCCTCAAATCTGCTCTCAAAAAATGCTGATGAAAGCTCAAGGAATTTCATCAAACAATTCACATGCAAGGGACGTATGTCTGATATAGTATTTCAGCTTGCTTTAAATGACTTTTTTCCAATTTGCATCAATGAGAATCTAGTGATAGAAGATTACAATGAACTACACAATGACCTAACATGAGTGTGCTCCTAATTTTGACAATATTCAGTGCATATATTATGATCTAAAAATGGAAAAGAACACCTACAGCCAACTGGCATTTTTACAAACAGTTGGTATGCAAACTATCTAGCTGATAAATAATGAGATTGAATTGCTTAAATGACACCAGCAACTATTATCTTTTTTATTGCAATCAAATTTCTAATACAATGCTCATGAAATATGGCCAAAACTTTGGCATTTACAAGGATTACAAAATGATGATGCTGGTATAATGCACACTTACGGCTGAAAGCTTATAACACCCTAAAAACAATAGTAACAAAGAACCTGGTTGTAGATGGCTGAAATAATTTCCTTCTATGCTGCCCCTTCCACTTTGCTTTTTTCGAACTGCTTTTTCGGCCTGCTTTTTCGTACCTGCTTTTTCAGCCTGCTTTTTCGGTTCCGCTTTTTGAATTGCTTTTACGGATTGCTTTTTCCACCTGCTTTTTCTATTCCGCTTTGTTCAGGCTGCTTTTTCGTATTTGCTTTTTCAGACTGCTACCATGTTGAATCTCAAGACCATATCTCTCAATGGCGTCAAGATTTCCAGCTTGAAGGGATTTCGTCTTTCAAACTATTGAGATATAATCTCCAGAAAATTCTCCAATTTTTTTGATATTTCCAAGCCTGCTTAAAAGAAGCTCTTCCATTTCTTTTATAGTGTTCTCACAAGAGCTCAATCTTTCGTTTTCTCAATGTGGGATAAAACATAACTCCCTTTATGTAACTTATGTCTCCAATGTGTTATAAAATAAAGGGGACTCTTTTAATTTAAATATTTCCCGCAAACTATAGTTTATGCATTAATAAAGTTAAATATTTAAATTTAACTTTACAAAATAGCTTTATCAATGCAAAACAAATCTTATCAATGATAAACAAGTCTTCTTGCCGATTTTAAACAATTACCATCGACATACCGCTGCCACTGGATGTCCACCCATGCCCAAGATGACTTACTATAAATAGTAAATATGCCCAAAGTTGCCTCAAAACACCTCAGAAAGACCTGCAACTGAAACTATGTAGGCCAAATGGCCTCTAAGCCCCTTTAATGTGCTGGTTAGCCTATGGGACCGTGGGGAAATAGGCTAACGACAACATCATGCTATGAATGCTAAAAAGGGGACATTACAATAAAATAAAAATGGGTCCGAAATATACTAAATCAATCAGCCCATGAACAGAGATTTGATTAATTAATTATTTTATGACGGGAACATTACAGTTTCGAAGTGGGAGACTTGGTTTATCTCAGGCTCCAACCGTACAGGCAATCCTCATTGAAGGGAAAAGAGAGAAAAATTGAAGCCATGTTTTTATGGTCCTTATCATGTAAATCGCTGCATCAATGAAGTTGCCTATGAACTGAAACTTCCAGAAGGGAGTCGCATCCAAAACGTCTTTCACGTCTCTTGCTTGAAGAAAGTCGTGGGACAGAACATCGCAGTAACCACAAATATTCCGCCACTCAATAAAGAAGTGATGCTCATATTGGAACCAATCGAGATCATTGATGTACGAGAGAAGACTCAACAGAACCATCTCCGGAAGGAATACTTCGTACGGTGGAAACACTTGCCGTTGGACGTCACAAATTGGGAAGATGAACACATTCGTTAGCATCTAGCATTGCATTTTTTTGAGGACAAGCGAACTTTGGGATAGAACTATAATGTTCTTGTAATAAAATAAATAAATAATAAAAGCATTGTTTATAGGCTGATTGATTTAGTATATTTTGGGCCCATTTTTATGTTTAATTGTTTCCGTAGGTGTTGGTGTTGTCTATCTTTGTAAACCCTCGGGAGTTCCTCTGAAGGGTATTTAAGCATGGCATGTAGAGAGTAGTTGTCATACGATTTGGATTATTATTTTTGTATCGCGAATTCCTATTGGAATTCAATATTGTTTGTCATTTCAGAAGTGAAAGATCTTCCCTATTTGGTTTTCCAATTTTGGTGAGATTCAAACCTCACACTATTCCATCTATCTACTACTTGGCTCGGATCTGACAAGTTGGAGCACCATCTTTGTCTACAAATACAATTTGTAGTTTGTTTTTGAGATAAGTACAATTTTGTGTTTGGTTTACCTTCTCTATATTATCTCTATGCGATAGCATCTAGATATTTTATTTAATTCACAGATATAATCAGCATTGATCTCCCTCGGCATACATCTTCAGTACCATGTGCTCCATTCCCTCTTATCCCATTGTATGACCTTCCACTCACCACCACCATACGGCCCTATCACCATCACCGTACTCCACTCCATTTTGTACGACACTCCATTTCCCCACTCCCACTATATGGTATCCACACCATATGGAAAATCCCCTTCCTTCGTGCTACCTCCCCTCCAACTGTACATCATTTCATCCTACCGTACAGCCCATAGATTTCCATACCATACAGACCCCTCTTGATTTCCATGCAGACCATTCCTTCAAACTATGTAGATTGCCCTCTGTACAATGTACAGACTTCTACTGTCCACTATGCAGGCTACACAAGCTCACATTTAACCGACGAGTCTAGAATCTTTTGCATACAGACGGGAACGGAACATTACACAAGTGGCTTCTGATTGTTAAGGAACTCAAGATCTGAGATAGAGTTTTCCTTTTATTTATAATTCAATTTGTCAAAGATTTACTATAACAGATTATTAATGAATTCTTCAGAACTGTGATTATATGACTGCAGGAATGTATGAACAATGTTTGTATTTCTCTGATATTCAACTTTGTAACAATACAATCTTCTATTGTGATGGCCGTAGATATGAAGGAATTGCTGATCATTGCAGATGCAATAGATAATGATATTGCCTTGTGATTGATATGGTTTCTATTGCATTTAAATCAATACATATACAAGGTTGAGTACACATGTCAGCATAGAGACATGTCTCTATGGGACATGTCATTATTCATAACAACACATAACTAACAAATTTGTTAATGCCCGATACTTAATCTAGGCTATGATAAATGCAAGCCTGATAGCAATAATTGGCACTCATTTAAATCAAGCTCGATAATGATCTTGGGCAATAACGGCAACAAAAAGCCTTCGCAATATAAAGGTTGTCATTCGATGACATTACCGTCATGAATCAATGCTTGATGCAAGGGAAAATAATCACAGCACATAAGTATATATGCAGTCTGATCTGGACATGTTCACCAAGTGTTAAATAGCTTGTGATATTTAGTATATGAAGGAAGACAAACACATGCATATATGTATGTGTATGTATATACATATGTGTGTATACATATATATACATATGTATGTGTTAGCATGTTTCATATACAAATATCAGATCCAACCGAAGCTATATGTTAACACTCCCTCTTAGCAAGGGAGGATATGATTAATTTCTCAGCATAAACAATCTCATAATGAGTTTGCATCAAAAATGCTTATTCACAATTAAATTCTTTGAAGAATATAGACTATCTGATTTCCGGCACATTTTGAGACAAAAAATAGTCTATCAGATAGTCAGTCTTGATATCAAATAACAAGAATCATGATGTCCAGCTAACTCCAAGACTAAAGTAGTCTATGATGAATTACTTATTGCCATGACTTCCAGCACAGTCCAGGACAGCATGTTAATGTAGTCTATCATGAAAATGGATCAAGAACTCAAGAAACAACACAAGTAGCATCATGATTTCCAGCTCATTCTAGGACAATAACTTAATGGAGTCAATCATGATGCTTTTACTATCATAATTACCAGCTTAGTCCAGGACAACAACTTAATGAAGTCTTATATTAACAGGTCAATCTATTGTTAAGGTCGTCACCTTACAATAAAGACCTTACATCCAGTTCAATGAAAGATCATCACCTTTCATAAATAATACACATGCGCACAAAAGTAACTCTTACCAACAAAGACCTCCCATCCAATTCAAAGAAAGATCATCACCTTTCATAAATAGTACACGTGTGCACAAAAGTAACTCTTAACAACAACAATACATATAAAAACTGAGATTTAATCTCAAGAGTTACTATTACATCTTAGCCATACGAAATTTACCTCTAAAATATTCCACTTCAAATTTCGCAAGAGGTTTGGTAAATATGTTGGCAGTATGCTCTTCAATGTTGATATATACCAACTTGATAACATTTTTTGTCATGTCCCCTAATTTCTTATAGCAGAATTTAATAAATAAATTGATAAAATAATTTAAGTAATATTATATAATAATAAATAAATAATAAGTATTATAACATAATCTATTATTTTCATCAAAAAGATGTAATATAATATCAATTTATATATCATGGTAATACAATATAAGATGAATTTTACAATAGAGATATAATTAAATAATATAAATAACTTATATGATATATATATATATATATAAAATTCATGATTGAAATATAAGCTCTTTATAAATCTTTCAATTTAATAAAAACCAATATAAAAATACAAAGACACGAAATTAAGATGAATAGTCGTGACTATTCTCTATGCATTTATTAATAAGAGAACAATAGCATTAACGGGGGGAGGAGATGGTGCTCAATCCAGGTGGACATATGATTCTCCAACTGAAGCATCTGACTTGAAATATGGGTAGGCTTGAGCAGTGACTAAAGATAGATGGTGGAGTGTAAATGCATGTCCAACATCGGCAATAAGAAACAGGCCATCCACGCCAAGCATGGTATAGGCAGGTTATCAGTTTTTTACGGAAAGAAAAAACAAATAGGATAGAGGAGGACGAAAAGCAATGGAGAAGGGGAACATTCAATTTAGATGTCAAATCCAATAGGCAGATGTCATAAATTGACAATGCAAGGAAAAGACATAGTTAGCTCACTAAAACACGAATACATATCCGTAGCCACTACTTAGTATTGACGAGAAGATTAGACAAGGCTAGAAACCATGGAAGAAGATATAGAAAAGACTCGATGATCATAGATATTAGAAAGGCAACTATCGACGAAAAACAAAGTTATACACCAAACACTTACAACACGTATAACAGATACAACGAGCACCAGCCCACACACAAGTAATGAACATAGCACACTCACTCAAGGGATACAAAGAAAAGAAGGATTTTCAGAATAAAACAAGAATAGAAATTGATCATATCCAATAGGAGGAAGATTAATGGAAGACAGGATAAATATATGAAAGACAACATTATATTTAATCTATTTGATACCCATTAACTCTGAACAATGAATAAGAAATGTTCTAAGGAAATGAATTTACCGAATCAAAGCAGGAGAAGTAAATATACGATTTGTGATCCGGCGGCTGAGACTAGTCACGTTGAGATTAATTATAAGGAAAGAGACGATGTCCTTTTGTTTGCACAAAGTACCCTAACTACTATTCGCAGCCGCAATTCATGTGGGGATTTATAGTAAAAAGAAATTGAGGTGTCAAAGGAGATCAATTCATTCATGTAGACATGAAATCTTGGGAAAGCCTTATCTCATAACTACAAACATTTGTCAACATAAAATACCCTACTTAGCTATAAAATAACTAACATCAAATCTATATAAAGGAAACTCAATCATAAGGATGGAGACGGTAACTGAATATGGGAACTAGAATTAGTGTAAGAGAGAACAAAGGATGACCATCTATCACTTTACGAGCATTGATGAATATTAGAAATGAAATTAGCAACTATAAACCAAGGAGACCATTATATGCAGGTAGCAGAGACAGTGATTATACACCAAGTCCACCTTGGAGCTTACATGCACCGTTATCTCTATTTAATACCAAATAGACTAGATGAGCCATCATCGCTGCATTCAACAATGGTGACAAGATATGAGTTATGAAGAAGCTTTATCGAAGGTGATTCCATGGTAATTCATTGAGAATCCACTGTATGATTTAGAAATAAGGCACATACATGAAGGAGTGAATGCCACCCAATTATTGCATCATTGTAGAATATACTAATGTAGTGGACTCTATTGTGACATAGGAGTAGCTGCAAATGTTTATAAAATAAGACATTGAAGTTACTAGACAGAGTGTATAAGTAGACTACAGTCAAGACAATGATTTATATTCACGGAATATTATCAAAGGTTGGAATTGGACATTAGACATAATCACTAAGTAATTAGTGTCTCCTAATTCACAATAGGGGATATTACATTTATGTCCACCATATCTCTAATTTAGTGATAGGAAATTTCTATGTACTTGGACCTTTTTTAATGTAGCTTTGATTATCACAATGTATAACTGTGGAATTTAGGGGCTTTCCAAATAGTCCAACTAATAACTTCCATAACCATACTGCTTCTCACGCTCCAATAGATGTCGCTATACACTCTGTTTCAGTAGAGCTCTATGCAACTGCAAATTGCTTCTTGCTAAACCAAGATACCATAGCAGACCCAAGACTAAAACAACATCCTGTAGTGCTCTTCCGATCAATAGAACTATCAGCCCAGCCAGAATCTAAATATCCTTGAAGTTGTAACTCAAGATGGTCATATTTTAAAGCAAGTCCACTAGTGCCTCTTAAGTATCTCAAAATGTGCTTGGCTATCATGAGATGGATCTTATTAGGTTTACACATATATTGACTTTTTGTGTTTGTAGCATAACAAATATTAGGGCGCGTATTCACCAAGTACATTAGAGATCCAATTATTTGTTTGTAGTATGTAGGATCTCTGGCTTCAAATTCTAATGCTTCACTTTTGAGCTTATGAAGATTTGTCTCCATTGGTGTGGATAATGGTTTACAATCCATTATGCCAAATTTGTTTAATATGTCAATAGTTACTTGCCTTGGTTCAGGAAGATATATTCTTCCGTATGCCATACTTCTAATCCCAAAAAAATAGGGTAAGAGACCTAAATCTCTCATTTCAAATTCAGATGTGAGATCTTGTTTACACTTAACAATAAGGTGATCTTCCCCTGTTATTAGAAGATCATCAACATAGAGAACAAGTAGTAGCATTACCCTCTGATTCTTTGAAGTATACATTACGATCAACTTCATTTCTTGAGTACCCCAATTTATTACGGTAACTATTAATTCTCTCATACCATGCCCTAGGGGCTTGTTTAAGACCATAAAGAGTTTTCTTTAGTTTACATACATGTGTGTTCCTATCATGGATAACAAACCCTTCTAGTTGTTCCAAGAATACATCTTCATCGATGACACCATTTAGGAATGTTGTCTTTACATTCATCTGATGTATCTTCTGTCCTTTGGATGCAACAATTGCAATGATGGTTCTGACTGATATATATCGAGCAACACAAGAAAATGTTTCTTTATAATCAATTCCAGCCTTCTAGAAGAATCGTCTGGCCACAAATCTAGCTTTATGCTTTTCAAGAATGCCATCAGGTGCCTGTTTAATTTTAAATAGCCACTTTGTGCAGTCAACTGATTTGTCTTTGGGTCTTAGTACAATGTCCCAAACATCATTCTTTAATATGGATTGATATTGATCAATCATGGCATCTTTCCAAACTTGATATCTCAAGGTTTCTTCAATATTTGAGGAAAATGATTGAGTGGGCTCATTTATATGAGTGACATAACAAGAGTGACTTCTTGTTTTCTTATTTTCTCCAAAGATTTCATCAAGAGCCACATTATTTTCTTCAATCAATTTCCTTGCACATAATGGTCTTTTCTTGTTGAGTGGATTTGAGTCATACTTAGAGTTAGGGGTTGTGGGTCCATTATCTTCTGTACAAATCTCCCTCTCAATCATAGAAAATTAATCTAACTCTAGGATGGGGTCATCATTGAAATCTCTACTGATTTCAATTGTTCTTGACCTTGGTATGTATACTCTATAAAATTTGGAAGATTCACTGTAGCCAACAAATATATCTTTCTTTTTTGAGGACTCTAGTTTAGTCCTTTTCTCTTTAGGTATATGAATGTATACAACGCGCCCAAAGATTCTTAGGTGACTTAGATCAAGTTTGATTCTTGAGAAGACTTCTTCAAGTGTTAGATTTTCTAGAAATGAATGAGGACATCTATTTCAAATGTATAGTGCAATATTGGAGGCTTCAGCCCAAAATGTTATGTGAAGATTTTAATCATGCATCATGGTCTTAGTTGCTTCAATAATGGTTATGTTCTTTCTCTCGGCTACTTCATTCTATTTAGGGTTATATGGTACTATATACTCCTTCTTAATCCCAACAGATATGCAGAATTCTTTGAAGTTTTTAGAAATGTATTCTCCTCCATTGTCAAATCTTAGGATTTTAAATTTCTTGCCGGTTTGATTTTCAACTAAGGCTTTAAATTCCTTGAATTTAGATAGAACTTCATTCAACTCTTTTAGTTTCAAGAAGCATATCCAAGTTTTCCTAGAATAATCGTTGACAAAGATGATATAATACAAGTATCCTCCTAAGGAAGGTATTAACATTGGTCCACATAAGTCAATATGAATGAGTTCAAGAACAATCTTAGATTTATGTTCATAATGAGGGAAAGATGTTTTGGAGTTCTTTCCTAATGCACAGCTTGTACATGTTCCTTCATGTTCAGATTTTAGGTTTGGTATACCTTTCACAATCTTCTCTGTGGAGGGTAGAGCACAAAAATGCAGGTGACCTAGTCTTTTGTGCCAGATCTCATTGTTCTTTATAAGTTCATGATTAAAGGCTTGATTTTGAGAGTTACATAGGTTATATAGGCTTTCGTCTTTGAATCCAATAGGGATTGCATTTTTAATATTTGAATTTTTAGGCCATGATAGGACCTTATCTTCTTGGAAGGTGATGTGATACCCTTGATCCGCTAGGCCTGAAATAGAGACTAGATTCTTCTTGATACCTAGTACAAATAGAACATCTTTTAGTTGTAAAGTATTTCTAGTTTTCAGTTGAACTAAACAAGTCCCAATTCCTTGCACAGGGTAAGTGGAGTTATCCCCTATTGCGACTTCTTTGGCTAAGTGTCCTTCGAAGGTTTCAAATTGGTCTCTAAATCCAGTTATGTGTCTAGATGCTCCACTGTCAATTACCCAACAATTTTTATTGAAGTTTAGCTCGCTTGATAAAGCAAAAAAAAAACTAGTGAGTTTTTAAGGTTCCTTGACTTCAGATATGTTGACAAGGGCTTTCTTTCTTTCTGGACAATAAATGTGAGTATGTCCAAATTTGTCATATTTGTAGCATTGAACTTTTGACAAATCTCATTTCTTATAGTTTTGATTTTTCTTTCCGCTTTTCTCAAAGTGTCTCTTCCTTTTTTTTTGAGTTCACATGTAAAGCTTGAATTTCTTCTTCTTTATTAGGAATGATTCCTCTTGTAATCAATCGAGATTCTTCCTAAGAACAATCATTCTTGATTTGATCAAATTTTGTTAGAGTAGGATGAGCACTAACCCCTTCAATGAAGGATTCCCATGTAGTCGGCAACCATTTAAGAGCTATCAATGAAAATTCTTGACCATCTACCATATTTCCAAGAGTAGAATGTTGATCTCTTAATTCGGATATTCTCATGAAATATTATGGGACAATCTCTCCTTTATTCATCTTAATATGGAGTTGTGTTTTTAGGGTAAGCAATATGCTTGTATTATTGATTTCATATGAGTTTTGAATAGTCATTAACATCTCATATGTGGTTGTATATTTTGCTATAAATGAAAGAATGTGATCTTTTATAGAATCAATTATAACTTACATAGCTTTATAGTTATGCCTTTTATATACTGTTTTATTAGGCTCATTTTCAAGCATAGCTTTGTTCTCTTCCACATATTGCTCTAATTCGAATTCTCTAAGAACGATCATAATTCATATTCTCCGAGATATAAAGTTTGATACTTCATCAAATTTGTCTTCTAGCTTGACCCTGTTCACCGTGATTGCTCTTTAAATAGATTTAAATGTTTCTGAGATCTTTTGGAAAATATTTTCAGAAATTGCCTTTTAAATTCTATCTACAAACTAGGCTCAAATACCATGTTGAGGAATTTAGGATTTGAGATAGATTTATCCTTTTATTTATAATTTAGTTTATCAGAGATTTACTATAACACAATATTAATGAATTCTTCAGATCTGTGAATATATGACTACAGCAATGTATGAACAATGTTTGTATCTCTCTTATATTCAACTTTGTAATAATACTGACTATCTTCTATTGTAATGGCTGTAGATATGGAGGAGGAATCATTGATGATTGCAGATGCAATAGATAATGATATTGCCTTGTGATTGATTTGGTTTCTATTGCATTTGAATCAATACATATACAAGGTTGAATAGACATGTCATTGTAGAGACATGTCTCTACAGGACATGTCATTATTCATAACAACACATAACTAACAGAATTGTTAATGCCTTATACTTAATCTGGGCTATGATAAATGCAGGACATGTCATTATTCATAACAACACGTAACTAACAGAATTGTTAATGCCCGATACTTAATCTGGGCTATGATAAACGCAAGCCCAATAACAATAATTGGCGCTCATATTTAAATTAAGTCCGATAATGATCTTGCACGATCACGGCAACCAAAAGCCTTGGTAATATAGAAGTTGTCATTCAATGACATTACCATCATGAATCAATGCTTGATGCAAGGGAAAACAATCACAACACTTAAGTATATATGCAGTCTGATCTGGACATGATCACCAACTGTTAAATAGCTTGTGATATTTAGTATATGAAGGAAGACAAACACATGCATATATGGATGTGTGAGCATGTTTCATATGTAGATATCAGATCCAACCGAAGCTATACTTCAACATTGATATGTCAATCTCCCAACCATTTCTCTTCCCCACGCAATTCAATCTATCAATTTTAGTACTCAAGACTTCCTATATTGCATTTGTGCCCTCTGGCCTCCTTTGTTGTACGTCGTATGGTACTGGCCTATTATCTATATGCGTACATGTGGTTGCCTCCCGCCTGTACACTTCTGCCTTTCTCACGTACGTGTATCTCGCTATGGCTACCTCTCGTCCATACACTATTGCCCTCCTTCCATTCACTATTGCTCAAATTCTTGTATACGTACGATGAATGTTGTTGGATGCTTCGTTGACCCTCATCCCATTCACCCTCTGACGTACGAGTTATCTCCCTCTCTCATCCGTATGCTAAGGTACTCTCCTACTATTGGTCATATGGCACTCCCTTGTCTTTTAGCCCTGCTTGTTCGTACATGACTTCTTATGCCACTTCTTCATACACCACTTCTCTCAACTTCCAGTATAAGGGTTCCTCTCGCCTGAGCACTATGTTATGTCCACTGCTATTCGTTTTGCTTGACGACTTAATAGTTGAGCAATGCTAACTTTCACCTTTCTTATTTTTCTTTTTGTTGTTCTTTTTATTTTCCCCTCTTTTACTTCTCCAGATCTTTCCTATTTTATTTCCCTCTAGGGGCCTTCTCCCTTTATGTCTATGGAATAGATGCAAAAATCCCCCTTCCTTTCTCTATAAGATTTCAATTCAGCCCCATTTACTAGGTCTTTTAGAGGATTATTATCTAAGCTTGACAATTTTATAGCTTTGTTTACCCTTACTTCCACTATCCTAAATGGTCCCAGCCATCGTATATTGAACTTGCCAGCTTTATTTCATTCTTACCATTCTACTTACGTACCAACTATCCCGATGTAAATTTCATTTTATTCAGATGTTTATCATGAAAAAAAATGTCTCCATCGTGCCAATTTGATAGCCCATTGGTCCATTGTCCTCCTTTAGTCCAATTTTATTAAGGCATTAAGTTCACTCTCCATGTCTCGTAACTTATGTTCAAATGCTATTCTTAGACGGGGTACTGCATATTCTACTAGCATCACAGCTGTAATGTTCCCGTCATAAAATAATTAATTAATCAAATCTTTGTTCATGGGCTGATAGATTTAGTATACCTTGGACCCATTTTTATTTTATCGTTTCCGTGGGTTTGGCCATCGGCTATATTTGTAAACCCTCAAGAAGTTCCTTCGAAGGGTATTTAAACACAGCATATAGGTAGTATTTGGTATGCGATTAGGATTATTTTCTTTGTACTACAAATTCCTATTAGAGTTCAGTATTACTCACCATTTCGAAAGTGAAAGATCTTCCCTACTTGGCTAATCCTGTTTCAATGGGATTCAACCCTCACCCTACTTTGTCTCTGTATTACTTGCTCGAATCTGGCAATTCAACACACCATCTTTATCTGCAAATATAATTACTATTTGGAGATTAATTGCAAATATCTCTGATCTCTCTCTCTCTCTTGTGTACCAAGTTGTTTGTGCTCAATATATTATATATAATTCACTATGTGTTGGCGTCACCGAATTTCGTCACATATCTTCCATCATTGGCGAACTCCCCCAAGCATTTCCACTTGCTACACTCACCGTACATACAACTACCTTCTATCCCACAAAGGTACACCTCTCAAACCGCATGGCTACATCATCTACATCCATTGTACACCTTCAAACCAATGCAATACTACCCCCCTCATCTATATTGTATGACCTCTTTCCCCCCTCGCCGTACAGCCACTTCCCCATCACCGTATGGCCTCCCTCTCATACCGTACGGCCTACTTCCCATCCCATACAGCCACCCTTCATACCATCCATACGACCAACATACAACACCGTACGACCAGCTCATTTGCATCGTATAGTTAACAAACACCGTACACTTCCTTCGCATGATCCCTCCCTTCCGTACACTGCCATCCAACTACCTTACAGGGAGGGAATTAAGTATATAGAGGAAGCACATCTTCAACTACGAGGGAATTGGAACATTACAGTGGTATCAGAGCCAACAATCTTGCCAGCCTGTGGACAGTGAATGAGAGTTTATAACAGGAAGTGAAGATCCCAGTCAATTGATAGAATTGTGAATCAAGAACCCACTGCTACCGAACTCATGGCACTACTAAGAGATCTTTTAAGGAATCAGGTGCAGATCAATGATACTCAGCGACTTATGGAAGAAACTCTCAGGAAATTGGTAGACAATAAAATATCCAGTGAACAAAATGGTCACAATGCGAACTCGGTGTTGGGTAAGGAAAACCCTCATCCAACATGCCCTCGATCCTCCATATCGTCTTTACCTCCACAGAGGGAGGTACCACATGGAGAAAAGCAGACAAACTTTGAGGAAGCTTGAGAACAATTGAGAAAAGATTGGAAGGATGCAAATTTGAAGGATATATCCTACAAAGATTACACAAAACTAAGAATTAGATATTCCGGAGGCGAAAACTGCGGATATTTTAACAATGATCTCAAAAGAAAGTTGAGTGCAGTAAATCTATCACCGTTTGACAAATCTAGACCCATATCTGTTCAAGCATGGGTAATGAAGGTGGATACTTACTTCCAACTTAACCCAATGCTAGAAGAAGCAATCAAATTTGCAGAGCTACACTTGGAAGGAGTGGCGCATGAATGGTGGCATCATGGCACCATCACACTGGGGCATGACCATATAAATACTTATGCTGAATTCACTAAAAGATTGATAGATCGATTTGATGGTAAAGATCTGAAACTTAATTTCAAAAAATTGGAATATCACAGAATTTCAGAAACTCTTTGTTTTGGTCACTGACATTTCTGAAAGGAGATGGCTAGTGCTTTTCATGGACAGACTAATGGAACCACTTAAGGGTTGGGTAAAAAGGTTCAATCCTACCACCCTTTCGAAGGCTATTAAAAAAAGTGTGAAGCATCCTCATGATTACCAAGTCCATACCATTTGCAGAGCATCCCCCCACTCTGTCCTCCACTTTGACAGTCACGTCCCCATTCGTTACTTCTACATTGTATCATGGGTTTTCCCCTGGAGTCGTATTGAATTCGGCTCTTTGGAGTGTTCTTATTACTATTATTATTGCTACCCCTCTTTTTGTTTCAATACCTTCCAAGTGATGCTTCCATATTTGTGTTGTGTAAGGGAGTAGAGGGAAGTGTGGATGATTCTCCTTGAGTAAAAACTAATATGACGTTGTGTACTTTCAAATTGTAGGGAAAATCCTTGCTGGAGTGCCCCATTACTTGACATATGTTGCAAAATACCTTCCTGGGGCAAGTGTTCTTTGTGTGTCCTTCCCTCTCACAATCTATACACCATAATTTCTTTCCTTCCCCTTTCTCCTCCTTTCTTCCTGTTAATTCCTTCATCATCCCAATCGTGTATTTTTGCAATGCTTGGATGGTTTTAGATTCATCCCCACTTTCTTCAAAACTCTCGCTCCTGCTTTTGTGTCTCCTTCCTTTAGAAAATTTTCTTTCACTCTTTATATCCATCACCTGTGTACATACCTCAACAAATGATTATGGTGGGACAATTTTCATTTTCCTTCACTGGGACAGGGTTAATCCTTCAATAAACCACCTTTTCTTTAGCCCATCTAAGGTTTTATTATCCAATTTCCCTGTCAACTCCTTCAGCCTCTCACTATGCTCTTACAGATTCATTTGTTCCTTGCCTTTTGTTGTATTTCTCTATTAAGATATCATCATTATCCTCTAAGAGTTGAAATTCCTCCTCAAAGGCTGTGTGTACATTCCTCCATGCAGTCTTCTTCCCAACCTCCGACTTTGTGTACCAATCAATAGCCATACCCCATAGAGTGGCAGGAAATGCCTTTAGCAATTTATTTGTGTTATTTTCTCTATTCGTCTACCATATAGTTATGCAGGCTTTACAATGCCTTACAGGGTCTTATGTTCCGTCTCCTATGAACCTTAGAAGTTTTTTTTTCTGTGGCTTTCATTTTTCCACTCCTTTAAATATTCCTCCTATTGGGACTGTGTTTCCTCCTGCTAGGAGGGTTTCTTCGTTGCTTAGTCTAGAGACTTCTCCATCTCTGCCTAGCTCCTCCTCTCTATAACTAGAGCTTTGTTGCTGAGTATAATGGTGTTCCCTACGTGTCGGGATCTCAAGATTCGTCCACCCTTCTTTCCATTTGCATCCTTTTCAGATTGCCAAATTGGCAATGCCCTTTATTGTATTTTCAATTAGATTCTCTTCGAGTTGATTTGGCTACTAGGACTGATTAATAAATTCTCTTAAATGGCATTGTCTTTCTTCTTGTTCCCTATTCTATAGGAGTCGCCGCAAGGCAGTTTCCTCCTTGGCTGCTTCTTCTTGTATTCACCTTGGGTCCTTGTTTGGAAGTAGGGGCATGAATTAATTTATTGTCTGATAATCTTCCTTGGATTTTCCCTCATGAAGTTCCTATGTACTTCTTTCAGTCAATTGTCGAAGCACTTGTTGCCTTCTCCGCACTCTTTGTACTTTGGCCCTTTCTTCCTCCATGTGTACCAAGTTTCTTGCCAACAACCTAGGAATTTGTCCAAGGTAATACACCATTGGTGGCACCAAAATTTTGTCCCATACTGTACTTTATGAAACCGCTCTCTCAAGCTTCCATTTGCGCGTACTAGTTGACAAAGACTTCCCAGGTTACCACCAGATCTCATGTCACCTAATCCTCCCTTGTGATTTCCTCTTCTTTGTCATTGTTCGTTACTTGTATCTGTGGAAGGAATTGTCTACCCATTACTCAATTCTATCTAAAATATGACCTCCAAGATCAAACTTAGGCAATGGCACCAAAATGTGGAATGGATATTAACCAGGAAAATAAAGCATACATCCAATTTCAATAGAATCAACAAAGCATTTAATACAATTATCATGCATACCACAATTGGCGAGGGAAACCAGTATTCTTTTATTTATTACCAAAAAACACAAGTATGTCATTCAAGTTCCAATGTTCTTAAATAGAGGTCAGTTGGTTAGGAAGACCAACCAACACCATCTTTAATTACATCATTGTATTATTACACCCTATAGTCACTAATAAACTAAAGCGATCATGTTTCTAGAAGCTCAAAGTCTTCAAAAAACAAAACCGAATGCTCAAATGCTTCACAAAGCTAGATTATAAAATGAAACAAAGATAAATCGATCAATGCAACTTAAGAAAATAATGATTAATTCCAAGCCTCACAACACAAAGTTAGAGAAAACCTGCTTCTTTATTCAATTCATATATTTGTACCCAGAAACACAAAGTTTTAAAGTTACAAGCATAGCCTTCTTGTATAAAGCAAAAGATGATTATTTACAATGAGCTCTCTCCTTTATAAAGAAAAAGAAGAGAAAGGTTGAGAGGAAAGGGGAGACCCTTAACTACCTTGACTTATTGTTCTAACTAGCTTTGAATTATTCTAAGTTACATGCATAATGTTGTTGCAACTTGATTACATTAAGCATGTGTACCAGAGTATGTTTCTTGTATTTATAAAGTACAATTGCTTCTACATGCAATATGTCAATACTATTCCTACTTCTAAAAAGCATGAGACTAAAAAAAAGATGTGTCCTGAAACACTTAAAAGATCATTACAACATGTCCATGAATTCACTGAATTTTGCAACGATTCTCGTAGAACTGTCATATCTAGTTCTCTTGTCCTTCGTGCAACAATAGATAACTTGCACATGACATTTGTGTTCTCTATAGTAACATTGCTACACTCCTTATCTTATTTTGGAGATCATGAAGTGAGAATCTGTAGCTTGTGAGAGTATCAATCTCTCCAAAATCATAGTCTTCCACCCCAAGCTATAGGGAAATAACTTCCTCACACTGTATTATGGGAACTCCCTCATCAACGAGTTCTCCCTCTTCAGTGGTGATTACACATGTCAATTGTTGAAACCATTGTTGATCAAATGCTCTTGGTCTTGTAGATAGTTGATTGTTGCTTTGCCTTCAAGCACTAAGTTTTGCAACACTTTCTCTCTATTGTCCATTAGATGAAAGGTATTGTAGTACATCTCTACTAAAGAAAAAATACTATAATTACGCAAAACATCCAAGTCAACTTCACTCATACTCCTCCACATGTTCAAGTCCACATCAAGAGACTTAAGTTGATGAAATGAACTAAGAAGTTCTTTCAAACTTGTTGATATGTCTCATCCATGTTCAAGTACCCGGAAGATATTTCTGATCACATCTATTCCTTGGGTCACTAGATGATCACACGAATTGTCCATGGCCTTGGCTTTCTTTGCAATTTGCACCACATGTTCTTAAGATTCAGCTGTCAAAGAAGAAGCCTTTATCTTTTCAATAATGTCTTGCACTCTAGCATTCTCCATCTTAAGCCCCTTCTTCCTTTCCCGTAGCTTATCGTTCTTTTGTGTGAGCGCACTGAGAGCATAATAGGCATCTTGTTGACAAGACAAGTGAGATTGTTTACCAAGTTCAATGGTGGTGAACTTGTAATCACTAGTTTGCACCAATTCTACTAAATTTTCAATAAAGGGCTCAACTAATTTTGCATATTTGGTGTTATCAGCACTTACCACGATCCTTGATACCAGCTTGGCCTTCTTCCTCTTGGGAACCTTAGCCCTTGCAACTACACTATAATCATGGTCTTCAGGGGGAAGTTCCTCCTTCCTCTTTTGAGTAATTGCAATGAGCCAAGGAGGAAGAGTAAAGGAAGAGGATCCCATGTGTAATGTCCCCGTTTTCACCAGCATCAAAGTTTGAGAGATTAGCATATTATTGTAATCCTCGTAGACTAATTATTGTGGATAGAGGATCTTCTAAGGAAAAGACTTGGCTATGGGAGGCTCTTGTCTTCTTCACAATTCATTATGTTCCAGTTTGGTCTTTGTTTGACTTAGATTGTACTTCGTTTGGGCTTAGTTTCATGCACTTGTTATTTATGGCAAGTCGGGTGATGATTGAGAGGGACCCTTTCTAATTCAAGAAAGTGTATTTGCTCACATGGGTAAATAATAGGTGTGACTATTGTTTCAGAAGGCATATTTAGAAGACAAGTATCTTGGGAGTTATTATTATTTTAGCGGCCAAATTATTATTAAATTATTAATGAGGCTTTATTATTATGAAAGCAATTTATGTTATTTCATGTTATAATTTGATGTTGTGAAGTTGCAGCCTCTTAAGTGAAAAGTATTTTCATGAAGCCATGTGTCAAAAAGTTATTTATTTAAAAGAATTAGATGGGAGCTTCTAATTAAAAGATGTATTGATGAAGCAACTTTAATAAAAGATGTATGAGTGAAGTCAAGTTGCACTATAAAAAGAGGGCTTTGTGAAGATAGACCATCTCTTGTTTATTGCTTTTTGATAATTTTCTTGTGAGGGTTTTGAAGTTTGAGAGTTCTTGAGGACTAATTCCTCTTGATCTAGGAGTCCATTTGCTCTTGTTGTATAGCAAATTAGAATTGAATTCTAAGTATGGAATTTACGTTCAATTCATTGTTGAGGTATAGTGTGTTGAATTAATTATTCAATCTGAATTTTGGAGTGTCTTCCTCACCATATTACTATTTCTAGAGGACAAATTCTTGGTGTTGAGAGTTGGCGATTCATCTCTGTTATTATTTGCAATTTGCATTTGCAATTCAGTCATAATATATCTGCTATTAGGCATCATTATTCTCAATATTTTGGCATCATAAATCCTTATTATCATCAGCAAGCTGGTTGATGATTTAATTCTGAAATCTGTTTATGATTGGGCATGTCATATTGTTGTAAATCACTGCAATATTATAGAGAAGCGTTTTTCATATCTATAGCTGCATTTGTTTGTTGAAGAATTCTTTTGTTATTGATATTCTTTGTTGCAAAGGGTTTCAAAGCATATCTTACTTACAAGTTCACGGAGTGTAACTTCTAAAATTTTTGGGTATTGTTGATTTAGATAATACGGGATATTTTATCAACTGGGTTGTTGATATTTTGTGAAAATACTGAGTATCTAAGTTGATATTAAAATCTGGGATTTTCAGCTATGTATTCCCTATGTAATATCCAAATTTTCAGTTGAAATTATTATTGCAATATTTTAAATTTTGTTGCTATATTGTTGCATCAAAAATTGCAAAACCTCAAAAACAAAAACAAAAATCAATTCTTCAGCACAGATTGTTTGAGATCAGCAGGGCTCTTTATACCATGTCAGCAGTTGTAACCAAAGTGGAAATGGGATCAGCCTGTGCAATTGTAGCTACAATATGTTGGGCCTTGAAATTAATCACCACTGAAGTTGGGTTGTTATGTGTGATCTCTACAATGAACTTCTCAAATTGTGTCGATGAAGTATCCATCAATGCCATGGAGGGAACCACAACATTTGAGATAGACGGAGTGTATGCATTGAACACACTCTCAAAGATGTGATATTGCTCCAATGTTAAGACTACAGAAGCAACCGAAGAGATTGAATTGGCTGGTGTGATTAGAGTCAGATCCTTGTGGAATGGTGCTTGCTCAGAAGGAAAAGTGTCCATGGCAGCATGCAAGGGTGAATCTACGAACTCATCCGAGGCTAGTGCAAAATCAAAAAGGATAGTTGCAACCAAGACTTCTGGAGGAGGAGATTTCTTTGGCGAGCACTTTCTCAGTGGAGGAGGAAGCTCATCATTGTTGAGGATAGTGTGAACCTTCTAAGGTTTAGCGGACTTCACTTCATGTACATGTCCCTTTCCTTTGCCACCCTTAATGGTGAGTTTTGCAATGGTTGTTGTCAAAGACTCTCTGCCATCCTTTTGTTTACCCCTCATTGTGACCCTTAGACCAATTGGACCAGTTGGATCAAACTCTTTTCCCCACTTCACCTTGATGGCTTTCAACCCCCTTTTCTTCAACCAAGTGTTAGTGTTGGCAAGATTAGGCTGAAAGAGGTCCCAAATAGAGCAGCCTATGAAGGTGTTGCTCATTATAAGTTGGATATAGGATTTGATCATCATCTTCAACCCTTGCACAGAAAACTACGAGGTTAAAGACTACAATCTGATTTAAGGTCAACCGACAATAATCCATCTTGTGGATATCAAGCTCTATGTGCAAATCAAACCAAATATCTTCAAGGCGATGAACATGAATGAATGATTTTCTGATTTTATCATTCACTCCTTGCCAATCAAAGAAGGTACGTTCCAAGAACTTCAAGGTCATCCTTTGAAGTTCAAATTTCATGTTCTTAGCCTTCGGTACTGTGTCCAGTTAATAATTGCCAATCCTTAGAGGATTCTTTCATGAAATATCAACGCCTAGCCTATGCAATGAAGATTGATATGATTGCACCACCATCAATTGTCTAGCCAACTCCATGAGAATGATCTTGTCAATGGGATATCGTGGAAAAGTGTATTGGGTCTTATCTGAAATACTCAAATCTCATATAGGTAAAGTTGGGAAACAAGAGGAAGAGACAACCATATTCAATCACATTCGCTCATCCTTCATCCAATACCTGCTTCTTAGGCATCTCTTTGTCGAATAAGCACATATTATGCCCAAAGAAAGCATCATGTACCCTCCTATAATGCATGCCACTGAATCTCGGAGTGTTGGTTGAAGTAATCCCATACAGGCATTGTCATGCAATCACCGTTGGTTGAAAAACCTAAGAAAGATCCTAGGGCAAAAGCAATGTATACTAGATATGAGTTTATATAGAAGGTAAAAGTAGAAGAAAGTTGAAATAGTTGCTCCAATATCATATCACTTATCACCTTTCCCCAAAAGACCTTTTGCTTTGAACGGACGATGAGACAGATGTACTTGTACATCCATAGCTCAAAGACATTAGACTCGTTGAGTCTGGCAATGCGACTGAGCAAAGTAATGAGATTGTTGATCCTTTCCTTGAAGTCAAAATGGCGTACAACCTTTACCCATCTAACAAGATTTGGCCTTTTGTTGATCAACCAGTTGGCATTTACATACCTACTGCATTCGGCCATCATAATGTTCCATCTTTCCAATTCTTTTTGTTTGGTGATGCTAGTCAGCAATGGAGCAATGGAACTCGGAAGATCTGGTCAATGGTCTCTGGATCCAAGTTGGTGATGGTCTTCCCATCTTGATTTCTAATTGTTTTTGATGAAACATTCAAATTCTTGGCACATGCAAATATGAACTCAGGTTCATGAGATGCAACTTTGTTTGATATACAACATATCGCTTGTGGATGCACCATCTACACTTTTCCGAAAATCTTTGATATCCAAGTGTGAGATATTGGTGGCCTTGACACCTTCACAATAAAAGGAAACTTGTGAAGGAGGAATGGAGTTATGATATTGTAATGTCCTCATTTCTGTCAGGATCAGAGTTTCAAGGTTAGCCTACTATTGTGTTCCTCGTAGGCTAATTATTGTGAATAGAGGGTCTTTTGAGGCAGTGGCTTGGTTTGGGAGGGTCCTATCTTCTCCACAATTCAATAAGCTACAAGTTGGTCTTCGTTTGACTCAAATTGGACTTCATTTGGGCTTAGTTTTGTGCACTTACAATTTGTGATAAGTCGAGTGTTGATTGAGATGGACCCTTTCTATTTTTGGAAAGTGCATTTGGTCACATGGAGAAATAATAGGTATGACTCCTATTTCAGACGGCAAAATTTAAATAATGAGTATTTTGGGAGTTATTATATTTCTAGTGGCTAAATTAATAATCAATTATTAAATGGCTTATTATAAAGTTATAATTTAATTATATAATTTCAGTTAAGTCGAGGGTTGAGTTATCATTGGAAAGTGTCATTTATTAATTAGTTAAGCCAAGTGAGAGAATCTAATGGAAGCTTCTAATTAATGTTGTGTGGTGAAGCTTCTTGAGTGAAGTTACATTTTGGGAATAGAAAAGTGATTTGGAGGTTATAAATACAAGCCCATTTGTTGAGTAAAGCATGCTTGACTATTTATTTGCTTTTGTTGCCTTTCTGGCTTTTTCAGAGTTCTGATTTTTGTATCCTTGCTGAAGTATAAGAGTCTGAATTCTGAATTGTTCCATTGGATTTATAATTGAAGTATTGTAGAGTCAAATCTAAGATTTTGTTCTGAGTTGGCATTGGCAATTGTGCTGAGGTAAACAATTGGCCATTTCTCCTATTGTTTTACTGTGGCTAAGGAGAGTTCTACGTTGAAGAATTTCACTGGCATTGGGAAAAATTATTAAATTTGTACCTGCATTTTCTGTTCAAAGGGATTGGCTGATTATTGAAATCTACAGGCAGCATTTGGTTAGATGAGCTTCAGATTTGCAAAATTGGGAGGCTGTGATTCATTTGGCTATGCTAAGATTAGAATTTGAAGAGATTGGCATCCATCCTAGCATTACATTCCAAGTTGCGTTTGATGAAAAAGCTGGTTAGTTATTGGATATTTCATTTCCATGTTTATTGTGTCTACTTGCAACACTATTGTGTCATGTCCAATAAATGAAATTGTGCTAAGGCATTTAATAAAGTGGGGAGTAGCTCATTAATTGTTTGCCAATATTCTGATATCAATTTTCAGTCAATTTGTGAATGTATCAAATTATTGAAAGAGTGGAGAATCAATTCTCATATTGGTATTATATATAGTTATGTGCATCTATCCATCTCCTATTCATTTGCTTGAGTTTTGAGTTCACTTGCCAAGTGTTTGACGAATTGTCAAACATCTGAATAATTGATGTATTTTGGAGTTATAACCAGCTAGGGTTATCACAGATATTGATCGTACTGGGACTTCATTTCCTGTCTTTCTTTACCCTTACCTGGAGCAATGTCCTTTGCCATAACAAGTGTGTATGTTCAAGCAACTATGATATGGAAATTCCAAAGTTTAAGTCCATCTTCAAGTGAAGGACCCATAGTGGATTTTTGAGCATTCAAGAGAGGAATATGAGACTTTTGCATAGAAGGTATGGCTAGAATATTGAAACAGCAAACGCAATCGATAATTTTAGATCAAAAAGCATGTGTTTATGTGGTACTAATTCCCAAAACTGAGTTTTCAAAACACAGAAGCACATGCGGACAGCAAGGGTATACATATGGGACAAGCATGAAAATTAATGAAAGGATGTTTGTTTATGATGAAACTTTGTATTTTTGTCATAAACAAATGTGTATACACATACAAGGATTATGGATTTTAAAAGATATGGCAGCAGTATGCAAGATGTGAAAGGAGCACATGCAACCATGGAAATGGGGCTTCTTTTCAAAGCATGTGGTAAAAGCGCTTACTTCATGAGGATTATTTCCAAAAACGGGTTTTTTAAATCCTGACTGTACATACAAGCAAGATGTTGTGCTTGCACATGCAACTTGAAGAATGTACATGGAAATAGAAAGAGTGCATCATATATACATGTGAATTTGCAAATCGAAATGAAGAGTCTTGCATAAACAAGACAACAAAATTATACAACAAAAAGCCCTATGAAAAATGACAAGCAATCGTACCTTTTCCTCAAGAAGCAAGAGAAGAAGTCTTTTAAACAATTGCAAAAAATCTAAAAATGCAATCAAAGAGATTTCTTGGATTTAGAAAAATTGCAAGATGGAGTGTTAAACAGACTTCGGATCTGTTAGCCAACTGGATTATTCCGGCGGTATTTTGTATTCTGTAGCCGACGGTCCGACGGTGTTTTTGTATTCTGTAGCCGACGGTCCGACGGTATTTTTGTATTCTGTAGCCGACGGTCCAGCGGTGTTTCTGTATTCTGTAGCCGACGGACCGGCGGTGTTTCTGTATTCTGTAGCCGACGGTCCGGCAGTGTTTCTGTATTCTGTAGCCGACGTCGTCGGTACATAGTTTGTAGCGGATAGAATATTTGTGGCCGACGGACTCCTTCTGGAAGGTTCGGCGGTAGTATTTATAGCCCGTCTGGGATCTTTGTAAACCATCATTAATCTACGATTGCGAATATAATTCTACTATTATGTTCCATTGTCCGTATGTGTTGATTTCTTTTACCTATACGGTAAACATTTGGTGTCGTTGCCTTATGAACCTGGAAGGTGGGAGGAATGAAGATTAATGCCAAATCAGCTTAAGGATCGGAATAAGGTCAAGGGAAAAAAGATGGAATCCGTACTGCGCAAGAGAATTTAATTCTGGCACAGCAAGCCGAACGCCGATGGAGATTTCAAAAGATTGCCGACAGAAACCGAAGCGCGGAGGAATTGTTGGAGGAGACTCGGCAGCAGGTGGAATTGGTGGAAGAAGCACGGGAGGAGTTCTTGAATTTGTGTTCGCCGAGGGAAGAAAATTCAAACGGAAGAGCATCAACTCGCACGGCTCGCAGTGCCGAGGGAGCACGAGCGTGGAGTGACCTCTTCGTCCGGGATAGACTTCTGCGGGAAACAACTTCAGAAGATCCTTCTTCTTCACCAAGGTTCGTAGCTGTCGAGACCTCCGGTGTGGGAGAGCAGTCTGTCGGTGTAGGAGAGCAGTCCGCCGGTGTGGGAGTGCAGACCGCCGGTGTGGGAGACCAGTCCGCCGGTGTGGGAGGACAGACTGTCGGTGTGAGAGTGTAGACCGCCGGTGTGGGAGTGCAGACCGTCGGTGTTGCAGAACCAAGCAACGCCTGTTTACAGAAACCAATTGTGATGGCGGGACCAAAAGAGAAACTGCCGAAGTTCAATGGCGATGGTACGGCCGATCCCATTCGACATTGCAAAACATGTAAAACGATCTGGAGGGCAAATGGCATAACTGATGAAGACGACTGGATGAGGCAATTTCCGGCAACCCTACGGGGTGTTGCGATTGATTGGTTTTCGGATATGGATCCGCAGAAGCTGGATACCTAGGATAAGATTAAAAAGGAGTTCCTGGCGGAATTTAAACTCTTGCGGGATGATAATGAAATTGTAGGGGAGATTTTCAATACCAAACAGGGAAAGCACGAAACTGTCCGCGTCTATGCCAGGAGATTAAAAGACTTATTAAACAAAATGGAAAGCAAGCCAGCGGACGGATTGCAGAAAAGGTCGTTTGTGGACGGCCTGCGCTCACAGATGCAGAGGAAAATGAAAATTGTACCACCGTCGTCATATGTCGATGCTTATAACAGAGCACTGGACCTTGAAAGTGCGCACAAGACAAAGAAGAAGAAAACTAGCTCCTTTGACTCTGATGACGACGAATCTGTTGGAAATGATAGCAGCGACGACGAAGGTAGTAACAAAAAGGTTTGTGCCTTACAGAAGGATATGGTTCGAATGATGGAGTTTAAAAATATGCAAAAAGAGCCAAAAGGTAGTGAATTGTGGTGCACGGAATGTAAGATCGACAGTCATACTAAAGGATCGTGTCCAAAAAACCAATTTTGTGACATTTGTCAGATCATGGGTCATTCAACAAAAGACTGCCCCTTTAACATGAAGACAAGAGGATCTCCGCAGGTGTTTCTCACACAGGAGGCTTCCCCGTCGGGTAGTAGCGGAAACACGAATACCGCCGGTGCTACATCCGCAGGGTATAGGAATAATAGCAGAGGGCAAAATAACAACAATGCAAACAATAACAATAATAATGGAAGCCGAAGTCGAACCCAGTATGATGCAAACGGACGGTCGATCGTTCAATGCCGAGCATGTAATTTGTGGGGTCATTTTTCGCAGAATTGTATAGCGGCAAACACACCGAAATTATTATGCAGATGGTGCGGACCCGGCGTTCACGAAGATTCCAAGTGTTCAAAGGCTGGAGTAAACTTGATCACTATTGGCACAGATGTAGAGGAGGTTCTGGCAATTACACGGAGGCAAGCGGAGGAAAAGAGAAAAGTGGGGGAAGCGCAAGCGGACATTGCAAAGGCATCATCAGCGGGGACATCTCAGTTGAAGGACATCACCGGCACCTTGGCAAGGAACTTCGTAGAACAAAACATTGTACGACAGATCTTACAAACGGAGATACCAGTCAAGATAAGTGACCTCCTTCTCACAATGCCCCAGTTACGGATGGCCATTCTGAATCATACACCGTTTCCGAAAGCACCGGAGGACACAGGAAGGGACAGTAGGGAAGTGATGACAACAGACCCAATGCTGCTAGCACTCACATCCGGACGGCATCCGGCGGTCGTCGAGATGGGGATTTTGGGAAATGTTTTGACAGAGACAATTGTTGACGGAGGGTCCAGCGTGAATGTCTTACCGGAGGATACCTGGAAGAAGTTAGGGAAGCCGACGCTGTGGCCACCTACATTCCAGTTGCTCACGGCGGACCAGCACAGGATCAAACCGTTGGGAACCTTAAGGGCGCAAACGGTAACTATTGGTACGCAACCATTTTTATTGAATTTTGTGGCTATTCCATTGAAAAGAAAAGGATATGATGCTATTCTGGGACGGGATTGGTTGGTGCAAGCAAAAGTAAGGCATGACTGGAAACGAAATACCCTATCAATGGAGGGCGGAGGCAAAAGATTCACAATTGACCTGCACACACAAATGGTCGGCGAGGAGGCAGCATCGTCAGATTCAGAAAGCGACAATGAAAGTGATGATGAAGGAAAGAAGAGAATGGAACCGGACGAAGAAGGAATATTGAGACTAGACGAAAGATCGAATGACGATGACCTAGACTCGGTGAATGGCCTTTACCATTGGCAGATAGAAGACTACGAACTGTTTCCAAGTTGCAATATGTTAACGGTCGACGAACGTGACAAAACAAAGGAAAATGAATGTCTGGAGGAATGCAGGGAAGCGGAAGAAGGAAAAGCTGCCATGGCTGAAGCTGAGGGGAAGAACATACAGTCTGAACACAGAAAAACGAAAGATCCCACTGTCCGGTACATGGTGAATGGACCACGCGGAAAGAAAAGGTTACACCGTAGCATAAAATTAGTGGAAGGGCACCGACAGCAAAGAAATAATCTAGTTGCGCGACGACCGCAGGCACATTGGGCGACGGGGGTGGCACAGAACAAACATAAGCCGTGCGGTGGTCAGAATGAAATCAAAGTGAAAAAGTTTAAGGGCAGATGGGTTGGACCATATCAGATTCGGAAGGTCGGCAACAATGGAGCACTCAAACTGGCGACCTTGGATGGATAAGAGATGGCTCAGTCAGTTAACGGATCTAAGTTGAAACTATATCGCGCAAGAAAGTTCTCGCCGTTGTTGAATCCTCCATCGTCATCATTACAGCACTCTCTGGCGGTGACGTCGTCTGAAGGTACCTCTGTTATTTGATGTGTTCAAATTTCAAAAAAAAAAAAAAAAAAATTTGAAAGAAGAGAGCGAGCCCCGCGGACTGAAAAGTCCCGCCGGCAACTGCCTGTCCGCGGGCAGGGAAAGTCCCGCGGACAATTGCCTGTCCGCGAGCAAAGAGACAGAGGTCCCCGCGGACAGTCTGTCCGCGGGATGTTATAAGCCCTACGGACAGATGTCCGTGGGCATAAGATTTTTTTTTTTTTTTTTTTTAAAAGCATTTTCGCCAAAGAAAGCCCTGCGGGCATAAAACTTGTCTTTCTCCGCCGGTAACAAGGGAAGGTCCGCAGGCAGTCTTCGTCGGTAAAAAGAAAGGTTGTGGGTAAAAAAAACATTCCCGCCAGACTCCATTCCCTCCTCCAGCCAGATTTCTCCGCAGGGAAACAGAGACATAAAGAAGAGTGCTTGTTCTGCCAGAAAGAGAAGCTCAGGGTTTTGTGAGGAGTGGGAAAAATATGGCATATTTAGTTTGGGCGCTTTTGAGTTTTGTAAGGAAGGAGAAGAATTTGTGTGCAGAGGGATTTGTGGTGGATTGTAGAGGAAGCAGTAAAAAACCAAAAAAAAAAAAAAGACGACATTCAAGTTGTACGGAATGAGCAGCAGATGATGCCAAAGGGAAGGGGAAGCATCAGTGGTTGTCAGAAAGAGTGCAGAATCGGCAAAAAATGACAGAAATGGTGTGTTCCGTGCATTTCTGTGTGGGTTGCGAAGTGTTAATTTGGTCTTGGCGTCGAGGGGCGCTGCCCCTCGACCCTGCCGGGGGCATTGCCCGCTGGACCCCCAGTCGTTGGGGATATCAGTCGTGGGAGTCTGACCAGTTGAGAAGAGTTGAAGTTGCTGCAGGCATGGACTTTCTATGTACCAGAGGCAGTGAGAGCAGGTGTTGGCTGTGAGGCTGTCTTGGTGGATGCGTAGAGAGCTCGGGAGGAGCTGATCATCCAGTTGGAGGCAGTGCAGCGACACTTGGCTCAGGGTACCGAGAAATTGAAAACAGAGAAAGCAGCACAGGTGGCTATCAAGGTCAGCTTCATCAAGGAGGCAGTATTGTGTTAGCAGAGGCTACAGGCACGGAACGAAGGTGACAGTGATGTGTCAGAAGCAAATTTCTCTTGTTGTAGTCACTCTGTTAATGTATTTTGTTTGTTAATTTGTCTCAGATATTTTGTCAGTCATCAGGAGACGACTTTTCTTTTTGGGAGGGATGGTGTTAGCCGACTGGATGGTTCCGGCAGTATTTTGTATTTTGTAGCCGACGGTCCGGCAGTGTTTCTGTATTCTGTAGCCGACAGTTCGGCGGTGTTTTTGTATTCTGTAGCCGACGGTCCGGCAGTGTTTCTGTATTCTGTAGCCGACAGTCCAGCGGTGTTTTTGTATTCTGTAGCCGACGGTCCGACGGTATTTTGTATTCTATAGCCGACGGTCCGGCGGTGTTTCTGTATTTAGTAGCCGACAATCCAGCGGTGTTTTTCTATTCTGTAGCCGACGGTCCGACGGTGTTTCTGTATTCTGTAGCCGACGGTCCGCCGGTGTTTCTATATTCTGTAGCCGACAGTCCGGCAGTGTTTCTGTATTCTGTAGCCGACGTCGTCGGTACATAGTTTGTAGCGGATAGAATATTTGTGGCCGACGAACTCCTTTGGGAAGGTTCGGCGGTAGTATTTATAGCCCGTCTGGGATCTTTGTAAACCATCATTAATCTACGATTGCGAATATAATTCTGCTATTCTGTTTCATTGTCCGTATGTGTTGATTTCTTTTACCTATATGGTAAACAGGATCTTGACTCAATTCTTGCAAGAAATGAGTCAAAATTCATAGCTTGCCAAGTGTAGGAAGTTGGAGATTAAAATTACATCATTTTAACAACTGTTTTGACCAAGCAATGTGCAACATGCAAAGAATTTGGAAAAATGGCGTCCAAAGCATAATAGGTGATTTAAAAGAGTTGAATGCAAGCTAGGAAGGATAGGAAATGCTTTGGAACTAACCTTGAACAAAGCACTTGTTGATTTGACGATGCAAAATGTTCAAAACTAAGATGGGTTGGGAAATGAGCAAAAACCTCAAAAAAACTCCTTTTTTGAATAGCCCAATGTAATCTTGAATG
This sequence comes from Cupressus sempervirens, assembly GCA_028749045.1. Lineage (NCBI taxonomy): Eukaryota > Viridiplantae > Streptophyta > Pinopsida > Cupressales > Cupressaceae > Cupressus > Cupressus sempervirens. Next base: position 291,576,581 of record CM053785.1, on the reverse strand, counting down.
AATTTAGGCAAAAACAACCTATTGTTCTTTGAAAACCACTAAGCAATTCTCAATGAGTGTTTAAAGGCTTCTAATCCTTTTTTTGGAGAAAAAGACTCAAGAAAGTGGAGTTCTCAAAGCCAAAAACATGTGTTTTTGGGCTAAAAATTGCCACTTTTGGGTATTATACCAAAATGCCTTATGTTTTGAAGTAAAGATGCACTTTTAGGTTGCAAAAGCATGTGCTTTTGACCAAAAATCACCACCCTCCTCAAACGCATGTATTTGTGAGTAAAGACGTGGTTCACACTTGCAAAAGCATGTGCTTTTCAGCTAAAACCCACCATTCTTATGCCTTGTAGTTATAAAACTAAGAACAAACTTTTTCATGATCAAAACATTGCTTTTGGCCTTAAAATTGTCACCTTAAGTGATTATAGTTTAAAATACATGTTATAAAATTCATGACGTGCTTTTGAGTGGCAAAAGCATGTGCTTTCGACAAAAAAATTGCCACCCTTGTGCATTTTAACACTAGCATGAGTAATTACGTGTTTTTAGGAATGAAAAGCACGTGTTTTGGAGTACAAAAAGCCCACCATATGCGTAAACACATTCAAAAACCTCTTCTAAAGAAGTAATGACATGTTTTTGAGAAAGAAAAACACATGTTTTTGCAATTGCATGTGCTTTTGAGTTAAAATTCCCCACCTTATGCAATTTATAACTAACTCAAGTTAATAAACATATCAATAAACTTTAAAAACACAATAGCACGTGCTTTTGGGTCCAAATTCCCCACTTATAATCACTTAAATGTTTAAATAACATGTTACTGTATTTGAAAATTCCACTTATACGCATTTAGGCTTATATTTATTGGTAGTGAGATTTTACCAAGTGTTTAGCATGTTGATATTTTCTTTGAGTGATTAAAATCCCACCTTTATCAATTGTTTAATGTCTCATGTAATTAAATTTAATAAAGCAACTATAGTTTTCAATAAAGTAACATGAAATAGACTTTAAAAGGCTAATTTTCATAAAACATTAAAAAATATCGTCAAATCAACTCAGTATGAGTTATAACTGTAAAGTGGATGTCAAAATCCACTTTAAATAATAAAATAATTTTGTTTCATGCTTTTGCCAATAAAAAGCCCACTTTTGGAGTTTTTTAATCAGGGCCTTCTTTTGGCTTTGAAAATCCCATCGTTTCCTTCATAACTTGAGCTAGGCAACTCTGTTTGAGACCTAAGTTAGCTCGAGACGAGCGAGATTGCAAGAGCTGTTAACATAAGGAAAAAACAAGACATAAAACTATTTACAACAAGAAGAAAAACACACAAAAGGCGTGAAGGTTAACCAAAAATCAAGTGTTTGCAGCCAGAGAAGAAAAACTCTCTTCTGCAAACATTAGGGATTAAACTTGATGGTAACTCCCAAAAGAAATGCACTAACAAAGTTACATAAAGTACAATTCAAGGTTAACAAATTGTCTCAATGATACCTTACCAAAATGTTAAAAACAAAACCGAATTCATGAGAAAATTGCACAGGGTTTCCTCAATTTTGTGAAGTGAGAATTGAGGAGAACTTAATTATTTTTCCCATCTAACTTGTCTTCTAACATATATTATGCTGTCTCTAATGTGTATGATCAAGAAAATACGTCGCTACCAGAATAGATGCTCGTGATGTCAATACATAGAAGGTTTTTACAATCTTAGTTTGATTATTTCCTGAGTTTCATTTCCAATAACACCAAACACAGTTTGCACAAACACTGATTGCCTTATTTGAATAATATTGTGATTGATAACTGATTCTCCCTCAACCACTCAACTTTTGCATGAATTCTTTCGGAGTCGCAGCCTTCAAAGATTACTTATAACACCATGCATCATTTATACTGGAAATTAGCAAATGATAATCTTGGTCTGCTGGAACCACTACTTATTTAACAATTGTTTTCTTATAATAGTCGCCAACTTTATTCTAACTGATTAAGACTGGTAGCAAATTTTAATATGCTGCAATACAATATTGTAAACACAATCGCACCTTCCATTAATTAATAACTTGGCCAATATGTTAATGAATTCCACCTTAATATACTACCTTTTCTACTCGACTTGTTTGGATCTCAAACCATCATGGTTTAAATGGATTTTGAACATACTCAAGGCTGCAGCACTGAAAGACAATTCAAAATTTTACTTCAATATTGTGTACATCAGATTCAGTTTCATTACATACACCAGACTTAGGATTTCATTATAAAATCTTCAAGATTACCCTCTCCCGTGAATGAAGAATATTGTCACCTATGTTAAATAATATAAGGTGAGTCCTTTTTATCATTATCCTCTTTTATTGTCTTTGGCTAGCTGGCATAGTCAATTCTATGCATATATTTGAACTCATATTTATCAATAGTCAGCACTACGATTTCATTTGTATTCCTGAGACAGGATTGAATTACCATTGCAAGTCTTTGGGTCTCCATGATAGCACTAAATTTCCCTTATCTCAATATGTCGATAAACAGATTGTATTCACTGTCAGTTGCTTAGTGTATAGTAAAAATTGCTAATTGCTAAGTGTTGATTGGATGTCTAAGTGCTATACTCTATTTTCCTCCTTTTAAATCGCTGCTTCCCGTCTTTCTCTAATTGTTGCTTATTACTGAGTTCATTGTCTTTTGCCTTTAAGGAATTTGTTCGTTCATTTATTAACATTAATCCCCATTTGCTAAGAATCACACTACACATGCATAAACTGCTGTGTACTATACAGCAACAAGTCATCTGTAGGTTGATAATGAAGTCTTTTATTAACTTATCAATGCATTGTTGTATTTTTTATCTTATTTTAATCACCAGCTGTAGGTAATCTTTAATATGATCAAGCCATGCCACTCATAGATTTTTCAAACTTACATCTCTCATCTGACATTAATGACAATGACAACAAAACAGGACTAGCTCATTGTAAGAATCTAAACCCGGACAGCAATAACATGAACCAACCAAACTTAATTAATCGTTAGAAGTGAAGATGAATGATTAAACCTCAGAATTTTTATTCACCCGCAACATGACCAAACAACAATGCAATGACGTAAATATTCAAGGAAACTTGTATGTTGCAGTATGTTTTCAAACACATTCAGTCAATTATTTAGTTTTCCGAATTTCATTCTAAAATGGATTTTAACAATAATATTAGGAAATGTCTTATACTGGTCTGAATTCACAATCTGGGACTTTACATTAACAAATGCAAGTTAAATAACACTGGCACCTGGTTATTGTAGTAGGTGTCTTGTTTCTTCACGCGTGCATGATAATGGTCGAGCTCTACTTGCCAACCCGGTTAGTCGAACTTGTATGGCCTGCGGTTATGACCACTGTGGCACCCGACTCAACTACTGGAATTAACCTTGGGAGTTTGTGTGCCTGGCCCACGATCTCCTTAATCTCTTGCGGCAACTAAACCGTATACACCCGCTATTTGGTAGAGCTTGCGGCTTGCCATTCCATCATTGAGACACCGTGTTAGTCCCTATCACCTTCACATTCAGACCTCCAACCTAGGCATGACTACTAGTGAAGGCTGTGAGTGCCACCCAAATGAAACTGTTATTGCTTGTGCCTCTCACTATTGCTACACTTCCCATGGAACCTGCCGTACAATCCACTGTCTACCTCAGGGATGGCCCAACTAAGCCTGCCCTGTCTACGTATAGATAGTAGTGTTTATCACTCCTGCCACTGCACAACTTCTCACCCTTGCGTATATAGCAAACCCTTGATCATACTTCCTTACTAATTATATAGAAATAATGCACAAATACTTCCAACCGACTACTACTAAATGTGGGAACTAATGGAACACTATTACTCTACACTTTCCATACCTAAACCTGGTGCGATCTTACAAGGAATACTGGGGCTACGTCCAGTCTCCCAAAACTTCTTAAGGGGTTTTGTCCTTAAGAGAGCTAGTCACATTTAAGCAACCTTCTTGTATTTTGAGTAAAATCACATTTCATGGTGCCAATCCCAAGGAAGTTCGTTGCTTTTATAACCTCAATATGAGTGTAATGTTCCCAATTTTAATTAATTTGGGGCCCAAGTTATTAATGTTTGTATTGGTGGGTTCCGATTGATTTAGTATATCTCAGACCCATTTTTAATTAACTGTTCCGTAGTTGTTGACCGTCAGCTATCTTTGTGCACCCTCGAGATGTTTATTCAAAGGGTATTTAAGCATGGCATGTAGATTGTAGTCAGTATGCAATTTGGATTATTTTCTCTGTATTGCAAATTCTTGGAGTTCCCTATTGTTCACCATTTCGGAAGTGAAAGATCTTCCCTATTTGGCTCGTGCTATTTCAGTGGGATTTGACCCTCACCCTATTCCGTCTATGTATTACTTGGCTCAGTTCTGACAAATTGGAGTGCCATCATTATTTGCAAATATTTATCTTTGATTATTATTCTATGCTAATACTGGCTTTTATTAGCATCTCTGGCGATTATTAGCATCTCTAGCGAAGGCGATTACTTGTACAGATCATTCTCAATACACAAGCGAACCAACCTACAATATCTTCCATTCCCCATGGCATTAACCATTCGTACACACTCACACTCCAGGTCCATCATCCATACAACTTCTTTTCCCCATACTATACAGCCTCCTTCCTCTCCTTTTGGCATCCCCCCCACCACCATATGGGCATTTCCTACACCACCGTACGGCTTCTCCCATCCATACTGCATCTCCCCGCTAACCATACAGTCAACTTCCAACACACCATACAGTAGCCTAGCCATCACCATACGACCATAATCCCTCCAACCGTACGATCCCTACCCCCCCCCTATCGTACAGTCGTCCATCATTCCTCCACTGTACGGTCCATATTACCTCCCCATACGGCTCTATCTACCATACCATACAACCACCAGACATTTCCCTACAACACCCCATGCAGGCAATCTTTGGCACATTCGCTTAGTCCACCATACAATCTAAAGTCAGTACACAATGCCAGTTATGCCTCTCAGATAGGGGTTCGAAACATTACAGTGGTATCAAAGCTAGTGATCTTGCCAGCCTGTTGGGATGATTGAGAGATTTTGGGATTGGGTAGTGTTATGGCGCCAAGCAGCAACGCAGAGTGGTGGTTGAAGTCACTACATGGAATTGGCAAGGAGCTCAGCGAAGGTGTTGATCTTCCATTAGATTTGTTGGAAGTATGTTTGTGTAAGATTAACCAATTACCTTCAAGATTTATACAGAGAATCCTCTCACCGATTAAAGATGGCTTAAGTCAACCCAGGCTTTTAAGACACCATGACAAGGGGAAAAGGTTGGCAATTGTAGCATGTCTCAGTGAGACCTTGAGAATATCAGCTCCTAGAACACCATATGATGATAACACCATGATAGAGATCCTACATTTGATTGTTGACATCTTTCAGAGTCTAAATGACATTAGTCCTGATCCCTTTTGCAGAAAATCTACAATCTTGGAGAATTGTGCAAATGTTAAAATGGGTAACCTCCTCTTAGATCTCGAATTTGCAAAATCTAGTCGATGACATGTTTCATCACTTTTTGGCCACAATCAAGGAAGATCATGATACTAAGGTTTCAATTGCTATGGATGAAATATCCCAACCCATCACATCTATGTTTTGGGCTATTTGTAATCTTGAATGTGTCCTCTCTATGGCCGCATGAAGATTGGTCAGTCATATTTTCAAGCATTGTAAAGAAAAACTAATATCTCATTTGCAAAAGTGGGAGAAAACAGATGGCAGTAATAAGGACGATGCATTACACCAGAAGGAAGGCATTATTACAGGGTTGTTCCAAGAGGAATTATTAAATCCTTCTTCTACACCAACTTGGGAAGAACACCAAAAAACTAAAGAGGTCGCTTGCATAGATCTTGTAAAGACATGTACAGATCAAGTTATGCCCATCACCAAGGTTGTTGCCGAGATTGTGTGTCCATCACCGAAGCTATGTCCATTACCGTGGTCATGTCCGTCACCAAAGTTGTATGTCCGTCATTGTGGTTGTATCCATCACCATAGTTGTGTCTATTTTCGCCACCATCACCGTGGCCATCGTCGTGACTATCATCGTCACCATGTTTGTTGCAAAGTCCCTCGCCATGTCCATCACCATCATGTCTGTCATCATTGTGTCCATCACCGTCGTCGAGTTTATGTCAGTCACCGTTATGTCCGCCACCATCGTGTCTGTCTTTTCCATTGTGTTCGTCACCGTCGTTGAGTTTGTATCTGTCACTGTCGTTGTATCCATCACCATCATTACCGTCATATTCATCATTGTCATTGCGTCTGTCACCATCGCCATGTTAGTCATCGTCATTGTGTCTGTTACTGACACCATTGTATTCATCGTCGTCATTGCGTCTATCACCATCGTTGTGTCAGTCACCGTCGTTGTGTCTGTTACTGACGCCAAGTCTATGCCTGTCGTCGAGCTTGTGCCCGTCATCGTCGTCGTGGTCATCTATGTCATCATTGTTTGTCCACCAGTGTAGCTACAACCGTTGAGACATTGCTCATTGTCGAGGCTCTATCCATTGTCAAGGTTTCAATCGGGGTTCTATGTGTCGCCAAGGTTTTATCTACAACTAGAATTGTTGGGTTTGTACCAACATCGACTTCTATGTGTATGACCATACTTGAAGAGATTAATGAACATGATGACATTGATGTATGTTATGATTGGCATCATTGGGATTCCGGTGGCTCAGAACACGACAATGTTTATATCAGAGTGGCGCAACGAAAGTTCAATTAATATTTACTCTCCTTTCCTAAGTGTGTATGTGATCGTGATGCTACATGAAGACTTTAGAAGATACAACTATCGACATGCACACATGGTTTGAGATCTTAGAGTTGCGAATTGCTTAGAGGACAAGCAATTTTTGGGCGGTGAGGATTTGTAATGTTCCCAATTTTAATTAATTTAAGGCCCAAGTTATTAATGTTTGTATTGGTGGGTTCCGATTGATTTAGTATATCTCGAACCCATTTTTAATTAATTGTTCCGTAGGTGTTGACTGTCAGCTATCTTTGTACACCCTCGGGATGTTTATCCGAAGGGTATTTAAGCATGGCATGTAGATTGTAGTCAGTATGCAATTTGGATTATTTTCTCTGTATTGTGAATTCCTGTTTGAGTTCCCTGATGTTCACCATTTTGGAAGTGAACGATCTTCCCTATTTGGCTCGTGCAGTTTAGGTGGGATTTGACCCTCACCCTATTCCGTCTATGTATTACTCAACTCAGTTCTGGCAAATTGGAGTGCCATCATTATTTGCAAGTATTTATCTTTGATTATTATTCTATAGTTATACTGGCTTTTATTAGTATCTCTGGCAAAGGCGATCACTTGTACAGATCACTCTCAATACACAAGCGAAGCAACCTGCAATATCTTCCATTCCCTATGGCATTAACCATCCGTACACACTCACACTCCAGGTCCATCATTTGTATGATTTATTTTCCCCATATTGTACAGCCTCCTTCCTCTCCTTCCAGAATCCCCCCCCACCACCGTACAGCTTCTCCCATCCGTATTGCATCTCCCTACTAATCGTACAATCCACTTCCAACACATTGTACGATAGCCTAGCCATCACCATACGGCCATAATCCCTCCAACCGTACAGTCCCTTCCCCCCCCCCCCCTCATACGGCTGTCTATCATTCCTTCACCGTACGGTCCATATTACCTCCCCATACGGCTTTGTCTACCATACCGTACGACCACCAAACATTTCCCTGCAACACCCTGTACAGGCAATCTTTCACACATTCACTTAGTCCACCATACAATCTAAAGTCAGTACACAATGCCAGTTACGCCTCTCGGATGGGGGTTCAGAACATTACAATGAGCGAAAGTACAAACAACTAGGCAATGTGGGATAAAAGTCATTTTCGTCTTTTAGTCACTTAAGTTACTTTTGTTATAAAATGACTTTAAGTCATAAAGCAACTTTATAATTCCGCTTTATAAAATAAAGTGACTAAACTTGATGCAGGAGCATCCAGAGGTTTAAGGGCAATCCTGTGTCACCCAAAAAAATGTACTTAGACTTAGTTTCTGTTTCATGTCTTTACATTTTTGGATACCCATTTGGCTCAAATAAAGGTTCCAACTCTCATAGTTCAACTATCAGTGCGTTTGAAAATCCCGAAAAAATAGGAGCATGTATTTGGGCCATCATTTCGGTAAACTAGAAGGTGTGAATTGGCCAGATGAATGTAATCATGATTTAGAGCATTCCAGAAAAAGAATCAGGTCAATAGGCCCCACGGTTTGAAAGTTATTTCAATTTTTCGGGTTTTGGAGACCTCCTAAGAATGCTTCAAAGTCAGGTTTGGGACATTAAATGACCTCGAAAAGGGTCGAAAAATGGGGGACGAGCAAAGCCTGTCCGTAGGGCTATAGAGCGCTTCGAGAGCTTTCCGAAAATGTAAACAGTTCGTCAATCGGAGCTACGGTTCAAAAGTTATGCCTCCCGGAAGTTCGGTTACCGTTTTTGGATTCTTCTAGATTTGCACCGACTTCTAACGCAGCTTCCGAAACTTTCTATTTCGTCGGTGGATGCCTACTAGCACTTTCTAGAATGTACTCCTAGTCCTTAACCCTCCGGGGTCTATTTAAGGAGATTTCTGGCATTTTAAAAGGCAGTTCGGAGTGTAGTTTGAGAGGAGGTGCTAAAAGGAGAAATATTCTCCAGATTTATGCTATTGTAAGCCCTTAGGGCATGTTCTGAAGTTTATTTTCTCTGTACTATTTGTACTAGCTTATTTTCTCAGTTAATATAATTTCCCTTTTATGTTGTGTCCATTCTGTTCTTGTGTTGTGTCCCCATCAAAACTATAGAAAAGTTCCACAACTTTAAATACTTCCCTCAAGAAATCAAAATAACTCCTGTGACTGGTTGGCATCCTCGAGATAATGTCATTAGCCTATCCGGATGTAAAGATAGACCAACAAGGCAACAGTAAGGTGTAGTTTGCACAGGACATTACACTCGTACATTTTCACCAAACCTCCCAACAATTTCATTATTCTTTCTTTGGCATTAATGATCGCAAACTTCATCGTTTGTATCTTTGGCACCAATGACAACTTCTTTCTTCCTTTGACATCAATAACAATCTTTCATATGCCATGTATGGCTGTGATCAGAGGACTGGAAATGGAACTGTATTTAAGCTTTGGACAGTAATACTGTTCATACATTTAAACTTGATACTTTTATAGTGCATTTAGACCAGATATCACAGTGTGTAGCATAGACAACCAGCAAATATGCATTAATCTAGAATGATATATGCCGGATAGTACTAGTACGAATAAAGTAGTAATTGCTCTGTTCAATTAAAGAAAGTAATTTTACAAACATCCATAAAGGACAAATGTTCGTCAGTGGGACTCAAAAAGAACATTCAATTACAAAAGAAAAGCGCTCACTTAAAAAGAATCTCAGGTTTGTAAAGCATTTTAAAAGTACCTAGAAAGCAATATATTGCTAGTTATCTCTACAGTAAACTGCATGAGATCAGCCAGAAAATATAGATGAGAATGTTCTCACACACAATTAGACCTTGATCAATGTAGATTTGAACCATAAACAAGTTGTTTTCTAGAAAAACTCAGCCAGAACCCCATTGGTCCTCAGAACTTAAAAAATAAATTAAAATACATATCATAAAAGTGTTGATTCTATCCAATTCACGTCTATTATTAACCTCACTTTTTGAACAAAAACCATGTCATTCTCCACTACTACTAAAATTCTTCTCTCCAATTTTTTTCTTGTGGATAACTGCACTTGTTCTACTATTATTATTGTGGACAGGGTAAAAAAGTGCCAAAAATATTGTGGAACATACCTTGCCTTCATAGTAACCCCGCAACAAGAAATTTGCAAAGCCAAAATCAGCAGCAGATATGTATGCAAACCGTTTTACACCTGTAAGCATATTACATGAAATTAAACCATTAACTATGTTATATAGGCTTAGGAAAAAAAACCTATTTACTAATCTTTAGTAACAGCAGAGCTGATAGAAAATTGTCAAAGTAATGTAAGGAGCTTAAAGCAACACACAAAGAGTAAAAGAAAATGACTTAGAGTTGGGTACAACTAAGAAAAAGGTCATTTTCAAGACTATTGATCAACAAAGGCTAGAATTATATGTTTATAATGGGGTCATATATGGTGTAACCGAACCTGACAGTATCCAAGGATTTCTAATTTGCTTCCATATCCATATTGGGTACTGTAACCTTCCTAGATGCTATACATGTAAGTACCTGTATCCTATCAATGGGTCTTATTTTTGTAGCTAGTATCTAATGTGATACAGTCATGCTTTAAAGACACTTGTATAGAAAAAAGCAGATGCATCAAAATAAGGTTGACAATGAAAAGAATATTTATGGATGATGGCAGTGAGAAATGACATGACTCTACAGATGACATCAAGAATGTGAAAGAACAGTCCATTAAACACTAGGAATACCCTCTTAGCATTCATCAACTACAAACATCCTCTTTGTCAACTTGCAATCATCTTGAAAGCATTTCATTCACCTCTAATGGATGCCAGTATGGTCAATCATGATCTTACCATATTGATTTCTACGAACATTTGAAACTGTGCAAATTTTGGCTTTTTTATGATGAAGGCAACCTTGTTTTCCATGCCCTTAGTTAGACCAGGTGCAAAATCCCTTTTGATGTAGTTTAGGCTCCCAAAATGCATTGATTCAATTCATCTAGCAATCCATAGAAGGCATAAAGCATTTTGTACTTTTGGTTTAAGTGCTCCCTTTAACTATCCATCGTAGTAATCCAACAACCCACATGAAGTCATAGAAGTAAATCCCCATTAACATTGGCTTCTGTGATTGGCTAGTTTCACTTAATGCTAGGTACGTCTTCATTAAATTATATTGGCTTGTGGGGAAAATATTGACAAGCTGTAAATCCATTGCTCATGCAATGGTGTGGCATATCTAGTGGTTTGCAGGAAATAAGTGAAATATTGTTTTTTGAACACTCTGCTAGTCGTTGGATATTCTATTGAATGGCTTACGGTAGTTGATGGGAGATATAAGGAGGAAATGCTATAAGAGCAACCTGCCATCTAATTGGATTTGATTAAAAACCCACAATCATTTGATGTTGAAGCCCAATAGTAATCAAGGCAAGAGGGCAAAGACCATCATATACGCTACCCAGTGATCCATGAATCTTCGAGGGAGCATGCCAAAGAGAAATGAAAACAGATTGAAAACAAGATCAGATGTTAAAAATAAAATAATTAATTATGTGTTTAAAGCATCACCCACTTCCTTGTAGATTCAAAGTAGGCAACCATTCCTTTAATGGAAGTCATGTTCCAGTAGTAGCATGTGCCTAACACAAGGTACTCTTCAAAACTGGATTGTCTACTGCTATATCTGATACAAAAAATACATATATTAATAATAAAGATGCCAATGGATACCAGATACAGGATTAAAATATATATTTATTCACACATGAAATTATTAGATAAGATCAGAGATGGTCAGCAAGGGATCAGAGTTGAGACTATATCAACTACTTTCCTTGACAATGCACAATCTATTTAAAGGCCCCAATGATTGCCAAGAGCAACACAACCATCAACCAACCAATGCTTATCAAAGCCCACAAACAATTAATAAATTGTTGTATAGCCAGTATTGTTGAAACATGATAGACACTGTATGCTTAAGCATAGATCTCCAATATCCCACAAATCATTGAGGAATATTTCAATGTGACCAACAACACATTGATTGCCACCTATGTTTTAGTTGTTTGTCTCTCCCATTTTGTATAAATGAGAGCTTCATAGTCATTGTTTAAGGTCAAATGTTGCAGCCTTGTGCTTAGTACCATGTATTAACCATAAAACTTTTCTCAACATTTTTGTTCTATTAGTTATGTATGAAGTTGTGACTATCTTATTTCTGTCCTACTTCTGTTATATGCATGGATGAGTGATGAGGGCAATGACCGTAATAGTCCATTTTACACACCTATATGAATGATATCACACTTTTTGTTTAAAGCCTGCTGGCCCATAATAGGTATGCACTCCATTATCTGATTGCATACCTTAAACTCAAAACTCCATTATCCCTTTAATAAGTGTATTCCACATCATTCAAACTAGTTATTTTTTTCCTTCTCCCACAAGTCCTCGTCTCCATATTATAACTAAATTTCCTTTACATGTGCATATTTCTACCTTCACGAATTCATGTATTCAAGTCTTAGGAATTCTTTTTTATTGTTAGATGTGCACACAACTATACAAACACAATTTTTTTGTTTAATGAATAAAACTTGTTATTATAATATTTTTCCTATATTTTAGCATGTGCCATACATGTCCATAATTTTAATAAGAAAATTTGTTTTATGCTATTCATCTGCGCACTTTTTTGTACGGTTGTGACTTAGCAAATAAAATTTGCTTTATGTCTTGCATATGTGCACAAGAATGTACCTGTTTTTTATTTCAATCTTTAAGCACAAATCATTTGTCATCTATGGAGAACAGCACAGCTACATGAACAATAGAAAAAAAAATCTATGTAAATTCCCTTTCATTATGAGCAACTCTATATGTAACTGCATTATTTATTAATTCAACATTCTGCATTATGTTACTTCTATCCCTTCTCTTTCTTTTTCTCACCTGTTTCTTGTATGAGAAATGTTTGGGCCCTACTAGCTTCATTGTTCATGCCACATCCATTGTTGCCAATTCTATTAGCTTTGGACGAATATCCACTCAGTTCTTGCCTTCTCAATTCTATGCTTCACCAAATGAAGGTGGTTGTGCGATAGGAACCCACATTGCAATTCTACAATGAACATATGCAGCCAATCATTCATCAAATATGGAAGAAACTCCCTTGCACATGGTTGTCATTGAACCCCAAGTCAAACATGTTGTGAGGTTTTCTCACCATTGCCCCATTGAAAACAGGGACCCCCTCTTTTCTCTTGGTAGTGGGGTAGCTATCTCAAGTAGTCTCAGCTCTATGAGAGTTGAACCAAGCTAATCAAGGATAGGGAATCAAAGTCATGAGATTTGTGATGAAATGAAATGGTCAATGCGGAAAAAAGATGAAATGAAGATGCAAAGAAGAAGAGATGAAGTTTTAACCTGGAAGCATCAGATTTTATGAACATGCTTGATGCCAATCCAAGAAAAGTTGTGAAAATTCTTGGAAAATCCTTGTTCTAGTTATCAACCACTAGGGTTGCCATAGCACCAAAAGATTGACTTGCCAATGCCCGATACAACCACTAGATGTATAGAAGACACAAGAGGTTGTTAAACCATGTCGCAATGAGGGATGTTGGCCCACTACCAATAATCCCCTCCCAGCATAACTCGTCATGGCCTGCAAGGATTCAAGCCTATGACCTGGCTCTAATACCACTTATTAACTACTAGGGTTGTCATTGCACCAAAAGATCAACCTATGAATGCCTGATACAACCACTAGACTTATAGAAGACATAGGAGACTGTTAAACCATGTCACAATCCAACGAGGGATGCTAGCCCACTACCAACACTAGTATCAAATTTGTCTTGGAACATCAAGAAAATCTATGGAAAAGAACACTGATGAAAGTGTGTTGATTACTAAAATTCGCCTGAGCAAATAAAAATAGAATCTCCTAAAATATATAATCTCCATTATAACTCCTACCGATCTAACACCACTCTCAAGCATCCTGATAATATATATATTAAAGTATTGTTAGCTACCAAAATTTGCACCTTATACTGAACTCAGAGAGTTTAACAATTCTGGTGTTAACATGGGAATCACTTCAATGTGGGACATTTAATTGAAGTGACACCTCCAGTTTCTAGACTGGTTCCTATAAGATGCTTCACTAAAACTCACAAACTTTAAGAGGAAAAGATATAGAAAGATGACATGAAATTAAGTCTAAACATATGTGGATGTACCTAAACTTAAAGTTGCAAAAATGCAATAAACTACATGAAAAACCCTTACATGCATATGGGTACGACACAAATCACAGCTCCGTGCCTATGCATAAATATTTCACATAAAGGACTGAGAATTTATGAAATAGAGAGGAAAAATAAATCTTCGCTACAACAAATTATAATGAACTCTGTTGTCACTATCTGCAACCTACAACAAGACACTGAAAACTGCATAATAGGCACTTCTATGAGACAAAAATGAAAAGAAAATAAACAATCACTAACATTTTTCATCAATCATTACTCAATACACTAATTCTGCAATGCATGAGAAGGTTTGAAATGCAAAACAATGGCTCCCAATATATATAGTTGCATATGCAACAAGTGAGATACAATACTAAAAAGAATGAAGAACTAGACTTAAACAAAAATCACTAAGGGCCCGTTTGGTTGCTAGAATACAACCAGAATAGTAATTGATAACTAGACCATGATTTTTATTCTTTTTTTGGTGCACGGAATAGAAATGAAGAATAGGATTACATATTCCTATTTTAGCCCCAAAATGAATTTTTATCCATTCCAAAAAATAATTGTTATTGGATGGGCCATTCCCATTCCCAGTCTGACTTTTCCAAAATTTATAATTCATCGGGTTCGTGCTTGCGTTTTACTCCCTCGACAAAAACTCTTGCTCATACTCCTTTTTGTTGTGATCAGGGTTTCCTTGTGAGCAGTGTTTCCTTCGTTGCCTTCTTGTGTTCTGCGATTGCATCTCTTCCGCTCATCCGTCAAAGGTATCTAAGAAAACCACTAGGTTTGTAAATAGAATCTATTTTCACTATAACTTGCATTCTTTTTCTGCTCTAAATGCTATATCTTGTTAATGTTATCTTGTACAGCTGTATAAATGCTATATATCAGTGTTGGCTGGTGTACCAACTGCCACTTGTATTTTTGTTAGTCGGAGATTTCCTTTGGCATGGGTGCAGCAATTGCAGTTCAAGCCTAACTATCGTCTTTTGAAAAGGGTTTTTCTTTACATTGGAGAAACACTGTTGTTTGTCTTCAAGTTTGGCCTTTGAATTGTATCAGATCCAGTGCAACCGTTTCTTCAGATCTCACTAGCGAAAATCTGTGAAAAAACTGCAGCTATAGATAAGTGTTTTTATTTTTTGTAAATAGCAAATAGTTGTATTGTTTTGTGCCTGTTAAGTGTCAAAACACTGGTAGGGTAGCTGGATATAAAGAAAAATGACTATCCAATATCTAAAATACATCAAACATCATCATGGAATTACAATGAATGAAAGATGTTGATATCTTGATACACTTAGATGTTAGGTAGACATTACTTTTTCCAAATCAGTTCATAAGAATAGAAAACATATATAATTTGCGACCACAAAACTGATTGAATGTTAAACCATATTTCATTTCTGAATTTGCTTAATCCCAAATTTTTACAAAAAGCTTTGATTCCAATAATGTGAATGATTTGCAGTTCACACCAACGTCTCTGCAATTTGTTTTATAAGACATTCAAGAAACTAGTAGTCTCTTTTCTGATAGGAATATTTTGATAGTAGTTATTTTTTTTCTATGAAACCAAACTTATTTACAAGATTTTCTCTTGTTATTTATTCTCTGTGTCTGATTGAGTATGTTTTCATGACTTTGTGAGGGTTTTACATGATTTTCTTTCTGTAAGAGTGCTTTTTTGTTCAAAGCTACTTCATGGGTGGACCCTTTGTTGGAGATTGTAGTCCCAACGACCTAAGCAGAACCTCTCACCTCTGCCTCATCACATGAAGATCACCCTGTAGTATTGAGAAGCATTGAATTTAGATTTTTAATAGTTCCCTATGAATTTTCATTTATTTTTGTAAACCGTGCACTGTTGCATCAACAAATTACACCCTTTTTGGACTATCTAGAAACAATTATTTTATGTTTGCTCTCTATCTTCTGTAGATGCATAGGGCTCTCTATATTATTGATTGATAGAATAACATTAGTATTCTTGTATGGGAGAAAGAATGCAAGTGAGCAGAGTATGTCAGATGAGATTTCAAAAATTCAACTTTCTTAAAGTATTCAGTGACAATTCAAGTTATCGGTGAAGTTAGAGCAGATTGATAGAGTGTCCCATGAATCTTTTTCACAAAAAAGTGAACATAGGCAAGTCCTTTGTCTTCAAAAACTATACCTATGACATTTTATTTTTTAATATGTTTTAATAGTTTGTCAAGTTGGGTTCCATTAACGGAGATTTTCTTAAAACTAGAGCTGTGACTGTTGAGATCTTAAGAATATCAAACATATTCATCTAGTTGTTATGTGAGGAAAGACAAAAACTCCCGTGTATATTTTCTTAAATTTACAGCGAATTAAACACAGAAAAAATTAATTTACAGAGCATCTAAACTAACTACAAACCAATTGTAAACTTAAATCCATTTCTATTGTATAAATGCTATAATTTTGTGCTTTCATGTGTGTGCGTTGAGAATATTTTTTTTGATCTCTGCTGCGATATATGTTTTTGAACATTACAAGGTCTACATAGTTAACTCCTACGGTCTAGATTTTGTCATAGCTCTCAAGGAAAAACCTTCATCTCAGCGAAAAACCTACATCTCACTAGTCCTTGAAACTTGACTGCTCTTTTTTCAGCCAAAACTATCAATAGATTTTTCTCTGAGAATGACTTGTTTATGAGTCCTACAAATGTACACGTTACCACCTAAAAGAGTTTTGCAGAGCAAACCCGATCAGCACTCCCCAAGAGTTATTTAAGCACCGACACTCCTCTCTTAGGAATGTGATAGAGCAGACATTTGGTATTTTCAAGCAACGTTTTCCTATCCTGAAACATACGACATCCTATAGCATATTTACCCAAACAAAGATTGTTTTGGCATGCGACATACTACACAATTTCATTACGATGGAGGATGGTCTTATATCCGAAGTGGAAATTGAAGAGGATGATGATCATGCCAGGATAAATGTGCCAATTCTTGAGACTTATGAAATGAATCAGCAAGATAGAGATGACTGGGGGATATTTTGAGATGAAATAGCCTGAAGGATGTGGGAAGATTACAGCTCTTGAACTTAGTTGTACCACAAAACATGAACATTTATTTGCACTTTGTAGTGAATAGGAATTGCACTTTGTATTTTCAAGGAACATTTTATGCTTCACTGTTCCATTAGGCACTCTCAAGAATGTCTGCTATATGCATTATTTCAGGAGATGTTGCAAGAAAGGAGATATTGAACTGGTTGAGGGATTTTACATACCCTAATTTGCTACTTCCATTTATCCAATTAAGTTTAATATTGCAGCTCTGGTCTTTGAAATATTATTTGTGTATTTGATTTTAACTCAAGGCTGCAAATGCTGCTAGGCTATGACTAATATTATTTGTGATATTTGATTTTAACTTAAGGCTGCAAATGCTGCTGGGCTATGCCTAAACCAAAACCTATTCAGGCAATGATTCAATATACTGTCCTAGGTGAAATCTCATTAAATAAGTCATGCTTGAATTCTGAGAAGTGGTGTAATTTCTATAAAAATGACCCAGGCCAGGCCTCCCATATGCAAAAAGCGGTCTGGAGCCAATTCAGGCAATGATTCAATGGAATGGAAAAAATATAAGTGCAATGCACCCACATTCATAATTTCACACATAAACACACCCACATCTTTTTTTCTCAGAGTCCAGTACTCTTTTGTCTGCATCCCTATTACTCCAGGTAAGTAAGCTATCTATTTCCTTCACATTTGTTCCCTCTCATCTTGCATTGTTAAAGTCAAGTTTTATCCTCGGATCTTTTTTAGCTAGGACATTGTTGATTCCATTACTGGTCGGATCATAGTTTAGTTTTGAATAAGCCTAATTATGAGTTAGATATTGTGTAATAGTTTGCCTACAGCTCGAACCCTTTTTTATGGGCATAAGTAGAGTAGGTTTTGATGCATATGGGAGGCCTGGCCTGGGTCATTTTTATAGAAATTACACCACTTATTCAATGAGATTTCAGCTAGGACAGTATTTTGTCATCTAGTTATAACAAGGGTTTAATGCAGCAAAAACCTTCTGAGATCTCAGCATTGAAGCTGTAGAAGATCTTTACATGTTCAGAAAATCAGTTATTAGATTCCTGTTATATTACCTATTCTTGTAATGGCAACTGTGTGCACGATTCTTTTGAAGTGTAATTTGTATTAAGGTACAATTTGGCATCTTCGGAAAAGAATGACATGGCATGTGAAAGGAGCATCCATGATCAAAGCATTTGAACTACCGGTTTATATTCTTTATTATGAATTCAATGATCATTTGATGTGTAATTTACATTGAGAATATTTGTGCAATTCGTGCATAGAGTCTTGAATAATATTTGAACAAGAACAAGAATAATGGTCACTCGTTGTAGGATGTTTTGACTCTGCATATTTAATGTATCCAATGGTTCTGTTGTACATTGAAAGATTCTTGAAAAGAGAATGGTATGGAATGTAAAAGAATAATATAATGTACACACTGGTTTTGTTATACATGTGAGAAAAGTATTCAAGAATAATGTTCATTCATTATTTCGAACTGCACTGATTTTCCTGATTAAATGTTTGAACTAAAAGCATTGAAGCTATTTGTAATGTTCGCGTCAATTGTTATCAACATTTTACTTTCTACGTTATGTTCCAATTGTATCATATTTCATTTTGTTCAATGAAAATATAAATCTGAAAAAGTACAGACCTGAAACAGAATAGAGTATTATGACCCAAGTTTTGGAATATAGTTTTGAAGTGCAGCAGCACAGTACAGTTCTTTATGTCAACCATTATATTGGATGTGATTTTTGATAAAAGACCTAGATAAACAACTTATAGTACGATACTTTCATGACATGCTGACTGTTTTTTTCGAAGTTTTGCAGCTACCTATTGATAGCAGAAGATGTCATTCACCAATCTCTTAAACAAGCATGGATGAGGAGATACGTGTGACTGCTGTTCCTACTTTGGCTACAAATGCTAAAGTGGTGTGGTCAAAAGAGATGGAGCGTAAATTGCTAGATTTGCTCATTGAGCAAATTCAGTTAGAAAGAAAAGGTGATGGAGGCTTTAAAAAAGAAGCTTGGACTGCAATAGAAAGGAAGTTCAATGAAGAAATGAAACTGAATCTTGGAAAGGATAACTTTAAGAACAAGTTACAAACATGGAAACAAAGTTATAGAATGATGAAAGAGTTGAGAAACATGAGCAGTTTCGCATGAAATGAAAGTAGCCAATGTGTGGACGCAGATGATAGAGTATGGGAAGAGTTGCTGAAGATAATGTTCTCTAAACAATATTTTTATGTAAGTAAAGTATATCTTAATTAATTGAAACGAAAGTCATCTAATTCCTAAATCTTGCCATCATGTAGAGAAAAGATTTCAAAAATGCTAGAGTCAACAAAAGGCAGCCGTTCACCTATTTCAATGATTTAGCAATCATTGTTGGGAACGACGTAGCTGATGGAAATGGAGCAGCAACAGCTCCAAAGACCGAAGATGGGCATCTATTCGAAGAGGTTGTTGATCTTGACAGTGATGGGGGCTTCAATACGCCCATGGATGGTACTCCTAAATTTGATGAAGAGATCCTTCATCCAAACAATTCCACCACATCCGTTAGACAAAATCCATCTACGCCATCAGCAAGAAGACCAAAGAGGAGGAAGCCAAGCATGGCTGCTTCATTGAATATCATATGTGAAAGTATCCAAAACATAGATCGGGGCATGACTAAGGCTCGCAATATCAATCTTGAAAAAAGGGAAGTCAAGCAAGATATATCAAGTGCATATCCTGCCCTCAAGACCATGCCTGGAATTAGTAGGGCGACTTTGATTGTGGCATAGGACTTTTTTACCTCAGAACCTACAAAATCCTAGGGGTTCGTAGAGATGACTGAAAAGGAGATGGAAGAGTATGTTAGATATAAGTTTGAAGGAGCTATGTGATATATTACAATCTTTATGAACTTACAAACTTTTTGAGACTATCAATTAACTTACAATCCTTTTGAAGCCAGATTTGTAACTCTGGTGACTTAAAATGTCATTTAAGATTAACTATTGGGGATTTTTTTCAAAAGAATACTAAAATTCTATGTACAATTCATTCAAATTCCTGAAATGGATGAAAAATACACTTTGTTTACCTTAATTTCTTCCATATAGAAGTATACATATATATGAAATGTGTAAAAGAAATCCATTAAATCTGCTGTTTGTATTGTTTGTATGATCTTGCTTAGTGGTTTGATTGCTTGATTAATATTTTATCTCCCTGTACAAAATGCAATTGTTAATGTGTTACATAATTAGCATTATCAAATGAATTACCTGTGATAAAGCACAGTTTGCTGGGGCTGTGGGAATTGGATTTGAGATCAAATTGTAAGAGTTGGTCTATAATCTCTAAGTCTGCCCTAGATTTGTTGGAAGCTGCTGTGTACTCATCAGACGGTACAGATTTTTTAGTTGTATCAGATGGCAGGGATGGAATTTGGTTTATGCTTAGAGGAAGCACAAATCTGTTGAGGTTTAATTTGAGTTCCATGGAGTGGAGTTCTTGTCGGGGTGCCCAGGTGAAGATATAATGGATACCAGTGCAAGAAGGGCATTCTCTACACCCTTCAGAATATTTCCCCATTATTGAAAAACTCTGCCCCACTACACCACATCGTCAAAGAGTTAAAACTTATAAGGAGAGAGAGGGAGTTTGCTTTCATTAATTAAAGATACAATGGATACTAGCTAGAGAAGAATATTGTCTACATGGTCCACACTATCTTTTCATTCTTGACACAATCTGCTGCATCACATACCATCAGTGAAAACTGAGAAGAGAAGTTGGTTTTGGTTTTGGTTTTAGTTTTACTTCCTATCTTGTATATAGTGTCCTGATTTTACAAAATTTTCATATTCTACATACACTTTCCAGATCAATGCAATTTTGACCATAATTCTAAATGGCAATATTGCTCTAGATGTATTGTTTTCTTTGTCTACACTATTCAATCATCCATTCTTTATTTTTAAATTTTTCTTAGACATGAATTATAATTAGTTATTTTCAAGTGCATGCTTCTAACATGCTTTAGAGTTATGTTTGCATTGAGCAGAAGGAATAAATTGTTTATAATTTATAATTATTCATTACCTTCCCTTTTACAGTTTGTGAACACTTGTGACTTGTCGATTATTTGTGTAGTCATAGATAAATTACACAAACCTTTTGAAGTGTAGTTTCATTTAGAAGGTGCATATTGCTTATGCAAGTTTGATAATGAATGTTAGAATTTATTTGCTCTTGGTTCATTTGTTCTCATTATATTTGTTCATTATTTATATAGGGTTAATGCCTTTCGATACTTTGTCATTGTGTGACTATTTTTGTGGCATTGGCACTATATTAATGAAGAACTGACGCATAGAGCGTAATCCTGGGTGTAAATTTTTATGTTGTCCAAATAGTTGAAAGGTTCTTACTAGTTTTTTTAATGTTTATTTTTTATGTAATAAATTATTGTGGCAAGCACTTATGTAGTTTTGGAATGCAAGAAGACAATGGCTACAATTTCTTTTGGTGGGTCGATTATGGCCCATCTATGCCAACTGCATCTAACTATACAGAAGATGAAAGGAACAGTTGCAAGCTGTGTAAAGTTTGAGAGATTGTTGCCAGGGAGATTGCTTCCATGGTGAAAGTCGAAATCATGTTTGAACAATGTGCTATTTGCGTTCTAATTGTTATAATCACAGTATTGATTATGGTGGTTTGGGACCAAATGCGTAAATATGGTTAAAAGACAAATATTGGAAATGTAAATTTTATTATGACTTTGTATACCTGATGGTGGACAAATTTTAGTAATGACATGTCCATTTTGTTGTTTTGAACTTAATTATGATCGTGGAGACTATTTTTTTATGATTTTGTATATAAATGATAAATATATTTTACTAGTTTCACGATTATTTATTGTGTATAACATTTTCATGATGTTATATATTTGTTTAAAAAGAGTTGAAATAATCTAAATTCCTCATTAACTTCAATGAATGAAACAAAAATAAAAATAAATTAACTTCTTTACAATAATTGAAAAAATTAACCAAAAATAATAATAAATTAAAACAAATAAAATTAAAAAAATATAAACTTAACCTTATTCCAGTTCCAATTTTGTACAATCAAACAAGGGATTAACATATTCCCAATCAAATTCCAAGTGAACCAAACGGGACTAGAATACATATTTTCCATTCCCATTCCCCATTCCCATTTTCAATTCTAATCTTCAATTCCTATGCCTACAACCAAACGGGCCATAAGTGTCTTCTCTCTCAAAAGCATGAACTGATGACAAAGTGAGAAAAAAACTCACTAAATACGACTTTTCAACAAACTAGGGTCGAATGCAAGAAAATGGCCCCAAAAATAGGCCTCTCCACTCACTTAAAATGAAGTCATATGCATGAAAAAGTCTTTCCCAATCATAAACAACCATATGACTCACCAAAACTACACCTAATAATGCTCCAACTCATCATAAACGCCTTCCAAATCTTAGGAGAAAGTCAAATTCGACCCTAAATAATCTCAACCATCCCTATATGCTCTCCTCATGTCTGCAAACTAATTCAACCTCTTGAGAAGAAGTCTTTGAACTCATAAAGTCACCCTTATCCGCTTTGGAAAACATTATTAATTGTTTCCATTGAAAGAGTTTAACAATTATTAATTGATTTATAAGATTTATTAGTTAATAATCCTTAAATTACAACGTACTTTTTCATTTTGTAGATCTGGTGATGTTAGAAATCATCTATTCAACAATTCAAATATATGCTTCAGCACCTATTTTAAAGGGTCAGTTCCCAAAAAATGAACTATAGGAGCACTGTAATGGCAAAATAAACTTCGTTGGTAAGAACATAATTTGTTAATAAAATCAATATCTTACTCCTTGCCAATTTATAGGGTCATATCAGTCCATGTGTAGCCATAATAAAATTTTCTCTTCTGGCTACCAATTGTGGAAATTTTTCTTGGCAAGGAGTACTCACTAAAATGGACACAACTCTTCAATTTCTTCATGAAAATGTCTCAAACTTGATTTAAATGAAAGTATATTCAGATTTCTTTCATTTTAAGTATGTCCCATAATCATCTATGCATATAGGACTGTACCATGCATTCAAAGTAGTTGTAATAGTCAAAAATCAGAAACTAGTAAAATTGCACATTAACAAAGTACAGATTTTTCATTTACTTCCTGTAGCAGCATATAACTTTGGATTTCTTGTAGAAACAACATTTAATGACAATGGTCATTACTTTTATTCACTCTTTAAAGTTGCATATTCCTCCGGCGTGTATTTCTAGTCTCTTCACACTGTCCTGTAGCAGCATATTTGTATCTCCGACTGAGCGCAGCTTCCTGCAGCATAATGTGTCTCCTATAGCATATCATCCTATTTTCTCCTGCAACAATATTATATATTTTACTTTAAAAACTTTTTGGTTATACCAAAATCAAGCCTTGTCAAGATTTTGGTAACAAGTATAAGAAATTAGAAATATGTGACATATACTTTAACATTATATTTTATGTTCCAAACTGTTGAGAATGCTTAATCAGTCAACTTGGAGGATACAAAGGGAAGTAAACTGAGTGTGAAACCATGAAAGTTTGTTGATTGTTCCAAGAAGGAAATGGGAGAGAATGAGCAAAATTAGAGGAGTAAAAACATGAAATGATTTCAATTTGTGTCCATGTTGGCTAAAAATTTTGTAAGTCACTAAGACTACAACTTACAAAATGGTAACTTTAGGCAATGGTGTAGTGAGATAAATCTCTCCTCTCCACAATGGGGGAGGCTCCCTTCTTATCGTAGGTACATGAAATATTGAATTTGTGTCCATGTTGGCAAAAAAATTGTAAGTCACTAAGACAACTTACAAAATGGTAACTTTAGGCAACAGTGTAGTGAGATAAATCTCTCCTCTCAACAATAGGGGAGGCTGCCTTCTTATTGTAGGTGGCTTCAACAAGAAATCAACTGAAATTACAAAAGTGCAGTTCTCTTGATCGAATCCTATTTTTTTCAGGAATAATTTGCATGCAACTACAACTTTTCAACTTAACAAAAAGTGCCTCATTGCTATGATAATACTAGTGACCCTAGAATTGACATAAGAACGACACTAGCGGCAACAATTTACTTTTAATATTTTGTGAAATAAGTATAGGAACCCAAAGTCTCCTGCAACTATCTCGACTTAAGATTCAAGTAGAGTATCCAATAAGACACAATCTCTTTGAATACTCAAACTTAATTATTTTTTAAAACACTTATAACAGAAGCCCAAAGTCTTCAGCTCTGAGTAATTGCAGCAAGTACTATTTATCACAATTTGTCCTCATCTAGCACAAAGTCTTCAAAAGTTCAAATTGACTCTGAATGCAATAGGCAGCTTGAAGTCTACAAAATTGAATTCAAATCCCGAGTTTGGATTGACTCACAGAGTCCCGAACCCAAGAATCGGTTGTGGCAGGGAGGCTTTATAGAGTGGAAAAACACATTTTTTAATTGTTTTGCTTTGATTTTTTGAGTTTTTAGGTTTTGCTCAAACACAGAAGGCAACATTCTTCTATTCTCAAACATAAGAAAGAGATGAAATAAGAGATTAGAGGAAAGTGTAGGGGTTGATGATGATGAAGGCTAGGAATGGGTAGATCAGGCAGATCAAGAGGCAGAGGCAGTACCGATGCTAGAGGAGGCTAAAGTGCAAGGAGGCCCATTGAAGGATCTTGAGGCTGAGAGTGAGGAATCTAAGGATGAGGATAAGGATGTGGATGTCACTAAGGCTAAGCCTCAGACACAAGTAGAGAAGATGGTTGCAAGATCTTCTATGACCTATCTTAGGTGTACATGTAGGAAGATTGCAGAGTGGACTGGTCTCCATATTCCGGTGAAAAAAATGGCTCATCAACGTTGACAAGGAAGAAACCACAACAATTTTGTCTCATCTTCTATCCTTTTCCAAACATCAAGAAATCTTATTTACCCAAGAAATCATACTAATGTATCCATTGGCTTCCATCCCTGCAGGATTGGAGATGATCATACCAAAGCCTACTCAAGTGCTTAACTTTAGGGAGCTTTCCCAACCCCACCAGTGGAACATTACATATCCTCCATCGTTTGTTGCTTTCACTACTCCAAATAAACCAAGGGCTTTGCACAATTCCCCTTTGCAAGATTATTGATGTTGTAGCTTCAGTCGGATTGAATTGATCTAGGGACAATCCCTCTATGATTATATTTGGTTAAAGACTATTCATTTGATTAATCGTCAATTAGACTATATATATATATATATATATATATATATAGTTGTTGTTGTTGTCACCATCTAATGGCAATTAACTTACAATAACCAATATTGACTAACATAGAGACATGTTTCTTCTACTCCTATATACATACATTCAGATCTGCACTTGAAAAACACATACTTTACAAGCAATGCCATTACATTTTCACCGATTCTCATATATCAACATGGTATCAAAGCTAGGCTATGAATATAAGAAGAGATTGAACATTCGGATCAACATCCATCCAGACAAAACCAATAACGAAGGATTCCAGTGAAATATCGATTTATATATTTTCAATTTATATGAATTCAAGCAACAAGGAAGTCGAACAAAACTGGCAGCGTCTAATAATCAATTAGAGGATATATGCTCCACGTGGTCTTATATTGAGGATATATATATGATATAGATAAACACATAAATAAATATAAGCAATCAATGAAGGGGAGTATTTTACTAAAAATGGCAATAAGAGGGAAAATAATGAACCTTGATTGGAAGATTATACAATTCCATGGGTATTGTATTCATCGAAGTATACAACTTACACTCAACCATTGATTGCAATACTAGAGGTTCAAGTACAGGAACTAAATGGACATATGGACTCTCATTGGAGCAATTTGCATCAAGGATACTGAGTGAGATTAGTATTTTTTGATTATTATATCTTCTTAACTAACTTTATTTACTTTTTTCAGTTAATCTCTTATTTGTATTTCTATATGCTCTATAAGAGATATTTGCCTTGATCTTTTCCTTTCTTTCCACTTTGTAGGAAAAGGAAGATTGAAATTAGATTCAAAGGGAGTCTGACACGTCATCAAAGGCAACATTGGATGAGGAGCTCAGAAGATTGATATTTAGAGGGAGTATGAAAATCCATGTGTGTGACTAGAAGATTTTAATGGGTCTGCCCCCTGTGTACATCATGAGGAAGTGACGACTTTCAAATGAATATCACTTGTATTTGTAGAAGTTATTGAAAGGTGACAATCTTACAATAACATTATCTTCTATTATGGTGGACATCTTATGATGTCTAAGCAAATCATGATAGACTATGAATTGCATGGTGGAGTAAGTTCCTTAAATAGACCATGGCCTCCTATAGTGATGGACATCTTATGATGTCTAGGCAAATCATAATAGATGATAACCTGCATGGTGGATTAAGTTCCTTAAACATACCATGAATGTTTCTATGGTAAGAATTATAGAGGATACATTATCTATGGACATTTTTTGAGTACTGGTGAATATCACGTGACTTGATATTCTAAGGCCATTACTCCTGATATCATGAAATCATATCTAAATTGTGAGCATCTTCTGATCAAAGATATCCTTAATCATGCCAACTTGATATTACATTGAGGTAATATCCAACCATGTGTTTATCCTCCCTAGCTAAGAGGGAGTGTTGATGTTGTAGCTCCAGTCAGTTTGAATTGATCTAGAGACTATCCCTCTATGGTTATTGGTTAAACATTATTACACTTGATTATATATGTGTGTGTGTGTGTGTGTGTGTGCGTGTGTGCGCGTGCGTGCGTGCGTGTTTATATTGTTGTTGTCTAATGGCAATTAACTTGAAATAGCCAATATTGATTAAGACAAGTCTCTTTTACTCCTATTTATGCATTCAGATCTGCACTTGGAAAACACATGCTTTACAAGCAGAGCCATTACATTTGCACTGATCCTTATAAATCAACAAAGGTAAATCTCCTCCTTCCCATCAAGCTGGGCTGAGAAATTATGTTGCACCTCTTGTTATCCCAATACACCAGCCATTTCCCCAAACTCGTAATTCCTGAAACCCCAGAAAGTTTTCTATGAAGCAGCTGCATCTAAATCTCTCCAACTTTAGACTTCCCACTTGTATTTTCTCAAGGTACATATTCCCAAAACAAAGATAAAGATACATATGGAAACCTCATGAAGATGATAGCAAACCTACCAACCTCCTGCACCCAAAGTCTAAATGTATATATGCCAACCTCAAAAAAGCAATGAAAAGGCTTCTAGCCTGTCTCAACTATTGTTTTTTGTCACAGTAATTCGGTAAACCAAACTGAGGCTGTTGAGACTATTTTAACCTCTGGAAAAAGAAAAGGCGAACAAGCTGGCTGGCAGAAAGAAAGCTATGGCTGGCAACATTACCCAATTGAAAAACCATGACTCTCGAAACAGACTCTTCAAGTTGACTACAAGGGTATCTACTTCAGCTAGAGATAAACTCACTGAACAAATGAGCCAAACAAAGTAATGGAGGAAATATGGTGGATATGTCTTTCCGGCTTGTCTATCCTTCTTTTTACAAGTAGATATTTTACTGTTTTCCAGTGTATCAATCTCCTTTTCTTAATACTTCTGTGTTTATCCGATATAATCCTTGTAATTCCTATGTAAATCTGTCAAGATCTTTTGATATTCAAAGCTATTTTCTTTTTGGTATGCTTGATCAACCTCTACCAACAAATGGTTATGGCTTTTTGTAGAAAGCTACAAATATCATTTTAATTTAATTTCTGTTTTACCAAAAACAAGATCCTTCCCTCACATGATATTTGTGAAGAAAAAAAAATTGTATCTGTATTTAGGTCACGTGATTTAGGATTTAAATACTTCCGGTTTACCCATATTAGCAAAAAAATCACTATTTGTTTACATTCCAATATGGTTCTATCCTAGCCCTTTCCAATCCTAACTGTGCACTTTCAAGTCTCATTGACCAACTTTGGTCAAATGTAGATATTAGTTTACTTTCTTCATGCTATTACCTTCAGTAAATTTCTGACAAAAATATTAGCATGCCCAAATTTTTTGTTTCCGCAGTGCTTGAGATCAAGATACAATTGACTAGATATAATAAATGTGGTTTGACCTTGGCTCTCAACAGAGCAATGGTTTTCATAAATTAACATATGAAACCACATATAATTTGAAGGAAATTACAAGCATTAAGCAGCTTTTCATTGAAAAGTGAAAAGTGAGGCTAAACATAACAGATTTACAGCTAATACAAACTTGTAGACAATAATAATATAAATCTAAGAAATAAAAGATGCAACAACATATCTGGAACTAGCCACAAAAGCAAAAAGCAGCTCAGTTGTATGAATTGAGATGTACTTGAATATTATTTGTATGGCTAAGAAGATAAAGCATACCAGATTCAGAAGCTTCTTGAATTGCTTGGATATTTGCCCTTCCATTTATTTTAAACATAGCTTCATTTGATCCAAAGCCACCAACGCATGATATCTACCAATATTACTGAAACTGATTAGGTAAAGTACACCAAATGACCAAAAGCATTAGGGTGCAAAAATTCTGACTTCTATCAACCAAAGTTTGAGTAGAAAGCTATGCTGGAGGTATAATTTGAATTAAAATGAAAATGTTCATAGTAATTCTGGATATAACTGTATCACAGATTTTTTAAATGCAATAAGAAACATTAACAATGCAAAATAACTACTACAAAGTTAAAGCCACAGCCACTGTCTAATACTATTATACACTCAAAATTTTATGCATCTAATTAAAAAAGCATGGCTTTCATAATATATGAAACAGATAAGAAATACAGACCATGCAAACTATAAAAAGCCACCTTACATTTCATATTAAACAAGAAAAATCAACTTAGATTTTGTTGTCCTGCATTTTGTCACCTCAAAATGTTGGCAACAGAACAAAACTTTTTCAAGATAGTTTCGCATTTTTCTAAGCTTGAATTTGATATTCAATTGCTTAATGTTGATCGATCAATCCATTTCAATTTGTATATCAAATCATTTTACTAAAGGCCTTCGTCAAGTCTTTTTCGTTTTGCTTTCTGTCGAGCCTTTGCTTGATTTTTGAAGCCTCCATCATCCTTTTCTTTGCTTTTGAGTTTGCGTTTGTTGGTTTTGAGTCCTTTGGTTTTGCTCATGTCATGCCTTTTGTTTTTTCTTTCGATTTGGTCTAACCTGGAGCTCAATTGGAGTTGTCAATCAAGAGATATGCCCGTTTCAATGCTTCAAAAGTGGACCTTTTTGGTGCAACATCACAAATTAAAAATATGATTTTATATTTTTAATTTGATTTTCACTTTTTAATAAATATAACTTATATTCACTTTTTATTATGTTTTTAAGTTACTTTAACTTTAAATTTTTAACTTAAAGTGATTATAGTGCACTTTATGTTATAATTTTAAGTTGAGTTACTTTTTAATTTTACACTTAAAGTAACTATATACCTATATAGTTCCAATTTAATTTTTGGTTTTTAAATCAAATGTTTATTTAAATGTTACTTTTTAAATGATGTTTATATGTTATATTTTTAAATATGATAGATAAATATTGTTTATGGCCTATTTTGTTACATTGTTATATTTTTAAGTGAATTAAATGACTTAAAGTCTTCAAAAATGGACATTTTATATGCAATTACATGTAAAATCCATCAAAAGTGGACATTTTACATGTCACTGCATATAAAGTTCACTTTGGTGGACTTTTTTTATGTCATTACATCAAAAGTCTATCATAAGGGGACCTCTTTGATGCTACTGCATCAAAAATGAAGTTTTTAAGCTTTTACATCTAAAAAGTGAGATGTATTTTAAAAACATGCATCCTCCACCAAAAGGTCTGATTTTGCTTATGTGCATATTTTAAAACATGCAATAGCACCCAAAAGGTGCAAGTTTGATGCGATACATATTTTAAAACATGCAAGTGACCCAAAAAGGTCCAATTTTGATCAAAAACATGTCTTAATATATGCAATAACATTCAGAAAGTCTGATTTTGAAGAAAATGTTTTTGCCCTCCAAGAACCCGATTTTTATCATAAGTAGAGATTTTCTCAATGGATTTGCATGAGATTTCTTCTATTGGAGGCGTTTTCGCTTAGCCATAGATTTTCCAACATTGAAAATGGATTATCTTGCTAAAAAACAATTTTTCAAACTCCTTCCAAGGGCACGTTTTTGGAAAAATCTTCAAATAAATCCATTTTGAGTGATTTAAATCACGTTTTTGCAAGGAAAAGAGGAGTTTTGGCATTTCCAATCATTTGCAATACATCTTGGCTCACATTTTTGCACTTAGAAGCCAAAAACGAATTCATTTCATGGCTTGTATGAATCACGTTTTTGCTAAAAACGCCCAGAAAATTGGGGTTTTTATCCACTTTTTTGCATTTTGGAGTCACGTTTTTGCATTTTGATCCATGTATATACATTTGGGGAAGTTGTTTTTGCATTCCCAAATCAAAAATGACTCAAAAACATGCCTTTTTTTGCCACGTTTTTGCAAAAACGGCCCATATTTTTGCATTAAAAAGTCAACTTTTTGTTCAAAAAGCTTTAAAAATTACTTTTCAGCCCATACATTTGGATCAAGAGGGGTTGTTTTTGAGTTTTAATGCATGCTATTGCCTTTGGAGACCATGTATTTGGCATTTTCATGTCAAATCCGACCCTTCATTGCTCATTTATATTTGTTGAATGCAAGTACGGAAAAAGTAAAATTATTGTTTGAGAATTCGGATTTTGAAGAGATCTAGCCTTCAAATTCTATGATTCTTGCTATTTTGGCTCTTTAACCTCTAAGTAAGTGGACATTTTCAAACTTGCTCATCAATTCATGCTTATCTTGCTATTTTCATGCACATTATTGCTTGATGATTGCCACTTGTTAAAATCAATGACATGGAAAGTGCAGTTTTTCTTTAAAAATGAAGAAATTGTTCACTTTCTTGTTTTTGGTTTATCCCCAATTTCCAAATTCGAATCTGTGTGTTGAAGTGCATTGCATCTTGACATGTTTGAGTCACCCTCTGAAGGTACATTTTTATTTTGTGTTTTTTGTGTTTTGTATTTGCTTGTCGATTTTCTCCACTTTGGAGAAGTTGCAAGTTATTTCCCAAGAACTTCTTGTTGCTTCACTTCATGCAAAAGCATCATTATGTTTCACTTCCATCTACCATGTCACAACACTTCGCATCGCATCCGACATCTCATTCACCATCCACACATGCATATAATCCCATTTTCCGCTTCCATTTTCACTCATCTCACTTTCCACATCCATTCACACAACAAGATTACACAAAATGCCTTACATGTAATTGCATCTCAAAGGTCCGATTTTGATTAAAAGTGATTTTTTGAAAAGTCAAAAAGATGTCATTTTCATCTTCCATGTACTTTGACTTCCCCTTTTCACGAAAAGTGACTATAAAGTTCATTATCTCTTTTCCATTTTCCATTTCCCTTCCTCCATATGCATTTGCGCCTCCGTGAGCAAATACATGTTTCCGCATCTTTCCATGCTTTGTGCCTCATCCTCCATTCGCATTTTCATGTAAAGTGCATCCTCCATCCGTATTCACATCTCAACTCACCCTCATCTCCCGTTACATGTCGCATTTACATGTAAACCATTTTCCGTCAAATGACATCTCAAAAGTCCAAGTCACTTTTTAAAAATCAGCAATTTTCAACAGCACGCATTCCCATGCACCAAGCACTTTACTTCGAAAAAGAAAAAAAAAAAAAAAGAGTTAAAGTTGTTGATGGAAAGTTATTCTGAGTTTACATCCGAACATCGTCAAGAAGGTTTTCAAAGTGTCAACAGAATGTGTCAATCTACAAAGGAGAATTCACGACAACTTGAGCAAGAAAAGCTGGATCACATCAAGTTTTCAAATGACAACAGACAATTCATCAAAGTCAAAGGTTATCAAAAGACGCAACACCATGGTTATCAAGGTGAATGCAGCGGTACAAAGTACAGGAACTCCCAATCCTGTTATCATCCGGGATAGCATCATCAAGTACAAGGCTCTTTAGAACAATCCCTAGGATTGTTTCCTTCTCTTCCGTCTTCTTTCTTCTTCTTTCATATTTGTAGTTGGAGAGGACGGACGATTTGCATGAAAAAATGTAATTACATGTAATGCGAGTTGCATGTACATGTGTATGTAAAAGATGTAATGCGAGTTGCATGTGCAGTTGCATGTAACTCTATATTTTCTCTTGCAGTTAGACTAGGTCAAAGTTGGCTGTGTTGCTCCCACTTTTTCCTCCACCTTTTTTCTCAACTCCTATGCCTATATAAAGGAGTGCCCCCTTATTGTAAAAATCATCTTTCGTTGTATGCAAGAAAGCTCTGCCACATTGTACAAGCATAACTTTGATTGTCTAGTATGAATTTAAAAGAAAAGTGAATAAAAGAAGCAATTGAATTCGAAGCTTTGACTGGAAGCAATTGTGATAGAGCAAATTAGAAGCTTTGACTATAATTTGTGCCTATTGTCTTTGATTCATGTTATTATTGTGTGTTCAATAATAGAACATAGTGATTTAAGAAGCAATCGGAGCCGAAGCTTTGACTGGGAGCAATTGTGGAATTATATAGCTAGAAGTTTTATTTGAAGCTTATACTTCTTTCTTAATTCGCAAAATAGTTAAATTACTTTTACTTTTAGGAGTCTTTGTGCCCTAATTGTAAAGCTTTTCCATATAGAAGTACAACCAGACTCAGAGCCAAACTAGTATATTTTCAACTAGCCTTTGAGTTAGTGAAGGTTTATCGGTATCACTATTTCCAACTATTGATAGAAGTGCAGTTAGAGATTCACCCTGCCCATTACTCTCTCCACGAGTAAGTGGATTCTTTCTTGAAAGATAAGAAGAAAGGATATTGGTAACACCCATTTTATAAAATCTCTCGACTTCTTGCTTACCTTGAGTTGATCTAACGAACAATGAGAAGGGGGAGCCTTCCCTTTAAGGTAGGAGAGACTCTGTCTCACATGTTGTGGCTGGTCATCCTATTTTGCGACTAGATTTTTACCCAAAACTGTCGGTTGCAAAATATCCACCCAACAGATTTTGCAGGATATTTCTTAACCTATGTACATCTCTTAAGATAGTATAGGAATTTTGTCAATCTCCTATTGGAAATCTATGGCGCACATCTTGGATTTGCTTAACTGCTTTAAGATGAAATTGATTTTACAAATCAATCAGCTCCAACTTCTACTTTTGTTATCATACCATCAAGGAGTGTGTTACAAAGTGCTTATGAATGGAGCTAGTACTACAATACTTACATTTGATGCAGGTTGTTTCTTCATGTAAACACTGAACCATTACTAATGTTCGTGAGTATCCATAAGCGAGAACAGTATTGCTGGTGGCTTGTAACAAGGAGTAGAGACTTGTGATCTCCACTGCTTAAATCCCTTTGAGTCACTTATTAATCTCTCCATCGAATTCCTCTAGTAAATGTTTGGGACTACCAAACAAAAAGCCTCTGTATATTGTATTGTAGGCACTGAATTGTTGCCCAAATTAGAGCGTAAATAATCCCCCCCATTTACTTGCACTTTGCCAAACCATAGCAATATGTTAAAAATGGTCAATGTGTTACAAAAAAATTTATAACCCGCGACAAGATTGAGTTCCCTACAAATCTGATTTTTCATGAGCTTTTCAAGAAAGCCAATAAGCTAAGCTATGGAGAGACCCCAAGTGTTGGTTTATGGTGACTAATCAAGCAAGTACTGTACACTTTTCATTTGTCATGGGGTTCAGGGAAATGCCCCCCAAAAAACAAGGGCTTAACTTGTCAAGCATTTTCGCATTGACTCCTCAACTATTTCCCTAGGTTGACTCGTCAAAAAAATTAGGGTTTACCTACTAACAAATGTTGGTAAACAAAGGGCTATAAATAAGCTGCAGTATAATATAAAATTTATTAGACTACAAATTGCTCTTCGCTAGGTAATAAGATTGGACTCCTTGATTGGTAAACGTTGCCCAAGATTGGGTGAACCATGTTAAATATTTGTGTCTTCTTTTCATCTTTTGTGTGCTTTATTTCTTTGCATTATTGGCTATATTTGCATGTGACTATTAGATTTTTGTCTTCTAATCCTAACACCATGCTGCAAATCCTTTGCCATATTCTAGTGAATTGGAGTCTCTCGTAAATGGAGACAGCAAGTGTTATTTGCAAGATAACCAATGAATTCTCTAGCAAGGTTGTAGTATCTATGAAAATGAATGGTATGATTTGTAGGTGAACTGAAGTCCAAATAATTTTCACCCAATATTGTTTTTGTTTCCTGTCCATATTTCTAGAAATTTCGATATTCAAGGCTTGCCACTCGACACTTTTTGGAAAATACTAATAGGTAAACATAGGCAACATCTTTTCAACATATTCTGATTGTTGGGAAGCATCTCAATGACAAGGAGGCTGTCTTGAGATGTTTACCTTTGAGTTGATAGGGGTTTTTTCCCCTTATGAGTTTGACTAATATTGGAGAAGCAATGGAGGATTTACGAGGGATCATTTCCCTTATGAGTTTGACTAATGTTGGCCAGGCAGTCGAGGGTTTACAAGGGGTGTTAATAGCCACTTAATATTACTTTCTGATCCTTAAGCAACCAATACCCTAGGGAAAACCCTAGGATCCAAGTCCAGTTCATCCCAAGTTTAGGCTAAGGTTCAATTCACAAGAGCCTGAATATAGATGTACAAAGAAAGTTGCCATAACTACAAGTACAAAACCGATAATGCAATATGCAATAACACAAGCTATTTCAAAAGACTAGAAATCAATAATAAGATCATATCAATCAAATAAATGACTGAATTAAATAGGCTAGCTAAATTCATGACTCAAGGATAAGACATGTCCAATGGTCATGAAATTAATTTTCGAATAACGGATTAACTAACTCAACCTAAGCATGAAACTGATGTAGGAGCATCCAAGGTGTCAGAGCAATCTTGCATCACCCAAATAATATTGTCTAGTTTTTCAATAAGGGCTATCTTTGGCACATTCACTATTTTTGGTACGTTGACTATTTCTAGCAAGTTGTTCATTTCAGCATGGATTGTTTCAATTGCTTCCTTGGAGAATCATTTTTGATATATAAGCATGTTGGTAAAGTTTTGTGGCATGATCAAGTTAGGTTTTGAAAATATTGGATTTTCTATTTTGACAGCGTGTTTGAAAAAACTTTGAACTCAGTCTCGAAGGCCTTAAAGGCTCTGAAACGGGTCTAACAAATAGCATTTTACCATCCTAGGTTATAGAGTGCTTCAAGGAGTTTCTGAAAAGTGGTTATAATAGCCAATCAAGTACATAATTCATGAGATCTGGCCTCCAGAAGTTGTGCTACTTTAGGAGAAACATGAAATCTCTTCAATTAATCCAATGAGGCCCAAAACCTGTTAGGGCATAATCTCAACACATTTCTATGTAAGGGAAACTAATATAAAGTTGACTGTCCTCAAATGGGGTATTACAAATTTCGAGAACCTTCTAGGTCAGTAAGAACTTTCCACTTTAAAGAAGACAAATAGGAGTCACCAGGGAAGTTCTGAAAGTGCATATGGGGCTCTAACTTGTAGATAATTGTAACGAAAAATGCCCATGTAGCTATAGCATGTTATTTTTTAAATATTGTAATGCCATTTCATTGAAGATAATAGAAAGCAAGTGTTCCTATTCTTGCATAATTTGGTTCCTGCAATTTGTTGTTTATTTCTCTAGTGTGTTGTGTTTGTGTTAGTAAGGGACTGCTCTTCATCAAAAATCTATTATTAAACTTCTAGTCAATGGATTAGATTACTAAACTTGACCAAGACAAAAGCGACATTCGCTCAATAGAGAAGGTACCTCCTAACTACTATCAATCAAGAATTGATGAGATGGTGGCACTTGTACTTCAAGTTAAGGTACACACCTGTCATTACTAGCTTCTAAAGTGAGTAACTAAATAATAAATATCTTAATTAGCCTAAGTAACTCATCAAATAGCTGCAATATCACCAAGAGGATAAAATGTTACACCCCCCATAAGTGCAATTTAAGAAAAATGAGAAATAAGAAATGGGTCCCAACAATTAGGCCTAATGAGGTACCAAATTTTAATGATAGAAACCCATCATTAGTTGAAAATTAGAAAACCCATAGCAAAAAACTCAAGCCTAACGATGGAATGAAAAATGCATCTAGAAGTTGCTTGCATACCTCAATGTCAATGTTGAACCATGAATTAAACCCATCCATAGGAGCAACCATTATTAAGATTCAAAAGCCTTAACCATAATGAATGGCTCTCTAATTGAAATGTGATCCAATGTAAATGAGATGCAAGATTTAGCATCGTTTACCATAGGATCTCAATCTAAGACCTGGCCCACGATGAATCAAGATGTAACAACTAGAGATTCGGATGCAACTCAATGTGAGATTTCATCAAGTAGAAACACAATTCATGATATTCAACTACACTTTCATCCCTCATTGTGTCCTATTGTTTAAAACAATACAGACCTATATATGAAGGCCCCCAAGATGGAACTCAATTGTAGCTCATGATTACAAAATGCCCATGTGTAAGCCCCCCAAAAGACCAATACATGATTACATTTGCCACTCGCCAAATAAATTAAGTATTCTTGATCTCAGTAGATTACAAATGACAAAATAGACCACAAAGCTGAAATTACAGTTATTTCATTGTATGTACTATCCAGTATCAGCCAATAAAATATAATTTTTAGTAAACCCAAATAGCAAATTTAGGAATCATCTATACCACTACAAAGCTTGCAAAAAAATAAGCTCATGCCAAAAAAATTGCTTCAAAGTTGCAACAAAAATGAGCACATACAAAGCCCACAAACATCAAATAACAAAATTAAAAAGTCAGTGAGGAAATCCTACTAGACCAGTGGAGGGCAAGAGGTGCTTAGATATCAAGGTGAATACTTGTCTTGTTAACACCTAGGAAGTGTCAGCTAAAAATTTTGTATGTCACTAACTATGACTTACAAAATTGTGACTTTAGGCACTCCTCTCAGCAATAAGGGAGGCTCCCTTCTTACCGTAGGTTACTTCAATAGGAACTTAACTGAAAGTACAAAAAGGATGGTTCTCTTAATCAATTCCTCTTTTTTTAAGAATAATTTGCATACAACTCTAACTTTTCAACTTAACACAAAGTGTCTTATTGCTAAGATAATACTGGCGACCCTGGAAATGATGTAAGAACAACACCAAGGGCAGCAGTTTACTTTCTATATTTTCTGAAACAAAAACAAGAACCCAAAGTCTACTGCACTTGTCTCGAATAAAGATCCAAGTAGAATAACCAGTAAGGCACAAAGTCTCTTACTGGATACCCTCAAATTCAATAACACCACTTACAATTGAAGCCCAAAGTCTTCAACTCTAAGTGATTACAGCCATTACTATTTATTACAATTTGTCCTCCTGTAGCACAAAGTCTTCAAAAGTTCAAATTGGCTTTGAATGCAATAGGCAGCTCAAAGTGTGCACTATTAAATTCAAATCCCTCTTGATCAAAGCTCCAAAACTCACAATCAATATCTAGAAACTGTTGTCGCATAACACCTTGATTCTACACAAAGTTTGAAAGCAAGTTGCTTCTTTTATTGATAGCAATTTAGATTTACATCCAAGCACAAAGTCTGAGTGCACGTATAAATTGACAGAATTTTCTTGCCTTGCCAAAAGATGATTATTTAAAATGAGCTCCCTCCTTTATATAGGAAAATAGGAGAAAGAAAGGTGGAGAAAAGAGGAAATCTTCAACCACCTTGACTTATTCTCTAACAAACTTATAACTAACTAATTTGACTTATTCAAAGTTGCATGTATAATGCGATTGCAACTTGATTACCTGTTACAAATTTGCACGTGATACTATCACATGCAATTACATCTTATTTTTCCACTCCATGTAATATTTCGATTACAAATACATGATATGTGATGAAAATAATCCAAGTGCCTGACAAGACACAACTTTTATTGCATCATCATTTTTCTGTCTACATGTTGCTATAGGATGCTCAATGGTCGACGTGCTCAGGTTTGGTGGAAGCTCTTGAACTGGAACATGAACTTACATCCTTGCTTGCTCTGTGGTGTAATAGTGATTGTCTCTTGAAAAACACATTTGTTTCTTTTCATCCCTATTTTGAAAATATTTTATGCATTCAATCATTCTCTCATCTCATTGTAAGCTCCATTATGTAATTGCTCTTGCTTTGTGTTCCTCTTTCTTCTTTGCATGTCTAGGGTTATGCATGTTGTCATAGGGCGAAGGCCCCTGTAGAGGTTAACCAAAATGGCAAATAGTATAAATGAATTGCCTATAACAATCACATCTAGTGCACTTATTCAACTCCCAGTGGGTAGAAATAAGATGAGGGGGTGCATCAAACGAGTATTGGAATGGGGGAGGCAATTCATCTCAATCCCAACAGAGCCAAGAAGGGTAGAGGTCTCAACAAATGAACCGCAAGCCCAACCAAAAGGGAGAGTGGAAGCAACAACAAGCTTTGAAGAGCAATAGGCTAGGTACAGGTATCTGTGATGAATTTTCGAGATATCAACAAAACCCCGAAGGCGGTGAAGGTACCAAACCAGATTGAAGATAGCCTTAATCCTGAAGGAACGAGACCTAAACTTTGCAATTATAGTGTTCTATGGGATGGATAGCTTGCACTAGATAATGCACTAGATTAGGAGAATTTGAACCACTCAACAAAAGCCCAAACATACTCTAGCAAAGAAAGACCCCACACAACTGAACCATAGAGGACAGTAGTTTTGATAAGTGTATCCATAAATGTCATCTTGGATAGAGTGTCCTAAAAATAGTATCGAAAACCATCTCTGAGAAGAGTGTGATCTTGAAGATAGCTTTCAAGCTCGTTAATGTAGATATCAAAGAGGGTAAGCAACAAGAGTTAACCCTGCTTAACCGTAGTCTTGAGACGACCCAAAACCATCTAATAGAATCTCATGAATCTTGGAAATGCCAATATCATGAAGTCTTTGAAGAGGGTCATCCTAGGAACAAGCAAAGGCTTTGCGGAAGTCCACAAAGAAACAACACACCTTCAAGGAATGACGATGCACCTCCTTAATAATGCTCTAGAGCATCAAGATGTGATCCATGGTCTAATAATCCTATCGAAAAATTGCATGCCTCTTGGCACAAATATAACGATGATCCGACTCCTTCAAAAGAAGAATATGAAGAGTTGTGGCATACAAACTTGGAGGTGTTCCCAACCATGATGGTCATGTAGTTATTAGGATATGGTGTAGGACTTGCCTTGTGGATCAAATGAATGATTTGATGTGACCAAGAGGGGGGAACGCGTGCAAACAACCTAGTTGAAGAAATAAGCCAAGTAGGACCCTAAAACTATGATGTCATGTTTGAAGAACTCAACTGGAAAACCCTCATTGACAGTCCTACCAAAATGCATAGTTTTGATCACCTCCCTGATAATGGTGTACGAGAAGAGGTGACAATGAGAAGGGGGCATAACCTAGAAAGGTTATTGGTCAGGTAAGTAGTAGATCTTAGAGGTATGGAAAACAAACACACCGTAATCAAGAACAAGGGGGAAGAGGTACAACTGGAGAAGAGGGTATGCTAGAAGAGCTTGGGCAAACAGTAGAGGAAGGCAAAAAGGAAACATTTACACTAGGAAATATGGAGGCACTTCTTATGGTTTAGGAGTTGGCTGTGAGAGTATTGAAGGGAGGTGTAAGAGGGTGATGGGATATGAAGGTCGGCCAAAGGGTTTGATGAGAGACCTTAGAATCCTCATCATACACTTGTTTATAGGATAAGTATTCTTAGGCCTAGAAAGGGGTAGTTGGGTGGAGGCATGAGGGAAGACATGGCAGCATCCCAAAATGAAGTGTACAGAGAAGAGAACATAAAGGTGACACA
Organism: Cupressus sempervirens; assembly: GCA_028749045.1. Taxonomy (NCBI): domain Eukaryota; kingdom Viridiplantae; phylum Streptophyta; class Pinopsida; order Cupressales; family Cupressaceae; genus Cupressus; species Cupressus sempervirens. The sequence goes on along the minus strand of CM053785.1, from coordinate 291,536,218 downwards.
CCCCAACGTAGAGAAGAGGGGATGAGGGGGGAGAATCTACCTAAGATGGTGAGCAAAAAAGTCGGGATCACTGTCGTCAAAGCGAACAACAATGCGGGGAGGGGGTCAGGGGAATGGTGTGTAAAGGAAGGAGTAGAGAGCATGGTGAGACAAAGCAAAGCCTGGCTGACCAAAGGGAGGGAGGAAATAGAGAAGTAGTTAATGAAGGGGATGAAGGATTGTCGGGAAAGACTGTGATCTACCATCATGAATCGTACACATGAATAAGTGTGATCTGTAAAAGCAAGATAACCCATTTGAAACCACCAAGACTCATTGAGCTATAAAAGATGTCTTCTATACTTTGTCAGGGGACCATTTGCATCCTCAGAAAATCTAAGGAGCCCCATGTGAGCCATATCTAAGTCTTGTTGATGGAATTTTGCTTCATGCACTGCCAACAGAGCAACAATTGTCACCGGACTTGAATGTTCGGCCAATAGATCCCAAGCTCCTGTAGATTGGATCTTGATCGTGCAAAAAATAGTGAAAGTTGGATAAGGAGGTGATTGTATTTATAATAAGGTGGGCGAAGATTCAACAATTCTTCATGCATATTGGTTTCGACAATGGGTCACTTGAACTAGGTTGGGCAAATATCATAGTACGAAACCAAGGGGGTTATAGAAAGCAAATAATAGGAAGTAAAGAGCTTACAAAGTTAGAGATTTACTCTATACCTATAGTCTACTTTTGCACTGTTATTATCAACAGTACATGCTTGGATGGAAGGATAACTAAAATAAATGCTCGATCAATCAATCTTACATAAATAAGTATTGTAAATGAATAGTACCGAAGTAAACAAGATCATTTACATTTATCTAAGCCAAGTAAGATAATAGTAACAAAATAGAAAGACCTCACTACTTTTGAAGATACATGAATCCCATAGCAAGCATTCCAAGATTCCTTTACTCTAATAATAGCTTATAAATACCAACATACACTGGGTGAAACAAAGAGAACGCTTCCAAGAAGCTAATTTTGTATTAATTCTCTCAACAGTGGTACTACAAATGTGTATAGTTGTCAAAGGTATGCAGCAATGGACACTGGACGGCAAAATCAGCAATTCGATTGAGCCCTTTAGAGTCTTCTATTGACATATTTATTGTAAAGATTATAGCTACAATCGGATTGATTTAATCTTAACATACAATGTTGATATAATTTATTATATATAATATTATAATTGTACTATATATATATATATATATATATATATATATATATATATATATATATATATATATATATATATTGTGATTTCTATTGTCAATATATTAACTAATAATGATTAATCATAGAGACATGTCTCTTCATAAAACATGTCTCCTACTCTTATATTTATAAGAGATTGGGATCTGCATTTGGAAAACACCTATAACAATGGCAGTGTAAATACATTTGCAGAAACGATCCTTACAATATTAACATGGTATCAGAGCCAAACTACAAATGTAAGAAAGAATGAGTGCTCAAATAACCTTCATATATGAGATTCATGGAGTTGCCATCCTATTGAGTATAACCAGAACTATTGCAGAGTTTAAAAATACTTTATCTGATTTAGAAATCATTTAGTCAATAAATGAATGCATAGGAAGTTTCGGATCATCCTATTTATTGAAGACTCAAATAAAACCTGTCGAGTTCACCCCCCAAACTCGTCAACAAGGCACACCATTGATGGAGATTTCACATCAGGCATTGATCATACATTGCTGGCATTTGGAGCCAACACAACAGTCTCTGTGCCACATCAGACATTGGTCACCTCGATCTATGACATTCCTCCTTTCGATAGTCCAAGTAATTAATCGCGGAGCCAGATATTCACTGCATATTAGATGTGATAGTTCTTTCACAGGTACCAATTATTAATCGTGAGGCTTCAAATGTATTGAAATAGCAAACAATTTATCTGACAAACAAAAGCTTGATTATTATCATTCTATCACCCCTATATTGTTCAAACAAATTATTTGCAATATCATTCAAGGAGTACAATCGATTCTGTTTTAAGATTACTGTATTTGAATCCCAGATGATATCATTTTATAGCAATCAAGATTGAAATTTTTCTTTACGAACAGAAGAAACTTTTGTAAGGGAAGTTTAGACAGAGGAAGAAACAGTTCAAACTAAACCACTATAACCATGAAGATTCAACTCCACCCTTTCTATTCAGGCAGACAATATATTTGGGCTTGAAATGAAGAATCCTGAGTCAAATGTTTAGTTACTGTTGCATATTCACAGGTAGTTACAGTTAAAATTGCACTGACGTTATGCCAATTATATGGTATACAGGTTGCAGATCAAGCTGTGAAGGGTATTACAAGTTACTTCTGAAAGTACACATCACTCTTCACAAAATGGCAGATTATATGTGAACTTCTAAGTATAGGCTTCCCAAAGAGTTCGTCAATAACTATGCATTCCATGGCAAGGATGTCTTATAAAATCCAAATTGTTTACTGCTAAAGCCCAAGATAGATTATATTTGCACAATGCTAATACAAGTAGCATTTGACTTTGTGAGAGTTAAAGCATTATTTTAAATCTATGAAGAGACATCACTATGTAAATTGTCAAGTTCATCTTTGGTGACAATATGTAAGACAATGGAGATTGGGATTTTGTACCTGTAAATTTTAAATGATAAGGTTGTTAAATGGAATCGATATAATTCTCTCAGAGATGGTTCCTACGATGATTGATCACAGGTGGTCTAATTCCATCCCTTCTTTTGATCATCCTATGAGTCTTATACAGATCACTCTTGTAATTTGGAAGCATTATATCATATGCAGATCATTTCATGAGTAGAATTTGACATAGTCAAGGATAAATTGATCTAAGGTCAGTGACATATCATCTACATACTCATCACAGCATTGGTGATCTCATACTCACTGTAGCATCTCGGTCATCCATTGCTATCTAGGATCTCAGTCTTCCATTACTATCTTGTGAAAGATATTTGCAAATATTGCAATTTGAGGTAAATCAATATGAGGAATTAAAAGACAAGGAATCCTATTAAGAAGTCAAGTGATATGAATGTATTATGTCAATACACGTGATAAATGAATCTAATCAAATAAAACATATTCATATGAATAAAATTGTCAACTAAGGCCACTCTTAAAGAGGAGAGATCCGTTTTAAGAGCAAGCCCCCTACTCCCAGACCTCGTCTTTAGTTCCAAATCTTCATGTTTGAAAGCTATAGTCTAAGAACTTAATATCATATCTGAAACATATGGTAAACATAAATCTTCAGCAAAGATGTATCCAAAGTTCTATTACAAGTTATAACAATGACAAAATGATCCTACTTTAATCTATTGAGAACATTATAGTTCTAAATGGAATGGTACTTATATTAGTAAAGATATCCTAGATGTTGTTTGAATTGAACACCAAAAGCTTGGTTCTCCAAAGAAAATAAAAGAAAATACCATCTCTTTCTGCGTACCTAAATTCTGCAATCAGGAGGGATGAGGCATAGAATGTCTCAAGGAGCACACAACATTATAAACTAGAATTAAGCCAATAAATAATGGTGGACAAAAATTTATATATGGGAGACACTGAACAGAAGATCAATGAAGACTTTGGTGATGACTTGAAATGCTTGCAACTGATACTCCACTTGCTGGCTTCAAATGAAGAGAGTAAAATTCAATCAGAAAGTCACATGTATTAGTTATCCAAACTAGAGATATACATATGATAGAGCTTTTACATATTCTACATATTACACATCTTTGAGAACAGTTTCGAGAGTACTCTTGGATCTGATTAGATAGGAAGAGATATGAATGAAATCAGAAAGATATTTCAACTTCTTAATGTCAAGACAGATCTAATTCAGTTGCTACATGGGCTACTAGATGTAGCTGGTTCAAAGAGGAGATACCCATATGATGCTTATGGCTAAATTTTTTTATATTTTTATTTTTATTTTTTAAATTGTCAACTATGTAAGAGTGAGAATTTTACATTGTGGAGGGGGAATTAACCAATGTTACATTCCCACTCGAACCATCTTAGAAAGGAAATGTTCCATGAACCTCATGGGCAGATACGTATTCTTATCCTTGAATATTACATTTATCTACGCTTTGTAGTATCTCTCATATTTGTAGTTCTATACATTCTAGAAGAGTTATTTGCCTTGATCTTTTCCTTTATGTCTGAGGCTGTTCTTGCAGGAAAAGAAGGCTGGTACACATGCTACCAAAACTGTGCAAACTCAATCTTATGACAGTAGCTCTAAAAGAAGTTGTGATCAGGCTGAATAAAGTGAGGCTCTCAAAGCAAATATCTTTGATGATTGAGATTATGAGTATCCTTCTCCATTAAGAGGGAGTAAGACACTTCTTCGAAGGCAGTGCATGAAATTAGAAGATTGATGCTCAGAGGGAGTCTAGAATACATGTGTGTGACTACATGATTTTGATGGGCCTACTCTTGAGTACATCATAAGGTTGTATTGACTTATCACTAGAAAATCAAAAGATTGATATCTGATTCAAAGTGAGTTCAACAAGCATCCTTGGGTGAAGAGAGCTTATGAGGAAGTAACTAGAGGACTTGACTTCCCACGATCATTGTTCAAAGGGAGAATTTTTTTGAGGTGCAATCCTTTGTGAATGATATCTTCTCTATGAAGAGAAGTTCTAAGTGAAACTTCTTGTAATGCATTCTTCTCTGTGAGAGAAAATTAAGATGAAAGTCTTTTTACCACCCTCTGATTGGGTTCATGGTGGTTACTATTTCACATATGCTATGTAATGAAAGATGAAGAACTTTAATGGACATATATAAACAAAAGGTAACCATTGTAAGGTGACGATCTTATAAATGGTAGACCTGTTATCATGACAGACTTCATTAAGTTGTCCCAGAGTGCTAGAAGTCATGATAACGAACGTATCAACTAGAAGGTAACCATTGCAAGGTGACGACCTTATCAATAGTTGATCTATCTCCTAACACCAAAATATGTTGGAGCAAGTGTAATCATGGTTCTTTGGGCCGAATTTTTCCGGACACCTTGATAACCAACTCATCATGTTTCTTCGGGCCAGATTTTGCCGGACACCATGAAAACCAATTTGTTATGGTTCTTTGTGCCAGATCTTGTCGAACACCATAGCTTAAATCTATCATAGACCACACTTAAGGTGGTGTTCAAATCTTGTATTTCAATTGCTTTAATTCTCTCTTTGCTAAAGAGGGAGTGTTGAGAAATTTAGCCTCATAGTGAATTGAAGCAAATTCCATTTGTAATATATGTTAATATATATATATATATATATATATATATATATGTGTCTATGTGTGTTGATAGATTTATATTGATATCCTTAATTATACTATTCCAAGAATATCATACTGAGATGATATCTCTTCATATATTTAAGAGCATAATGTGTTCTATATCAATCCTCCCTAACTAAGAGGGAGTGTTAAGATTATAGCTACAGTCGAATTGATTTAATCTTAACATACAATGTTGATATAATATATTATATATAATATTATAATTATACTATATATATAATATTATAAATATATCATATTAGATATATATATAATACATATACACTATATATAATACATATGTTATGTTGTGATTTATATTGTTGATGTATTAACTAATAATGATTAATCATTGAGACATGTCTCTTCAAGAGACATGTCTCCCTACTCTTATATTTATAAGAGATTGAGATTTGCATTTTGAAAACACTTATAACAATGGCAGTGTAAATACATTTGCAGAAACGATCCTTACAACATTAACATTTATACACCAAATATTCACACCTTTGCAAAAGATCTATGTAGATCCGATATATCTAATATCTACAACTACTTTTTGAAATAAAACATCCTTATCTATCTACCCTCCTTAAGACTCTTAACGCACAAGTACTAACTGTGGTATTTACATCATTACAAAGATAAAGAAAGATTATCTTGGGGGAAACGAGGAGGAAACAAAATCAGATATTATTTTCTATTCTGAAGGGGGTGGCAACTTTTCACAGATCTATTAAATTATTTTGAACCACCCCTATCCCATTTGGTAATTACTTCTCTAACAGCATCAAGCAATGGTGTTGTGGGCGGCAAAAGAAATCCACACAACCTTGCAAAAATAACAACGAAGAAAAGATATTTTGCCCCCTTGGGTCCCTTTTTACCATTCTGAGGATGACAAGAAAAAATTCCATCATCTGGTTCTCTCTTGAGCCTTCTAGAACTCTTCAATGAATTCGGAGACTGTAGCCCAAGCAAGGCTTGTAATGCAACAGAGCCGACTTTTCAATTCTTCCAGATGGAACTTTGTATCCTCGGTGGTTGTCTCCAAATGTTTACCTCCTCTTGGGCATCATGGGAGTTAAGTACCATTTCAATTAGAGCTTTCATGGACTTTGTACCAAAACTTTCAGATCTTGACACTATTTCTTCCACATGCTCATCAATCTGGCGAGCATAGAATCTATAGGGGTACACCCCCTTTCTTCCCATGGATAAAATCCAGTTATTGCCTTTACTAATTTTGAGAAATTCTCCAGCCAGTTCTGGAGTTTGGCATTCTTTGGTCTCATTGTGACCAATAGAGGTTTTATTTTTTTAATTCGGCACCTGATCAACTCGTAACTAAAATGAAAATATTCACACAGTATATCTAGGTCCTATATGACCTCATCCCCTAACTACAAAACATTATTAAAAGCATCCCTTTGCCGAACTAATTCCTACTCTTCTCTGCCCCAATCAACTAAGACATTCCCCACTTTCGAACCCAAACTGGCCCTTTGAAAAATGTGACCAAGGAAGAAGATACAGCCTCCTTTATTTCTTTTGCATACTCGGAGATCCAACCATCTACCACCTTAGCCTTCTCCTTCATTATCCTTAATTATGCAAGCTCCTCTGATGGCATAGGAGCATCTATATGTGAAGGAGGGGTCGGAGGTGCAACTACAATCAACAACGCCAACTCAACCAGAAAAATTTTGTAACCTTTGATCTCTGCTTCTAACTCAACTATCCTCTGACCGAGCTTATGATATCTGTCTCATACATTCTTCTTGATACGGCCAATATCTGACAATTCGGTGGTCGAGGTCCAGCATTCTAGTGGTACCTTCATAATTACATATTCTTTGGGTCGAACCTTACCTCCATTACGTCCCTCCAGCAAGATGGCCAACATAGCGACCACCTCCTCGTCGAGCTCATTCTTTATTCTAAACATCGTTTGGGCTTTCTTCTTTGGCCTCTTAGTTTAAGCAGGCTAGGCAGTGGTCATCACACCCACCATATCTATTAACAAAATGACGAATGGTGGGCCCGCTAGCTTCCTACTTTGTTCTTTTATTAACCACTCCGCGGACTCTGTTCTAGTAATCCTCGGTGCAGTAATTGTTGGTTGCTCAGCACTTGATGCTTTCAGGGCTACGGACACTCCTTGTAAAGTTTCCTTTGCACTTATTACCTCCTTCGGGGTCGTCCTTATAATAGTCGCCCTTATCTCCTCAGGCTGGTCACTTCCTACCGTGACTACTCCCGAGAAGTATCCTTTTCATTTTTTGGGTGCTTCGGATCTTTGGACACCCCTCTAACCCGTACCTTGATTCCCTCCATCACAGGTGTACTAGTCCCTTGTGTGGCAGCCTCAGATCGACTCTTACGTGCTTTTTCTGCCCTCCAGACTTGTTCTTCCATGTAGTCATGCTCCTTTTCTAGGTACCAATAGAGGTTGTCCTTTTCTTGTTCCTTGTAACTCTAGGAGCACAACTCAACTTCTCTCTTCTTTTCTTCTTCTTGGAGGCGTAAGTCAACCTCCCCTTGTCTTTCCTCTTCTCGAATGGCCTACAATATTGCCTCCATTTCCTCAATCCTTTGAGCAAGATTTGCCTCTCTTACGAGACTAGACTCCTCCTCCACTAGTACTTCCTAGATGTCCGTCTATGACGGGTCCTCCAAGTTCATAACATCATGTGGCTTTGGGGTAGGAGAGTCTTCCTCAATTTCTACCAACCACTGAAGTCTCTTTTGTTGAAGAAATACAAGGGTTGCCCCTTTGGCCTTTGCTCTTCAAATTCTGTCACCTTCTAACCAACTAAGGACCCTCGTCTTCCACCTCTTCCTCCTCGTCCACCTGAATGGGTTTCACTCTTGGGGCTTCACGAGCAGGTGCAAGAGTGCTATTGAGAGGAACAAGAATTCCCACTACCCCTACTTGCACAGCTTCTCTTAATCTTTAAGATTCCTCGAGTTTGTCCTTTAATTGCTCAGCTAGCCTGATGACTGGTACATTACATTCTTCAGGCCAAACCCATGATTCGCCATACTTTTGCTTCCCTCAATCCCGACCTTGTGGCTGATAGGATGAGGATGAAAGCTCTTCACGTTCCTCAATGAAGAGTGCACTTCTAGGACACGTCACCTTAAAATGCTAGTGGCTCTGATCTATTACCTATGATGTTAATTCTCTTAATGACACGGGTTCCACCATATCCCGGTCTACAGGAGGGAGAGCACGAAGGCCTTCCCCTAATTTTTTGTATGCCTCTAGAGGATCCCCATGGTCCTTGAAAGTCTTTAAAAATGCCCGACACTGAAATCGTCCATTTGTTTGATGATCCTTCGACTGCATTTCCTCTCCCGCACCTCAAATTATATTGGGAGATTGGCCCAGTAGTCCTCCAAATTCGTCATGTGAAACATGGTGCTAACATTCGAGTGAGTCGCTCGACTTGAGTAATCAATATCCTACCTCCGCAAGTAAAACTTGTTAAAACCATAGGTTGTCAATTCCCTCTTAGTCTCCCTTGCCTGGACCAAGGTACATAAATATATTCTCCACAGTGAAGGGGGAATGAGATACCCGTTACCTTCATTGTTGCACAAATACTATGAAACTTCCCATTCTTCAACTAATACTTTGGTAGCATTCAAGATGCGGCCCCCAACATCCTCTAACAATAGAAGGGATCAGTCAATAGTAAAGCAATCATTCACCCTTGCATAAAGCCTAAAGCATTCCCCAAATGGCAACAATGGGTAATAAACCCATAGGGGTTGACTATCCACATTTGATGTTATTTTCATTGCTCCATTCTTAGTCAACCCAAAAGCCCTAGTGTCTGTCAACAATTAGCCACACCATGTAGGAAGTCATCATGAAAACTTTCCCCTTTCCTTTGATCTAGCACGGCGAGGTAAGCTTGCAACACCCTAAGCCAAACCTTGATTGATCGTGAAATAAGAGCGGCCCAATCGAATTGGGTGGCTTGTGTAGTAATGCCAGCTAGGAAATAATACATCCAGGGGGCAAACTCTCAGGCATAGGACTTTCCATGAATTTTGCACAAACAGCAGATGCAGAATTGTATTGGTTCAACAAAATCCACTCGACAGATGGAGAGGGTCATCTTTCTGCCATCCTTCCTCTGCTTCTATAGCCAATTTGCATTAATGAGCAATCTGACCTTACCCTCGATGGCATTGAATTGCTTCATTGGCTCATCAAGGTCTAAGAGCTGGACGTTGGGCAAATCCACACATTGAAAACATTGAGCCACTACCATCCTATCTATGGCCACAAAAGGATCACCCAAGACTCTGGTAACCATCTGCCTTTCCCCATCAAATGGTTGGGCTTAGATCATCATCATTTCAAGGCATTGGACTACATAGGGGAAGAGCCCAGCTTGTATAATTCCACTAGCAATAATCGCTTTGGCCATGGCATCCCCACTTCTCTTCCTAACTAACAAGTCATTGAAGAGTGCCAGGAAATCCTTCCATTCCACAACATCCGTGTCAGTGATATATTTCAAAGAGGTGTCCACCTTGGAGGGACGTAATCCGGTGTCGTCTCAATACTTGAATACTAGCGGCAATTTCTCAAATTCCATGTCCGCCTTAGTCTTTCTAGATGAGGAATATCCTACCTCCTACATGCCTATGAGCTTGTCAGCGAACGGATCCATGTTTTCCTGCAAACATAGGACAAATGTCAGAAGCTCCTGTATAAATTAAATTGAGCACGAGCTACCTTTTCAAGTTTCGAGGTCATCCTTCCCCCTTCCTCATGTCTGTACTAATGATAATGGGGAAGATATTGAAATCCGAAAGATTACAACGCCCTCACCGCAAATGGGATTCAAAAAGATCATGCTTGATAGGAGGGCTACCTCTAACGAACGGGCAAGGTAAGCACACACAGATCCATAGACCTGTAACATAATGAACACTCATTAAAGGGTGAGCCCCTACCTTGTGGAAAAAAATTTATCATTAGAATCCCAACCACATGTCACTGGTATAAGAAACCTAATGATAGAGATCACCATGTCATTCTATAAGTTCCACACGGAAAGATGAGCATTTAATGCCCGCATGTGTCACACAAAAATAGGACAAAGTGCATATCTGGCAAGTCGTAAAGGACTGATGTGACAATCATTTAAATTGAACGAGAAACATAATTGAAGTGAGGCTGCAAGATGCCCTATCAGGAGTGGAGCAGTTGTGAAACTAGTAAAATGAGAAAGGGAACCCCTGCTCATTACTAGCACCACCCAAGTATTTCAAAAACACCACCAAAGTAACACTACCTGACTGCCACTTCACCGCTAGAGCCGAAGTTAAAAAATAGGATCTTCAAAACATCATTCCCAACCCTAGCAGAAATGAACCCTTTAAAGTGACAAAATTATACCCACGAAACCACACAAAGGACATGTTTATAATTTTGAACTTCACTACAGGGGCTAAACCACCTAGTTGCTCAAACTCAACCCACGCAAAGCCGAATACTTGCAACACAACTGGCGAAAATGAGCAAAAATACCTCCGCGACAAAGACCTAACAAAACTAGGTTTAAAAGGACAACGTGACAAAAAGAAAAACCATCGGACAAGGAGAATTACCTTCTTTCAAGCATAAAAACCAGATACCATCCTTGGGGCCAAAAAGGCCATGAAGTGGAACCTATTTGAATAACAAAGAGAAGGTAACTCCACCCACCCTCTTGCAAAACAAGAGCAGGGCAAAAAGAAGTCGAACCTCGACAGGACAAACAATAAAGCCCGCCAAAGAATACGACATCGAACCACAGAGAACAAAAAATAAGCACAACCACACCAGACACAAAAAGGCACAAACCAAAGAAGGAAAACCACACGAGCTAACCACAAGAATGAAGGAAAGACCTACCAACTTGAAAAACACCACACATGAGGCTAAGTGCACCTGCAACGCCCACACTACCTTCAGAATACATTTTTCCAAAAGCAAATGACCTTGACGAATAAAGATATCACGTCTTGGGAATACGAAATTCACCAAGAAATGCTTGCAGAACACAATTTTAATCGCACAGTAAAGGTGAAAATGAGTTGTTTATTGTCTTTAAAGAGCCCAGTAATAATTATATTTAGGGTGCATTATTGCTCCCTTTTACCTTTTGGGTAAGGTTTCGCCACATGTCCTCTTAAGGGACCCTAGAAATTCCTCATGTCATGTTGAAAAACACAAGGAGAGGGGAACTCACAAATCCTAAAGTCCAAGCCTTACTTAGTTAACCGCTTTATTGATCTTTCACATGAATAGCAAACCCAAGCTCTTCCAATTTCCACGACATAAGAGGGTCCCACTTCCCAGATGAAAGACAAGGAACCCTGAACGCTAAAAACGAAACAAAGAAACTTACACCAAGCAAAGTAAGGAAAAAGCGAAAAGAGAGGAACCAACTATTTTTGCTCACAAAAAGTAGGGACATGTATGCAGGGCATAACAAGTCCTCAACACATAAAGAGTCAGTCGCATTAGAGTGAAGGGGATGTTGAAGTAAAGCATCAGTCAAAGTGATATACTCATTACATTGAGTATTTGTATTCATGATTTATATGAACATTGTCACATATTACTTATAAGAATATATATATGTATGTATGTATGTATGTATGTATGTATGTATGTATGTATATGTATATGTGTGTATGTGTGTCTATGACTTACATAAGCTACAGGACATGACCTTGTTGTAGCCTCTGTTGAATTGATTTTATTAAAGCTGCCTCATTGATGATAAATTGTCCTTAAGATAAATATCTTATATATAATATATATATGATATATCTAATATAATATGTATTATATATATTATGCATTATATATTATTATATAATAATATAATATTACATTACATATATGATTAATATATTAATATTATATATATGTTAAAGGTGAGTTATACATATAGTTATTTATAAACTAAATGGTAATTAACTATAGAGATATGTCTCTTCATGTCTCTTGAGGAGACATTTCTCCTCCTCTCATATTTATATGAGATCCAAATCTGCATTTGGAAATCATCAATTACAATGGCAATGATTATACATTTGCAAAAACGATCTTAGTTACTTTAACAGGGGAGTTTGTGTCATTCAAGTCCTAGCATTAATTTCCCCAAGAAGGAAGACTTCCCCTACTGCAGAAAATTGAATGATGTTGACATAAAGAATAGAGAAAGAAAGCATGTCACAAGCACTATGGATAGCAAAGGGGGAGGGCACCAGACGAAAATAACAAACCCCAACATAGATAACCCTGACACACAGGATGGTGCGACATAATCGGACCCAAAAATCTAGCTTAGGCAGTAGTAACTATATTATGAAGCTTGTCCCTAACAAGACAAGCAACACCCCTAGAGCTATGGACCCACTAGAGCTCCTAGTCTCATTCCTAAAGGCTGACTAGTGAAAGCTAACGAATGTAGGAAGAGGAAAAACAAGGCTCTCATGAGGAACACCGAATCCGAGGAATTCATAACACCAAGGAGAAGACCAAAAGAGGACCAAGTTGAGCCAATACAATTCCAATAGCTGACCCATCAGGGCATACCCTAACGCATAAAGCATCATTTATCAATCGCAACCATGGGTCTAGCTTCCCAACTAGGAGGAAAATCATCACAAATCCTCGGAATAGAGTGGAATCATATCCAACCTAGGCCCTATCAAAAGACTTGTCAGGCTGGTCACAAGCTTGATGGTAATAAGCGCGGGGCCAAGGACCTTCAAATTGAATTCTCTAGCTCTTCTTGCTCTTTCATCAACAAATTTGGGGTGGAGCAATGCCTCTACCCCAACAAGAGGTGGGATATCACCGCTGTTACACATTGCTGCCCATGATTTCAACTAAGACCTAATTTCAGTTTTCAGCGAATTATGTCTATCATCTAATTCGCGTTGTTTTTCCTTAATAGACTTGATCTCTGTAGACATGCTCAATGGTTGAATGCATCAAATGTTTGAGGCCAATGATCTCAGTTATGGAATATGTTAAGTTTGAGAAAAGCGTCAATGATCTCGGTTTGGTTCACGACTAGTTGTTGTTTGGTACTAAGTCAATCTTGTTTCCATGAAATGCGGTGTGTCAAAAAAGAAGTGATCTTCTCAGACAGGGCAATAATTGTATCTCTAAGGAGTTGGCTTTTCTTTTAAAGTCTGTCAACTCATCTTAGAAACTCTGAGAACGGAGCCCCTTCATGTTGATTGTGTTGATAGGTCTGCAAAGGAGTCGATGCCTGCTCAATATCAATGGGCCCCATGTTAATGTAACAATCCAGACAGCCCAAAATAACAGCACCAAGCCCTTGTGAAGCAGTAAAAAGTCTAGAGCAGTGACCAGGAATAATGTATGAACAAACAGACAAGAAGTGACAACAAAGGTGTATACAAAGAACACACCTAGAACGTTGCAGCAAAGGACAAGAGCTAAACAGTAGAGAGAATGCTACTAAAAGACACGGAACTACTACCACTGGATGGAAGCCAATAATAAGCCACAGGAGGTCCAACAAAATCAACTTGACAAAGAGAACTAGCTCACCACAACAATGAACAAAAGTAAAACACAAGCAATAGAAACATCTGGCATGTAGTGTACAAACAGCAGCTAGACTCCAACAAGAAGTTGCAAACTTGCGAGAACACGTAGGGAAAGAAAGCATAAGAAAAAGCGATGCAAAGCCCACTCAAACCAACTGCATGGGAAGGAAAGAAAGACCAAATGGCGCACACAAACGCAGAACTAAGAATGCGACACTAGAGTTCTAACAAAAACAAATGTGGCACCACAAACGGACATGAGAAAGTACAAGCACTCAACAATGACAACAAACCAGCACGAGCAAGAAAAACACAAACAAGCCCATGCCAACAACGGAGGACAACCAAACCTAAACCAAGGAAGCAGCACAAAAGGAAGCATGGTCGCGACAAGCCAAGTTGATCAAAGCGCTATCGTGTGAGGTTGCAAAGGAGGCTATAGCGGAGAGCAAATATTAAAGTTAATTCTCTTGGTAAATTTAAGTTATGCTATTAGAGATGAACTGTCCTGGGAGCAAACATATGTAAGTTATAAATGAACTTCCTGGTGACTTATTCTTGGAGGGATTTCTAATAAATGGTAAACTTTATGCTCAAGTTAAGTCACCTGAAAGTCAGGATATATGAAGTTTTCTGCTTTTTGGAATGAGAGACTTTATAAAGGGGACTGAGGACAATTAGAAAACATCAATTTTTCTATTATGTATTATTTGTGATTTTGATCTCATTAATGCCTTTGGTATTCTCTGTGATTACTAGAGAGTTACAGGCCAGAAACCTTATAAGCCGCAGTTTGGACGTAACCCCAGGTCTGCAGTAAACTGTTGGTTCTATTCAGATGGCAGTGTAGTTATCATTTGTGATTCATGATTTGGGGCTGCTGAGGAAATCTCCGGCAGAAAGTATTAAGGCTGCCATTACTACATATTTAGATAGAACATCAGCTACAAGAGTGGATCATACAGCCAAAATTGTTTTGGGTCCGATTTATATCAGAAGTTATCAAATATGTAGGTTTGGGCATCATGCAACAAAATGGGTACGCTTTGTCTCCATCATTTGGAATTAAAACATTAGTTGAAGTCTCTGGTTGAGAATCATTTACGAATTTGATTATTTTGGTGCTCTTATTGTATGAAATAAAGTTTCAATCAGTCTATAGAAACCTCATGAATAAATTGTCTTTTTGGGTTTAACTGTCATTTTTACCTGCTATTAACAAAAAGTTTTAAGGAAGGAAATTCAGTTAGTTGAAAACAGAGATCCTCATACATCCATTTGCATAGACTTGTAACGATCACATAATATCACAAGCCGAGAACAATATGTAAGTGCTAAACCCCACAATCATAGTAATGAGAATCACGGCGATTCACGCAATTCGATTCAAGCCAAACAATTTTTTGTGAATCGGTGAATCGAATCAGCAATAAAGGGTTTATGAAATAAGTTACTATCTAAAATTCAAGAGTTTTTTTAATTTGCCGATTCGTGGCTGATTCGTTTGCAATTCATGGCCGATTCACGATTCGATTCAGCCTTGCCAATTCCGATTCGATTTCAATTCTTGTTACTTTGCCCACAATGACAGCAACAGGCAATTTAAGGATGAAATATAGTCAGGAACATAATTGTGACTCCTTGCAAGCGTTAATGAGGCCCATAATGCTTCCATTGAGTGGAAACGTGATATAAACTAAATTAAGTATTCAAGGTACTATTCCACAAGTCCCTGCCAAACTAAATGAGGGTACACAGGATTGCCAATTTTTACACTACCTCTCAATGAAGATATATGCAATACTGCAGATATAAATATTTATTGAATTTAGTCTAAGATATCTCTCTTCAAATATACAAATTAGACCTCTCAAACCTTCCGGGTTGCACACCAAATTTATCTCTACTTTTATGGAATACAGAGTAGTTTTCTCTCATGTCCCAGTCTGCTTCCTGACAAATGGTTATGGATCTCAACTTCTTGATAATGTAGAATGATTTCTTGTTTTTAGTATTATTACTTATACATTCAGATATGACTTTTACAGTAAGACAAGGCTGTTATACTGGTTCCTCTTCCTTTATCAGAGTCTATGAAGTTAGATAACCTCTGTTGGTTACCACATTTCATAGGGCTATTTTCGTTGTTGGCCATCTATTGGTGAGAACTTGAAAAAACTGACATTTAACTGGCTGTCCATCAGCTTAATATTCATCTCATCACCATTGCTAGGCCTGGATGATCATAAAATAGCCAAAGGCTTCAGCAAGGATCCCTCCTTTCCATCATCAAATTTTTGTGTGCTGTCTCATTTGACATCTGGTTGTTGCACTATGCAGTGCTTCTTGGAATCCTCGCACAGCTCCTGCAGTTTTCTATTTCAAGGCATATGCAGTGTTTCAAGATTGAAACGTTATGGAGACCATGTACCTCAGAAGATTTTCCGAGTAAAAATATGTTTCACGCTATCACAACAGCTTTACATTCTAACACAGAAAATCAAATGGATCATATGTGTTTGCATAATTGCTTATAAATATTTCTGAGGAGCAGCCATTTGCAAAATCAGTCTGACATCTTATTCATTTTCAAATTTAGCAAATGTTACACAATGATTCCTACCACTGCAGATACTCCATCTAGCACATTTCTCAGGCTTTCTGGATCCAGTAGGTTTCCTGCCATTACAATATGTGTGAGAAAACCATTTCATGTGAAGCAATATCATAGAATTAACGAATAAGAACAAGTTCTCTCACAGAACAGGCAATCATGCATGCCCATAGAGTAAGACTAAATTAATTAGCTTTAATTGAATTTATGAAGGAAACCTTTATGCCAGATGACATCATTTATCCATGGCTCCTGTATTGATGGCCTTCCTGACCTGGACCATTCATCAAAGACAACTACACATTTTAGCATTCCAAAGCTAACCAGTTCCAAGCATTCTATAGGTCAAACACAGCATAGTTGAATTTACTATGGTTGTATCAAAATTCTAAAAACAAAGTCCACCAGGAAAAGCAACAATTCATCAGCATAACTAACAGGTATGAACACTGAATTTCATTCAAAAGCAAACAGATCTACAGTGACTTTGATTATAAAAAACCTATTAGAGCTAAATCTCTCTCTTTTTATTTCTCTCTCTTCCATAGATTTACTTCTATTTCTAATGGTCACTCCTCTTCTATATTTCCATATTCTCTATAATCAATATGAAAGCTCTCTTTCTCTCTTCAGTACATTTCCATTTCTCTTTGTTCGTTACAGAAACATTCTTGTGTATACTTGTATATATAGATCATTTATGATCTCTGTTTAATAACACATTGATTATTTTACGATGAAAAAACAACGACCCGATACTGGAATGGCACACCAAAAAAACAAAGAGCCCCAAACAATTGCAAAAAAGAAGGAAATCACTAGAAATTAAGTAAAAATATTGAGAAAAAAACTGTGGAGATTTTCAGCTCACACATAAGAGGTAGCCATGACATACCAACTTTTGGCAATAACTAAATAATGGATAACCTCCAAATCGTATATAACAAGAAAATTGAATTAACTGCTATTATAATGGCATAAAAGAAGGATTCATGGTAGTGTTCACCTCTAGTGAGAATTCCTTTCCACCATGGAGAAAAATTAGGCATACAGTAAGAGTCATATATGCACATACTGAAAAGAGGACCTGTTTAAGAAAAAACAAAGATGCTGGGAGACCGGGCCTAGTACTGGCACAGGAGAATGGTAACAGTACCAGTACGTCTATTTTTAAAAAATAGGAGACACATACTTGAAAAAAACATTTTTCATATATAATTTATTAGTTACAAACATCTAAGTTGCATGATTCACTCCTAGACCCCTCCAAGTTGGGTTTCTTCTGCACAAATTCCAGTCCCTGTCAAATTTCTTGCCAGAGACAACTAAATTCGCTGCAAATTATAACAACAGGACCCAGAAGGAATTTGCAGCAAATTCAGAGTGAAATTGGTTTCCAGCAGACAAACACGGGCTAAATTTGGTCCAAAAACATTTTCTTTTTTAGAATATCCTAATTTGGTCTATTTGACCCTTCAATCCTGAAATTGACCACTAAAAAGGCAAAAAAAGGTTGTTCTATAAGTCATTTGTGCATTTGCGAATGAAAAAAGAAAAACTTCTTGCCTCCACCACTAAACTTTATTGTTTAGTTATCATTGCTCAAGGAAAGTTGACATGATTGTTGCATGCTCTAAGCTTATATGTGAGCTATTCCAACGTGGTTGCAAGTGTGTAGACCTAATAGACATTAAAGAAGACAATTTCAACAAAGAGGTAGGTTTTGTTTTGTTTTTTGTTTTTTAAAGTTTATTTTGCCTTTTTGTTACTAAATGAAATGAGTTCTCTAATTTATTTTCTTTACTCACTTTGGTGTGTGGCTTTGTATGTTGTTTGTAGATTCAGAAAATCATAAATGTTTCTAGAACTAGGAACTCCCAGTTCAAAACAGACTCATTCTCTCCACTATGGAAATATGTGGAAATGGTTCAGGAAATGCCAAATGAAGGTTATCTTTGGATTTGCAACCATTACAAAGAGGAATTTAAAAACTCTTATAGTACAGTGAAAGCACACTTGTGCTTTGTCCCTCAAACGGCATTAAGGTTTGTACAGGGAAGCTACGAGTTGTGGGGTATTATCTAAAACCTTTCTTACAAACCATATTGTGAACAATATATTCAAGAGCAAAAACAAGCAGATGAAGTAGCTAGAAATGCACATGTTCATCCATTCTTGCATGTTCCTCAACAACTAGTTACAAATAAGAGAGAAAAGTGGCCTTTGGAAATGTCATTTCAGAATGAAGCTAGAGCCATTGCCAAGTAAAATATATTGAGATGCCTCTATGCAAAAGGAATAGCAAATTATTTTGTTTTCTTACAATATTGGCAAAAAATGTGAAATAAACTAATGATCAAACGCCCGAGTTATGAGAAGGTGTGCACCACTTTATTGGACAGAGAAGTGAACCATGTAAAGGCTTCCGTGCAGCCCACCAAAGATTCATGGATCAAAACAGGTGTGTCCATAGTATCCAATGGACGAAAAGATGCAATAAATAGCCCTTTGGTCAATGTTATTGCAATGTCCACAAGACATGCAATGTTTTTGACAATCGTGGATTGTGAAGGGAAGGTGGAGGACAGCCCATTCATTGCAAACATTCTCATCCAAGCAATTAAACAAGTTGGCCCTCAAAATGTCGTTCAAGTAATTGTAAAGCTGTCAGGTTATTAGTTGAGTGCTTCAAACACATTTTTTGGACACCTTGTGTTGTGCACTCACTCAACCTAATGCTGCAAAAAAATGGCAATAAAATTGAGTGGATCCCAAAAATGTTTGAAAATGCACAGGATACCCACATGTTCGTCACAAACCACCATATAACGCAAGCTCAAAATTGTTGCTCTTGAAGGTAAGTTGAATTATTTAAAATTCAATATGTTTTAGACTCTAGTTTTTACTAAACTTTCTATGTTTTTATATTTATATTTTGATTTTAATTTATTATTGTTTTGACTTTAAAATAGGTTGTTGAAACCTGTTTTGCCTCCAACACTATTGTTTTGAGAGGCCTTGTCAAGCTTAAACGAGCATTGTCTAGAATGGTAATTAGTCCTAATTGGAGCATATGGAGGCAATCTATTAGTACAAGGGTAGTTGTCATTAAAGAAATGATACTAGATGACTCTTGGTGGGGTTCACTAAGCCTATATTGAGAAAGATCCAATACGCTAACATGGATAGGCCTTGCTTGGGTGAATTATATGATGGCATAGACTCCATGATTGACAATATTAAAAAGATCATAAATGAGAAAGAGCAAGATCCTGAAGAAGCATTCTTCTACAAACTACAAAGTTACAAACAATCATGATGGAGAGATGGAACAAAATGACTTTGCATCTATTTGCCATTGCATTGAGCACTAGGTACTATAGTCAATTGGTCCTCAAGGAGAGTACCACTAGAGTTGCTCTATATAAAGGTCTTGAAGTTGTTCATGTGTACAAGGAAGCCCTTCATAGACTCTATCCTGATTGTTACAGATTGTAGCTGCGATAGAGATCTTTATCTCTTGAAATCTAGATGTTACTATTGTTATGGTCACCTTCAACTGGAAATGACATTTATTGTAATATTAACTGTAAATGTCATGTGTTGTTCACATCTATTGTTTTTATGAAGATCGTTGCAAATGTAATAGCACTACCGTTGTTCGTTGTGTGTTCCAAATGCAACATCTTCTTAGATTTATATATAGAGAATAGGCCTTGAATAGACATATCCTTTCATAGGACATTTCTATTCATTAATCTGATAATTGATAATTTGATATAATAACAAATTTAATCATTCATATATATGTATAGATAACAATAAGCTCATATCTAAATATAAAGAACACATATAATAGGTTTATCTGACTAAAGCTATCAAACATCAACACTCCCTCTTAGCTTAGAAACATAGCCACATAAGAATAAATATTACTTCAACATAATATTACAAATAAAAAATTTTAAGGATATCTAATTTGATATCTCAAAAAATTCCCACCATTTGATATCGCATTCAATATCAACACATAATATTCACCAAGTACTCAAAAGGTTTTGATATCACATATGATATCAAGAGCATTGGTCTCCCAAAATATCAATGACATTCACCAAGTACTCAAAATGAGGCTTGATATTACATCTCATATCAAGAGTATTGGCCTTCCAGAATATATATGATATTCACCAAGTACTCAAAATAAGGTTTGATATCACATCTGATATCAAAAGTATTGGCCTCACAGAATATCAATGATATTCAACAAATACTCTGAGTAATGGCCTTCCAGAATATTGAGATGCAAGACATTGACCATATACTCAATTTATTTGATCTCATAATACAAGATATTGTAAGATCATCACCTTACAATAACTTCTGCAAATACAAGTGACATTAGTTGGAAGTAGTCACTTCCTCATGATGTACACAAGGGGTGGCCTCATTAGAATCACATAGTCACGAGGTATATTCACAAATCACAATCCTCTTGACTACTATAATTATTTTGATCATTGGGGAATCCATCTCAATATAGTTTACTCCCTCTGAATCAATATGGTCAAGATCACTCAAGGTTGACTGAATCATAGCCTATATCTGCTCCTTCTCTTTCAAGGTTGCCTCTAATGAATGTCAGTCTCCCTCTGCATCCCAACCTCCCTCTTTTTTCCTGTGAGAACATTCTTTGAAAAGATCAAGGCAAATAGCTCGTATAGAAATAAATAAGATAACATAATACTTAATATTTTACCTATCACACTCCCATAATGGATCTCACAACATTATATCAAATTATACAATATCATTATGAATGAATGTTCAAATGCAATTATACATATAGATAATTTGTTACCATGTATATTCTCAATTATAATTATGTCATATGATATTTATTAACATAAGAAATAATATAAAAGAACGTTTATCTGTAAAGCATACCTTATTACTTGGCTCAATACTCATACCTCTATCTTCCTAAAGCCTTTGTTCACATCGTATGAGGTCGGTATCCAAGTCCTTACCTTACTCTTTCTTGGTATATGCAGTTCAGTCTCATAACATACTATGCCAATACTAGTGATTAGTTCTCCTACTTCTCTCTACATAAAATCATATTATATTCATAGGTGAAACAACCTAAATAATAATAATTCTCATGTCTTATTAATGCTCGATCCATTCCTCTCCACCTTATATGACAAAAATGTATTTGGTGTCATGGTCTATCTTTGAGTGGATTGACTATTAATCAAAGTTCCTCCTCTTAACTCAAGCGAATGGGATATAGGGTTAAGGTGCCCGATGTCCTACAATTTATTACGCCTCCCTATTTCTCATGCTTATTTCAATTCTACTTTTCTTCTTTCTTCAGCAAGTTTACCTTATCTAACCATTGACAGTGGGTCAAATCACCAATATTATCACCTTTCTTTTTGTACTCTTTCCCATCAAGTTTCATCCAACCACATAGTAAGGTGGTCCCACTGTGATTAAAGGCTCGCCCTTTTCATTTTCACACATCGGATAGTTGAAGGAGTTTTGCACTTTTAATATCTTTCATATATCTTTTTACTTTTGTTCTTATTCCTCCTTCTGTTGTACATATTTCCTCAGATCCACATCACTTGTTCTTTTTGCCCAATCGTATCCCTTCTCTGGCTAACATGATCCCATGTAATATATGGGACATACATTTCCGTGGCACATTGTTCGGGTGGATCATGGTATTCACATAGGAGTCTCGGATGGGTCAATCCTTTGAGATTCGTCCTTGCAATTTTATTTCCTTCATATTTTCTTCTTTTTTCAGTCTTGATACGATTGTTAGGTTTGCTTGCCTTCAAGATATGTTGCACCTTCTTTGTCTACATATATGCTGGCCAAAATTATCAATGTGTTTATAAGTATATCAATACATAAGTGTATCCTTATTTGATTTCTAACCATTCTTTGTGATAAATTTCAGAAAATTGGGGAATGAATTATCTGAGGAACTACATTTAGGACAATTGGCAATCTTTTCTCCATATACATGACTCCATGCTTTCCTTCCTTTGCTTGCTAATGAAATTATCTCTTTGTATTTGCATCCACGTTACACCTTGGTGCCTTTATTATCTCTGACTCCTATCGATTGAATTATATAAGGATCTCCTCTACTTTATGCGATAAACCTTATTGTTTAATTTGCCCTACACTTGTTATTAAAACCGGTCGCCGTTTGATCAACGAGTTTTCTATGTTGTAGACTATGTGACCATTCTTTTGTTCATGGTTAGTTGATAGTTTTATCATGAAGTATATGACTTACATTTACAACCTGGCTTTGAAACAATGTTGTTTTTCTGAAGATCATTGTAAATGTAATAGCACTATCATTGTTCGGTATATGTTTTCCAAATGCAACATCCTCTTAGATTTATATATAGAGAACAGGCCTTGAATAAACATGTCCCTTCATAGGACATGTCTATTCATTAATGAGATAATTAATATAATAACAAATTTAATCATATATATTATTATATTATATTCTATTAATTTTTCTCATATAACAAAAACCTTATATCTCAAATATAGCGAACACATATAATATGTTTAACTGACTGAAGCTATCAAACATCAACAACAAGCATTGAGGCATGAATATTTGAAGAGTTGTATTTAATTATACAAGTTATGGGAAACTGAAGAGACTTTCAATTGTTATGTAAAGGGTTTCTTTATTGGTTATATATTTCGCTTCAAGTGAAAGGAATGTACACTGGAATTCATATTATCAATGAAATGATCTTTTGTTGTGTGGCTAGGTTTTTCCCTTCATTCTAGAAGGGTTTCCCCAAGATATCTTGTGGTGTTGATGGTATCTCTTTTATGGTTTCTTTATTGTTGTTTTTCATCTTTAGTTTCTGGGCTATAAATTTAACATGGTATCAGAGCCTATTTAGATTTCAGCAATGAAGGAAGCTTGTACGTATTGACAATATATATTCTGTGGGATACTGGTGTTTGTAGCAAGCATCGAGCATTTTGTTATTTTTATCACCAATGGAAGGAAAGTGATGGCAGAGGTCATTAAAGTCAGTACTGTAAACAAATATGTATCATGTTTGGGAAAGAAACGATTGGATTCTTTCTCAAACTTGAACAATAATGATATTTAGTTCATTGTGACCATCCAAAAGCTTTCTAAGGTTTTTCACAGTGCAGCTTTAGTTCAAAAGGATTCCTTATGATAGGATTGTGACACTTTTTGTTTGCATCTGTTCATAGTCACCTTTTGTGGAAGTCAAAGCATGCCATGCACGTTTTGTTTCATGGCGAAGTGATCAACAATATTGGCCCTCTTTTGATAATGGCAATCCCCTTCTAATCTTCTCTTTTACCACTGAACTTGAGAAAAGAGGGAGAGTTGTTGAATGTTGTCGGGCTCTTGTGTGTATGTTGACTTGGTGTCAGTTTTCTTCTCTTCTAGCATATGCATCGATAACTTTTGATTTCCTTTGTCGGTTTCTTTTTATCATTGCAACTTTGATTTATATCGTGATTGGACTCCACTTGTGGACATCCCTATCACTATTTTCTTGTAAAGACTTTCATTTTGCAAGAGTCATCATTTCATTCCATATTCATGGAGTTTTATATTTCTATCCCTGGAGCTCAAGAGTAAAGAAAAAGTGAGTTATCACTAACTGAAAAGGAAGGGAAATAAATTACATGCATGGGGATGCACAATCTAAGCTATTAAAAGTATTGGGAATTTCCAAGATGTCATGTTGCTATAACATTTTGTAACACTTTTTCATTCTTGTAACTGTCGAATATCCAATGGTCACCGTGTGGTATTTGAAAGATAGCATGCGTCTATTATATCTCTCTTTCATCGTACTATCTCTATGTCTAAAGTTGTTGGGGATAACTGTGGCATCTTGATTCTATACCGTAAGTATTTTGGTGTGATTTCTTTTATAGCATGCTAAGAAGAGTCTTTTGCTAGCATTACCTTGCATTCGACACTAATGATTATTTTCAAAATGAAGTTTCTAGAAATTACTATGCGCCATTGGATATGAATGGAAGATGACAAGATGTGGATAATCGTCCTAACCTTACCTAGGGCAGTGTTGAATTTGTTGCACCAATTGAATATACAGTGCGGCCACAATGATGTCATTGTATTTTTCTCTCATTAACGTTTCAATGTCAACGGTTAGAAGTGGTATGCTACAGGCAATCACGTGAGATGGCATCATTTTTTTAAGTTATGGGAACTATCAGTTGGAAGAATCGATTGGAGTCATTGCATCCTGACATTCTATATAAGGAACCTACATAGTAGCAGTGATAAGAAAATTAGTTTTGGATGCCCAACAACAGACATATACATCAATCAGGTTGTCAACAGTTACAATGGATTCTAAATAGAGGAATCATCTCTTGTTGGGCTCAGACAATCACTCAAATAAGTTTTTTCTATACCCTTAAATAAAGATCTGTTACTAGTACTGGCATTAATATTTATCAAAATTTATCTTTCTTGGTTGCAGAAGATATGGCATTAACATTTGTGAGTTATTATCTCTTGTGATTGAATGACATTATGGGAACATTGCTTAGGATTGTTTTGATGATCCATGATGAAGTGTACTCAATTTTAGAGGGAGGATTGCTATCCAAATTCTTATTGCACTAATCAAAGTAATCCTTGATTGATCTTTATGAAAAAAAGATGTTAATTTAATCTCTATTGGTTGCAAGATGTGACAACAATGAAATTTTGAGGGAGATGTTGAGCTTTAGAGGATGATTTTAGCTTCAAAGGGAGGCTCCATAATTAAGAGGGGGTACTTATAGAATCCTCTTACTTCTCATATATGCTTGTGATGATTGTGGTATTTGTATAATTTGAGACTTAAGTGGAACTAAGTCTTGTTTTTTATGCCTATTTCTAGTCTTGTGTGAATAAATGAGATTGTATGATCACAGAACTCTTTCACTACATGATAGTAAACATCATGTTGAGAGAGTCCATGTTGTCATCAAATTGAGAGATTCCATGATGGGAGTTGGAAACTTGGATGTCATGTTGAGAGATTCCATGACAGTTCACATTGAGAGAGTCCATGATTAAAGGCTTAGCTATGAGTCTTAAAATCTATCTTGTTGAGTGATTTCATGGTTATTAACAATGAGTAAATTGTTCTCTTAGTGTCATGTTGAGAGATTTCATGACAACATCTTGAAAATTGTTTTTGTTTCCTCCAGCGTTTTCATGTTGAGTGATTCCATGAATTATTTTTTGAATCTATATGATCAGAATTTATCATTGACATTTTTGGTTGCAGCCTTGTGTGACTGTTCAGCTAGAGATTTCCCTTGCTAAGAGGGTGTGGTAAAGATTGTAGCTGCAATAGAGATCTTTATATCTCAAAATCCAGACATTATTATCGTTATGGTCACCTTTAGCTGAAAATGACATTGTTATATTAACTGTAAATGTCATGTGTCATTCACATGCGTTGAGGCATGAATATTCAAAGAGTTGTTATTAATTATAGGAGTTATGGGAAACCGAAGAGACTTATGATTGTTATGTGAAGGGTCTCTTTTTGGTAATATATTTCACTTCAAACAAAAGGATTGTACACTAGAATTCATATTATCATAAAATGATCTTTGGCTGGGTTTTTCCCTTCATTCTAGAAGGATTTTCCCAAGATATCTTGTGGCGTTGATTGTATCTCTTTTATGGTTTCTTTATTGTTGTTTTTGATCTTTAGTTTCTAGGCTATAGATTTAACACTTATCACATACAACCTACAGCAAGGTCCATATTGATGAGTTATGCAAGTGCCAATGATTGTGGTCATGAGGTGCTAGAAGACGAGCGATGTTGGTGCTCACAAATGGTGGTACTTCCATGGAGAAATGTACTAGCACCTACAACACATTGCAATCAAAATTTAATCATGAGTTCACTATAGTAGGATCAACCAACACTAAGAGGAGGTGTGAATCAATGTTCAAGCGCTTTAAAACCAATTAACCAATTTACAACTTAACCAAACGCAACCATAAACTAACAAAGCATAAAGGTAAAGCATACATCAAAGGAGAACTAATAACACCATAACTTGTTCTTGAGGAAACAATGGCCAAGGGAAAACTCAAGTGGTGATTGAAAGATTATGCACTAATATTTAAGTATCTCTTTTAGGAGATCTAACCCTATTAGAAGTCGTTACATAGAACTAGTCAATGTGTCCCAGTTAGGAGACTTCACTCTATTAAAGGTCTAAAACCCTATTAGGAGTTGTGAGAACAAAAAGAGAGCTCACTGCTTGAGAATGAAGGTTATAGCCACCTCCTGGACTCATTGTCCAAATACAATAAGAGTATTACATCAAAAATGAACAATTACATAGCATCATAATGCCTAATTAGATTCGTTGAATCTCACATCTGCTCTAATTTGTAATTCAGCATCAAGACTTGCATATTACATCAATATATCATCACACTACATCTACACATGCTGGCAAGCCATGAAGTCTTTCTTTTATAACCTTATCATTTTTATATTTTTCGAGGACCGCTGAAAATGTACTAAGCACTGCCATAATATTTCGTATGTGTTTTCCAAATGCAGCACCCTCTTATATATATATATATATATATATATGAGAGTGAGTAAAGAATAGACATGTCCCTTCACAGGACATCTCTGTTCATTAACATAATCAGAATCTTATAGTTAATTTTATATATATATATATATATATATATATATATCTTTGCTACAGTTTATCTGAGAGAAGCTACAAAACATCAACACTCCCTTAGCTAGGGAGGATAAACACGACAAATATTACACCATTGGTAATATTGAGCATGACAAATTTTAAGGATATCTTTTATCAGAAGATATCCACCATTTTGATATCACATTTGATATCAAGAGTATTGGTCTCCCAGAATATCAACAAATGATATTCACCAAATACTCAATAATGTTTGATATCACATCTAATATCCTGAGTATCGATCTCCTAGAATACCTGATATTCACCAATTACTCAAAAATGTTTGATATCACATTTTATATCATGAATATTAGCCTCCATGAATATCAATGATATTCACCAAATACTCTGAGTAATGGCCTTCCAGAATATTGAGATGCAAGATATTCACCAAATACTATGAGTAATGGCCTTTCAAAACATCAACTCGTGTGATATTCACCAAGTACTCTATGAGTAATGGCCTTCCAGAACATCAAGTCGCATGATATTCACCAAGTACTTTGTGTAATTGCCTTCCAGAATATCATAACATTCAACATGTACTCAAAAATGTTTATAAGGCATGTGCACACGCATTCTCATAATGCTTACCGTATAAACATCTATCATGCAAAGTATAATCTATCATGATCAAGAAAGAGTCCTAGACATCGTAAGATAGTCATCATAATAGGAAATTAAGTTATTGTAAGATCGTCACCTTTCAATAACTTTTGCAAACACAAGTGATGATCATCTGGAAGTCGTCACTTCCTTGTGATGTACATGGGGGGGTAGGCCCATTAAATCATGCAATCATATGCATGACACCAAAAGTTTACATTAAATCAAAAAAACTCCCTCTTATTCTAATATGATCAAGATCTTCAAACATCAATTGAAACGTATCCTCTATCCACTCCTTCAGATGGATGTGTCAGAGTCTCTTTGAACATCAATCTTTTGAGCTCTTTTAATTTTTTTTTAAAAAGTGTCCAACTCCCTCTGAATCTAATATCAATACTCTTTTTCCTACAAGAACATTCTCGAAAAAGATCAAGGCAAATAGCTCTAATATAGAAATAAAGGTAAGAGAGATTAATGTAATACTCAAGAATAATAATATTCAAAATGACATTCTTATTTATTATTAATTCTATTCCATTACATTTGAACTTCATTCAATTTTACATAATACTAGAAATTTATTTCATAATTATACTAACAATTTGTATTGCCATGTCACTAGTCCCAAATTAATTAATTTCAATATCCTTTATTTGAAATTTAATAGTATATGCATACCCCTCACATACCTTATTCCATACCTTTAGCAGGTGTGTGGAACCCGGTGCCTCTACCTTCCCAAGGCCTTTGTTCACATTCCCATTGATGCCACGAAGGTGTTACCCATGCGGATAATCTTTCACACATAATACCTCCTTTTTCCCTATCAAGGTTGGTGGGCCCATCACCAAGGTATCATTAATTTTTATGGTTTATAAGCGATTGGTTAAGGGGTCGAGCCTATTCAACAGCTGCCTCTTATTTTATTGCCTTTCATAAATTATTTTCCCTAGTCTTTGCCAGTCGAGAATATTCCTACATGCAATATTATTTTCATTAGCAATCATTGTCTGATCAAATATGTGGGGCCACTTCTTTCCCTTGGTCACTTCAATCTCTTGTAGCCTCTAATCACACAACAAGTTACTTTTCTCTTTTGTGCTGAATGAATTGTTTATGATGTTGGGTGGATATTTTGCAATCGACAATTTTGAGTAAAATCCAATCACAAAATAGGATGACAAGCCACAACATGTGAGACAGAGTCTCCTACCTTAAAGGGAAGGAACCCCCTTCTCACTATTCCTTAGATCAACTTAAGGTAAGCAAGAAGTTGAAAGATTTGAAAATTTACAAGGGGATTACCAATATTCTTTACTCTTCAGAAAAGAATCCATTTACCCGCAGAGCGAGCAATGGACAAGATGAAACCTTAAACTACACTTCTAACTAGAGTTGTAAATAGTGATATCGATAAACTAACACTAACTCAATGGCTAGTTGAAAGTGTACCAGTTTGTTTCTAAGTTCGATCTTAATCTACTGTATAAGAATAACCTTTACTATTGGCGCACAAAGAGTTCCAAAAGTAAAGAATTCTAACTATTTTGTGAATTAAGAAAGAGATACAAGCTACAATCAAAGCTCCTAATCTATATATCTCCTCATCCACTCCCAATCAAAGTTTCGGCTCCAATTGCTTCCTACTTCTTTATACTCAATTATCAAGAATGCATAAACACATGAATCAAAGATAACAAATGCAAATCACAATCAAAGCTTCCAACTTGCACAAGTAACAATTGCACTCAATCAAAGTTCAGCTTCAATTGCTTCTTTGTATTCATTTTTCTTTCACAATAGCACTACACAACCAAAGTTATGCTTGCACAATTTCTCCAAAGCTCTCTTGCATACAATAAAAGATGATTTTACAATGAAGGAGCACTCCTTTATCTAGGTAAAGGAGTTGAGAAAAAAGAGGAAAACCTGGGAGCAACTCAACCAACTTTGACTCGATCTAACTAACAAAAGAAATTAGTGGATTACATGTCATTCGACATGTAAATCGTATTACATGTAACTACACATTTTCATGTAATACAGCCTCTTTAATCTACAAACATGAAAAAGGAAACAAATAACGATCTTAAAGATTGTTCTTTAGTGCCTTTAATTTGATGATGGCATCACGCACTGTACGAAGATCTGATATCTCCATTGTCTTTGATATAGCTTCTATTCTCATTGTATCAGCATATGCTGATTTCACAACCTTGGAATTTGCCGCAAAAGAGGACCCTGCAAGTGCTTTGCTAGGGATTTGTACAAAGCAAACTTTTGTATGAGAACTAAAATCTTCAAAATCTAAATCAGCATTGACCTTGATTGTATATTCTAAACTCATCTCTTCAATTGCAACCAAGCTATCATGTTCACCAAGAACTTGACATCCCATTTGTTCTCAGTCGCACATGATTCCAATCCTATTGCCTGACAATCTGATAAGATTACCTGCAACTTTTTTACAAGTTTTCTTAATGTTTCTTCTTTATAGCCCATGGGTCCATGACATTTGTAGAACATTTTGCAAGATGGAACATCACATGTGACCATGGCGTCCAAATCAGATTTGGCAATCTCATCCCAATCATTTAGAATTTCTTTTAGAGTGTCAGCTTCCTAACTTAAAGATACAATCAAGTCATGTAGCATTTCTTCAATCTCTCTAATACGTTCAAGAATTCTAACCGCATCTGTGATCGCCCAAACTCCTTCAGAGACAACTTCTCCGAACCATATTTTTGCTGCTTCCATTATTCATTTCTCTTGAGGTTTCTGAGATGTAGTGGTTGTATGTTGCGAAGGTTATTGTTGAATAATCTCATTCAGGCAAGCTACTTCATGCTTAAGTTGATTCTTTTCCTCCCACAACTCGTGATTTCTCTTTGATACATTAGCAAGTGCATCATGAGCATCTTGTAGACAATTCAACCGAGATTGCTTACCAAGTTCAATTTTGGTGAACTCGTAATCCAAATGGTTAAGTTCTTCAACTAATTTATCTACCAGTAGTTAAACAACCTCCACAAACTTAGTTTTATCAGAATCAGCTACGATATGTGAAGCAATTTTATCTTTCAAAGATTTAGACTAGGCTTTCTAAATAGGAAGATTATCTAGGGACAACATAACCTTCCTTCTCTTCATAGTAATCTCACCTAACCAAGTAGGCAAACTAAAACCATTATCCACTGATTCAGAAGCAATAACAACCATCGACATTGATCCTGATTGTATTTTTGTAGGAATTGTACAGGCTTCAATTTGTATTGTTGTACCAACAGGTGTTTGTTGAGAAGACTTTGTCATGAATGCTTCAAAACTAGTTATTGAAGTATCAAGTTGGAAAACTTAACCTTCTATGAATGTCAGGATATTGTCAAACATAGTCCCCAAGTTCTCACATTGTTCAACTATGAGAATAGGTGTTGCTAAGGAGATAGTGTTAATGTTTTAGCATCAGTAGAAGTAATTATTTATCTGATATAATAATTTGTGTTCTTGTGTAACAGATAATAGATAAAGTTATTACTGCTAAATATTGAATTCAATGCATATATATATATATATATATATATATATATATATATATATATATATATGCTTTGGATAATATCAAATTGCATTATAATAATCATCAGCAGGTATATGTATGTTATCGGCAGCCAATCATATACAATCACATTATTATCGAGCTCCTTGATATTATTATCATCGACGGACAAAGTTGAGTTATGATTTATTATAATCATTCGTAACAAATCATGCCTCCGAAGAGGCATGACTCTACGTGGCCAAAGGCCACCTAGAGCCATGACTCTTCGGGAATCATGACTCTTCGCTTCCTATATTAAGAGTCTTGCAGAACGTTGATAATACATCAATTAATAAACGGCATTCTTGTATCAGCAGTCTGCACCTTGTGTTATAAATATTCTCCATTACATATATATAACTTGCAGGTTAAAGTTGAAGCCATTCCAAAGTCAATAACAATAAAAGAAAGGAAGTCGACTCTATTTCACAAGTCCCAAAAATCTGCAACAATCAAATAACAGACTGCTCAATATTATCAAGTAAGAATCACTTTGCTCCTGTGCTAATTGTTTTATCTATCAGACATACAATTAAATCTAACAGATAGGAAGTGCCAATGTATTCACCTTTGAAGCAAAGATGGTAAATGTGAAAATAGTGTAGAATGAATCCACGTCATAATCCACAACACCAAGAAAAGGTGTTTCCTGAATGGGTGTACCTTGTTGATTTATTGGTTACAGAGGAGATATGATCATAAGCTCTCCCTCTTCATTGGATTCTTCTTCAGATGCAGTTTCTTCTTCAACTTCCTCCTCAGATTCTTGAGCCTGCACAGGTGCTTGTGAAGGTTTTTGAGATGACTTAGACCCATTTCCACCTTTTAACTTGAACTTGAGGAATTGCATTGCAATGGAAGAAGATGCACCATCTTTGTTTGAGATTTCCAACTAATATTTCCTTCCAGGCGGTCCAAAACTTCCACAATCTAACCCAAGTTTGGGATTCGCTCTCTTGAGACCTTTGATCTTCAACCATCTGTTGGTATTCACCAGGATAGATTGAAACCTATCGAAAATGGATATACCTTATTTCTGTTGCCATTGTATAGGAAAAGGACATTGCTTATCAAAACTAGCAAGATGGTATTCAGCATCAAGAATATCGCCATTATCTTCTATCTAAAGATTAGATGTAATTTCAAGCATGTTAAGATCAATGATTTGTTGTAGAGTAAGCTTGCAGCAATCCATTCTCATAATATCTACTTCTATGTGCATGTCAATCGATACATCCTCCATGCAATAAACATGAGTGAACGTTGTAATGTCCCCGATTTAGCAGGTCTCTGGAGTGTGGGTTTGTCAGCTCATTGTCGCGAACCTCGTGAGTTGATGTCTGGTTTAGGAGGTCTTCGTCGTGAGATTGCTATTTTTGGACTTACTATTTTTAGTAAGTCACTCTCAGTTAGTTGCTATTTTTGGATTGAGCAATACAAGCAGGATGGTCCTCTAATTTTGCATATTTGATCTCTTTGGGATTTCCCTATTAAAGTTTTTATCGGTGAGCTTGTTGGCTAATGATTCATATCACATTTAATAAGCATAAGTACTTTATATTATAAAGTGTCATAACTTTATATTATAAAGTTGCCTTTTAAGTGGAAGGTGTGAGAGTGAAGCTGGATAGCTCAATTTGTGTTATAAATGCAACTTTTTCTTGTGAAGTGATCATCTTGAAATTCATATGATATTTGCTCATAACTTTTGTCTGAGGGTTTGAAGGAATTTGGAGTTCTTCCATTGATAATTGTGTTAAGGTAAACAATTATCTTCTTTCTCCAACTATATCCACTGTGGCTCTGGAGATTTTGTTGTTCTAAGGGATTGTTAGAGATCAATTTCCAGCTGGGATTGATTCATCAATCAAGTCGTAGTATTCGGAGGTGACCTCACTACTCTACTTGGATACACCTGGAGTCTTGACACCAAGAAGGGAGGCAAATTGATTGAAATTACAATTGGTTGAAGCTTAACGCAAGCCACACTATACTGGCCCATATTTTTGTTGCCGCATCTACAGGCGTCATTGTTGGGCGTTAATATTGGCCGCTAGTTTACACATGGTGTGACTCTCCTTTGCATAGGGACAGGCCTGTTATTGTTTCGTCTGGGACAATAATCTTTGGCAGCGTCAAAATCTGTTTTGCTACTTTTCATGGCCACACCTTCAAGCAGCTCAAGCAAACCTATGGTTTGTAATTTATTCCAGGTTCTACTTAAATTACAACTCTGGAAATTCAGCTGCATTAATTTTGTTTTCTCTTTCAAAACAATAACACTTAATGTGAAGGGGAATTGTTAGAATCGAATTAGCTTTGTACTCTCCCTTTTTTTTCTTAAGTTAAAATTAAAATAAGCAATCTTGTTCCTTGCCACAAGTAATTCCTTTCGAGTCGACTTTGGTTTTTTTCAGTGGTATCAGAGCGATTTCCTGCCAACCTACAGGAATTGGACTCAGAATTTTCAAAGGCATTTTCCTGTTGTTTTGCATCTTGAGATATGCATGTTGATCGAAGATTTGTCCCAGGTATGCACTACACCCAACAGAATCAGAATGTACCTCCTAGAGTAAGAGAACCAGAGATTTAGTTTGGCTCAATGGGTAGTCTGAGTGGTTCTAGTGGCATCAGGCAACGTACCACAAACGCTCAGGTTGATAGAGATGCCTTGCAGGCATTTAGGAATATCGCAGTCGGGCGACAGCAAATGATAGGTGTTCTCCAACAGTTGTCTAACACCCTACAGCAGTTAGCTTTGCCTCGGGATCGGGGTAGAGAAAGAGACCAAGATGTTTCTATGAGTTCCTACAGGTCAGGTGTGGATGCGGAGCCCAGGGCTAATGACAGGCACAGGATTGAGGATCATGTCCGGATGGATGACAGGGTGGACAGGACAGGCTACATTGGCGCTCAGGACAGGCCACAGAGAGCCACTTTTCTGAGACCTGAATTAGATGCAGTTAGCACTACTTCTGACACTGCTCCATTTGCTAATGATGTATTGACTCATTTTCATGAGTGGGATGCTCTCCCTCAGGCATTAAAGGATAACTTGAGTTTTGACAGATATTTGACACAGAAGCGTGAGCATTCCAAGCGTAGACCTGCTACTAACAGACATCAGCCCAAGTATACTAAGCTCCAGCAGACAGCCAGTAAGATGACATTGGCTCATTCTGATGGAAGTGGTAGAGTAACTAGTAGAGCTTGGGTCCACAAGCTCAACACCTACCTTGCTTTGCGTCCTATGATTGAGGAGGACGCCATCAAGTTTGTTGTGCTACACCTTGATGGAGTTGCGCATGATTGGTGATATCATGGTTTAGTATCTCTCCATTATTGATCAAATCATATCATACCAGGAGTTTGTTGACAGATTGATAGAACGTTTTGACAAGAAGGATCCTGAGGTTTATTTTAGGGAGTTGGCTCAATTACGACAGACAGCTGGCTTGGAGGCATTCATCAGTGAGTTCCAGAGGTTGTCAATGATGGTGTATGACATATCTGAGCAGAGAAGAGTTGTGCTTTTTATTGACGGCCTTGTTGAGCCACTCAGAGGGTGGGTTAACTCATTAGATCCCCCATCATTACAAGAGTTAATAAAAAAGGCCCGTAATTTAGAAGCCTCTACACCTAGAGGCAAGTTTACCTCAAAGCCTACTACATCCTCCTATGATAGGACACCTCCCAAGAGAGAGGAGAAGACTGAGGGTAAGCGTCCTACTGTAGCACCTTTAGAACAAGAAACAATTAATGATTTGCAAAGGGAGTTGTGTTTCTATTGCAGGGGTTCTTATGATGTCAACCATGACTGTCCCATGAAGCCTAAGGGTAATAATAGGATGGAGTGGTTCTACGATGATGATGGCAATACTGATTTTCAAGAGCAGTTTGGGGATTGTGATCAAGATCAGCATAGGAGTGATGATGTTGATGATGAGATGGATGACTCCAACCTCAAAGTAGATTATTTATCCACTATGAGGAAGGAGGGAGCTTTCAAGATGCATGGGCTCATAGCTGGACAAGGTATTGTTGCTTTAGTTGATATGGGAGCTACTCATAATTTTATTGGTGCTCGTTTGGTTACCAAGAGAGGCATGCAGACTATGGATTTTGAGGACCTATGGGTACAGGTAGCTGATGGTTACACCTTGAAGTGTAACAAGATGATTTCAGATCTTCCTGTGAAACTTAATACATATGCTTTCACTGCAGATTTTTATGTGGTAGACATGGGGGGACAGATATAGTTCTTGGTATGGCATGGTTACACACACTTAAGGATATCTACTTGAGCACAAAGAAGATGGAGGTTCATTAAGGACGGGCAGCCAAAAGTTCTTAAAGCAATCTGTAATGATGAGCTGAAGCAAATTTCACTTAGGTGTATGCAGCACTTGGTTCGTCATAAAGATATTATTGATTGAGCAGTGGAGTACAAGATTATGCCAACTCAAAAGAATATTGAGGAGGCAAAATATCATCCAAATATCTAGCAGTTGAGAATCAAACACTCTAAAGTGTTTAATGATTTACTCCCTAGTAGGCCACCAGATCGTGGGATATAGCATATTATTGAGTTAGAGGAGGGCACTAAGCCTATTATGATTACTCCTTATCATCATCCGAAGAGGCTCGAAGATGAGATTGAGAAGACCATACAAGGGCTACTTGATCAAGGGCAGATTAGGCCAAGTAAGTCCACATTCGCTTCTTCAATTGTTCTGGTAAAGAAGAACGATGGCACCCTTCAGATGTGCATTGATTATCGGATGTTGAATAAGAGGACTATTAAAAACCGGTATCCCATTCCACAGATTGATGAGCTCATTGATGAATTGCATGGGGCAAAGTATTTTTCGAAAATTGATTTGAGGTCCGCCTATCATCAGATCCGGGTTAGAGAATAGGATATAGAGAAGACAGCATTTAGATGTCACTGTGGGCATTTTGAGTTCTTAGTCATGCCTTTCAACCTTACTAATGCTCCTGCCACCTTTCAGTCTACCATGAACAGGGTGTTCCAAATTCAGCTTCATACATTTGTGCTAGTCTTCTTTGACAACATTCTGATTTATAGCAAGACTTGGGATGATCATGTTGTTCATTTGGATAAAGTTTTGGGTATTCTGGATGGGGCTTCCTTGTATGCCAAGGAGTTCAAATATGCTCTCGGTATGACAAAGTTGCTTTACTTGGCGCATATTATTAGTACTGATGGAGTTCGCATGGACCCAGATAAGATCTGTGCTATTGTAGAATGGCCTACACCTAAGACTCTAACACAATTAAGAGGGTTTATTGGACTTTGTGCTTTTTACAGGAGGTTTGTGGCCGGTTTCTCACAACACACCGCTCCTCTTACTGATTTGACCCATAGGGGTGCTTTCCAGTGGTTTGCGCAGGCACAGGAATGTTTTGAGAAATTCAAGATTATTATGACTTCATGTCCAATATTGGCTTTACCTGATTTTTCTAGGACTTTCGATTTGCATTGTGATGCTTTTGGAGAGGGTATTGGTGTCGTTTTATCCCAGGATCAACATCCCATAGTTTTTGAAAGCAGGAAACTGCAAGGTCCTGAGAGAACTTTCAGTGTTTAAGATAAGGAAACATTAGCCATCATGCATGCTTTGGCTAAATTCAAGCAATATTTGGTGGGCAGTAAGTTTTGCATTAAGACTAATCATAATAGCTTGAGACATTTCTTGGGACAAAGGGATTTGAATGAAAGGCAGCAGAAATGGGTCAGCAAGCTATAGTCTTATGATTTTGCTATCTCCTATATCAAGGGGACTCAAAATGTAGTTGCAGATGCTCTTTCACGGAGACCTCACCTTTGTGTAGTTTCTGATATTTCAAAGGATTGGAGGTATTTAATTATAGCTGAATACGCCAGAGACCAGTGGGCGATAGGTATTGTGGATGGTAGTATTCAGGATGACAGGTATTCGCTTTCAAAGGAGTTGATTATCTACAAGGGAGGATTTATTTGATTCCAGAGTCAACTGTGCGTCAGATTATTTTACAAGCATTCCATGATTTTCCTATGGCTGGTCATCTAGGGTTTTTCAAGACTTATAGACAAGTTCGGGAGAGATTTACTTGGAAAGGGTTGAAGGATGATGTTCATCACTATGTCTGGGAGTGTTTGGTTTGTCAACAAAACAAACATGAACACACATATCCTGCTGGTTTATTACAGCCACTTCCTATCCCTAAAAGGAAGTGGGAGGGAATTTCTATGGACTTCATGGTGGGTTTACCCAAAACCCAAGTGCAGGATTGTATATATGTGGTGGTAGATAGGCTCACGAAGTATGCTCATCTCTTCCCTATTACCACTACTTGTTCAGCTGTGCAGTTGGCTGAACTGTTTTCAAAGAGATCTTCACATTACATGGTTTATCTAAAACCATTGTGAGTGACCGTGACAGTAGATTTATAAGATTTTTGTCAAGAGGTTTTTAGATTGTGTGGGACTAAGTTGACTCCTAGCACTAGCTACCATCCGCAGACTGATGGCCAAACGGAAATAATAAATAAGTGGATAGAGGGATCTCTGTGGAATTATGTCTCTTCTCAACAGAGGGCTTGGGTCAAGTGGATTCACGTATGTGAATATTGTTACAATTCCAGTCATGATATGACTATACAGATGTCGCCTTTCAAAGTTTTGTATGGATATGATCCACCTAGTTTTGTAGACTTGTTATGTGGTGATAGCAGAGTAGAAAGCGTCGGGAAGTTGCTACAGGACAGCCAAGATGTAGTGAGGACCTTGAAAGATAATATACAAAGAGCACAGAATCAGAAAAAACAGTATGCTGATCAGAAGAGAACAGCTCGGACTTTTCAGGTAGGGGATGTGGTCTACTTGATGTTGCAGCCATATTGGCAGTGTTCGATCAAGAAGAGCGGAGCTGAGAAACTTAAGCCACGATATTATGGACCCTTTCAAATTGTGCAGCGGGTTGACGAGGTGGAATATGAGTTACAGTTGCTTGATGATAGCAAAGTTCATAATGTGTTCCACGTTTCACACCTCAAAGGGGTTTTGGGTCGTCATGTGAAACATTCTCCTATTTTGCCTCCGTTGGATGATGAAGGGAGATTGGAGTTGATTCCGGAAGCAATACTTGATACTAGGGAAAGGAAACTGCGACGGAGAACTATTCGTGAGTTTTTGGTTAAATGGTAGAATCTTCCGAATGAGGATGCTATTTGGGAGCCTGAAGATATTCTACAGCATTTTAGACTTCGATTGCTTGAGGATAAGCAATCTTGGGGAGGAAAGACTGTAATGTCCCCAATTTAGCAGGTCTCCAGAGTGGGTTTTTCGGCTCATTATCGCGACCCTCGTGAGCTGATGTCACGTTTTTAGGGTCTTTGTCGTGAGATTGTTATTTTTGGACTTACTATTTTTAGCAAGTCACTCTCAGTCAATTGCTATTTTTGGATTGAGCAATGCAGGCAAGATGGTCCTTTGATTCTGGATATTTGATCTCTTTGAGATTTCTCAATTAAAGTTTTTATCGATGAGCTTGTTGGCTAATGATTTAATAAGCATAAGTACTTTATATTATAAAGTGTCATAACTTTATATTATAAAGTTGCCTTTAAGTGGAACGTGTGAGAGTGAAGGTGGATGGCTCAATTTGTGTTATAAATGCAGCTTTTTGTTGTGAAGTGATCATCTTGAAATTTATATGATATTTGCTCATAACTTATGTTTGAGGGTTTGAAGGAATTTGGAGTTCTTCCATTGATAATTGTACTGAGGTAAACAATTATCTTCTTTCTCCAACTATATCCACTGTGGTTCTGGAGATTTTGTTGTTCTAAGGGATTGTCAGAGATCAGTTTCAAGCTGCGATTGATTCATAAATCGACTGGTAGTATTCGAAGGTGACCTCACTACTCTACTGGGATACACCTAGAGTCTTGACACCAAGAAGGCAAATTGATTGAAATTACAATTGGCTGAAGCTTAACGCCAAGCCACACTATACTGGCCCACATTTTTGTTGCCGCTTCTACAAGCGTCATTGTTGGGTGTTAATATTGGCCGCCAATTTACACATAGCGTGACTCTCCTTTGCATGGGGACAGGCCTGTTATTGTTTCGACTAGGATAATAATCTTTGGCGGCATTGAGATCTGTTTTGCTACTTTTCGTGGCCCCACCTTCAACCAGCTCAAGCAAACCAATGGTCTATGATTTATTCCAAGTTCTACTTAAATTACAAGTCTGAAAATTCAGTTGCAGTAATTATGTTCTCTTTCAAAACATTAACACTTAATGTGAAGGGGAATTGTTAGAATCGAATTAGATTTGTACCTTCCTTTTTTTTCTAAAGTTCAAATAAAAATAAGCAATCTTGTTCCTTGTTACAAGTAATTCCTTTGGAGTTGACTTTGGTTCTTTTCAAATGCCCTCTTAATTATTGAATGGATCCCTCGATAATCAAAATCAAACCTAGCCTTGAACCTTTTTAATGTGATAAGTTGAAGTTCTGCCTCCATATTCTTTGCCTTGTAGACCAAATTGATCATATATTGACCAATTACTAAGGGTTTGGCTATAGTAATACCAAAACCTGGCCTATGCAAAGAATTCTAATAAGACTGTACTTTCATGAGCTGTCTAGCCAATTCTATCAATATGATCTTATTTGTAACATTTAACCAAACCTCAAATAAGTGAAAGTTGGAAAATGTAGAAAGCTAGCACCAATCTGATTAACTCTATTCCAAGCTTCATCTGACACTCGCTTGGTTACCAGCTCTTTATCAAACAAACACCAAAAATATCCAAAGAATGCATCTTGGACTCTCTTAAAATGATATTTGTTGTGCAACAAGGTGATTTGATCATAGTAGTCTCAGATAGGAGCTTTTAACATATCCCCTTTCGTCGTGAGACACGAGAAAGATCCCATGGATGCAACTGTGTAAACTAAGGAGGAATTCATATAGAAAGGTGTTGAGGTTCCTACATTAAGCAACTGCTCACAAATAGCAGTGATAATAAGTTCTCCCCAGAATATAGGTTCTTCATTATCAAAGATTTGGAGAATGAATTTATGCATCCAAGGTTCAAAGTCACTGGAATCTTTGAGGCCGCATATCCTATTGAGAAGAGTTATCAAGTCTTTGAATTCTGAGTTGAAATTTGACCTATGAACAGTTTTAGGCTATTTGAAAATTTGCTTCTTCCAACCTTTAACCAATATGTACTTACATACCTTTGATAATCTGCCCTCTTTTCATTCCACAACTCTAAAGACATATCTTTAGACAAATCCACACACTCTGCATTTTGAGGAACTCTAAAGATTTGCTCAATAACCTCTAGATCAAAGCTAATGATGACCTTTTCATCTGCATTCATTATTGTCTTGGTTTTTGGACTGAAATTTCGTACACAACTCAAAACGAATTCCAGTTCCAAGGCAGCCATGGGAAAAGCAGATACCAAATGAATATTACTTTTCTTGATGTGCCTTATTTCATGTGTTTGAAGGAGATTCAACCCTTTCCTTCCAAAGAAGAGATCTTCCATTCATCCATTCAACTTCTATCATCCATTAAGATATGGCATCAACATTCCCATTCATGTGGTTTTGGCTTCTATGGTTTCCTTTTGGTTACTTTGAGTCAAGACTCTTACATTTGCATACTTGATCACACATCAAATTCAATTGCTTCTACAAAAGTAATTGTATTTCTCATTATTGATTCAATCCTACTACATGCTAGCATTTCCTTTATCATTATCTACAATTCAATTTCAAGGTTGATTCCT
The DNA here is from genome assembly GCA_028749045.1 of Cupressus sempervirens. Classification (NCBI taxonomy): domain Eukaryota; kingdom Viridiplantae; phylum Streptophyta; class Pinopsida; order Cupressales; family Cupressaceae; genus Cupressus; species Cupressus sempervirens. The sequence continues at coordinate 291,494,787 of CM053785.1, read as the reverse complement.
CAATCTAGTGCTTGACCAAGGCAAGTCCTCGTCCAATTTTAAAAAAAAAAAGTCATGTGTAGGAACAAGTTATCGGAACTATGAATTTGGATCCAAAAACTATCAATCGAGGGCTGCTAGAAAATCTAGGTCAACTTTGTTCTGATGCTTTGGGAACATGTTCATCATCCTGTAAATCTACCAATAGATGTTACCCAAATTGACCTGTACTTGGAGATATGGGATTTTCAAGGTTTCCTGAGTTTTTTGTCCTAATCACAGATATGCAATCAAATTTTCAGTCTCAATTTCAGATACGCAATTTTCGGAGCAAAAAAGCAATTTTCTTTGCATATTTCAAGGTCAGATTTCTACCCTTCTTTTTATCTCTTGGCTTAGACCTATTTCCATCTTTCAATTGGGTTGATTGCATATATATTGTGTAATGGGCACCCTAGAAATGCCCAAAAACTAAACAACTACTGATAGGAATTTTGTCAAACAATTTGCATCCAACTTCTTACTCCTCCATTTACTAATTTAACCTCTTATGACTTCGGAAATGAGACATTTATATTGTTTGCTTGCATGGAATTGAAAATCACTCAACATGAACAAAAGAAAGTACAATGATATGCAGACTAGAAATTGTATTACAGCTAATAAGATGTTATTTTCAGAATTAAATCAAATCAAATACATGGCAGATTATCAACCCACTAATTGCTCCACTATTATTGACATAATGCTCCAGCAAATGTTATTTAAAACCGCTGCTACAATGACATGAATAGTGCTGCGTGACTAGTGCCGCATGAACAGTACCTACGTGAATAGTGTTGCTATAGTATTTTGTCTTCCAAACAGTCCAATATCTTCATAAAATCATTCCCTCAAAGTAGCATAAGTGTCGGATGAGTAAAGAAGAAGATCTGAGCAAAACATCAAATTTGCCTGTAGCTAAAAACACACCCAATTTGCCTAATAATGAAGCTGATAACAATGGATTCCAAAGGCCAAACCCCAAGGGAATGATGTCTAGAATGTCACAAGAGAGGATAGATGTCCTTTAACATATTAAAACATTCTTAAAATATAAGAGAATGACATCTAGAATCACACAAGACGTCTAGAATGTCACAAGAGACATATTTAATAATTAAAATATTTAATAACCAATATTAAAACATTCTTAAAATATTAAAAGAGTGAATCTGCAATGTGGGATAAAAGATGTGCAATATAAAACATATTAAAATATTCACTTATGTCTCCCTTAGGCACCCCTTTGATTTGCACACATTCCCATAAAATTTAATAATAAAGTAAAAATTTAATATTTTACAACTAAATTAAATGTTACTTTAATGATACTTCAGGCATTAAAACATTTAAGCTATCGGACTCCGAACAACACGAGTGATAGCTCGTCGAAAAGCTCTTGCCAAGTATCAAATCCAATCACCAAAACTAGCGTCCCCTGTGTCCTGTTGACTTACTAAAAATAGCAAGTATACCTAAAACTGAGCAATTCAACTCCATTTTGGCCCAAATTAAAGATGACTAGGCCAAAACACTCTAGGATCCCTTTTAAACCCTTCGTTAGCCCCTAAGACCATGTAGAATTAAGCTAACGCACACGCACTTGGTCAACTGCTAAAGTGGGGACATTACATATTGCTCCTAGATCTATTTTACCTTTGTCACTTAATTGGTTCCATTTGCATATCTTAAAGTTAATCAACATTGCATGAAAGAGGACTTGCTTGCTTGCTTCCTTAGTATAATTTGCGTTTAGTATTTGCATCCCTTCATCTTATTTGGTTTTTGCTAATCTAACTTAAGTTATATTGAGACTTATGTTTAGAAGCCCCTCTTTCTCTTGTATTGAATGGTTTAGTGTGAAAGTGAGTTGTTAATGAATTTATATGATTAAATTCATTAGCTTCCATGTTCACCTTAAACATTTTGGTGAGCCCAAATTGTGCCCCTTTCTTTTTGGACATAGGTTCTTTCTTTACATTAGGTGTTCATCTTCTTTTGGCGAAATCGATGTGTGACAAAATCTTCTTACATTTTGGAATTTTAGATTTGGATATCTTGTGAAGTTAGATCTTATTTTTAAACTATAGCATTCTCTAAAATAAAATCATATCTATAGTAACTTGTGTTCATGCATCTATTTATCATGCTTATGATGTCTATGCAAATTCCTTTCATTTCATGGTGTTCATGCCCTTACATGCTTTTCTTGCATATGGTATTATGAGGATAACTAATAGAAGGTTTCCCAACAAAGCATATTCCAAGACCATCATTAGACTTTCATGTGCATTCCATATTCATCTTTTAGATGGCATTAGAGGTCTTCTTAATGAAGATCCTAACCCTTTATGCCTAATCCTATGCCACCTACTCATGATCAATCTTCTCACATCCCTCCTACATTCCAACACCTTCAATGTATGGTTCGTGATCCTAATATTAGACAGTTCCTATATGAGCCATCTTCTTCACCATCTCCCACAAATATGCCTTGCTCTCCATAAACAACACTCCTCATTCTATTCCTCCTTGCACTACATATGCTCATAGACCTCGAGACGAACCTTTTTCTCCACTTGGCCTTCGAACTACCTATACCACGGGCTATAAGATTATCACTAGACAAGGTTATAAGGGTTTAGGTCTTGGTATCAATGAACATGGCATTAAGATCCCTATTTACCTTCCTCAGCACCAACATAAGTGGGGCATTAATTATTTTTCCCCTCCCAATGTTCCCCCGACTTTCCCTCCTCCACAACCTCCTCTTCATCTTCTTCTTCCAACTACATCTTTACCTCCTAATGGTACTAAGGAAGCTTTAGCATTGAGAGTCTATTGTTACCTTTTGCCTGCACCTAAACTAGTATATCAACCTTATGAGAAGAATGATATTAATAGATTTTGATGTCCTTTTTTGGTACAATAATGAACATCTACTTTGTGATTGTGTTGAATTTGTTCTATATGTTCATGATAAAGTTGAAAATGGTGAGATTTCTTATACACAAGATACTTTATCCCTTCTTCATAGAATCACTTAGCGTTTATAATCCTTATTGGGGCCACTTTCTATTAGTCTACATAATATGGTTAACAATGGCACAGTATGTCTTTCTCTTTGTTCCTCTCAACTAGGGGGCAAGGTTCATCTTTTATTGGAATCTATTTTTGCTCTTTGTTGCATGTTTTTCTATACTTTAATATCCTTTCTAGAAAGTGTATATTTGGTATCTAGGATACATGTTTTAGGGGGCTTATATGTTATCCCTCTTTCCCTTTCTCCTCTTGTGCATTTATATTATTTTGTGGACGTAAAGTCTTTGTGACGTACAGATTTTCCATTGATTTGTTGTATTACGTTTTGTAGCAATGTATGTTATAAGGGATCAATCCTAGAGGGATTATCTTTTCTTCTCTTTTCTCCTTTGAGGATCCATTATCTCTTTGTTGTTCCTCTAATGATCACTAAGTAGGCATAAGATGGTATCCTTTCCTTTTCTTTATCGTTCATTTATAGATTTGCATTGTTTTATGATACATTCTTATCTTCGGATATGTAAGGTTTTGTTTCATGCAAGACGTGATTGTTGCTGCCTCGCAATTCTTTTTGATGTCTTGGATTTGAGAGTTTGTCATTTAATAATCATCTATAGTATCTTTTCCTTTGCTGTAGCTACTTCATATGTGATATCTTTCCTAGCATAACATTATGTTGCTTGGAATTTCATATCCTATAATGTATCTTGCCTTTCCTTCTCTCTATGGTGTTGCATTACTCTATGATGCATCTTGTTTGACATAGGCTGGTTTGTTTTGTGCAAGGCTAGATTATGGTCGCTGCTTACAATTCTTCTTTATATCTTACAAGCCTTTATTTATCATTTTATAATCCTCCGTTGTCTTTTCATTCTTCTTATTGCTCATCTATGGCTTCTTGCCTCTATACTTGGGGGACAAGGTTGTTTCTAGATTCTTTATCTCTTTGTCTAAGGATCAGCTTTCTCTAGTACAGTGGCATTTGTTTATCATGTACATTCTTTTCCTATATAGAATTGTTGTCTTGATCATGACTCTCTCATATATAAAAGGTGTATGTCTTTGATCGTCATCTCTTTCTTGTTTGCAAAATAATGTTCATTATAAACATTTTCCCTTGTTATGTCTTTCAAAGTTTGTCATCCTTCATCCAAGGATCCCTATTTTTCTACCTACACACACAGGTTTAATAAGTGCATTCTTGTTCTCCTCCCCCTCTTTTGTCTTGAAGTTATTATCTTTGTTCAGACACTCCCCTCTTAAAGGTAGATATCTTGCCAACAAGATCTTTTCCTTTCAAGGGTCTCTTCTCATAAGTGGCATATCCTTTCATAATTATCTATTTTCTCAGTGTACAAGAGCCCACGCTCTTTGCTAAGATTGTGGCATAAATTATCGCTTAAAGGATATCTCATTGTTACTAGAAGTAGTTATCCCTGACTCTTTTCCTTATGATGTCTATAGCTACATAGTCATCATAAGGAGGGGGACATACATACACCATCCTTGTACTATAGTTTACTTTTTATGCACTTTTACTATTACACTGCAACATGCCACTCTCTAATGGGTATAAATGACACTTCTCCATCCTAGGGAAACGCATTCATAAACACAAATATTTCTACAGATAATGGACATTTGTCCATTCACAAAGAGCGCAGACATATTTACACTCTATGGGATACAAAGGAATTGATCCATAGGTGTATACACATGAATCCAAAAGTCATTGACAAGCACACAAGATTGACTATAAGATAATCTCTCTCTCTCTCTCTCTCTCTCTCTCTCTCTCTCTCTCTCTCTCATGCTAGTAGGATAGAATCATAAGGTATATCATCCTTTGTGGTGCTCTTCTCTTTCCTATGTGATCTCTTATGCTTTGAAATAGCCTTTCAAACATGATATTAGTGGGTGAGACGTTTTCTTAGCCAAGGTCTCCTTCACTAGTTGATTTGGGTTTTAGTACTAACCCCTTTTGAATCCTTTTGCTTTTGTTGTTGTTTGCATTTCTTTTCCTTTGTTTCTTTTTCTTTGTTTTTGTGCTCTTATGCACATGAATGGACTTAGGATCCTAGGTTTGGCTTGGTGATGTTCTAACTCGTTGTGACTTATCACTTGTCTCTTTATCTCTCTTCCTCTTCCTTTATTGAGAGTACGACTTGCCTCATACTTCCACCCTTCACACATACAACATCATCTTGTCTTGTCTTCTAGCCTACACCCAATGCCTTTCTCTCCCCTATGGCCACCCATTTTGTCACCAACATTTGTTTTCAAAACTCCGTAATTTACAGCACTGTTTCTGTCCTACCTACACATGATTTTCAAATTTCCCTTCACTTGCAATCAGTCTATCTGATATTTTTTTACCTGCCCACCCATAATTAGTTTTTTTTCATGTACAATTTCTAGAAATATTAAATTGTGTTTTTTGAGAATTACAAATTTGTGATTTCAAGGTATTTTCCCAATCCTCATTTCCTAATACTGTTGGGTCACCATTTTTTGGGGATTTTTTTGAGGCTAAAGCACTAATCCAAAAAACTGAATTTCAGCCACAAGGTTTCCCAACTTTGAGGAATATGGGTTTTCTGCCTTGAACCGGATTGTTGTGTTCTATGTTTTCTGGGGAAAAAAAAATTAAAGTTCATCCACTTTTTTTTCAAGTTTCAGCCTTTCCAATGTGTTTCGTGTTTTGTTGTTCAGAAGGTTGACCAGAAACTTGACAAGAACATTTGAATAGATAAGGATCTTTGAGGTTAATCTGAGGCAACAACAACCACTCATAATTGTCTAGAATGACTCGCAATGCTTGCAAAGAACATAAAACATCATTCTAAACACAACAAAGTCAATATTTTTGTACTGTAATTATTAGAAGATTCTAATGTTTCTTTGATGGTCATCTTAGCTAGTCTTTAGTTTATTATGTAGTTTCTATTTTCATCTTTAGTTCACAATTATTTCTTCTAAAAAACAATTTAAATTGTCTTTGTAAATCTATATAAGGAGCTTTCATCTCCTTTGTAAATTGTCTTTGTAAATCTACACAACTACAACAACATCAATTTACTATAACATGGCATCATAGCAGGTCAATGAGATTTCATAAAATTTGGCAAATTTTTTAAGAAAAATTCAAGCCTCTTTTGATCTAGATTTTTTTTCTAGAAATTTGTTTTTCGATTTTTTTAAATAAAAACTGTTAAGAGGTATTTTATGAAATTTGTGGTTTGTCTTTGAAGATTTTCACTAAAAATCATGAGCCTAGTTGAGGGTTTTGATCGCACGATTTCGTGGTTTGGGCAAAAGTCTCTGATCTTCGAAGTTAAAGTGAGTTGCATGTTGCTTGCATGTGCATCTTGTTACTTGCATGTGTTGTTTTACCATGCAAAGTCTCATGTTTTTCTGCATGAACGTTTCTCTGATAGTTGTCATAAAATAATCCTTGAAACATTTATGATTTTGTAATTCACAAAGTTGTGTGGGATTCCTTTGTGGGTTTATAGTTTGTTCCTCGAAAATTATATGTTAGGTTTTACCGTTTTTCCTCAAAAATGAAGCTTTGTATTCTCCTATCCATGTCTCGGATTTTATTGTTTGGTTTTGATCAATTATTCACCTCAAAAATTGTGTCTGATTTTTCCAATTTTTCTCCTTAAAAAAATTGTGGCTTTATACAATCTGTTTTGGACCATCATGATCATCCGTAAAGATTAGATGATTAGCTGATTTTTCCTCAAAAATGTGCTAGTCGTTCTCAATGTTTGTCTCTATCTCTGGGGAAGTGTAATGTCCCCACTAGCAAGGACAATAATATCTACAAAACCAATGTTAGAATTTATACAATAATAAAATATATTTCACTATTCTACCCTCTATCTTAACCCAACCTTAAAGACGTCTCCGCATCAAAATCAATAACCCTCTTGAGGATCCTTAGATCCCTAGTTACTTCTCTGTCTTCTATGAAGTTTTCCCTTTAAGCTCCTTCCTAGAAGAGACTTTCTCTATCTAGGGCCCTTGACACATATGTATATGTTAACATTTACAAAATATTTTGGCCTTATAACTGAATTAAGATCACTCTCTTCCTAATGAGACTCTTGATCTTAAATAATTAACCATATTAAGATCACTCTCTTCCCTCAAAAGGGACTCTCTTGATCTTAAATCTTTAACTATTAAGTCATGTGTGTTATCCATTTCAAATTCCACCTTTCATAATAGAAATATTTTTAAAAGTCATAAAACTTCATAGTTATAACTCTTTTGAAAAGTCGCAACACTTCATAATCAAGATCCTTTAGAAAAATCCAAATAGTTTATAATTAAAAATATTTTTGAATAGTCACAACTATTCATAATTATGACCCTTTTGAAGGTTCACATCCTCTTAATATTCAACGATACCTTTTCAAAAAGTCACTTTCTTATTTTCTTCATATTATATTTCTCTTTCATTTTTTCCTTTTGAACTCCTCTCTTCTCCTCTTCTTTTTTTCCCTCTCTAAAATAAACACTCTTGCCGTTTATATCTTAATTTTAAAGAGTTGTGTCTATTTGTTAAATATCTCTTGACTTTTCATTAGATTTAGTTAATTTCTATTATCTATGTTATATTATTTATTTTCTTACTTATTTGTGTTTATTATTAATATATTATTTATTTCTATTTAGAAAGTTAACATACTTTTTACAATATTGTCTCTTGTATTTAATTTTATTTATTTATTTATTCATTTTGATTTTATTATTTTTAATCATTTAAAATATCATACTAAATATGATTTCATTCATAATATAGATTAAATAATAATTATCTCCTAATTTTATATTTTAGTATTAGTTTTAATATAACTCTACTATCATTATTTATTTACGAACATTGTATAATCTAATTATTATTAAAATTCTATCTCAAAATAGGGATATGACAAAAAGAGCAACTCTGTCATCTAACATCAGGTTGGATGTTTTGTGACGTCTTTTGGTTAGATGTTTTGCTGATTCTGGAGGGTTAGTGGCAGAGGTAGTGGAAAGCTCTTGCCCTTTTTTGCAAAACTTTCTAAAGAAGGGGGCAGCCTTCTCTGTTCTTTTCTAGATGGATTCTTCTTGGTCACTAACATTTTGCAGATCCAAGGAGGGTCTTAGCAGCAGCGAAATGTTCTGTAGAATTTGTGACCAAAAGACAACAGTTAGACTATGACCATTAAGGGAGGTGTTAGAAGATTGTAATGTCTCTTTAATGGTCATCCTAGTTACTCTTTACTTTATAATGTAGTTTCTATTTTCATCTTTAGTTTACGATTGTTTCTTTTTAAAACATTGTCTTTGTAAATCTATATAAGGAGTCTTCATCTCCTTTGTTTAATACAACTAGAATAACATCTATCTACATAACAGTAATTTCTCCTTAGGATCTGCAGATCAATATAGTATATGTTAAAAGATTTTGAGGATCTCTTCTGATTTAAAGGCCAAGAGTACAGCAGGACTTTTGATAGGTGGATAAGGTCTTTCAAAGACCACTTAAGCAATCTGGGATGCCAGATTAGTTATTTTGAAGATCAAGAAGATTTGTGTAGCGAACCAGCCAGGACCATCTCGATCTCAGCAATACTTGTTCTTCGGCAAATCCTTAAGGAACACAGGTATGCATGATATGCTCTGTCCATTATTCAAGTCATGTCTTTGCTTATCACGCATAGTTTAGTAATCCTTATTTCTAACATTTATTAAACTAGTGTAAGGTTTACCCAGCCTTGGAGGGTCTCTATCAGCTGAGTTTTTCCCTGGGTTATTATACCATCCAAGTATTGACTAATCTGATGACTCTTTTATTATATCTTATGCTCAGGATTGAGTCTTCAATGATTCAGGTATATATCTTTTCATCCAAAGTTTGACCTAGGTTAAAATCCCGAGGTTGACCCTGATTGAGGACCCTTTTATCATAACCCACTCTCAAAGTTTATTCAGCTCTGGGCATCTCTAATAAACTAAAATAAACTAAGGTTTGACCTACATTAATATATGTCCAAAAATTAACCCAAATTGCAGATTCTTTATCATTATTCATAATCCAGTCTAAGGTCTCATCCAGGTAAGGTATCTCTATCATCTAAGATTAGTTTCGTATTAAGTACAAACAACAGTTAACTCTTTATTGATGACCTACAGTTTGACTGGGATTAAAATCCCATCCCAGGCTTGACCTGGCTAGCAGGCTATTTTATTGATACTGAGGTTTTGAACATTAAACTCTTCGTTATGGTTAAAATTAATTATCATTACTTGATGAAGGCCTGTGGACATGACAAGCAATCAGAGAGATCTAAAATGCTAAATTAGCGAGCTTCATTCATAGTGGAGGAATAACTATTAAGATCAAAAGGTTGCAATGGTTACGAGTGTCAATTTTCAAAGAATGTTAATTCAGTGATTGGTTTGGTGTCATTAATCCTTCATATTAATCCTTATTGCTTAACGGGAATAACTTAAACTATCATACTTGCAAACTAACATGTTTGCGTGTGCTTGTCATGTCTGCTGCTTATGTTTGCAGGTACGTACAATACTGTCTGTAACATATAAAGTGACATGTGTCTCTCTATGGTTTCAATAATTATTAGAAAATAGGGATAGCCGTGATGGGGTTGGAGCTACATGCAATCAACCACTAATGAAAACATTACTGCCAAAGCTAATTCAATTTAAGAATTCTTAGAAAGGGAAGCACAACTAAGATTAGTGTTCTCGTCACTGAAGTGGAATTAAATAATGATAAAAGCCTAAAAGTTCAGAAAAGCTTCTACAAATATTATTGAGTGTCCATTTCTAACCAAAACAATTACAGCAATAAAAGAATATCACTAAAATGCCATATGGACACCTACAGAAAAACAAAATCCCATAACGCTAATTATCAATGTAACACAAGGACTCACACCCACCTCCCAAACCTTGAAGTAGCAGTCCCTGAGACATCCCCGCACTAGGTACTTGTGCACCCAAGTACCCCCACCTCTGCCATTCCACAACGATGCTTCTGCTGGAATCGGTACTTGGATTTCTATTTGAAATTTGTTTTTTGAATGTTACTATTGGGTATGTAATATGTTACTATGTTGAATGTTTAATTGTTCTAGTTCATGTTGCAATTTTGATATGTTTAAGTATTTTAATTTGGTATGTTCTACTGAAACATCATTTCCTAACAAGCATTTCAAGTTCTATGTATACTATACAACACCCCTCCCGGCCCCATCCTCCCCTTGCGACCGTCCCCTAGCTGCCCCCCGCCATCCCAAAAATGAGACCCATTTTCTCCCCATCCCCAAAACTTGTCCTGACATCTCCCCGTCCCAACGCACTCCAGTACTAGGGTTGCATTACTAATTATAGAACCAATAAAGAACAATCTTTTCAGATCTAGAAAAATAAAGTACACAGATTTGCCCCCAATATAGTTATAAATTAACCCTTACAAGTACAAAGGGAAATTATTTGGGAGTTAAAAGTATAATATTCAAGTGTTATAATATAAGATTCAAAGCAAATAAATGGTTCAAAAGAGCTTTAATTTCAAAATATGTCTTCGGAATTAAAATACTAAAACAATACCAAAAATGAATTCCAATAAAAAATTGCTACCTGCTAAGACTTGATACAATAAGACCACGTTGGATGCCTTCTTTGCATACATGCGTACCAACAAAACCATTTCCACCTAATACAAGTAACTGCCCAAAACCCTTTCCATTTTAGTATTTAAAAATGCAAATGCAATATAGACACCATTTAATAAGACTCACATATGTACACACAGTGAAATAGTTAAGCATAACAAAGTGAAATAACTGATGCCTAATACGTAAGAGTGTATGCAGCAGTTCTGATAAGCAATGGACTCGCATCCTTTTGACCTTGTCTCGATGAGATGGACTTTCATGCACAGTCTCAGCTTCCTCAACTTTTGGTGGTTCTTTGTAACCATCAGTAGTTGACGTGCATAGTTGTCGAATAGATTTTGATGACATAAAACCCCTGAAGAAGAACAAAGAAAACAATAATGTATATGGAAACTAAAATAACTTAAAGCAATAATCCTATTCATGTGTGACACAAGAAAATGGCTCATTGTTAGCCCATCATGTTATTTGTAATAAATAACATAGATTATCATAAAAAGTATATAAATGCAAGCTTCTTCACACTGACGACCATTTTACGAAAACACAGCATTTGCACAACATCGACAGTTACAAAGAATGGATTCGTAAATATCATAAGCACTGTAAGCAGCATTTATTGACATGTTTGAAACTACAAGATCAATTTTCACAACCACTAATTGTTGCATATTAATGCTACATAGATCTGTAAACCATATTGTAAGATACACCCTTACTTTTTTTTAAGTTTGCTAAATGCTGGATGTATAGTTTAAAGATAAACCAGAATATAGAATAGGAAATGCAGAGATAATATTTACAGCAAAGATGTAGAGGGAATATGATCAATATGCTTAATATTAAACAAAACCATAACTCAAAATGTCTATCAGACTTGTTACAATTTGTGGACAGCAGTATAAGATCAATTTCAACAATACCCAGATAGCAATGTGCATTAAAATCACAATTCAAGCATACCCATTTGCAGCTGTAAATGGGATTGATGTAGATTTGAAACAGCAAAGTGGAAATCCAAGATGAAGCCAAAAACCCTAAAACCCCAGCTGTTCCTCCTTTGAAATGTCAATCAAAAATAGCAAACACCAAGGTGCCTAAACACTTCAAGAATCAACTCCAAACCCTAGGCATCCTAGCCTAGAATGCTCACAACCCTCCTATAGAAGTGTATGGCCAGCGAGGAAATGAGGGTGCCAGCATATAGAGTCTAAAAAATCAGTTTTGTCACCACAAATCCGGTAATAAAATCCTCACTAACTGATCACTGAATCCCTTCGAAAATTACTGAAGCGAACCAAGATATCTTTCCAAATGAAGCTAAAATGTACTTCCCAAATGAAACTACCAATCAATCTACTAGAAAGAATCTTTCATCATTGAAAAATAGATGTCCTTTGTGAAGGTTTTTGAATTTTTCAAAGCTTTGGTTGAATTAAGTCTAAAGCAACAGAATCACATTATCAAAGTCTCCAAAACAAGAATGGATGAAAGAAGCTCAAGGGACTTATTTATGCTCCTGCAAAACCCATGCCTCTCTTTAGGGTTCCCATTATTTATTTTATTTCATAATCTTCTTATGTCTCCCATGTAGGCACCCACCCCTAGGAAGCACTTAATTTAAAATTTAAAAACAACTTATATCCTGTAGGAACCCATGTAAAGTTACTCTATTGAATTAAATAATGCTAAGTTAAATATCATTAAAAAAATACCTTTGGGCTACATTAATTGCCAAAATAATATCATTAAATCCAATCACCAACCATCACAAAGTAGAGTCACTTATAACAAACCAATTCAGTCCAAACTGTGACTTTTAAAAAGTAAGAATGAACAAATTGTGTGAAACCCCTATAGAAATAGTCATTATGCAATTTTAAATCAAGCTCAATGCAACATATGTTATCGTCAGATTAGCTGGACTGAACTGCCACTGAACCCCCAAGAGTTCCCTAACCCTAGTTCTTTAGCCTAGGAAGCTTGCTGAATAGGTTAACAATCATCATACTGCCAATGCTAGGAATGGAACATTATAAATATCTATCAAAACAACATCATTGACTCCATAGGCATAAACACTGGTAACAATGTTGTAGACAGAAACTCCAGCTGATCATCATAATTATTAATAAACTGAGACTATACAAGGAAATGCTAATATCAAAGACTCAAATAAGCTTCACAGTCAGAAAAAATGGACGAATAGTTGCTCCTTTGTTTACATGGTGAACATAAAAGCTAGTTTGTAGATGTATTGTAGATATGTACAGTGTTTAAGACATAAACATAAACAAGTTTTGACGGAGAACTATCATTCTATGTATACAGTTAAATGTGTATTAAAGCCATGTTTCACTAATGTTCAAGCAGCAATCTTGGAGCTTGCATTGGGAGCATTTAATAGGAGATTTCAAAGAAGTTTGAATCCAATAAAAAAGAGATAACTTCCTAGAATTGCCAAGACTGAAGACAATGTGGACGGATGTTCACAAGTTTTTCCAAAGGTAGGCTTGATCATAATGGTATTTGATCTGCTTTGGTTGTGTTCCTAGGGTGACCATCCAAGCGAATAATTGTTAAATGGAACTCGTTGGTTGAGTAACACCAATTTGATATAGCTGGGATGAGGATCAGTTGCAACTTGCAGAAGGCATGAGCCACGAGCCATTTTAAGTATGGTTCCAAATTTTAGATCTGATGTCCTCAACATTTCCAACACTCCCTACACTTCCCTTACAGCCAAAAAAGATTGTTCAGTTCCATTGCAGGTAAGTTTCCAGCCCATTATTGTTGAGGTGTTTGCAGCTACTACAAAATGATTTCCAACCATTACATTTCTGGTTCTGAGCAAAAGAATGCAACATTTCAACCAAGGTATGGAAACTGTCTCTTGGTTTAATGTTGCGAGTAGAAGGTTTCAGCTGAAGGGAACAAATATTTCAGCAATCATACTTTTATTTTGGGTGCGATTCCAAGTGATTTGCGACTATTGTACTTTTCCAACCCAGCACAATCTGATTTGCACTATATTTTGAAAGGTAAAACTGACCATATCATTTAAGATTTTGTTGCAACTCAAGGTTTTAATTTTCTAGGTGCTTCATTTCATAGAACCCTACAGATGCAACACAAATACACAGTGAGTACATGTGGCAAGCTTTGTTTTGGTGGGAGTTTATGGACATCTTCATGCATCATAAAATCAAAGAGGAACATCATGAGATGAGGCTATTTTTCAAAGAGATGATCATTAAATAAGTTGTACATAGATGATACGAATGTTGTAGATATTATGGTAAGTAATCGTAAAATATTTGATGTACTAACAAATGATCAAAGAGATCATTATAAAGAATTTTACAAATGTACAAGATAGAAAGTTTCTAATAACTTAATAAGAAACTAAAGAAAATCATAGATACGATCTTAAATTACTTTATGTACAAAAGATGACCATTAAAGTAATTAAATAACAATATTCTAATACCCTCCCTTACTATGGTCAATTTATCCACAAAACCAAGTCATCCCCTAAATTTAACAAACTTATCTAGACCAAGAGGATTGGTAAGAACATTTGCAATCTGATCCGCAATTGGAACATACTGCAAGTGAACTGCTCATCTGCAACCAACTGCCAAATGTAATGACAATGAGCATCCAAATGTTTGGTTATTTCATGGAAGACCAGGTTCTTCGCAAATTTGAGAGATCCCTGACTATAAAAGAGCAAGGGAATCGGGCCTACTTGAGATAAATACCTGAACTGCCTCACAAGATGCCTTAACAGGTTCTCAATACTTTGCTTCTGCAGAGGAGACTGATACTGCATGTTGCATCTTACGAGTCTGAGTGATTGCACCAAATCCCAAGCTGAACACACATCTAGAAGTTGATGTTTTATCATCAACAGAACATGCCCAATCTGAATCTGTGAACCGTCTGAGTCTAGAATCATGACTCCTAGTGTAAAGAAGTCCACAAGCAAACGTGCCCATCACATAACACAACACACGCATAGTTGCTGCACAATGATTGGCCTTGGGGGCTTTCATGAAGCATGAAATGTAGCTCTACTGGCAATGAGATAGATGAAACTACCCACTAGTTCCATGTAAGTGATTTCAAAACAGGAGGAGAATCAAACATGGCTGACAACTTCAGTCCTTTCTCCATAGGTTTGGAAGCAGGTTTACAATCTTGCATATGAAACATGTCATCCAAGTTCATGGCATACTTAGACTGAGAAATAAAGATGCTACCATCAGTCTGCAAAACCTCAATACCTAAACAACAATGGAGAAGCCCTAAATCTGTCATATCAAAATCCTTGCACAAATCTTGTTTGGTTTCTACAATCAAATGTGCTGAGCTACTATTAATGATCAAGTCATCAACATACATTGGGAAAGAGAATATCATCAGTAGAGTGTTTTCTATACAGATGTACAGACTTAAAATGGACGCACCCATTGACTTGGAGGCTCCTAAGACGTTTTAGCTCCTCTTTGGTTATCTCCTAGACCACTTTAAAAAACCCCAACCAGTTCTAACTCCAAGAACAGCAAATTACCTCGCTTTTGGATGTTTGACATTTTGTCAAACAATTTGCATGAAACCTGTCTTTTATTTTCAAATTACTATTGCTTGCTTGTAATAGTTTCAAATTTAGTTTAGACAATTGCAAATGGTTATTAGACATCCAAGCAAAGAACTTAATTATGGATGAAATCTGTTTTTTTTACCATTCAAGTGCATACATATGATTTCTACATGTAAAATGTGCATCCACAACGAGTAGACATTTCTGCAAAAACTTGGCATGCATACTAGTGATTTATTTTAACCAAAACAAATATAGCTACAACTTGGCATTTTATCAAACAATTGTAATGCAACCTTATAACTCCTCTTTCCAATACCAACTATTTACAATGGACACTGATAATGCTGAAGTTAACAGTGCCGATTATCAATTATTAATGTTACAATTCATTGTACCATCTCTATGGTAATTACAATTAAATTAAAGTACCTGTATATAGCTGCTGTAGGGATCAACTTACAGCAGATTAATACCAAGGACCACATATAGAAAGTGTTCTTACCAGCTCAATGCAAAATGCTGCTATGCATATGTTAGACACTGCCTAAACAAGGAAACGCTAATCTCCCAAAACACATATCGCAGCTATCAGGAAAAAGCCGCAGCAGTGATGAAGTCTCACGCCAATGGCGTGGTTATTTTACAGCAGGGAAACGTCCTCAATGGTTTCCAAAATCAGGAAACCAGTAGGGAAAGTTGATGCCCAATCAAACGCCAAACAATAAGGTTGCCCAGCAAGAAGAATATAGCAAAAATTAATGAAACCAAACAGAAACACGAGACTCACCTTCAACTCAGAATTATCACCGTATTGAAGGCTGAGACATACAACACCCAACTCAGTCCAGAATACTGAATCAATTTGCTATACAACAACAAATTGATGCACAAGTCAAGAGGAATCAGTCCTCAAAAAACCCTTGTTGAAATCCTTCAACAATTTCACAAAATAATAAAATCAATAGCCAAGAGAATGCTTTCTTTTTCTCCATGAAGTCTCCTTTATAATGCAACTTGGCTTCTTCCTTACACTTTTCATTAAAGAGCCTTCATCAATATACCTCTCAATTAGAAGCCGTCACATAATAATTTAAAAATAATTTGGCCACTAAAATAATAATAACTCTCAAAATACTTAGCCTTTAAATATGCCATATGAAATAGGAGTCATGCCTATTATTTCCTTATGTGACCAAATGCAGTTTCCTAAAACAGAAAATTCTCTCTCAATCATCACCATACTAGTCATAAACAGCAGGTGCATGAAACTATGCCCAAATGAAGTCCAATCTAAGTACAACAAAGATCAAATTGGAACATACTGAATTGTGAAGAAGACAAGACCCTCCCATAGACAAGCCTGTCTCAAAAGACCCTTTGTCCACAATAATTAGTATAAGAGGATCACAACAATAGGCCAATCCTTCAAACTCTAATGCTAGCGAAAATGGGGACATTATAGTCCACCTCTAAGATTGTTTGTCTCAATCAATTTCAGAAACAAATAACACATTAGTCCACCCAAGTCTCAAGGGTAGAATCATGTAATGTCCCTATGATCACCAACTAGCTCATATAGCATCATATCCAATCTGACTGACAGAACCTACCAAACTGAAATGGATCTGACTGTAGATGTCACAAGAGTGAATATCTCATAGAGAAGCAACTCAAAAAGCTGATAAAGTTGTTTCACCAAACTGCACAAAGTGAGTTGCCATACACACTATTTGACACGTGCAACAAAATTGTGCACCTGAAAAAGATCATGCACATGACAGTCAAAAGTAAAACCATATGTACTCAGCACCATATACACATCACAAAACTCCTTTGCAAGCCCTATTTGAACTCTAGATGCACTAGAAGGATCCCAAACACTAAACAAAAGCCCGCCAAGAAGAACCTGCTCTGATATTTGTTTCTCAACTTTGAACTCAACTTCACCAAGCCCAAAGTGGTGAAGCCAATCAACAAGATCTAACCAAACTTTAGTGCTAACCATGTCAGCGCTAGGGACCCAAGGCACACTGAATGCGAGATCTGAACATCTAGAAGTGGTTGAATCACTAGCACCATCTTTATCCTTGGCAAGGCTTTTATGAATATGCTCACTCTACAAGTAAGCCAACTTGCAACCACTGATCCCATCTACTGCAGATGGTGAATATTCACCCCCTAGAGGTGGTATACTCTTGAAACCAATCCACACAAATGCATCATCAAATCCTCTATGTGTGGATTGTGTGGATTTGATAAGTTGTAATGAATACTTCTCTCTATGCAATCATAATAAAAAACCCCTACCTTGGTCAAATGTTGACTGGCACAGCTCTGAATGTAACTCCTATCATCTAGCTCATCAACAACATATGCAGTGGATGTAACCACAAGAGGACTCAATGCAACATGTGGGTTTTTGCTACTCTCTACAGATGCACTAATCCCCACTGTATCATCTACACCTCTAACTGGGATATGTGTGACCATATACTCAACCTTCTCACAACTATAACCCGTGGATATACAATCATCACCAATCACCACTATGTGTAGCTGAACTTGATTTGGGGCTAGTGTCAATTCTACATGTTCTAACTCCATGATAACCTCATCCAAAGGTGGTTGTGATTCCTAGTAAGCCAACTGATTATACTACAAAAAGTCCACAATCACCTCAAGCTCATGGTGAGTGCAACCACCTCCTGCTCTTTCCCTAACAATACCTCATAACAAGTACTACCCCACTGATCCCATCTACTATAAATCGCAAATACTCACCCCCTAAAGGATGGTATGTTTAGCCCGTAGGTGAACAGGAAAGAAACATATAACTTAACAAAGTAAATATTATTAATTCATCAAATGCTTTCGTACATAACAACAATGTTCAATACCAACATGATGTCAATTACATAAGTGTATGCCACATTTATAACATCTGACACAGTGCCAATGAAGCGACACAATTGTGCCCGTACCAGTAACCGTCTAACTGCCCAGTTTGTCGAACAACATCATCCCCCACAAAAAAGAAAAGTCGTCTCCTGGCAACCCAAAACTGACAAAAGTAAGAGACAACATACAAACATAAAAACATAGACTAGGGAGGAGTTTACGTCCCTGAAGTGTTCAACAGCTAGCGCAACTCGTAAACATGATCAGTGAATATACATAAGTCCTTCAATGTCCGTGTGTTAACTTCCACCACCTCCTTCAGAAGAAGTGTTGCCTCCATGGCCTGAGTCTGGGCTGCTTGTAATCCTTTTTCAGCCTTTTTCTTATCTTGCAAGAGCGTTGCTCACTCGGCCGCCCATGCTGCCTGCTGACTAGCCAATTCAGCAACTAGCTTCTCTCGAGCTTTTGTCTCGACTACCTTGGACCTCGCAACTGCAACCCTCTCTGCTTCCCTATCTACCTCTGCACGTCGATGAGCATAGTAGACGTCTTTATATGCCCCTACTATCTCATGTGCAAGCTTCTCCATAGCAATATTGCACGGTCCCAATTCAGACTCTATAGTCCAATCAGCCAACATCTATGATGTTTCCACGGCTTGTCATCCTCTAGCCTCAAAGCAAGAGTGAAAACGCTCCGCGCAGCCCCTCTAGATAGAGGCTCAGACCATCTGCAACTCCCTTCTACGAGTCAAAGCATGTTGCCCAATAATTCAACCTCTTTCCAACACAACCTCCATAGCCCTAATGTATGCCATGGATCTCTCCTCATCCGATCCATAATTCAGTCTCTCCTCAGTGTCAGCATCCTGCTCCATCTCTGCCCCTTCTATGGTAGCCAAATCCACCTCCGATTGCGGCCTCCTCATCTTCAAGCGCATCCTCGAACTGTGGTACTCTCGACTCTTGTGGCACTAGAATGGCAGCTACTTCTGTGAATACCTCTCCTCGCCTCGAGGACTGAATGGAGGAACCGACATCTACAAGAATGAGTCGAAACTATTGTCTCAAGAATGCACTAGCTCAATCCATCACCTCAACACACTTGTCCTCTAGTTGTGTTGGTTGGGCCATTCCAACACTCTCGACCTCTGTCTGTGATAGTTGTGTTGCACTCATGGGCTCAACCAACAGAGATGAAGCTAGGTGACAATAGCCTCTAAGCCAATCGTGTCTAGTCAAACTTGAGGCTCGAGCTCTGATGCCTGCATTTCCACGAACCTTGTCGTTGGCACTGCTACTACTAGATCTGGGGCAACTGAATCTACTAAGACTTGAGTTGATGCATTTGTGCTCTCTGTCATGGTCGTGGGTGGAGTCATAACAACGAGTGCATGCCTCCGGCCAAAAGGAGGAATAAGTGGCATGGGGGTGGCCATCAAGTGTGAGAAAGTCGGCAACTGAGGAGTGAAAAGTGTGGACCCTCCAACTACATCATCGTTCCCAGCCTTTGCCAAGGTACTCTCTCCCTCTGAATCAATCCCACTACCCTCTATGGTATCCTCTCGTTCGCTATGAGTGTCACCGTATACATCTAAGCCCTGCAATACCCTCTTCTAGTGGCCACTATGCCACCTATGTCCAAATGCCTCCAGTAGAATATTGGGGGTTCTCCTAGCGCCAATCTTCCTCTTGGTGGGACTTCAAACTCATCCGCTGGAATTTGATGGAGTGTTGCTTCAAGAAACAACCCAATGGCATGGTGCAACATATAGAATGTGCGATGTTGCAAGGTCATGAATTCCTCCATTCTATCAGCGAGGACAGTCACCCAATCATATACCGTACCATTCATAATGCCATTCATGAAGGCAATCTATGGCAAGGTGATATCTGAAGCCCTACTCACCCCGATTAACTTGCTCTTTGTCACATCCATAATACATCGCCAATGGCCTTCCTAGATGAAGTCCCGTCGTAGTCCTCGACTCTTAGTCCCCTTTATGAAGGACTCAAATTCCTCTAATGTGAGGTCGCGTCCCACCAACTTCACCCAGTACTCCTTACGTTCTTGCAGCAATTTGTGGTTTGTGGTCACCACTTTGCAGCCTCCTTGGCTAGGAATGCCAAGAACCCTACTAAAATCTCGAGCTTTGAAGGAGACCGTGAGACGATGCTTCTTGTATACAAATGTACTTGTTCTATTGTGCCTGTTGTATGTTTCGATCATAGTTCTTAATATCGTCTCAAACAATCGTATGAAAAACACCAGAAGTTGTATAGCCCAATGTACTTGCGCACGGATCAAAATTTGTTTGATGAGGTCTGTGTCATCCGTTTCTTGCCACCATCTATGGCACTCGCTGCCATTCAGCCCTTCAAACTGTACTGTGAGATAAGAAAGGTCGGCCTTCTATGCAGATGGCTGCACTTTAGGACGCACCTTCTGCTTCTTGCTGCTCGGTGCTCCTGACCCTACAACATGGACTCCTGAGGCCAACACTCTCGCATTCTTCCCATCTCGGCACTATTTTCCTTCAATTGATCTTTTCGCTATCTCCTTTTCCCTGCAAACTACATACTCCAACTGATTAACCGTCCCTTGTTTTGTCTTTATTGCAACAACAACAGTTAGGGTTGCTCCATGTGGGTGCTTCACTTTTACTTCTCCACAACACATCTTGCTTCAACCCCTTTTCTGCTTCCACGACACCCTATTATTTCCAGCTCTCGCGGAATGCTTCCTTCTTCCCCATGGCAATGCTTCTCCGGATGGCAATGGCTTCCTCTTATTACTTTCGTCTTCCCCACGGCTAACCCTTTTTGGCAAAGCTTTTTCCTTCTCCTTTCTGCTTCCATTTCTTTTCTATTTCCTCGCAGAATGCAGAGATGGATAATTAGGAAGACAACAATCAGGCAATCAAGAAGATTTATCAAGAGAAGCAGCGTCTTCAATTTTGTTTATTGCCCGCCCTTCAATTTTGTTTATTGCCCGCCCTCAATAATTTCCTCCAAGGAAATGAGGTGTTCACAAGGGATGCCCTCGCTAATGACTTGTCGGATTATAATTTGTTTTACTTCTCTGTGGACGTTTTGCACTTCTCCACGGACGACGGACTTTTTTCCCTAACCGCACATTTTCCCCTCACCTTTTTCCTTCTCTGTGTACGCTCCTTACACCTTCACTGCGAGAGTTCCTTTTCCGCTTCATGCGGCCACAATAAGTCCACGGCCAAAATATACCCACGGGACCCCAATGTGTTCGCGGGACATATAGTGTTCGTGGCCACAATGTGTCTGCAAAACACATGGCGTCCATAGACCCAATGTCCGCGAGACCCAATGTCCGCAAGACCTATGACATTCGCAGGGTTTTTTTGTTTTGTTTAATAATTTTTATTTTATTTTTAAATTTAATATTTTATTTTTTTAATAACTTCATAAGTCTATCGCCCTCTTGTCGTTAATGATAGATTTTTAGCTTTGATCCATTAATGGCATCAAGAATTTCTCGCCCGTCCAAGGTCCATAATTTTTTTAAACCATTATCACCCACTTCTCTAATTTTATATGGTCCAAGCCATTTGACCTTGAATTTACTTGGTTTTATCTCATTACGGCCATTGTACCAAAACACCAGTTGGCTTGGCTAGAACCTTGTCCTTTTCAAATGTTTATTGTGGCATGCCTTTCGACGAGTTTGCGCCACCTTCATCGCTGATTGCGTTGTTAATCTTCATGCATCCAATTTGTTCAGTTGATATAGGCGTTCTCGTAGATTTTTCATATCTCCAAGTCTATTTTCAATTGCAATCTAGAGGCTCAGGACCATGAATTCAGCTGGTACCACAGCCTCTTGCCCAAACATTAACTGGAATGGCGTCTGTCCAGTTGTAACGTTGAACGTTGTGTGGTAGGCCCATAGTGCCGAGGGCAACTTTTTCTCCCAATCTGCCTATTCTACTCCACATGATTTATATATGACGTAGAACTTTGTGTCCCAATTTGGGTATGCCAAGATAGGCGCCCCCAACAATCTATTCTTCAACTCTGCGAAGTCAGCCTCCTGCTTGGAGCTCCAGACGTACGGTTCTCCCTTCCATGTGAAATTGTCAAGGGGAAGAGCAATTCGAGCATAGTTCTTTATGAACCCGTCTATAGAATCCAATGTGCCCGAGAAAAGATTTCACTCCAGTTACCTCTGTCGAGGCTTCCATTTCCACAATCACCCGCACTTTGTCTAGGTCGGTCTTTAATCCTGACTAGCAAACAATGTGCCCAATTAATTTGCCTTGAGGAACCATGAACCGATGCTTTTTAGGGTCAGTGTCAACCTTGCCCGCCTACACCTCTCCATACATTCCTAGAGTGCCTTCAAGTGGTTGTCCTGTCCACTGAAGATGGACCAATTATCCAAAAATGCTCAGACGTTGCCTACTAACATTTTGTCAAATATGTGTAAAATGATTCTCTGAGATGTAGCAGGTGTGTTACACAATCCAAAGGGCATCCAATTGTAAGTGTATACTCCATCCTCCACCACAAAGGTAGTTTTCAATTTATCTTCTTTAGCAATGGAGATCTGGTTATAGCCAGAGAATCCATCCATAAAGGAGTACATCTCGTGTCCTGCCACTTCTTCGAGAATTGTGTTCGTGAACTAGATTGGGAAGGGATCTTTTATTGTAACAGCATTCACGCACCGGAAGTCCACACATATCCAGATTTGGTTCCTGTCCTTCATGGATATCACGATTGGTGACACCCACGCACTTGTTTGGACTTTGAATATTATGTCGACTTCCAGCATTCATTGTATTTCCTCATCTACATGTGCCACGTAGTTCTTATTCATTCTGTATAATCGCTTCTGCACAAGTATGGCTTCAAGCACCAAAGGTATGCAGTGAACGCACATCTCTGGCAGGACCCCTTTTAAATCCTTATAAGTCCAGGCAAATACATCTTTATACTTCGTAAAGATTTTAAATGTTGCAGCCTTCAGTACGGGGTTCCAGTCATCTCCGACAAGTATATTCTTCAGGTTTTCCGCGTCACCAAGATTGGTGGCCTCCACTGACGGCTCTTCGTATCTAATGGCTTTCCTTCAAAGCAATAGGCAGGACTCTAGTTGATCTCTGTGTTGCCTTCTTTGTATTCCACAAACTTTGGTGGGAATACCTCCTTCTCACCTTTCGGTTCCTTGATGCCAAGAATGTCAGAATGGAAGAGCTCGTAGTCTTCCATCTGCCAATGAAAAAGTCTACTCATTGAACTAGTCTCATCTCCTAAACATTCCTCCAATTCCAAAATGCCCTCTTTGTTTGGATCCATGCAGGCTCTTCCCTCATCCATTCGATGTTCCCCGCCTGACTCGGACTCCAAAGACGACGCCATTTCTTCACTTATTATCTGTGTTATTATTTTTCCAATTGTGATTCACCATGGCTGCCACCAACCATCCTCTTCCAAGAATGGCATCGTATCCCTTTTTCTTCAAGAGAATCACAATGAAATCAAGCACAAAGGGTTGTGTCCCGATGGTTACCTGTTGAGCCACCAGGGTCCCCAACGGCTTTATCACCTGCTAGTCGATGTCGAGCAGGTTGAATGCGGTCAGCCATAGGTAGGCTTGTCGAATATCTTCCATGTTTCCTCAAGAAGGACGTTCACCCCAAACCCACCATCCACAATGGTGTCCGTCAGGATGGTTTTGAGGATTCCCATCTCAACCATCATCGAGTGATAGCCATTGCTTACTACCAACAACATGGGGTCTATGGCTGATCCTCCTGGTAAAGTTAGTTGTCCATGCATCTTTAGTACCGTTGGAGGGTTTGTGTAAGTGTTTATTAATGTCATCCTTAATTGCGGTACTATTTGTAAGAGGTCTTGAAGTCTGATGGACACCTCCATTTGCAACATCTGGTTCAATAAGTTGTTCTCCTCTGTTTGTCTAGAAGTAGTTTCTTTGATATCTTTTATACCCTTCATTGCCCTTTCTATTTCTTCTTGTGCCTCCCGCAGTCTCTGCTTCTCCGTGCAGGGATCTGGATACGTTGCCTACTTGGCCTAGTTGCAAGTGAGCACTAGGACCTTCTCCTTGTCAATGATAAGGAGGTTCACTTGTTTTGGGCAGTTGGAGTCTTTGTGGTCCCCTGGACCACACCATTGACACAATTTTTGAGTGTCACCCTTTGGAAAATCTCTAGCAAAGTGGCCCCATTGGCTACATGCACGGCAATTGATTATGGGCATTCCCTTGGAGTCGTACTATATCCGATTCTTATTATTCCCCTACATCTCATTATTAGTGCTAGAGGTAGATGGTTGTTCCTACGTGAAGAGTATTTGTTGGCTTCATGTCTTCAAGTTATAGGGGCACTCCTGCGTAGAATGGCCCAAAACCTAACAAAAATTGCACATTGCCTTCTTAGGACATCCTTCCTTTGTGTTTCCTTTCTCTTTACAATCAGTACACCATTTTTTTGCCTCCTCTGTACAGCTAGTGGTTCCCTTCATGGACTTGAACTCCTTTCTCATCCGCTCCATGTCCTTTTGGAGGGCTTGTACCTTCTTGTTGGGTTCTTCATTGTTGTCAGCACTGCTGACCTCTTCAAAGGACTCATCACTCTGAGAGGAGGATGAGGATTTACTCTTCTTCTTTTTCTTTTTCTTTGTCATCTTGCCCTCACTTTCCAAGTTCATGGCACAGTCGTAGGCATCTGTGTACGATGTGGGTGGGACTATCTTCATCTTCCTTCTCAGTGCCCCACGGAGTCCTACAAACCACCGCTTCTTTAATTCATCGGTGGGTTGAGTACCCATCCTGCTAAGAAGATCCTTGAGCCTTCAATTCTAGGCTCCTGTGGTTTTATTTTTCCCTTGTTTGCAATGTAGATCTCAGCAACGACCTCGTTGTCATCCCGTAGCAGTCAAAATTATGCTTGAAATTCTTTCTTTAGATCGTCCCATGTGGTGATCTTCGCCTTGTCCATATCAAAAAACCAATCCACCGCTACTCATCGTAGGTTGGTTGGGAACTAGTTTAACCACTTGTCTGCATCTGTGACCAAGTTGGCGGTCCTTATGGTTCCACATGTACGGCAATGCCATACGGGGTCTTCCTTCCCGTTGCCTATGAGCTTCAGGAGTTTCTATTTCTAAGAAATTGTGTTTCTTTTCCTTTAATGACCACTCAATTGTGTCCCGAACTGTTAGGAATTGGTCCCAGTGGGCTACTCTAACCACCATGCAATGTCCCTCCAACACTTTCTTGTGCCCCGATGTCCTTTGTTGGCCTCGCCTCCTTTCTTACTTCTTCACGAGTTCCTTCTCATAGTGGTGTACGGGATGAATGTAGAAATTGTTCCCTTGTCTCCTCAAGCACAGTTAATTTATGTCATGTTTCCTCTAGCAACACCTAGTTGCTCCGTACTCTCCTCGTTGAGGAAAACTATGGCACCCTTCGATGGTTCCTGCGCCCCTTGTGCAATTGCCTTCTACCACACTCGGTGATTCCTCCGACTGCCCCATAGTCCATTCTTCAACAAGTTGTCTTAGTCGCTGCATTCGTTCCGCTTAGATTAAATCTCCAAACACAGATTGTAATTCATCAATATCCTCCCTCAAGTTCCTGTTTTTATTTAAGGATTAGGCATTTGACATAAACCATTATATTAAAAAACAAAACAAAACACTCTTTTATTTATTTAATCTGTATTCATCATGAAGTCAACTCATGCAACAGTTACAGACTCTTGAGTTCTCTTGGTACCATGGCTCAAAAGCTCATGGTTCAGTTTTGTGACGTGCTGCATCTCTCTCCTCATAGAAATTATTGAAGGTTTGTTGACAACATTCCTCTTGTTCAACTTCTTCCGTGTGTCTCTTCTTCAACAGGTGTGCTTGTGCAATTGAACAGGGAAGTTGGTCTAGGAATCTGTTCATTGTTGGGCTTGCGTGCATGGCATCCCACACAATGTCCTGTGTAACCTTGTTCTCCACGGCTTCTCTCCATACGAAAGTTTTGAGGCTTACGCAATACAGGATGTGGAAGTTCAGAGTTGCCTCGTACTCGCCTTCCAGGAGTTTTGTCTCGTCCTCGTTAGTTTTTCGATTGTCTAGTACAAGTATTCCCATTTATCCTCGACCTTCTATTCGCTACCACTCCGGATTCGAACTGGCAACGGTGCCAAATGTTCAGCCCGTAGGTGAATAGGAAAGAAACACATAACTTAACAAAGTAAAATATTATTCATTCATCAAATGCTTGTGTACATAACAACAATGTTCAATACCAACATGATGCCAATTACATAAGTGTATGCCACATTTATAACATCCGACACAGTGCCAATGAAGCGACACAACTGTGCTTGTACCGGTAATTGTCCAACTACCCACTTTGCCGAACAACATGGTATACCCTTTAAACCAATCCACACTAATGCATTATTATATCCTCTATGTGTGGATTTGAGAAGTTGTGATGAATAGTCCTTCCTATGTAGTCATGATAAAAAGCTCCTACCTCAGTCAAACGTTGGTTGTCATAGCTCTGAATATAACCCCTATCATCTAGCTCATCACCAACGACATTGACAATGGATATAACCACTAGAGGACTCGATGCAATGTGTGGGTTCTCTCCGCTCTCTATGGATGCACACATCCCCATTGTATCATTTACACCTCTAACTGGGATATTTGTGACCACATCCTCCACCTTATTGTAACCACAACTCATGGATATCAAATCCTCACTAACCACCACTAAGTGTAGCTAAATCGGATCTAGGGTCGGTGTTGATTGTACACACTCCAACTCCACAGTAACCTCATCCAAATGTGACCATGACTCCTAGGAAGCCAACTAATTATACTTTGAAGAGTCCACAATCAACTCAAGCTCATGGGTGAGTTCAACCAGCTCCTCTTTCCCTACCTACCAATGCCTTATAACAAGTGCTACCCCACTCAAGAAGGTAATCCCTGTCAACTAATCTGCAAGTAATCATGCTTCAAGATCCTGGCAGCCTCTCAAAGCGAATAAATCTCTACTAGTGAAAAAAAAGTACCACTGTGCTCATATGTCTAGGAGCACCCCAACCAGATACAGTTAAGAGTTGTCGAATTACATCATAATGCTCAAGAGATGAAAAGGTGTCACTATCACTCACCTTCAATTGTCTAGTCATTTAATGTCTATGCATACCCTAGCCCCTACATAAGCTCTCAGACTCACTAACTGCACTATGATAGAAGATTGTATCTACACTACTCACCACAACATCACTAACAACATGTGTGTTATCATCCTCGCACACATCAATAACCGAGGTACTGCTACTTGGTACCTCTACCAGTACCTCCTTTTAAGAAGTAGAAGTCACTATTGTATCAAATTCCTTGCATGTCTCTACTTCCCCCTCATCAATAAGCCCCTATAAATCACGACCATGGGACCTATCATCATCTAGTGACTGCTCTAAGTCATCACCCAAAATCTAATATGATAAATCAGATTTTCTACAACATAAATCATCCTCATACAAATAATCAGAGGTGCCCATCACACTGGTATTTGCATCGTCTAACTAAGACCCCTTTGGTATCACCTAGTGTTGCATATGTGATTCAATGTCAACAAGTAGATCAGCATCACTAGGGCATAAATCTACATCACCTAACTTCTTCATAACACTCAAATCATGAGCATCATAACTAGGAAGCTCCATGCCCTATCCATCCCACTTGTAAAGATTGTTGTCTCCTGCACTGACTCAACACTATGGCAGTTGTCATTAAAATAAGAATTATCAGTGCTCATATCCTCCACACAATCTTCAAAAAAAACACCCTCGTCAAGACTCTAAACTATCAATGGTAACAACTACATCATCTGCACTCGCACTATCCACAACATCATCAACATCCTCACATAAGAGACTAGTGTCCTGAAAATCAGACCTTGTATCACCCATATCCCCACTACTACCTACTGATGTAAGACTACCATCAAAGGTAGTTAGCATGTCCTCACAATCTTTGGAGCACTAACTTTGGAATCCTCAAACTGTTGGAACTCAATGTCGTTGTCCTCTAATGAAACGAACACATTCACATGTCCTTGTGTAGAATCTCCAATGTCATAACAATAAATAGGACCTTTGGC
Source organism: Cupressus sempervirens (assembly GCA_028749045.1). Lineage (NCBI taxonomy): Eukaryota > Viridiplantae > Streptophyta > Pinopsida > Cupressales > Cupressaceae > Cupressus > Cupressus sempervirens. The sequence goes on along the minus strand of CM053785.1, from coordinate 291,466,341 downwards.
TGCCCTATTAAGCACAAGATTATCTTCACCACAATCACTAGTCATTGGAAACTCCTACTGAAGACTTCTAGATGTTTCAATTGTGAAAATCTCCAATTTCTCTTCCTGTATTCTTCATGAAGACCTTTGAAAATGGAAAATATATATCTAGCTGCCCTGTCAACTATCACCGGATTTGAAAGCATCCATCCATCTTTGATGTTGTCTAAGTTTTTCCATACTTTCCATTAGGGCATTTGTTTGCTTCCTGAGATTTTCCTTGCTATTTGACTAGTTCCCATATTTATTAGATTTCCTGTATCTATCCACAGCTGAAATAAGTGCAAGAGTGTTAGTCACTCAACTATCAACAATACAACCAAAATAATAACTTTTCCCCTACCCCACAGGATGGCAGGAAACTACTCGGATACCACTGTAAAGAACCCCAACCGATTCTGACTCCACAAATATCAAATTACCTCACTTTTGGATGTTTGACATTTTGTCAGCCATTTTGCATGAAACCTCTATCTCGTTGTCCTTTATTTTCAGATTACTTTTGTTTGCTTGTAATGGTTTCCAATTTAGTTTAGATACTTGCAAATAATAATTAGATATCCAAGCAAAGAACTGAAGTATAGATGCAATCTTTTTTTACCATTCACGTGCATACATATGATTTCTACATGTAAAATGTGCATCTACAGCCACCAGACATTTCTACAAACACTTTGCATGCATACTAGCAATTTAGTTTAACTGAAACACATATTGCTACAACTTGGCATTTTAACAAACAGTTGTAGTTGAAGTGCAACCTTATAACTCCTCTCTCCACTACCAACTGTTTATAATAAACACTAATAATGTTGAAGTTAACAACACCAATTATCAATTATTAATGTTACAATTCATGTACCATCTCTATGGAAATTACAATTAAATTAAATAACGTGTATATAGTTGTTGTAGGCATTGTGCTAGGCTTGTGCATCATCTAATCTTGGGGTGAGATTTGTCTAAGTCTTGGGCACAACACAAAGCATGAAGGCAAAATATGGTAGTCCCTTGGGAGCAACCTTTATAATACTAACCACAATATGACTAATGTTTAGTCTAGATCTTCATATTGAATTGGACAAAAAAATACACATAATGGGCACTTTGGTTTAGCATTTATAAAAAGCATTAAGTTTGGGGATCCTTCATGAACCAAGAGGAAAAAATATCCATTAATTTTCAGAAATTGGCCCTTCCTTGGGTAAGACCTCATGTACATGGAGCGGAATGGTTGAAGCGGTGTTTTCATGACTTGCGCTTGGGCAACCTAATACATGCCTTGGGTAACCTAATACATGCCTTGGGTGACCTTTTGGGAAGTCTTGATGCCTCGCCTCTGTGAGCATCGCCTAGATCCAATGAATGCTAAGTGTTTCATTCATTCTCATGAGAGGGGTTTGTGTAAACCATTGCTCATGAAACATGGATCTATGAGTTTGACTCAAAAACTATACAGTTAATCCCTGATAGTAATATCGCAACCTAATACAAGGCAGAAGATAACTTATTGTTGGGCTCCAAGATATGCTTGATGCCAAAAGTGCTCACTTGTGGAACTCAATGAAAGGGATGCAAATCAAAACTTAGCAAGCCCTTGGATTTGCACATTGACTTACCTACAAAATTCAACAAGCGTTAAGCTTGACTTGCCTTTTCCCCTGAATTCCATTCATCCAATGTGTTCTTTGTACATCTTGATCGACATTTCATACTCAAGCCCCAAGTTTACGAGCTTTGCAAGTTGAGTGAACATCATAATGTACTTCAGCTCTTCTACGAAGTTGGTGAGGGATTCAGCTAAGGGTTGGAATCTTGACTAACACTTAAACATCCTTCATTTCCCATAAGAATTTGATTCAAGACAACTCTCACACCAATCCTTCCTAAGACCAAGACTCTAAAAACTTTATGACTCGAAGCATTGCCAACCTACTCCAAAACCAACACCAACCAACTATGACTAACCACTAAAGCAAAAGGAAGGGGTCCACATTTGCAATAGGACAATGATTTGAAAATGCCACAACATTTGGTGATTCCACAAAGGAAATGCTCATCAAGATTTGAGCAATAGAACCATAATGGAATTTAGAATCTTTGATCATTTCCCTTTTCCCAACCAAACAATAAGGAAATGCACTTGGAATGGAAAAAAAATTTGAAAAATCTCCAATGCCCTTGCATAGCTGAAAACCCCTATTTCAATTGCACAAATTACAAAGTGCTGAATTGGCAAAAGCAAATGATCATCAATAATGAGTTTGAATTGCCAATCGTGTCTTTAAATGCTTCTCAACAAGAGGTCGAACCACTTAGGCATTTAATATCATTTTATTATATCTTATTATTACTTCGATGTTATGGCACCAAAGACAAAGTCTCATTAAATGCCTTCTTAATATCATTTAAATGATATAACATGTCCACACAATGACTATAAATTACTTCAATAATTGGCCCCATAAATTATAATTTAATGCACTTTTCCATCACTTCAATTGAGGATCATGGCCCCATTGTGTTTAAAGTGACTTTATAATTTACCTTTAATGATTAATTATTAATAAGGTGACTTTATTAATAATAAAATAATATAACTCACACTAATATAATTATTTTACTAAGCCAACTAAAAAAAAGATAACCACTACATATACCATGTATCAAATGGCCATAGGGGGGTGGCTGACTTGGTTGTACGGGGTGGCTAAATTGGTCATATGGTAGGCACTTAATGACCGTACAGTAGTGGTGCAATAAAACGACCATATGGTGAGGAGGAAGATGATGTACAGTCAAAGCGGAAGATGATGTACGGTCAAAGCTAGAAACCGTATGGTGTGGTATGGGGGAACAATATGATGTCCATACGGTAGACTCGAGAGGTTGTACGGTAGGAGTATTGCAAGTTCGTATAGTCAATATGCAGTCTGTACGGTAATGCTTGGGAGACTGGACGGTGGTGAAGGGAAGGTGTCGTGTTGTGCTAGAGATGTAGGATGTGGTGTACGGTGACAAAGGTAATGTAGTATTGCTTCTCCACTAATGTTAAGACTTGAAGTAAATGTATAGAAGACACCACAATATATTGAGATAGTAACAGATAAATATATTCTAGACAAGAATAGTGTTCCGGATTTGCCAGATCCGAAGCAAAGTAAACAACAATGGAATAGGGTGAGGGTGAATCCCACCAAAACCGGAATAGCCAAGTAGGGAAGGTCTTTCACTTCCGAAATGGTGAACAACAGAGAATCCCAACGGGAATTCGTAGTATAAAGAAATAATCTAAATCGCATACCAACGACTACCTACAAGCCGTGCTTAAATACCTGTCTAGAAAACCTTTCTAAGGGCATACAAAGATAGTCGATGGCTACACTTATCTATGGAAAAAAAAAAAAAATGGGTCCGAGATATAATAAATCAATCAGCCCATTAACAAAGGTTTGATTAATAATTTATTTTATGACGGGAACATTGCAATCCTCTCATCCCAAATTTTGCTTGTCCTCGCACAAATGCAATATTGGATGCTTAAGAATGTGCTTGTCTTCCCACATCGCATCATCCAACAACAAGTGTATCTAGTTTACCAAAGATTCCTTCCCTGTGCGGTTCCACAAGGTCTTCTCACGTACTTAAATGATCTTAGCCACATCCAATATGAGCTTCCCTTCTTCATTGAGCAGCGGAAGGCCTGCATCTACCACGATGTTCTATCCCATAGCTTTCTTAAGGCAAGAGACATGATAAACGTTATGATTGTGACTCCCCTCTGGAAGTTCCAGCTCATAGGCAACTTCACCGATGCAGCAAACTACACGATAAGGGCCATAAAATCGTGGCTTCAATTTTTCTTTCCCCTTTACCTTCAATGCGGATTGCCTGTATAGCTGAAGTCTGAGATAGACCAAGTCTCCCACTTCGAAACTTCTCTTGATTTGGTGTCTGTCAACGTACATCTTTTGTTGATTCTGCACCCATTGTAAGTTTTCCTTCAAGCATCTCAGGATGTCCTACCCCTCCTGAAGTCAGTCCCTCGCCCTTGGTGCGCAACTATCACCCAGTACTGTGTCGATGAATGAAAGGGGTTCATATCCGTATAGTGTTTTAAAGGGTGTCATCTCGATGGACGTGGTAAGTGGTATTGTAGCAATACTTCCCTAGGTGCATCTATTTGACCGACACCCATTGTTGTGCCAAACTGCAGTTCTAAAGGTATCCTTCTAGCCACTTGTTCACTATCTCCATTTGTCCGTCTATCCATCTGTCTAAGGGTGGTAACTAGTACTTGGCGACAATTTTGTTCCTGCCAACCAAAATAGTTATGTCCAGAAGATACTAATAAATTGTCCATCCCGATTACTAACAATGTTTTGAGGTAACCCATGTAGACAAAAGACTTCTTTGAAAATAGATCGGCTACCTGTGCGACCTGAAAATATAGTCCTTTCCATTCACCTTGGGAAGTCCAATAATTAAGTCCATCGAGATACTTACCCACTTTTGTTCTGGTATAGGCAAAGGTTGCAATACCTGGCAGGTAGAGTATGTTCGGATTTGTTTTGCTAGCTAACCGCACACTCACTTACATACTACAAAACATCTCTTTTAAGACCTTTCCATGAAACCTCTCCCTTAGTTGTCTGTAAGTCTTGAGGATACTTGGGTGTCTAGCCAAGGGTGAATCGTATACCTCCTTCGAGATTTTATGCTTCAATTTGGATTTAGGCACTAAGTATATTCAATTCTTATAGTAAATGATGTCATCCAACTTTGTACCGATCATCCTGAGTGTTGTCATCCATTAGCTCACAGGAAAATGTGTTTTTGGAATATTCCACTAACAGATGTGCTTTCCAATCAACTAAAATCCAAGTCAGTAAGCAGATGGCGGATTTCCTAGACAAGGCACCTACAACCACGTTGTTCTTTCCCTTCACATATTCCATGTCAAAATCAAAAGCATGAATCTTGCTTACCCATTTTTGTTGCCTTTCGTTCAAGTCATGTTGCTCCAGAAAATATCTCAAGCTATTATGATCAATACGAACGACAAACTTGGCACCCACCAGATACTGTCTGAACTTGGTCAGTGCATGAACGATGGCCAACATCTCTTTGTCATAAATGGAATACAGACGCTCTACTAGTGTAAGTTTCCGACTCTCGTAGGCTATGGGGTGTCAATCTTGCATTAGTACCGCGCCAATGCCTTCTCCGGATGCATCACACTTTAGAATGAATGGTCGAGTGAAGTCAGGTAAGGCGAGTACTGGACAAGTGCTCATTGCTTCTTTCAACTTATCAAAAAGTGTGTTGCACCTTTTCATTCCATTGGAAGGAACCCTTTTTTGTCAGATCTGTTAATGGTGCGCTAAGCTGAGAGAATTCTTTTACAAACCTCCGATAATAACTACACAGTCCAAAAAACCCTCGCAATTCAAAGAGCAATTTCGCAAGGGGGGCAATCAGGGATAGCCTGAATCTTCTCCTTGTGAACCTGTACTCCATATTTACTGACAACATGCCCAAGGTACAATATTTCTATCATACCAAATTCGCACTTGGATCGCTTGGCGAACAAGGACTGACCTTCATGATTCTTGAATCATAGGACTTCATTTAAATGCTTCAGATGCTCTTCCCATGTCTTGCTATAAATAAGGATATCATCAAAGAATACCAGTAAGTACTTAATTGTTTGTTGAAGATGTGATTCATGCATAACTGGAACGTAGCAGGTGCATTCGTTAATCCGAAAGGCATGACTAGAAACTCAAAATAACCGTAGTGACAACGAAAAGCCGTCTTCTCTACGTCTTCTTCCCTCATGCAGTTCTGATGGTATCCGAAGCTAAGATCTATTTTTGACAAATAAACCGCACCATGTAATTCATCCAACAGTTCATCAATCCTGGGAATAGGATATCTATTTTTTATTGTCTTTTTGTTCAACGCATAGTAGTCCACACACATGCTCATCGTTCTGTCCTTTTTGACCAATACTACTGAGGATGCAAAAAGGCTAGAGCTCGAACGGATCCATCCTTTCTCAAGCAATTCCTGAATCATCTTTTCGGTCTTATCTTTGAATTTCTTGGGATGGCGGTAGGGTGTGGTTATGACTGGCTTAGCGCCTGCTTCCAACTCGATAATATGTTCAAACCCCCGATGCGAAGGTATGCCAAGAGGAATGTCTATAAAAAATGTATCATGCGCATTCAAAATATTTTGAAGATCGTCATCTTGGTGAGGTGTTCGTTGCCCTTTTACAAGTTCTACCGAAACAAAACAGTGTGCAACCCATGCAATGTCATCATGCCAAAAAATTGCCTCCATCCAATGTGTTGAAACTTCCTTCGGTCCATCATTGGCCATTCCACGAAGAACAAACTTCTTCCCATCGACAACAAAAAGTGAAGTCCATTCATTCGAAGCTTTGAGTGTATTCATCAAGTGTCTCCATCCACTATATGCCTAAAATAACCTCCATATCATCTAGGTCCACTATAAAGAAATCTTCCATCACAGTGTGGTTAGCATGGTGATACTTAGTTAAGGAACAAGGTGTGTACAAGGCAGAAGGGTCCCTCCCGCAACCTTGACCTGGAATCCTGAGTGCATCTTAGTAGGTAGACCTCTTCATTTCACCAAAGATGAGTTTATGAAGTTTACAGTAGCTCCACTATCGAGCATCACCATGACCCATTGTCCTTGAAGGGTTCCCCGTACACAAAACATCGTACACCTCGGGCTCCCGACTAAGGTGATAGTTCCTCCGCGTCGTACCAATGCTGCAATTTTTCCGTATGGTTCAAACTAACCATTTTTGGTGTCCTTGTGGTGATGGTTGTCTTCGGAGGGTGGATCTTCCTGTTCATCCTCATCATCAGACATGACTTCAATGTAGTGAATTTCTCCTTTCCCAAGGCATTTGTACCCAATTCCCACGATCCCTTGCACTTGAAACATAGTTTCTTCCTTCGAAGCTCCTGTCTGGTAGCTTCGTCCAACAACAGCTTCTTCAACAGAGGTTTATTATCTTTGTTCCTGGGAAACACCGGTGGCTTGAAATGTTGGTACCCTCGAGAGGATAATGTCGATGACGATGCCATACTCTAAGCCTTCTTAATGGCCTCTGACGGGGTGGCAAGATTGAACCCTTTTACCCAACCCTTCAATGGTTTTGTCAGTCTGTCCATGAAGAGCACTATCCGTCTTCTTTCAGAAATGTTCGTAACCAAAACAGAGAGTTTCTAAAATTCCGTAACGTACTAGTCAACCGATCCAATTTGCCTCAACTATGCCAATTCTTTGAAATTAAGTTCTGGATATTTACCATCAAATCGATCTATCAACCTCTCAATGAATTTCGCATAGGTGTTTATTTGGTCATGCCCTAGTGTGATGATGTCGTGATGCCACCATTCATGCGCTACTCCCTCCAAGTATAATGCCGCATATTTAATTGCTTCTTCTTCGGACATTGGATTAAGTTGGAAGTAAGTATCGGCCTTCATTACCCACATTTGCACAGATATGGATCCGGATCTGACAAATGGTGACAGATTCGCATTCATTGTTAAAATATCATCAATTTCCGCCTCCCAAATATCTCATTCTCAATTCTGCATAATCTTTGTAGGACATATCTTCCTCCAAATTGGCATTCTTCTAGTCTTCTCTCAATTGTTCTTGAACTTCCTCAAAGGTTGTCTGTTTTGCTCCATGTGGTGCCTCCATCTTTGGGGTGCAAGACGGCATGGAAGGTCGAGAGCGTGTTAGATGAGGGTTTGCCTTACCTGACACCGAATCAACGCTATAACCATTTTGTTCACCGGATATCTTATTGTTTGCCAATTTCCTGAGAGTTTCTTCCATGAGTCATTGAAAATCATTAATCTGCGCCTAATTCCTCACAAGTTCTCTTAGTAGCGCCAAGAGTTCGGCAATCGTGGGTTCTTGTTCCATTGCCATTCTATCAACCGAATGGGATCTTCTTCTCTTCCGGCTATAAACTCTTATTCATTTTCCACAGGCTGGCAGGATGGTTAGCTCTAATACCACTATAATGTTTTGTTTGTCGCGTGTGCCGAATAGCCAATCATAGAGCACTGAATGGCCATGCGGAAGGAACTGTAGAAAGGTCGTACAGAGTCTAGGGAAAGCAGGTAATGTGGGTAGTACGGTGGAATAGGAGGATATGTGTACGTCGTACGGTGACTGCTGAATGGTCGTACAAAGGTGGTTGAATTGGCTATAAGGTAGGCACTTAATAACTGCATGGTAGTGGTGCAATACAAGGACCGTAGGGTGAGCAGGAAGATGATGTACGGTCAAAGCGGAAGATGATGTGCGGTTAAAGTTGGAAACCATGCGGTGTGATATGGGAACAATATGATGTTTGTACGGTAGGCTCAAGAGGTCGTATGGTAGGAGTATTGTAGGGTCATACAGTTAATATGCAATTCGTATGGTAATGCTTGGGAGACTAGACGGTGGTGAAGGGAAGGTGTCGTGCTTTGCTAGAGATGTAGGATGTGGTGTACGATGACGAAGGTAATGCAGTATGGTATTACTTCTCCACTAATGCTAAAACTTGAAGAAAATGTATAGAAGGCACCAAAATATATTGAGATAGTAATAGATAAATATATTCTAGACAAGAATGGTGTTTCGGATTTGCCAGATCCGAAGCAAAGTAAACAACGACAAAATAGGGAGAGGGTGAATCACACCGAAACCGAAATAGCCAAGTAGGGAAGCTCTTTCACTTTCGAAATGGCGAATAACAAAGAATCCCAATGAGAATTCACAGTACAAAGAAATAATCCAAATCGCATACCAACAACTACCTACAAGCTGTGCTTAAATACTCGTCGAGAAAACCTTTTTGAGGGTGTACAAAGATAGCTGACGGCTACATTTACCTACAGAAACAAAAACAAAAATGGGTTTGACATATACTAAATCAATTAGCCCATTACCAAAGGTTTGATTAGTAATTTATTTTATGGTGGGAACATTACACTAAGGTTTTAAGATATATTAAAAAGGAAGAAGTTTCCCATGTTTGAAGAGATCTAATAGGAGTGGGAATTTTACATTGTGGGGGGGTGAAGAATTATCTTAACCAATGTTTCATTCCCCATTGAAGGCATTTTCTTATTTGATGCATATGGACCTTCATTGGAGCAACTTGTATCAAGAATGTCAATGTGTAGATAAGTATTCATTATCTTTGAGCATTATATTAACTTGCTTATTTGTAATTCTATGCATACTATAAGAGTTATCTGCCTTGATCTTTTCCTTAGTGTCTAAGGATGTTATTGCAGGAAAAGAAGGTTGGTACTTTACCGAATATAGTGCAGAGTCGATTTTATGGCAGCAGCTCTAAAGAAGTTATGATCTAGAATCAATTAGTCATCTGATGATCTGGCTAGATAAAGTGCGACTCATGAAGCGAATATCTTTGATGATTGAGATTATGAGTATCCTTTCATATCAAAAGGGAGTTCAATACTTCATCAGAGACAATGTTATACAAGGAGCTCGGAAGATTGATACTTAGACGAAGTCTAAAATATATGTGTATGTCTGCATGATTGTGATGGGCCTACCCCTATGTACATCATGAGGAAATAATGACTTATCACTAGAAAGTCAAAAGTTTGATATCAGATTCAAAGGGAGCCTGATAGGCATCCTTGGGAGTAGAGAGCCTCTAAGGGAGTACCTACAAGACCTGACTTCCCAAGGATCATTGTTCAGAGGGAGAATTTTGAGGTGTAATCCATTGTAAATGGTATCTTCTCTATAACAAAGAAGTTCTAAGTGAAATTACTCGTAATGCATTCTCCTCTGTGAGAGAGAAGTTGAGGCAAAAGCTTTTGTTCCGCCCTCTAACTTGGTTCATGTTGGTTACTATTTTGCATATGTGGATTATGTCATGAAAAGTGATGATCTTTCGTTGATATATATATATATATATATATATATATATATATGGAGGGTTGCTATTGTAAGGTGACGATCTTATCAATAGCTTGACCTGTTATCATGACAGACTACATTAAGTTGCTATCCCGAAGTGCCGGTAGTCATGATAACGAACGTATCATGATCAAACTACATTAACTTGTTGTCCCAAAGTGTTGGAGATCGTGATACTTGTCATGATATAGTTTATGACATGTTGATTACTAGTTATCTGATTGACTCCATTAAGTTGTTATCCCAGAGTGCTGAAAATTAGATAACTCATATTCTACAAGGATATAACATATTCTTTGGGTAGAGATCAAGGATTTGATGCCAGTGCACATACCAAAAGAATATAAGTATGGTAAATATCATATGATTGATATTTCTTGTTGAAACATACTTCGGATTATATTGAAAAATAACATCTAAGATGATGGATATATGTTGATATCCTTAAATATGTTATTCCAAGAATATCATATTGAAATGATATCTTCATATACTCGAGAGCATAATGTGTTTTATAACAATCCTCCCTAGCTAAGAGGTAGTGTTATGTTTGTAGCTTCAATCGAATTGGTTCGATCATGAGATACATTGTTGATGATAAATCATCATTTAGATAAATATTCTTATATAGATAATATATTATAAATATATATATATATAATATTATAATAAACAATATATATATAATATATATATATATATATATATATATATATATATATATATTATATTACATTATATATTATATTACATTAGATATTATATAATATATATTATATATATGGTTATTTATATTATTAATATATAACTGATGATGATTAACCATAGAGACATGTCTTTTCCTCTCATATTTACGAGTCCTAAAATCTGCATTTGGAAAATACTGATAACAATGGCAGTGTTAGTACATTTGCAGAAAGCGATCTATGTTACTCAATAGTATATGTTATGTTCAACTATTCCATTTATTTGTCTGAGAAATTGTGTTCAACAAAGGTGCATTCATAACAAACCAAACTAAATTAAAAGTTTTCACAATGAAATAAGGCAGCCAATAAATCCCACAAACATATAGTGAGGGTATTCTATAACAACTGTGTGATCCATATTAACATATCTTACAACTATAACACAAAATTGTTTTTAGGAAAACATTGTGTATAAAATCTTTTAGATCAGCATTTCATATCACACGAAGCGATCAATCATCAAAAGCAATCTATTTTGTATTATTGTTCCTGATGATGGATCACTATCATTGAGTGTGATCTGAAACATTGATCTAAAAGATTCCATGCACAGTGTTTCCTAAAAATAATTTTGCTTTACAATATATGGATTGTGGAAAGTTAAAAGCAACAAATACTATGATTGTTGTAATGTGTAATTCAATTGGGATTTCCGTGCCAGAATGAGGCGGCCCATTATTTCTACAAGTATATTGTGAGGTTATCACGTAACGACCATGTGACTATTGTTTACGCATCTTCTAATTGTGATCAAGCATGGCTCAAGTGTTGGAGTTAATGTTCCAACAGTAGTAAATAAATGATTGTTGCACGTGTGGCAAACCTTATTTGAGTTGCTGGTAAAATAAGTTCAATTCAGGTACGAGTCATAGAGTTTTAGTTTGAATTAATAACCAGTTGTAGATGAGTTTTAGTTTGAATTAATAACTAGTTGTAGATGAGTTTGAGTTAGGTGTACATAAGTTCCAGTTGGCTGTCAAGTTTATGTGTGTGTTGTCAATCATGAAGTAGTTTGTTGTCAATCTAATTAGCAGTCATTTAGGAATGTTAGTGGGTCAAGCTAATGTATAAAATTGCATCTATTATTCAATAAAATAGAGCTGGAAGTTCCTTCTTTCTCTGTGTTAAATCTGCTGTTCTATTTTTCTAATATCAAATTCAATCACTTCCTCCAACTCCTCCAACTCTTACAGAAATGTGCTACAAATATTCCACAGTCGTTTACAAATCTAAATATTGTGACAAAATGCAGCCCAACTTCAAATTCCCTTTGCCACAATACGAAAGTGCTAGAAACATTACACGACAATTAGGCAACCAATGTTTACAATGTTAAATTTCCTTTCCCGCCGTCTCATGCCTGTCCCGCCCTTGCCCCCACAAATTAGGAGAGCTAACTCCAACGGACATACGGTAATATTGTTACACAAGAATTGTGTAACACGTAGTTACAAATCTTAAGAATCTGTTAGAGCATAATTCAGCGCCGAATTCCCACAAGAATAAACATACAGTGAGATTGTCACGTGACAATTATGTGACACGCATTCACAAATCGTAAGAATGTGCCAGAGCAAGATCAAGGTTCAAACTCCAGTACCACAATAAAGCGGCCAATAATTCCACCAAAAATGAAGATAAGATTATTTGGCGAAAATTATGAGATCGTTGTTTACAGATCCTTAGAATGCGGTACAAATAATCTAACCAAAAATTTAGCAAGCAAATCTATAATAATCCATAAATATTCGATTGCGCGGAATTTCATTCATACTTCGACAAGCCAAGAAAGCCTATTCCATACAAATTTCATGAAGATCATTGATCCCTTTGCACTGAGAACAAAATTCAATTGCTAGCCTTGAATCAAAAAAAACAAATCGAAAAGTCCTTGTTCTATCTCTCATTTTTCTTTTAAAGGGGACTGTTTAGGGTTTTTAACGAATTATATCGGAAAGTGCAACAATGTGCATGTTATGGAAGTATGAAAGATTGTAAACTTACAGAGAGCTTACCAAAGTTCAGGCGCTCGAGAGCGGAGGCTCAGTAACTGAGATACCATCTTCATTTGCTTATTTTCAAATCAAGTAAACGTGGGCAAACCTTCAGTCACAAATAAAATATATGACGTGATTTTGCGACAAGAAATAACTGATGCGTGTAATTCTCAAGGAGGTGTAACGTGTCCAATGGCGGCAACTTTTTTTATAATCAATGCAAAAGACTTCAAAAGGCTTTTTGCTTTCGACGGTTCGTGGCCAGCTTTTTCAAGTTTTGCCCATTAAATAGAGTAGTGTTATCCAATAAAAGAGGAAATGATTGGGATTGCATTACAATTCATTTAAACTTTGTAATAATCTTTTCTTCATCACATGTAAATATTTTTAATTTGGGATTGACAAATGTATTTAAGTGATTGATGTGGAATTATGTGTAGTGTATCTTGTGCATGATTCATAATATTTTATAATATTTTAGCCAATAGACTATTATGGGTGGAAAACCACCGGTAAAATCTCATTGTCTCATGTCTGAAATTAGTTGAAAGGTTAGTATTCTTATTTCAATTGTGAATTTTGGCAACTTTCCAATGTCTAATCCATGGGTTATATTGGTGATTGTCGATGCATTCAACATGACTAACCTACTATCACTGACAATATTATGCGTACATGCAAGAGAAAGTGCAGGGAGGCAGATGGATTTCTCGAGATCTGGACAACAAGCTATTTGATCTTACCTTTGAGTTGTATCTCAAACCGGGTTAGTCAGTTGTTCTAGATCCTCTCAACAGTCATCCATGATCGATTTCTTCTCTTCGCCCTCAGATGTATTCAAGAGGTGAAAGCATTGGGGGATTTATATGTGTCTTTCAACCAAGGCATCACCCCTCTTAGGAGTTGTTCTTGAGATATGGGTTGACTGGAATCCAACTTTTCTCTACCAATAGCATATTGAATCGACTAGGGAGCAATTGGCACAGTGGCAAAGGCATGAGTAGCAAAAGATACAAATGCAACTTTCCTTCCCCTATTTCAGAGTTACATAGGGCTACAGCCTGTTCCATTTCTAAAAGTTGCATATTTGAGTAAAGACATGATATTTTATCTCTGCAAACTCTGTGATTAGAAACTAAAATCAATTTACTGTCCCTGGGTTCTTTTCGATGGCAAGTTGCCTCTATTAATAATCGATTATAGTTCCTCTTACAATAAGATAAAGTCAAAGATTGTTGAGAATGGGCTTTTTCATACCACTATGCATAGGTGCCTTTTCATACTCTTATGTTGGTTTAAAATCTTGGTTGCCTCCTTTATTCATGGGTGTCGATAAGTGGTGCTCAAAACAACATTGGGCAATATAATTTTCCCATCTCATTCCTCAGAATGAAATTTCTTGATATGATATTTAAATTTCATGTTTTTTATATAAGATGTAAAGAAGGTAAGGCTCTGGTAGTGAGAAAAAATGGCTATGGCACTAAAGTCAACTAAGATGACCACTTATTCATGCACCATTTGCTTGCAAGACCTACCAGAAACCAAGGACACTTAACCCTGAAGTGACATGAATGAGACATAAAAAAGCATGCCTAATGCTTTAGTGGCTGCAAAAACATTGATTGTAGGATGAGTGACTAAAACTTATTATTTTAGCTAGGAAGCTACCACTGGCACATCCAAACAATTTTAATATTCCCATATAACCTACTGCAAGTTCACCAGTTTCAATTGGCACCTACACTAAGCCCTGCATAAATGTGAAACGTTGACATGTGGATATGTAGATGCAAAATATTAGCCAATATATGCATAGTTACATGAAGGCAACAATTTGAATATGCACTATTAGTTGTCATCTATGATTCAAAATATTTAATTCACACTTGCAAATGTTATTAAGGTACAATGGTTGTGAGGATAGTAAAATATGTTGTAAATATTTTATTAATTAATAATATTGAAATGTTATAAATAAATAGTGTGAAAAAATAAGGAATATTTTGCATGACAAGGAGAATATTTTAGAGTTCCTTGAATCATGGAGGTCTACAGGGAGAAAATACATAGCTTTGTAGGTCTAGAGGGGTATCGCCATGCTTTGAGTGGGGGAGGTTGTAATGGTCATGAATTGTTTACATCACTCTTATGTTTGACATCAATAAAATCATACAGATCACTCTAGTATTATTTTTTTGCGTTTAAACCTTATCCTCTATGATTAATTATTCTTCTCCAAAGATGAGTTTTATGGAGAGAAGGTTCTCAATTTTCATTCATATGCAAACTAAGTATAAGTGTCACTAAAGAGGGTAGAATCAAATCATGAGTAATTTCAACGAGGCATCCTCTCGGAGAACAAACAAAGAGCCTGACTCTGGAAAATTAAAGGAAGATACCATTAGCCCTAATTTAAGGTCAATTAGGAATACTTCATACCATTATATGTTTAAAAAGAAAGGAACTCAAAAAGAATGAAATTTATAGAGATGCACAATTAAGACATGTTGAGATGTTATTTTGCACAATGTTGAATGACAAGGATCCTTTCGAACCCCTCTATTGAAAAGTTGATTAAGGACTAACTCCAAGGTTCTAGGCAGTCTTAAAACCTACCGGGTTTGCTTAATTGAAGATAAATGTGTATGTTCATAAGGAGGCCTTTGTTGGTTCGAACCAATCTAATTGATTTGTTGTTGTTTCAAATGTAACCACAAAAGAGATATATTTTTGTATTTTATGTTTTATGATGAATGCAATATATCGATGCAACTATATGAATTCCTATTTTAATCAAGTGTTAGAAAAGCAAATAACAAAGATAGGGTAACAAGATATTAAAACAAATAACTTGAAAGGGAAATTCCAAACAAATATAAATCAAGGTAACAACACGTCTATGAATTAAATTATCAAAAGGATCAGGTAGGAAACCAATGAAATCAGGAGCAGTGCTTCCTCAACTCCACTAATGCAATAGTCGATGAGAACTCAATATAAACTGAAAGATGTTTCACATTTCATCAAATCACAAGGCCACAAAAAGTGCACTCATGTGAGACAAGATGCTATGCAAGAACAAGGATGATCCTTTCTCTAATTCATCACAACAATAGAATTTGTTAACACAAGGCAAACACCATAACTAAAAGATTGCACAATCATAACAACACAATAAAATCATTGGCTCCATTATAATTCATGAACATGCATTCACAAAAATAACACACTCCAGGAAGAATAACTACACTCAGAATGAGAGCACTAATATCATGTATTATTACATCAAAATAATGGCCTAGAGTACATATTATATCTATGTATTTAAAAAAAATCCTCTCCTCCCTTTATGCTAGGAGTGAGAGCTCTTCTAATGCAAACTCATGTTGAAAACTAATAAAACAAATCTAATTATATACAAACTAACTCTCTAAATGGTGCTAAGTAGGTCTCCACCCTTATTTATATCAATTAATGGGTGCATGAGCCTTTACACGACTTAAAACAATAAAAGAATGAGAAGATAAAAAGATAGAAGCCATGAGATGATCTCGGAGTCTCTGGGAGTTCTAAAAATGGAAGCTCAACCTTCTCTAGGTGTTTTTGGAAGTTAAATTATTGTTAAAATGTGTTTTTGGTGCATGGAATGCTCTAAAATAGTAACTGGTATTTAACTATTGGCGCACTGCTTCTTCTTCAAAAACTGTCGGTGCACCTCTAAGAAAAGCGGACCTTCAAAAAATGTACATGCACACCTGCGCACCTTGGTGATAGGACCCAAAAATCCAAAAATTCTTCTAAGTGTTAATTTTCCAAACTGAAAACTCTTCTAACTCCACAATTTTTCCAGAGTGAGAATTGTTCTAACTCCACAAATTTTCAAAGTGAGAATTTTTCTAACTCCACATTTTTTCAAGGTGAAAGTTTTTGTAACTCCATAATTTTCAATCCATCATCTAGGTCTTGTTGACCTTCAACCAAAATGACGTGTGGATGTTTCCCTTTGAACTTTTGGATGACAGAGGTGATTTTTTGAGGAGCCAATAAGTCTAAAGATTCATACTTTTCCCTCACTTCCCTATGGAAATCATGAAGTGTGACTTCTTGGGAATTCCTTGGAACTTGAAAGTCATAGGTTTGAGTATGATCTTAGCTATTGCAAAAGACAAGGAAGCCATGGTAATGTTAGGGACCTCAAGGGGCCTCTAGATGTTTTAGATATGTGCACCTCTAGATACAACTCATTCACCAAATCTTTAAATTTCACACATGCGCAGGTGTGCACCTTCAAGGAATTGTGCAAGCTGCTCAATTCACCAAAAAAATCAAAGTTCTTAGTTTTGAAAATGATTTATGGGTTTTGCTCAAATGGGGTTTTAGATCACTCTTGTATACTTCTTTTTATATTTTTGATGATTAAGGCATATTCGCACACCTATGTACTTTTCTCTTCAAAACCTGTAATATTGTGTACCTACGCACCTGCACACCTTCTAAAGTCCTTCATCTTATGCATATCTCAAAATTTCAATGCATACTTGCACACCTTGTGCACTTGTGCATGTTCACGCCTTCTAGAGACAATTAATTCAACAAATCTACAAATTGTGCAAGGTGCTCAAATTCACCAAAAATTTGAAGTTCTCAGTTTTGAAAATGGTTTTTAGGCTTCTCTCGGACAAGGTCTAGGAGCACTCTAGTATACTTATTTTTCCCTTTTTGATGATTTGTACCCTCTTTATAACCCAACATTATCATAGACTTGAACTCCTTTTGCTTCTTCTATCTGAAATCTCAAGGCACCTATTTTCAAAATGCACATGCAATACCATGGTAATTGTTTTTGTGCTATGGATGATGAGGATGTCATGATGACCTACACAAAAGATAAACATCAATAGACTAGTGTTAGGGGTAAAAATGACACTAATTGAGAAAACTCCTAAACCCAAACTACAAAAAATCCACTTCTTGAGGTGCCTTGGAAGATAACCTATTCTAACGAATGAGCTTTTGTGAGCCAAAAAAAGGGGGTCCCCATTTTCAACTTCAAAAATGGGGCGTGTGTTGTGGAACCACAATAGGACCCCTTAGACTTTACTACTTAATGAATGGAGACTTCGAAATTTGATGTGTAATTATTCAATTTTTAAAAAAATATATTTGATAGATTAACTATTCAATTTTTATATCTAATATTAAAAAGATTGTAAGCTCGTATTAGATGTATAATGGATTTAATTAACCCAAATAATTATTTAAAAAAGTTGGACAAAAGGACAAAATACACACTTTGACCTAAAAATTTATATAAAGCTTCTTTTTTAATATTAAATTTTGTAGTTAGTCAAGTGCCTACAACACAATAGTAAATTGTGAGCCTCTTAATTGGGAGGTCTTGGGTTCGAATCTACTCAAGCCTAACTAATAATCAAAATAATTAATCACAAAAAATAATAATAATTAACCTTGGATTCGACCTCTTACCAATCCATAAATAATAATTTAATTTTGTAGTTGTGTTCAATGGTGGATTATTTAGCAAGATGAGTTAATGTTTAAATCTTAATAGTTGTATGATTTTGGTGTCTTTCAAGGAAGGTGAGTGGACATAACAAGATTGGCATACCGTGCTCTTTAAATAAATTCAACTTTGTCGCATTACAAAATGTCATAACTAATTGCCTAATAAATAAGAAATTTCTCACGAACTCCAATAAACTATGATATCTTTTCCTCTAGGTTTTTCCTTTCATACAAGAGCATTGGTGCCAATATGATGTATTGGTAAGCCTTTTACTCTCAGATAGGAAAATTTGATGCATGTGCTTCGATGGTGCTTCTATAATTTTGGTTAGAGAACTTGCATGATTACCAATAGTGATGGAAAAACCTATCTATGCAACATATTCAATTACTAAAATGTTGTGGGAATTAAATAAAATAGTAATGACATTATAGACAATTTGAGAATCTACAACATAGGTATAATTTTACTATCAATTGTAGAACGTACAAAATGTCAAACCAAAGCAAGAAGATTGAGAGCTCCTAAAGACACATAACTAGCTCACATTGACCAAGAAGGACTAATTTGACCACTCGAAGCATTTGTTTTCCACTAATTATTTGGTTAATCTACACAATCAAAAAATGCTAAGAATGTTGAACTGTCCAGTTGCATTAAGCTTTGTACCAAGCACTGTGCATAGTAGAAAATATGGCTAAAATTGATGAATAACTCAAAAAACAAGTGCTACTATGTAGAGGATAACATGTTATGCTCAAAACCAACATATGGACAAAAGCATGACTTGTCAAAGGAGCTCTTGATGAGTTAGTTGAAATTTGTGATGGTCCTGCTTAGAAACCACCTGATATCCTAATACACATTGTGATATGGTTCAAAAATTATAGTGGACCAACTTGAAACAAAGAAGACCCCAAAATTGTAGCTATATTCCCTATATCTTTGGGGACTCGAAGGAAGATACCACTCACAATGGTGTGGGCTATAACCATGCATAAATCCAAAGTTCCAACATTGAAGAGAATAACCATCGATGTTGGTAGGGAAGGCAAGGCCTGGCATTCACAATAATATCTATAGTTAGGTCTTTAAATGATCTATGGATCATAACAATTTACAGCTACAAAAGATACTCCAAATTCAAGACAATTCATATACAATTCTAAGGAAAAAAGAGGAGGTTCGCCTACAAATATGCTCTATAACAAAACACAAGTAATAAATTTTATCCTATACATCTTGAACATTACCATTGCCCATTCACTCTACAAAAAAAAGGTCTCAAGTTTACTCTTCCTCTGCCTTGTAGAATTCAAGTTGCATTATTCCTATTTTTGCTACCCCAATGCATAACATTGGACTTTTAAAATAATGTTTTGTAGATATTGATTTCCATTTGTTCAGCTTTTGTAGAAAAAAACTAAATTGTGGGAGAGCCAAAGAAGTGACTCATATTATGAAATAGATGTGATAGGTCCTCTTATGCTACCATCAACAACATGGAAGCACCATTTAAATTTTTATTTCCAAGTTCCTTATAAATACATTGTTTGTGCTTTCATTGATTGAAAATTTCCATATAAATAAATATTTTTTTGTTTCCATTATTTTTGTACAACTTTTATCTTTTTAAAGTTCTTAATATTACTTCGAGGCATGGGATGCATTCCAAGTCCTATGGAGGAATCTTGGACTATAATCTTGTATGGGATCAACTTTACCCATATTTATTAGAATTTTAAACATAGGTCACACTTTATCTTCCACCAAGTTTTAGGCACAAGGATTGCAAGGGACAACTATATGTGTTTCGAGTGTAGGGGTGTTTTTTCATATAGCTTTTGCTTTGGTAGAATTTAAAATAATCTCTCCTTATTATTAGACCATCATAACCTTCAACCACCAACTGTAAATGATTTGGCGAGTATGAAAAGCAGGCATCTTCAAGTGCATTGAGATTGCTTAGATCTATTCTTCTTTCAGCTAAGCTCCAAAAGGAAATATAACCTTTGCATGCCTATGATCTTTAAAAAAGGGTTGAGAATAAAGTTATCCATTACTACCAAATTTATGCATACACATTTTCAGCACAATAAACATATCAAATTTTGGGGCCATATCTCCTCTATTTCATTCTTAAAATTACTAGCTATACATTATGAGAGTCAATACATTGATTAATATAATGAAACATAAGCACACTATTTATAATTTAATTCATTCTATACAATTGTAAATATATTATACACAATTTTTAATATAATCTATGCATGATAACGAGGAAAACTTATACAAAAGAAATTATTAGTATATTGGGATAATCATGTGATTAGCTTCTAGATTCGATTGTGTCTATTTTTAGCATCAATTTTTTGGATCACTCCCTATGATCCATCATCATTTCTTTATTTTTTATCCTTCTCTTTCATTTAGATGATGGATCACAGAGTGTGATCTGAAATGTTGATGCTAAAAAATAGACATAATCAAATCCAGAAGTTAATCACATTACTAATGGGTTGTGAAAATCAGATGTTGTTAATATTTGGATAATAATTAATGTGTCTTATAAGATTTATGTTGATTTTCCTTTCTCATTAAATTTAAATTATGTGAAAAAATTTCTCTCTCCTTTAATATGTTAACTAGGTATATCTTTCTATCACTGTAACTATTACACCTTGTTGAGGTGTAATTTCTAGTATTTATTGTTTTGTATGATATATGAGATCATTTAATTGTTTACTAAACAAGGTAAACATAGATTTATTACATTCAAAGACTAATATAACACAACATAAGATAGTATTATATTCATATAAGAAGAACATACAAAAATGATTGTGATGATAATGATGATCCATTGTTCAATAGGATGATATACATATATATATTTCAAAGGGGTGACTCAACCGTCACACAATCATTTGGGTACTAACTAATCCCATCTATTTTTATTTATTTTTGTCAATAACATCATCCCTCCCAAAAAGAAGAGTCATCTATGGATGACAAAATGGAGACTACTAAGTACATCAAAACATGACTAGGTAGGAGGATGTAACTGTGCTCGTAACCCATGCACCTATTGGGTTTGTGTCTTCAGATCCACCTTAGCCTGCATCTTAATCTCTAAAGCTTTCTTCATCATCTCTGTTATATTCCCAAGCTCCAACTCTTTTTCTTCTGACTCCTTTTGTAGTTGACTAGTTTCTTTCTTTTCTTCTTCGAGTTGAGATAAGAATGTTGTCCTCTCTGATTCCTTTTCCTATTTAACTGCCTCCAACTGGGTAATGAGTGTTCCTCATTCTTATTCCCAAGCTAATTATTGTGTAGCCAAACTTTCTTCTACTACCACTAATTGGGTAGTTGTCTCCTCCTGGGCCCTCTCTACTACTACCCAATCTACCTGACTCCTCCATAGAGCATAGCAGGCATCTCAACATACCTACACTATCTCTTAGGTAAGGTTCTCCACTCGACTCTCTACTACAGATGCCCTAGCAACCCACTCTTGTTGCATCTTCAAAGTCTCTATATTATGCCATCCTTTTACCTTAAAACATATTGTAAAGCCAATAATGCAATGAACTTTTATAAAGGATAGAACATGTTGTAGCTCCTGCACAACTATCTCTAGTGTGTGTGCTACACAAAAATCACCACTTGGCAACCCCAAGTCACCATATTAGCCAAGTATGCTTCTACACCCTCCCCTGTATCTGTCGATGATCTTGATGTGGGCTGATCTTGTGTATCCATTGCTATCACAACTATCTCTAACATCTTCTTGGCAATATTATTTGTTGGAGGTGAAGGTAGTAGCTCATTTGTACCAGTGGGGTGACTCTCCTCCTCTATCAAAACTATAGGGTCCATCTCCTAGGGCACTTCCTTCACAGGTGAGAGAATATTGGATACCCATGTTGCTGGCCTAATGTTAAACCTATGACTCAGATAAGCACTCAAGTCTTATGTTGTACTTGCCCTACTAGTATCACCACTGGTTGGACTGGCCAATGCTGCAATATCTATGGTAACCACATCATCTAAACCAACTATGTCCTATTGAACCTGTAGTGCTGTTTGACTTTCAAGAACCTCCTCCTTTGTAGGTATCTTCATCACCCCTTCATGTGTCTTCATCACCTCTTCTAATAAGGTTGTAGGTGGCAATGTACGAAACTCTATTTGTGATGTAACGACTACCTCCAGAATGACTATAGGCTCTGGGATCCCTGTGGGTACTGATTGAATTGGTACTGTAATGGGAGTCATAACTATGGGCTACCTAAACTGTCTAAAGCCAGGAATGTACACACATACAAGAGCCAAATGATATGTCACAGAGAGGGTATGCTATGGAAATAGTAGCAATATCATGATGATTACTTCAACCTCCTCGTCATCCTCCATTTGTGTGCTATCTTCTTTGTCTTTATCTATCACACTAGTATCTTCAGATGACATGTCATGCATGTCGCTATTTGTGTTCCAAAGTTCCGAGCCTGTGTCTAATTCCTATCTAAGTTACTCATGTCCAATCATGGCCTTCTACCCAACTGATGTGTCTAAATGCTTCAAATGCATAATGGGGGGCTCACCTAGAGTGAGTGGTTCAAGCTTGACCTCCAACGTGTCAATGGGGATCATTTGTGTTGTAGCATCAAGGAATAGTCCAATAATATAATGGGGCATATATAATTTCTTGTGTTGTAGCATCATGAATTAGTACATGCATTTTGCAAGTGTTGTTGCCCAATCACACACTTTCCCATTCATGATTTTGTTCATCGTTACTACTTGTGGGAAAGAAATATCTTACACACAACTTGATCCTGTGAGCCTAGTCTTAACCAAGTCCATCATGCAGTGTTACTATCCCTCTTGAATGTTGGATTTTTTCAATCCTTTGCCTTTAGAATTTTATATCAACATTTTTTCTTTGTCTAAGATATTTTGTTGCACACTAGCTCTATTAGACAAGTCTTTATCCCACGATTTCATTTCTTGGGTTTTCCATCAATCTTCTTGCCTCCCTGTGCATGCCTAAGTATGCCAAATGCCCTTTTAAATTCTATTGCCCTAAAAGAGATTACCAAGTCCCATCCCAAATTGGAAAATGAGCTTGTTCTAGAAAACCTATCATAAGTGTCTATCATTGTTCGTAAAAAACCGTCATACTCCTGAATGCAAAATATCGACATTTGAATTGCCCATTCCACCTTTACCTTCTTTATTTTGGTGTTAGGATTAAACCATGGATAGAAATAAAAATTAAATTCAAATATAAACAATATTAGAAAATAATAGATCACACAGAAAAGAACACAAGACACCAAGATTTAATGTGGTTCACCCAATCCCTAGGCTACGTCCATCGAACAGCAAGTCCAATATTATTATGATCCAGTGATTACAACCTGACTACAATCCACAATTCCTTATAGCTCAATACCACCATAAGAACCAATTTTCACATCACCACAATGAAACAAGCCTTAACCCTAAGCCCTTTTATACAAGTACTCTTATTGCTTTAGGGATATAATTAATAATTATATGTTAACCCAAAATCCTAATAAAATATTGGAGTATGTACAATACTTCCCTAATTAGTCACCACAATCTAACAATCTCCCACTTGGGGACTGATCAGGCTACACACTAGACAACAATCTCCCACTTGGAGACTAATCCTATGGCAATGCCGCTACTCCATGAGACTCCCACTGGATCAAGTCACCCTAGACTTTGTTGTTCTTTTATTCATGTGCAATCTAGAAAACCAACCAAAGCTGAAGAGGAGTTCAACTTCTCCCTTGTTACTACCTTTGTAAATATATCTGTTGGATTATCATCTATAGGTATCTTGTCCAGCATTAACTATCCATTATCCAAAACTGATCGAATGAAATGGTACCGTAGTTGTATGTGTTTGGTCTTTAAATGCACAGCTAAATTCTTCACAAGATGAATGACACTCTGACTATTTATAAACAAATTAGTATCCCTTTAAGGGTGTCCCAATTCTTCCAAGAAGAACTGAAGCCATATCATCTCCTTCACTACCTATATAGCAACAACATACTCTACCTCTGTAGTGGATAAAGCATTAACCTTCTATAACTGAGAAACCTAGCTCATGACTGCCCCACCAATAGTAAATACATAACCTGTAGCACTCCACTTGGTATCAATATCTCCTACCAAATCTGAGTCAACATAGCCCTGTAAATCAGTATAGAGCCCCCAAAGTGTAAACACTTATTGGATGTTCCTCTCACATATCCAAGAATCCATTTGACTACATTCCAATGCTCAATTCTAGGATGACTCATATACTTGCTAATGACTCCCATTGCATGTGCAATATTTGGCCTTGTACATACATTAGCATACATCAAACTTCCTACAGTTGAAGCATAGGGTATCTTTGACATCTTATCCTCCTCTTCTTGTGTCTTGAGATACATCTCCTTAGTCAACTTCAAATGGCCAGGTAAAGGTGTGCTGACAGCTTTAGCATTCTCCATAGAGAAACATTGCAACACCTTCTCAACACAATTAGCCTGAGATAGCATCAATTTCTTGTTCTTCCTATCTTTGCAAATCTTCATACCAAGGATTTTTTTTGTTACCCCCAAATCCTTCATAGCAAATACACATGCTAATTGGCATTTCAACTCCTTAATTTGATCCATGCTAGACCCAACTACAAGCATATCATCAACATATAACATAAAATAATGTAGCTATCATCATCCAACCTCTTAAAATAAACACAATGATCTGAATGGCACCTATTATATCCATGCTCATGCATAAAACTATCAAATTTCAGATACCATTGCCGAGGCACTTGCTTCAAGCCATATAAACTTTTCTTCAATTTGCACACTAAGTTCTTCTTACCTTTGACCTCAAATCCTTGTGGCTGAGCCATATATATCTCTTCATCCAAAACACCATGAAGGAAGGTTGTTTTAACATCAAGCTACTCTAAATGAAAATATTCAGTAGCCACAATACTTAAAACAATATGAAAAGAAGTCATCTTAACAACAGGAGAAAATATCTCATCAAAACCAATGCCCTTTTTCTGTGCAAATCCTTTTACAACTAACCTAGCTTCAAATCTTTTCTTACCTCCTTCCTCTTCTTTCAACCTGTAAACCCATTTATTCTATAAAGCCCTTTTACCTGTAGGCAACTTGCATAAATCCCAAGTCTTATTTTTCAGCAAAGAGTCCATTTCATCTTTCATTATAGACTCCCACTGAATCTTAGTATCCACCTACACAACTTTATCATAACATTCAGGCTCACCAGCATCAGTAAGTAAAATAGAATACAAAGAGGGAGAAAATCTTTCTGAAGGTCTAATTTTCCTTGTTCACCATCTAACATTCACTGGTGTGTGTGGTATTTTTTTTTGCAGTTGTTGCACATCATGAGGAATGGTTGGAACATCATCTTTTGGAGTATCATCCAACACTACATAATCATCTTCTTTCTTCTCATGTTGCTACAACAAACTTTGTACAACACTTTCTGATTGAATACAACATCCCTGCTTCTTATAATTTTATGATTTTCAAAATTCCAAACCCTATAACCAAATTCATTAATGCCATATCCAACAAATAGAAATTTCTTTGACTTAGCTTCCAACTTGGTTCTATTTTGAGAATGTATATGAGCAAGTGCTTCACAACCAAAGGTTTTGAGAAAAGACACCTTCTTACTACTCCATGCTTCCTCTGGAATACCATAGCCCAAAGGAGTAGAGGGACCTCTATTAATAAAATATACAATAGTATTGACAGCCTATGCCCACATGTGTAAGGGCAGCCCAGCATGCAACCTCATGCTCCTTGTACGCTCCATTATAGCCCTGTTCATGCATTTAGCCACTCCATTTTCTTATGGAGTCCTTGGAATAGTTTTCTATCTATGAATACCATTAGTGGAGCAATAATATTCAAATTCATGATTGCAATACTCACCACCATTATCAGATCTGAGACATTTTAATTTCTTACAAGTCTCATTTTCAACCAAGCATTTCCATTTCGTAAAAGTTTGAAATATATCAGATTTTTGTCTAAGGAAATAAACTCATACTTTTCTAGTTGCATCATCAATAAGTGTAACATAATAATGAGAGCCACCAAGGGAAGATACCTGAGCCGATCCCCATACATCTGTATGCACAAGTTCTAATTTCTCCCTTTTATTTTCCTTCCCAATCTTCACAAAACTCACTCTCTTTTGTTTTCCATACACACAACTTTCACAAAAATCCATATTAACACATTTCAAACTTGGTAAAACTTTCTTTGAATGAAGTATTTTCATACCTTTCTCACTCATGTGCCCAAGTCTGTTGTGCCACAACATTGTATTAGAATCTATAGCAACTATTTGTTCTCCCTGCTCAACTGCAGCAATTGTTTCTGAACATTCATTTTTTTCCTGAAACAATTAAAATAGAAGGAACAATATGACTTGTACAAAGATATAAGGTGCCTACTTTCACACCTTTTGCTACTACAAGGGAACCTTTTAAAACCTTTCAATTTTTATCATTAAAAGTAACTACACAACCCTCATCACTGAGTTGCCCTGCTGAAATTAAATTCCTACTCAGCCTTGGAACATGTCTAACCTCATGTAGTAGCCAACAATTCCCATTCCGCAACTTAATCTCAACTTTTCCCTTTCCAACAATCTAACAAGGTTCATTATCCCCCAAATAAGCAAGTCCAAAATCCCCTTGGACATAATCAATGAAATAACCTCTATGATGTGTAGCATGAAATGAAGCACCAGAATCTAAAACCCATGAATCATCAACACTTTCTAAAGATAGAAGCAAAGCATCCTCTTCAAATTTTTTACTTACCACATTTGTCTCCTTGTCTCCGTTTGGTTTATCTCCTTCATTTTTCTTTCGAGTCGAACAATCTTTCTTTTTATGTCTTGGTTTCCCACATTACCAACAATTGTTTGGTCCTCTCGACGAGACCTCCTCTCCTTTGACTCTCCTCTTGATTTCCCATGATTTTTGGAATTACTTCTTCTCTCAGTCATTCTACCTTGATTTTGTGCATTCAAAGCACTTCCTAATGTAGATCTACCTGAGGATTTCCTACGAGTTTCCTCACTCAAAATAACGTTGATCACATCTTCATATTTTAGGGTACTATATCCAAGAAAAGGATTACTCACAGCCATTACCAAGCCATTCCAACTTTCAGGCAAAGAACAAAAAATCAAGAGAGCCCTAATTTCTTCATCAAAATTGATACCCATAAAAGATAAATAACTAGTAATAGTATTAAACTCATTTAAATTATCTACAACAGATCCACCTTCTGTCATTTTCATATTAGGTAAATGCTTCATGAGAAATACCTTGTTTGAAGCGGAGGGCTTTTCATATAGTTTCGCTAGGGTTTGCATCAACTCTTTTGTAGTCTTTACTTTTGTAATATTAAATGCCACTAATGGTGCCAGGCATAATCGAATGCTTCCAAGTGCATTTCTATCCAAAAGATCTTAGTCATCATTTGACATAGATCCATGATTCTTGGTTTTGTCTTCCAATGGCTTTCATAAATCCTTCTGATAAAGATAATCTTCCATTTGCTTCTTCCATAACTGAAAGTTTTTCCCATTAAACTTGTCAACAATTCATTTGCCATCACTCTCACTCAATTGTGAGACTTTCTTACAGAGGATAACTAAAAAACAACTAGGCTCTAATACCACTTGTTAGGATTAAACCACGGACAAAAATAACAATTACATGCAAATATAAACAATATCATAAAATAATAGATCACACAGAAAAGAACACAAGACACCAAGATTTAATGTGGTTCACCCAATCCCTTGGTTACATCCACCAAACAACAAGTCCAATATTATTAATGATCCAGTGATTACAATATGTAATCCCTTACAGCTTAATACCACTGCAAGAACCAATTTTTGCATCACCACAATGAAACAATCCCTAACCCTGAGCCCTTTTATACAAGTATTTTTACTGCTTTAGGGTTATAATTAATAATTACATGTCGGCCCAAAATGTTGCCCCTAAACCCTCGCTTGGGGCCCGGCCTGACCCTGAACCCCACTGAGAAATTATGGAGTATGTATAATACTTCCTTAATCAGTAACCACAATCTAACATTTGGTTCTTACCACATGATCATTCAGGGTATCCTGCCACCATTTCTTGCACTCTAAATCATTAAAACCTTCAAAGGGTATGTTCGGAGGCATGAGATGCATTCTTCCAAACATATGTGCTTGCGGTTTGACCTTCTTTTTGGCCGAGCTCATGCCTCCTACAATGTGGACTCTTGATGGTAATGTCTACACATTATTATTCATCTTTTTACTACTAGCTAAATCCTCCTCCAACTTATTTTTCAGGCTCTTTTTTCAGCCGACTACATCTTCTTATTTCTAAGGAATGGTTAAGCAAGCTATTTTACATTGGCTCTTTCAAATCTTTTGATTTTTGAAATAAATTCAAAGATATCATTTCAATGGTTAAATAATGGAAAATTCTATAGATATGAATGTCATGTCTTTCTAGAGTTATGATAGCTATTGAAAATAGGGTCAATAATTGGTTGCAAAGTGTGTATGACTCCTAGAACAATGCCTTCTTTGCCAAGGTACAATGTCTTCTTTGCCAAGGTGCAATAGTGCCTTCTTTACCAAGGTACAACATCTTCTTTTCTCTTGAAAATACGTACAATTTCTATGTTTGGAAGAATCAAAGACAATCATGTGACCCTTTTGCTAAGTACCTCAACATGTTTATTTTCTATACCTTGTCTTCATACCTCGGGAACATTGAATTAAACTTCTAGTATCCAATTAACTATCTCCTTGAACCCAACAGTCACTAGCCTACTTAGGATGCCTGGAGAATAGTTTGGTGAGTGTGATAATAAGAAGTAACAACTTATTATCACAATTTTCTTTATTATTGACAATGATAATCCATAATACACTCAAATCCAATGTTGAATTGATGATATCAAATTCATATACTAGGGCTACAAATTGGGAATACAAGGAACACAAATATGATATAAAATCCCAAAACAAATTACAACTAGTGCTTAAATCACCACATCACACTCAAATATGTTCATATCACACTCACATTACAACATATGACCGATACATTAATCCTAACCTCAAAATCCCTAATTATTAAGAATGGGTATCACTAGATTCTGTTGTTAAGGTGGAAAACCTAGTTGATCCTTCTATCAAGCTCAACAACACAGTTAAAAAACAAAATGAAAATGATAGATCTATTTGATCTAACCCCTTTCAACTTCCTAAAACTGGTATTCCCACTGTGCCAAGCTTTATCAGATCTTAGTACCAAATTGCAAAAGCTCTTTAAACACACATTCTAGTCTTTGATCAAACACCTCATTCAGCAGCCCGTTGGGATCCTTCATTTCACAAAAGACATCCAAAACCTCGTATGTTTTATTTTTTGATTATTAATTATTAATTATCCATAGGCATTTATGAAAGGTTTGTATGAGGTCTAATGATTGAGCGATGTATTTTTTGAAATGTTGTCTTGAGTTGGTTGCATGATATAGTATACGGTGTCCTTGTGCATTGATTTTTGTGCAATGTTCCTTCTTAGGTTGTACGACCTATTATAATCCCTTCTTTTCTTCCAACCATACTGTGTTTTCCCTTCAAGATTATACTACTATCGTACAATGTTTTCCTTCAAAATTGTATAGTCAGTATGGTTTTTGCTTATTTTTTTTCAAAATGATGGGATATCATATGGTCTATATTGTGTGGTGTGTCTTCTTAATCATATGGTGTTCAAGTCCAAAGGATGGGATATCAAATGGGATGTCAATTGTCTCTCATTTTCTACCAATTCTTATTATTGTTATTTATATTCTATTTCTTCAAGACATCTCATTAACATTACATAAAATTTTGATGACATATTTAACCTTTGCTCTCCATATGCATATACATCATAAATATATAATTTGAATCTTTTATACTCCCCTTTTTCCTTCTTTGCACATTTATCTTTTTCTTATTCTCTTCACATTTTGACTGCACATAACTATGCTTCTCTTATAATCATTATTACTACTATTATTATTATTATTTTATTTTTAGCACACTCTATCTAAATCATTCATCTGGGTGTCATTATCTCCCCATGCTTCATTCCTCTAATGATAAATTTATAACTTTTGAGTCATTCACTAGGTTGACCACTTCCTTCCCATCCAATGTCCACAATTTGATTACTCTGTTATCACCAACTTCACAAATCTTATATGGCCCAACCCACTTCACCTTGAATTTACCGGGTTTGATCTCATTATGCCCGTTATATTTTAGTACTAGTTGACCTGACATGAATTGTTTAGTTTCAAATGCTTGTCATGATAGGTCTTGTGCCTAAACTATGAAATCTTTGTAGCCCATTGTGCTTGTGGTCTTCATTTGTCAAGCTTATTTAGGTTGTATAGCCTCTCCCTGAGACTCTTCATGTCTCCCAACTTGTTCTCAATTTCTATTTGTAAGCTTGGTACCATGAACTATGTTGGTACCATAGCCTCTCGACTATACATTAACTAGAATGGGGTGTGTCCTATGGTTACCTTGTAGGAGGTACGGTAAGCCCATAATGCTGATGGCAACTTCTCTTCCCAATCTCCGCCTTCAACATTGCAAGATTTATAAATCACTAAAACCAAGTTTTTTTTGTTGATCTACCTACCCATTCGCTCTTGAGTAGTATGGTCTCGTGAAGGAATAACAAATTTTAAATTCTGTTGTAAGTATTCTAATGACATGGTTGACAAAGTGCCCTCCACAGTTGCTTATTAGTTGGATTGAGTTCTATGCATCAATCTTCAAAACACATATTTGATACCAAGTTCTACAAGCAATAGGGCCAAATGTTTATTGAACAAGGTAAATGCAGATTTATTGCATCCAGAGACTAGAATATAACACAACATAAGATAGTATTGTATTCATATAAGTATAACATACAATAATGATTACAATGATAATGATGATCTAAAGTTCAATAGGCTAATATACATATATATTCTGGTACTAACTAATCCCGTCGACTTTGTTATACTTTTTTTGATAATAGTATCGGTCTTATTTTTATGACATGTAATTTTTTTATTTGTAATTGGGGATGGACAAATATGTTTAGTTGTTTGATACAAATGTATGTGTAGTGTATGTGTGCATGACTCGTATTATTTTATGAAATTATTTATTGTTCTTTATGATATATGAGATCTTGTTATCTAAAAGATAGTTGTTGGTCTTAGAACCAATGACCCTTTATGTTGTCATACTAAAAACATCGTACACTAGCAGTTTAGAAGGAGGAAGTAGTTATGAGGATCTTTTTTTCTCCAAAAATTTAAATTTTGTTTGACTTTATACTTGGGTTAGTAAATAGTACAAAATCCCTTTGTAAGAATCAAAGCAAACAAATATTCATTTGTACTAGATAGTCCATTTGGAATGGAAATTTATTTCTAATCAAAATATAAAAAATGCTAAAGGGGATAGAAATAAGTTGAAGTAGACTATAGGAGCATTCGAGAGTTTAAATATGTTGAATAAGAAAGTCACTAAGCAACATGTATTTGATAGTTTTGCGTGTCAGTAAACTATTTCATGTAGATTAAGTTGTTGGTAGGATTGTCATGGAAGTGGTTTTGAGTCAGGAAAATGTGTTACCTATTTTAGTAAAAAGGTTAATGGTGTGAAGAAAATGTAGTATATATTTGATCAAGAGTTATCTGCTACAATTCAAGCTTTGAATAAATGAAGATAATATTTATTTCCACAAGAGTTTGTATTACATAATACTCATTAGGGTTTATAACATCTTGATAGTCAAGGAAAGTTAAATCTAAGACATCTATACTAGGTTGAGTTCTTACAAAGTTATACTTTAATTTTAGGCACAAGAGTGGAGGGTCGAATAGATTTATGGTATTCCTAAAATTAGAAGGCAAAAAATTATTCCCAAAGATGAAGATAGAGGTTGTTGGGTTAGGTGAAATCAAGAATTTGTACCTTGAAGATGTAAAATCTACATTGGCTTAAAGGGAATTCTCTTAACTTATTACTTTTGACAAGACAAAATGGTTGGATTTCTTTATCCAAGATGGGATTTTGTCTAGAGGATGTCAATTGAGGATCTTCAATAGCTCTATGAGAGAGAACTTGGTTGAGGAGAAGCATAAAGAGCATTTGATGGACACTTTAATAGATATAAGGTTGTTTCTCTTGTTATTATATTTATTACTATCCATAGTTACAACAAGATGTAAATAATTTTGCAAGATTGTGGACTATGACACGTGGCCAA
Source organism: Cupressus sempervirens (assembly GCA_028749045.1). Classification (NCBI taxonomy): domain Eukaryota; kingdom Viridiplantae; phylum Streptophyta; class Pinopsida; order Cupressales; family Cupressaceae; genus Cupressus; species Cupressus sempervirens. Next base: position 291,433,578 of record CM053785.1, on the reverse strand, counting down.
AAGAGTAAGTCAAACATTAGGTTATGTTAGTCATTGCATTTACCATAGATATCATGGGAAGGTATGTCATGAACCCTCCTTCAATAAACCTAATTGATGCAGGAGCATCCTGGGTGTACAAGCAATCTTGCATCACCCAAAAATATTTTTGTTTTCAATGTTTTCTATTTTAATAAGGACTAGTAGATTGGGGGGTTGTTATTTCTGGGAACTTTCTATTTTTAGTAATTTTTTCATACGAGCTCGAAATGTTCTCATTATCTACATGAAGTTTCATTTAGAGTTGTAAGCCTACCATAAAAACTTTATTGCTTCAGCTTAAGTATCAGAGAAATTATTGCCGATTTTCAGTGGAAAGTTTAGGAGAAAAATCTTCAGGGTCACCATTGGAGGCTTTAGAGTGCCCAGATGGGGTCTAAAAACTTGATGAAACGGTGCTTGCATGATTTCGAGCTTGTAGATCAGGAGCTAGTATTTCTGAAAAGTGGTTATAATAGCCAATCATAGCAATGGTTTGAGAGTTATGGCCTTCCAGAGTTGGGCTACTCAAAATCTTTAAAATAATTGTCAAAGATGTATTTGGCCAACTCTATTTGTATTGTTAGGGTTTGTTGGCCCTACGTATTAAGTTTGAATGTCTAGAACCTTCCTGGGTGGCATAAAATTGCCTATTTCAGAAAGGCCCGAACATTGTCTAGAACAACTTTGGGTGGTAGTTCACAGCTTAGTCTTACAGATTACTGTAATGAAGGCACCCATGTGGGTTAGCATATTGTACTTGTGAATTCTATAAATTTGCATTTGTGACGAAAATAAGAAGTCCATATTTTGTTCTCACATTTGCTAGTGTTTCTTTATTTCTATTATGTGTTTATGGTATTAAGGGGAGCACACTTCATCACCAATGATTATAAATAGTTAAATATCAAATAAATATATTGATAATAAGGGGGCGGGGGCCCTAGCTCAGTTGGCTAAATCTTCCCTGTTGAAGGGGGTTGGTCACAGGTTCTAGTCTCCCCCGTCCCTGTGGTACCAGTGGGTGTGTCGTGCCAGCGCTACCGGTCACGTTAAAAAGTTTACCCGACGCACTGCAGTTTATAGGGGGGACCGTGTTGCACCCGATTTCTGCAGTCTAAACAAAAACAAATATATATATATATATATATATATATATATATATATATATATATTGTTAATAAGACTGAGATATAATTAAGGCAAGAGCCTACAACATAATGATAATTTGTAAGCCTCTTATGTAGGAGGGTCTTGGGTTTGTATCTACTCAATTTTAATACACAATAATAATTAATTATTAATTACAACAAATTATAATAACAATTAATCTAGGCTTTGATCCATTACCGATTAAAAATGAGACTAAGATATAGTTAAATAATATATAGTTGAGTGTTATTATCTCGTATAGATATATAGCATGATTACTACCACTATTAAGATGAAATTATATACCTAATTGAAATTAAACTAAGAAAAATTGATAATAAATGGAATAGACGAATAATTCTAATGGTCTTGATGTTGGTAGCGGACCATTACAAGCCATCCATGGCAAGAGGATGTGAATGTAGAAGCCTTCTCTTGATGACAAACTCTACTATCACCAACGAAGGAAGATAGATCATGAAAGGTTGTGGCATGAGCATGGAAGAGATGATTAATTCCTCAAATGAACTCCTTGAAGCTCCTTGAAAGAAATTTGAATGCAAGATATCTCCACTCCAATGGCTTGCAAAAGGATCTACTTGAATGTACTTGAAGATGGTTTGAATGTTTTAATGCTTGAGTGCTTGCACATGTGAATGATGGATAGATGAAAAAATGGAGAAAATTAAGTACTTATTAAGGATTCATAATAACCTTTCCCTCATCAACGACCAGGCAAGAAATTAATGCTCAGATCAACTTCAACACATGCATCGTGAAGGAGACCCAAAATAGTTCATGGGAAATGACATATTTCATCATCAATGAAACATTGTGTTCCTAACCTTAAGGCCCAAAAATTCGTAGGATTTCCTCAAGGTCTCATAATAGGCTTAACAAAAGGGGGGACACAAGTGGATAGGTCCTACCTCGAGCTCTATGTCATGAATAGGAATACCAAGGAGAATCCATTACATGATCTCACAATTCCATCTTGGAGGAATACATGAGATAAGAATAAATAGGAGAATGCAAATTAAATGCAAGTCTAGAATTAAATCTCACTAAATAGGTACTAAATCATCATTAAATTGAAGTGCTTCCAGTATAATATGATACAATATCTTCTCATGATGAATTTATTTGTGATATTATATTGATGGGCTATTGTCATATCTTTTTTGGTAGATCATGGTAATATGATATGAAAGCAATGCATGATGGTAGACTAAATCAGTATAAAATTATGTCTAGTAGAATGAAGCAAGTATTGTTACCTTTGGTAGGAGTTTCAGAGAGTAAGAATTAAAGTATACTGAGAGTTTTTATTTTTGTTAAAGGAAAGAGATTTATAGGTGATTTAAAAAAGGAAAGCATGTATTATTCTTTGATTCCTAAGAAGCTTAAAAGGGGAATGGTAGACGGATAACCATTAGAGATTAAGGAATTATTAACAAAATTTGAAGGTATTATTTTAGATATTATACTTGATGGAATTCAACCTTTTAGGAGAATTATTCATTGCATATGTGTGGTCATCTTGGATATTTATTTTTTTTTCTTGCTAGATTTCTTATTGTTCATACACACTATTTGTGTTAGATTCCTCTTTATAAATCACAACTTCTTATCACAAAATGAAAAACCTAAAAAGTTATCCCACTCAATTTGTAGTTTAAAATTAAACTCCATAGTGGGCATAATCACAAGATACCTATGATTCCATGTTAATAGATTCTCATGCTTATAGGTTGACTCAATTATCTAGATATCTATAGCTAGCATTGTCATTGTGCAAGCTTTTAGCTTTATACCACCACACAACTATTATACATGTCTTGTTGTGTTCAGACCTTCTCCTGACCTGTCACATTGGTGGTGATTAGGCTACATCCATTCCTAGTTTCCTCCACATCTTGTGTTATGTTGCCTAGACTGGTAAGCCAATCTACTGGTAGTTGCACTTGCAACATTTTGCTACTTCTTGTTAACTGGTTTCCAATCAATGACAACACATTATTCTAACTCATTTTTTGAGTTCATTACTCATTATTTTCCCAATTGATATATCTTAGTGCAACAAATATTACATTACACATATATGTAATTTTTCTTCATACCTCTTTCTATATTAGGGTGTTTAGAATTCTTTGCATTCTTTCTCCAACCCTATAATCATTAGATCTTTGTTCATATTAGTGCTCATTTATCACATGGTTAATACTAATCCTTTTGGATCTTGTTACCTTAGAGTTTGGATTTAAAGGATCAATATCCTTAACTTCCCTTTGAGGTACAATGTTAATCAACCCTCCTTGATGTGTGAAGTAGTTAAGACCTTTTCCAATTGCTTCACATTTCACCTTGTACATTTTGGTGAACCTGACACACAAGAATCCCACTTTTGATTTTGGAGTAAGATCATGTCATGCTATTTTGTATTCATATTTCTTTGGAGTGATATTATTTCATTCTATTCTTACATTTTGGGGGTTGGACTACATCTACTTATTTTTCTTTTGTAGTACATGTTTTATCTAGCTTGAAAGCATATCCTTCATGTTGCAAAAGTTGTTTTGCACAATTTTCCACCATTCATCTATCCCCTTTTCCATTAAACATCAACCTTAATTAAAATATGTTTCCACTAAAAGGAATAAACTTTGTGTATGTGATATTTCCTTCTCTTCTTCTATATTCCTTCCTAAGGAATTATTAGCACAAGAAGATCATTATTTCCGAGGAACAATTAAGGATTGATGTTAACCTTTCTCCTAATGTAGACTTTATCTATAAGGATTCTTTTGGTAAGGATAATTTTATACCTTCTTTCAATTGCTCTCCTTTTTCTTCTATAGTGTGATTTCTTAATCATGATACTCTTACCATTGATGATTCTCCTATCTAGGATGAACCCTTGGATGATGAAATTGATTTGTCATTTCCTCATGAAATATCCTTAGTTTCTAAGGACACTGTCATATATAAACATGGAAAGCTTAATATTTTATAACAATATGAAGATATTATAATTATTTTCTCCATGTGACCTTCGCTTCATTTGATTCTCCTAGTAAACTAGAACTATTAATGGTAATTCACAATCCCTATTCTACGTATTACTTAGGAAAAAGGGATAATGGTTATCTCCTTAATGTTCTCCCTTATATTGAAAAATATTGTTGGGATTATAGATGGAGTAATTTAGGGTGGGGGGGTAGGTGGTGAATCAGTTACCACAAAAACAAATCCACAGATCCCTTAGATGTCTTAAATAACTAGTTACTGTTGATACTCGATAAACACTGTAAAAATGCCATAACTCAGTAGATTAACTTGTTACTGATCATCTAGCATTCATAATTATTAACATGCATGTAAAAGTAAATAAAATGAACACGAGAGATACTAGATTTAACGTGGAAACCCAATATGGGAAAAACCACCAAGTAACTAGCTACCAATTTTCACTCGTCTGAAGTGAGCCCAGTTAGGAGCCAACCTTGTTGAAGGTTACAATACACACTGTTAGGTGTGAACTTATTAGAGGATTTAATCGCCCTATTAGGAGTGGCCTTGCTAGAGGTCTTTAGAACAATTCAACTGAACTGTCACCTTGTTAGAGGATTTACAAAAATGGTTGTTAAACCAACTCTGTTAAGAGATTTTGAAATCACTATTGCAATGGTTAGAAAGTAACAATGAATTGACCTGAATAAGATGCAACTAAATTTTTTGATTACAGATCTCTATTCTGCACTATTAGATCCTTTCGATCAAATATAACTTTGCTTCTCCTCAATGATCTCTGATCATCCTTCAAAATTGGCTTTCACAATAATTAATCTTCCTTCTTATTCACATTACATCAAATCCATCACTTGCACTTAGAATTTGCAACTTGACCTCTTATATATACCATTCAGATTATCAAGTTGGCTCATTCATAAGTTACATTTACCAATAAACCATACATTAGTCAGCTGCAAATATTACTTTAAACAAATAAACTTTATTTCACAAAACAATGAAATCCTTCACTGGCTAACCTTGCTTGGTAAAAACTGCTTTTAGAAATAATTTCCTGAGTTAACCATCTTAACTCGGTTAACACTGCAAAAGTTGCAAAATCCTTTGGCTGTCGAGTTAACTCGGTAAGAACTAAATTTCCTTCACTATCCATGAAAGCTCGATTAGAACTATTTCCTGCACTATTTTCTCTTGATGACCGAGTGAGCTCGGTAGCAAATGAATTTCCTTTGCTAACCTTGAAAGCTCGATAACAATTGAATACACAAGGTAAAGCTTGAGAACGATCGACAGACATTGTAAACCTTCTTTGCTAACCTTTTGAGCTCGGTAGACTTTGTCTGATGACTAATATGACATTTGTGTAACCTTCTTTTGGTTTTGCTAAGAATCTTGCTACAATTACTACTGCAAGGGCAATGTCTAGTCTTGTGTGCACTACATACTACAACTTTCCAATCATAAATCTATACAATTTTTGATCCATTTCCTTTGATTCATCATCCTTAGTAAGTTTCAATCCAGTACACATAGGAGTTCCAACTGGTTTGCAGTCTTCCATACTAAACTTTTTCAGTATCTGCTTGATGTATTTAGATTGGTTGATGTAGATATCGTTCTTACTCTGATGAATTTGAAGACCAACAAAGAATTTGATTTCTCCAAACATTGACATTTCAAATTCCTTGTTGATTTGTTCTGAGAATTCTTTGCAAAGATCATCATTTCCTGTGAACAAAGTATCATCTACAAATATCTTTGCCAAAACAATCTTATTATCTGGTCCTTCCTTTATGTACAAACTACTATTATCATTAGTTCTTTGAAAACCAATCTAAATAAGATAGTTATGCAATCTTTCATACCATGCTCTAGGTGCTTGTTTCAGACCATACAATGCTTTATGCAATTTGCAGACCATGCCCTTCTTGTCTAGATCAACAAAACCTTTAGGTTGTTCAGTGTAAACCTCTTTATCCAATATGCCATTGAGAAATGTTGACTTGACATCCATCTGATAAACTTTGAATCCTTTGTGTGCAGCATATGCAAGTAAGGTTCTGACACCTTCCAATCTTGCAACAGGAGCAAAAGTCTCTCCATAGTCTACACCTTCTTCTTGAGAGTATCCTTTGCATACTAGTCTAGCTTTGTTCCTTGACACCTTACCATCTTCATTTAACTTGTTTCTAAATACCCACTTAGTTCCAATCACATTTTTTATCTTTAGGTCTAGGTACAAGAGTCTATGTTTTATTTTTCTCCATCTGTTCTATCTCTTCATTCATAGCTTCAATCCAACTTTCATTTTCTAATGCATCTTTGACATTTATAGGTTCAAAATCATCAAGTAAACAAGTGCCTTTCAACTTACTTCTTGTCATTGTTCTTTTTGATTTATCTCCAATGATTTGATCTGGTGCATGATGCTTCCTAACATACTTGGCTAATATAGGCTCCTTGCCTTTTGAATGACTTGCATTGTTATCCTTCTGTGCTTCAACTTCTAGTTCTAGTTTTGGTTGCTCGACCTCGGTAGGTGTTGATTCGGTAGCTTCTGTTTGCAACTCGAGTTCTTGCAACTCAGTAGGTATTAGCTCGGTTTGAACTTCCTGCGACTCAGTTACTGAAGACTCGGGAGTTAAAGATTCCTAATTCATAGGTGTATTTGGCATTGTATCAAGTTCAATGTAAAAAAATCTCTTGTAGTCTTCAGGTTCCCTTTTGCTTTCTTCTTTAGTTCTTTCTGCAAACTCATCAACTTTCACATGTGCACTTTCTATGACTTTGTGAGTAGAAAAATTCAAACATCTATATGCTTTACTTTTGCAAGAATATTCCAAAAATATTCCTTCATCACCCTTTACATCAAATTTACCTTTTCTAGATTCTTTCAAAATGTAATATTTGCTTCCAAATACTTTTAGGTAGCTTACAGTGGGTTTGTAGCCATACCATAACTCATATGGGGGTTTTGAATGAGTCCTTTTTCAGTTGTACTCGATTCAAGGTATGAACTACAGTGCTAATAGCTTCCTTCCAGTATTTGATAGCAATGCTCTTCTTAATCATTAAGGTTCTTGCATAGTCCATGATAGATCTGTTCCTTCTTTCAGCTATTCCATTTTGTTCAGGAGTTTCAGGTGTTGAAACCTATCTTTTGATTCCCCTTTCAATGCAAAAGTTATTGAACTCATGTGAAATGAATTCACCACCTTTGTTAGACCTTAAAAATTTTAGTCTTTTTCCTGTTTCCTTTTCTACTATGGCCAAAAACCATTTGAACTTTTCAAATGCTTCTAATTTCTCTCTTAGGCACATGACAATCATCATTCTTGAATAATCATCAACAAAAAGAATGAATTTTTTTTTCACTAGTATAACTTTCAATGCTAATAGGTCCACACTAATCAGTATGCATAATTTCTAAAATTTCTTCAGACTAATAGTTCTTGCTTCTAAAGCTACTCTTTCCCATTTTGCCAATTTGACAATTCTTGCATAGAACAACCTCAGGTTTCTTTATGGTAGGAATGCCTCTTACTTTCCTAAATTTACTTATTTTTACCAAGTTGTCAAAGTTTACATGACATCGCCTCCTATGCCATAACCAAATTTCTTCAACTTGAGCAATAAAACATGAACATTCACCAAGTTCAAGATAAAACAAGTTACCTTTTGTTTGAGTGCCTGTTCCAATAAGCTTACCTTTGCCATCTAGAAGTCTTGCTTTTCCATGCATGATTTCTACTTTGAATCCATTATTGAGTAGATGTGTCACACTCAACAGATTGTGCTTTAGTCCTTCTACCCAATATGCATTATCACATACAAGCTCCTTGGTTAGTGAGATTCTTCCTTTTCCTTTTATACAACAAGGTTCATTGTTACCAAATCTTATACTGCCACCATCATAGTCTTCAAAATGTTCAAACTTAGTTTTATCACCAGTCATGTGATGAGAACAAACACTATCTATAATCCATGTATCATTTCTACTCATATGAGAACTGAGTGCTATTTCTTCATCATTATCAGATTCATCTTTTACAACGATGTAAACAATTTCATCTTCTTCTTCATCATCAGAATCATTAGAATCTTTAGCCATAAAACATGTTTTCTTACCTTTATCCTTGAATGATTTGAAGTCTTTCTTGCGATTGCACTTGTGACCTTTCTTCTCATTCTTATTTGGGCACCTAGCAGCAATATGTCTAATTTCTTCACAAGAAAAATAGATTAGAGGAACCTTACCTTTGTATTTCCCTTTGCCTCTTGAATATTTCCTTGCTAGTAGAGCTTCAACCACTTCAAAATCACTGTCTAAACTTTGTTTTGATTCTTCATCACTGTCTGATTGTGGATCCTTCATCTTTTTCCCTTTTTCTTTGAGTGAAAGCTTGGCTTCAAATGTTGATTCAACGTTCTTGGCAACTAGAACATAATTGTCATAGTTGTCTAGCTCAAATGCAGTCAATCTTCCAACTATGGCTTCTGAATTTATTTTTTGATTTGCCTCACATCTTCTTTCTTGAATTGTAGAGACTCTGATTGAATAAATGGGAAGTAGAGTTCTAATAAGTTTACTTATAATTGTCTCCTCACTGATATCTCCTCCAGATGCTTTGATTGCACTAACACATGCTTTAACTCTTTCAACATACTTTGCAATGTTTTCATCCTCTCTCATCCTCATTTGATCAAATTGTCCTCTCAAACTTTCTGCTTTGGCTCTTCTCACATTATCATCTCCTCCATAGATCTCTTTCAGCTTGTTCCACATTTCAAAGGTAGTTTTACAATCCAATGTCATCAAATTCTTCATAACTCAGAGCAGATGCTATATCTATCATCATGTTGTTGTGAGTCTTCTTTTCAGCAATATCATTGACAGATTATGTACCAACAGGTTTTGCATATTTTTCATCAAGGTACTTCAGTCCTAAATCACTAATAAAAGCTAGATGAAGTCTCATCAATCCCTGCCATGCTGAGAAGTTGTCCCTATTAAGTCTTGGAATTTCCCTCTTGTAAGACATCCTAATCTTTAGCTTAGATCCTTGAAATCTTTTCCTGAAAGCACCAAGAGCACTGATACCAATTGTTGGGATTATAGATGGAGTAACTAAGAGGGGGGCGGGGGGGTGTGAATCAGTTACCACAAAAACAAATCCACAGATCCCTTATATGTCTTAAATAACTAGTTACTACTGATACTTGGTAAACACTGTAAAAATGTTGTAACTCGGTAGATTAACTTGTTACTAATCATCTAGCATTTATAATTCTTAACATGCATGCAAAATTAAATAAAATAAACACAAGAGACATCATATTTAACATGGAAACCCAATATGGGAAGAACCACCAAGTAACTAGCTACCAATTTTCACTCTTCTGAAGTGAGCCCTGTTTGGAGTCAACCATGCTAAAGGTTACAATACACACTATTAGGTGTGACCCTGTTAGAGGATTTAATCACCCTGTTAGGAGTGGCCTTGCTAGAGGTCTTTAGAACAATTCAACTAAACTGTCACCTTGTTAGAGGATTTACAAAAATGGCTATTAAACCAACTTTGTTAAGAGATTTTGAAATCACTGCCACAATGGTTAGAAAGTAACAATGAATTGACCTAAATAAGATGCAACTAAATTTGTTGATTACAGATCTCTATTTTGCACTATTAGATCCTTTCGATAAAATATAGCTTTGTTTCTCCTGAAATATCTTTGATCATCCTTCAAAATTCACTTTCACAATAATCAATCTTCCTTCTTATTCACATTACATCAAATCCATCACTTGCACTTAGAATTTTCAACTTGACCTCTTATATATACCATTTAGATTATCAAGTCAGCTCATTCATAAGTTACATTTACCAATAAACCATACATTAGTCGGCTACAAATATTACTTTAAACAAATAAACTTTATTTCACAAAACAATGAAATCCTTCACTGGCCGACCTTGCTCGGTAAATACTGCTTCCAGAAATAATTTTTTGAGTTAACCATCTTAATTTGGTTAATACTGCAAAATTTGCAAAATCCTTTGGCTGTCGAGTTAACTCGGTAAGAACTAAATTTCCTTCACTGTCCATGAAAACTCAATTAGAACTGTTTCCTACACTATTTTCTCTTGATGACCGAGTGAGCTCGATAGCAACTAAATTTCCTTTGCTAACCTTGAAAGCTTGGTAACAACTGAATACACAAGGTAAAGCCTAAGAATGCTCAGTAGACACTGTAAACCTTCTTTGCTAACCTTTTGAGCTTGGTAGATTCTATCTTCTTTGCTAACCTTTCAAGCAAAAGCCGCAAAATCCTTTGGCTGTCGAGTTAACTCGGTAAGAACTAAATTTCCTTCACTATCCATGAAAGCTCAATTAGAACTGTTTCCTACACTATTTTCTCTTGATGATCGAGTGAGCTCGATAGCAACTAAATTTCCTTTGCTAACCTTGAAAGCTCGGTAACGACTGAATACACAATGTAAAGCCTAAGAATGCTTGGTAGACATTGTAAACCTTCTTTGCTAACCTTTTGAGCTCGGTAGATTCTATCTGATGACATTTGTGTAACATCAAAGACAACACACAATTGAACAATTGCATCCAACAAATATATGGAGATTAAAGCTCTTAATCAAGTTAATGTTTCTCAACCCATCCTCAGTGTTAAAGGTTGCTCTCTTTTCATTGTTAAAGATTGTCCACCTCTAGCTGTTAAGGGAAAATCTAGTCACCCATTGGATACTCAAAAAGTGTCTCACACCTATCATGCAAGGAATAATACTCATCCTACTACTTCTCTTACACCTTCTCAACCTATTCTTCCTCCTCCACCTGATCTTTCTCAAAATCTTGGATTGGATTATGATTTAGTATCACAATTGTGTAATACCCTACCAAGATTTCTCTTTGGGAATTTTTTCAAACATCTCCAACATACCATGAAACCTTGAACAAATATTTATCCAATCTCTCACTTCCACCTCCTAATAAAGATAACATCAATTCCTTCTTACAATGCATGCATGTTATCCCTATGCCACCTCCAATTATGTTTACTCATGATGATTTTCCTCCTAAAGAGATTAAAAATCATTATGATCCTCTTATGGTAGTCATATCTATTAATAAAACTACCATACGAAAAAATTTGATTCATAATGAATCTGGTTTGAATGTTTGTAGTATGGATATGTTAAAGACTGTGGACATGTTAAAGACTGTGGACTCTGGCCTTTCTACTATTCATCATGGTAACATTCCTATTCATGGATTTGATAACATTGCTAAGAAAAAATTAGGTATTATAAAGGTACATGTGAAAGTTTGTTCATTGATCTTGGATACTCCTATACATGTGATGTTTGGATCCTTCACTTATAACTTTCTCTTAGGAATACAATATTATGTATACCCTTCATGCTAAAGATGTGCCTAATCCTCATTTAAACACAATTGATGCTTGTGTTTCTCATCCCATAGGAAGTGACAAAACCCAAACCTAAAGAAGACCCTTCTTTTTCTCTATTTGAAGATGATTGGAGTACATTAAATTTTACTCTAACTTTTATGGGAGAATATAGAGTTAATGATCTTCCATTCATGAGGAATTGAGTTTCTCCTCTCTTTACTAATGTTTTTTCTACTTTTTGTCATGATGAATCTATTAAACATAGTACACCCTTAGGTGATGGGGGGCATAAGAATTTCTTCAATGCCATTGTCTCTCATACATTAGGATGTGTGCAAAAAAGTGATCCTTTGTCCACATCCTCTCCTTTATCATCTTTTACCAATCAAGAACTAGTTTTGCGTCAGCTTCTTTGTGCTATGGTCATTACTAGACCAAAACATAGAAATACCAATATTCAAAAACTTATAAATCTTCCATTTTGCATGTATTATCATTATCATGATCACTCTACTAATGATTATCAAGCTTTACATTAAAATATTTAATAACTTATTGATAATAAGGTTATTCACATATATCCTTACAATGAGATTTATATTAATAGACCTTTTTCTAAATAAAATTTAGGTCCCTATTATGTTGCTCTGTTCTGTGCAACATTGTTGGCCTTTCTATCGGGGGCTCATTGCCATAAATGGTTTGCTTTGTGAGTAGGATAAAAGGTCCTCTTTTTTCTTTGTTCCCACACTTGGGGGGTAACGAAATTTTATTCATCTTTTTGATTCTTTCAAGGATCCACTATTTTCTTTAGTTGAGTGTTATTTGTTTATCATGTCACATCCAACCTTATATTACTAGCAAGTAAGTTTTCATGGTAGATAGATCACTTACCTTGGAAACTCATAATAGTGTGATATCCTTTCCAAGGGTTTTCTTTTTCAATTTTTGCATGGTTTCTCATTGAACTCTATCCTTCCGCGGTCTCATAGGACTTGTGACTTATTTTGTTTGAACTAGGTGTTGCTTGTGGATAATATATTGATGATGAAATTGATTTATCCTTCTTTATCACTTCCTTGAGATGCCAAAATAAGAAAATATTTTCCCATCTTAAGGGGGGAATACATTGTCCCCTTATTTTCATATGTCTTGGATTTGGTTGACTAGCACGATACACACACTTGCTAGACCATTTGACCTATCCTTGTACATTCTCAAATTATTCTCGTGGAATAGTAAACATGGATATTGAACATGGCTTAGGTTACTTTATATTTGTGGGATTCATATTCTTCCTAAGTTGTCCTTAGGTACATTAATTACTACTTCATCCCTCCTTTTCACACATATTTTCCCTTTATGGATTAGGAATAATCCTAAAACATTGATTCTTCGTGGGAAGAGGGCATGCTCCATCTCTCTCTCTCTCTCTCTCTCTCTCTCTCTCTCACTCTCTCTCTCTCTCTCTCTCTCTCTCTCTCTCTCTCTCTCTCTCTCTCCCCCCCCCTTTGCACACATATTATAAATATCATCTATGGGTAATGCATAACAATTTGCTAAATTCCATACATGGGTAATGCATTCTAGACATATATATGCTAAATCTAATATATGGGTAACATGTACAAGCTCGCTAAATATTATATCTAGGTAACACATTCAAGCAAAACATGTTGAGTCCCATACATGGGTAATACATTATTAATCTAGTTATAGTTTTTGTGATTCAAAATGAGATGTACATTTCTCATTGAGGAACTAATCACACCCCTTCTTTCTCTACTTCTACCAAATAATGATTTCTCTCTTATTATGATCTTGGAGTTATTAGGGTTCAATCCATTGGGGGCTTGGGTGATTCTTGTCTCCTTGATTGTAATAATATTATCTCATGTCTTGTGTTCTACCTTACTAAATATTTGGATCAAGCCCTCTCTCTCTAGAGTAGGGGATAAATGTATTGTCTTGAGTCAGAAGCACTCTAATTTAATGAAGGTTTAACACCCATTTAATATGATTCTATCATTTAGTTTCATCTATCTTCTATTTTTCTTCCATTTAAATAATTCATTTAATCTCATTGAACCTTTCTATTTATTTAAAATTAATATAAATGGCTTAGACCTTTTTCCATTAAATATTGTGTCCATAGTTTTGTTTTTTTATATCGGTAAATGATCAAAGCCTTATGAATTATATTAAATAAGTAAAGTTACAAAATCTTCGTTCAAATGGGCACTAGTAGGAAAGAACATAGAAGAAAAGCTCTAGTCTAGCCTAGGACTTAAGTCCTATACAAAATACAATTTTAAGAGAGACATACCCTAGTTTTAGGACTATACAAAGGACATTCATTTCTTTACTTAAATATCCACCTTATGCTCTTTATTCTGGTACTATCTAGTTTATGTAGTACACATCTTTGAGTTCTATCTTTAAACATTCTGTTCCTTCTACTTCATGATTTGGTTAGAGGGATGATATGATCTTTCTATTCCTTGTCATACAAGTCATCTTTGATATAAAACTCCTCTCAGTCTTCCTGTATCTTAAGAAAAATTCAAGCTTACATTAAACATAAGTCCTTAAAATCATTAGTCTAAAAATAATTATAAACAAACTTCCTATTTAAAATTATTACACATTATCATTTATATTTCCTTCATTATTTATATTTCTTATATCTCTGATTTACTATAATGATACGCACACTTAAGTCTGCAAAGGTGGTCATTCACTATTTGGTGTTCATTTTCATTCGTTCATTAGGGTAATAATTTATGTAAATATTTTTATTTCATTATTTTATGATTTAACAATGCAAACAAAATTTTAAGGTTACTTGGCCTAGAAATGCCGAGTAGATTTACTATATCTCACCCATAACTGGTTTATAGTATCTTTCTAGTCAGTTTATAATGCTAAAGAAATGCTTAGCTTCTGATTTCTTAAGCTTTTATTGAATCAAAAATAATAGCTTACTGTCATATTCATGACAAAATATAATAGTGTTCTTAGTTATTCATCCTTATAAATTAGAGAGGACTTGATCTTTTCAATCACATTACTTTCTTTATTGTTTAGTTTCCTTTACATTAATACTGATTTAAATTACTAACCAAGTTTTAGACAAAATATGGGGAGAAGTTGAGTCCTTTTCCTCAATTCCTTCATCTCTTTCTTAGATTGGTAATTCAAGCATACTAGTGTCTAGTATGGATTTGCCATCCCAAACTTCTATCTCTTCTTCTGCCATATATTATCCCATCCAATTATTACAATTAGTTGGTCGTATATGGAAAAATATGAATAAAAAGATAAGATTTCTCCTTACAATTGAGAACCAACTAATCAGTCTATTATAATCAAGAGATGACACAAGAGTACATAATGGGATGAGTTGTTTTTTATCAACAAAGACATCATAATGGCATGGTCTGCAAATATAGATATCATTTCTAATACATGCTATCACTTTGTTGGTATTTCCAATATATTTATGTTTGAATAAGCATTTACATAAGGTCAAGATACTTGATTTATCAGTCTCTAAAAAACATTCCATAATTGAAAACATAGACAGTATGTCACTAAGAACTATGTACGAATCTATGCTACTAACAAATTATTTTCCTAAGATTCTATAGACTATTTTTTAATCAAGAAACGAGATTTTTGCAATACTATCAAAAGATGATAATAAAAAATGGGTTCATTGAAGGTGATTTTTTAGGAAGGTTCCTTCAACTTGATGATGAAATTCATTTTAGGAACCTTTGTGAAGATTGCGACTCAATCCAACTTAAATAGATTCCACTTCGATGGAACAGGAAGTTGAATGGACATAGGCACCTAAACATTAGGCCAAGGAATGTCAAAGGACATAATAAAGGGATCGTAATGAAGAGAGCCATGTTGTTAAACATTAATGATCAAGAAACTAAAGTGATTGAGATCAAACTATTGCAATTCTTATTAGTAAATGAAGCCAAATAAAATTCTTGTACCAAAGGGATGGAAAAAGGGGGGAAAAAAACCACTAAGGGGAAGGGCACTAAACACCTATAAAATAGAAAAAAACTGAAAGGATAATAGAACAACTAATACTAATGACAAATCCTATAACCTAGTTGCCAATCTCTACACTAGGATGAATGACAATCAACATTTAGACTCCTAAATCATAAAGAAAATAGAAAAAGAATGAATGAGGGAGCTCACTACAAAAGGATTATGAGAGAACACAACCTAAGATCATCATGAAACTTAATATGATTTTAACAAAGAACCATTAGCTTAAATTAAACCAACTTTTTTTATTAACTCATTAAAATAATATAATCCATCTAATCTTGCACCACATAATCTAACAGCTTAACAAATTTCTAATTAATCACAAAGAAAATTAATAATCGAAGAGAAATCTAACAAAATGAATTAAAAAAATTGATAAAGAAAATACCAATTAACCATAATATAGATAATAATAGCTAATACAATCCATTAGATATCATTATAATCTTTTTACATATTGTTGGGAAATGCTGAGAAAAAGCCCAAAAAAAAGGAGGACCTACCAAACCAAAAAGAGCACCACACCAAGCTAACCCTCAGACATAGATATGAAATAGGAAAAAACACAAGACCTATAATACCAAAAAATTCAAGCAAGGGCCAAAAAGGGAACCAAAAACATCACCATACTAAGGTAGACCAAACAGGAGAGACTAGACCAACTAACACACTAGAGAAATATAGAAACATGATTAAAAAAAACATGAAGCCGAGATGCATAAGGAATGGAAAGAGGGAAAAAAATGACCAGAAACATTCAAGATTGATCTTTGACTTTCCAAAAAACCATTATAAGATCTTCCACTTCTTCTAAATCAAATTCCTTCAACTCTGGAGACAGAACAAAGACAATTTTCTCCTGACTAGATTTATTAAAATTTGGAAGAGAGAAGTTCAATTTGCTTAAATAAAAAAACTCAATTCTTGGCTCAATGAAAGAGTCAAAGGCTTTGAGATAATTAAGGAGCCAATCCTTACTCTAGTATTCCATAATAGCCCTCCATCTAAGCATAAATGTTATGCTTTCTTTCATCTTTGATCATTCCTTATTGAACATAATGTGGATCCTTACATGTAAAATGGGATGTCTACGCAAAATTGCATGAAAAAAACCCCGTGGAGGATGAGACATGTAATATTCAACATATGGGACTTTTAGATTTTTGTCAATACTAAGAACCACATGCTCTAGTCCCTCCAACCAGGTTGGGTCAAACAAGTTGTAACATAATCGAAGCATATCCCATTAATCAACTTGATCTTTAGTTATGCATGCTATGAATAATCCTAGAATCAAACTATTAGTATGCCAAGGTCAATCATAGTTAAAAACCTTTTCCCCTAAAGCTCTATTAACAACCACCCCAATCATATAATTAATAGGATCTAGAAGTCTATTCCATCGCTCTGGCTTCACCAATACCCTAAATGCCATAGTTCTAACTTTGAATGAATGGAATGGATTGATACAAGACTTAATTCTATGGACACACTACTCAAATCTTAGAAAACAACTAGTGCTACTACTGGACAGAGTTTCTAGATGATAAGATATGGGTGAGAGGCCTCATTAGTCGACTATATGTAGCTACACTCTAGAAATCCCTAGTTTAATCTAGAATATGTTGATACAATATTTTGAAGTGGAATCCTTTCTTATCAAGCTATGAGTAGAAAATAGAGGAAAAATCACATACTTGGTGGAGGAAGGAGGCAACAACATTTAATGATTGATCATTCTATATGGTGGTGTAGCTCTGCTAATTAATATGATTGTAGTTACTAGAATGATTCTTACCAAAAATTGTTGGAACATTTTAGAATAACTAGGAGGGGGGGGGGGGGGGTTGAATTAGTTATCCAAGGTCCAGATGTATAAATAATTTTTTTCATAGCTTAGTGAACCCATAAAACATTTATTGTCATGCATGCATCCATAAGATTATGCAATCACTTAAATCTTGTAGGTTACTATCAAATCAATTTGCAAAAATGTAAACATGAAACATAATAGATTCAACAACACATTTGACACAATGATTTACATGGAAACCCAATTTGGAAAAAACCACCAGTAGCATGCTACTCTTTTTCACTCTTCTGAAGTGATGCCCTGTGAAAGGCCAACCCTGTTAAAAGTTATAATACACACTATTAAATGTGACCCTGTTAAAGGATTTCAATCACCCTATTAGGAGTGAGATTTGTTAGAGGACTTTAGACCATTCACTTGGAATGTTACCTAGTTAAAGGTTTTACAAATGACTGTTAGGTCAACCTTAATCCAAAATATTTACCCTAAATTGATACAATTATTAGAGAGTAATAGTAAGGCTTGATATGATAACAACTTACAACTTTATTTTTGGATTACAGATCTCTATTTTAGTCCTCCATTCTACTTGGCCTTCATACATTTCAACTTTGATAGCTTGTTCACCCTTCAATCATTCATACCCTTAAGCCTTCTTTCTTAACATGCCAATGCAAAATCTTCTCTTAGGTCACTTGATGAAGCAAAGCCGTTGACTTCTTGTCTTCCTTAGGTTCTCACCCATGAAAACCTTTGCTTCTGACCAGCCATTCCTATAAATAGGAAATTAAGATGTTTTGCCATTCATTCTTCATCATCCAATTTAGGATTAGGACAAATTAGGTAGGATTCAATGAATCTACTCCTCATTCCATATTTCTTCTAGAAACTTCTCCTTGAATCTTCTTTGAATTCACCTAAAAATGGTTGATCTTAAATTTTGTGCCACCAACTCATCAATCTTTTCTTCCACCTAGTTCACACAATCCAAGAAAATAAGCTTGTTAGCTCAGATTCATCAAATTCAAGATCTTTCAGATAATTTAGTCACTCGACATTAAGTAGCTTCTGATGCTCAACACATAATACATTGCTCAACATCCTCTGTGGAATCATTCAGCACAAACTAAAGTTTATTTGTGCTCGACATCAACTAAACTTTACTTGGCATCCACTATTTTTCTTGGTATACGCTAGAATAGTCTTTTATTTGGTTCTAACGGATTTTTTGCTCGACTTGCACTGAATTTGCTTGACTCCTACTATCCACTTGATCAAGCTTTATAGAAAAACTTTTTTTAACTTTTTCTTCTAAACTTGCTTAGTGTAACCAACCTTTGTAACCATAAGTAGATTATCAATACATCATGTTATCACTATCTTAGCTAATTCTTGTACTCCTTTACATAACATAACTCAACCTTTCCTCTAGGGGCTATTGCTACATCTTTTGATCAAATCCTCTTCATCAATCAAATAAGTGATAGTACTTAAATAATATAAGCAATTATCTTACCAAAAAATAACAGGTTTAACATTAGTGACAAAACAATGATTGAAGTATATTGATCATACTTGTATTAATCTATTCTCAACAATTTCCTTCTTCAACAATCTCCCTCAATCTATTCTCAACAAAAAAAAAAGAATTCCTACCTTCAGTTTAGGGATACTTATTAGACATGAGTAGTAATATTAACAATCTTTAGCTTAGGACTACTTGCCCCTCAACCTTGGAAAATATATTAAAATTTTATATTTGTTTATAAGTTTTCGGTAGAAGAAACATTTTTATAATGCTTAGATTTTCCTTCTTTACTTCTCTCTCAGTTTTTCATATTTGAAGTCAACTACTTATCTTATTAAAGTGTATTCAACCAATATTATTAGTGCATTTTGTTTATCATAGTCAAGCCTCAAATCTCAAAGGAAAATTCCAAATTAGGTTGAGAAATAGAAGATAAAGTTAAAAGAGTTGTAATGTAAGGCTAAGCCGTAGTTGATTAGGATATAATATTAGAAATTGTGATAGATAGGAAAAAAAATCCCCTGAGATGCATATGCTAAGGGTCCTGTAATATGATATCCTTGCCATCCACTCCTTTATTAACTAGTTGGTTTGCTACTTTGTTCCCCTCATGGTATATGCGTTGAATTCTAATTTCTTCAAACTTGTATATAAGAGTCAAAATTGTTTCTAGTTTGGAGTTAATGATGCAGTAAGGGGTAATCTATTTTCATAATGCATTCAAAATAATCTAGGAGTCTCCTTTGATAACTAGTTTCTTTATGCCTCGTTCTAGACTTAGTTTAAGACCTTCCTTAAGAGCTTCTAGTTCCACCATGTTGTTTGAAGATCTATTGGTTTTCTTGCTTTACAATCTAGTTTCCAGTATCTGAGCATATTATACATCTTATTCCTACCTTGCTTAGGTACCTCTAGATGCTTCGTTAAAGTTCTTTTTTTTTCCCCATCCTATTGGGGGTGGTTCCCATTTATAGTCCTTTCATTCTTATAAATTTTTCTTTGTGTACATTAATGGTAGTGTATATGTGAAAACCTAACATGTTAGGAGCATGTGTAAACAAACAAACATTAGTTGTACATGTATATCAAGATTCAAATAAAATCAAAATACAACTATTTTATGAATCCCTTCAATGATGGAAGTATGAAAATGAGAAATGAACCTATGCTATATGAGTGAGGAATGCTTCAAGAGGAGGCTATGGAAGAAGCCATTCTTAAAACATTCTATGAAATGGAGGTTAATGCAAGAAAGTAAACTAAATTATCAATGCAAGAAATGAAATCTAAAACAACTACCAAAGAGTTAGTAACAATACATGAAAATCTATAAGAAGTTCTAAGCATAAACTAACATGATAACAATGCATATAGAGGAGACGAAGAATGCTTGAGACAAGGGCTTTATTTATAGGCTTGAGAGAGGCCTTGAGGAGGTGGCATCTATGTGGCATCCACATAGGTGCCACAAGGGAGACACATGGGCTAAGGAGACAAGCCATGCAAATGTCAACATAAGCCTTATTGTGATTAAGATGGCTCAAGGTGTGCTCACACATGGGTGAGAAACCTTGGAGAAAGGAAAGGGGGACAAGTGTGTAAGAGTGTAAGAGGCTTTTTGGAGGAATTAATAAAAGGGGGGTTTTCTTGGATTTTGAGTTGCTCACACATGTGTGAGCAAACACTTAGGGGCTAAAAGGTGTTTAAGAGGGTATTTTCTATAATAAAGTGGGATTAACTAGTGGGTAGGCTTAGAAGGATGAGAGTGATGGGTGGTAGACTAGAATTTAGGTTGGATTAGGATTCAATTTAATCATAGGATTACATAATTTAATAAAGTGGAGAGAAATGAACTAAATTGGAATTTATTTAGAAGGGGATTTATGGAGTACTGTGCATTAAATAATTTTAACACATTAAAGGGAAGTATTCAAATTAAATTTAAATACATTAGGGAAGTGAACCTATTTAATTAAATAAGTAGAAGAATATGAAAAAATATAATTAATTAATTATAGTGTTAGGAGAGATATTAAATCAATTAATATAGTGTTTAGGACAATTTTAAGTGTCTACATTTTGCCCCTCTTTGATGTAGTGTCAAGAATACATTGCATCAAAGAAAATAAAATACAGGTTGCCCTAACGAGGAGAGGAGTGGAAAGAGTCATGCCATAGCGATAACAAGGGAGGAGGGTGCCCCCTCAAGGAAATGGGGTGAAGGAGGAATATATTTTCCCCCATTTTCTCAGGGAATAGACACATGAAGGAAAAGGAAAAGAAAAAGGCTTAAAAGAAGGCCTTGCATGAATTTTTGGTAAGATCGAAATGAAGCGGGGTGAATTGGATAATGATTAATCTAAATGCATCCTAACCACATGAATGCATGGGATTCAATTGTATTCATATGGGAGAGCACACCCTAGTTTGATATTGCAAGAGAAGTTATGCATAAATGCTATAGTAGCATAGATGAGAAGGTTCCTTTGTGTGGACTAGACTCAAATACAATAGAGACTTTAGGAAAATAGATGTAGGTTTCATAGTCATGAGGGGAAAAATGAAATATACACACTAGACAGGTCTGAGCACACCCAAATTCTTGTTAGGGATCTTGGTGGAAATTGTGTTAGTTCATTTCTCCCAGTGAGAAATGCATAACCATAACTCAAAAACTAATAGAGATGTGCTAAAGAATCATGAAAATATATCATATTACAAAATGACCCATGCAATCAAGTTAAGCCATTCAAATGATACCGAGATGTTGAAGATTGGGGTACACTTGAGGAGGCTATCGCTGTCACACAAAGATAAAATCAAAAAAAGACCCTATGACCAAGTAGTCATTCAGTCCATAATTCTTGCCATGAACATTATCTTGATGGTGAATTTGTTAAGCTTGTGTAGGAAGGATGTATCTTGTAAGGCAAAAATTGATTGTTTGATTGAATTGTATTGAAATGTTTTTGATTGTTCATTGGCAATTGTATGAAATGAAAAAGGTTCTCAAATCATGTAGCCTTAGTGTAAATTTGTGTAAGTTTATTTGTAATTACTATTTTGATAAGCTTAGTTTGATGGGTTGAAGCTCAATGTCATGAGATTAGATGATGAATAGAAGAATTTGGATAAGATGATGGATGAATGAGGAACTTGA
Source organism: Cupressus sempervirens (assembly GCA_028749045.1). Classification (NCBI taxonomy): domain Eukaryota; kingdom Viridiplantae; phylum Streptophyta; class Pinopsida; order Cupressales; family Cupressaceae; genus Cupressus; species Cupressus sempervirens. The sequence continues at coordinate 291,411,371 of CM053785.1, read as the reverse complement.
TTGAATTATAAGAATGGTTATGATAAGATTGGGTTAGAAGAAAAAAGATACTTAGGTAAGATGGAAATTGATTTGTAGGAAATGATTGGAAGAAAGGAATTTGATTAGAGTAGAGGATAAATGAATTGATTGAATTGATGCAAATGACTAGATTGGGACCACTGACAAGGGACATCCAAGGAATGGTAAATGGATGAAAAGGGTGGGGAGGCTTTTATGGATGTAATGATATATGGATGAAATGAAAGGTGAAAGAATATGGGGGACCAAAAGATATTCAGAAAATGGGGAGCCAAGGACCATGTTTCAAAGGAGTTAAAATTCCGCATACCAAGGATAGGAAAATGGAAGGAAATATGGTGGGAAAGGATGCATGGAAATGGAAAGATGGTGTATAAAGGATACACATAGAGGAAATGGAGGTTCATGAATTGTTTCCAAGGCATACATGGATTTTATTATTTTTTGTTAGTTATTTTTGGTTCCTCTAGTTTCAATCTCAAGCAAAGGTATGAAAGTGGAAGAGATATAAGTATAGGAAATAAGAGGGATGGTATGAATATGAAATAGAGTAAATGCATGGGATAATCAAAATCAAGGATATATAAAAGGATGATGGGATTATGTAGGACTATGGATGGAGGATGGAAGAAATGAATCGAATAAGGACAAGGGATACAAGATATGGATAGGATGTCAAGATCAAATATGTGAAAGTGGATGGAAATACATAGCATAATGGATGGATATGAAAAATGATCATGAATAGATGAAAGGAATAGGATAGTCAAGATCAAATATGGAAAAGGATGACAAATGGTAGATGGAAATATGGAGGATATATAAGGCAATGTAGTATGGATGGAGCTTTCCCCTAGTGTAGAGTGCAAGTCGAAGAGGACAAGTGAATGAATGAATAAGTGGAATTGGAAGACACGAGATACATGATAGGGAGGACTCAAGCATGTAGATACATGGATGGTATCACTTTATATTTATTTCTCTTTCTTTGTTATTTTCAAGGAATTTTTTACTATTTTCTCATAGATGTTGGTAGAATGGTGAAAAGAAGGATGGAGTGGGTTGGTAAATGGAGCTGAAGGACTTATGAAAAAGTTTGGATTAAGGGGGTAGAGTGGTGGGGAGGAAGACATGGTTGATGGATGCTAGGTTGGAAGACTTGTGAATGAGTGGATGAAAGAGGTGGAAAGATCATCATCAACACACACATTGAAGAGTGATGGAAAGGAGGAAATTTCAGAGGATATGTAGGAGAAAGTTTGAATTTTGGGATATAGGGACCCAAAATGGATGAAAGAGATGATGGATTTAGGATGGTGGATTTGGGTATATAAGGACCCAAAATAGATTTGGAAAATGGAAGCTTGGATGATTTATGAATGAGTGAAGCCTTTGGATTAGCAAAATTTAATGCAATTTTTAATTTTTCTTTTAGATTCATTACTTCATTAAGTAGCTTTGGAATCCACATAATTTTTGCATTTTTTATTTTCAGCCTTTGTGGCCTTTTGATGTTTTCTTTCTTTTGGATCATATTTTTCTTTTCTTGAACATCTCTTTTAGAGGGGGCATGTTGATCCTTGGATTTTTGTGGATATTTGGCTTTATTCACTTTATTTTTGGCATCAACTTTGCTTCCATTGGCCATGGTATGGGTGCATGAAGATAAATGATATGGAGAGATAGTGGATGAAATTATGGATGGTGAACATTGGAAGGAATCCAAGGATGTGCGCCTTTGTTGATCTTTATTAGGAACATGAGGGGATGAAGTGGAAGAATTGGATATGATGGATGGATGTATGTAAGGAGCCAAAATGGATGGAAGGGATGAAGGGTTTTTCATTGGAATATAAGGACCCAAAATGGATGGAAATGAGGAAGGAAGTAGATTATGGATATAAGGTCCCAAAATGGACTTGGAATATGGGTTATGGGAACATTTAGGTTTGCATGGAGGAATTTTGGATTTGGAAGGAGTTGAAGGTGTACCAACATCTTGAGACATTGTTTGTTCAATGGGATACTTATTATTTTCAATGCAAGATGTGAGCCCATATATAAGGGGTTCATGAGTGGATTACATAGGTATGATAGGATCGTGTGGAGGATTAGGATCATGAGGGAGATTATGAGGGATAATAGGATCTTGAGATGGATTTGGATCATGAAATGCAAATGAAGGGGTACTTTGATCTTGACTTATAAGAGGATTATGTGGTGGAATGAAAGGAATGATTGGATCATGAGATTGAATAGAATCATGTAATGGAGTGGAGGTAATGGAACCATGAGATGGAGTGATTTGATCTTGACATGGAGGAGTATTAGTGGATGGAGTGGAAGGAGCATCTTCATGAGGTGGAGGATCTATGGATGCTAACTCTTGAGATGGAATGGAATCATTAATGTGCATGGTATATGGAATGTCTTGATCTTTATTAGGAAGGGGATCATGAGATGGATTAAGATGGATAAATGGATTTTGAGGGATAAGGTAATAATGAGATGGGGAATATCTTGGATCCAAAGGAGAGGAGGAATCCATAATGGCATGCTTTGGAACAAGTTCTTGAGATGGCATTAGGTGTATGATTTTGGGTGATTGGATCACTTTAATTTTAGTTTTGTACTTAGACAAGCTTTCTACCAATGATTGTGGGACAAACACATACTTATTACAAGATGGAAATGATGTTGATTTTGGAGGATTAGAATTGTGTGGTGATTGGGCATTAGGTTGGGCATTGGGATGATGGTTTTGGACATTAAGCTCAAAGTATGGGGAATTACATGGAGGATTTGGGTTGGGTGGGACTTGAGGATTATGGATTTGGAAACATTGGGGAGGAGGACATATGTTTTGGAAGGTAGATTGTTCCTTTTGACACTCATTTTGTAGGCTAAGGACATAACTTTTGATCTCCTCAAATTATTAGGCAATGACATTTATGTTTGAGGAATTATGTGGGCTATGAAGGGAATCATATGTGGATGAAGGACAATGAGGTGGATTTCCCTTGTCAAAGGTAGAAGATTAAGGAATGTGAGACATATTAGGATTGGACATGCAATTTTGAGGATTGATTTGGAAAATGGGTTGAATGGGAGGTATAACTCCATATTACCTTTGAAGATATTCAACCATTTGCTTAAGCCAATTCTTATCCATGAACTTAGATGAGAAGTGATGAAGGATTTGATGATGGGTAAAATATGACTTTAGGACTAGGAACAATTTTATACTTTTTATTTATTTGATTTGGATTTGATATGGGATGAAGGTTTGAGATAACCTTGATTAGATAAAGACCTGATGATATTGCAAACAATTGGATGTTGGATTTAAATGATGATATCATCTTCCACTTAGAGATGGAAAAATGATCCCAAGTTAGAATAGGATAAAAAATAGATGACTCAATACTTGGTGATGGACAAATGATCACAAGTGAGAGAGTGTAACTATGACAATGTATGATAAGGATGAAGGTCTAGTATCACACATTGCATAAATATTTCTTCCTAAATATTGGATTGAATCTTGATGAAGGAGAAAGATGATTGATGATATTGTTTTGAGTCAATCAAGATAGCTATGATTAAAGTATGAGATTTATGATGGTGCTCCTATGTCGAAAGTAGAAGATTTTATGAAAAAAATGAAGATGTAAATGGATTGAATTAGGAATTGATTAGAAAGGAATGAATTTGACAAAGAATTGGATTAAGAATCATGAGGATGAATCATTGAATGAGGGAATTGGATCTTGATGTGGGTATTCAATCATGATTAGAATGAAGGTTAGGAATTTGATTGAATGATTAAGAAAATGAGGAAATAATTAGGATGATTAGAGATGATTACAATTTTGAGGAATGATTTGAGTGATTAACACAAGAGATGGATGATGGTGATGAATTTGGTGGATAGAAGAAGTGATTTGGAATTGATGTGGACAACTTGACTAATTAAAACAAGATCTCTTTTTCTTTTTTTTTTGAGGATTTTTTGATTTTTTTGAATTTCAAACTTTTATGATGTTTTTAGATTTTTTTGAAACATAACATGAAAATGAAATATATACAATAAAATTTTAGATGGTGTGTCCCCTTCAATTGGGGAGAGTTTCAAACACTCAAGAGCGTCAAGCACACCAACAATCCTATAAGGTTTTGACTAGGATATACAAGCTCAACTAAGGGTGTCCTCGATATATGCAAGGTACGCGAGGCCCAAATCTATCTATAAATGAAAGAAAATAATGCCACACATCTGAGAGGAGACGGTAACCAAAATCTTCACTTTCACTTCCCAAAGGTATAAAGTTCTTTGGGACTTAGCCAAGAGTGACAAGATTTTACTTCCAAGAGAGGTGTCTTTCGATTCACCTCTCGATATTTATACTCCACCAAAATGCTAGAGTTGAGGTCATCTTAAAGGGTGATGAAATCCTTAAGCAGACCTCCTAAAAAAAGTGTAAAACAAGGCCACTTATTTATTGTGCACTCAAGATCACCCGAAGGCATGAGAGGAGTGAATACGTAAGTGGTCTTGGGTTTAAAAAACACTTGTTCTTTCCCAATAGAGATTTAGTTTTTATAATTTATTTTTGAAGACACTTATGCTTATATCATACAATATTCTTTCCAACTTGACAACATCATCAACATAAAAAATTGAGAGTTCGTCAACAAAAATAAATCGCTCGACGTCAAAATAAGAAATTTGATAGGGATAGAGAAAATTCCTTTATTACATTCAAGATTGAGTGAGTGTTCATTTCAATCACCAAATCCAAATGTTCATTGCAATGTTCTTTGAACCTTTAAGCATTCAATATTGTGTGTTAACATTAATTCCAATGAAATATTTCAATTTCCTTGTGGCATTCAAGATTGTGTTTGGATTTTTTTAGCTTCAAGTCATTCAAGAGTGTGTTGGATTTATCAAATTAATTGTAACATACATTCCAAGACAAGTGTTTAAGCATTCAATTTTATTCCCAAGAATAATAAAACTTTAAGGAAAACATGCAAGACACATGGTTAGTTGTTTCTAGAATACTCCAATCTATAATGCTACAAGCAATCAACTTAATTAGCATCACCAAAATTCCCAAAATGAATGCTTGACTATGGAAAAAATTATTGTAACTTTTTTTGTAATTTTTAAAATACATAGATCAACTTAGAATAACTCATATCCTATGGAACCACTAAAAGTCGATTTTTATTTTTTTAAATAATAAAAAATGTAGATGATAGAATGTAGGTGTAAACAAAAAAAATTAGAGATAACAAAACAAAGATGATAGAAAACAACCAAGTATGATATACCTGATACTTACACTTGCAAATCCTAGATGATAGGAGAGATTCACAGATGATAGAACTCACAGATTTCAGAAGAAGCAAAGACGACAGTTAACTGAAACTAAGGACTTTCAGCTACCCACAACATAGACAACAGAACAAGTAGAGACAACAGTCAACTAGAATTATAGATTTTCAACCACTCACAATGCAGACGATAGAACATAAAATCTGTGGAGATGGCATCTAAGTCTCGGAGATGAAAAACAACGAAGATGACATAATAGATTTTTTTTTTGTAGTTTCTTGGTTGGTTATTGAGTCTCTCTCATAGGCAGAGATGCCAAACTATGGAGACAAGGATTTACAGAGACAAGGATCTACGGAGATGGTGAAGCGTCTTCACAAATGACACTGCATCCTAACATAGACAATAGTGTACAATTTTTTATAGAAAACTCTAAGTTTTTGATCAAATTTAAGTGTAAAAAAGGGATGTGGGTCTCACCAAGCATGCCAAAATATATACTTGAAAACCTAACCTGTTGGGAGCATGTGCAAACAAGCAAACATTAGTTGTACACATATATCAAGATTTAAATGAAATTAAAATACCACTAATCTACTTGAGTTTTAAAACTTAATGCAACAAAAAAGAAAGAGTCCTCATGCAAACTCAGAGCAACTCAACAAGGGTGCCCATAAGAGGCCTTGTTGGTGTGCTCACTGATGAGGGATGTGAATGTTCTTTCCTCAAACACAATTATTGTTTGAATCCCTTCAATGATGGAAGTATGTAAATGAGATATGAACCTATGCTAGATGAGTGAGGAATGCTTCAAGAAGAGGCTATGGAAGAAGCCATTCTTAAAATGTTCTAAGAAATAGAGGTGAATGTAAGAAAGTAAACTAAATTATCAATGCAATAAATGAAATCTAAAATAATTACCAAAGAGTTAGTAACAATGTATGAAAATATCTAAGAAGTTCTAAGCATAAACTAACATGATAACAATGCATATGGAGGAGATGAAGAATGCTTGAGAGAAGGGCTCTATTTATAGGCTTGAGAGAGGCCTTGAGGAGGTGGCATCTATGTGGCATCTACATAGGTGCCACAATGGAGACACATGAGCTAAGGAGACAAGCCATGCAAAGGTCAACATAAGCCTTATTGTTATTGAGATGGCTCAAGGTGTGCTCACACATGTGTGAGCAACCTTGGAGAAAGGAAAGGGGGAAAAGCGTGTAAGAGATTTTTTGGAGGAATTAATGAAAGGGGGCTTTCTTGGATTTTGAGTTTCTCACGCATGTGTGAGCAAACACTCTACCACCCATCACTCTCATCCTTTTAAGCCTACCCACTAGTTAATCCCACTTTATTATCTTAAATACCCTCTTAAACACCTTTTAGCCCCTAAGTGTTTGCTCACACATGTGTGAGAAACTCAAAATCCAAGAAAGCCCCCTTTCATTAATTCCTCCAAAAAATCTAAAAGATGTTTAAGAGGGTATTTAGTATAATAAAGTGGGATTAACTAGTGGGTAGGCTTAAAAGGATGAGAGTGATGGGTGGTAGACTAGGTTTGAGGTTGAATTAGGATTAAATTAAATAGGATTTAATATAATCATAGGATTATAGAATTTAATAAAGTGGAGGGAAATTAAATAAATTAGAATTTATTTAAAAGGGGATTTATGGAGCACTATGCATTAAATAAATTTAACACATTAAGGGGAAGTATTCAAATTAAATTTAAATACATTAGAGAAGTGAACCTATTTAATTAAATAAGTAGAAGAATATGAAAAAATATAATTAATTAATAAATAAATAATTATAGTGTCAAGGGAGATATTAAATCAATTAATATAGTGTTTAGGATAATTTTAAGTGTCTATAGAGGGGGTTTATCAGATTGATCTAATTTCTTCGCATCTTCACATCCCAGTCTGAGAATGCCTCTTCTTCTTTGGTTGTTCTTCTTAAATTATTGTTCATTACTTCTGATATGCATGCTTCTACTTTGTTGAGGAAGGAAGGGATATCGATTGTCAAATTATTGAAAATTCTCCTATTCCTTTCCTTCCATATTTCCCATAGTAAAATAGAGGGAAAATTATTCCATAATTTAATATATACTTTTTTATTTGCACCATTCGATTAACTATTTAGGTGGTTCTAAAGATTATTGAGAAAGGGAAAATACCAATTTTATTAATGAATAAGCCAATCCCAACATTTCTTGGTATATGAACACTAGAAAGTAAATGTTCTATAGACTCTAAGTCGTCTTTACATAATGTGCATCTAGAGGGACCCTCAAATCCCATTTTTGTAAGTCTATTTGTAGTCAATGTCCTCTTTTGTATTGTATCACATAAAAATATACTTGCTTTAGGTAGGCATGTTGGATCTCAATATACGTTAAGGGATATATTAGTTTCCATTGTGAGTTAATTATGAGATCATAGCCTTTCCTAACACTATATTGCTAATCCTTTGATGGTCCTTATATCAGCTTATCCCATCTATTTTTATGGGTGACTTGTCTTTGACTAAGGAAATTTGTGAACACCTCTTTTTATATGGGAGAGAGACTAGTTTCATCTAGGGATTTCAATTCCCATATTTCCTCCCTATTCTCTTTTTTGATATGTTTGTAATTGTATACATGTTTCCCCCAAAGTTGGGTTAACATATTTTTTTATGTTTCCTGGTAAATTGAAACTCTCTAGGGAAGGAAGACCATCCCAAGAGTCTTCCCAAAATAATGCTTCCTCCCCTTTTCCAATATCCCATGTTACATTGTCATTGATAAAAGAGTGACATTTTAACATGAAATTCTAGGTACTTGACCCCTTTGGGGAATTGTTGGTTCTAAATAGAGACAATGGATCTGCTTCATTCAAATATTTGTGATAAATGATTTTTGTCCATTTACTATCTTTTTCTTGGAACATACATTAATTTAGCTTTGCTCCTAAAGATTTGTTTTGCCAAATTAAATTTTTGATTCCTAATCCTCCTAGTTCTTTGGGTCTACATATATTTTCCCATTTGATCAAGCCTAATTTCTTTTTTTCATCTATACATTTCCATAACGAATTTTTAAGTTTTCTCTCTAATTTCTTATTAATACCTTTAGGAAAAGGAAGACATGACAACTGATATATAGGAATGGTTGAAAGTACAACTTTAATTTTTGTAGTTCTACCTACCTTGGTTAACCATTTCCCTTTCTAGAATCAGATCCCATGTTTTGGAATTTTTTATTCATTTTTCTAGATCAATACCTAAACACTTACATGGAAATAAGTCTTCCCTATATCCCATGATATTGCAAATATCAATTCCCAATGCTAGTCTAGTATTAATGAAGAAGATTTTGGATTTTTTAGCATTTACCTTTTGCCTTGATGCTTTTGTATATTCATGTATAATTTTCTTAAAGCTTTGTGCTTCTTCTATTGAGATTTTCCCATGTAGAATTGTGTCATCTATAAATTGTTGATGAGTTATGTTCAAAATATTTTTTATTACCATTTTTCCTTCTTCCTTAGATTTTTTTTTTATAGCTCTCCCGAAAGCTTCCACCATAATAATAAATAAGAAAGGTGAAATAGGGTCTCCTTGTATAATTCCTCTTGATATATTAAAGAAACCTTCATGAGTTCCATTTATCAGGAATGATAGTTTGGATGTGGCTATACAATTAAAGATAAGGTTTACCCATTGATGTGAGATTCCAACTACTTCTAGAGTCTTACATAAAAATCTTCAATCTACCACATCACATGCATTTTGAATATTGAACTTCATGAGCATACCTACTTACTTTATTGCTTTGAGCTGAATGAATGGTTTCTTGAATAATGATAATCCCATCTAAAATAGATCTTCCAGGGACAAAACCAACCTGTTCTTCTGAGATAAGTTTTGGAAGGACATGTTTCAGTATGAGTGCTAATTCTTTCAATAAGATTTTATAAATGGTATTACATAATATTATTGGTCTAAAATGACCAATTTCATCATAATCCATTTTTTTGGGGATGAGGGTTAAGAAGGTATGGTTGATTTTTGTTAACAATAGTCCAACATTTATTGTTGCTTCTATTGCCTCTCATAGATCCTTCCCAATTACATCCCAAAACTTATGAAAAAATAAGGCTTGAAAGCCATCTGGACCCCGACAATTTGTCTAGAATCATCTTAAATAGAGCTATTTTCACTTCTAATGAAAAATATTTATTTAACATTTTATTGTCTTCATCTACGATAAGTTTAGAGATAACATTAAGCATTTTCCTTTATGCTATCCAATTGTGTTGTTTTTCTAAGATCATTTTCTGCAAATGTACTAGCATGGCCATTGTAATTGATGATTTCCAAATGTAGATTTGGATCTCATATAAATATGAGAAGAGGAGACATCTCTCTTCAAGAGACATGTCCCTATAGTTAATCATCTTTAGTTAACTCACCTTTAAGCATATATGTAATATTAATATATTAACCATATATTATTATAATACATGTTATATATTAATATATAATATATAATACATATAATATATATATATATATATATATATATATATATATATATATATATATATATATATATTCTTATCAATAATATAAGACATAAAAATATGTTCATATAAATCATGAATACAAATACTCAATGTAATGAGTATATCACTTCAACTGATGCTGTACTTCAACACTCCCTCTTAGCAAGGGAGAAGTGACAAAAACATTTTATGAGATATTAGTATCAAGGATATCTATACAAAACATATTATCTGACTTTAACACTTTGAAATAGTGACTTGTCAAATAACTATAATCACAATGTTATGAACACTATCATAACATATATTATGATCTCTAATTGTCCAAAACAATATCTAGAGTAATCATAATGCTTTCATTATCAATGACTTCCGACGTATTTAGAACAAAAACTGTCATAATAATAGGCCTATCATTTGCAAGATCGTCATCTTACAAAGATTATCTTCTATCTATTTGTTATCATGGCGTCTGGCAAATTCCAGCCTAAAAAACCATGATAATAGGTATACCATTTATAAGATCATCATTTTATAATGGTTACCTTCTATTTATATATGTAAACAAAAGATCATCACCTTTCATTACATATCATATGTGAAATAGTAACCACCATGAACCCAGTCAGAGGATGGTACAAAGGGTTTTCACCTCATACTTCTCTCTTATAGAGGAGAGTGCATTATAAAGAATTTCTCTTAGAACCTCTTCTCAAAGAGAATATGTCATCCACAAAGCATTGCATCTCAAAATTTCTCCCTTTGAACATCGATCCTGGGAAGTTAGGTCCTCTATTTACTTCCTCAAAAACTCTCTTTACCCAAGGATTCCTGTCGAACTAATCACTCCCTCATGATATATGTAGGAGTAGGTCCATCAACATCATGCATTCACCCACATGTATTTCTAGACTCCCTCTAAGTATTAATCTTTTAAGCTCCTGTGCTGCCTTCAAAGAATTTTCATACTCTCTCTTAATGTAGAAGGATACTCATAATCTCAATCATTAAAGGTATTCACTTCAAGATCCTCACTTTATCCCGATCATCAAATGACTAATGAATTCTTGTCTACACAATACTTGGTAGCATGTGCAAGGTACCAACCTTATTTTCATACAAGAACATCCTTAGATGGGTACTTATCTACCCATGAGGGTCATGGAACATCTCCTTACTAAATATGGTTCAAGTGGGAATGAAACATTGGTCATTATTCCCCCCACAATGTAAAATTCCCACTCTTATATCTTTGAAAAATTTTGCATCACATCAAATTTGACTACTTCTTTCTAAGTTCCAACTTGCTCTTTTCATCCATAGAAGCTCCAAACATTCATTAAGCTTAATAGTATAAGCAAACATGTCCTTCCATTTTCTTAAACTCATCCATGATTATTAATCTCCCTCTTTTCCTGCAAGAACATTCTCAAAAGAAAGATCAAGGCAAAATACCTCTTATAAGACATAATGGAATAAAAAATAAGAGAGACAACTATAATACTCAAGGATAATAATAATTAGATATTCATCATAATAGTGTAATATTGATTCTTTCCTTGAACCAATATAATTTTTCTATTCTTTAATGTCCAAGTGACATTGTTATAGATTGATCTCAAAAAAAATATCAATCATTTCTCAAATAGACATTATTTATATAACATTGTATTATACATTCTCACATGTATATAGATGTAAAACATGGTAATGGATATTCATATAACCTTCATATTCTTATATATTCAATCACCTATATAATTTATCACAACTTATATTTCATTTATAACATTTCATATAATATAGACATTAGCAACATACTATATATCATACCTGCTAATGGTGTCCAATTTACCTCTGCTATGTGTTAAGAGTCTTCCATTGATTTCTAACTCTTTTCAAAAAAATCATGCCTCTTTATCAATAAATATCTATTCTAATGAAAATGTGATGGTTTTCCTTCTTTTGGATTTGTTCAGTGCTCCTTCCCTTATTGGTTTTGAATGGTACAGAGTTATTTTCTATGACTAAATATGATTTGTTCCCTTATAAACAATAAATTCATTTGGGGCAGTCGATCGATAGAGATGAGACATAGGTGGGAGACACTTGCGCTTAACAAGCAACTCATAATGGGGTTTCCTTGGAAACTATGACTTATAAACTTCATCTGCATGGAGCCTCATGGAACTAGCGTTATATCAGTAAATATAACCCATCACGCATACCATTTCCATAGAATTCATAATACCTCCCTCTGTAGAATATGTCATTTCCAACACATTGAATAACATGGACCCTAGGTGACATTCATTTATTGGCACCAAATTCTAATCACCTATGTTTTCTTTTGACCAATCGAGCTTTGGTCCTTCTAAACATGTGTCATCTCATTATACATTGAAGACCTCTATGCTTATGCTATGGATGCCTCAGCTCTGCAACTTGGTCGAATGGTCCCCCACCCTTCTTTTATCTCCAACTTATGTTATGTTGTTATCTCAATGATAGGATAGTTATATGTTGCATTGTGACCTCCTACATATCACATCCCTTATCTAAAACATACCCATTGGTGATATGCAAACTTGAATACACAAATTACTCATAGTGCTCCATTCCTCCATCAAATTTGGGGTCTTCAATTGCAACTAAGATGTAAATCATACATTGTGAATATTATGACTCTTCAAAGGCTAAGAGTTAGCCACATAAATGAGGTAAACTTACAAAGTTTAATCTACAATTACATTGCCAAATACACTACCAAATACCAAACTATGGTTTCCATGCATTCAATCACATACTCTTATAAGAAATCTCCATTTTTACCATGAAGATATGGGATCAATATCCTAACTTTCACAGATATTGACATCAATTATAATTGATATTGTTAGTGATTATTGGCCCTAAGACCATCTCTGATTACGGTTGTTCTTTTAACTATGTGAATGTAGCCAAGGTTCCCCTACTGCATGTTGTAGTTTCAGACATTTATCTTGCTATCATCACTCCCAGACACAAATAATGACTATAATTTGTGAAATGGATTCCACGAATAGGCCCATCATGCTCATGAAATCTATGTATCAAAGTTGCCATCTGATAATCCATAGCTGAATGACTATACAATGAAGACTGGCCAAGTCAATCCATGGTCTTTTTGGACTCCTAAGGATGTCACTCAAATTACATAAAAAAACCCCCCACTTGTATTATGTTGCCATTGCAATTTACCCTTCCATCCAACATTCCAACTCAATACTTCCATCAAGTTATGAGCACGTCTTTTGTGACAGCGATGCCAAACTAGTCAAAAAGAGGTGCCTCTATAGATATAATGTAGGTTGTGTTACAATATTCATTAAGAACAAGACCCATATGGAAAGTGATCAAACCTGTTCAAAATGACATAAGTTTCATGGCTCAAAATAAGCATCACGGTCGTGCCTCCAATCTTCCTACGAGTGTGACATCGCAATTGGCCCCTCTCCAACTTATAGTCAAAGAATGACATGTGGGTGGCCCCTATTCAATGACAATCAAACAATACTTGATTGTCTTTCCAATAAATTGATAGGTTGCAATTATTATTGTCAAAGCTTCAAGTATTATCATCTTCTAACATTTGTAGTTTGGCTCTAATACAATGTTGTTTTTCTAAGATCATTTTATGCAAATGTACTAACATGGCCATTGTAATTGATGATTTCCAAATGCATATTTGGATCTCATATAAATGTTAGAAGAGGAGACATGTCCCTATAGTTAATCATCTTTAGTTAACTCACCTTTAAGCCTATATGTAATATTAATTTATTAACCATATATTATCATATAATAATATATAATGTATAATATATAATATATATTATATTACATATTATATATATATATATATATATAGATATATATATAATTCTTATCAATAATATAAGACATAAAACAATGTTCATATAAATCATGAATACAAATACTCAATGTAATGAGTCTATCACTTCGACTGATGCTATACTTCAACAAATTGGAGCAATCAAAATCATTTAAGATTTTTTTATATAAAACTCCACCATAATATTAGCTACTCTGTTAGGGTCTTCTTCAATATTTCTATCATTATTTCTAATTTTAGCGATTCTATTGATATTCCTATTCGTTAATGTGCTATTATGAAAATACTTTGTATTACAATCCCCTGTTGCTAATAAAGTCTCTCTTGATTTTTGTTTCCAAAATATTTCCTCTTTTGCTAATATGTTTTCTTGTTTTCCTGAAAGTTCTTTCTCTTATAAGTACTTTTCATTATCCATTCCATATTATATTATTTCTTCATTTAGTTTCTTTAGTTTGTCTTTGTTATCTAGTTTTCTCATTTAGTTTCTTTAGTTTGTCTTTGTTATCTAGTTTTTCTCTGAAAATGTTATTAAAGTGTGTTTTATTCTAATTTAGAATATTTTTTTTGAGCCTTTTTAGTTTATACACAAAGCAATACATTTTAGATCCTTTCAATGAACACTCATGCCACAATTGTTTGATGTTTCCCATAAATTTACTGTCTAGAAACTACATTTTTTCACATTTGAATGAATTTTTGGATGGTTTATCTGAGTCTGTAAATTCTATTTTGACTGGGTAATGATTTGATCCAACATTAGGCAAAATGTAAGATTGAAAAGTTAAATTTGTCGTACTTAGGTCTCCTTTAAATAAAAAGCTGTATAATCTTTTAGCTATGTTACAAAATCCTAATATTTTATTATTCCATGTAAATACTCCATTATGAGTTGGTATATCCATTATTTTTTTTCCTCAATCCAATCCTTAAAATCTATTGTTGCGTGAGATAAAATCTACAATCCGCTATATTTTCTTTCAAGTTTAAGATTGCACTAAAATCCCCTCCAATGAGGAAGTTGTTTATGGGATTAGCTTCTATACATCTACTAATTTCCTTCCATAAGTCATTTTTATCTATTGTTTGCATAGGTCCATAGACATTAATGAAAGTTAGTTGGATGTTGTGTCTAAACCTTTAAATTTACCCCCCCATCCAATTCTTGGTTGAAGTTAATTTATTGAAATCAATTTTTCTCAGATTCTTGATGATCCCAATTCCTCCTGAAGCTCCATTTGCCTCTATTAAATCTATTTTCTAGTTTCCCAATTTCTTTTCTAATTTAGTTCCTTCTTCTTTGTTTAGTTTAGTCTGTTGGATTAATTTTAACTTTGATTCAAATAAGGTTAAATTGTGCTTTAGTAAGTGTTTTTTGCTAGGGGTGTTGAGACCCTTAGCATTCCATGTAGTAATCCTAATTGCCTCGCAGGAAGGAACTTCCCCTTCCTTACATTCAAAACCTTGTTGATCTTTTTCTAATTTTTACTTTCCTTGTTGCATTTCTTAATTCTTTTAGAGTTTTTTTTCCTCCTTTTATCTTCCATTTTATGCAATTTCGAGCCTTTAAACCATCTTGGTTGATTGAAATGCCTAAATTATTAGTATACTTTTGGACTTTTTTTATTGATGGGGTCAGTTCATCCTCTATTATCTCTTCTTCTTCTTCCTCTAGATCTTTAACTATTTTCTCCCCAATATCCATTTCATACATTTTTTATTCCATCCCTTCTACTTGTTGATCTCCAAATTCAGTGTTCTTATCTTCTTCTATGTCTTGCTCTAAGGCATTCAAAACCCCATATTCTTCCCATGTTTGACTATTTTCCAACTCCTTTCCCTTTACTATTGTTACTACTTTACTATTTTCTTGAACTTTTATATCTGTTGATCTGATTTTATTTATAATAGACTCTACTTCCACTAGTGTTTGGAGGTCCCCATTGTTATTCTTATATTCCCTCTTCTGATTGGATTCATAGTCATTGTCTTCAAAGAGATCTTTTCCATTAGTTGGTATCTACAAAAAAAAAAAGTTTTATTTTCTTATCTCTTTTTCTAATGGTGATATTTCTCCAATGATCTGAAGAAGATGGGGGAATATTAGTTGATTGAATTTGACTCTCTTTCCGAGTTTCTAATAACTATCCTTCTTGCTTGTTTATTGGTTCCATTATTGGTATGCCAATTCCTCCAAGGTCTAAGCTATGTTCTTTCATGTTATCTCCCATCCCATCCTTTTGAATCTCTCCTTCTTCAAACTATTTTTCATTAATACTTATACTTTCCCTTCTTATTTCTTGCATTACTCCTTTCTCATTAGTTAGATGCTCTCCTTCATTTGTTAAAGATCACATATTCCTATCTAAGCTATGGTTTGGTGATTCCTTATAGACGTATGATAAATTTTCTACATGATCTAATTTATATTCCCCACATTCATTTTGATTATTTGATATTTCCCGTAAGTTTTGTCTCTTCTCTTAGAGATTATTATCTATTGTTCTATCCTAAAGTCTAGTATCCTTGCAACTTTTAATCTTATCTTGGTTTTCTAGGACTTTTCCATTCTTAGGTTTTTGGATCTAAATTAGATGTTTTTCATGTGCTATTTCTCCCAAAGTTATTTGATCATATATATCATTCTAGGTTAATAAAAAGTCATGTGTTAGTTTGTGATAACTTTTTAAGGTAGAATTTAAGTCATTAAGAAAACCATTTTCTTTCTGACTAGACCACACTGATTAAAGCCACTATTTTTTTTGTATATATCTTCATTTATTTTTACTCTCTCTCTCTCTCTCTCTCTCTCTCTCTCTCTCTCTCTCTCTCTCTCTCTCTCTCTCTCTCTCTCTCTCTCTCTCTCTCTCTCTCTCTCTCTCTCTCTCTCTCTCTCTCTCTCTCTCTCTCTCTCTCTCCATTTCCCCTTGTTCCTTATTTAGTGAGTTCCCTTTTGGTGATCTATTTTTGTCATATAATTCTATAACTTGAAATTCTCCTTCTTCTAGCTCTTCTTTGCTATCATCCTTATTATTGTTGTTTATATTTTTATCTCTCCCTCTTGTCTCTAGCTTCTTTCCTTTTTTGTTATCTAATTCCTCTCTTAGTATATGCATTATTTTGAGTATCTCATTGAGATTAGAGGTTTCCATCAATCTTTTGAGTTGTTCTATTAGGATTTATTCTTATGATACCTTTAATTTCCCCTTCATAGCGAGTTAGAGTTAGATTATATATGGATCTATTCGTGATAATAATTTTAGATTTGATTTCTTTATGTCCTAGCTCTATGTTTATGAGAAAATTGATGTTTTTAGTTTTACTTAATCATTTTAAATTCCTAATAAATTACCTAAACCTTGTCCTATTTTTTTGAAGATTTGAATATGGTTAAGTTCGAGTGGAAGACTTTTGCATTCATACCAGGAAGGAGCTTCATATTTTCTTAATATTTTCTCATTGCAATTAGGTTCCCAAGCTATAAATTTTAATGAATTTCCTTTATAAAGAAAATATGATACTAAAATAAATTCATTCCTAAAATCTTTATTTTGACAATGTAAATAGAACAAACATTTAGAATAAGTAAATATACTTACCTGCTCCCTACAAAACTCCTTTAACCATCTTGCTAGCCTCTGGATTTTGTCTTGGGGTCTATTCTAGTATGAAAATACACCTAGCTCTTGACATTCCTTACATCTATTATCAATATCTTCGTCACTAATAATTTGGATATTTTTAAAAGAGTTTTGGACTGAATGCAGAGGTCCTCTTCTTGGATTGTTGTTAGTTATTGATTGGTTGAGACCATAATTATTTCAATTAGGAATTATACCTACTAATTTCCTATGAGGTGGGATATATGCCCGTGAGCTTTTAGTAAGGGCATTGAAGTTGATGGGTTTTTGGATAATATTTAAGCTACCAATGATATTTTTTGTACCTATGGGTATACTATTTACTTCAGAGATCTTCTAAGGCCTATTTACCCTAGGGTTTATTCTACATTCCTCTATAATAGGATAATATGTTTTTGGACTAGAGGGAGGACCGGGGTTTATAGCATACTTAGTACATAATAAATTTTCCTTTTGCTCTTTTACTCAAAATTCAATACTATTATCTATATTATTCACCCTATGTACCTGATCTATTCTTGTATTGGTCAACAGATTTTATATGCTATGAGACCTATTTTTACAACTCCTCACAAGTTGTCATCCCTCTTTTGATCCTTCTATTTCATAGATCTACTTACCCCTTTCCTTTATGATTTCTCTATTTCTGATATTATGTAATCTAATCAGGGCTTCAAAACTATTGTTCTCTTTCTCCACTGCTAGTAATATATTCTCTTTTTTCCCAAGACCCTAAAGAAGATCTTTCTTGGTATCCTTTCCATTCCTCTCTTTTTTTCCCCTGTCCCTTTTTGTTCTATTTCTAATATTTCACATTTTCTCCCACCTTCTTTTAGGGATTGGCCTAATAGAAGAAAATGGTCTATCATCATCGGTTTTTGTTGCATGTTGCTATTATTCATAATATCTTTTTGTCCTAGGATATTGGTTTGTATCATCTTTTTGGCTTGAAGCATTTAATGTAGGAAGATCCTACAAGATCTCAAACCTATTTGTAATCAAGATTTATGAATTCAAGGCATATTTTGTTTTTGAAAAATGTATCTCCTTTGATTTCACAGTTTCGATTACTTTTCATGGCAGAGTCATTTTTTGTAAATTCAATAGATTTATAATATTATGTCCATGTTTATTGAATAATTTAAATTAATATTTGAAATTGGTCCTTAGATAATATTTTATCTCCCCATTAAATTAATATTAGATGTCTCCTCTTATTTTCTAAATTGAGGTATTAATTCAAATTAATACTCCTTAATTAACTCCCTCAAGAAACTTTATTAGGAGAAATCATTTATTGCTCCACTTTAATACGGGTCTTACCTAATTTTAAAGTTTGAGGCATTTGCCACTTTGAGATAGTTGTAAAAGGGAGCCTTCTTGTTTCACTTTCACATCAAGTATTCACAAGATCAAGGACTCAAACTCAAACATTGAAATCTTCAAGTATTCTTCAAGAAATTCCTATGTTAAAGATCAATGATTCAAGAAATTGTTGGATCTATCTTCAAGATCTCCTTCAATCCATTCAAGATCCATTGTTGCATCTTCTACATCCATTCATATTCATATTCTTGATCCAATTAATTGGTGAAGTAAGCACATTTCATTTGATTCAAGATATCCTACTATTGTAAGGTGAATTTGTACATTTACTTCTCATTTTATACACTTCAATTATTTCAATTCAAGGTTAATTCCTAAATTAGGGCTTCTCTAATGGAAACCCCCCATAAAAAACATAAAACATTTTTATTGCAAGTTGTGGATCTTAGATTGGTGAGCAAGTTGTAGATTGGAGTACCCTTTTTGGCTTTTTACAGAATTGTGAAATCATAATCAACATTTCACTCTTTCCATCAGAGCAGACCAGATCAGACCTAATGCTTCAATGGTGACCATTTCTACCTTGATTAGGGAGGTCAACCTTGACATATTGCTAAATAATTTATGGGTTTCGTCTGTCTCATAGTTTTTGGTCTCAAATGTGGAAATCAACCCTTCCAAAGGTTGTTTGGTAGTCCATTTTTTAATTTTCATTTCACAATGTAAGTTTCTATTTCAATAAAAATTTCCACTTCCTTGTACTTAAATCTTACATTACATCTATTTAACTTGTCTTCATAGCTCTTGCTACATTAGGGTTTTCAGGACTCTTTGCATTCTTTCACCAACCCTATAACCATTAGATCATTATCTCCTTTATTAATTGGTTAGTACTAATCCTCCTGGCTCTAACTATTACCTTAGATTTTGGAACACAAAAGATCAATATCCTAAAATTCCCTCTGAGGTACAAGGTTAATCAGCCACACTTGAAGTTTGAAGTAGTTGAGATCTATTTCAATTTCTTCACATTTCACCTTGTATATTATTTACTCAATTAGAGACTTTTTTGAAGAGGAGGAGGTGAATTATGGGGAGGAAAATGGTCCACTTATTCATAGAAATAGGAAGTCCACAATCACAAAAGCAACTAAAAAGGAAAATCAGGTCAAAGTCTCCTAGTCCTAGACACCCAAGGATGCTATTAAATTGGATAAGAGGAAAAAAAGTGAAAGGGAGACCAGAGGTGATCTAGGTTTAAATGAGTTTTATTTATTTGATTTTGAATCTATCCCTAGGTTTCAAGGTCCATCGAGTTATCTTGTGAATCTTGATTTTGATTCTTTGGTCACACAAGCTCCATCATATGCATAAGGGATAGTTCAAGCATAAGCACAAACCAAAGTCATGCCTCCCCAAACCTCAAAAAATGTAGATTAAAAGGAGGGACCAAGTGGAAATGAATATTTTAGAGGTGATTCGAAGATATATGTATTTATCCATCCTCCCTTGGATAAAGAATCAAATATTAGCCAAGAAACAATTAAGGATGAAAGTCAAGGTAAGGTTGAAGAAAAAGGTAAATAAATGAAATAAGGGGAAATAGAATTAGATAAGTCCATATAAGGATGCCAAAGGTAATGATTCAATGATAATTATAGAATAATAACCTGAAGTGTGAAATTCTCTACCGCCTTCAATTTTTCAGTCACATGAGAATCAAACACCAAAGAAGATGAGGAATAAACCTATAACTAGATAATGGGTAGTGGCATTGACTAGATTTCCCTCAAAGGTAGAAAAATGATTGGAACAAAGACAATAAAGTGCACTCAACTAGAAGAGAAATTCGTGACATTTAACAACAATATGGTAACCCTTTCTCGCCTCATGGGGAGGAATCTCTTAAAAAGGAGATGCAACGGTTAGAAAGGATTGAACAACAAGAGGTCCAATATATTAATAAAGACATCTAAACCTCTCACTAAATCCTCTAAGGCTATTTGGTTGGAAAAAACTATCCAACTAAAGAAATTAACATATACATAGGAGGAGGATGTAGACATGTTGATTTTGGGATAGTCCTTTCATAAGGAAGAATCTAGTCAGGTGGAAAAGAGGATGTCTTTTGTAATGCAACATTATACCAAAAAATGGAAATCACAAGTCACAATACTTCCTCATATAGAAAGTATATTGGATTTTATGTCAAATGATTATGCGATATAGAAAGTTAACTTGGGATAACCCACGTGAGAAGATGGGAAGGCGTTAGAAGCTTTGGGCATTAAAAATTATTCAAATATATGGATTGAGACGAGACCCAAATTATGATCTCAAGAAGCAGAATCAAGTTTTGAAATAGTTAATTACTAAGATATTTGGTTAGGTTTACCCAAATAATGTGGAGGCTATTGTTGGCCATTTTTGCCCCCATTCAACTCATCATTGATAACTGATCTAAGAGATTTTCAATGGGTTGGATTCTTTGATGTGGGTTAACATGCTTTTCGATTGGGTTAACATCTCGTGTCAATGCAGTTTCTTCATAAGCCGAGTTGGCTCATTTTTTCTTCGCGTCCCGAGCTAGTTCAGTTCCTTCATGTGCCAAGCTAGTTCAATTCCTTCATGTGCCAAATTGGCTCATTTTCTCTTCATGTGTTGAGTTGTCAGTTAACGCGCATTTTTTGCTGAGGTTAACATTTCACATTAACCAATTTTTCCATTTTGGAGGATGACTTTGCTACTCTTTCCAAAATCATGAAATTGTATGCTACCTCTTTGACCATGTATTGGGAAATGTGCCAACAAATGAATTAGTGCCAAGTGGTGGGTTAGTTTCTTCAGTGCATTTTACTCACCGTCAAATCAAGGATCATTTATGGTTGTCACTATATTGCTATGCAAAGTTGCAAGGTAATTATTTCATGTGACATAATGAGCACTTGCCATGTGGCAGGTGGGTCCTTTCCTTTTATGGGTCATAGTGTGGTGGATCTTTGCCTTGCTAGGTTGCCTTTAATCGGACACTGGTCATATTTTTGCATTGCTTCCCTTTGCTCTTGTGAAGATACAATGGCCATTAGATCTTGGTAAATCTTTAGATATTTTATGAGCGCATCTTAGTCGTTTGTATGGTTAGGTGAAGATCTTGATCTACGGTTGGGTTTTATTTATCAGTTGGGGATATTTTTTGTAGCATTTGAGCTATTCATTTCAAATGAAGATCTACATTGATGGTTTACATATTTTCTAAGAAAATCAATTTTATTCCATGCAAGTCAACTTTGTATTTATGCATTGGGTTAACTTGCGTGTTATCCCATCCCATTTTTTCTTTGACAACAATGCTTAATTATTTGTTGTGGCCATGAAACATTACAAGGATTGTTTTTCCAATGATAACCAACATTTTGGGCCTTGTTCCATGGTGTTAATGCATCTCCATGCTTCTTTATTACATATAGTGATTAGATCTTTTGGATTTAATTTTATTACAGTTGGATGCATTGATTTTGTTTTCTTCCTGTCACTATTACATCTAGAGTTGTTCTATGATTAGATTTCTTCTAGATTTATAGTAACTGCTAGGTGTAGTGGTTGAGTTTGGTTTAGGGCAAAAAATATCTCAGTTATGCCTGAGCTATAAAGGCAAATTTTGTAAATTTTGAAATGGTTAAGACCCTCTTTGTTTCTCTAGCATTGCTCTGGCTTGCTATTGTAAATCCCCCTTGACTCTGAACTATATGACATTCTGCCTTATCTCCTTCAACCATTGATGTATTATGCAAGAACTATTTGCCTCTCATTGATGTATTGTGGATATCTGCAATCTTGCATGACTGTATCTCTTTTTGGCCTATGAATGATATATAAGTGAGTTCTCTTCTTCCTTGTGTCATTTATTTTGGTTTTTTGATCTACATGTGATTGTTAGATTAAAACAAGTATGGATGTGTATATCTTTTGGTGTCATGATGGTTCAATAGTGCATATATGGGTAGAGATTCGTTTGAACATTTAATTTTGGTGAATCACCTCCTTAGAATAGATTAGGTAGGTTTTTTTTTTTTTTTTTTTTTTTTCTTGCATCTCCTTCTCCCTTTTCCTCTCAAGAGTAGTTAGGTGCATCCTAATAGCAAAGGAAGTTGACCTTCTCTGGAGACTCAACCTCAGAGTGCAAGTCCCACACTTGGAGGTTGTTTTCATGTTTCACAAGGTTGTCCTTAGGTAAAAACTTTGGACAAGGGTGTAAAATTTTGTGAGAACAATTTTTGGTGCACCTGATGTGACATAGATTTCAACCTCATCAGTCTGCTAGTTAGTTAGTTGCAATGTTATTCACTAAGAATTTGGGTGTTATTCTTAGTGTCATCAGCCTTTGGAGGCATTTATCTAACACCATGGTGACTCTAGTGCAAATCTATTGGTTTCAAGATGAAACAATGCTGGTATGTAAAGATCATTCTTAATCTTTTTGGTGATTTTCAAAATTTTCTATGAAATTGTAGTTTTTATGAAACTCTAACCATGGACCCATTTCATAGAAATAGCTACTATTCCCCCCTATATCATGAGAATACTATTCCTCATCCCTCATATTTCCATTTTCAATCTCAACGTCAAGCCTATTATAGCCAATATGCTCAAGATTATTACTCTTCTCCTACCCCTGTTTCACCAATCCCAACATCCCCGTATCAGAAGCTTAAAGATATGATGTTGGAGTTCAAAAGGTAGGTTGATTCCAAGTTCCAAGAGAGGAGTGAAAGGATGGATGCATGGACTAAGAAAGTGGATGAAAGCCATGAGCAAGTATTGGACCTTGATAGGCAGCTTGATGAGATTGCAAGGCAACAAGAGATTCAAAGATAGTAGGAGGAGATGGCATGCCAGGCCTATCTCCAACAAGAAGAAGAAGAGAGGGAGAGAAAAAGACATTTTGAAGAGAATCTTGCAAGGCAAGTTGCTACAGCAAGAGAGGAGGAAGTGAGGCTACATTTGGCTCATTTTTAGACCAAGGAAGCAGAGGCAACCCCTTCTCCAAGATTTGCCATCCCAAGCTTCAAGAAGCCCCCTCCATTACAAGAGCCTACCGTTGTAACTTCTCCACTCCGTATGAAAGAAAACTAGTTAGGTCATGAGCCTTCCACACCTATCACCATTTCACTCTTTAAGGGTGGACCAGTTGTGTGGATTCCTAATGGTCCAGACATGGAGTTTTGGGAGAGTGAAACAAAGCCCATAAAGATTCCATGGGAGGAGTTACAACCTGCTGAGGATGACAAAGAGATAGCTATTGAGAAGAAGGAAGCAGATCCAACCCTCTTGTTTGAAGATCTCCCCTCTTTTGTTGAGGAAGAAAAAGAAGATAAGGTTGTTCCTTTCTTTGAGGAACAAATCATGGCTTTTGAGCCTTTACAAGAAGATGAGGATCTGTTGTTGGAGAAGGAAGAAGATCATTTGTTGTAGCAAATAATCCTCCATGATGTAGAGGATGGAAAAGAGAGTCTCAAGAATAGCCCTATCCTCAAGGAGGAACATGTTGATATGCATGAGGTTTTCCCTCGACCTATGCATATTATTGCAGCAGAGCAAGAGGATTCTGATGAGGAGATTTTTTGGGATGAGCTAGAGATGTTTTGTTTATCATTGGACATGAAACAGTTTGCTCCTTTATCAGATAATCATGAGTTGCAACAATAGCAAGTAGAGAGTCAAACCATACTAGTAGCTCCAAAGGAGGTGGTTTATGAGTAGCATGAACAAGAGGTGGAGATTTTTTCTTCATAAGAAGAGGAGGAGCCACTTCCAAACCAACATGATACCATCATTGTAGAGCACAACAATGTGGTCAAGGCTGATTGCTTAGACCTAGTTCCATTAAGAGGATGCCCCATAAGGCATCTAGCTCTACAAAAAATCAACAAGTTGCCCCTAGTCATGCTTACTCTTGAGCACAAGGGAGAATTCTACAAGGAAGAGCAAGTATGTTTTTCTCCACAAGGTAATGCCCTAATGCTAGAAAGATCCATTGTTTTCAACATTGGGAGGAAGGTATTCCATGCAACAGTATGTTTGTTATGCTTGCTACTATTTTTAACTACCCTCATGCATGGAAAGAAAAATCAGCTTGTGAGGAAGGGCAACTATTTCAACAAGCCAGTCAATGGCTTTGTTTGATTTTTACATTATGAATAACTTGTACATAGTAGAGTAGTTTTTGTTTTCAATTCTTTCCTATTTTCCAAGAAGTGCACAAGCACATTTCCTCCTTTTCTAGAGTTGTTTTGAGCTTTTTGGAGCTCCCCAAAGTTTTTTTTTTTTGCTGGTTGTAGATTTTTGTGAATGTAGGTGGGATAACATGTCATTTCTCATTGGTGACTCTATGCCCAATGGATTGCTTAAGGCTACTAATCTATGCTTAGCAGGCAAGCATCTCCTTTGAGTTGCCAAGAATGTTGGCCATTTTTGGCCCCATTTAGCTCATCATTGATAACCGATCTAAGAGATCTTCAATGGGCTAGATTCTTTGATGTGGGTTAACATGATTTTCTATTGGGTTAACATCTTGTGTTAACATGGTTTCTTCATAAGCCAATTTGGCTCATTTTTTCTTCATGTGCCAAGCTAGTTTAGTTCCTTCATGTGCTGAGCTAGTTCAATTCCTTCATGTGTTGAGTTGGCTCATTTTATCTTTATGTGTTGAGTTGTATGTTAATGCATGTTTTTTTTTGGGGTTAACATTTTTCATTAACCAATTTCACCATTTCGGATGATTACTTTGCTGCTCTTTCCAAAATCACAAAATTCTATGCTACCTCTTTGACTGCATATTGGGAAATGTGTCGACAAATGAATTAGTGTAAAGTGGTTGATCAGTTCCTTCAGTGCATGTTACTCACCGTCAGATCAAGGATCATTTATGGTTGTCACTATGTTGCTATGCAAAGTTGCAAGGTAGTTATTTCATGCGACATAGTAAGCACTTGCCATGTGGCAGGTGGGTCCTTTCCTTTTATGGGTCGCATTGTGGTGGGTCTTTGCCTTGCTAGGTTGCTTTTAATCAGACAGTGGTCGTATTTTGCTTTGCTACCCTTTGGTCTTGTGAAGATATGATGGCCGTTAGATCTTGGCAAATCTTTCGATATTTTATGAGCACATCTCAGCCATTTGTGTGGTTAGGTGAAGATCTTGATCTACGGTTGGGTTTTATTTATCGGTTGGGGATATTTTTTATAGCATCTAAGTCATTCATTTCAAATGAAGATCTACATTGATGGTTCACATCTTTTCTAGGAAAATCAATTTTATTCTACGCAAGTCAACTCTATATTTGTGTGGTGGGTTAACTTGCTTGTTATCCCATCCTGCATTTTCTTTGATGACAATGTAGAATTATTTATTGCGGCCATGACATGTTACAAGGATTATTTCTCTAATGCTAACCAAAATTTTGGGCCTTGTTCCACGATGTTAATGCATCTCCATGCTTCTTTATTACACGTAGTGATCAAATCTTTTGGATTTGATTTTCTTACAGCTGGGTGCTTTGATTTTTTTTCTTCTTGTCACTATTACATCTAGAGTTGTTCCATGATCAGATTTCTTTTGGATTTGTAGTAACTACTAGGTGTACTGGTTGATTTTGGTTTAGGGTAGAAAATATCTCAATTATGCCTAAGCTATAAAGGCAAATTTTGTAAATTTTGAAATGGTCAGATCCTCTTTATTTCTCTAGCATTGCTTTGGCTTGCTATTGTAAATCCCCTTTACCTCTAAACTATATGACATTCTGCCTTATCTCCTTCAGCCATTGATATTTTGTGGATATCTAAAATCTTGCATGACTATATCTCTTTTTGGCCTATGAATGATATATAAGTGAATTCTCTTCTTCCTTGTGTCATTTATTTTTGTTTTCTGATTTGCATGTGATTGTTAGATTAAAACAAGTCTGGATGTGTATATCTTTTGGTGTCATGATGGTTCAATAGTGCATATATGGGAAGAGATTTGTTTCAACATTATATTTTGGTGCATCGCCTCCTTAGAATAGATTAGGTAGGTTTTTTTTCTTGCATCTTCTTCTTCCTTATCCTCTCAAGAGTAGTTAGGTGCATTTTGATAGCAAAGGAAGCCAACCTTCTCTGGAGACTTGACCTTAGAGTGCAAGTCCCACGCTTGGAGGTCATTTCCATGTTTCACAAGGTTGTCCTTAGGTAAAAAGTTTGGACAAGGGTGCAAACTTTTGTGACAACAACTATATTATAGGTTGTAGTCAAGAATATACCAACACTAGATGCTTCTTCTAATTCTTTTATTAAGACTTGTATAAATGGAAGGCTAATTGTGGGACATTTAGTCCTAAGAGCTTTGAAGTCATTTTGTGTAATTTTAGAATATTTATGAATAATAAGACTCTGTTGGCTAGCATGTTAGAAAGTCTTGATATCTTGTATGTGTAGCATCTTAAATTAGAAGCACTTCAATTTATGACCTCTCAACCCATCTTTTCTGTGTTTTCATCACACACTTGCACTTGAAGCACACACTCTTTCTTTCTTTGATCTCTCCTAACTAAAATTGAGGTAGTACCTAACACATCCTCCTTAATTTTCATTTTCCCTAATGCAAAAATTGAGGTAGGATATAGTTTTTATGCGTCCCCCTCTATAGGCCATATTTCCCAATTTTGATCTCAAATTTTTAGTCCTTGAAGTAATTAGACCAAAACCTTCTATAGATTTTGGATCCAAGGGAATTTTCCAATAATTCAAGCATCTCAAGGTATAGGTTGACCTAGTTACCTAAACTAGTATAAGCTGAACCAATCCACCTACGCAAATACAAGTTACCCAAGTTGACTTGTACTCTTGGGGTTTGAAGTTTTTGGTCCTAGTCCTATTTTATATTTTAAAGGTCTCCTACTCACTGCAGTTGGCTCTTGTCATGGTAATCTTAGAAATATTCAATAAAATTTTATTATTGGCCTATTTGGCATGAATAGAAGCAAGGTACAAGCACACGTGGACATCCCAACTTGACATATAGAAGTTTCAAGATGGAATCAAAGGGCTTGAACTCATTCAATCATAAGCAAAAAAAATCTTCTTTCATATTCTTCAATTCAAACATTCAACAAGTGATTCATGAACACCATGGAGTGGTAAAGGGGTCACAAGGATGGATATATTAGTTTAGCCTTGGGGTATTGGTATGTTTTCTATGTTATATGTAGATATGATCTTTGTCTCTTCAAATTTTACACACATTTACATGTTAGGGTTTCACTCGTAGAGTAAGATTCTTTGTATTTCTTAGCTCTTTACATCCCAGATCTACACTTTAAGGTTCACAAGCACTACATAAACCCACAAACATATCTCTAATGGGTACCCGTAGAGGTGAAAATCACCAAAATTATGGGTTCACCAAGGCAATCCCCTATATAGTCATCTACACACACAATTATATTACATATTTGAATTGGAATTACAATTTTGGATTCAGAAACCTATTGTTAGGACCCATCTATAAGACTAAGGTCGATTATACTTTTTTGCTTTGGAATATAGTTGTCATGACAAATATATACCTATATAGGTTAACCAGGTCGACTTGTACCTAGAGATCTACACATTCCAGGGTTTCAAGTTTTTTTTAAAATTTTTTTTTCTGATACCAAATTCATAATCATTTTTCCTATTACTATTTTTTATCATCAATTTTCTAAGTAGAAAGGTGTCTTTTGCTATATTTTTTTTAGGTGATTCATCTTCTCTCTCTTCCTCTTATGTTTTAGATATAATTTCTTATTTGATTAGGGATGCACATGTATTTGAATTTTTTAACCCTAAATAAATTGATCAATCAATTCAATTTAATCACATTTGAAAATCTAAGGTTAATAAACATTTCATGAAATAACTTACTTGCATACTTCCTAGGTATAATTTGGGTTTACTATTAGAATTCCTTCATATTATTTGGGCTTTGATAATCTAACTTGAATTATATTGAAAGTTATGTTTGGATGCCCCCTTTATATTGTATTGAATGACTTATTATGAAAGTGTTTAATTAATAAACTCATCTCATCTAGTTTATGTTAACAAATTCATGATGTCATTTTCCCCCTAAACATTTTGGAGAACCTAACATAAACCCTCCTTTGTTTGATGTTGGTAGCTAGATCTTTCTTTGACTAGTAGAAAAGACATGGATGTGATTAATGAGGTCCTTAGTGATCCCTTTTTTTAATCATCTTTCTCTACTTTTTTTCCAAACTAGGCTTTCCAACAAATTCTTGTTGTGGCTTCCTTTGTGTGAAATTGTTTGGAATATTGAACCCACTAGTATAGTTTTATTTTTTGAACCCTTTCATAACCCTCAAAGGATGTCCTCCTCAATCAATAAATAAAAACTCATCACTCTTAAGGGTTTTCCTCAAAATGGTAAACCTCTCATAGTTGTTAAAGGATACCTTGATTATATTGTGGTGGTTCATACTTATCAAACAAAAAATAATCCTTAAACTACCATTCCAATTTCTCCTACTTCTTTACCATTGTCTCAGTTTGTGCTTCCCCAACCACCTTGTTTATTATTTACTTACGAAAGGAGTATTATATAGTTGAGTAGTTATGCACTACTCCTTCTAAGATCTCCTTGTGGGAATTTCTTCAAAATTTTCCTACTTATCATGTAGCTTTACAAAATGATTTATCTACTCTTCTCATTCCTCCTCCCAATCAAGAAAACATTGATTATTTATTAGAGTATATTCATACCATATTGGATCCTCCTTAAATAATTTTCACTGAAGAATACCTACCTCCTAAAGAGGTAAAAATTTGATACAATTCTCTTATGATCGTTATTCTCATCAATGTGAATCTCATTCATAGAACTTTAATTCATAAGGACCTTGGTTTAAATGTATGTAGTTTAGACATGATAAATGCTATTAAGGATGATAAGAATACTATTCAACCTGATAATATTCCTATTGTGTCTTTGATAACATTTCTAAGAAAACTTTTGTAATTATAACTTTGCCTATCAAAGTTGATTTGGTTATCCTAGATATCCCAATCCATGTGACACCTAGACCTCTCAATTAAAATATCCTTTTAGGAAGACCTTTTTTTCATAAATATATTTTATTCCCTTTAAACTTCATCGTAAACTCAAGTTCATCTATTACAATGTGATGTACACTCTTCATGTGGATGACAAACCTAACAGTTGTGAAAACACTAAATCCACTAAAACATCACAACCTAATGAAGGAAAGCAAGAGCCTAAGCTTGAGGAAAAAACCCAATTGGATTATGGATTGTATCCTTCCACTCTATCTAAGGATGATTGGGGTGATTTAGAATTCACTCCTACTTCCATTGGAGAATATCAAGTTTTCTCCCTTACATTTATGAAATCTAGAGATGAGCCAAAAATTGAAGCATTCATCTCTACTCCTCTTTTAGGATATTTGATTAATAATTTTGTTGTTACTTCATCAAATGAAATTATTAAAACTATTAAGCCTGATTTTTATGATACAATGACCTATGAGGCTCCTCTACTTAGACATGGCTTCTTGTTATTGTCTTGGTTATCACTAGCCAACTAAAAATATATTTAATGTTAAAGAGCATGAAAATTAAAGCGAGGAATTCATGTGTCCCTAAAAAATGATGGTCATGAACATACTCATGGTTTGGTATTTTATCCTTATAAAAAACTTGTACTCTTTCCGAATGTTAATCACATTTGTAGTGGTCTTCTCAAGCTTTTAGATATGTATCTTATTGCATTAGATCAAAAAAATATTTGGATTTCTTTATCTTGGATGATGCTATATCTGAAATCTTGTGCGTGTATGATGATTTACCTTTTTTTCATCATAATAAAAAAATTCCATATTGTTTGAACACTTAATCGTATTTTGGAGAGGAGGTTGATCCTGAATTTTTTTGATCTTCATCTACCCCTAGAAAACACTTAGAAGAGTAATATATTAATCATTGATACTTTGAATGTGAAAATAGATCATAATGACCTCAACAAGGCTATTAAAATTGGAAAGCTCTTAAATTAAGGTGAATGTAAACAAATTATTTGTCTTCTTCTTGAGTTCTTAGATATTTTTTCTTGGGTACAGTCAAACATGCTTGGAATTGATCCTAATATTGTTACTCATAAAATAACACTTACTCCTAAGGATAATACTATTAAGAAAAATATTTGTAAGATGAATCCTAGCATTTCTCTTCTTGTTAAGGCTAACATAGAAAAGCTTTTGGATGTCTGTTTCATACGTCTTGTTGATCTTCTTCTTGGATATCTATTATTGTAGTTGTTTCTAAAGGTGAGATTACAATAAGAATGTGTACTAACTTCCATGATTTAAACAAGGGCTCCTTGAAGGATGATTTCTCCTTTCTTAACATTGATATGGTTGTAGATTCTATTGTGGTACATGCATTGCTGGGTTATTATGCCTTTTGGGCTAAGGAATGCAGTTGCAATATATTAATGCACCATGGCATTTATATTGCATGACTACATCCACAAAATTCTTGAAAAGTTTGTTATAAAATTCATGCTAAATCTAGGCTACAAAATAAATATATTCCTATACTTAGAAAAATCTTCTTAAGGATACATAACTACAAAATTCACTTAATCCCACAAAATTATACCTTTAGGGTTGGTAGTGGAAAACTTTTTCTATTTGAGGTATTGAGGTTGATACTAAGAAAATGGACACCATTGTTAACATGCCTTCACCACAAAATATCTCACAACTTCATAGCTTACAAGGAAAGATACATGCAATACATATATTTTTTTCACACCTAGTAGATCATATGATTCATCTCATTTCCTTTCTTAAGAAAGATATGAATTTCTCTCAAAATGAAGACTGTGAGAACTCATTTGAATAATTCAAGGCTCATCTTTTTAATCCTCCTATCTTATGTCGAGAAATCATTTTGCACAATGACGATGGCAAAAATTCTTTCAAATTTCTATCTTGAAAAGTCGATTTAGTAACCAACTCCAAGGTTCTGGATGGTTATCTTTCAACTAATTGGGTAGCTCAATTGAAGATAAATATTTCTATTCACAAATAGGCCTTTGCTGATATCTATAAAGTCTTCATAACTTAGAAAAATGTTACCACAAACCTTTTTTTTTTTTTTTTTGTGTTTTCATATTTTTATGAGGAATGTAAGTTTTCTAAATATGCACCTAAATGAATTCCTATTCTACCCTAGTTTTTAAAAAGTAAATTACCAAGATAGGGTAACAAGAAAATTAAAGTAAATTGGTGAAGATCAAACTCCTAAAAGGACATAAGTCATAATAGCAACACATTTACGAATTGATTTTTTATAAGGATCAAGTAGGAAACCAATGAAATTAGGAGCAACACATCCTTAACTTTCAAAATTCATCAAATCATGGAGCTATGGAAAGTGGGCACACATGGGATAAATTATTATGTAAAAACTATAGAATGATCCTTTCTCTAATTCATCACAACATAGGAATTCAACTACTTAATATGAAAAACACTAGAAACTAAATAATCACGTGAGCATTAAGACACAATAAGACTACTTATTCCATTGGTATTTATGAACATTAAATTCATAAAGGAAAAATACATTGCCACAAGAAATACTACACATAGAATAAGAGCGCCAATAGCATTCTTGTATTTATAAGCAACCCTCTCCTTCATGAAAATTTGGAGCTAGGGAATTTTCCTTGTAAAAAGCATGTTAAAAACACTAATTTTAAGAAAAGTATGTACAAATAAACTCCTAAATAGGTGTTAAGTAGGCATGCACACTTTATTTTATTTAGTACATGGTGCATGCACCTTCACATATCTTAAAATTGATAAAGAAGAAGATAAAAAGAGATAAGACTCTAGGTGGAACTTGAGGTTTTTGAGCTTGTAAAATGAGAATGTAACCTCCTCCATGCATTTCTACCTATTAAACTACTGTGAAACTCACAAAAATGTGGTCTCAGTGCATGAAAATGCCCAAAAGCTCAAATGGGAAATTGACTGTCACTACAATTGCCAATCACCAAAAATTGTCACTCCCGCAAAGCTGCAAAGTTGTGCACTTGTAGAGTTTTGGACCTACAAAGCTTAAACATCATGCCTTCATTAAAATTTTCAAAAATTGAAAAGTTGAGAAGTTGTTTTGAAAACCTCTGAATGTCCCTAAGTCAAAATTGGTTGGATTTTTATAAGCCCAAAATCTCAGCCTCTAGCATCTCAATCTTATTGGTCTTCAACCAAAATTATGTCTATATAACTGCCTTAAAATGATTTATTGGGGATTCAAAAAATCTAAAGCTTGATACTTTTCCCTCACTTCCACATGAAAATCATGAATCTCTTGTAGCACTTCAACAAAGTCATCCATCTTGGAACCAAACTCCTTTAGTGTCCTCTTAGTCTTGAATATTTATGAAACATCGTCATTAGAGGACAATGCTTCAAAAGATGCTCAAAATTGTTGTACTGCGATTTGTGTCAAGCTTAAGTGTTCTTTGGAGTCATCATAAAAAATCTCTAGGCTAGCCATACTATAGTAATTATCTCCTTCTAACAATTGGGCATGAGTTATCCCCTACATATCTTGGATATCTTAATACGTAGATAACATGACCTTGTTCCTAGCCCGTATCTTCTAAATCCGCTCATCAATCTTGTCCAACTCTTCTCCTATGAACATGCCAAGTAACATCCCATATTTTTGGACCCTAATATTTTACAAATAAACCAAGTCATTGGTCCATGAAGGCACTTCTTCTGCCAACCCAAAATCTTTGTTAATCATAGTTGCTAGTTTATCCACATTCTTCTTATACTATGCAATAAATGCATATTTACCTCTATAATATTTACTCCCTACTCTTTATAACTGATATATCATCTATTGTAAGCATCCCAAAATTATTCACTTGGTGTAGGGGTCAAAGCTCATTTCTTGTGGGAAGCCTTTAGAGCTATCTCAGGGTGAGCAGGGTCAATGGGACCTGCTACTTCTTTTATGAATTTCTGCAAAATCTCAATTTTGTTTTCACAAAACTTGGATCTCCTCTTTACCTTGATCTAATTGGTGAAATATGTGTCAAAGACCCATGGTCATCAAAATTTTATTAGTATCCATAGTGACCTTCCTTAATATAATTTATTGTATCTAGTAATCTTGGGGGGTTACAATCTCAAGATTTGCATGAGGTGGAGGAATGGCTATATGGGCAACCAAGTCTTTATTAGTATTCATTATGAAAGTGATTTGATGTAATCATCTAAAGGGGGCACTGTTGGTTGTACAACCTCTATCAAAATGACCATTCCTTCCTTAGGAGTCTTTATTTATCTCCTCTTTCATGTTTCCACTTCTCACTCCAACCATGTCAGAGGGGTGCCCATTAGAAACAAGTACTGACTAGATGATGAAGCTGTCATTAGCCCCTTTCCTCTATCTACCCTCTCTTAAGTCTCTTCCCCTCTTAGTTGCTCCACCATGGGGGACACCATTATGGTCTTAGGAGGAGAAGAATATGGTTGCACTGTAGGGGTGGCCTACTATTCTATTGCAGCCACTTGGCATTCTTTGGGAGCATCCTCAATATGAATTATATGCACCTCTTCCTTAGTGGTAGCTTAAATTTTCTCCTTTTGAATTGGGAGAGGTAGTGATATTGTTTTTGGATCTAGTGGGGGTGTAGGATGTGTTTCTAGCCTTCTTAGAGGTAGAGGAGATATCCCTACTAGATCCTATGGGAGTAGAGAAATCATATTCTGATCATCGCTCTAGCAACCACTATCTTTGATATGCTTTATTTTGGTATTGATGGGGAAGGTTATGTTTGAGTGGGTGGTTCTTAAAGTTGTGCTTCCTCTTACTCCAAAACCTTCCATTTATTCTTTCCCTTTGATTTCTCTTCTCTATGGATATACATACCACCTCCATTTCGTGGTTGTATACTGTCTCGACCTCATTGAGGACTTCTCTTGATATGTAGGGATAGTAACCTTGGTCCCTTTCCCTTTCTTTGGCCTAGTTAGTACCTTTAATGTGGGTACATTTGGCAAGATGTCCAAGTGAAAGGGATTTTGTATCCACTCCCTTGTCAAGTTGATGACATGTTATGCTCAATGTTGTCTATCATCATTCTCTTCTTTATTTACCTCTGCATTCATGATGGGACGTTCAAAGATATTATCCCTCTTAGAGGTAGGATCTAAGACATTGGGGCTATCCTTATTGCACACCTTGAGAGGTATCTAAAAGTTCAACACCTTCTTTACTAGTGTCAACTCCATCCTACAATAATCCTTAATTCAAACCTTATAATAATCAACACAGTTTAGCCAATGATCTTCAATGACTGAGTCTAGTAAAAACTCACTCCCTCCAACATGCTTGAACATCCCTGTATTGTCAAAATAAGGGCAAGCCACTAGGTATTCCTTAAGAGGATACTTTTTCTATTCCACCTCAAAGGTGTGAATATCTTTCTTCTTCTTCACTTCAAAAGGCCCGATGGTAATAGGCCACATCCATGTCTCTTTGTGCTTCCCCTTGATCCTGTCATATAAAGAACATAATTTTTGGACAATATCCAATAGTATAAGTCTATCCAATGGATACTATGGTAACTTATTTAGTTAGGGGAGGGTTCTAGATACTTAGATGCAAGTGAATGTGCAATATTGGATGTACTTTCCACCCACTCGTGTGACTGTGGTCAT
Organism: Cupressus sempervirens; assembly: GCA_028749045.1. Taxonomy (NCBI): domain Eukaryota; kingdom Viridiplantae; phylum Streptophyta; class Pinopsida; order Cupressales; family Cupressaceae; genus Cupressus; species Cupressus sempervirens. The sequence goes on along the minus strand of CM053785.1, from coordinate 291,375,793 downwards.
TACCTCAACTGACAACCTTTTTGCATAATCCCCTTCAATGAACTGGATTATTGTGAAGATGAAAGCATCATTCACTATTCCATATTCAAGGCTCTGGTTCAGGAGCTTCTTTTACACCAATTATGGGTATACAATGTGTGGCCAAGCATTGGGTCTTATATATTTCCTCTCCTTACAAGCCCTAGGTATGTTATGTCTTTGGCTACCACTAAGTACACTATATAGGAGGTCATGTAGAATTGTGGGTCACATTGGACCAAAGTTAGTTGCTCATCCAAAGAGTTGCAAATGATGCTACCCCAATCAATTTTTTGGACTTTTTCCTTGATTGTCTCTATAAAGTGAACTATTGATGTTTCTAGATGGCTTAATGTAGGAAGTCCCATCACTCTACTCAAAATCACTATGCAACCATGTGCCTCTGAGTCATTTCAATCTTGCACAATTTTTTATGTAGGGTCTTGTTGATCAAGTATCTTTCCTTCATTGTGTCCTTAACCATTTTATGATTCCCTTTGTACCACCTGTTTGCACTTTCATAAGTGATCTCTTGGTATTCATCAACAATTGGTATGTGGAACACCTTCTCTATGTTATCTAGTCGGATATCTAGGGAAATCTCACTAGTAACACTCTTCACCACTTTCTCATTCAAAAAATATTTTTTTTTCCAGATTCATAATCAATTCTAAGGATTGTACTGACACTGGATGGGATGTGGCATTGATTATCCCACTTTGAATAAGTGCAAAGGTCATCTTCGATCTCTCTTGGGGCTTGTTGCAAAGTGCCAAGAATATGTTCCAGTCAATGTGCCCCAATTTTGCATGCATGAACCTCCAAGTGCAAGTCTATGAAGGGTGACTTTTTTGGCACCCCTACATCTTGAAGATTATGGGCTTGGGTGAGATCTTAGTTACTGTATAATATGAGGAAGCCATGGTAACTTGCACAAAAAGAAAAAAATAGTACACTATATTGTCTGAAAGGAAAAATAATGTTTAACAAATTAGAAAGAAGGTAAGAAAATAGAGTAAATAGAGCCAATTGGATGAAAAATACAAGGTACACAATGCACGCAGAATGGGCAAGGGTTTTCTAAATAGCAGGGATGTGCATGTTGCATAATTGCACACCTACTCAAGGTGTACAACTACGTATCATGGACATTAAAAAGAGCATTAGAATGGTGTATATGGTCATTAGAGGTGTGAAAATCATGTAGTTGTGCACCTGATGCAACTGGGTGCATGATACCCATGTTAGTATGTAGGCGATGGCTGTAAATGTCTATATATACACAAGTGAACAATTAAGAGAGATCTAGAATGTAAATGTGTAGAGTAAGGGGAAAATTTTCTATTTATACGAGGGGAAACACTCTGGCATGCAATGGGGAGTTACACACCTTCTCAATGTGTGTAGGTGGACACCTCCATAAAGCATAAGTGAAAGGGATGGGGGGAGATTGATGCAGAGTCTATAGCTAAAGACATCCTTTAGCCTTCTAAGGCCTTGCCACAACCAGGTCTTAACACCAACACTCAAATTTGGCAACTTTCCCTTCACTCGGGTACACCCTACTCAATGGGGTTATGAAGCAACTATATAAGTCATTTCACTTCTCAAGAAAATTACTTTGGAGACAATCTAAAAATACCTTAAATTCTCAGATTCCACAAACTTGTTTGGACCCCTCAAGTCTCAAACCCTCCTTTGTAGCAATTAGGCCTATTAGGCCAATTAGCCCTCCATTCTCTATTTTTGGGCTTTAAATCTTAAATCTTCCACACATCCAGGGAAACTAATCACCTTTCTAGACACCCATTTGGTTGTTTTGTCTGATCCTAAAAGGATTGGTAGAGTTCTTAGTCTTGCACCCCCAAATCCCAATTGCACTCCTATGCCTAGTTGGCCAAACTAAGCTAAGGCATCATGAAAATTTGAACAAGGTGGGTTCCCAAGACCCCAAATCCTCTAGGCTAACTTAGACCGCCTCAAACTACTAAAAAATAGCCCTTGGTGCCAATAAACAACTCAGTTTTTACAATTGTCTCCATTTTGCTTCTTTTCCTAGTCAAGATTACTCTCCAACTTGACCTAGGGCCGGCTTAAAAGTGCCTCAACCCTTCTCCAAGCCCCTTGAAAATTTGGAATCACATAGTCTAGACTCTTAACTTGCATTCCCTCAAGTTTTAGAATTTTCCACCGTGGGTTTTGCAAGCTAGGACGCCATTAATGAAAGTTGTTGTTACAAAATAGTATTCTGGACTAGTCCCAAAAAAACTTAAATAACTTTTGACTCCCTACTTCAAATGAATTCAAACAAACCAAAAGATAGCTAAAATAATCCTCTACACAAATAGGTACATTTTCATTTATGAACAATCCATACCAGGCTATACAATTCGCTGTCACACCAGTTTTTCCAAAAATTTAAGGGTTTTATTGCATTATTTCCACTTCAAGCCTTGCACAGTGATCCTTCTTGCTCTATGGATCACATTACATCATTTTTGAATTCACACCATGACTGTTGGTTCTCCAATGGATCGTTGGAAACCAAAAGACACACCCTTTTTCAAATGTTATTAAAATATAATAATATAATTTGTCACTTTAGGCGTACTTAGGCCTAAAACTTATTCTTGAGGACATATATGACCCCCTAGACCTCTAAAACAACTCTAACCAATCACCTAGACACACCAAACATGACCATAACCACTTAAACATTCCATTAATCTACTAGGATCCTAAGGTTTCTTTGATTCACTAGATTTATAAAGACCCCTTAGTGATCAAGCACCTTACAAAATGGGTCATTACAATGCAAATGAGGACCTAGACCAACTACTAGACCTACCAAACAATTTTGCATGCCAAGGAGTCATAGGTGCCTTGCACCATACTCCCTTGGCCAAAGAAAACTCAAGTCTCTTGAGTTGGTAGATTGGAGACCTCATATCCAAGGTTCTTAATTTGGGCTTCAATCATCCAATTTGCATCTTCACTCGGTTTGCTTGTCCATTTGATGAGATACTCCATAAAAACTTGCCTTTTGGTCCTCTTACCTTCCCTCTTATCAATCACACATTCAATGATAGGTGTCCCTTGCTTAGGAAGGGAATCAAGTACTTCTTTATCCATTTTAACAGGTGTGCTATTAGCCTTGTCTTCTTGTGGACCCTTGTAAGGGTATAAGTCTACTACATTGAAGGTATTGGACAATTCTATGTCTAGTGGCAGCTCTATCTTATAAGCATTATGCCCACATTTCTTTAAGATCCTATAAGGACCCATCTTCCTCATCATTAGTTTTGTATACTTCCCTTTAGGAACCCTCTCTTTCTTAAGATTCACCATGACTAAATCTCCAACTTCAAACTGTAGATCTCTCCTTTTACTATCTATTGCTTCCTTGTACTTCTCTCTCATCTTCTCTAGTCTGCCTTTGACATCTTTATATATCTCCTACATTACCTCTGCAAAGTCACAATCTTGTGCACTACTTCTCTCCATACTCTTGATGTCCCTCAACTCCATCACTCCCCTTAGGTGAGTACCATAAATAGTTTGAAAAGGACTCAAACCTGTGGTTCTATTCATTGAGTTGTTATAAGAAAATTTTGCTTGTGCAAGGATAGCATCCCATGTAGTTTCATGTTCCTTGGTCAGACACCTCAAAAGATTGCCCAATGACCTATTTACAACTTCAGTTTGACCATCTGATTGTGGATGGTATGTAGATGACATGGCTAATTCAGTACTTAACCTCCTCCACAGAGTCCTCCAAAAATGCCCAATAAATTTTGCATCTCTGCCAGGGACAATGGACAGTGGTAGTCCATGAAGTCTCACAATTTCCTTGAAGAAAAGTCCTGCAATATATAAAGCATCATTACTTGTTTTACATAGTAGGAAGTGTGCCATCTTAGAGAACCTATCTACAACCACTCAAACACTGTCAAAGCCTTGTTTTTTCCTAGGCAGTCCAAGCACAAAATCCAAACTTATAGCATCCCAAGGTCTATTGGGAACTGGCAATGGAGTATACAATCCAGCATTGGATGTCTTTCCTTTGGCTTTTTGACAAATGACACAAGCCTCAACAAATTTTTTGACCTCCGTTGGCATCTTTGACCAGTGGTAGAATTTTCTCACAAGTTCAAGGGTCTTATCCAACCCAAAGTGACCTACTAGGCCCCCACAATGCTTCTCCCTTATGATGTTCTCTCTTAATGATCCCCTAGGGATACACAACTACCCTCCTTTGAAGAGTAACCCCTCTTGTAGCATGTAATCAACATAAGTACTGTGGTACTGACCTATCATGTCTTTGCATAATTGATAGATTTCCTTGAAGTCCTCATCCTGCTCATACAAGTCCTTAATGGAGTTGAATCCCCCATTCTCCAATCTTATCTCTTGAATAGTCAAATTCCTCCTACTAAGGGCATCAACAACCTTGTTTGCTACCCCCTTCTTATGTTTAATTGTGAATGTGTATGATTGGAGGTACTCCATCCACTTGACATGCCTCTGATTCAATTTTTCTTGCCTATTCAGGAAACTAAGGGCATGGTTATTTGTATAGACAATGAACTCCTTGGGCAGTAGATAATGTCTCCATTTCCTGAGAGACTAAACCATGGCATACATTTCTAAGTCATAAGTTGAATATTTCTGCCTTGCCTCATTCAACTTTTCATTGAAGAATGCAATTGGCCTACCTTCTTGACTAAGGACTCCACCTATGGCCCTATTGCTTGCATCACATTTCGTGGTGAATACCTTATCAAAATTAGGTAATACCAATACTGGTTGCTCAACCACCTTCTTCTTCAATGCTTCAAGGAATCACTGGCTTCCTTTGTCCATTTGAACAAACACTTTCTTACACCCTTGATGGTGTCAATCATGGAAGCACTGAGATTATTGAACCCTCTTATAAGCTTTCTATAAAAACTTTCCAAGCCATGAAAACTTTTGACTGCACTAGCATTCCTAGGTGTAGGCCAATTCAAGATGGCATCAACCTTACTTGGATCCATTTTGAAGTTTCCTTTAGAGATGACAAATCCCAAGAAAATCAACTCCCCTTGCATAAAGACACACTTGTCTAAATTGATCCTCAGTTTCTCCTCTAGCAATATTTTCAAGACTTGTTCAATATGTACCAAGTGCTCCTCCTTACTCTTACTAAAAATGAGAATTTCATCTAAATAAACAACAAAAAAGTGGTTAATGAAGGGCTTCAATACCTCGTTCATGAGTCTCATGAAGGTGCTTGGTACATTGGAGAGACCAAAGGGCATCACCATCCATTCAAAAAGTCCCTCATTGGTCTTAAACACTGTCTTCCACTCATCCCCCTCTCTTATTCTTATCTGATGGTATCCACTTTTTAAATCCATCCTGGTGTAATATTTTGCCCCTCCTAGGTAGTCCATCATATCCTCCATTCTTGGCATGGGAAATTTGTACCTAATGGTTATCTTATTAATAGCCCTAGAGTCAGTACATAACCTCCATGTACCATATTTCTTAGGGGCTAATAGTGCAGGAACTACACAAGGACTTATGCTCCTTCTAATGAACCCCTTCTTCAATAGTTCCTCAACTTGTCTTGCCAACTCCTCATTTTGACTAGGTGTAAGTTTGTATGCAACTTTGTTTGGGAGAGTTGATCCTGGTATGAAATGAATGCAGTGACTGATATCTCTGATTGATGGCAGTGTCTCTGTCTTTCCATCAGCAATTACCTCTTTGTACAACTTCAACATGTCTGTGACCTCCTTGGGTCCCACTGTCTCCCATGGTTCCCTTTCTTTAGCCACCTTGCACACCTTCTTCTCCTCATGTGGTCTGACCACAATAGCATAACATGGAGTGTTCTTCTCCTTGATTTTTTTAAGAAATTCTTTCTCTCCAACTACTGGAATACTATTTGCTTGCTGATCCTTCTTTCCATCATCAGGCAGGGGCTTCATTATGTATTGTCTACCATCCTTGGTAATCTCATAAACATTGTTCCTTCCTTGATGTTGAGAGTCTACATCATACTACCAGGGTCTTCCAAGCAGCAGGTGACATGCATCCATGTCAGTCACATCTCATAGCACTTTGTCATGATAGTCTCCTATCTTAAACTCAACATAGACCTATTCATTAACCAATGCTTGTTGCTCCTTGTTTAGCCATGATACTTTGTAGGGAGTAGGATGAGGAAATTTCTTTAGCCCAAGTTTCTCCACCATCAAACTAGATGCCAAATTATCAGTAGAACCTAAATCTACTATAACTTTACATTTCTTACCTTTAATGCTGCAACTTGTCTTGAACAAGGTCCTCCTTTGTGGTGGTTCCTTCACTTGAGGTTTCTTTAGCAAGGTTCTTTTGAACATCAGAGATTCTCCATCCCCTTGATCTACAACACCTTTACCTCCATGATTGTTTTGCACCTCCTCTTCATGAGAAAGATGAACTCTCCTATCCCCTCCCTGTTGGTTGTTTGTTTTCTCAAGGCACTTAGATGCTTGATGCCCCATTTGGCTACAATTGAAACATCTGCCTGTAAACAGACCTAGGGTTCTTCCACTTGATCTACCCCTTCCATTTCCTCTTCTTCCTCTAAAGCTCCCTCTATTACTAGACTCACCTTCATGACTCTCTTTGCTATTTGATTCTTCATTGTTCTTGAAGGCTCCTCTCCCTCCAAACCTTCCTCTGCCCCTGCTACTACTGCCTTCTCTATTCTTATTCTTAGAATCACTTTTCCTTTTCAATTTTTCTTCTATCGTCAAAGCCATTTAGAAGAAAGCATGCACTGGATTTGGATTGAACAAGGCTAATTCATCTTGAATAGAGTTCTTGAGTCCATGTAAGTACCTTGCAAGTTTTTGCCTCTCTGTATCAGTCACCTTGGCTCTCAGGGTCAATTTGTGGAATTCTTCTGTGTATGTATTTACATCCATATCCTTCTGCCTTAACCCTTGTAACTTCTAATGTAGCATGACTTCATAGTCTTTAGGAAGAAATTGTTTCTTGATTTTAGATTTCATTCTCTTCCATGTGTTGATGGCAGTCTTCCCTTCATCCAACCTCTCTAATTAGAGATAATTCCACCAACTTAATGCAACACCCTTCATCTTTGCTTTGCTAGTTTTAATCCTTTGCACTTCAGGAACATTATCACATTCAACGTGATTTTCTAAGGCCTCAATCTAGTCCATGCACTCTTTTGGATTTAGTCTACCACTGAATATCAGGATGTCAATCTTCATATCTCTTCTCCCTAGGCTCTCAAGGGTTTCAATCATGATCCTCTAATCATCAGCCAAAACTTGCCTTGGGTCTTATGGCACTTGTCTTTGTTCATCCTCTTTTTCATCTTCAAAGTCATCAAAAGACCCTCTACTCACCTTACCTCTTAGTTTTTCCATATCTCTTCTTATCAATCTATTTTCTTCTCTTATGGCTCTATTTTTTGCCATCTACTCCTTAACCAACTTGGTCAATTCAATGTTTGTTACCTTTAGAGGGATCTCCCTCTCTTCCTCATTCTCTGACATTTTGTCTCTCCTCTTGTTTCCAACTAAGAACTTGGTGGCTCTGATACAACTTGATGTAGAGTCTACAGCTAAAGACCTCCTTTAGCCTTCCAAGGCCTTTCCACAACCAGGTCTTAACACCAACACTCAAATTTGGCAACTTTCCCTTCACCCGGGTACACCCTACTCAATGGGGTTATGAATCAACTATATAAGTCACTTCACTTCTCAAGAAAATTACTTTGGAGACAATCTAAAAATACCCTAAATAATCAGATTCCACAACTTGTTTGGACCCCTCAAGTCTCAAACCCTCCTTTGTAGCAATTAGGTCTATTAGGCCAATTAGCCCTCCATTCTCTATTTTTGGGATTTAACTCTTAAGTCTTCCACACATCTAGGGAAACTAATTACCTTTCTAGACACTCATTTGGCTATTTTGTTTGATCCTAAAAGGATTGGCAGAGTTCTTAGTCCTGCGCCCCCAAATCCCAATTGTACTCCTATGCCTAGTTGGCCAAACTAAGCTAGGGCATCATGAAAATTTGAACAAGGTGGGTTCCCAAGACCCCAAATCCTCTAGGCTAACTTAGAAAACCCCAAAATACTAAAAAACAACCCTTGGTGCCAATAAACAACTTAGTTTTTACAATTGTCTCCATTTTGCTTCTTTTCCTAGTTAAGATTACTCTCCAACTTGACCTAGGGCCAGCTTGAAAGTGCCTCAACCCTTCTCCAAGCCCCTTGAAACTCTGGAATCACATACTCTAGACTTCTAACTTGCATTCCCTCGAGTTTTAGAATTTTCCATTGTGGGTTTTGCAAGTTAGGATGCCATTAATGCAAGCTGCTGTTACAAAACAGTATTCTAGACCAGTCCCAGAAAAACTTAAATAACTTTTGACTCCCTACTTCAAATGAATTAAAAAAAAACTAAAATATAGCTAAAACAACCCTCTACAGAAAAAGGTACATTTGCATTTATGAACAATCCATACTAGGCCATACAGTCTGCTGTCACGCCAGTTTTTCCAAAAATTTAAAGGTTCTATTGCATTATTTCCACTTCAAGCTTTGCACAACGATCCTTCTTGCTCTATGGATCACATTACATCATTTTTGAATTCACACCATGAATTTTGGTTCTCCAATGGACCGTTGGAAACCAAAAGACACACCCTTTTTCAAATGTTATTAAAATATAACAATATAATTTGTCACTTTAGGTGTACATAGGCCTAAAACTTATTCTTGAGGATATATATGACCCCCTAGACCTCTAAAAAAACTCTGACTAATCACCTAGACACACCAAACATGCCATCAATCTACTAGGATCCTAAGGTTGCTTTGATTCACTAGATTTATAAAGACCCCTTAGTGATCAAGCACCTTACAAAATGGGTCATTACAATGCAAATGAGGACCTAGACCAACTACTAGACCTACCAAGCAATTTTTCATGCCAAGGAGTCATTGGTGCCCTGCACCAGAGATGTGCACAAGGTGCACACTTTGCCTTGAATGCTTTAAAATGTCAGTTCTGCCTGCTATATCTCAACAATGCCTTCTTCTATTGATCTCTAGACCTAGCTAACACTATTCCCACTCTTTGAGGTACCTCAGAGGACACATTGTTCTAAAGAGTAGGTTCTTGTGACATGGAACAGAAAAAGGGGGTTCCTCATTTTTTACTTTGAAAATGAGGCATGTGTTGTGAGACCACAATAAATATCCTTGATAAAAGGAAGAAATCACAAAGGTATTTCTTTACCTACAAGAAATCTACAAACTTGTGTAAGGTTCACTACAACATTTTGAATTTTTTTATGATGAAAAACTGTCATAATTATTGTGACATCCAACCATCGCCCTAGAAACAAACTTGGTGGTTGGCTCTCATTAGACTTTTCTTATCGCAATTTGTAACAATTAGGGAAACTATCATACTCACGATAGTAAAAAATGTTGTAACATAAAAGAATGAAGGGAGAAGAATTCATGTTCATGATGTCATAATTGTGAAAGTGTTTTGTTGTGATTATGATGGTCTAAACTTTCACTTTGTCATTGCAATTGTGATGCTTATGCGATAGTTGCACTGTACAAGTGACCATCACAATTGCGATGCTATTGTGATAGATGCATTGTACAAGAGACAATTATCCATTAGATCTTGTCATCGTAGTTACGATGTTTTTGTAATAGCCATGTTGTGCAAAGGATGAATAGCCATCAAAACTCACTGTCACTTTCAAGGTGGGTCCGTTGTAATTGCAACAACTAGTTGAATTATTGAAAAAAAATATTACTTTTGTCCACTAGCATATATAGGTGTCGAAGTGCAAGGGTTACTAGCTAGAGGGCTAAAAAGGAAGGCTACCCCCCATAAATCCATAGTCCCAATTGGGGAGCTCAAGAAGCAAGTGGTGAGGCATTAATTTTTTGAATGATGTAGGTCATTTCTGCCCAAGCAATCTACCATTTCTATTTAGTCTTTTGCTACATTTGGTAACACGTGAACATTTGTTTACTAGGTGGGGAGGTACTGTATTTCCTTCTAAAAAATGTGTTGAAGTATGGAAAGAAAACATAAAAGATGAATACAGTTACATTCATTTGCTAATTCAAATGAAATCCTACAACCACTTGTGTACATACAACAAAAATGAAGGGATTGAAATGAATCAAATCCCAAAGCCACAAGCATGTGATTCCTATTAGCAACTAAAATTTCACTAAAAACTATAGAAAACAAAGATTTTCTCATGAACCAATGTGTTATGCATTCCTCAAATGGGATCTGAACCACAAAAAATAAATATCGGCCTTACCATGACTGTAACAGGGTAAAAGACATCCATCATTGAAGTTTTCTCCCAAGTTGCAAAATAGCCATAAAAATCAATTAGATTTTTCATGGATGTCCATGTTACTTGGTTGTACACTATTTTGTTGGATAACCACTTAAATGCATCATTGGATAGGGGAAACATGGTAGGGGGGTGGTGGTTCCATTTTGATTGGTATGGGATGAGAAATTCATTGAACAAGTTCTACGAATTGGGTGCATGTCACCAACTAGGAAGATGATTCAAAAATGATTAATAGATCAAAAACTATTAATTAAGGGGACATTACAAGAACTCAATGTGAGATAATAGTTCATGGGTTTTCCCAAGACAAATTATTGCTTCTTAGTGCTCATTATTTTGTCTTTTTGTTTACTTTCAATTTTGGTATGAAACTTTATCATGGTTTGGGTGTTCATAAAAGTTAAAGATATTTGTATATTTGGTCATGAAAAATCTATGACATCCATTTGGAATCATTTTCATGGTTTTTTTGATAGGGGTTTATGGATCAAGCTAGAGCTAGGGTTTCAAAACCCCATTTTGGTGATTGTTATAATTTTGAAACTGAAAACAACTTCTTATGAGGGAAATTTGTAATTGGACTAATATTTGAAATCAATTGGATTTGAAATACTATTTTTTTTTTTATCACTGTTGAAATATTTTAGACATTTTGGAATAAGGGTTTGCATATTTTGGGAGAGTTGGTAAATGCTCAGCTTGGGTTTGAGGGTCGACACTTCATATCAAACGTATAAAGAAATTTTTTGTTGTTATCAATCATTTTGGATACCACTTGAGACAACCATACCTTATTCAAATATTGGGCTTCTATCTTTCCTTTCAAGTATGTGTGTGTGTCGATTTTGGTTTGTAATAAACTTCAAAACTAAGAGATTAGTCTGTTGTTGTAATTGTATTAGACATATATGACTTGATGCTAATAAAGTGAAATTTCATTATGAAGCTTGTTTTTTTTTTTTTATGCATTTAATATTTACATTTCTACACGTTCTTCATTATTGGGGATTGAAAAAAAAACAAGAAATCAAAATTAAAATTCAGACCTTGCTAGCAAAGTGTTTGGCAAAATGTCAATCATCCAAAACTTAAAAAAAGTACAAAATTAGTAAGGGGTTTCTACAGGTTTACCCCCTTTGTGGTGGTCAACCAAGATTTTGATTTGTCCCAATGAATTCTAACATGTACATTTTCTCTATTGCCTAGGCTTGGAGACTAATGGCTTTTAGGCCTGGCATAGTCAAATATGTATACTTTGATTTCTATCTAATTTATGGATTTCTCTTTATTTTGAAGTTGTAATAGTATGTTACTTTAACTAAAACCTATCTTATTAGAACAAAGAGATGTATAATGGAGAGCATATATAGCTACAAAGGGACCACAGAACATTTGAGCCAATAGCATTTAAGAAGAATATAAACTTACTCATCTCAAAGATGAGAGTTACTGAGATTAGATCTCCTTTTCTCCTATAAATATTTCAATATAATTCTAAGAAATATATTATTCAATTGTAATATTTGAAATGTGTTTGGTAAGACATACATGTTGATTAGAGCTAAGATGTTTTTGTTTTTGGATATAGCGATTGCAACTTGAAACAATGAGTCTAATACTTATAATAAGTCATTACAAATGTACATCCCTAGTTAGGATTAAGTTTCTTTGACAAGGATGATCCAAATCCAAGTACAAAACTCTCATTTGAATGTGACAGGTGTCTTCATGAATTAAATAGACAATACTCAACAATATGCAGGATTGAAGAGAAGTATAGAATCAAATAATTAATTTAGATGAATTTTTCCTTAAAGAAAATATCATAATTGTTTACCACAAGAAGTTTACTCCTAAGTCCTACAACATCTGCAAGGAATTTGAAAAGCATTGCCTGAGGTTGAGATAATCCTTTTTTAATTTTTTGCAGCAATTAAAATTCAAAGGTATCTTCTATTGAGTTGCCATAGTCATCAATAACAAAATCCATTTGGGAGAATCCAGTCTTGGTGGTATTCCTTTCCATGGTATGCTTATTGATCCCACCGATTACTTGAATCTAATAACTAGAAATCATACTTTTCAGTAAATGATTACATAAATATTTGTATAAAATATCTAATGTTTTCACTCAAAGTTTCAGTAGTTTCCTTTATCCTTCCCATGCTTCCATACCATTTCATGTAGAAATTGGTGGTAAAACATTGACTACTACTTTGAATATAATTCCTATTTCCAATAAATTTCAAATCAAACTTGGTCTTTCTTGGCTTACTTCTATGAAATTTGTGGCTTCTTCTATTCATATTTGTCTTAAATTTCCTCACAATGGAGATATCATGATTGTTAATGGTTATATTTTTTTAGTATTTTGTGCCTTGAGACTCTATTGACCTTGATTTATTTTGACCTTCCATGCATCAAGAATGTAAAGTTCATCTTAATAATATTTTTGAATGATACCAAACCTTCAAAAGAGTCAAAATACTTATGAACTTAGAAAACCTAAGTATGATCCTAGTTGTGGCCTTCTTCATATATCACCTATTACTCCTTTTATATGATTTTATATTGTAATAACCTCAACTAGTTATAGCTAAGGAACAAACCAATTTTCTATACTAAGTAGTTGTTTGACATTTCTTCAGACACTTGTCAAGCAATCACACAACTAATTTTATTTATAATCAAATTTAGTATTAATTTTTTCTCATTGGGTTTTCAAAACAAAGACATGCAATAAACTTGAAACAGATTCCATTAACAATTGATGGAATTTTAAAATTAAACATGTGATGAAATTGAAACAATTCAATGTCATCGAAGACTTCCTAAATTTCTAAGTTTGATTATAGTCAATGTATACCAAACTAGCACTTGATAGTTCTTGGATCAAAACACAATTTGATAATTCTTGGATAAAACTTGATTTACAACAGACTTATAATCAATGTTCGACAACCTTGCAATATCTAGTCAAATGTAGAAAAATGTTTGTGTTTAACTTCCCAAACTATTGGCCCATGAGAGCCTCGAAGCTATATGCACCCACACACAAAACCCACACTGAAATAAATAGAGGAAATAATTGCCCAACAATAGTGTCAAGTAAGTGTGTAATAGAATGTTGAATTGTATTAATAATAATACTATTTCTATTAGTTGTTTAGATATAAAGAAGATATAAAGAACATAATCGAAGGATTTACAAATTTGGATAATGGTCTTGCATCATGATGGGACCATAAATTTGATAATACATTGGCATTTTTGTTATTATCCTAAATACAACTAGAGAGATTGAAGATGGGTTTGCTAAGTTTGATGTTTGATGTTTGATGAGTCTACTACTTTGTAACCACATTCTTATTTTTGTTCCAATATTTGTTTTTGTATTTTTTGTTCATTTTTCGGAACAACTCAAGGATATATTTGTTGGAAACAATTGATTAATTGTGTATTGTCTTTGATGTTACACAAAATGTCATATCATTGCTAGTCAGTGTATGTTGATCTCACTCAGGCATTGAAGACAATTTCCTATGCTTGCCAAGCATTCCAGAGTTTGCCTAGTTCAAAAGACAGTGTCTACTGAGTTCACTAAGGTGATAAAGGAAAGTTTGCAGAAGTTGAGTGTTAATTGAGCTCACTTAGTTAATGAAGGAAATATTGGATGGAACTAGTGTTAACTGAGCTCACTTGGTTACCAAAGGAACTTTGACAATATGCAATGTTAACCAAGTTCACTTGGTTAACACAAGAAAATCGTTTTCAATTAGTATCTACCACGAATGGTTGGCTAACGAAGGATTTTATTGCTTTGGAATATTAAGTTAAATAGTTTTGTTCATTGGTTCTAGCTGATTGAGAAGATGAATATTAATTATTCTAAGTTGTATTCAAGCTGAATTGATAATGCGTAAGATATAAATATAAGGTCAAGTTGAGGATTGAATGTGAATTTTTTTTTTTGAAGAATTGATGATGCTTGGAGGAATAGAATTAGAAGGATAAGTAGAATATCCTTAATGAGATGCAAAGATACATTCAATCAGGAAGGATTCTATATACAAGCCAGAATTGAGATCTATAATTAACAATTTAGTTGCATAAGAAATCAGGTCTTCTCATTGTTACTCTCTAACCATTGTAGCAGTGATCTAAATCTCTTAACAGAGTTGGATTAATAGCTATTTGTAAATCCTCTAACAACATGCCATTTATATTGAATTTTCTAAAGACCTCTAACAAGGTCACTCCTAATGGTGATCTAAATCTCTTAACAAAGTTGGCTTAATAGCTATTTGTAAATCCTCTAACAAGGTGGCATTTCTATTGAATTATCTAAAGACCTCTAACAATGTCACTCCTAACATGATGATTAAATCCTCTAACAGGGTCACACCTAATAGTGTGTTTTGTAACCTTTAATAGGTTTGGCTCCTAATAGGACTCACTTTAGAAGAGTGAAAATCAATAACTAGTTGGAATTGGTGGTTTTTCCCAAATTGAGTTTCCATGTTAAAATCTTGTGTTCATGTTATTTCTTTTATGTGTTCACAACTAAGTTAAAGTATCATCAATCATAGATAATATCTTAAGATTTTCACATTAAGCATTTGCTGAGTTATTTGAGTGTTTACCAAGTTACAACATTTTTCTTGTGTGTTTACCGAGTTACACAGAGTTTAGTTTTGATTTATACTAACATCTAAGGGATCTAAGATTTATTTTAGTGGTAACTAATTCACCCCTCCCCTCTCAATTTTTTCGTCTTATATTTCCAACAATTGGTATCAGAGCTTTTGGTGTTTGTAGAGAAGGTTTTTAAGGACCAAAGCTAAAGATCAAGATGTCTTACAGCAGAGAGATTTCCAAGTTGAACCAAAATAACTTTGTAGCATGACAAGGACTTATGAGGTTACATTTGGAAACTATCAGTGATTCAGGTTGTAAATGTCTTGATAGTGAATACAAGACTCCTACTAGAACATTATCAGTTAAAGATGTTGCTAAAAAGAAAAATCATAACATCATGATGATTGACATTTCTTCTGCTCTTAATTATGCTAAATTTGATGAAGTCAAAAATTTTACTACAACTTATGATATGTGGATCAAACTAAAATCCATCTATGGAGGAGATGATAATGTAAGAAGAGCTAAAGCTGAAAGTCTCAGAGGACAATTTAATGAGATGAAGATGAGAGAAGATGAAAACATTGCAAAATATGTTGAGCAAATTAAATCAAGTGTGAGTGCAATCAAAGCACCTTGAGGAGACATTGATGACAAAATAGTTGTAAGCAAGGTACCCAAAACCCTTCTTCCTATCTATGCAATTAGATTGTCTTCTATTCAAGAAATGAGATGTGATCCAAATAACAATATAAATTTTGATGCTCTAGTTGGAAGATTGACAACTTTCGAGTTAGATAACTATGTCCCTAGTTCCAAAGGTGTTGAGTCTGCATTTGAAGCCAAGCTTTTACTCAAGAAAAAGGGTACAAAATCAAATGCCAATCAATCAGAAAGTGAAGAAGAAGAAGAAAGTTTAGATAGTGATCTTGAAGTTGTTGAAGCCCTACTTGAAAGGAAATATTCCAAAGGCAGAGGAAAGTACAAAGGTAAGATTCCTCTAATCTATTTTTCTTGTGAAGAAGTTGGTTACATTGCTGCAAGGTGCCCAAATAGAGAAAATAAGGATGAAAAGAAGAAAAAAAAACTTCAAAGGCAAGAAGGAATTCAAATGCTAAAAGGGAAAAGGTAAGAAATATTGTTTTATGGCTAAATATTTTGATAATAGTGAAGATGAAATGGTATATATTGTTGTAAAAGATGAATCTAATGATGAAGGAGATAAAATGACACTTATCTCTCATGTTAGTAAAAATGTGATTGGAGACAAAATAAAGTTTGAACACATGGAACATTATGATGGTGGCAATGTGAGATTTGGAAACAATGAACCTTATTGCATAAAGGGAAAAGGATGTACCTCATTAACCAATGAACTTAGATATAACAATGCTTATTGGGTTGAAGGACTAAAGCATAATTTACTAAGTGTGGCATAGTTGAATAACATTGGATTCAAGGTAGAATTCATGAATGGGAAGACCAAAATGCTGGATGGAAAAGGAAATCTAGTTGGATCCGGCAAACAAGCAAAAGGTAATCTATTCTATGTAGATCTCAGTGAAACTACATGTTTTATTGCTCAAGTAGAAGAAATTTGGTTATGGCACACAAAATTATGTCATGTAAAATTTGATAATTTGGTCAAGATAAACAAAAAAAAGAGAGTAAGAGGTATTCCTAGCTTGAGGAAACTTGATATGGGTCTATGCAAAAATTGTCAAATTGGTAAGATGGGAAGAACTAGTTTCAAAAGAAAAAAAGTATCATTCTACAGAAATCTTAGAGCTTGTACATACAAACTTATGTGGACCTATTGGAATAGAAAGTTACAATGGAGATAAGTTTTTCATTCTTTTTGTTGATGATTATTCTAGAATGATGACTCTTATGTATCTAAAAGAAAAATATGAAGCTTTTCAAAAATTTAAGTCGTATCTAGCAAGAGTAAAAAAAGAAACTAAAAAGAAGCTGAAATGTTTGAGATCAGACAGAGGTGGTGAATTCATTTCTAATGAGTTCAATGAATTTTGTATTGAAAAAGGAATTAAGAGACAAGTATCAGCCCCTAGTACACCTAAATAGAATGGTATAGCAAAAAGAAGGAACAAATCCATCATGGATTGTCCAAGAACATTGATGATAGAAAAGAATGTTGCAATCAAATATTGGAAGGAAGAAATCAGTACTGCAGTGCATACCTTGAACATAGTACAATTGAAGAAAGACTCAAATCAAACTCTTTATGAACTATGGTATGGCTACAAACTTAATGTAAGTTACTTGAAAGTATTTGGTAGCAAATGTTATATCTTGAAAGAATTTAGGAAAGGTAAATTTGATGTCAAAGGTGATGAAGGCATATTCCTGGGCTACTCCTATAGAAGTAAAGCATACAAATGTTTGAATCTGTCTACTTATAAAATCATAGAAAGTGCACATGTGAGAATTGATGAGTTTGCAAAAAAGAGTGAAGAAGAAAGCAACAAAGAACCTGAGGATTACAAAAGATTTGTTCACTATGAATTTGATACTTTTCCAAATTTATCTAGAAGCTA
The DNA here is from genome assembly GCA_028749045.1 of Cupressus sempervirens. Classification (NCBI taxonomy): domain Eukaryota; kingdom Viridiplantae; phylum Streptophyta; class Pinopsida; order Cupressales; family Cupressaceae; genus Cupressus; species Cupressus sempervirens. The sequence continues at coordinate 291,358,168 of CM053785.1, read as the reverse complement.
GGAGGCCTCACCTCCTAAGTCCCCAAAGTCCCCAAAAGCTACCGAGTTGCAATCAGTGCAACTCGAGTCATAGTTTGAAGGACCTGAGTCATAGTCAAAAGCTACCTAGCTATTGCTAGATCAAACCAAGTCTGATGGACCCGAGTCATAGATAGTGGGACTTGAGCTTAATATAGAAGGTCATGAAGAAGTAATTAAATCCAAAGTACCTGTGTTAGCAAGATATGTCAAAAGGAATAATGCATCATTAGAGACAAGTCAAATGGAACAATGACAAGAAACAAATTGAAAGGTACATGTTTTCTTGTTGAATTTGAACCTAGAAATGTTAAAGATGCTTTGGATAATGAAAGATGGATTTAAGTAATGAATGAGGAAATATAACAAATAGAGAAGAACAAAATCTGGACCCTTGTTCCTAGACCCAAGGATAGAAATGTAATTGGCACAAACTGGGTATTCAAAAATAAGCTAGATGAAGATGGAGAAGTTCCAGAAAAAAAGAAAGGTTAGTATGTAAAGGTTATTGTCAAGAAGAAGGTATTGACTATGGTGAAACTTTTGCTCCTATTACAAGATTAGAAGGTGTTAGAACTTTACTAGCATATGCAGTTCAAAGAGGATTTAAAGTTTATCAAATGGATGTAAAATCTGCATTCTTGAATGGAATTCTTGATGAGAAAGTCTACATAGAACAACCTAAAGGTTTTGTAGATCCCAGAAAAAGAGATATGGTCTACAAATTACACAAAGAATTATATGGTCTCAAGCAATCTCCTAGAGTTTGGTATGAAAGAATTCATAACTAGTTGATAAAGATTGATTTTTAAAGAACAAATGATAACAACAGTCTATATATCAAAGAAGGACTAGACAAGAAGATTGTATTGGTAGAAATATTTGTGGATGACACTTTATTTATAGGATATGATAACTTGTGCAAGGCATTTTTGAAAGAAATGAATAAAGAATTTGAGATGTCTATTTTTGGAGAGATAAAATTCTTTGTTGGATTACAGATCCAACAGAATAAAGATGGTATCTACATTACTCAATCTAAATATATTAAGGAGATGCTAAAGAAATTTGGAATGGAAGACTCAAGACTAGTTGGAACTCCTATGTTATTGGACATAAGCTTTCCAAAAATGATGATTCCAAGGAGGTAGATTAGACTACATACAGATCAATGATTGAAAAATTGTAGTATGTAGTGTATACAAGGCCTAATATTGCATTAGTAGTCAGTATGGTGGCAAGATTTTTAACAAATCTCAAAGAAAATCACATGATGACAATCAAAAGAATCATGACATATCTGAAAGGTAATGAAGACTATGGTTTATGGTACAAAAAAGGAGGTAATTTGGACTTATAAGTATTCAAAGATGTTGATTGGGTAAGAAGTGTTGAAGATAGAAAAAGCACCAATGGTGGAGCATTCTTTTTTGATAAAAGACTAGTGTCTTAAACAAGCAAGAAACAAAATTGTATTTCTCAATCCACAACAGAGGCAGAATATGTGGCAGCAATAATTAATTGTTCTAATATTATTTTGTTCAAACAATTTTTGGTAGGTATGAAGATAGAGATCAAGGATCCAGTAGTTATATACTATGATAACACTAGTACAATTAATATATCAAAGAATCTAGTGATGCATACCAAAACATAACACATTGCTATAAAATATCATTTTTAAAGAGAATTGGTACAAAATAAAGAGGTAAGATTGGAATATGTGAATACAAAGGAACAAATTTTAGACATATTCACTAAGCCATTACCTAAGGATGCATTTTTGTATCTAAGAGGTAAGTTGGGGATCATTCCCCTATTTGAAGCTCACTAAATGAAGTTTGGTGATGCATCAACCATAGCATGTTAAAGATCAATCAGTTGATGTAGTATTGACAAAGGCACATTGCAAATGAATCAGTACATGAGGTACATTGATATTTACTGAACATTTCCTTTGGCATGAGATGTCAAAGAGGGAGAATTTTGCTGTCATATCTCACAAAATTTTTATCACTTCAAGAGATGACAAAGAGGGAGATATCAAAGGTAGAGTTTTGGTGATAGAGGGAGAAATTAAAGGCAAAGAGAGTTTATACTGATAGAGGGAGTTCTCATGGATGAGAATCAAAATGAAACTAAGGATATGTTCCTTACTTTATTCTTGCTCTAAAATTTTATTACATTATGACATGTTGTGTTGCCATTAATGCCAAAGAGGGAGATTGTTGGAAACAATTGATTAATTTCGTATTGTCTTTGATATTACACAAAATGTCATAACATTTCTAGTCAGTGTATGCTGGGCTCACTCAGACATTGAAGACAGTTTCCTATGTCTGTCAAGCATTCCATAATTTTCCTAGTTCAAAAGATAGTGTCTATTGAGTTCACTCAGGCAACAAAGGAAAGTTTGCAGAAGTTGAGTGTTAACCAAACTCACTTAGTTAATGAATGAAATATTAGATGGAACTAGTGTTAACCAAGATCACTCGATTACCAAAGGAAATTTGACAATATGCAATGTTAACCAAATTTACTTGGTTAACACAGGAAAATCACTTTGAGTTAGTATCTACCAAGCAGGGTCGATTAACGAAGAATTTTCTTGCTTTGGCATATTAAGTTAAATAGTTTTGTTTGTTAGTTCATGCTGACTGAGAAGATGAATATTAATTATTCTAAGTTGTATTCAACTTGACTTGACAATGTGTAAGATATAAATATAAGGTCAAGTTGAGGATTGAATGTGAAAAAAACATAATTGAAGAATTGATGATGCTTGAAGGAAGCAAATTAGAAGGATAAGCAAAATATCCTTGATGAGGTGCAAAAATATATTAAATTAGGAGGGATCAAGTATACAAGCTAGAATTGAGATTTATAATCAACAATTTAGTTGCATCAGAAATTAGGTCATCTCTTTGTTACTCTCTAAGCATTGTAGTAGTGATCTAAATCTCTTAACAGAGTTGGCTTAGCAACTATTTGTAAATCCTCTAACAAGGTGACATTTCTATTGAATTGTTTAAAGATCTCTAACAAGGCCACTCCTAAGAGGGTGATTAACTCCTCTAATAGGGTCACACCTAACATTGTATTTTGTAATCTTTAATAGGGTTGGCTCCTAATAGGGCTCACTTCAAAAGAGTGAAAATTAGTAACTAGTTTCCTTTGGTGGTTTTTCCCAAATTGAGTTTCCACATTAAAATCTTGTGTTCATGTTATTTCTTTTATGCATTTGCAACTAAGTTAAAGTAACATCAATCATATATAATATCTTAAGACTTTCATGTAAGGCATTTTCCAAGCTATTTTAGTGTTTACTGAGTTACAACATTTTTCTTGTGTGCTTACCAAGTTACAATATTTTTCTTGTGTGTTTATCGAGTTACATAGAGTTCAATTTTGATTTATATTGACATCTAAGAGATTTGGGATTTATTTTAGTGGTAACTGATTCACCCCTCTCCTCTTAGTTACTCCTTATATTTGCAAAAATATTATCCTTGTATAGGGTAAGTTCACCTTTTTCACAAGAACTTATCAAATCTGATTACACTATCTACCATTTTTTCAAAAGCACGTTTTTGCATTTTGAATGTATAGTTTATTTCTATCACCAGGTTGTTGATAAAAAAATCCATTTCCTTTGTTTCTAGACTTTTTCTAGGGTATCTTGTGAATATTTGTTCATCTCTAGAGGAATGTAGTAAAAGGTTCCCTGCTTCATTTTTTGGTGTTAAAAATATCCAACATTGTGAGTGTGTGTTGAATGTTATAGGAATATTGTTTAATGAAATTTTTAAACTAATTCTTTAAGTATTTGGATTCTTTGCAAGAGTTTCATGAACCACTCCATGGCTTGACCTTTGAGGTCTCAATTATGTATGTATTCCTAAGAAATTGATATTGCTCCCTAACCTCTAGTCAAATCAATGGATCACACTAAGCTTACCCCACACAAGGCTAAGTATTTTTGTTTCTATCATTAAAGTAATAGTTGCATTACATTTCAAGAATCTATTTTAAGATCTTATAAAAAAAGCAAAGATAGACATTTAACACACCCATGGATCACTTCTCCACTTAATTGTTTTAAAATTATGAAAATAAATGATGTGTATCTAGAGATTGTTATTCTTTCCCATATCACATCAAATGATACAATTATACATGAAAAAATAAACCAACTAATACAACATTCGTAAGTTGGTTCTTCTAGAGAATGCATCTCTAAGAATTCCTACATCATCCATGAAGAAAAAAAATTGTAGAACGCGTACCTCATAACACATGTCCTTAGCTAAAGTGAGTTATCTCAGCTATGAGGGACTACAAGATTATCAATGGAAAAAATACACCTATTTTCATATTCATGTGGATACATGTGACACAATATAACAAAAAGAAGGTTCTAGACCTGAAAAGTGACATCATTTTCCCATCTTTTGGTGCATGTCATTTTTTTGTCACATCCAAAATAATATTCTACCACTCTAAATTGAGAATGCATGTGCAACTGCGTTCTATATGCATCAAAAATATGTGAAGCTGAAAAAATGGACCAAGTTTACATTTATTTAATAGGTCTATTAAGTTTTTAAAATTATAGGCCATCATGAATGTTAGAACTCTAGCTGCTATGGCCAAGAGAATGTCCTCAGCTAGCCAACACATAGAAATTCTTGATTTGCTTGCATGCCGACGACATTACCCTTGCCTATAAGAGTCAAAGTTACAATGTTCATGATGGTATATAAATTAAAATACCTAATTAAAGACCTCTAACAAAAATGTTGCATTTTTCAACTCCACTTGATGTCCTATGAATATGAATTGAGATTACATATTGAATTATGGCCTCCTTCTGCATTGCCTAAAATCAAGAGGTTGACACATTTAGTTGTCATGCAATCATAGGTTAATGTTGAGCTTCACTTGGTTTTGATAATAGTTTAATATTCTTTACTAATATGAGCCAACCACGTGAAGGTGGAAGCTCATTTGCCCCCTCCCCCCCCTGTTAACATCTAAAATTCATTCATTCTATTAATAATATGTAACATTCATGAACTATCAAATATTAACATTAATTAACACATAAGTTTTATTAGAAAATTCACATGAACATTAAAACATAAGATTTATTAGAACATTCACATGAACATCCAATAGAACATAATTAAAACATGAGTTGTTATGAAATAAGTTACATAAATGACAATCATTTTTTTGTCTTTTTCTTTTTTTGTCCTTCCCTATATTGTTGCAAAGGCATATCCATGTTGTCATCAACATTTCTTCTCACTCGTGGACATGATCTCGTTGTCCTTTGCAAAGGTGGGTCCTCTACAATAACAAATAAAAGGGTTAAATTAAAAAAAATCAAGACTTTAAATACTTTAAAGAACATAAGCGTAGCACTCTTTATCTTGTCCAACCACATCATCTTTCTTGATGACTTGAACCTCAACACACCCATCAAGAACAACCTCTACATCCCTTGCAACTACAACATAAGATGTTTTCTTAATCCCAACACATATTATAGTTAAATTTGTATTGCTATACCAAATTCAATTTATAATATTTACTTGCATTAATAATTCAAAAATCAAAATTCCAATAGAAAATATATACCTTCAGTATCCATGCATCATTTTTGCTGACATGAGAGATAAGTGCCATTTTATCTCCTTCATCACCAAATTCATCTTTTACACCAATATAAACCATTTCATCACACTACTATTTGAATTGACACCTCCATGGTGCTTGGATGGTGTATCATGATTGGTAGGCTACAATCCAATATAAATAATTAGTGCATTTATCAATAATATATGCATATAAATACAAGACAAATACTGAGAAATGTTAATCATTCATTTAAGTACATATAAATATATTCACTTTAAAGTTTTAAACAAATATATAATCATTGTTTCCTTACTTAAAATAAATATAACGACTTATATTTTTGAAACTTAATATCAAATATAGTAATTGCTGAAGTATTCAATTTGAAATAAAAATCAATTGAATTATTTACCTCATTGATAGATCTAGTAGAAGAACCTTGTGCACTCATTTCTCTAAGTCATCTAGTCACGATTGTATAGCCTTGTTTAAAGGCTATTTTCTTGTCCTCTTCATAAGTTATTTTTTTAAACTCCAAGGCCTATATTTTTTCTTAGTATCATGATTTTTTTTTGTAATCAATTTAATCAAAGACCAAATTATTTACAATTTATAAATATTTTCATATAATTTTTCATGTACTTATACTTATAGTTCATGCAACAAGTTTTGAATATCCACCCGAGCTAAGCTCGTGCTACTTGTGCTTCTATTTTCTTGCTTCAGTTGCCTTTCATGTCTTAGACAACCTATGTGAAGTTTGAAACATGTTAGATCACATAAGTATTAAGAGTAATTAGTACATAATTTCATTCTTAATATTATGACATACCTTCTTTCCTCGGGTAGTACTATTTCTCCACCATGTCTTGCACTTTTCTCAATGGCATTCTTTTTAAGATTGTCCCACTCAATAATAAGAATATAGGGGGGCTGCTCATAATAAGAGTTGCATTCCATTTGTCTCTTGTAGTTGTACCTAATATACTTCAAAACTTGGCCCACTTTATCAAGGAGCCTAAGTTTTTGAAAGACGTTGGGTCCAAAAAGTGTTGTTATGGCATCATTGAATTTATCCTTTAACTTTTTAGTTTTTAAATTCCACTTTTTAAGAAAAGAAAAGAAATGTTAGATTCATAAATGAATTGAAGCTACCTTTTAATTTACTTGAAGAAATTGATCAAAAGAAATCTGATCTAGCAATGAAATCAAAATATGATACCCTGTGCGTATGGTCAACCCAAATATGCGTAAACATTCATCATTAAGTTTTTCATAAAATAGATTATTCCCTGCAAAATAATAATGGAATTAGTAGTTATTGCAAGGGGCTACATAGGAGGTTAGTACATTTGATTATTAGTATAATATTGTATAAAAAAAGAAAGGATCAATCTTTAAAGTACTTGGAAGTTGGGCTACTCTTAGGGGAAGTCCATCTTCATTTCTCATGAGTAATTGATCACAATTATTTAGTGTTTGTGTACATCTAAAACAAGTACATCCAGGAATGTCCTCATCACCTCCTGCATAAAATGAATCCAATATTACAAAATACCCCTGAATAAATAATATTTCAAGTGAAATAAACACATGAAAAATAAGAGAGAAAAAGAAGAATCTACTAACCAATAGGCATTTCCATCACATCTGTGGCCATGCTACGTGTTTTTGAGATTGCAGTTGGCATTACCTCTATGGTTATGTTCCTTGTAGCAGACAGCATAGTGAACATAGGATCAATGCTAGGTGCTAAAAAAAAAGATTGTTAGAGCTATTAAAAAAAATATTGTTCGAACAAAACATAAGTGTAGGATAGAACATGCGATGTACTTGAACCACCTGAAGTATCTACATTTGGGGCATGGTCCTTTAAAGTATCTTGTATCTCTGTAAAAATAACACATGTATTTTATTTAATGACATAAATAAAAGAGTATACTATAAAAACTATTATTGAACTTTTCTTATAATTAAAAACTACACTAATACTTACTATATAAGTTTGAACTAGGTGCATCAACTCATCCTCTCTCATTTGTATTTGAGGAGTCTGAGATCAAATTGATGCCAATTGAGTTAACGATCTTGATAGTGCACGAAGGACCTTTTGTAGTGCAACCACAAGATTAGTGGGTGACACAAAATCAATAATGAATAGAATCTACTCATCCTGTGGCTCCTCATGGACTACTTGTTCCTTTCCCTTTTCCCGATCAACACTTGTTTGTGAGAACAATATTATTAGTGCTATATTTAAAATCAATCCAAAATAATAGTGAAGAATAAAACATAATAAAAAATACACATTAATATATTTCTTGTATCTAATTTGTACAACAACAATGAGTTTTACCTATTGGGAAGAAGAAGTCTCGTGAGAACCATCATCGTCGTGCATATCGTGTGGCTATTGATCCATAATATTGCCCTATATTTCAAAAAAAATATTGAGACATGTTAAAATACATGTGTTATTATTCTAAGTTAGCAATAAATAAATATAAATATAATGGTGTGTTGGATTCATTGATTGGAGTTGATTTTAAATATGCATAGTACATACCACCTCACCCATAATAGTGACTTTATTTGTATCTATGTGATTCAAATTGTAATCAATAAGAAGCTCTTTGCCTGTACGTATTAATTTTTATCGCACATACAAATACACGATTTCCCTCGTGCACCTCAAATATGCAATTGGGTCACTTCTTAGTTGACGTGGGTCATGTACTATTTATAAAACTTGTAATATTCCCTGATGCTTTTGACCTTCCATCAATGTATATAGCTACTATTTTAATTTGTTCACTAACTTTTGGTTGTATATAATTTTCTGCGAGTGCATACCTACACATACCTTTTTTATATCTAACAATTTGCATCCAACTACTGTAATCACAGTAAGGTATTTCGTGTGCTTATTAAATTTCTTATTGATATTTTGAGCTTGACTTGATCTCCTTGATTTAGACATACTAAATGTCTCACTTTCTTCTTCCATTCCTACATTTTCCTCGCTCGAGGAAGATGATTCTAGCAAATACCTATTCGCTAGTACCTACACTCCACAAAATAAGAGAGATAGGTGACAATGAGAGAGATATTTACAAATGGTAAAAGACATTAATCTCTATGGTGTGTACTAACTTATACCTCATGATCCATGAGACTGTGTGGGATGCTCATGAAAGGGCTTTGGGTTTCTACATATGTAAATCAATTGTCTTATGTTAACTAATAATTCATGATACATATACTCAAAATTACATCGAATATTAGCATCTCATATGAATTATAAATATTAGAAGGTACATTACAAGTTAATAAAATTAATCATTGATCTATCAAGAACTCAATATTGAATAGCATAAGTATTAATCACATAACTATACATTTCATTTTTGTCATTGATAATCAAATTCCCCTTCAATGTTAGCTAATCAAACCCCTCATCATTGATATTATTCTTCATCCATCTCATCATTAGAATCATTGTCGTCATTGACAACATCACTACCACTATCATGGTGGTGGTGGTCATCATCACAATCATCATCATCATCATCATCAATAGAAGCATCATCATCATGATCAGTAGCAACATTCATTTGCATCAGAAGCATCACTAACTAACTCTTGATCGTAATCCACTTGTAATACCTACCCATAGTTTGCTTTTATGTTATATTTACCAAACTCTTTTATGCCTATTTCATGCATAGTTTGCTTTTCTGTTATATTTACCAAACTCTTTTATGCCTATTTCATGCATATGTTAGTTTCAAGGATATTATATTTATAATTATGATATTATTTTATGACTTGGATTACATGTATATCAATAAAGAATCACTCAATTACTTAAATTTCACATAATGATTGATGATTATGATAACTAGTGCATTAATGATGCTTTAATTATTCTTTAGTAAATGTGGTTTCCCTCATGATAATATCAAAAAAATGATTATTTTATATTCATAGTGATGCATTGTTATATCTAAGAATTTGATGATTTGACTTGTGATTTACTATTATACTTACCCCATACTTGCATGTGTATGGTGTGTGTGTTTATTTTAGTTTTGTATTTGACGTGCCTAATATGGTTGAGGGAGGGAGTCATACTCACCTACTAGTCAGGATCTACATGATGTACTAATCCCCACCATTGTCTGTTTAGCTTAGATATATATGCACATGTACATGCTCATCTTTTATATAGGTTTGCAGGTACTAGGCATCAACTTCTCCAAATTGCCAAGATGAGCACACCTCATTGCAATAACTCAATGGTAAGAATGAAGAGATAATGTTCAGGTCCATTCCCAACCATAGCCTAAATACTTGTCTTGCAAGGAGGACTCATAACTGACTTTCCACCCTTTTAAAAACCCATGAGTTTATCTTTGTTTGCATTGTTTACTTTTAAGTTTTGATCGATTTTGATAATGTTGCTTTTATGTGGATTTGACCAAGTGATCTATTTGGTAAATGATTTAATTATAATATTTGGGTTAATCATATAATATTGAGATTTAATAAATATTATTTGATTAAAAAGAAAATATTAAAATATGAGAATGTTTAATTAATTAAAAAACTAATTATATACATGATTTAATTTAAAAGACTTAATTCAAAAAATTAGTTAAAGAGAAATTAGACTATGATGATATTTAATTAATTAGAAATTAATTAAATATGTGCTTCAGTTTTAAAAGACTTAATTTAAAAGTCTAATTTAAGAAGTTGGATAAAATGATAATTAGAATAGTAAAAGATTAAAGATTTAATAATATTTTATTATAACTATTTAATTAATAATAATAAAATTAGAGTTGCATTTGAATAATGGACTTTAATTATTATTGTTAATTTAAATAATAAATGATGCTTTGAATAGTGCTTGTACTAATTAATAAAGTAGAGAAAAATAAAATAAAAGAATATTTTAATTAAAAAGTTATTTAAGTGAGCATGAAAGGATTAAATAATAATAAAAATAGTTTAAAGAGAGGCCTTTGCATGTTCGAAAACTAGAAACCCTAGGTAGAGTTAAACTCTTTATTAAAAGATTCAAGCTCATTTCTAGGCACACAAATTTTGGGAGCAAAATCTTGGAATTGTATCAAAAGAATTGTTGAAAATTTTAGAGGGTTTGGATGTGCATGCATTCACAGATTGTCTCAAATTTTAGCTGTGGTTTTAAGGTAGAGTTTGAAAACTCAGTGTCGAATTTTATTGAAAAATCTATCTACTATGTGTCTTCCTGGGTGCTTGCATAATGCTTATTAATTTATTTATTTATTCTAGATGAAGAATTGTGTTGTAGATTTTGAAAAGGAAAACATATTGATAAAAAAAACTTGACCGAAGAAAACTGTAGAAAAAAAAGGAAAATTATTTTGATTGTTTTCTTTTAAAATTCTTTCTAATTTGATTATAGAAAATTTGAAGAAAACAAGAAATTGAATAGCTAGGGTTTGAACTTTAAATTTCTCATGTGATTATCATGAATTTTCTAAATAAAGATAAATATTCTTCTTATATCTAAAATAATTTGGTTGCAAAATTTATTACAAAAACAAAAGATTAATTCAGAGGAAAGCATGTTATAAGTAAACTTATACATACATGTGAAAACTAATATATTAAAAATAGAAAACTAAGTATATTATGGTTGCATGATTTGAGAAAGGAATGCAAAAATAGTGATTGCATATTTTTGAAGATTTTAGCCATGCGAAAATAGAAAATTACATAATTCTATTCTTTTTAGGAAAATTCAAATTTTTGGATTTATTTTAATAAAAAAAAAAATTTAAAAATTTAAAATTTTATTTATTAATTTTGAAAATTCAATTTTCAGATTTATTATTTAAAAAATTAAAAATAAATTAGAATTATTTATTAATTCTGAAAATTAAATTATATTAATTAAAAATAAAAATTATTATTATTTACTAATTTTGAAAATTAAATTAATACTACTCATTTAGTTATAAAGTGGATGTTGGTATTAAAGAATCTTTAAGTTTAGTTAAACTCTTAGTGGCATATAAACAAGTTTATATTTATTAATGCAAGGGAGGATTTAATAAATAAATATTTATAATTTTATTAAATTTTTAAAGAGGAGTTATAGTTGAGTTGACTTTATAATCATCTAGTTATGAATATTTATATATTATGAGTGAAATTGTAAATAGGTTAATTATAATTATAATTTCAAGTTTGAGTTATCTCGAATTAGATTATCAATTAAAGGAAAAGTAAATATTAATATTAGAGTTAAATATAAGTCAAATTAATAGTTTAGAAATTAATTTGATATTAAGATTTAATCTAATAATATATATTTATGTTATTAATTAAATCATTCATAATTTAAGATTATTCAAATTAATAACATGATAATATTGCATGATTGATAACTTTTATCCAACTATGAAATGACGAATATGAAATGAAAACTTGAATTTGACGCAAATTATTTTTTATGGAATTATATTTAAAATAAATTTAAAATACTAAATAACTACACTTATTTTTAATGCACATCGAGATGTCATATTTTATTTTGTGGTGGGTTTGGGGGAAACCTAGTAGTTTGACCAAATAGGCATGTTTACTAGAGGCTTGGGAAGTGGTTGTTTCTGTGATGCTTTTATGTGATGTTGTTTTGTCATGATTATTATCAGAGCCCGAGTTTCAACATTGGGAGCTCTGGGTATATTGGAATGCCACTAGTTGTTAACTAGTTGAACAAAGCGAAAACTTTGAACTATCATGTGTATCTCTTTCAAACTAAAAACTTGAAAACTAGGTGAATTGAAACAGAACTTAAAACTGTTACTCGCATATTTTTCATATTTCAACACTTAGCTTTCAAAACTGAAAATTGAAACTTATTCTAGTTGCAAAACATGTATCATTCTATCTATGTTGTAAGATAGTATACCTTTGATTATCTTTGCAAGCATTAAGTTGCTCTTGTTTAGAATGTATTAGGGGATTTATTTCAGTAGTTGTTAAAAGAGTGAATGTTGGATCGATATAGTTTTCGATTTACCATTAAACCAGAATCATATTGCTCTAAGGGTGTTGTAATATCTTCAGTAGAATCATGTCTCCCTACAGAGGAAAAGGGATCAATGGGACTCACATAGTGAGTATCTTAGTTTCTCATTTTTGTAGGCTTCCAGGAGTAAGCCTAATCCCAGGGGGGGTGGATGTAGTGCCTGCCCTTGGTTCGCATTTTGTTATCATTGCTGAACTCTTTTAGAGCTAGTTTTATGTTGTTGGTTAGCAACATTCTTATGAGATTATCAGATATTGTGCTATGGATTCAGTTTATTATGTGATGAGATTACTTAGATTTTGCATTTCATGTATGCATGATGATTATTTTCAGTGTTTGCAGTTATTAATGATGATTAGTAAGATGATTTATTATCATATGTGTTTTCTTATGGATGCTTACCCCATACTTGCATGTGTATGGTGTGCGTATTTGCTTTGCGTGTTTGCTTTTGTATGGTGTCTGATGTGGTTAAGGAAGGGAGTCGTAGTCACCTGCTAGTCGGGATCTACACTATGCACCACTTCCTGCCATTGCTTGTTTAGTTTAGTATATATTGTGTTTGTACATGCATGATTTTTATGCAGGTTGCAGGTACCGGGTATCGACTTCTCTGAATTGCCAGGATGAGCGTACCCTATCACATTATCTCAATGATAAGAGAGGGGAGATAAATTCTCAAGTCCAAATCTCAACCCTTTAAGCCATTTGTCCTAATTGAAAAATTAGGACAAGTATCTAAGTGGAGTACCCTCCGAATACGTTGGATAACGTAATTCGTGATATAAACCCTTGGTTTGATTTTGTATGTATTTTGGCTATGATGGGTTTTCATATTTTTACCTTATGAGTCTTTGATGTATTTTCTATTAATTAAGCCTAATTAAAAGATTTAATTAATGGTTTAATTTAATAAAAAATTAATATGCTATTTTAATATTTATTTTATTTAATTAATTAGAAAATTAATTAAATAAAATAATTAAATTTGAAAATAAAAGTTAAAAGTTAAAAGTTAGAATGTGACAATATTTATTTTAATAATAATATATTTGGAGCTCATTTTTAAATAAATGACGAAATAATAATATTATTAAAGCTAATAAATATTTTAGCAATTAAGTTTTGGAAAATGAAATTTAAAAGTGGAAAATATATTTTAAATTATTAAAAGGTTCTAGATTTCATGTGACTAAAATATAGATATATTAAGATTGAAAAACGGAATTATTAAAGTTAGTGCATGAGATTTAATAAATAAATGAATTAAATTGGAAAGAGTAAATTAAATATTATATTAATTAATGTGCATTATTTTAATATTTGCTCACATAGGAGTTGGCAAATTCTCGAGAGTTGTCATGTAGACAACACAAGAGTTTGCACTCTAAGAATGCACAAGTTGTTTACACTTAGAAGCTAGCATTTTATTTGAGCACATGGTGTTTACAACCTTAAGATTCATGCAGAAGGTTGGAGAAGACCCATGCTTGGTTGTCATGTTTATCTTCTAGTTGTTTCTAGAGACACTCTAGATGCATCTTAGAGGCCTTTAAATAGAGGCTCTCCTAGTGTGTTTGGACAAGCTTAAATGAAAGTTGAATGGAAGCTACAAGCTACAAGCTTAAAAATGGAAGTTTCAAAGCTTACATGCATTGGAGAAGTTCATATGCTCATATATTTTCTACATGCTTCTATGTTCCTTCTAGCTCTTCTAGTCACTTGGAAGATTTGGTTGGCTTGGATCTTGGAGGAATTACAAATGATGGAGAAGGAAGAGATTTTCTATGGACTTATGAGGCATGTCGGATTAGCATCAGTGTCTAGGTGCACTCGTGATATTCGCATATTCTCTTTGCACTATTTCTCTTCCTGTTTTTATCATGTTTGTTATATGTGTTTGAATACTCTTTGTGATTGAATCTACAATTAAATTGGAATCTAGATATGTATGGTTGCAAAGAAAACAATATAAAAACCCTAGATCCAATCAAGGAAGAAATAGATGTAAATGGGTTTGGGTTCGAATTAGAATCAAATTGAGATAGATTTGAAAATGGTTTCAAGATTTATGGCCAAATCCATTAGTGAAATTATTGGATAAATTTAGAGAACAATTACCTTTTTAAGAGCGAATTTTTAATTCATCACAAATTGTCTTGTCGCTGCCCCTTGGATAGACCCGAACTCAGTCATTCATAACTTTTTATCGTGATCGAATTTATTCGATCGCTCCAGTAAGAAGTGGCACAACTTGGCCCTCTCCAACATATTTTAATTTCAGCTCGATCCAATGGTTCATTAGGGAGATATGGCCATCTTACTGAGACTGTTTTATTCAAACACAGATATTTCTCCATTTTCCATAACCAAGAGTTCTTTATGCGTAAACTTCACAAAAATAATATATCAAAGCATGGAATGAATTAAAGATATTATTGCAATCTTCCCTTATTAGAATCTTATTAATATGCATTAGTTTTATATGGTTTATTATCTAATCTAATTAAATCAAATTTAATTAAGATTAGTTAATAGTAGAAGAAGTGTAATTAATTATTAGACAATTTAAGTAAATGAATTTTTAAGTGAGAGAAAATTAAAAGAAAAGAGATATTAATGATTTAGTTGTTATTCATTGATTGGTTCGAATATCAATCATTATAATTGAATATTGAAATTATTAGCGAGTTATTATTTATTAATAATTTTTAAGTTTAACAAATTATTAATGAAAGATAGTATAGATAAGTTTATATATAGATTCAATTAAGTTCAATCTAATTGAGATTAGTTAATAATTGAAGTATAGTATTAAGAATTTAGTTGAGATCAAATTAAGGGGGGGGAAATACAATGAAAATGAATTAATGTTATCATGAATGAAATTGTGATTAATGAAGTTGGTGATCATTATACTTAGAATCATCAAAGATTATTTTGGACAAATGATTACCTATTGATTATTGGTAAATCTTATCCGGGGAACAATTTTTAAGTTAGTTATATTTAATTTACTAGTGACATCGTTGTTAGCAAAAATAATAAAGAATCTGTTATCGTAGATTTATTAAACTATTACTAATCCTAATGTTAATGAAATGGAATATAGTTGATTGATAATTAGTTGAATCAAATGGGGTTTAACTGAATGATTATCAATAATATGGGTTTGTCAAGGAAAAGTTAGTTTTCATTGATATAATGGCGAAGGTGGTCATTATAGATTTATTAATAAGATTTCCAACATAGCTTGTTATTAACAAGTTATTGAACTATTAATATGAATATTTGGATTGTAGATGACTTTTTACCCACAAACTATTGTTAGTTATTAGTCAACTAAATTGTAGTGCCTGCCCCTAAGTCGCATTTCTGTCTTCATTGCCAAACTCTTTTAGGCCAATTTATGTTTGATGATCAGTATTATTATTTGAGAGATTATCAGATGTTGTTTTACACTCAGTTTATTATATGATGAGATTACTTGGTACTCTATATTTCATGCATGTATGATGATTATTCAATGTTTTCAATTATCAATGATGATTAGTTATATGGTTTATTATCACATGTTCTTTCTTATGGATACTTACCCCATACTGCATGTGTATGGTGTGCGTGTTTGTTTTCTTTATGTATGGTGTTTCTGATGTGGTTAAGGAAGGGAGTCGTAGTCACCTGCTAGTCAGGATCTACACGATGCACCACTTCCTGCCATTGTCTGTTTAGCTTAGAATATTGTGTCTGTACATGCGTGGATTTTATGCAGGTTGCAGGTATCGGGTATCGACTTCCCTGAATTGCCAGGATGAGCGTACCCTATCGCATTATCTCAATGGTAAGAGAGGGGAGATAAAATCTTAAGTCCAAATCCTAAACCCTTTAGCCAATTGTCCTAATTGATAATTAGGACAAGTATCTGAGTTAAGTACCCTCTGAATGCATCAAATGATGTTATTTCGTGATTATAACCCTTTTTGTTTGATTTAGTATGTGTTCTTCTATGATGGGTTTTCATATGTTGCTTTATGAGTCCTTGATGTATTTTCTATTAATTAAGTTTAATTAAAAGGATTAATTAATGATTTAATTTAATAGAAAATTATTATGATATTTTAATATTTAATTATATTTAATTAATTGAGAAATTAATTAAATAAAAAGTATTAAATTTGGAAATAAAAGTTTTAATTATAATTTTAGAATGTGATAATATTTATTTAATTTAATAATAATATATATTTAGAGTTCATTTTAAATAAATGCTAAATATTATTATTAATTGAATTAATAAATATTTTATCAATTAAAGTTTCTTAAATAAATTAAAAGTGGAAAAGATATTAAATTATTAAAGGTTTCTAGATCGCATGATCTAAGCATGAGTTTAAATATAAAAGAAATTAAATAAAATGATTAATTAATGATTTAATTTAATAGAAGATTATTATGACATTTTAATATTTAATTATTATTTTTATTTAAATTGAGAAATTAATTAAATGAAAGGAATTAAATTTGGAGATAAAAGCTTTAAGTCTAAATTTAGAACGTGATAATATTTAGTTAATTTAATAATAATATATTTAGAGTTCATTTTTAAATAAATGCTAAATATTATTATTATTTGAGTTAATAAATATTTTTATCAATTTAGTTTCTAAAATAATTTAAAAAGTGAAAATATAATTATTTAATAAAAGATTCTAGTTCGCATGACTTATGCATAAGATTAAATAAAAGAAATTTATTAAAAGATAAAATAAGTGAAAATAATAATGTTACTTTAATTTCATAAAGTGCGCATGAGATTAAAAGTAATAAAGATTAAAAATAGAAGTCAAGTGGAATATTAAATAAAGTTATTTAATAATTTAACTTAATGTGCATGAAAGTTGTATGCAAAATAAAAGAAAAGATAATAAGGGTTAAATTGGAGTTAACTCAGTTGTGCAAAGAGTCTTCTCGGGTGAACGCACAATTAGTGCCCCGATTTGAGGAGAAAATTTGCTTATCACAACATTGAAGGTTCATTTCTGGGGGAGGAAGATTGGACACGAATTTTGGGGGAGAGAAATTTTTAGGGACGAATCTGGATGCAAATTTGTGGAAGCGAATCTTCTCACAATTCTCGATTGGTTACGTGTTAGCATCAGATTGAGGTAGGATCTTGTGTTGTGATCACTGATTGAATTATGCAATTTGATATTATTGTCTTCTTCGTGACTGTGCATCTGATTGTTTGTACTTCATTACAACGAATCTTTCAATCTTGTAAACTTGAATCCAGGCATGTATGTTGTTTTCATCTGGTTACGAGATTATATATATATATATATCGTTGCAATTCTCCCTCAGTCGAATTAGAATTATAATTTGGGAAGGGTTTGACTCTAAAGATGAAGATTTTAAATTGAAAAATTCGAATGGTTAATGGAATTTTCTCTATCAGATTATAATTGTAAATGTTATAAAAAAAAATAGAATAAATAAATTAAAATAAAAATAAAAATTATTTATTTATTTAAAATATTGTTATTGGAAATCTAAAATAAATTAAATTACATGTTCAAGCAATTGGAAGGGGATTAGTATTACGATTTTCTTTAAATCTTAAATAAGTAAATAAATAAATGAATAAATAAAGTACTTATATATAAATAAAAATAGTGTTTGAATTTAATTTTTAATGAAATTTAAATTAAAAATATACATGTTAAAAAGGAGATGGTGTTAATTTTTAAATGAACTTAAAATATAAATATATATATATATATATATTTATAAAAAATGAAATACCCCCACTTACCTTATTAATATCAGCAGCCATCCATGTCCTGTGACTGCGATTACGCAGTACAACATACGTGCATTGTGTTGGGGGGGGGGGGGTTTAATAACAGCCACACGACTTTATCTAAAGCCAACGGCTTGTTTTAAGGCCGCTTGGCTATATAAAGCCAGCGGTATTTCTTTTAGTATACGTGTTTTGTTAAGTATTTACATTTTAAATTTGTTAATAATTATTATTTATAAATTTTAATAGATTAACTTTATTATCATTTAATAATGTTTTATTAATAATTTTTATTAATATTTAATAATTTAAATATTAAATACATTTTAATATAGTTTTTCTAAATATTAATTTATTAATAATTTTTGGTTAAATATTAATAAATTAATAATTAAGGAATATATTAATATAAGTATTTAGATCAATAATTATTGATTAATTTAATTAAAATTAGTTTAATTAATGTTAATTAATGGTGGATATTATTTGATAGAATTGTAGAATTATGAATAAGATTAGTTATATAATTATCAATTAATTTAATTAAATATAATTTTTAATTAAGATTAATTAATTAATGAAGTTATATAATTAGTGAATTATTAATGAATTTGATCAATAAAGATTATTTCAAATAAATGATTATCCTTGGAATAATTTAGGGAAATTGATTTAAATATAATGGGGTGATTGCTACTTTGACTCGAATAGATGAGGGGACTAACTTGTAGGATAAAATTGAGAATCTCTTTTACCTAAAATGTACATTGAAACAAGACTGAAACCTTACTTAAGCTGAAACTTTATCAGATTAAGTTTTAGACTATTATGTTTTCTATGAACTGTCTATGTTTGGGGTTTGGTGGTCTTAGAGTGTTGACCAGTTTAGGTCGTTTACCAGAGGCTTGGGGGCTATGCGATTGTGATATTATGATGATTTGTTCTTGATCTTTCTAAACCCAACCATGGTGCTGTGTTGATATGCTCTATGCTGTGTGTGGATTATTGACTGTTGTTATTGCTTTCCAGTTTCCTTGTGTGGAGCTGAGGTGTATGTATTTGAGATACTTGACTTAACCATTTTCGAGTCTCGATCAGTTATATTTGATAACCATTTTTGAGTCTCGATCAGTTATACTTGGATTGCTTTTCGGTCGCTTGAGAGGACTGAAGTGTTTGTTATGTTCTTGATGATGTCATGTTTTGACTTGACCATTTTGGAGTCTTTGATCAGTATTGTGATTTACTATTGGGATACTTTTTGGTTGCTCATTGGAGAACCATTGGATTTTGTGATTTATCATTGATGCCTTCAGTTGCTGATAGAGAACTGTCGTGATCATATGATTATTATTGGATGCTTATCTGTTGCTCATGAAGAACTGATGTAGTTTTGTGGCTTATCTTTTATGATGTCTTTTCAGTTGCTCATATAGGACTGAGGTGGTTTTATTATGATTCTTGATTTGTGATTTCATGAGCTTAGGGTAGGTTATCTATGTGTAGAGTCGGGAAGTGGCTTGCAATGGCGATCAGGGCCCTAAGAGGCTGCCTGGAGTAACCCATTGTAAGTTGATTTAATAAGTGAAAACATTTACACTAAATAAGGGAAAATGAACCTAATAAGATAATTGTATGTTCTCTCCCATGCCATGAGTGCTAGTACAGACTAGGATGGGGTAGAGAGAACGCTTGGTTACGACCTTGCATTCCATAGTATGCCTCGTCAGTACGAGAGGATACTAATGGCCGCAGGGATCAGTAGGGACCCGGGATTCTTAAGGGATTGCTCGGGTAACTTCTACGTGACTTTTGCGATGACACTTTCCCGCTTGCATATTAGGTTTCCTACGTGTCTTTGTGGTGCCTCTGGGTCTAGATGTCTATCTATGTTGGAACCCTTGAGTTAGTATACTTTTAGGATTTCCAGACTTAGAGAGTACTTGTGTTTTGTGTTTTGATACCTTGTTTGGGACTTGAGACTATCTCCTCAGTGCGGTGGGAGTGGACCATTTAGGTTCCACGCGGTCGGGTGGTAGTGCTTTTTACTCTTACCATTGAGATCCATTCCGTGGTCACCGTGGCTGGAGATTTCGTGATTGGCTTTTACCTTCACTATGTTCTTGGATTATTATGACGGATGGTTAGATTTTATGATAAATGTTTTATCATTATGGATGTATGGATGTATCATGTATGGTGAATAGTTTCATATATTTTTACTGTACCTTGTATCATGGATTTGAGGATGTTGTATCTTGATCTTTACATATGTATATTCTTTTAAACCTTTCATACCATGTGACATGTACAGTGGATGATGGAGCATTCCGAATTAATTTGCCAAGGAGCATTCGGAACAAATGTATATTATGGACATTGGAGTTTCTGATTATTCTTTATTATGTATGTATTAGTTGTTAGACTTAGAATTTAATTAAATTTAAACGTGACTCAACGTCTTGGGATCTTTAAGAAATGTAACTTGCAATGTATGTTTGTCAATGATTACATGTTATTGCTTCCGCTACTATGTGTTTGATGTGTATGTTATACATTCTTACTTTAAAAAAAAAAAAAATGTTTAGCAAACTTAGTGAAACTTTAGGTTAATTCTTTTGGATCCCTTGGCGGGGCGTTACATAAATTTGTAATTATTAATTGAATTAATTAGAGGTAATTAGATTTAATTAATAATTATGTTATGTAATAGAAGATTTAATTGATATAATTCTTTTAATGAGATTGTAGAAATACTGATATCAAGTTGATAGGTTTTGTTCTGATGACTTGAATAATGACCTTAGATATTTTAATGGTGAGAATTAGTAATATTGAATTGAAAACTATTAGAATGTTAATAGGTCATGGATGGTGTACCTATTGATTGAATTGATCATTTTAATAAAATTATATTCTTCTTATTCGAAGACTAGTAATTGGTTCTTTTATAAACGAATAATGATTCTTTGATTACGTTGAAAGTTGAAGTAACATTAAAGAAGAGTTAATCAATTAGAATATGGATCATAGTTAAATAAAGAGAAAAAGTTGATTAAGGGTCAATGATGATCAGTTTAATGAGTAAATAATTATCCTTAAGTTATTCTTAAGAATAATGCTATCAAGGAACAAATGGGTTGACGTGTAGGTCAAATGGTAAATCTTATACACTTGAAGTATTCTTGCAAACAGAAAACTGGAAACCTCTACACTTAATTCAACTATATGATTTTAGTAAACCAAAACATGTGTTTGCATCGTGTATTCTCTATGTTTCTTGTTTTGAGTTTTGGGTTGACTAGTGTTGACCAGTCCTAGGTTGTTACCAGAGGCGGGGGTTATGAGATGTGATGGCATGTTGATTTTATTTGGTCTCAATCTTTATAAGCCCAACCATGGTAATGTGATCGTATGCTCTATGAAATGTTTGTATTTGTTCATCAGTCTTCATGTGTGAAGCTGAGATGTATGTGTATGAGACACTTGAGTTAGTCATTTTTGAGTCATCGATCAATTATCCTTGGATTATTTTCTAGTCACCATGATGAGACTAAAATGTGGATTTATTTCTTGATGATGTCATGTTGTGACATGTTTGACTCAACCATTTTGGAGTCTTCGATCAGTATGATTTTGAGATATTCTTGGTTGCTTGTTGAAGAACCAATGGATATGGTGATTTATTTTGAGATATATTTTGGTTATTGAGAATCAATGGATACTTATGATTATCAGTGATGCCTTCAGTTGCCAATAGAGAACTATTGTGGTCATGATTTTCTATGGATGCTTTTCCAGATGCTCATGGAGATTTGATGATTCTTATTATGGATATTTGATGCTTATATTGTGGATATTTGATGATTCTTTTTTATGGATTATCTTTTGGATTTTCTTTACAGTCGCTTGTACAGGACTATGGTGATTTTATGATTCCATGAGCTTAGGGTAGGTAATCTACTTGTAGCGTCGAGAAGTGGCTTGCAATGGGGGTCGGGGCCCTAAGTGGCTGCCAGGGAAACTCATTGTAAGTTTGGTTAATAAGTGATAACATTTACACACTAAATGGGGATTAAATGGAATTAAAAAGATAATTGTTTTGGTTCTTGCCAATGCCTTGAGTGCTTGTACAGGCTAGGATGGGAGTAGTGAAAATGCATGGTTGCGACCGTGCATTCCGTAGTATGCCTCGTTAGTATGAGAGGGTACTAGTGGCCGCATGAGATCAGTATGGACCTATGGAGTTTAGCTAACTGTCAGGGTAACTTGTACGTGATAAATGCGATGACACTTTCCTGCTTGCAGAGTAGGTTTCCTATATGTCATTGTGTGCCTTTGGGAATTAGATGTCAATTTTGTGTGATGGAACCCTTGAGTAGTATACTTTTAAGATTCCTGGACTATTAGAGATTTTTTCTTTGTGAATTGATGTCTTATTTGGGACTTGAGATTATCTCCTCAACACGGTGGGAGTGGACCACTTAGGTTCAACGCGGTCGGGTGGTAGTGTTTTTCCACTCTTATCATTTGAGATCCATCCAAGACACCGTGACTGGAGTATTCTTGGTTGGTATTTATTTTCATTCTATTCTTGGATCATTATGATAGATGATATACCTTATGATGGATGTATTTACTGGTATGTTTCTTATATTGATGATTTGCATATGTTAGATGATGTTATCTTATGCTTTGCATGTTGGATTACTTTCTGCATATGATGTAGTATGATTTACGAATGACATTCTCACTATATTAATACTGATGATCTCTTTGGTGTTTTGGGATGTTACGCACGAAGGGATGGCTAGGATCCACGATGGTCTAATGATGCTATTTACGGTTGGGAGGAACTGTGCACTTAGTTATTTATGTTTGTGATATATGGTTATCTTTTATGATGGATGTTTATATATTTTGTGATGATGTAACATGTATGATATGTGGTTTCATTTACTTTAATTGCATCATGGATTAATATTGGATGATGATGTACTTTATTTACACAGATGTATGTTCTTTTAAGATTTTCATACCTTGTAACATGTACATTAGATGATTGAGCAATCTAAAATGTAATTACAAAAGAAGGACACTTGTATATGGTTTAAGAATGTTGGATGTATCATTGTTATTTCATAAGGATGGGATGTCAGATGAATAGTTATGATTAGATGTAATTCAACGTTAAAGGATCTTTAAAGAATGTAATCTGTTATGTTATGTTTACTTTCAGTTGGATGTTACTATTGCTTCCGCAGATGTTATGAATGGTTTTACTTTCATGTTTTAAAAAATAAAATTGTTTGGCAAACTTAGTGAAATTCTTTGGATCCCTTGGCGAGGCATTACAATTATTTTCTTCCCAACCAATGTGTTATATCCACATGTTTGTGTGATGAGATTGAGTACTTTTTTGTAAGCTCATGTGTTGTGATTTTCTTGGTGTAACCTATGAGGTTTTCGATAAGTTATTTATTAGTGCTTTCTAGTTGCTTGTATAGGACTAAGGTGAATATTGTGATTTGTCTATTAGGTGTTTTTGAGTTGCTTGTATAGGATTGAGGTGAATATCATGATTTATTTGTAGGTACTTTCCAGTTCCTTGTATAAGACTGAGGTGAATATTGTGATTTTAATGAGGTATACCTTTATGAGCTTGGGGTAGGTTATCTATGTGTATGCTGGGAAGTGGTTTGCAAAGGAGGCTGGAGCCCTAAAGAGGTTGCCTAGGTAACTGATTGTAAGTTGTATTAATAAGCGATAATATTTCACTAAATGGGTTAAAATGAATTAACAAGAGTCAATGTTTTACCTTGCCCATGCCTCAAGTGCTAGTACAAGCTAGGGTGGGAGTAGAGAGGATGCTTGGTTGCGACCTTACCTCATTAGTATGCCTTGTTTGTAAGAAAGGATACTGATGCCGCATAGAGTCACTAAGGGGCTAGAGTCCAGAGAGGCTATCAGGGTAACCTTAGATTTGACTTATGTGATGACACTTGCCAGCATGCATATTAAGTTTCCTACATGTCTTTGTTGCCTCTAGAATTAGATGTTACTTGTGTCTTGGTACCTTTGAGATAGATTGCTATCAAGAATTCTTGCCTAAGATTGTTTTATGATTATCTGTGCGTGGATCATACATTATCTCTCTTGCACGGTGGGAGTGAAAGCTTGATTTGGTAACCATGCGATCGGGAGGTAGTGTCTTCTTATCATTCGGCTCCCCCTCAGATTTGTGGATGTTTGATGCTTGTTGGTGCAGTTGTACTCTTTATCATTCTTATTCATATCTTGGAGAGTTCTATTCAGATGATGTATATATGTTTACATGTATCTTGTATTTCGATATACTTGTATATTTTCTTGCATACCCTATGACATGTGCCATGGATATTACTCATTAGATGTGCTTTCTTATTTTTAGTTGTTCTTATGCATTTTCTTATGTGATAATGTATCTATTATTTTTTTATGATTGGGATACTTTGTACTTGAGACTTAATCTAATTGTTATAAACTTCTTAAATGTGACTCAACATGAAGGAACCTTAAGGAATGAAAAATCATATTTGTAATTGCTTATGCGTACTTGATGTGTATGTGTATATTGCTTCCGCATTGTTACTTTGATGTTGTTTAAACTTTTTTTTCAGAAAAGTTCAGTAAAATTTGTAACATATTAAGTTTATTTCTTTTGGGTTCCCAAGCAGGGCGTTACACCACTTCTTCCTCTTCCTCGGTATCTTCTTCTTCCATCACATTATACTTTATCAGTCTTCCTCTTGGATCATGTCTAACAACAAATGACCAACCAGTTTATGTGAAACCTCTAAGTAAAATACCTACTCATATTGGCTTGGAAGACCATAGGGCTCATCCCCAACTGGCTCAAAAAATCTTGTATTAATCATTGGAAATTCATTCTCATGCTTAGTAATAGTTCTATTAGAAATATTTTGATTGAGTCATATGTCTGTACCATTTGATGATGGGGAGAACTAATCTAAAGGAATTAAAGTCATATTCAAGTATATAAACCAAAATGCCATAGTATCAATTTTGAGACTATTGAGGATGTAAGTCATTTCTAGATGAAAAATTGGTCACCTGGAAGACTGCACTTATCCTAGAATCTCAAGTTCTCTTCGTGTCAGCAAACTTTTTTATGTGAAATGTATAACCATTGCATAACATAGCCTTGTGGTGTTTCACCTACAATAATGTGAAACATGCATAAATTATTGTATGATGAGTTAAAAAATATATGATTGATTAACAAACTTATAAGTACTTGGAGATTTGTTAAACCATATGCTAAATCTATTTCCTTTTGTGTAACATTGGGATCTCCATTACAATGAGCTTGTATAACCAATGAAGACACACATTTCCATTTTAATCTCTGACCAAAATGTTGACATCATTCAATCCATAACATCATCCAATTTTGATTGTTTGCAATAAACAAATATATTGCATTTCACTCTTTAGCAACTATACAAAAGTAAATAGATGACTTACAATAGATTTATTTTGAAGATTAAGAATCAATTAACTACAATAACATCTCATAATTTATTACATTTCACTTTCCTAAATCTATTGTTCCCCACCAAGTACTCCCTTTCAAAAAATTTAATGGAGTCAAAATCCCAAATGCAATCTATGTGGGTCTTTGCTACAAGATTAGGAAGATATTGAGTAACGTATACCATATATTCCTCAACCATAGAACCCTTAGGACATTCTCTTTGTCAAACCAAACTCTTCAAAATTTTCAAGTGTCTCTCAACCATCCACATTGACCTAGGCTATACAGGTTTACACAATTCAATCTCCTCAACTTGGTGTATGAGGATGTGTTCTTGTGCATTGAAAAAAGTTGAAGGTAAACACTTTTGCATTTCACACATTAGTTGATGAATTCTTTTCTTCCAATAGTTTATATCTTCTTTTTGGATTTCCTTAGATGAAAACCACCTACAAGGGATTCAAGACACAAAAATATATAAATACAAGACTTTACAATATATTACTTGTTTGATATATTGAACAAATATGACTACTTACCTCATGTATTTTCCAAGATCATATATCACTTGTTTGATATAATTGTCAAAGTTATCTAGGAGTGATAGGGGTAGCACATACTGCAACAATTGTCAAATGATCATTTCATTCTTTTCTAACGTATAGATACAATAAAAATTGAATGTAGTTTCACAAATATATTGCAAATACAAAAAACCATGACTTACTTTGATGAAGGTATGTCAATCATGCATTTTCATCCTTGGCCAAAATTCACTTTTCTTTGATATGAGATTCTTATATTTGCAGCAAATCCTGTAGGAAATCAAATTTTTCATATGACTTCTTTTATGGAATTACTTTGCTACTCCATTAATAACCAAGGAAGGGCACTTGCATTAATCTAGTCTCCATTGCTATTTGATTCAATGATATTTTCCATTGCATGATTGGAATCATGAAATCACTACAAATTTTGGCAAGTTTTTCTTTGACACGCCTTCCATCCTGTTGAGACTAAAAATTGCATGGTCAATTTTGAGAACCATTGAGAAATTGAGCCCTATAAACACTTTTTCAATGCCCATGTACCCAGTTGTACCTTCGATCCCCTAAGGTATTTAATGTTTCTAACACCCTCCATCCAGTGCATTTAAGTGTTCCATGATGATAAATTGACATTCTGAGCCATTTCGTGAAGTCCTATTTTGAGCATTTTCCAAATCTGCATTTTGCTCTAAGTGTCAAACAGTGATAGGAGGCTGTGTTTGTCATTAAATATCTCACACCAGAATTTTTTTGTGACTTTCCACTTTGAGAGTGTCTAATAACCATACCTGAGAACCTATGTTTCAGATTTCAAGTCATTCCAAGTGTCAGTTTACCTAGTTTTTGAAGTCGATTCTAAACCCAATTTAGTGTTTTCTGACATGTTTACTTGCAGGTAATTCTGAGAAGGCAACTTTGACGGCGAATGTCCTTTGACTGGGAATTCATCATAAGACGAGATCTAACAGGGTAAAGTATGTGGAACAGAGGATCAATGTGTTCAATTTCAAAGCCCAGTTATCTGTTTGGATCAATTTTCAAGGCCAGTCAACGAACCTGCTAACGCAAAATTGACAGTTTGCAAAAAGAGTTAAAATGAGTTTTATTTGATTGTTCTGTGATCAAACTTGATTCTAATCAGTTTGAGATGATCAGTAGATCAATTCAACATTTCAGGTTTTTGAAAATGATTTTTTTTTAGCTGGACCCACTTTGGGGCCCGACTGATTCCACTAGTTGCTCAGAGTCTTGATAGTAATGGCTTTGCCAATGTTTCTTGCAAAGGGGGAGCATTCAGATAATGATGATGAGAGTGAGTAGAGAGTGCTAGATTATGCAAACATGTCCTTGCATCTGCATAGAGCAACTTCAAAGCCAATTATCTTTTCCCTACCCCAAATTTTTGAAGGATATTTTTTACTACAGCACATTTGAAGAAGGAGATGATGAATAAAACAAGTTGAAATAGCCCCATGTGATTAGAGAAAGCTACGGATTAGAAGCCAAAGATCATCACACATACATGTCAGTCAAAGGCAGTATCATTGCAAAAAACCATGCATGGAAGGCTAGAGAGTTTTAAAGAAAAACAAGCTATGACCAGTAGATTATGAAAGAGCCCCACACAGGGCATGACACTTTGGAAAAGAGAGACTCCAAGTGGCACGCCATGGAAATAAGCAATCAATCACAGGAAAACAAGCCCGTAGCCACATGTTTTAAATGGAAGTAATAGCAACATAAAGGATGAGGCAGATTTATTAGAGGTCTGTGCCAATCAAGAAGCATTCACACAGTCATTAAGAAAGTTGCCAAAGCATTAAGAAAAATGTGCCAGTTAGAAGCAGGGGTCCATGTGAGCAAAGCAACCCAGCAGCATGAATCAAAGTCACACCAATTAAAATAGAAGACTCATGTTTTAGTGATTCGACGCAGTCAAATAAAAAGCTCACGCATTGAAGTATAAAAATTCTTTTTAAAGCAAAACTTGACACCAAGGAACAAAAATTGTCGTCAGTAGTTTTAACAACATATGTTATATAGAACCCTTACACATTAAAAAAGGTGCAAGTCAAGGAATAGATAATCCATGCACCAAAAGGAGGTTTGTGCAATGAAGGAATCTACTGCTAATAGAAGACATCCCACGTAAATGATTGCAAGTAGCTACCTTTAGAAGAGAGAAAGTGCAATTAAAAGGAGTAGAGGATGCCATATTAAGGAAGCTCCACTCTGAAACAGGGACTTCCATGCATAGTTGAGAAAAAGAAAAAATAAGTACATAATGAGAAAATAGGAGGCATCCATCAGGTAAAGTTGTCCTACGTATAGAGGTAAAAATCTGCAGGAAGAGCTCATGTGGGCAGCATGTAATAGAGAAGACGATATGGCTGAAGAATAAAGAAGCTGTCTTTTCCAAGAAAAAATTCACAAGAAGCCATAGCACACAGGGAAAGACTAAAGCTTTATCCCACATTCCTTGTGTGGGGATATCTTTAGTTGTTTAAATACCATTATACACATATAGCATTGTGAAGTAAAGAAAGGAGCCTTTTGTAAAGGCAAGACCATATGCCATGGGCCTGTTCATGATATTAGCTGAATGGCTCAAGGAAAATTTTGACAGGAAGCACATATGAGATGACTTGGCACTCAAACTAGAGATGCAATAAAATTTTGACACGTGGCTAGGATCGACGGTATCCGCATTCCCGCAATATGGAGTTGCACAAAAGATAAATAATGCAGGAAAGTGAGCTGCTACCACATGGAAAGTGGGTCCTGGTTGGCGGTGAGGTGGAAATTAGGAGCAAGTTATGAGGAAGCATAGGATCGTGACACATGTCACGATCCGATGGTGGTGCATGCCCGCATTTCAGAGATGCACACCTGTTAAGTAATGCGAGAAAGCGGGAGAGTGACATGTGGCGAAGGATTGAGCAGCTAATGTGAGACTGCCACATGGCAGAGGTGTGTAGATGTTGAATGAGCAATGAGGTGGACCAATCAAAGGCCGCCACATGGCACCAATCAAACCTGGGGTTGAACCCAAATTCAGAGGATGGGCAACAATTTGGAGATAGTAAAAAATGATATTTTATTATTTTTTACAAATTGCATGTGCAGTTCAACTTTTAAATCAAAGAAAGAATTATTCTAAAGTTTTAACTTTAGATTTATCTAAATTTTTCAAAATTTGAATTTCAAAGATGTTGCAGACTGAGTGTTCTACAAGGGGAGTGTTTTTCAAATTGAGATTCTGGGTGTTTCCAGAAGGCTAGATATGAACTCCAATATACTGCCAGAACCAGGAAGATCTAAATTTTCCAAATATGAAGTCAATTTGTGCACAAGTACTCACTAGTTTTAGCTATAAGACATTCTTTGATCCCTAGGGCTTTCTCAGTGGAATGAGTAGATTTGATCATGGAGCGTCAGAGTTGGTTGCAGGGCAGTTTTGAGGATCTTTTAAATCCTGAAAATGAAGAAAATCAATTCTAAAATGTTTTATTGGCTTCTTGAAGTCATATGGAACTGATTTTTACTTTTACCTGGTGACTCATTTTTAACATCAGAAATCAGTTGCATTCTCATCACCAAATATCTGATGTTCTTTATGCTTCTAAGAGCCAGAATAATGGGGATTTGATTTTCAGTTACAGAGAGAAGGTTTTTTATATTTTTAGGAAGGAATTTAGAGGGGACACTTGTCAGTTGTAGATTCAATCTGAGAATTTCCCTTTTTGATATTTATTTCTTTCTTCCTCTCTTTTGGGGGTTGGAATTTTGGAAAGCTTTCTCTGGAATGAAGATAGTTAGTAGAACTAGCCTTGGAATTGATGAATTCTGGATGGAAGATTTGGGATGTGTTGGTTCTAGACCATGAAGCCTTGCTTTGGTTCTAATACATCCTTCCCATCCTATCAGATTCTCTTTCCCGCTATTTTCTCTCTTGTCTGAAAGCATATGTTATTATACAATCTGGTTTATTAGGTGATTTGTGAGTTAATTTCATGCATTTTCATGTATTATTTCAAGCAAATTAATACAAAGAACAACAAGGGTTGAGTTTCATGTTAAATCTTGTCTCCATTCTCAATTGAGCTGTGATGTTGTATGATCTTTGAACAAAGAGCCTAGGTCATAGTTGCAGTCCCTTAAGGTTGTATGTCATTTCATTATTGTTGATGATTCAAGGAATTGTGTGAATGCTTCATAGATTCAACAGGGTTGCAGATTTATTGAGAAGGATATCAGGTAAGAATGAGATTTAAGTTAAACATTGATGTCTATTTACAAGGTAAATAGATAGATCATATATTTGAATATATAAATAAGTATCAAATATCTAAAATGCACTCAAGAGATTCATGAATTTGCCCAATGGATCAGGCACTGATTAGATACAGGGTCATTAAGTTGTTCATACTTGGTTTTCATCCACTTTCCCCCACCCACATAAAATCAAATCAAATTCAAATCATCTTTGCATCTTATGTTGAAGAGCTATAATAATTTAACCCTCACTCAACTTGTGCATTCCATAGATTTTCATTCAGCTATTGTAGATCTTTGTCATTGCACTAAGTCATTAGGAGATATAAGGGGTTTCAATCTGCTTAATAGATTTAGAGATATGTTTTCTTGCACTGGTACTGTATCCATTGAATCTCAGGTCCACCTGCCTAGGTTTAGTAGAGCCTGAAGTAGAAGAAGGGTCATGCCTTATAGTTGGCCTGTTGTCAGAAATGGCATGTTGAAAATGGGAGTTAGCTGCTCCTAGATATGTCAGTTTCTTAGTGGGATAATTGAAAACCCTCCAACATTTTCAAACACCAACACATCCAATATTTCCCACAATTTCTCTATTACATTCTTTCCAATATGAATAGTATCAAACAAATACACAATTTGTAGCTGCTCATAGTAGGGTAGCTTAAAAAATTATCTGCGATAACATTTTAGTCCCTTTCAAAGGTGGTCAATGATGCCTTGATGACCTTCATGATTATCAATTACATAATTATCCAATAAAACACAATCAAAATATATAATTTTCAAACATAAACAATTAGGTGGAGTAATACTACCTCAAATTCTATTATATTCCAGCTGCCATAGGTGAGGTGTCATTCTTCGTGGCTTTGATGTAGTCTCTTCTTTCCCATTGAAAATATGTTTTTCAACTCTTTGATACTTATGATTTCTATGGAGGAAGTTCCTATACTCATCAAACACCTACTTTCTTAAACTTTTGGAATGACAATATTTCATCTTTGGACCACACATTATGTTGATCTCAAATTGATTTTGACAAGTGAATGTCAACACAATTAAGCTTTTACTTAGTTCATGCCAAACTAGTAATACATGCTGAGCACATGTAAATATTAGACCATGCCAAGTTGCAATGAGTACCAAGTCACTCAAGTGCTGAGTAGATAGACCATGCCAAGTGATTCAAGAGCCAAGTAAAGTGTGGATGCCAAGTAATTCAGATGTTGAGTTATAGTATACAGAACAGTGCATGCCGAGCATCAGTGACTTCATATGCCGAGCAACATAGTTTTGCCATATTTGTTTATAATGACACAAACAACTATGTAAACCATTTTTGAGCCAACTAAAAGATAGATTTTGATATTTGGAGATAAGGATGAATCTCTATTTGGATTCCCTATGCAATTACATGCAACCAATTAGAAAATGGGAAGGATTAAGCAACAAAATGGATGAATCTCCACTGTAGATTTTGTTAGTGTAAATAATTAATTATTATTACACCTTACTTAAATTTACTTAGGAATATGCATAGACACATGAGTTGTCTTGTTGACAACATAGGAGTTAGCAACTTATTTAAGCACATGGTGTATACAACATCTCTTCATGAGATACACCTATGTAAAGTTATCCTCTCATCATCACACAAACTCCTATGCTCAATGGAGGATAATCCACTCTTGGTGGACATATGCTTAGTTGTGATGTTTATCTCTTTGCTAACTCTTAGTCATTCTAGTTGCCTTTATATATAAGCACTGCTAGTGTGTATTCAATTATCTAATATCCAATCATCCAATCATTGAATATCTGATATCCAATTATCTGATATCCAATCATTTGATATCCATTTTCATTTGATCATCATTTTTCTCTCTTGTGCTATCTACTAAGCTTCTTGATCTTGGTGTTGAATTATTGCCTTAGGCAATTCTTACATGGTATTAGAGCTATGCCAAATTCTTACATGGTATCAAAGCTATACCAAATTCTTACATGGTATCAAAGCCATAAGAGTTTCATTGCATAGCCATTGAAGAGATTTTTTTTTTGTAGGTCAAGATTGGAGCTTGTTGGTGCAAATCAGAGGCTGCCATCATATATAAGAGGTCAAGAAATCCCTAAATCAACTTTTGTTTCATCAAAATCAAACATCTAAGGTGAAATCTAGAGTTATTTAATTTTTGGAGGTGCGACGATGGCGATTCAGGGAAAATAATTACAGAGGTGATTTTCAAACAACGATATCTCCCTCATACAGACTCCTTTTTTCAAGCCATGTTTTATTATTATTTTGGGGTAGAATTGCATGATCTACACATTGGTGCAGGATGTTTGAGATCTCTGTTCCTAAATTTTTCTACAAATTACAAATCCTGATTTTTGCAACTTCAAAGGCTTAGTTCGGGCTCATCTGGACACATATTTAGGTGCTATTTTTTTTTTAAAGTGCATGATTTTTTGTCTACTTTCCACACCTAATATCAGTTTGGAATAATTCTAAGTGGACATTGTACTTTCAAATTTTGGTCTCATTTTGGCCTATTGGCACTTGTAATTAATTAGATCCTTGAGAGGTCTTGTGTCTTATCTTGTTGAGTCTAATATAGCTTCATATTTGTTGTTGTAATCATCAAAATTAGAAGTCCACTTACACCCTAAATTGGCAAGTGGCCATTGTAATCACACTAAATATAAAGTGCCAAATCATGCATTAGGGGGGGTTTCTTTGATTTTTTTTACATTTTGGGGGTGCATACATTATTTGATCTCATGGAGTCATGTCCAAATTTTCACTTTGGTTTGATATTCAAATTGACATAAAGGAACTATCAGAAATGGAGTTCTTTGATGATCGATCATCTAAGAGAACATAAGGAAGTGTTTCCTTATCTATATTTGAAGAAATTTCCACCTAATACTAGTTGGGGACATCTTTCTCCTCTTCTTCACTTTATGTATAACAGTATGAGTAAGGAATCTTTTCCTCCTCTTAGTAAGGAAAGTAGCCCTCATGACATTTGGATGTGTCTTTGGGAAGCATATGGAGATTCATGAGTCCCTCCATTACTAGAGGACATTCTACCTCCAATCACTCTAGTTGTGGTACCTAGAACTCTAGTTGAGATCATACCTCCTGATGCTCTTGGTGCTTCTACTAATCTAGTTCCAACCATAGATGCTCATGATTCAATGTAGTAGGAAACACCATGTCTTCCTATTTTAGCTTCATGGGATGACTTCCTTCCAAACATTGCAGTGTTGTTTGTGGAGTCTTACATTAAAGATGTGGGAGACATTATTGATGACATCCATCTTTTCTTTGTTGAGGAGAATTCTTCTTCACTTTTTGCGAGGGAAAAATTTGACCCTCAACCACTTGATCTTTCTTTTGGGACTGACATGATTGTGGACACTTCTTTTCAGTAACTAGAGGAGGACTCTTTTACTTCAAAGGGGACATATCAATCTTTAGAGATTGTATTCCAGTTTCCTCAGACATCATATCTTTTGAAGATTCTTCCTAATAGTTGGGGAGCATTCTCTACTACACCTATGGCACCACTTTTTCCTACAAGGAGGAACATCATTCAATTTTCATGGTGCAGCTTCTTCAATCATCAAGGAGCTTGATTCCTTCTCTTTGGAGTTTGATTCACTTTCATATATGTGCATGTTACATTGTTTGCCACCTTCTTTTGGGCATCCACCAGATTGGCTTGTGGCATCTACATTCATCAAGGGCTTGTCAACATATGAGCAGACTTTAGAGGTAGCATCCATAGCATACTACATGTGGATTCCTCATCCATCTTCCTATTCATAATTGGAAGTATACTTGCACCTATACTTGGTGTATCTTCTTCCTAAAGGGAGAAATGTCATTTGTAGGCATTGGATACTTTTTTGTCTTCATGACATCCTTGCAAAAGATTATTCAATAGGGGGGGATACCAGCATGCATTTTTTCTTATGGGGGATATATGCTTGTACATGCATGATGTATGTCATATTAGGGGGGTCTTGATTACTCCATCCTTGCATGCATCTTGTATTTCTTCATCTCTCTTTTTGGAGGAGGTTTTTCCCATGAGGTTTTCCCTCTTTCTCTATTTTCAGAGAGATTGCATTGCATTTGTACATGGTACTTAACATGGCCTAGTATTCGAGACCCACATTGCATCTTGTATTTAGCATTGTGAGCTTAAGTGAATTCCCCTAAGTTGCACTTAAGGGGGGGTTTTAGTGTAAATAACTAATTATTATTACACTTTACTTAAGTTTACTTAGGAATATGCATAGACACATGAGTTGTCTTGTTGACAACACATGAGCTAGCAATTTATTTGAGCACATGGTGTCTACAACATATCTTTATGAGATACACCTATGTAAAATTATCCTCTCATCATCACACAAACTCCTGTACTCAATGGAGGATAATCCACTCTTGGTGGACATGTGCTTAATTGTGACGTTTATCTCTTTGCTGACTCCCAGTCATTCTAGTTGCCTTTATATATAGGCACTTCTAGTGTGCATTCAATTATCTGATATCCAATTATCCAATCATCCAATATCTAATATTAAATTATCTAATATCAAATCATCTGATATCCATTTTCATTTGATCATCATTTGTCTTTTTTATGCTATCTACTGAGCTTCTTGATCTTGGCGTTGAATTATTTCCATAGGCAAATTCTTACATGGTATCAAAGCTATACCAAATTCTTATAGATTCATACCTAACCCTAAGCCACCTAAGTCTTCTTAAGGAGGAAAAAGCCCTAAAATTCAATATGACAGAAGAGAGCGAATGTGGAAGGAATTGAAGGAGCAAACAAGATAGTTTGCATGTAGAGCATTCAAGGTGACTTAGAAGAAAGAGTGAATTGCAAAATTAGTTAGAGAAGAATAGAGGATAGAGAAAAGGATACAACATTGAGACATTTGATTGAGAAGGATCAATTAGACATTGTTTAGAGGTGATCTATCATCAGGCAAGCAAGTGCCAATTGCAGGATCTATGCTGAGACATTTTAACAGGTGATTTTAGTTGAATCTCTTAAGCAAAGTAGTCCTAATAGGCTGTATGAAATATTTTAATAGGGTTCTTACTTAGTTGTAAGTTGAAGTCCTCTAACAAGACACACTTTTAATAGGGTGTTGAAATCCTCTAACAAGATGAGACCTAATAGTCTTTGTAAGCCTTTAACATGGCAGACCTTTCACAAGGTAGATCATGTTTCATGGTCAAAACATTGTAACCTTCATTGGATGCACTTTATTATTGTAGTAGTGAATATTTTTGGTTGTCATCCCACCCTAGTTTTACCTTCTTACTTGGAGGGTTTCTAGGTTATCATATCTAGTTTTATGTGTGTGAATGCTTACATGGTTGTATGTTTTAGATACATATGCTTACATGTAATTTTAGCTTACTTATTAATGCATGTGATGAATATATGGTGAAAGTTTTATGGGTCCAAGTTTGAACTACTAATTCACCTCCCAGAAGTTCACCTTTCCTATTGCAATTCCAATAATTGGTATCACAGCTAAGTTCTCAAAAGAAGAAGCTTTGCAGCTTTGAGGAAAAGATCTTGAAATGGAAGTCTACAAATTGGGAAAGATTATTGAGAATCAAGGAATTGAGATAAAACTCATTTTACATAAATTGGATGAAGCAAGAGAGGAATTAAAGAAGTCCTTGAAGAGAAGGAAAGAAATTGCTATTGCAGAGAACAACACACAATGTGGAGAGATTGACACTACCAAGCTATTTGCCAATGGTTACTCCAATAAATTTGATGCAGCAATTGCAGTGTTGGAATTTACAAGTGGGAAGATTTACTTCTAAGAGGGGGGGTGAATCAAAAGTAGTTAAATTTAACCTCTTTAAAACATTTTAATTGAAATCATTCACATGCATCTAATCCATCTAATAAACATGAAAGTAAAGACATGCATGAAAATAGATAACACAAGAATTTGGTAACTCAAAAACCCTCCAAACTGAGAAGGTAAAACAGGGGTGGGGATGACACCCACAAAGTATCACTGCAGCAATATGTAACTCTTCAAGGTTACAAAAGTTTGACCACTTCCAATGGTCTACCCTGTGAAAGGTCTATCCTATTAAAGAATTTACACCCTATTAAAAGTGACATGGTTAAAGGATCTACAAACACTCACTTGAAGTGTTACCCTGTTAAAGGATTTACAATCTTGTTAAGGATCTACAATATGACTATTGAACGTATATAGCTGTTAGGCCAACCTATCAACATAGGATTTTCATTCTCTCAATACAATGGTTAGAAAGTATAGAAGAATGTCTTGACTTGATGACTTGCAATCCTTAATTGTTGATTCCAGATCCTTATTTAGCTCTGTTTGATCTGATCCTTTCTTGATCTAATATATCACTCTTCGTAACTCTAATACTCTGTTCTTGATCAACTAGATTCTGCAATGTTGATTTGCTCTGTCTAAGTCTTTAAACACCCCTTTGAACTTCGTTATAATTTTCCCATACACTTCTCACATGCATGCATACAGTGGGGTATTGTCCTTCTTTTAAAGACTTCAAAGCCTTAGGGTTAGGTATGAATCTATGATCCATATTCATTCTTCATTTCCTACTCAATTCTTGCACTTTTCCTATTGGTTGCATGTCTTCTCCATTTTTCTTATTGGTTGCATGTTGATTACATAGGTAATGCAAAAGATTCGATCTTATCTTCAAGATCCTTTGAGACTCATCCTATGTCAGCTCCAAAAATGGTTTACATCTAAGTTTGTGAAGATACAAACTCATATGTTGATTCTATGTTACTCGGTACTTACTAGTTGCTGATGCTTGACACATATAGGAATTTTGTTTCACTCGGCTATATAGTAATTCTATTTCTCTTGGCATCTCTACTCTGCTCGACATCACTTATGACTTGGCACTTGAACTTCACT
The DNA here is from genome assembly GCA_028749045.1 of Cupressus sempervirens. Classification (NCBI taxonomy): domain Eukaryota; kingdom Viridiplantae; phylum Streptophyta; class Pinopsida; order Cupressales; family Cupressaceae; genus Cupressus; species Cupressus sempervirens. Next base: position 291,320,276 of record CM053785.1, on the reverse strand, counting down.
TAGCACTTAAAGTTCACTCGACACCTGAAGTTCACTCGGCACCTATTGGATTCTCTGGCTTGACACACACTGTAGCTCGACATCTATATTTTACTCGGCATCATCTTGAGAATTTGGTTAAGTGTGTTGACACTCAAATGTCAAAACCAATCTGAGACCAACAATCTCCCCCTTTGACATGAGTGTCGAAAACACTTAACTAAGCTATGAATATAATCTTTATGAGTATAATAAGTAATCTATTTGGCATATGTATAAAACTTCAAAAATTTGTTCAAAAATTTGTATACCTCAAAAAGTTTTGTAACTCCCCCTAAGCTAATATGCCAATTCTGTAACCAAAATCTCTTGTCTTAAATTTGTCTCTTGCTAATGTGTCTGATACTCTTTGCCTTTTCATTCTTTTGCCTTTGTATCTATGTACCCTATTTTTGCTTTGTTTGTACTCTCTATTTCTGCTCCCCCTTTCACATCTTCTTGTAGTTTTGCATCCTTTTGGCTATATTCCCTTATTACTTCCTCAAAATTTGACTATCTCCCCCTTTGGATATCCTTTATTTCCTTCAAAGAATGTAGTATCTATATCTCCCTCATTCTAATTATATGCACAATGTTCATATCTCCCCCTATATCAAAAATGTATATCTACCCCTTTATTATCTCTCCCCCTTTTTTGACACTTATGTCAGAGGGTCTTAAGGGTGAATAGAATATTTAACCAAAAATGTTTTATTTACCTCCATTATCATCTTCAGAGAAGCATCCCAATTGTTTAATGCTATTTTCAGTGATTTGTGTTGGATGACTATCTTTGCTGCAAGATGTACAAGGCCTTCTAAAGTAGAAAGATTTGGGTCTTTCTTCAAAAAAAACATTGCATAGGCATGTTCCCTATGTAGGACTTCTAGATGTGGAGTAATGGAGGAATGAATCTATATTAATTTGGCCTTAATATTGACCTCTTCTGCTGTCCATACAGCTAACTCCTTCTAGGTGTGAAGCGTTGTTGCAAAATGCTTCTCACTTTGAGCTGGATCTTTGGGTAGTTGTGTGCTAGAAATCTTGAGATTTCATTCCAAGCTCAATATCATTTGGCTAGTTTCTTGTGTGTAATATGATGAATCACACAAATTGGAGTACAATGAGAATACATTCCCAAGTACTATTTTCACTTTTTCAATCTTCTTAGCCAATTCTACTTGTGAAAGTGTTATCTCACCAGATATTTTCTCATTAACTTTCATTTGAAACTTCTTTTCTGACTATTCTAATAATTTAACATTTGTATCAAGGTCTTCATTCTGTACCTAGACCACTATGTTGGACAATTGCTTCATGATGGGCTTAGTTTCATCAAGTACTGGCAAGCTAAATGCATCAAGGAATATGTCTTTAACTTCCACTAATGCTTGCTTCTGTCTGTACTCATTTCTAAGTATCTCTTGTTTCTTCCTTCTCTCTAGTGCCTCTTGTACTTTATTTATTTGTGCTAGATTCATGGTCTTGAAGTCATAACTAGGCATGAATATATCCTCATCAAGTGCAGGGTCTCCATAGTAAAGTACCCTTGCAACCTTGGTGGAGCTCAAGCCTGGTGCTAAAATTTGCAATGGTACTGCATCAGTGCTCCACTTTTTAGTAGGAGTCCCTGAGGTAGGCAAGTTAACCAATGTCTGCATTTCCTCCTACTCCTTAGGGGATTTCTCCTCTTCTCTACTACTTTGGTCAATAATTATGATTTGAGGAGGTGTGCCTTGGATTTTTGATGTAGGAACATCTTGTCTTATTTTTTCCTTTGTTGGCTCCTCGGCAGTCGTTATCACTTTTACTGTAGAATCAACCTTAGCAATTGTATCTTGTGCTTCTTGCTCTTAAGGGTGATTTTTTGTAGCTATGGGAGGTTGTGAAGGTGGCTCTTGTGTGTTTTTCTTCTCCATTGTAATTTCTGCTACAACCTTTTGTAATTCATCCACACTCACCAAAATTGGATTAGTGCATAGTTGTGATTGCAATGTAGTTTGGTGAAGGATTTTTTTGAGATCCTTTGCAGTGAGTGGATTGATGTTCTGACCTGAACTATCAAGAACATCCTTTACAATTATTGTTTCTACAGGTGCTATATGTGGAGGACTTGGTGGTGGTAGTTGGGTGTCTTGGACACTCTATTCTTCCTGCTACTCTTCAATTGTTGCCTCTTCACCCTGTGTCTTCTCCACTGTTTCCTCTTCTTTTTCTTTCTCTACCTCCTCTTCTTTCTCATTTTCCTCTTCTTCATCATTTCTTCCTCCAAATGGGTCTTCCTATCCTTCCTTTATAGTTGTCAATCCATAAATCAGTTTCCACATTTGTGTGGACTTTTGCACAACATCTTCAATTTGGTTTTGCAAAATTCGAAAGGCTCTATATTTGGGTACAAATTTGCTCCCATGTTTCTTACTAGCCTTAGTTATTTGACCTTTAGTTAGGTCTAGCATTACATGAGCCAATGTAGATTTCCTTATTTCCTTTTCCATTTTAAGACAGTAATGTCATTTATTCTTAACTAATGAGCTTAGCTCCTTAGGCATTGAATTGTCAAGTTCAAGTGGGGTGGTCTTGAACTTAGCCATCATAGCGTAGATGGATTCTTCCACTATGTTTTGTTGTTCCTTTGACAACTTATTAAAATCAATGGTTTTTAGACTAGTTAGATCTGCATTATCTCTATTGTTATTGTAAACACTTTCCAATTTAGATGTGGTAGAACGTCTTACCAATCTAAATTGATCTTCATCAAACTCTATCCTTTCCTCGTCTGATTTAGGAGGTGCAACATACTTTCTTCTCTTCTTTGGTTCTATAGGCCCTCCTTGATTTTTTGCCTTTTTCTTCTCCTATTCTCTTGCCACTTGGGTAGTTGCCCTAGTAGCTACCCTTGTAGTTGGCTTGGTTGAGCTTGGCTTTGTTGCATTCTTCTTCCCCTTTGGCTGTGCAACTAGTTGTTTTTGAGCTTTTCTTTTCTTTGGCTAAGCCTTGGGTGCTTCTTGCTCGGCACCTTCCTCCTCTTCAACATCCTCCCCCATTCCTTGGGTTAAAGAAAGTGGTCCCTGACCTTGTTCCTCTTCATCATCCTTGGCTTCTTCACCTTCTTCTTCTTTTGTTGCTTCTACAGTGCCCTCACCAAATTTGGCTTTTAACTTCTTGACAAGTTTATCTTTCTTCTTCAATGTGGAGGTAATTTTTAGCTCCATATCCACCTTTGATTTGACCATGTCATAGGTTTCAAAATGTGGTGTACTTTTGTCTACTTCCTCTACTAATAATGTCATTATTGTTGTTGATGCTTCATCTATATTTATTTCATAGCCAAGAGGTCTTAACCATCTCACTCTTGGTATGGCAGCTTGTATGTATGTATAGTCAATATCTACAAGAAAACATACATCATTTACATGTTTCTCTACTAGGGAAATTGGTATTCTTAGCCTTTTCTTCATTCACTTCTTAAAGTCTTCAAAATAACTAGTCATTAGGGTCTCAAAATTAGCTCCCATCTGCTCTATGTATTCATTAACTTGAGCTATGATAGACCTATTCATTTTCCATGCCACTTTACCAAAAGAAGGAAACTCATTCTGCACATAAAAGAATATACAAATCAAAATGGCACCAAATTTGCATTGGGCTCCCTTGGTTCTCCTTATTGCTGCTAAATTCTCATTAATTTGTTACAGTTACAGTTCTGCAAGATCATAAGTATGATCCTCTTTTACCAATTTGTAGCCCACATCCACTACAATGCAAGGCACACTGTTAAGTCTGCTAGATTGGTAAAATTTGTGTGCAATAACCCTAACAGCAAAGTCCACAAGAGTGTCTTGAATATTTTGCTTCCTACCAAAATTTGTACTTTGAATGCAAACCCCACCCAACTGTCACTTCCATGTTTAATATTATTTAATTGCCCAAGAAATACAAAAATTAAACGATTAAAATTTTAGTGTATTTCTTTGTTTGTTTCGGTCGGCCCGCAACTTTTTGTGTTGTCAGATCTTGCCTACATCTACGGTGGGTGCTTTCCTGCATTATCAAAACAAGTGATCTTTAAAACTTGCGGAGAAGCCCCTTTGCAACACGTGGATTGGTGGGTTTGTGTTCTTTCTATGGGCCAGAGGATGGTAAGTGGTAGGATGAGCTGGCAATTTCATTGGTGCCCGCTTTCTCGCATTCTAAGCTTCGTTAGACTTTCTGACATTGCGGGGAAGCGCTTTGGTGATGTGTGTCTAGATGATATCATAGTGGGTATTTGCAGAGGTTCAGAGCACACGTGTTACAAGCACAGTCAGATTTCTCGAGATCAATGATTGGTGCATGCTTACATTATGGAGATGCGAGGATTTTAAATATTGCGGGCAAGTGCTCTAGTGATGCATGTCCTTGTGGGGTTAGGTTGTTATGATGCTATAGGGTGGTGCTAGCTTGTGCTAAGTGTTTTGTGGGCCTAGAATTTTGAAGATTAGGCGCGGTAAATGGAGAGTCATTCCCGATCGTTGATCTTGTGTAGATCGACGATCAATGCTTGCCTACAATATGGAAGTATGAGGAAGTTAAACATTGCGGGGAAGCACCCTTATGACACATATCCTTGCAGGCTTGGCCAAGGTATTAACATGAGGGCAGTGCGGTTAAGGCTAGCAGTTTGTTGTAACATCACAGTCAGGATTTTGGGGAGGTGGAATAGTTAGTAAAAGCTATGGTCAACCACAGGGAGACTTTGCGGGGTGGAAAAATGAAAAGAAATCATTGGCCCACGTGGCCCATTCTGGTTGCAGTGTTCTGTTGACCTGCTAATCTTACTGATTTGTGAGCCAAAAATAGGGGATATCAAGGTTTGTTGCATGATCTGATCCTTGTGATCAATGCCAAACGCTCTTGGATAAATGTTAAACTTAGTGAACATGGGAAAACACTCCACCATCTCTGATCCAATCCATCTACCTGGTCAGAACTATTTAATGGCATCGTTTCTGTCTTCTCAAGGCCCTATTCTAACAAGATCAGATATCATTGCATCTGGATTTGTACTCAGATCAAATTTTCTTCAGATCTCCATGATTATTCTCTAAAGGGCTTAATGACAGTAGTTGTAGAGTAATGTCAGTTGGAAAATATCTCAGTTATGTCTAAGCTATAAAGGCAATTTTTGTAGATTTTGAAAAGGTCAACCCTTCTTTGATTTCTTTGATATTGCTCTGCAACTCTAGTGTAAATTCCCTTTGCCTCTAAACTATATGACATTCTTCCTTATCTCCTTCAGCCATTGATGTAAAGTGCAAGAACTATTTGCCTCTCATTGGTATATTGTAAAGATCTGCAGTTCTGCATGACTATATCTCTTTTGGCCTATGAATGGTATATAAGTGAATCCTCTCTTTCCTTGTGTCATTCATTTGGGTTTTCTGATCTGCATGTGATTGTTAGGTTAAAGCAAGTCTGAATGTGTATATCTTTTGGTGTCATGATGGTTCAATAGTGCATGTATAGGCAGAGATCAGTTTGAACACTCTATTTTGGTGCATCATCTCCTTAGGTTAGAGTAGGTAGACTTGCTTTTGTGCATTCTTTCTCCCTTTTCCTCCTCAAGAGTAGTTAGGTGCATCTTGATAGTAAAGGAAGTCGGCCTTCTCTAGAGACTCAACCTCACATTTCAAGTCCCACAGCTTAGAGGTTATTTCCATGTTTCACAAGGTTGTCCTTAGGTAAAAACTTTGGATGTGGGTGCAAACCTTTGTGACAACAATTTTTGGCACACCCGGTGGGACAAAAAATCAAAAAATTTCAAGTGTACTGGTGTCAAAAGGAAGATTTCAAGATTAATACCGAGGAGATAGTACTAGCTTCGATGTTCAAGCCTTAAAGAGGCTCACTCTTCAAGTACTTGGTGACTCTGAGCTTCAAATACATCTAGTTCTCGACCAAAGTTGCAGTAATTCATGCCCAAAACTGAAACAAGGGCTTCTTCTAGAGGTAAATTTCAGTACCAAGAGCTTTCATTTTCAAATCCTAGAAGGAGGACTAGAGCATCTTTATCACCAGTTAGGAGTGCAATAGTAACAAATACACCTACAAGACCTATCTCTACTCCTCCTGCTGTTAGATCTTAGCCTAGATTGCCATCAGCTCATATAAATAGATCACTTGTCTATATGGCACAGCCTAGAGCTTATATTTTTGCCACCTTTAATGGTGGAAGTCCCCTTTTATTGGCCCAAAGACATGACATACCAATAGCTGCACTCAAAAGTATACCAGAGTCTACTAGTGAAACTTCTATCTCTCCCTCAGAACACATTCAAAAGGTTGCAAATATCTATAATATCCACAGTATTATAGAAGATGATGTTGCAGTTAGGCTTCTAGCCTCATCCTTGAAAGGAAAAGAACTACAATGGTATAGAGGTTTGGATCATGGTTCTATAACAGATTGGGATGGATTAGGAGCAGGACTATGTAAACACTTTGAAGATAAAAGTGACCATTTGTCACTTTTAGAATAGTTGACTACTATAAAAATAGTCCCCCATGAATGTATGACTGATTTCAACTATAGATTTCAAAAGACATGGGATAGAATACCTACTTTAGTAAAACCTACCCTTGGTAATGTCCTCTTGCATTAGCTCGGAGCTTTTAACAGTGACATTGCCACTACAATCCAAACTATGGGAGGAGATACCTTGCCTAATGCTTATGACATAGCAATAAAGTCAGAAAACATCCTAATACAAGGAGGTCAGCTAGCTCCAAGGCCTCCCATGCCTTTCTTTCTTGATGTTCCAAACCACCAACTGACAATGGCTCCTCTTCCCACAACTTCCACATCACAATCCCGTGCTCTAGTCCCTCTAGCTTCTACATCTTCAAATGGAATAGATGAAATCAAGGAGATGATGCAATCTATGATGTTGAACTTAGATAAAAGATTGCCAGGTCAAGAGAAGAAGCTAGAGGATAGCTTCTTTGTGATGCAAAAAATGAGCAATAAGGTGGTGACTTTAGAAAGACAGCAAGCTCAAGGTAGTAAGGCTCATCAATTGCAGCATCACACTATGAACAGTGGTAGGCCTCCAAATCATAATTATGGGAACAATTCTTTTGATCAGAATAGGCAGAGTAGTCATGCTTCAATCTCAAATGTAAACCAAAGTAGGGCCATAGTCCCTTAAAACAACATGGCCCAAGATCAGGATTTTTATCCCTCCTGTAACTACTCCTATGCTTGTTGCATGTGTCAGAAGGTTGAATCTTATTTGGCTTTGACCATCTAAGAGCCTGCAGTAGGAAAATCATACAAGGAGGACCAATTTAAAGAGGCCTCATATATGCAGGGACAAGGTGATTGCTCCTTTATGAATCATCAGATGGAGGAACATTGTAATGTAAACCAGGATTCCATTGCTCACAACACTAGGAGAAAAAGAAGATCTATTGAAGATGCTACCCCTCCTCCTCCCAATCAGGCCTTGACTTCAAATGCAATACCCCATGAACAAGCAGTAAATGATCAGTCAAACACCTATCAACAGTAGAGGCAAAATGATGGCAGAATGAATGTAAGTGATCCTCAGGTTGTTCCACCTCAACCTCCTACAAATGTAGCTCCAAAGGTTTCTACCAAAGCACCTACTATGCCATTCAGTGTGGTAGAACAAATGAAGAGAACAAATGTGAATATTTCCATGTGGGATGCTATTGCTACTATACCCATGCAGAAGAGGTTACTGCAACAAGAATTGGAAAGTATCGAACCAAAGGCTCAGCCACCTAGCATGGAAAGTGCCACAAGCCTAATACAACCATCAAGGGAGGAAGAAATGAGTAAAAAGGTTAGACCCCCTCCATTTTATGTTTCTTTAATTACAGGGGATAAACTAGTCCACAATTGCATGATTGATTCAAGGGCTAGTAGTTCAGTGATGCCTAGGTGTGTTGTTGATGCTTTGGAAATGAAATATGATCCCATTGTTAGGGATGTGTTACAGTTGGATGGTAGTACTGTCAAGACTATAGGGATCCTTAGGAATGTGGAAATGGCCCTACATGTATGCCTTGGTTGTACTATAACTCAAGATATATCTGTTGCTGAAGTCAAGCCACATTTTGCTATCTGTTTGTCAAGAGATTTCACTGCCCAAATAGGTGGTTACATATCCTCTGATTGGTCATATATTTTTTTTAGAACAAGATATGGGGCCAAAGCTTCGATTAGAGTAGAGCCTCTAGCCCTCCATCATACTAAACCCTACACCCCTAACCTCATCAACATGAATTGCACTATCCTAGAAATGGATGAGAATGACATAGTGAATGAGCCTACTACTTCTTAGTAGAGATACCTGATTTTCTCTTAGATGAATGGGCTAATGCATATCAATTCGATCCTCTGATAGAAACCCTTGAGACAGGCCTCAGTACATATTGTATATTAGAGAAAGGTGCTCTAATTCCCAATCTTGTGGAGACTAAAGAAGATATAAGTGGGGTATGTAGCATGTACTTTGATGGTTCAAGGAATAAAAATGGATCAGGGGTTGGCGTGATGTTGATTTCTCCTACACAAGTAAGGTACTACTTCTCCTTTAGGCTCCAATTCAACTACACTAATAATGTGGCCAAGTATGAATCTTTGATTCAGGGTCTCCTACTTGCTTAGAAAAGAGGAATTCAAGCTTGAAGTGTATATGGAGATAGTAAGTTGGTGGTTAATCAAGTGAGAAATCAAAATGTCACCAAGAATGGTTTGCTCAAGTCTTATAAACATAGGGTATGGGATTTTCTTGAAGGTTTCAATGCATTTAATATTCAAAGTATCCATAGAAAAGAAAATAGACATGTTGATAGACTTGTGGCAATAGGTGCATCTCATGATGTGCCAGGGAATATTGAGGAGAGGAAGAAGCAACAAATCAAGATGGTGGTAAGGCTTGCCATTCCTGACAACAACATCTATTGGAAAGTGTTTGAATCTGATGAATAAATTGTAAGCTTCTTGCAGAATGAAACAAAATTTTCAAATAGAAACCAGTCAAGACTGTAGGATCAGTATGGTGATCAAATCATTAACCTAACTTCCAACAAGTTGCCTAAGGGTCTCATTACTTTAGAGAGTGTTTTCAATCCTAATGACCAAGCAAGAGGCAGAGTCATGAACCTAGCTATTGATGAAGATGATCACACCCCGGTCATGATTGCTGATGGAAAATCCTTAAACATGCGGAAGGTATGTTTTGAGACTAAGCAGAAAAGTTTTATTCATCTATGTCAAGAATTTAATGATATATTTTCTTGGATGTATGATGATTTAAAGGGTTTTGACCCAAGGTTGTTTCAGCATACCATAGATTTAATTGATAATGTCAAACTAGTAAGACAAAAATAGAGGCCAATGAATCACAAAATCGAACCCTTAATGAGAAAAGAGCTATCCAAATTGATTGAGGCCAATATAATTTTCCCCATCAAGCACTCATCATGGGTAGCAAACCTTGTCCCTGTTAGGAAGAAGAATGGAGAAATTAGACTATGGGTGGACTTTAGGGACCTCAACCAAGTTTCCCTTAAAGATCACCATCCTCTCCCTTACATGGAGCAAATTTAGTCCAAAGTTAGTGGTTCAAAGAGGTTTTCATTTCTTGATGGATTTTCTAGCTACAATCAAGTACTGGTAAAAGAGTTTGATAGATACAAGATTGCATTTACCACCAAGTGGGGTACCTATGCTTATTGTAAGATGCCATTTTGGCTAACCAATGCAGGTGTTACATTTCAGAAGGCAATGGAGATGGCCTTTAAAAGTATGATTGAAAAGTTTGTATTAGTTTACCTTGATGATATCACGGTGTATTCAAAGAATGTAGAAGACCATTTTGATCATTTAAGGCAGGTGTTCTCGAGGTGTAGAGAGTTTGGGGTATCTCTTAACCCAAGCAAGTGTCTCTTTGCTACTAATCAAGGATAATTATTAGGACACATTGTATCTAAAGATGGTTTAACTATTGATCAAGAAAGAACAAAAGAAATACTTGCTCTCCCTCTTCCTAAACATAAGAAAGGGTTGCAAAGTTTCCTTGGTAGGATAAATTTTGTGAGAAGATTTATCCCTAACCTTGCCACCATGGTAAAACCCCTTATAGCTATGCTCAAGAAAAGTATGGTATTTGCATGGACCAAGGAAGGGAAGGAAAGTTTTGAAGAGATCAAGGTAGCCATAGCCTCAACCCCTACTCTCATTAATCCAAAATTTGAAAAGGATTACATCCTTTATACCCTAGGTGGTGAGTCAAGTATTTCTATTGTATTAACTCAAACAAATGATAAAGATGGAGAGTAGCCCATAGCCTTCTTTAGTGAAGGGCTTAAAGAGTATGAAGGAAAATACAGCTATGTAGAGAAGCAAGCTCTTGCAGCCATCAGAGCTTTAAAGAAATTTAGGTACCTTCTGTCTCATAATAAAATTCATCTGTTAGTACCCCATGCCAATGTGAAGGATTTATTTTTGAGAAAAGATATTAGTGAGAAGAGAGCTTGCTGGATTACTAAAGTAATGGAATATGATGTTCACATCTAGATCACCAAGCTGGTAAGAGGGAAAGGGTTATGTAAACAGATGATATCACCTCAAGAATCAGATGAGGAAGTTGTTATGATACTAACGGAGCAACAAGAAGCAAGAGATGATGATCCAAGGAACTGGATGGATGATATGAAGAATTTCTTATTAGGCAATGGATACCCTCGAGGATTAGATAGAACTAAAAGGAGACAATACATGTTACAATCAATTCCTTATGTCATAGTTGAAGGTATCCTTTTCAGGAAAGATTTTAATGGAGCCTTATTAAGATGTATTAACATAGACCAAGCTAAAAGAATGACCAAAGAGCTTCATGATGGCCCTAATTGTGGTCACTTCTCAACAAGGAAAACTGTAATGAAGATCATGAGAGCTGGTTACTACAAGCCATCCCTGTTCTATGATTGTCATAAGTATGTGAAGAAATGTGAAAAATGTGTTTTCTTCTCTGGCAAGAAGAAGCTTGCAACTCTTCCTCTTCATCCCATTTAGGTAGACCAGCCTTTTTCTCAATGGGGATTGGATTTCATAGGCCCTATCAATCCTCCTTCTAATTCTAGTCACAAATGGATTTTAGCTACTACAGATTACTTCACTAGATGGACAAAGGTAGTTGTGTTGAAGGAAACCACCGAATCTTTAGTTATTGAGTTCCTTGGTGGAATTGTGACCAGGTTTGGTGCCCCCTCAACCATTATTTTAGATAATGCAAAATCTTTTGTGGGAGCTTAGATTTGTACATGGGCAGTTGACCATAATATCTACTTGAGCACATCCTCAAACTACTATCCTCAAGGTAATGGTTTGGTTGAGTCCTCTAACAAAAATCTAATTAGGATTATGAAAAGAACTATAGAGGACAACTAGAGGTGTTGGCATCAAAAGTTGATGACTACATTGTGGGCTGACTGAATAACACCTAAAAGGTCAATAGGGAATTCACCATTTATGTTGGTATATGGCAGAGAAGTAGGGCTTCCAATTTCATTAGAATTTCCATCCCTAGAGTGAGCTCATCAGCTGGAGTTAATCAAAGATGATACCATGATAGTAAGAATGGCAAAGCTGATGGAGCTAGAAGAAAAAAGAAGTCAGGCCATGCAAACCCTAGAAACACATCAGCAACAGGTAAAAAGGAGCTTTGACAAGAAGGCTAGGGTCAAAACCTTCAGGGAGGTTGATTTAGTTTTGAAATGGGATGTAGACAGGGAAAAACCAAGGAGGCACTTAAAATTTGATGCACTGTGGAGTGGTCCCTATCTGATTGTCAGTTGCAAGCAAGCCAATGCTTTTCAATTAAGTAGGCCTGGTGGTGAAATTTTGCCTATCCTAGTCAATGGGATCTATATCAAAACATGTTTCTGACAAGGTTTGAGATTTCATGTACATATGTAGCTTAATTTTGTTTCATGTAGTTCCAATTTTCCAAGAAGTGCACGAGCACATGTGTTTTGTCGAGTTCGTAGAGTTGCAAGGATAGAGATTTTCAGTTTTTTGCTACTGCAAAGGTGGGGTTAGGGTTTTACAGTGCACTGATCCACATCTTTCATGACTCTATAGCCCAATGGGTGTTTCAAGCCACTGATCTTATGCATAGCTAGCTTGCGTCCCCTTTGAGTGGCCAAAAATGTTACCCATTTTGCTTCCTGCCAAAATTTGAACTTTGAATGCAAACCCCACCCAATGACCACTTCCATGTTTAATATTATTTAATTGCCTAGGAAATACAAAAATTAAACGATTAAAATTTTAGTGTATTTCCTTGTTTTTTTCAGCTAGCTCGCAACTTTATGTGCCATCAGAGCTTGCCTAGATCTACGGTGGGCGCTTTCTCGCATTATCAAAACAAACGATCTTTAAATATTGCGGGGAAGCCCCTTTGCGACACGTGGATCAGTGGGTCCAATTTCTTTCTGTGGGCCACAGGATGGTAAGTGATAGGATGAGTTGGCAATTCAATTGGTGCCTGCTTTCTTGCATTCTGAGCTTCGTCAGACTTTCTAAGATTGTGGTGAAGTGCTTCAGTGACACATGTCTAGATGACATCACGGTGGGTATTTGCAAAGGTTCAAAATGCACATGTTACGAGCACCGTCAAATTTCCCAAGATCAATGACTAGTGCATGCCCACATTATGGAGATGCGAGGATTTTAAACATTGTGGGCAAGTGCCCTGGTGATGCATGTCCTTGTGGGGTCAAGTTGTTATGATGCTATAGGGTGGTGCCAGGTTGTGCTGAGTGTTTCGTGGGCCCATAATTTTGAAGAGTAGGCATAGTAAATGGAGAGTCTTTCCCAATTGTTGATCTTGTGTAGATCGATGATCAATGCTTGCCCACAATATGGAAGTACGAGGAAGTTAAACGTTGCATGGAAGTGCCCTTACGACACGTATCCTTGCAGGCTCAGCCAAGGTATTAACATGAGGGTAGCGCGGTTAAGGCTGGCAGTTTGTTGTAACATCACGGTTAGGATTTTGGGGAGGTGGCACAGTTAGTAAAAGCTATGGTCAACCATAGGGAGACTTTGCTGGAAGGAAAAATGAAAAGAAATCATTGGCCCACGTGGCCCATTTTGGTTGCAATGTTCTGTTGACCTGCTGATCTCACTAATTCACGAGCCAAAAACTAGGGATATCAACATTTGTTGCGTGATCTGATCCTTGTGATCAATGCCAACCACTCTTGGATGAATGCTAAACTCAGTGAACATGGTAAAACACTCCACCATCTCTGATCCAATCCATCTACCTGGTCAGAACTATTTAATGGCGTCATTTATGTCTTCTCAAGGCCTTGTTCTAACAAGATCAGATATCATTGCATCTGGATTTGTACTTAGATCAAATTTTTTTCAGATCTCCATGATTATTCTCTGAAGGGCTTAATGAGAGTAGTTGTAGAGTAATGTCAGTTGGAAAATATCTCAGTTATGCTTGAGCTATAAAGGCAATTTTTGTAGATTTTGAAAAGGTCGACCCTTCTCTAATTTCTCTGATATTGCTTTGCAACTCCAGTGTAAATTCTCTTTGCCTCTGAACTGTATGGCATTCTGCCTTATCTCCTTCAACTATTGATGTAAAGTACAAGAACTATTTGCCTCTCATTGGTGTATTGTAAAGATCTACAAGCATGATTGTATCTCTTTTGGCCTATGAATGGTATATAAGTGAATCCTCTCTTCCCTTGTGTCATTCATTTGGGTTTTCTGATCTGCATGTGATTGTTAGGTTAAAGAAAGTCTGAATGTGTATATCTTTTGGTGTCATGATGGTTCAATAGTGCATGTATGGGCAGAGATTGGTTTGAACACTCTATTTTGGTGCATCACCTCCTTAGGTTAGAGTAGGTAGACTTGCTTTCATGCATTCTTTCTCCCTTTTCCTCCTCAATAGTAGTTAGGTGCACCCTGATAGTAAAGGAAGTCGGCCTTCTCTAGAGACTCAACCTCATAGTTCAAGTCCCATAGCTTGGAGGTTGTTTCCATGTTTCACAAGGTTGTCCTTAGGTAAAAACTTTAGATGTGGGTGCAAACCTTTGTGACAATAGGTATCAATTGTCATTCCTCTCTTGTTCCACTTAGCACTAGTATTTTTCTCAATTGTCTCCTTAGAATCACTCCTAAGGGTCTTTGGTCGATCTAGGGTTAGGTACCCTATCACTCTATGTACAATTCTCTTTGTAATTTTCACTAGGCCATCCTCCAGCCATAAGCTTCCATCATGTATTCTTCTAAGCACTAGTCTGATCCATTCAGTCTTGAATACTGTGGAGAATTCTAGGGCTCACATCAAACCCTTCTTTTAAACAATCTGGTATTCTTCATTCAACACTCCATTATCACATAATCTCTCATAATCTTCCCTCATTTCCATGTCTCCTATGGCTCACATTTTTCAATTGTACCATCTCTTAATGTCTTGAAGCATGACTACCTTAGGGGGTATGATAGATAGGGCTCCAAATGGGTCATTTTTATACACCACTTCAAGGATTGGGCAGAAATAAGGTTGTTTTACCTCATTGGACACTAGATGGACCTCAAATGGTTCCTTCTCTTGAGTTTTCCTAAAGCTAGAAGCCATTTGTGCAATCTAGGGTTTGTACACGAAGAAAATATGAAACTGTGTAGCTTGGCACAAATGTAAATACCTTGAAATTGATGAAATCATGTTGAAATGTTGTTGACATCTACTTAAACACTGGATTCTCTACTGTGGAGTGGCTCTGCACTCTTTTTCATCTTTTCTCTTTGATTGCGATGAAGAAAAATGATTGAAAACAAGATAACATACCCTATTTCCATAGCATTTAATTCTTAGTGCATTTATAGCTATCCACTCGGCTTCTACTACCAACTCGGCTCCAACTGATCATTCAGCTTCTACTATTTTAACAGTTAACTCAGCATGTGTTGAAATTTTACTTGGCGTCTAAGGGCAACTCAGCAACACTTGTAAAATATTGAAAATTTAACTTTGCATCTTTAATCATGCTATTCTCTTCTTTTTAGTACTTGATTATTTAGGAACCAATATATGTGTTGCTTCCATCTTTCTTCTTCCATGTCTTATTCATTTCTCCTTTGATGTGTTCAACATCTACCTTCTCTTTACCTTTGTTGTTCTTTAAGTTAGTTGCCTTTGACCTTGTTGGGAAATTTATGCTGGTATGACCAGTCTTCAAGTAACTGAAATATGTGGTTTGACTCAACCATCTATTGTAGTTCCCTCTAAAATGTGTTCTTATGCAATTTTCAAGAATGTGTCCATATTCCTAACAGTAATGACAGCTATACCAGGTGTTGTAGTCCTAATTGTAGTGATGTCCATGGTTATTTCCTCTTATTGGCCAATTAGGTGTCCACATAGGCTTTGATCTGCACTCAAAAGCTCTATGTCCATAGTTCTTGCAATTGTAACAGTGACCTTCAAATCTTGGTGTGCTGATAGTCCTAGTCTTGCATTCATGTGCTTGATGTCCTTGCTTTTTGCACTTATGACAGTAACCCACATTCTTAGGTTTGTCATGTTGTTGGGCATTCTTGCTCCTACATACATTAGAAGTATGTCCTTTTTTACCATAGAAATGACAAGTAGGTTTAGTGTTCTTACCTTTGTTACTCCTTTCTTCTGTAGTCTTGGATGACTCTCCTTGTTTAGTGCTGGTGTATCCTAGTCCTGAAGTACTTGATGGCCTTATTAGGTTTTTTGAAGCCCCCTACAATCTCCTTTTCTCTTTTTAGATCATTTTTTAATTTTTCATTTTACATCTTCAGTCTATTGGCAAGATTTTTCTTTTCTTCTTCTAGTATAGCCTTATCATCAATGGCTCTTTTCTTTTGTTCAATCACTATACAAAGCACCATGGCTTGTGATTCTTGTTCAATCTTGAGTGTTCTGACTTCTTCTACTTGAGTTCTATTCTTCTCCATCAAGTCTGCTATTGTTGCATCAAACTCTTTGGAAACTCCATTTGAAAATAGTCTTAAGGTTTCAATCTTCTTGTATTGTGTATCATTCTCAGCTATGGCAATGTCTCTTCTTCTCTTTAAGGATTTTCTCTGTTCCTCCCTAGCTTCTTCTAAAGTGTGTAGAGCAAATTGTATATCAATTGCTTGATTCTCTAGGATCTTCCCAAGTTTGTAGACTTCCATTTCTAGATCCTTTCTCCAAGTTGTAAGGCTCCTCCTTGTGAAAACTTGGCTCTGATACCAATTGTTGGAATTTAAAAGTGGGAAGATTTACTTCTGAGAGGGGGGGGGGGGGGTTTGAATTAGAAGTAGTTAAATTTAACCTCTTTAAAACCTTTTAATTGAAATCATTCACGTGCATCTAATCTATCTAATAAACATGAAAGTAAAAAAATGCATGAAAACAAATAACACAAGAAATGGTAACCAAGAAACCCTCCAAACTGAGAAGGTAAAACTGGGGTGGGGATGACACCCACAAAGTATCACTACAGTAATATGTAACTATTCAAGGTTACAAAAGTTTGACCACTTCCAATGGTTTGCCTTGTGAAAGGCCTATCCTATTAAAGACTTTACACCCTATTAAAAGTGACCTAGTTAAAGGATTTACAAACACTCACTTGAAGTGTTACCCTATTAAAGGATTTACAATCCTTTTAAGGATCTACAATATGGCTATTAAACCTATATAGCTGTTAGGCCAACCTATCAACATAAAATTTTCATTCTCTCAATACAATGGTTAGAAAGTATAAAATAATGTCTTGACCTAATGACTTGTAATCCTTAATTTTTGATTCTAGATCCTTGTTTAGCTCTGTCTAATTTGATCCTTTCTTGATCTGATATGTCACTCTTTGTAACTTTGATACTATGTTCTTGATCAACTAGATTCTGCAATGCTACTTTGCTCTATCTAAGTCTTTAAACACCCCTTTGAACTTCGCTATAATTTTCCCATACACTTATCACACACACACACATACAATGTTGTATTGTCCTCCTTTTAAAGACTTTGAAGCCTTAGGGTTAGGTATGAATCTACGATTCATATTCATTCTTCATTTCCTGCTCAATTCTTGCTCTTTTCCTATTGGTTGCATGCCTTCTTCATTTTTCTTATTGGCTACATGTTGATTAAATAGGTAATGCAAAAGATTTGATCTTATCTTCAAGATCCTTTGAGATTCATCCTATGTTGGCTCCAAAAATGGTTTACATCTAAGTTTGTGAAGATACAAACTCATATGTTGATTCTGTGTTACTCGGCACTTACTAGTTGCTAATGCTCGACACATATAGGAATTCTGTTTCACTCAGCTCCTATAGTAATTTTGTTTCGCTCGGCATCTATACTCTACTTGGCATCACTTATCGCTTATCACTTGAACTTCACTTAGCACCTAAAGTTCACTCGGCACCTGAAGTTTACTCAGCACCTATTGGATTCTCTAACTCGACACATACTGTAGCTCGACATCTATATTATACTCAGCATCATCTTGAGAATTTGGTTAAGTGTGTTGACACTCAAATGTCAAAACCAATCTAAGACCAACATGCAAATCTAATGGAAAAGAATAGAGTACAAGCTGAGGAAATCAAAAATCTCAAGCTAGAGCAAGAATCTCAAGCCATGATGCTATGTGAGGTGACTGAACAAAAGAATAAAGCTATGGAAGACAAGGCCACGATTGAAGAAGACAAAAGAATTATGGCCAACAAACTAGGAGAGAAGTCAATAGAGCTAACCAAGATTTCCAATATGCAATTGGATACTCTAAGCCAAATGATGAATGCTCATTATGAGTTAAATGTCAAGGACATTGAGATAACTACATTGAAGTTGAAAAATGAACAATTGTAGAATGACCTAAAGAGGGAAAAAGAATTTGTTCAAAGTTTCAACAAGCCAAATGAAGCCATCAAAAACTTTAAGCAATTATTGAGATCCCCTAGATCCAACAATGATACATCAGGATTGGACTAGACAAGCACTGAAAAAGAAGAATCGTCCAAAGTTGCAAAAGAAAGGAACCCCAAAGGTAAGAACTCCAAACCTATTTGTCATAATTGTGGTAAGAAAGGACATACTGCTAATATGTGCAAGAGCAAGCTTACAAATCAGAATGTCAAGCCTAAGAACATGACTCATTGTCATAAGTGCAACAAGCAAGGTCATCAAACACATGAATGTAGAACCAAGACCATGCATACACAAAGATTTGAAGGATATTGCTACAATTGTTAGAAGTATGGACATAGAGCTTTTGAATACAAATCCAAGTCCATGTGGTCGTTAAATAAGCCAAAAAAGCTAAGAAAAAATGGCAACTCTTATAATTGGGATTATAACACAAGATATAGCTATCATTATTGTCAAGAATATGGACATATCCTTGAGAATTGTATTAGGAAACACTTCAGAGGTAACTACCAAAGATGGTTAAGTCAAACCACATGTTTCAACTATTTGAAGACCGGTCATATCAGTAGGCATTGTCCAACAAAGTCAAAGGAACCAAGTTGTGAATTACACAAAGGGAAAGGCAAGACAAATGTTGAACACATCAGAGATGAGAACAAGAAATGGAAAAAGAAAGATGTTTACAACACATTGAATTGAGAAGGGATCACTTCACCCTATGGGTCAAGTGATCACACCTTAACAAACTAGGCAAACAAGAGGTATGTGGGATTGATATTTAAAGGTTATATCATGCATCAATTCTAAAAGAAGATAGTATTAAAAGGATTACATTAGCATGAATAAAAGATGCAAGAAGTTGTTAGAAATTCTAGACAAATCTTCAAAAAAAAATTCATGTTGTTGCCGAGTATGAAAGGTTTCCTATATGTGTTGAATGGAATGTTGGTTGACGCTGAGCTGTCCAACTAGTTAGTGGATGCTGAACTCATAATAGATGCTGAGTGAGTCTGAAATTAGTTATTGCTAAGCTTATAGTTGTGTAAGCACTTAGCATTAAATGCAAGGTTTTCAAAGGATATATGATTGATTTGAGCTCATTTTTCACCATTTCAAAATTGAGAAAGAGCAAGAAGAGCTAAAAGTGAGTTGGAAATTCATTAGAAGCGATTGTAGAAGATTTGTGCAACGATTCATTGCCAGTTAGTTAGAATTTCAAAGGTATTTATCAATAGTTGAGCTATGTAATTTATATTTTCATAAACCCTAACTTGTCACAATGGTATCAAGTTCAAAAATGTTGAAGGGAAGGAAGTTTTGAATGTTCAACTAGTCAATAATGAAGTTAACTAGCCTATATTTAAAGCCATTCCTAACATTGCTTACAAACAAGACCCTTTAGGTGCATTGTCTATGATCCTACCAAATGTAATAATGGTGTAGGATGTAAGGAAATGCTATAGCTATAAGATAAGAAGCATAAGAGACATGGAAATAAGAGGTGCATATAATAGATTTTCTGAGAACAGTGTTTTAAAAGAGGAATACAAAATTGTTGAGAAAAAGGGTTTAACACGAGCCCTAGATTTTCCAAATATATTCAAAATTGAGTGGATACGTATAATGCTAAGCCAAATTCATGATGGTTCCTTGTGGCTGGAAGGAGGACCAATCAAGATTTCCAAGATAATAATTTATAAGGTTACTAGCTACCCAACCCTAAATCAACCAAAGACAATCATAAGTGATTCAGAGGAAGTAATTGAGAAGAATATTGGAGCAATCTGGAATAAAAGAGATATGACTATAGATACCATCACTGATCCATTGCTAAACTTTGTTATAAGGGTAATTTCACATAAATTCTATCAATCTAGTAGATTGAATAGTGTACCTTGCATAGCTATGGATGTTGGTTATAAAATTGTAATGAAAGATCATACATATGATCTGGCAGAACTCCAATTACAACAACTTATGGAGAACCTTAGAGAAATAAGGAAAACCAAGAGTGCAAAATGCAAGTTTGGTTCCATACTAGTTTGCATATTCTTTTATGTACATAACACATTTCCTTGATTTTTAATAGTTGAATGGAAGACCAACAGATTAGTTGTAGTACAAATTGGTGAGTTCAATGAGTAGATGGGAGACAATTTTGAAACAATCATGACGTTTTATTTTGAAGATTTCAAGAAATCAATGAAGGAAAGGATGAGGATACCAATTTCCTTAGTGGAGAAACATTATAATGATGTATGTTTTCTTGTTGATGTTGATTACACATATGTGCAAGCTGCCACACCAAGGGTAAGATGGGATATGAGATAAATGTAGATATAGCCTCAGCAGCCATCACAGCTCTACTTGCAGAGGAAGTAGACAAGATTGCTAAAGTATTTGGAAATTATGAGATGGTGAAATCAAAGATTACCATGGAATTATAAACTACCTCTACAATTAAGAAGAAGGATAAGCTGGTGCAGAAACTAAAAGCCAAATTTGGAGAGGGTGTTGAGGAAGAAGAAGAAGAGGATGAAGAGGAAGATGAACCTCAAACTCAAGAACCTCTAGCTTTAACTCAAGGCATAAGAGAAGACAAAGAAGAGGAAGAGACTAAAGGTGCCAAGGGAAAAGAAGATGAGGAAGCACCTACTCCTGCCATGTCAAAGAAGAGGAAGGAAAAGGCACAGCCAGTGGCTAAGGCAAAGAAAATTGTCAAACCTAGCCAAGCCAAGCCCACTGCACCTACCACCGAAGCCACCACACATGCAAATACCCAAAAGGCCAAAGAAAAGACCAAGCAGATAGAGAAAGGAGGACAACAAAAAAAAAAGACAAAGAAGGAAATATGTGGCACAACCGGATTCTAATGAAGAAAAGACTGAGTCAAATGAGATCAGCCAATTCAAAGTGGTAAGTCACAATCCTCTCTCAGATCTTGAGAACTTGTTTGAAAATGTCAAGAGCAATGTTGATTTATTAGGTTTTAGACATATTGATTTTGATAAATTGGTAAAAGAAGAGAAAAACCAAGAGGAAGAGGCATTATATGCCATGATGTCAAAGTTCAAGAACACACCACTAGAATTTGTCAACTTAATACCTAAAAGCCTATATGATATTGTTGAGTAAAAATGGCATTATTCTCTAAATTTGGAAAGACAAATTAGGGAAACCACTTTAGCCCAAGTAATTCCATAGTTGACTAAGGGATAGATTGCTAAGGATGTCAAGAAATATGCAATTAGGTTCACACCTAAATACAAAGCCTTCAACATTCTTCAAAATCATATTGAGGATGTTGTGAAAAAATCAACACAAATATGAAAACTCATTTATGGGTTGACCACTGTCAAGCAAGGAGAAGCTGACCCTTTAGAGGATAAATATAATGATAAAGATGATGAAAATGATTACCAAGATGATGATAAGGAAGATGATGATGAAGATAATATAGTTGGTGGAGAGACAAAAAAGCAAGATGATGACAAGGCAATAGCTAAGCAGTAGAAAGATGAACAGAGTGTGCAAGACACACAAGTGTTGAGTGTCAGTCCTCCCCATGAAATAACTAAAACCATTGAAACAATAACTATAAAGGATGTCTTTGATGCATCATCTGAGAACATCAATCCACTTATTGTAGAAGATTTGAAGAAAATTCTAGATCAGTCTAAACTCCAAGCTAAACTTTGTGGAAATCCAGTTTTGGTTAGTGTAGATGAGCTACAAAAGGCTTTAACTGATATTACAAGGGATAAGGTGAATCCACAAGAAGCACCTTCCATCATCCCTTCAGTTACTAATGTACAATCTTCGGTTCAAATGCCAAAAATTACATCCACCAAGGTTGATGCAAGTGTTAAAATTGGTACTATTGAGAAGAAAATAGGAGACAAAGGTACCACTTCAAGACAATAAAAGGAAATAGGATAGTTAGATTTATCTGAACCTACAGCACAAGAGCAAGGTGCACACCAAGTCATAGTGATAGACCAGGGCAAGCCTGAATAGATAGAACCAAAGGTGAAGGAACAAGTGGCCATCCAAGCACTGGTAGCCTTACCAACATCTAGCACTCCTTCCACACAAACTCTTCAAAATTTGATCATAGATGCTACTCCATTATAAATCTTAGTGCCAAACTCCAACTCATCAAAGGTTGAAAAGGTAATACATTATGGAGAGATAAGCCTTGACGAAGAAATTATTATTCCAAAATATGACTATGACACTATGACATTGGAACAGATAGGCATTTTACAACAAGCTTTAGAAAGGAAAAAGCATCAAGAAATGCTTAGGAGAGAACACAGGCAGAAGCAAGAACTTCAAGATATAAAGGACATCTTTTTAGATGCATTTAGCCTGCCAACTCCTAAAGAGACCAAGCCACTAATAGAACAATTGACAAATATAGTGGAAAAGGTTAGCAATAAAGACCTTGATACAAATGCAAAACTCTTAGAATGGTCTGAAAAGAAATTTCAAAGGTAAATGAGAAAATGTCTAGTGAGATAGCACTACAACAATTTGCATTAGCAACAAAGGTTAAGGATGTAAAGAAGGTACTTAGGAATATATTCTCACTATACACAAAACTATGCAATCCTACACTCTTCACCCAAGAGACCCAAAGTTGCATTCTAAATCTAGAAAGTCAAATATCTGCATCAAGTGCAAGGCTACCATCAAATCCAACTCAGAGTAAGTAGCACTTTAGGACATTATTTCAGACACAAAGTCAGTTAGTTGTCTTAATAGTAGAAGAGGCTAACATTAGAGCCCACTTGACAAGCATTTAGGCTACCCTTACTCCCTACATGGAAATATTGCACAAGGAATTATGCTATGCCAAGACCTTAATGAAGAAAGACCCCAATCTTTCTACTTTAGATGGTCTAGTACAGCTTGCTATCAAGCTTGCAATCCAAATTAAGTCATTGGATGTTGCATGTGATAACTAAGATGCAACCCTCAAGATAATAATGGAATTCCATAAATCTTTTCTAGACAAATACACCATAGGTGTATAACCCATTTGACATAAGTGTCAAAAAGGGGGAGATATAATATGGGGGAGTATGAACAAAAGGGGGAGAGAAATAAGAAAGGGGGAGCATAGAGAAATAACAAGAAGAGAGAATGAACATAGGGGGAGAATGAAACAAGAACAAACCAGGCATGAAGTCAAAGTGCGACATTAGAGATATTTACTTAGAAAGGAGCATAAAATTTTGGTTAGAAAAAAAACACACTAACTCAGGGGGAGTTATCAAATTTTGAGGTATTTAAGTTATTGCAAAATTTTGAAGTTTTGCATATAAGTCGATTCATGGATATGTTATGCTCGAGAAATTAAGGATAATATTGTATATTTAAGTGTTTTTGACACTCATGTCAAAGAGGGAGATTGTTGATCTTAGATCAATTTTGACAAGTGAGTGTCAACACACTTAAGCTATTTACTTAGTTCATGTTGAACTAGTAATACATGTTGAGCATAACATGTAAATATTAGACCATGTCGAGTTGCAGTGAGTGCCAAGTCACTCAAGTGTTGAGCAGATAGACCATGTTGAGTGATTCAGGAGCCGAGTAAAGAGTGGATGCCAAGTTACAGTGTATAGAACAATGCATGCCAAGCATTAGTGACTTCATATGTCAAGTAACATAGTTTTGACATATTTGTTTGTAATGGCACAAACAACTATGTAAACCATTTTTTAGCCAACTTAAAGATAGATTTCGATATTTGGAGATAAGGACGAATCTCTATTTGGATTCCCTATGCAATTACATACAACTAATCAAAAAATGAGAAGGATTAAGCAACAAAATGGATGAATATCAACCGTAGATTCATACCTAACCCTAAGCCACCTAAGTCTTCTTAAGGAGGATGAAGCCCTAAACTCAATATGATAGAAGAAAGCAAATGTGGAAGGAATTGAAGGAGCAAACAAGATAGTTTGCATGCAGAGCATTCAAGGTGACTTGGAAGAAAGTGTGAATTGTAGAATCAGTTAGAGAAGAATAGAGGATAGAGAAAAGGATATAACATTGAGACATTTGATCAAGAAGGATCAATTAGATATTGTTTAGAGGTGATCTGTTATCAAGAAAGCAAGTGCTGATTATAGGATCTATGCTGAGACATTTTAATAGGTGATTTCAATTAAATCTCTTAAGCAGAGTAGTCCTAACAGGATGTATGGAATCCATTAACACTTAGTTGTAATTTGAAGTCCTATAACAAGGCACACTTCTAATAGGGTGTTGAAATCCTCTAACAAGGTGAGACCTAATAGTCTTTGTAAGCCTTTAACAAGGTAGACCTTTCACAGGGTAGATCATGTTTCATGGTCAAACCATTATAACCTTGATTGGATACACTTTATTACTACAGTAGTGAAGATTTGTGGGTGTCATCCCCACCCCAGTTTTACCTTCTCACTTAGAGGGTTTCTAGGTAATCATATATGGTGTTATGTGTGTGAATGCTTACATGGTTATATGTTTTAAATGCATATTATTTACATGTTATTTTAGCTTACTTGCTAGTGCAGGTGATGAATAAATGGTGAAATTTTTATGGGGTCCAAGTTTGAACTACTGATTCACCCCCCTCCCCCCCCCAAGAATTTCACATTTCCTATTGTAATTCTAACACATTGGACATGAAAATTTTCCCTTTTCTTGAAGACCTACAAGATAACGATACAATTGGATTAAATATGTTGATTTTTAGAATTAGTATTATCAGGTACAACTAGATTTCAGCATAACATACCACAAAAATGTTTCAATCCCATCGCATCATAAATTGTCCACACAAGCATTTCATGGAATTAAAATTATTTTTGTCCAATTGGTCTAGAGATATCATACATAGTGAAACCATTCCATAACACCAGCAACTTGTCGATAAGAGACAATATATACATTCATAGCTTTCACTTGGTACTTACCTAGTTGAATGAACAATATTAGATAATTATTGTGGTCATTTCACTCCAAGACTTATAATTACATTTGTGTAATAATAAAATACCTAGAATAATCATTGCCAACATAATTTGCTCCCTCTTTTTTGACATCCATGGAGGAAGGTTATTGTTGATAACAAAAATAGGCCACACCAAGTAAACATATCTCATCTCTCCAAATGGATTGGCACCATCAGTTGCCAGAGAAAGCATGATATTTTGAAGTTCTTCTTTAAAGTGTGGCCACTTTTCCTCTATGTCCATAAATATTGAACCATCCACATGCATTCAAATAATGTCATCTCGACTTGTATTGCGTGCATGGCAATCTATAAATTGTGCCAAGCAACTACATCTCAATAATCGTTTAAGACGTGGAATAATGAAGATGTAACAAAGAACCATGTGATGCACCTTTTTTTTCACTTGATCATCTTGATATATTATTATATGGCATTTAGGGCATTCAAATGCATTTTCATGTTCTTTATGATAAATAACATGATCTTGAGGAAAATCATCTATTTCTTGATACTCCATTCCAATATGTTTCAGAGTGGCACATAATTCTCGGTACGAGCAAGGGAGAACATTTGATGGTGGTAACAAAAATTCACCTTTCAATCTATAGAAAAAAATATAAGACATTAGTATAAACAATCTTAACAGTATATGTTTCACCTTTTATAGACTATAATGATGTATATGAAAAACCTTAGCATACATGACATTGTTATGTTGGATAAACCATTCATAACCTTCAAATTCACCAATAATAATACAATAGAGAGAAGAGTTGATTGGGATCCTTCATAAAGGGAAATGTTTTCTTTCTCAAGTAGAGGTATATCATGGACATTCTCAATGCCATCCTCATCATAATCATCATCATCATCATCAACAATACCATAATCAAATGTGTCATAGATCAATGTATTCAAACCATCATCTTCAAATGTGTTTTTTGGCGCACGATCATCATCTTCCATGGGATCATGATATTCTCCTTCAATATTCACACCTCCATGTTACTCCATATTCACACCTCCATGTTCCTCCAAGATGTGGTGGTCCATATCACGTACTGCCCTAGGGAGATCAACATATATTAAAATGATGATAATCAAACCCTCGTTCCATGGTTCATATGTATATTAATTGAGAAAACAATATAACAAACAATTTACCAATGGATGATAATCAATCCTCCCTTCAATGTGACCATTCTCCCTACAATGTCATTTAGCTATTTTGATTTTGATTCTTTTTTTCTTTAAGCTATTACAGCTCTTGCAAGGACACTAACATTTGTCATCGCCTTCTCTTTGAAAGCTAGACAACAATCTAGTGATTGTCTCCCTATTTTGATCAAATTCCCTTGTATTATCTGACATGATCCTTCTTCACAGGAATAACTTATTCTTGTACCCTTATTGTGTTGGTTGCACTTTCTAGATCTATCATTGACAACCATTTCAACATACACATTGACATTAGATAGAAAACCTTGAAAAAAATTGGACATGGAGTTCTTAATGTTAATATCTGGACATATGGTTTTGAAAGAAAAAAAACTTGGTGTAATTAATGTGTATATCTATAGAAAAATTGGACATATTGTACTTAATTTTTATATCTGCACATGGTTTTGAAAGAAAAAATTGGTGTAATTAATGTGTATATCTGCAAAAATATTGGACATGTTGTACTTAATGTTTATAGCTGCACATATGGTTTTGAATGATTTTTTTTGTAAAGCCCTCTAAGCATGATGATGATATTATCATGAGGTCAATAGAGTCTGGGATGGATTGGGATGTTGTTTTTACTTTAGTTGAGGTTCTTGGTTGAGTTTTGGAAGCAATGGAGGTCATTTGGCTAAAGTTGAGAAAAGTTGCTAAAAAGATGTAAAAGTTACATTGTGCAACTTTGAAAAGTTGCTTGAGAAATATTGACAAGTAAGTTGCAATTTGATGGAGAAGAGCATCATGCCCCTTTTCCTGGACCAATAGGATAGTCAAAGCATGCAACTGACAATTGAAGAAGATAACCAATAACAATTGATCTGACATGGAATCAGATAGCCCCCACTCATAACAAAAGACAAAATAAAACTACTATGCTATATTTTGGAGACTAACTTATCTTGCACAAGGGAGAATGATTCTATGAATTATAATGAACCTTGTGGCATACCAAATTGGAGAAGCTTCAAAAGGACGAGGGCTAAAATTGGCATTTCCTCCCAGATAAATAGATATTACTACATTGATCCTATAAATTCCTTGAAGAAGGATCTAAAAGGGTATTTGGAGCATCAAATTAATGATACTACGATGGTATATGGAAATATAAAATATTTAGTAGGTAGATCAGGTCTTGTGACATGAATGCATCCTAACACAAGGCACTCTAACGAAAATCAAATGGCATGGATGGTCCAAGAGTACAATCTTTTGTGCCCTCTTAATATCATAAATTTCTACTATGTGCATTTACATACATCGGGAGATTATCATGCCCACCCCTATAATTTCACAAATGGGTATATGTAAAGAATCATCATACGTGCTTACTCTATACCATTACTAGCAGATCAACATACCTATGGAGCGCTTGTAGAAATTTTCTCTATAGATCGCCCTAAGGTAAACAAGCTCAATGCAATCAAAATAAAATGGGATTGGATTCATTATGAGAAAGTAACATCAAAAAATCATCTATAAAGCCTACCAAACAAACACAAGGGAAATTTCATTGTGAGGCCAAAATCCCAGAGATCTAAAAGAAGCCAACGAACAAAAAAAAATCCATTCAAATAAATCCATCCATCCCATAAAACCAAAAAGACAAAGGACTATCAATGAATAGGAAAACATATCGAAGCCATCATCAACCAGGTAGTTGAAAGTACAATGTTCACAGTTATAGGTGAATTTATTGTTGCTGGCAGTAAGATTTTATAGAAACTATGCAACAATATTGGTAAAATTCCCTGTGAATTCTATGAACTCGACAAGAACAATAGTTCCTCTTTCCACAAAGCTATATATCAAATACCGCTTCCCCATTATGCCCTTTGATCTATGTCCTCTCCTTCACGCAAACAATTAAAAACCCTGAAAACCTTGCAAAAAATATAGCTAGATCAGAGAAGAATCAATCATGGCTTAGCAACAAAAGAAAGCCCTTCTAGAAGGATACAAAGTTGTAGGCAAGGACTTGACGAAATCCAAAGGGGGAAAAGGGGAAGCAAAAGGCAATTTCCCTTTAAAAAATTAAATTCCACTATATGCCCAAGAGACATATTCTTACAAATCAATTTAATCTCCCAATATCTCTTAAAAATTGTATTTTATTCCTACTCTGGTACAAAAAATGAGATTGTGAAAAGTAAAAGGTATCTGCCAGCCTAACAAAAATATATTTTAATTTGTTTTTGTAAAATTTGATTTCCCATAAACGTATTTGAGGTAGGCAGTCATAGTTAAGGAGAGTGTCATCTTCAAATTTTATTTGTCTTAAAAGCGGGGAGAGTAGCTGGTAAAAGGTTACCGGTTGAGGGAATACAAAGGGTTGAAGAGGGATAGGTGTTGTTATGTTTGCTAAAATGTTGCTTGCTAATAAAGATAGGCAGTCTAAATTGTGGGTTCAATTCTTCATTTTCATGTGGCATGTGGATAAAGGTCTATTGAGTATCATGCAAATGAGTTGTGTATCTTTGTGTTGGTGTTCTTGTGTCATGAACTTTTGATATATGTTTGTTGCAATTATATTTATGATGTTTTATAACTTAGATATTTAGATAAATGACAATTATATATTGGAACAATATAGTTAAGATAATTTCATTCTGATTTCTTTTTGTTCTATAACATTATTTCTCCAACTTTTCTCACAAAGAACCCCTTACTAAGAATATCATATTGAATGATAGAGGGTTTTTATTTAAAGTTGACCTATCTCTTTAAAAATCACTCTCATGCAATAGATTCTTGTTTTTACTTTGGTATTTCACACTATTGATAAGATTTGTTCACTACAAAAGAGTTTTTATAGTAATTTGAATATATCAAAATTACTTTGAGTTTTTTTAATGAGAATTCATTACATTTTATTATATGTATTGCAAATTATTTTGAAAGTGGGAGGTTCTTATTTAAAGATTTTTCTACATCTACATTTCCTAGAGGTTTTGGGAGACGTCTTCTTGAGAAATGCCAACTTCTTCTCACATATTCTATGATATTCTATTTTCATTAGATAGTTTCATAATGAGCTAATATTATTATTCATTTTAACCTTCATTACTACTTGTAATTTTTATATTTTCATATAATATTATTGATTGTGACATATTCTCTTTTTATTTCCAAACTTTACTCTATTCGATTGAGTTGTGAATATTTTATTTTCTATGAGGTTTCACATTTATCTTTCCACCTTCTTGGATAATCAATATCAAAATCCAATGTCTATATTTAGTTTCACATATTTTATTTGTCCATTGCCATCTATGTCTATCTCATTATGTCATTCATTTATTTTTCCATACACATTTGGATGACGGTAGATACAATCATTCGTATTCTAATATTCATGAATCTGTTTCACCAAGCATTACTTTTAGTTCTAGACACTCATAGGATTAGAGTGAAAAATCATCTTCAATCTACTTCCTATATGACTATCCACAGAGATTCAAGAACCAAAATAAATGCTCAATAATTTCAACAAGTTTCCTAACAATCATCTATAATCTCTTTGTTTTAGCTATTCTTGGTAATTTAACATATCTCATCCCATTTCCCTAGAGTTTTATTAATACTAATTAATTAAACTAGAACCTAAACTCTCCACCTTTTTCTAAATCATACCCACTAATTAATCCTTCATCAACCATTCTCTCTAATTAAAAATTGGCTTACACATGTGAGGACATTTTCAAATTTCAAATTAACCCACCTCTTCTAGACTTATCATAAATAGCCACTTTATCTCTTACACATGTGTCCCCTTCTTATAATTTTAATCATCTTCCTAATGTTTGTTCATATTTATGTGAGAACATTTAGTCCTTCCACATGTCACAAGGAGAAACCTTCAATCATAACCCTATTTGTAACTACAACCAGAATTTACTTGCTCAGGTAAATTAGAGAGTTTGAAGTGTCACTGTATGCGTCAAAATTAACTATTTTTATTAGCTGATACCTTTTCTTTCATTTAGGCTACTAGTAGCACTGAATAATTTGTTCCAAGCATGTTGTAGTTTGAGTACATTGATGTTTTTTCTAGAATCAAGCATTAAGTACACAATTATAAAGAATTCTTTACTATAACATTTAACATACCATTGAAATGATTATTTTGTTATAGTTTCTCCTAAAATGTAGAAAAATGCATGTTTGGATGCAAATAAAAAGGTGTTAAGCTTTGCATAATTAGTTTAATCTTTAATTATAACGTTGTCTAATGAACTTCTAATAAGTATGAGATGTGAAGGGAAGGTCTGGTTAAAAACCCAACCTAAACAAAATAGTCATGAAAGTGAAGACCTAAAAATAATTAGTAATTGATTAAAAAATATAAAAAAGGTAAAGAGATAATGAGCTATGTGTTTTGTCTATCAATTGAATTAGGCTGCGAATAAACATATCCACCATTGTTGACATGGAAATCTTCTAGCAACTAGTAGCTTGTGACAACTCCTCTGTCATTCCTTTTAGGTAAATTGTACTAGTTTCCTTCTTCCAAAGAGACAAATTCAATATTTATATGTAATTTATATATATTATAGAGGGCACAATATTCATCTGCAACATTTAAATCTTATAATAGGTACAAAATAATATTAACAATAATTGAATCAATCAATGACAGAGGAGATAAATGTTTACGTAACTAAATACTAGCTATGATATGAAAACCAAAACTCAATGAACACACATTAACAATTGAAATCCAACTTATATATATTTGTGTAAGAAAATCATAACCCTTATCATGACTGCAACCAAAATTTGGCCCAATGCCACACACTACCTTCTACAACATGAGATGCAGGCTAATGGGAGATGTGTTTTGAATGATGTGTGGAAAAAACAAATAAAAATTTGGAAAAATTAATGTACTGACCTTTAAAAATAGACTATAATTGAAGTGCACTTATCTCCTCTTCCTAGCAACCACTGTAGTTTCCTCGGTGTAGAATGAAATCATAGAAGCAAATAAATGATTTATGTAGAATCCCTAGCCTCTTTTTACCCCAATCTTCCTGCAATTTCCACATTTTCCCACCTCCATGACTTCACCCTAACTCTTTTCCCTAGCTCCGTGACTTCAAATGAGCCATTTTTTGTTGTTGTTTATAATCACATGGGTGTCATAATAACAATGACACAGTCGATATTACAATGGCATCAAGACCATTTGCAAAAAAACATAAAAAATCACATGCAAATTGTCGTCGCAATTTGACACCAAATATTGTAGTGGTTGGAACTTGATTCCATATATCACAAGAGGATTTTCAAACACCTCAACCCAAAACTCAGATTTTCAACTTTCACGCTCAGCATGTGCTTAGTATCTTAATTTTTTTTATGCTCCTAGGTGTCAACCACCGCGAGTGTACAATAACTTAGAAATAATCTTTCACTAATTGGAATTTTTTTTAGAAATCTCCATGAACCAAACTTTAATCACTATATGAATAGATGGGAGAATTAGTTTAGAGGGATCTTAACAAGACATGAACTACTTGTCTTTGTATTTTTGCAATCTTGCTTGCTCTTGCATGTTTCCATATATTTTTCCTTGAATTTTATTTTTTTAGTGAGCCAAAAATTGTTGGACTAGCCTCACTTAATCACTTCCTTTCTTGAATGTTAGAAATTCTTTTCGCTACACCACTCTTTATCAAATTTTCCTTTTCTATTTTCCTTTTTCTATTTGCCTTGACAACTATTAAACTATGGAGTCAAGGTGTTGGAGTTCTTTTTGTCATGCTTTTCTAGTTTAATGACTCTTTGCATTCCTCTATTAATGGAATTTGGGAAACTCACACACCAAAAAGTGATCTCAATAAGCTCATGAGGAAAGCCTTTGCTTAAACTAGATAGCTTCAAATTGTTCTTTTATACTGCCTACCCAGTTTGAGAGAAACCTTGATTATGACTTCTTTAAATGAGTAAAGTCTTGAGAGCGATCAATCTAGAATTTGACTTAGAAGTTGAAAATATCCTATTGCCTACATATAACACCTACATTTAGTTTTC
Source organism: Cupressus sempervirens (assembly GCA_028749045.1). Classification (NCBI taxonomy): domain Eukaryota; kingdom Viridiplantae; phylum Streptophyta; class Pinopsida; order Cupressales; family Cupressaceae; genus Cupressus; species Cupressus sempervirens. The sequence goes on along the minus strand of CM053785.1, from coordinate 291,287,990 downwards.
AACTAAAACAAAGTCATTCAATTGATTTGACAAAGAAATACCTCTTCTAGAAATTAGGGCCAATTGGGATGCTCTACTTACCAGGATGAGCCCTAAGTACACACTAACTCCCCCACTCTAAAATAAAACAAAAGAAACATATCACACAACTTTAAACAAATGAATCAAAAATGATTTAATTATTTTTTAAATCAGGCTTCAAAATAATGTTTGAGGAATTGGCTATTAATTGGAAAAGGAACCCATTCTCCTTCAAGTGTATACAACCTGAAAGTATTATCCCCTAAAATTTCAATGATATGGTAGGGGTCGACCCATAGGCATTAGAACTTACTGTGTCTTCCTAGTTTCTCGTTATGGCCTTATCCCACATGAGGATGAGGTTAGAGATTTGGAAGGCTTTTATTATGGTCCTCTTATCAAACTAGTGTTGGACAATATTCTAGTGTTTTGACATGTGTTCTAATGCAACTATCCTTTTGTCATCTAATTCCAAAAGGTTCATCAATCTTACTTGGACCCTATCAAGATGTTCAACATATCATCTCATGGATTTCAATACGAGAATCTTGAGTTTTAGAGGAGAAATAGGCTCTTGACCATAGACCAACAAATAAGGGGACATGCCTAAAGTATTTTTTACTCTTAACTCTATCAGTCCATAAGGCGTATCTTAATTGTGTGTACCAATCCCTTTGTTCTCGATGAGTAGAAATTTTATGATAGCTATCAATTTTTTGTTTATGGACTCAACAAATCCATTATATCGCAGTTAGTAGTTAGATGAGAATTTGATTGTTACCACATTATCTAGTGCCCATTGCGTAAGCAAAATTGATCCAAAGGAAAATTCATTATCACACACTAGAAAAAGGGCATTCCAAACCTAGTGATGATGTGTTCTTCTAGAAATTTGGCAACTACCAAGGCAGTGTGATTCCAAAATGTCTTCTCCTTTGTCAACCTTGTGCAATAATCCATGGTAGTCAAGATAAAAGTATGACCAATAGAAGATGGAAGGTTCACAAACCCAATAAATTCCAGCCCCCACTTGGAAAAAGAGTGCACTTCAAACACTGGTTACAAAGGCATAGTTGGGTTTATTTCTCTACTCACACTAGTTTGAAAAACATGATAGGAATGAACATGTTTGTGGGTATCCTTAAAAAGGGTTGGTCAATAATAGCCTGATCTCTGGATCTAGTGAGTTGTAAATTCTATAGACTCATGTTTGGTGCCATATTTATCATGGTAATGTTCTAACTCTTCTTTGGCTTCTTCATGGTTCAAATACTTCAAATATATGCCTTTCTAGTTTTTCTCATAGAGCTTCCGCTCTTTTTGAACATGTACGACTCACATTTCATTTTCAGAGCCCGAGATTGTGAATTGTTAATCCCTTCAAGACATTAGTTTTGCAAGAGGTAATGTACAATGTCTTGATACCATATTTCTAATATGATCCATTTTCTCATGTAAACACAAGAAACAATGCCCTATTATTCATTTTTGGCCATCATCTTTGTTAGGCCTTGTCCTCTTAGGAGTTTCATGGGTTGTATTCCCAATTGAATTCTTACAAAATAGCCATCCAATTTCCTTTTGTCTAGTTCATTCTACATTCATAATTATTTGCCATAGGATTAGGCACAATGATGTACACCTTGCTACGTAGTATGCAGTGTCTAAAATTTTTCATTTCCTTTACAAGGGGGAATGATAACTTAACTAGATTGGGGTAATTTAACTAAGGATTTTTCAAAGGACAACTCATGAAAGAAGTTGGCCTCACATTTTTGACATCCTTCTTCTATTTGAGAAAGCCCACACATGAGCATTCTGATGAAAAAGAGTAAACCTTAAATGGTAATTGATAATTAGGGACCAGAAGCATTGAAGTGATAGAAATGACCACCTTTATATCTTTGAATGATTTCTTGACCTTAGGTATTCACTTGATCTTTACTCCCTTCTTTAGCATGTCATTAAGGGAATGCACTATCTCCACAAAGTCATTGATGAATTTTTGCACAAAGTTGATTTTCCCAAAGAAAGATTTCAATTCCTTATGGCTTTGGGTGGTAACAATTTTAGTATTGCCTCCACTCATTTTAGGTCTATGGAAATACCAATATTGGAGATGATGTATCCCAAAATTTTCCCTTTTGTGACGTCAAATGAACACTTCTTGGTGTTGAGGAAATACCAAATTTCCTATACTAGTGTATGCATAATTATGTGTCAATGCCTAAACATCAAATCTAAGTTAATAAACACATACACAACGAAGGATTACAAATAAAAATGAAACTTTTACCTTTCCTTACCATGTGCAATGTGCCTCCATTATCCTCCTAGTCTTGAGTCTTCATGATTTGTGAGCCCTAAGATTATGATCAACTCCATTCTACAAGATTGCTTAAGATGTTGGAGATTTATGAACTTTAATGCAAGATCAAATGGAATGGTCATAAAATAACTAAATTATGAAGATGGATGATAATGAAAATGGATGACTAATATCTTGAAAATGCTTAAATGCTAATTTGAGATTCTAAAATTAAGTATGATCCTAGATGTTGAAATGAGGAGAAAGAGGCTCCTGTTATAGACTTTAGATAGACACTAGCCTAGGTGGCAACATCTGGCAGTGGAGAGATAATTAAGGACACATGGACGAATGAGATTGAATTGATTGAAGAGATAGAGGAAATCAAGGATTTAGTTGAGTTGTGAGAGGAAATTTAGGAAGGGGAAAGACACTTGACAGTCTTCTCATCAAGACCTTTTGAGAGGACTTCAACTGTAGAGAAGATTCCATGGACAAGTGTCTCATGTGCCCTTGTTGATTGCATGAGGTGGACTGATTGACTCCAAGTTAGTAGAGGAAGAGGATTAAAAGACCTAGTCATTTAGGTGAGTAGATAATTAAGTAATTTAAATGAATTACTTAATTAAATTGTTTGAGAGACTTAGGATAGTGTAATTGACCTTGGTGAATCAGTTTAATAAATTAAATAATTTATTAATACTAATAGATGAATAACTCATTAAAGTTAATAGAGGGAATATATATATATATATATATATATATATATATATATATATATATATATATATATATATATATATATATATATATATATATATATATATATATATATATATATAGTTAAAGAAAAAGGTGAATTAACTTAATAAAATTTAAATAATTTATTAGAGTTATAGAAGAGGTTTTATTAATTAAATATTAAAATATTTAACTAATTGACTTGACAATTTTAAGTGTATACATTTTGCCCCTCTTTGTAATAATGTGTGAACAATACATTATTTCAAAGACAACTAGTGGTTGACTATATTCCCCCTTCCCCCTTGAAAGATTGATCAGGCTGTGAATATGAGCAATATTTTGATAAGCGACAAGAAAAAATGGACCAAGTGACAAGAAATGATGAAAAGTGATGTTGTATGGTAGCACCCCAAGCAAAAAGGGTCTAATGAGTATATATTGGGAAAAGACAAGGTGGATGAGTCATCATTTGCACACTTGGCTATAGGAGATTGGTGGAGAGAGAATAGAGCAAAGTTGTCATTCCCGATTGTAGACTTTGAGCGAGTCCAAAGATACCAACAACCAACTGACTATGGAGAGCTGGTAGGTAGTTTATCCCTCTTAGTCAATTGATAGTTATAGCTAGATTTCTGATAGATTGATAGGGTTTTGGTAGGTTTTAGATTTTGGGAATAGGATAGGTAGGAAATTTTGTTTTGTTTTTGTTTTTGTAGACAAATGTGTAGTTGGAGTGCACAAATGCGCAACTTTAGTGCATGATTACACATATGTAGATGTTTGATCACATTTTTCAATGAAAATTGTACATGTTTTGTGCGCATGCTCACATTTGTGATATTTGTGCATATGTTGAATGTTAGAGCACATAGGTTTAGGGATGTTGCACATTTGTTAAAATGTGCAACCATGGTGTAATGTTATGTTATTGATTAGAGGTCATGCGCATGTGGTAAAAATGTGCACTTGTCAATAGATTGGGCACATAGGTCTAAGATTGTTGCACAAATTTGATTATTGCAAAAGTGTTGATTGAAATTGTGCATCTGTCAAACAGAGTTGTGCATCTATTTTATTGGTAGAGATGGCTAGCTAGAGTGCAAAGTATAATGAAAAAATGATTGAATAGATAGGATAGGGCTCTATTCAAATGTTTAGGTAGGATAATTGATGTAACTCACATAGACATCATTGTAGCAGCGTTAGCTAGAAACCCACATAGGTACAAACAAATGATAAATTTATCGATAGTCATGTGATAGAATCAAATTTTTGATAGAACATGTAGAACAAAGTTTAACAAGATATCTGATGTCATGTTTTGTTGATTTGTGTAGGAGGATCTTTCATATATTTTGATGTCAAGAGAGATTTTTCTTGACACACTATTTTTTAGGCCATTATTGACTGAGAGTGGTCAAGTATTAGCTATCGCTTGTGGATTATATCTTGTGATATTTTGGCCTGTGATCAAGGTCAACCTTGGCTTATTGATAGCTTTGGAAAAGAGATGGAATTCCAAGATGAGTACTTTTCATCTTCTAATAGGGGAGATGAGTGTGACACTTGAGGATGTATACATGATTTTGAGACTCTTGATCAATGGAGAGTTAGTACATAATGATTAGAATGGAGGATTAGTGGAGTGTCGATATGTGTTTGGTGATGAGGAGTTGGAGGACCATAAGATTAGTTGGGAGTTTATGGTGGAGGCTTATGAGCCATTACCTATAGTACTAGCAGGTATGATAGCAAGTTACATTAGCCCCAATAGGAGATTCAAAGGATTCCCTATGGGATGGGGATAAACACTACAAAAGTAGCTGGAGGAGGGGACCCAATTTTCTTGGGGAATGTGTGTATAACCACACTTGTATCATAATTTACATCAAGTGTTGTACCAAGAAGGTGCATCATTGTCAAAAGGGGTTATATTGTTACATGTATGGGCATGGGAATATATAGTGATTTCACATCTCATACATATGAGATTCAAAGGTGCAGGGAAGCCCTGTGTGCACTTATATGCATCAATCTAGTCTCATCCAAGGTTGAGACATTTAGAGAATTAGAGGTATGCATTAGATACCTTAGATGGGGTGATTTGGAGACCTTACTTGGATTGTGAGCTATGAGATGATGAGATGGAGCTTGGTTACTGCTTCCAAACATTGTGGTTGGTTGGTCAGATGCCACACATCTTGGAAAGGCAATTAGTGGGTTGAGTTAAGTGATAGTTTGGATGAAATAAAGGGATGCCCCAGTGCATGATTGAGCTTTCCCAGATAGCTCAGAAGAGGAGAGATTGGGGACCAATGGATTCCTATTAGGTAGTAAGGCATGAGTTTTGCACATACCATTCTAGGCATGGGTGATGAGAAGGGACATGGTGGACCTAAGGATGATCGGATAGTATGAGTGGTACCTATAGAGATGTCTAATCTTGTAGATATCATCTCCAGATGAGCCACCTCTAGTGGTGAGAGTGGACTAGTGAGGATGGAGGAGGAGGAGATGAGTTAGGAGAGATGGTAGAGGTAAAGGAGATGGAGGAGATGGTGGAGATGGTGGTGGTGGTGATGGGAGAGGGTACAGGCATGTCCGAACATGAGGGGGATTAGTATGGGGTTAGGAGAGAGATGAACTCCTCCACCTCATCCAGTACAAGGATAGGCACCAATCTAGGTGCCCTGAGTAGCCAAAGAGGCGGAGGAGGTGGAAATGCCTTGATATGATGATCTAGTGTAGGGTCGGCCATAGGATGAGGAGATGGGAGGTGATTATGTATATGTGTAAGGTGTAGATGTTGAGGAGGAGATGGAGTGAGCTATGAAGGTCTATGCAGAGGTAAAGAGGCAGGCATATAGGGTACCATAGCTAGAGAAAATGATAGAGAGATTAGAGGGACAACTAGTAGAGGCTCTGAGGGAGAGAGAAAGAGCAGATTAGAGAGGGAAGAGACCCTACTTGAGAAAATAGAAGGAATCATGACTTGGGTCCAAATGTAGTGAGCATGAGGCTGATGTTGAGAGATGGTCAATAGATTACCTATTGAAGGGAGGCATACGAGATAGCTATTCCTGAGGATCAATGGATGGGGAGCTTCCGAGAGAGCTCCTATTATGGGAGGCCATCAGCTAAGCCACAAATGGATAGTTAGGGTGTAGCCTCTAGACTACCAAGACCAAAGGTCAAAGAATAGACAACGACTGGTGGGGCCATATCATCTTTACCGAGGTAATGAGATAGACATACATAGTTAGGGGGAAGTGCTAGCTAGCCATTGTGTATACACCATGGAAATATATATTGGACTTTGATTGATTTTGTATGTCAAGATATGGTATTATCATGATATATCATCAACTATTAGACATTGTATAATATTTTTTATCATGCATGAACATTGAACGCTTATGCTTTTTTATGGACATTAGGAACTTATGATTTTTATGGATTTATGATATTTACATGTGATGGATACTAACCCCTTATTATGCAGGATGTGGTAGGATATGATGATGACATGATTTTCTATTTGTAGCTATATGCATGATTTTTTATTTTCTTATGATGTGATGCAATTGGATTTTCAAATGTGTACAATGTTTTATTTTTATGAGATAAAAATGTGGGAAATACAATATATGTGATGTAATACTTTTAAATGCTTATTGATAGATGTTATGTGATTTATGATTGTATTTTACTTTTCAGGTATGGATGCCTAAATTGAAAATGTTAATGGAAACAAGTAATATAAAAATGATAATGATGACTTAACCTAGAATTGACAAATGTATGCACACTAAATGAATTTTGTAATGATGGAATCTATATGAAATGCAAGTGTTTTAATTAATGTACTAATAGCTTCCATTTTGATAATAACAAAGCCTCACCCTATAAGACCCAATAAAAGAAAAGAAGATACCAGGATGAAAATACTTAAAATCTATGAAAGGAACCTCACATACTCACAATGAAATGCATGTGGACGAATAGGAAAAATGAATGTGGATATGAAAATGCAATACTAAAGTTCACATTCTCCATTTTCTTGTAATATCTTGCTTCTGAAGGTAACACAAATTTGTTTCATCATTGGGCTCTTTATTGGTGTAAGAGAACACGAGCATCATGGTATAATCAAACTAGGATGACAAGAGCATTCCTTACATGGATTTTAGTATTGTAAACTTGACAAGCATCAAGGTATAATTGAACCGAGATGACTTGAGTTTTGTTTGCATGATCAATAGACAAGGAATACTTTCTCATTTCATTATATGAACAAGTATTTGAGATAAAGATATATGTGACCGTTCATGATTGATGGAATTGATCCATGAAGAGCCTTAGGCACAAATACTCCAAAATGAATGTTCAATGAATACAATAATAAAACAAATCGCAAACAACAACCAAAGAAAAATATCATGTTCCATCCTGACTATTCTAGTCACAATGGTAAATAGGATTGATTTATTCATACAAGTGAGACATCCTAGAATAGCATAAGAGCATGATAACAATGAAATTGAATTGATGAAAGTAATTACTCTAATAATCAATCAAAAGTGTCATAGGATGCACAAATATCTTGCCAAAGATTTTGTTATTATTTTATGTGATTCATTTTTATTTTAGATGGATCAAATCTTTTGATGTTGTAAATAGTTTAATTGAGTATTACAAATTTTGGGTCAACAATTTGAATCCATCAATAAGAACCATGTGAATTTTGTTTGTTTGTCTGAAGTTTGTTAAAACTAAACCCTTTTTTTATCCTCTTTGTAGACATGGTTTGTCAAAAATCCACTTCCAAAACTAGGTCAAGGACATGCCCCCAATTAGGTACCGAAATGACTTACTGATGGAGAAAGACACAAAAAGGGGAACGGGTGAAGATCCAATCCAATCCAAGTTATAATGGAAGTTTATTATGGATGTGTACATGGTCAACAATTTATTGTGGTTATGTACAAGACAGATGATGAGGGTTGACAAAAGGGATGAGGCATATAGACTAGGCGATGGAGAATTCAAAGGAATCCTAATAGATAGAGGAGCTAGTCTTGTCACAAATGACAGTTGTTTCCATGTTTTCACCAATTTTTTTTTTTAAATGATATTTCTTTTTTTTTTTGTATTTTTGATATTTTTCAATATTTTTCAATTTTTCAATTTTTTTGTATTCTTGATATTTTTAATTTTTTTGTATTTTTCAACCCTTGCACTAGGATTTTAGACATAGAATTTATTAAGTTGTATATTGTTGATAGGTTCATCCAACAACTCCCTGTTAGAAGCTAATAATTGATATGCCCCAAATCCAAACATTGTTGTGATCACAAAAGGACCTAGCTAATTTGCTTCAAATTTGCCTTTCTTTTCTCCATCAACTTGATTCTTTGGATTTTCTCTTAGGACTAAGTCACACACTTAAAAATCTCTAGGTTTCACTTTGTTATTGTACTCAAAGGACATCCTTTGTTGATAGACTTTCAAATGGTCAAACACTATCTGTCTCTTTTCATCTACCAATTCCAATTCTTAAAAGCACAATACTTTGTAGTCCTCATCTAGAATAAGATCCTTTAATGACACTCTGAGAGATGGTAATTCAACCTCAAGGAGAAGTATAGCTTCATTTCCAAAGACTAAGGAATATGGAGTGGCTTTAATAGGTGTGTGAATGGATGTGCGATAAGCCCATAGTGTTGGACTAAGTTAAACATGCTAGTTATGGCCAACATCATTGACAGTCTTTTTAAGGATTTTAACAATGGTTTTATTTGACACCTCAGCTTGACCATTTCCTTGTGGGAAAGATATAGACAAAGAATGATAGGTGATGTGAAATTTCTTACATAGCTCTTAGATATCCTTGTGTTGGAATTGTTTACCATGATTTGTGATTATAGATGTTGGGATACCATATCGACAAATGATATAATAAAGGATGAACATGGAAACTTTTTTTCCTATGGCAGTTATGAGTGGAATGATCTCAACCCATTTGGTTCAATTGGAAAGGATTGGCACTCTCACTGAAGTAAGCCATAACATTGAGTTCAATAGGAAACCCTTTCTTATGATCTCCTTTTGGTATATGATCTATGATCTCAAGATAATCTATGACTGCATCATCATTATGGAAAACATCCAGTTTAGGGATAGGAGTTGAAGCCCAATAAATAAGCTCAGGTTGTATTAGTGGTAAAGGATCATTTGGGTCATATTCAAAGGTGACCTTATATTTCCCTTTCATTTTAGATGTTTGATATGATCTATATCCCAATCCTGTGGTATCTCTCTGATATTTTTGATTTTTTAAGATGGGTTGTAAGACACCTTCTCTAGGTAAGCCAAGAGGTCCACTTCCTTTGTATCCCATTCTTACTAAAATATCATATCCTTTTCCATAATGCTTAGGAGATATATGTTCATACTTGATGATCTCTTATTTCTTTTCTTTGTACAGGATTTGTTCAACATTTTTGTCATTTGCTTTATCAGCTAAGGCTCCCCCAGTCACAAAAGTGTCAAGAATAGTAGTGGGAGGTGGTTTTGACCATTGTTTTCTTATCAATGATCTTCCATACAATCTAGGGGACAAGGGTAATTCTACGATACAAAAAGTTTGCCCCAAAGTGTATTCTACCATGTGTTGTTCTTTGACATCAACTTTTATATCTGAAGTCTTGGAAGTAGATGCTATATTTATAGGGTTTTGACTGAGGGAATTGGATATAACCCGATTGTATGGTATAAGATAATTTGTTGCTAACTTCAAGGTGTTGCAATATTGAAAAGGATTGGGATCTCTTTTAATTGTTATCTCTTGTCCATCCTGAGGGAATTTTAGACATTGATGAAATGTTGAGGGTACTACTTGCTTCGAAGAGAATATTGTAGGCTAGTTCCATATCCAGTACTTGACAAGGTATATCTTTGACCATGGGACCAACTCTAATAGTTAACACAACTAATCCCTTAGATGCTCTTTCTTGTTCATCATAATCTTTGATTGAGATTTTCTTTTTAGGATCTACTACATTTTCAGAAAATAACAGTGCAAGGACTAGTTTTAAAGTACATATATTCAATTCATCTCCTCCATCTATAAGGACTCTTTTGATCTTGTGACTTTGTACAAGGACTTCAATATGGAGTAAAGTATTATGAGTTTGATGAATGTTGAGGTCATCATTTTCAGTAGAGGATATAAAATGTTGTGTAGTCAAATATCCCACCATAGCTTGGAATTGAATTTGATCTAATTGGTAGGTACTATGGTCTTTGTTAGAGATTTTTCAATAATTTATCTATGGGATGTGGATAACTACAGAATCTCTAATATGGATATCTAGGCTGGTGTTTTCTTCAATTGGTCCAAAAGGTTGTATTGTTTTGATGTTTTAGACATAGGCTTTCGTACATAAAAAGCTTTGGTTTGAGATGTAGGTAGTTTTGATAAAAATACCTTGTAGTGTAACCTTTGCTTGATTTCTAGTGGTAGCATTAACTTGTTTGGATTTATACTTCTCATGAAAGGTAATGACATTGGCATAATATTGAGAAGGATCACATTTAGATAGGTTGTTAATGTACATATATGATGTAGTATTGTAACTGGCTTGTTTATCTATTTTGTCATTGGAGGCATTTCCTTTATCATGATCTAGAATTGGATCTTTGAATGTGGTATGTGTCTCATTTGAGGTATGTCCATCAACATTTACTTCACCACTTTCCACTAGGTCTTGTATCATGTTCTTTAATCTTTGATAGTCATTGGTTTTATGTCCTTTTCCTCTATGGAATTTGTAATAGTCATCATCACTCCACCATGATGGTTTCACTTTTGGTTCATAATATTTTACTTCAGGAATCATGATAAGTTTACAAGTGATTAACTTCCTAAAAGATGATTCAAGAGATTCCCCTATAGGTGTGAATATCCATTTTTTGGGTATGAGAGATCTTCTGATGAAAGATTGATTGTTTTGGGCATTTTGAGCATTTTGATTTGTTTGAAGAGTAGTAGATTTGTTCCCAAGATTTAGTACTAGTTATGGTGTTTTTACATTTTGATTGTCTACTACTCTATTGCTTACAATGCTTTTGTTCCTGTTCCAATATTTGGATTTGTCATTATTGCTATTGAAATTTTTGTTGTTATTTTGATTTGAAGAACTAGCATAATTTTTGTGTATAGTTTGAGTTCTCCTTTTTAGACCATAGCTTCTTCAATTTTTACACCATTTTCTATGATCTTTTTGAAGTTTGGTGGACATTAAAATTGTACTTTATAGCTCATGTCTGGTGTAAGATTTTTTTATAAGAATATCCATCTTTTCATGTTTAGGAATGATTCATGGATATTTTGATAAGAGGTGATGTCATCTTCGCAAAAAGGTGAGAAATAGTTCCCCATTCTTTTATTTTTGTGTTGCAAAGGTCTAACATGGTCACTTCATGTCTAATGTTATAGGAATAGTGTGTTACAACCATATCAACTAACTCGTTAAAGATATAATACCAAGTGGTAACTTAGAAAACCATTCCATAGCTTGGTTTCCCAAACTTCATGAAAATAGTTTCATCACGTAAGTCTCATCATGAGCTACTTCAATGTAGGCAACACATAGTTATCTAATATGGTCTTGTGGATCTACATTCACTTTGTATTTATCAATTTTGGGAACCTCAAAATGAGGAGGAAAAAAAAGTATGACAAAACTTTTGTCAAAATGATATGCACATATGTCTTCTAAGGTGTATCTCTTGGATCAAGATCTAGTTTGAAATTATTGGATTTTTGTTGAAGCATTTGGATCTGTTGTACGAAATGGTCTAATGATAATGTATGTCTAGATAGGTTATTTCCTTGAACATTGATTCCTTGAGGGTTTAAAATTTGAAAGTTCATACTAGGAATGTCATACCCTTGTTGATGAGATCCTTAGAATGTGGAGTCGAATTGTTGAAAAGGATGTGCTTGACTATGACCTTGAGAAGAAACATGTTGAGGAGAACCTTGTTATGTTATGCCTTGTGGGGTCATCCCTAGTTGATAAGACCCTTGATATGTGATGTTTGGTTGTTGAGTAGGACCTTGTAATTTTATCATAGGAGGAATAGGACCTTGTTGAGTTACACCTTGTTGAGGAGGTCCTCGTAATGTTACCATAGGATGACTAGAACCTTGTTGGGTTACACCTTGTTGAGGAGTACTTTTTTGGGTATAACCTTGTTGAGGAGGTCCTTATAATGTTACCATAGGCATTCTAGGACCTTTTTGGATTACACCTTATTGAGGAGTACTTTGTTGGGTATAACCTTGTTGAGGAGGTCTTTGTAATGTTACCAGAGGAGGACTAGGACCTTGTTGGGTATAACCTTGTTGAGGAGGCCCTTGTAATTTTACCATAGGTGGACTAGGACCTTGTTGGATTACACCTTGTTGAGGAGTACTTTTTTGGGTATAACCTTGTTGAGGAGGTCCTTGTAATGGTAAATCTTGTTGATGACTATTTTGTTGGATTAACCCATGGGATGTTGCACCTAATAAAGGACTTTGAGAAGAGGAATTTTGTTGAACGAGTCCTTGGGAAGGCATGATATTTTGTTGCAAAAGATCACTTGATGGTAAAAGATCTTGTGAGGTTGAACCTTGTTGAAAAATATATTGTTGGGTTAATCCTTACCAAGCAAGTTCTTGATCATTAGAGGTGTCCTTAAGTTGATTGAGATCAAAATTAGTAGGAAGAATGACACCTTATTTTACAAGCACCATGAATTATCACTCTTTATATATATTTAATATCATTTCCATTGTTTTCTGAAACCTAGGGTCATTCATGGATTTTTTAATTTATGCTTCAGTTGGTTCATCATCCATTGATTGTTTTGAGGACCTAACAATTTCAGTGGGCCAAGGATTCTCATAAGTATTTGTTTCTTCCATGTTGGTTTGTTATTGTTGGGCTTTTAGTATTTGAGCTCTAGTTTTAACTACCATAAAATGGCAAAAGGGAAAAATTTTAGTTGAAGGATTTTCTCAAACGTTGAAAATTGGGATGTAGACAATGATGCTCTAAGTCTATAGGAGATAGAGACTTGCTATAATGAAGACAAAGAGGTTTCAAAACGTCAAATCTAGGTAAGTTTCTAGATGAAGGATGATAAATCTTGATAAGGAAACTCACTAAGATAATATTTTCTCAACACTAGCAATTTAGGGACGAAAGCTTTTGGGATGCTAGACTAGAAGTATGAAAATGAGGCTCAAACTATTTTTCATTATCTGAAAGTTGTAATTTTTTGATCAAATTGAAAGGACAACTCAAAAGTGTACCTTAAAATGTTCTCTATTTTTTTTTTGAAAAGGTTCTAAAAGCTCCCTATCACACATGCATATAATAGATGCACATACAGACTGAACGAATGTGCATGAATAAATGACAGATGCAAGCTACTGGTGATTACAAATGCACAAACAGATAAACCAAATGCACTGGTGTAATAAATAGAAGCACATTACTGTAAATGAAAGTGCAGATTTAGTGACTAAATGCAAAAATTTAGTAAATGAAAGAAAACCTATTGTTGACAAATGTGTGGTTGTAATGAATTTTGAGGAAAAAAATTGGATTTTTTGGTTTTTTTGGTTTTTTTTTAGATTTTCTATTTTTTCGCAGCTGGCAATAGAAATGATCCATGAATTGATCCAGTACTAGGTAAAATGGACTACTATTTAAAGGGGTCCCCATAGAATAGTAGGGGCACCCCCAGCTAACAATGATTTTAATCACTGAGCTGATCATTCACTAGGGACCAATTCTAGTTGGAAGGACGCTACTATTGGTAGGCATTATTTTTCTAATTTTTGGCAAGAAAGATATGCACACATGTAAAACAAGATGAATGATTCCTATTGGTGTTTCTAAACTGCAATGCACAAACACACCATAATCCTAGGTTGGCCAGGATAATATCTATTGAATTCCCTCTTAGACTAGGTCTAGCCATGCTAACTCAATGTGGATAGAATAATAGCTTGGAGACATAGGATCCCACTTACAATGCGCTCACTTCTTGGGTACACCAAGCTACAAATTCTAAGGGTGATGAAATCCCAAGGAATCACTACCCCATAACAAAGCCATGAGAGGTGTAGGATATCTTAAGGGCCCCTTAGCATCAACAGATAAAAATTTTATGGCAATCTATAACACAGTATTTAGTAAGTACATCCATTTGGAAGGTTATGCATTCAAAAACTTATACACGTTAAGGGGATACCTTAGTAGATTTTAACGTACGACATAGGTACTAAGAGAGAATCACATCCTAGCATAACAATATTATAAGCACTCCATAAAAATTTCATCCTAATGGTTTTTTATTTATAATGGATCTGAAGAGCTTGGCATTAGCCTATTACCACTTGGGTCATTCCTTGTCACTTACTATGCTAAAGCCATTCTTGGGAGGCAGACCCTCTAAAGACTAGTACAAATTTTCTCTTACACCTAAGATCCACAAATAGCAAGGGGAGAGGATACTTCTTTGTACTAAAATTAGGAAAACATAAAACATGGCTAGCCCACAAGACACAATTGACACAATGATCTAATTTAAAGAAAACATGTGAAAATGAAAAGCATGTCATATTTTAAGCCCAAATGAAGGTTATGGTTTTCATTTAACAACCTCTTAGAACAACCTACAATCAAAAGATACAATCAAATATGTTTGAGGAGCCTTCAACACAATGCCCTGCAAAACCAACCTAAAGGGCTACCAAAATGACAAAAACTCATCAAAATGTTAGAAATCTAACAAATGCAACTAGAATTTTATGAAATTCAAACTACAAAATCAAATGTGCAATTATGCAGAACAAAAGAGCAGTAAGAAATAATAAAATCATAGCTAAAAGGAAGTTTGGCTAAACAAAAGCATATGTCTAGTGCATGGATGCGTACAAACAATGAATGTGCAGATAGATTGAATGAATGCCCAGATAGATGGAACAAAAGTGCAAATATGTAAATGAGTAAATGCATAGGTCTGCATAATGAAAATGCCAAAATGACTTGTACATCATCTGCACACTTAAAAACTTCAAACACAGATCAAATTTTGGGGGCTAGACCCACAGTGGGTGCCAAAGATGCATGCACGATTATGTATCAATGCCTAAACTTCAAATCTGAGCTAATAAACACATACACAATGAAGAATTGTAAATCAAAATGAAACTTTTACCTTTTTTTACCATGTGCAACATGCCTCCATTGTCCTCCTAATGTTAATTCTTCTTGATTTGTGAGCCCTCAGATTATGATAAATTCCCTTCTACAAGATTGCTTCAAGATGTTGGAGATTTATTAACTTCAAAGCAAGATCAAATGGAATGATTCTAAAATAACTAAATGATGAAGATGAATGATAATACAAATGGATAATGAAAATGGATGACTAATTGCTTGAGAATTCTTAAATGCATTTAAGATTTTAAAATTGAGTATGATCTTAGATGCTAAAATTAGAAGAAAGAGACTCCATTTATAGACTTTGGACAAACCCTAGCCTAGGTGGAAAAATCTGACATTTGAGAGAGAATTAAGGACACATGGATGGATGAGATTGAATTGATTGAAGAGATGGAGGAAATCAAGGATTTAGTTGAGTTGTGAGAGGAAAGTTAGGAAGGGGAAAGACACTTGGCAATCATCTCATCAAGATCTTTTGAGAGGACTCTGTCTTTAGAGAAGACTCCATGGACAAGTGTTTGATGAGCCCTTAGTGAATGCATAAGGTGGATTGACTAATTCCAAGTTAGTAGAGGAAGAGGAAGAGGACTTGGTCTCCCAGAGACACATGTCTCAGAGGTTGAGTTAATCAAGGGCACCTCTCCTCTTTTAGTTCCATTAACTAAGACACATGGATGAGGATAAATAGTATTTTTAATTTAAAATTAATTATTGGTGCAACTTTGAGGTGGTACATGACTTGGACTGCTTAGGTAGACTAAAAGACTTAGTCATTTAGGTGAGTAGATAATTAAGTAATCTAAATAAATTACTTAATAAAATTATTTGAGAGACTTAGGATAATGTAATTGACTTAGGTGAATTAGTTTAATACATAAAATAATTTATTAATATTAATACATGAATATTTTTTATTTTTTTTTATCGGTAAACAACCGAAGCCTAGATTAATTATTGTTATTTTATTGTTATTAATTATTTTTATGTGTTAAGCGAATTTGAACCCAAGACCTCCCACATGAGAGGCTCACAAGTTACCATTGTGTTGTAGGCTCTCGCCTAATAAATGAATAATATTAATTAAATATATAAATATTTAATTAATTATTAACAAGTGAATTAACTTAATAAATTGAATAATTCAATAAAGTTAATAGAGGAAAAATTATTAATTAAATATATAATATTTAATTAATTAAAGAAAAAGGTGAATTAACTTAATAAATTAAATAATTTATTAATAGAAGAGGTTTTATTAATTAAATATTAAAAATTTTAAGTAATTAACTTGACAATTTTTAAGTGTATACAACTGGTTGAGTACTTTCTTTAGATCGTTTATTTGAATGGCTCCATTTTTTTAGAAGATGGTAAGGTAATCCATGTAGATTATAATACACTTGTCACTAATCCTTTGAGAGCTTCATCCATGGCTCGTTGAAATGTAGCTCTGACATTGATTAGCCAAAAAGGAATTTGTCTATACTTGAAGGTTCCCCACCTTGTAGTGAATGATATTTTCAATCCATCTTCCTCACCACCATCACCTAATTGTATTCTAAGTATCCATCCAAGAATTATATCATCTTAGATCCATTCATGATTTGCAATACTTCATTGAGGGATTCTAGTGTGTAATTGTCAATTTTAGATGTCTAGTTTAGGTTGCTAAAGTCTACACAGAGTCGAATCTCCCCATCTTATTTCTTATTGGCACCAAGTTGTTCACCTAGGTAGAGTTCCAAATAGGGAAAATGATCTTAGTGTCTAGCAATTACAAGACTTTTTTCATTATCAATGGTTTAATGATTAAATTTACGAGCCTCTATTTTTGACGAAAAGGCTTGGCATTAGGTTTTAGTGGGATATTATGTGTAATGATGTTTGGGTCATATTTTTTAGCTCTTCACATCTCCATGTGATAACATTCATATATTCTATGAGGAGATGTGATATTTCATCCATTTCTGAGCTATTGTATGCTTTCCCAGTCTTGACCATTTTCACATCATGTTCAGTGCCCAAGTTGTAAGAGTCACACTCATCACTTTCTTCTTCAAAAGGGGTCCTCTTATGGCATGTTCATTCATCTCAGCTAAAGATTTTCTCTAGTTCTTCCATTTCTCTAGGAATAGTATTAGTTTCTAGGTTTGGGATGTTGTCTTGATCTTGATCTTCCTCTTCTTAGTCATCTTCATATTTTTTGTCAATTGTCTTCCCTTCAAATAAACACTACATATGATGATTTCTAGAATATTTTGATCACCTTGAAAGACCTAAGAAATGGTGATATTATTCAAGATAGAGGGGGTGACCACTAGTTCAATAGAGAACCTTTTAAGCTATGTCTTCTCAATGGGTTGCAACACACTAGCAGAAATAATGAGTGTACCTACAACCACATTTCTCCTTATAGGAATGGATTTTACGTTTAGTGCTTCAAAGTCTTTAATCAAATTTGTGACTCTCTTGTGATATTCCATCAAGCTTTTGTTGTTTCAAGAATAAATTGCTTTGACTTGTCAAATTACCAGTTGTAAATCTCCTTCAACCATAAGTGCTTTGACGTTGTCTTCAAGTGCAAAAAGAAGTCCTCATACAAGGGCCTTATATTCAATCACATTTTTAGTGCATATCCTCACTCTGATTCCTTTTTGACATTTGGAACCATTAAAAAACAGAGTCCAAATCCCATCTTCTATAGGTGTTTTGGCTTCATGTTTATTTATCTTAACTTTTTCCCTTACTTGATCCTTGAAATACCTTTTATTGGGGACCCATTACATCTTCTCGTAGATTGGCCTAGGTGTGCTTCTTATGGTGGCCTCTAATATAGGGATAGCCTATTTGGGTTTTTTATTCTAGATTTCCTTGATCAACTTGGTAATCTTGGAAGTATGGGGTTTGAGATGTACCACCACCAAGATCAAGCTCTAACCTTTCACAAAATGTCACCTTCTATAAACACTGATTAGTCCCCAAAGGAGAGAGGATAAAACCCCATCATCTGAAGAAGTATCACTCTAGGATGCATTAAGATGTTCTATAGAGATTTCTTCTTCTATAGAGATTTCATTTACCACATTTGACCCTTCTTTAGGGGTTAGAATGATATGAGTATTTTGGTCCCCTATGGTATCTCCAAAAGTGTCTTCCCTAGGGGGTTAATTGGATATGTTTTTTGTTTCATTTTCTATCATCGGGAGGTTGTCAAGTTTCACACTGGTAGATTGTGTCAATTGGATCTGTATTTTGGTGATGACATCTTGATTATTTGAACTTAGAATTGCTAGCATGGCACAATCAATAAAATCTAGGGAATAGAAAGATGTTGAGAGTAGTGTCTTCCCCTAGATACTATAGATTAGCTACCACGTTGTTTACAAATTGGGTAAAAAGTTCATCCTTTGGGTAGAACTCTTGTAGCCCTATAGTGAGGCTACCATCAAATGTTTCCAACTTAAGCACATCAAGTGCCAAAACTCTATAGGATCCCAAGTTATATTGAAGAAACAATAATTCATTTGGAGTGTTATATTTTGTAATCATTTTCTTTAAATTAGGCTTGACATCAATCATTTTTTTGTTGTTGAGACCTTTCTAAGGAAACTATAATTGGGTGAAGTTGGTAGAGAACCACCCTCCCAAACATCTCATTTATTCTTTGTTAAGGAGCATGCCATAGGTTTTAGGGATGTATACAATGTGGATATCAATAACTTCTTGAATCCTTAGATCTATAGTCAATTGGATGTGCACATCTTTTAGTACACCAATGACTTTTACCTCAGTTTTTTCAAGTTGTATCACCACCCAATTGGTAGGCTAGGGAGTGACTCCTAACCTTTCAGATATTGAAAGTGGCATGAACATGAAGTGCCTAAATCAATGAGATAGCTATTGAGATTTTTTCAAATATTTTTATGCTTAAAAGGAAGGGAATAACTTTTGTCTTATCTTTGAACATGGTGGACATATCTTCAGTAGTGTTGACCTGAGGGCCTAGTGCCTTTTGGGCACTCCTGTTGATGACTACCTTAGTGTGATCTAATATTTTCAATTAGGATTCCCTTTGGTTGGGGAAATTTTGTAACATGTCATACATTGATATCTACCTTAGTCCTTTTTAATTATTATATTGCATTGTACTTCTCAGCTGACCATGCTAGATTCTTCATCATGGTAGGAATATTGTTGACTATTTTAGAGTTTTGTATTAAGATGGGTGCACATGGTGGCATAGGATTGTTACTATCTTGTAGATTATGAGGTGTAGTTTTTAACCTTAGGGGAACTCTATCCATCATAGGTTCTCTTTGGATGCACATATTTTAGGTGTTCTGATTGTCATTAAGAAGGCAAACATTTCTACAGGTTCAAGCTCTATTTCTTGATTGAATGGAAATATGAATTCCTCATTTATTAGGTCTTCTCCCTTTGAATTTAATAAGGTGCTATAAGAATCTAGTTACATCATATTGAATTTCAAGGGAAGTGTGTCATTATTATCTTAGCAATGTTGGCTTAGGTCCTATCTACCCACAAAGAAGACAATGTTGTTATTATTGGAGGCATTCCAATTTACATATACTTGACTAATTTATGCAAACTTAATGATGTTGTTAGTATCAATATAGATTGTTCTATTATTCAGGTGAATATTCCACTATTTGTTCTACTAGGGAGGTTAGTAGTTGCGATGTAGAGTGTTGAAATTATTTCTCATAGTGTTGTTCACGTAAGAATTAAAGCTTTTAGTATGATTGCCCATAATTGTTGTTATTTGGGGTTATATTGGAGCAATGAAAATTATTGTTCCATCCCTATGATAACCACATATAGGTGAGCTCATTAGTTATTTGAGACAGAGTCTTCTTTATCTTCTTAAGCTCAGTCATCATGTTGTTCTCTATTTTAGTGGATGGTGTGATTTTTTGCTCAAATTTTTTTGGCTTTGGAAGCTCATATTCTAGATACGTCATGGAAAGAGTAAGGACCATGACCACCTATTTCATAGATATGGAATTCAATGGGGAAATTGGTTTGGCATAACTTGTGTCCTTGTAGGATAAGGTGGATTATTGTTGGAGTGTTGGTAGGGATTAGCATACTCCCCCCACTATTGAGATTATCTTGATTTTTGAGGGTAACCACTTCTTGAAAGACCTTTTCCAATGTGTCAATATCTGCAATGAGAAGCTTTCACAAGAAAACAAACATGAGATGATTCATGGAGTTCAAGTATGTTTTTATTGCATCTCCAAGGGGTATTGTGAAAGGGGATTCCAACCTTCGATACATCATGTGGAAATGGTGATTGAACCAAGAGATGGTTTTTGAGGAGTCCCTCTTAATGGACAAAAATTGGTGGTGTAAGATAGAAAGATTGATAAATATTTGAACTTGGTCCAGAAATAATTTCTCAAAAGATGGCCAATCTGTGATGGATGCCAACAGTAAATTCATATACTAATTAAATGCTATTTCTCCCAAAGTGTATTGGAAAAAATAGAGGACTCCTCCTCATGCTGAACTTTCTTCCTATTGTATAGTTCCTTAAAAACTTTAACATAATCTTTTATTATCTGTATTTCTCCATAGATGAACTTTGGGTAGAAATTCTCAAAAAAATTAGGGAATTTTTGGAGTTTACCTTGTAATTTGATTGGTGAATCCTGAGAATTACCATGGGTAAGAGTGGTGGTAGTTGGATTTTTTGCTAGTGAGGGTTGAGCAAAATGGTGTGTAGAGAGTTGGTGGAATGTAAAGTAGATGATGATGGAATGTGTGGTGCAAACAAATGGAGCGTGTAGATTATAGAAATGGTTGAGTTCCAAAAACTCATGTTTATTGGGTAGGAACCTTAAGGCCCGCTTAAAGGAGATGGTCAATCCAAATTTCCCAGTTTATGAGCCTACTCACATGTACAACCACTCACTTCCAAACCTGTAAAGTTAAAACAAACTACACACTTGTGTACCCCCCTTCAAGAGCCACTTTTGTTTAGCAATCATTTTGCACGATGACAACGACATAAATTCTTTCAAATTTCTCTCTTGAAAAGTTGATATAATAACCAACTCCAAGGTTTTGGATGACTTCTTTTCAAATGAATGGGTAGCTCAATTGACTATAAATGGTTTTGTTCATAAGGAGGCCTTTGCTAGTATCTGTAAAGTCTGTAGAACTTGGAAAAAAGTGACCACAAACCAATTTTTTTTAATATTTTCAAATATTATTATGAATGCAAGTTTTATGACAATGTATCTATATGAATTCCTATTCTAACCAAGGTTTTGAAAACCAAATTACTACGATAGTGTGACAAGAAATTAAAGTAAATTGCTTAAAATCAAACTCCTAAAAGGACATGGGTCATAGTAGCAATACATTTGCGAATTAAATTTTCAAAAGGATTAAGTAGGGAACCAGTAAAATTAGGAGCAATGCATCCTTAACTCCAATAATGCAATCATTGAAGGAACCAATGAAAATCATATGATATTTTACAATTCATCAAATCTTGGAGCCACGAAAAGTGCGCACACATGAGTCAAATCATTATGTAAAATTTGTAGGATAATCTTTTCTCCAATTCATCACAATAGAGGAATTATGTTACTAAATATGACAAACACTTGAAACTAAATAATCACATGAGCATTAAAACACAATAAGACTATTATCTCCATCATTATTCCTCAACATTAAATTCATAAAGGAAATACACATTCCAAAAAGAAACACCACACACATAATGAGAGCACCAATAACATACTTTGTTGCATCAAAATATCAGCCTTGAATACATATTACATTATTTTATTTATAAGCAGCCCTCTCCTTCATGAAAATTTAGAGCTAGGGATTTTTCCTTGCAAAAAGCATGGTAAAAACACTAAGTTTATGAAAACTATGTACAACCAAACTCCTAAGTAGGTGCTAAGTAGGCATGCACTCTTTATTTTATTCATTACATGGTGCATGGGCCTTTACATATCTTAAAATTGACAAAGAAGAAGAAGATGATAAGAAGAGAGAAGACTATAGGTGGAACTCAAGCTTCTAAAATGAGAACTCAACCTCCTCCATGCATTTATATTAGTTAAATTGTCACCTTCATAAAAAAATTCCAAAATCACGGAGTTGCAAAGTTGTCCTAAAAACCTTTGGAGGTCCCTGAGTTAAAATTGGCAAAAAAATTCAAAGTCCAAAATCTCAGTTTCCAACATCTGCATCTTGTTGATCTTCAACTAGAATGATGTCTAGATGAGCAGCCTTGAACTTTTGTATAGTCATAGTTATTTCTTGGGGATTCAGATTATCTAAAGTTTGATACTTTTCCCTCACTTCCCCATGAAAATCATGAACCTCTTGCCACACTTCAACAAAATCATCCATCTTGGAACCAACTCCTTTAGTGTCCTCTCAGTCTTGAATATTCATCGAACATCATCATCAGAGGATACTACTTCAAAAGATGCTCGAAATTGTTGCACTACAATTTTCATTGAGCATAAGTGTTCTTTGGATTCATTATTAAAAATATCTGGGCTAGCCACACTATAGTAATTATCTTCTTCTAATATTTGAGCATGAGTTCTCCCCTACATATATTGGATGTCTTCATACATAGACAACGTGACCTTGTTCCCAACTTGTATATTCTCAATCTCGTCATCAATCTTGTCCAATGCTTCTCTTGTGAAAACACCAAGGTAAAATCCTATATTTTTGGCCCCTAATATTTTGCAAAGAAACCAAGTCATTGGTCCATGAAGAAACTTCTTCCACAAACCCAAAATCTTGTTTAATCACAACTGTTATCTTATCCACATTCTTCTATAATATGCAATAAATACATATTTGCTTGTATGATCTATACTCTTTGTTCTTCAAAAATGAGATTCTATAACTTTAAAGCATCTCAAAATAAGTGACTTGGTGTAGGGGTTAGAGCTTTATTGCTCAAGGGAAACCTTTAGAGCTATCTCAAGGTGACCAAAGTCAATGGAACCCCCTATTACTTCCATGAATTCTTGCAAAATCTCAGTATTTTTCTACAAAACTTGGATCTCCTCTTCACCTTGATCCAATTGGTGAAATACCTTCCAAAGGCCCATGGTTGTCAAAACTTTAGTAGTATCCTTAGTGGCCTTCCCCAATAGTTGCACTCTTTGGATCTACAAGAGGTAGAGGAATGGCTATATACACAATCAAGTCTTTTTTCTTATTCTTCATTATGAAAGCCATGTGGTGTAGATCCTCTACAAGGGGCATTATTGGTTGTATGACCTTTGTCAAAATGACCATTCCTTCCTTAGAAGTCTTTATATATCTTCTCTTCTGGGTTTCCACTACTCGCTTTAACCATGTCAGAGTAGTACCCATTGAAGACAAGTACTAAGTAGATGGCAAAGTCATCATTAGCCCTTTTCCTCTATCTCCCCTCTCCAAAGTCTCATCCCCTCTTGGTCTCTTGCCACAGGGGTGACCATTATGGTCCTAGGAGGGGAAAAATATGGTTTCACTATAGTGGGGGTTGTTCTTTTGTTGTATCCACTTGTCCTTCTTTGGGAGCTTCCTCTGTATGAACTTTATGCACCTCTTCCTTAGTGGTGGCTTGACTATGCTCTTCTTTAATTTGTGTAGATAATGGTATCTTTCCCAACTTTGGTAGAGGTGGAGGAAGTGTTTCTAGCATTCATGGAGGTGAAGGAGGTATCCCTATTGGACCCTATGGGAGCAAAGGAATCATATTCTAATCATCACCTAGTGGTTGTTGGTGTGGTGTATCTCTTGTTTCCCCTTCCTCCAAGTGTTCCCCTATGGGAATCCAATCAAAGTATGAGAGATCAAACACATACAACCCTTCCCCTAGTATGGACTCTATCCACCTTTCCTATTCTTCATTAGTGGACTCCTTAATCTAGATGGTTTGGTCCTAGGTAACTGGGTAATTAGGGGTGTTTGTGTCACACTTATCCTCCTCGGCTCCTTAGTGGCCTTGGTTGAATGTGTACTCTTGTTCAAGGGGAGATATTCTATCTTCTCCTCTTTCTTTCCTTCCTGAATCCCCTCTGAAATAGTTCTAGGGATCTTAGGTGAAGCAGTGCTTTTCTTTTTCAATTTCCTCCTCTTTACTATAGTAACCACTATCTTTGTTTTGCTTTGTTTTGGTACTAATGGGGAAGATTTTGTCTGAGCAAGTATTTCTTTGGGTTGTACTATTAGCATGAATTCTAATGGTACTAAATTGGGGGAGTCTATTAAGCATTGGAGAGTATTGAGATGTTGCATTCATGACTGTGTCTGTCATTGATGTCAACATAGCAATAAGTCTATGAAGACTGGAAGAGTAGCAAACATGGATCTTAGCTGTACAAAAAATGGTTTGATTGTCTTGTGATGCGCAACTAAGGACATGTTCTATGATGTGTCCTGATGACATGGTTAAGTATGCATGACATAAGTCGACAATGTACGAAAGTTGTACTTCATTTACTAAGAGCAGTACAGAAACATAATGCTTGAGAACAATGTTCTGATGTTTGTTTGATATGTTTCATCTAAGATGTAATGAAAAGATGTGCAATTAGCCAATAATAGAAGATAGTCTGTTGGTGATTTCAACAAATGTGCAAACCCTAGTATCGCATGTGTGAGAAGTTGTGTAGACTATGAGCTGACAATACTACTGTAATTTTAATTAATTAATTATCTTATTATAATTAATTGAGAAAGCCTCAAGGCTAACTCAAGGAATTATTTTGAAGATATGGTATAAAGGAATTTTTTTTTCCTTATTTGTAAAGTATGAAGTATGCAAATTAATTGAGGAAGTGTGAAAAGGAGTAGAGTGTTTACTAAATGTGAATAAGCAATCTAAGCGATTATTGGATGCGAGATTTGTGATCTGGTTACAAGATCTGAAGGAGTAGAAGTTTGGTTGATAAGATAGAGGAAGAGGAAGGAAGGACATTTCATTTCTATTATTCTACAAGGAATAATATGAAGATCATTTGGACAGTGGGTTGATTGATCTTAACCTTGAAGCTATTTGGGTAGTGGGTCCAACTATCTTCCACAACTCCTAACAGGGTTAGAATCTCCTGACAGGGATTCAAAGTCTCCTAATAGGGACTGATATGCACTGAATATTGTTATAGACTCCTAACAGTGTCCATCCTCTAACAAGGAATATTTATATTAGTACATCATCTTGTGGGTATCATCCCCACCAGGGTTTTCCCTTTGATCAAGGGTTTCCCTAGTTAACATATCTAGTGTTAATTGTGTATGAGTATCTTGTTGTGGTTTCCAATTATATTGCTCACATGGTTAAAGTTTAACAAGGTTGATAATTGTGATATTAGTTGGATAACTAATTCAACCCCCCTCCCCCCACCCCTCAGTTATATTGGTGGACTATATATTCTAACAATTGGTATCAAAGCATCAGGTCCTTGAAGGATAAGCTTAACACCTTTGGGAGATCGATGTCAAATCTTTTCAAAAAGGATGGTCCTAGATTTGATGGGGTCAACTATAACAGTTGGATGGAGAAGATGAATACTCGTCTAGAAGGAAAAATTGAAGAATTAAGTGAAGCAGAGAGAGATCTATTCATGTGTAATGTGAGAGCTAGAGAAGCTCTACTATTAGCTCTTCCTAAGAAAGAGTACACTTAGGTAAAGTCACTTCAAACATCTCATGAAATCTGGAAAGCATTAGAATCTATTTTTGAAGGTGATACACATACAAAGAGAGTTGGATTACAGAATTGGATATGTGCATTTCAAGATTGTAAAATGATGGAAGATGAATCTATAAGAATCTATATTGGTATAATATCATAGATTGTTGTAGGAATCAAGTCACATGGTGGAATCAAGGAAGAATATGAGGTTGTATGGAAGATATTACACCACCATTCAAGCAAGTAGCTCGGATGCTTCAGTTACTAATACCTTACACTAAGGAATTTACCAGAGAAACATTGCTTGCAAGATTGGAAGAAGCAAAAGTAGATCTAAGACAAACTGGAGAATTAATGAGAGTGGAGACAGCCTTTGGTGCTCTTAATATTTGACCAAGTCTATCTAGAAATGCAAGTACACATAGAGATTTTGTTGGTAGCAGAAAAACTAGATCTGGTGAAGAGAAGAAGTTTGAAGAAGGTATAGCAATGCTTGTGAGAAGAGAAAAATATGGTAATAATATCTTTAAATGTTGGACATGTAATGAATTTGGTCATTATGCATCTAAATATCCTAAAAGAGAGAAAAATTATAAAGGAAAGTTTAAGCCTAGGAGAGATAGAAATTATTTGTATGCTAATGAAGATGAGGAATCTGATGAAAGAGCTCAAAGTGAGAGTGATGATGAGTTAGGTTTTTTGTCTATTAGGAAGATGACCTTGATAAAGAAATTAGAGAAGAAAAAGGCCTAGTTTTTGTTGAGGTTCGATGACGCATGCCCCATTTTGAAAATGAAATGGGGACCCCCTACTTTTTTCTTTGAATTCGGGCCAATTTGGAGGCCCTAAGTCTACATCCAAAAAAATAAAATGAAAAAACCAAACAAAAAAAATTGCACACCTGACATGGTGTGCTATACCATGAAGGGTGGGCAAGGCTATATAAGTCTTGACCCCCTCCCCATCTTTCTCACCGAGTTCTTGTTTTCATCTTCAAGCATTTGCAAACTGCGATCTCCTTGTGCCCTTCGTAGCTCCCTCGCCAAGCACACCAACGTAGTCTCCTTTCTCTGCATCTACACTGAGGTACATGACACAACACACAAAAAATGGGGGAGCATGCACCTAGTGTGCCCCTACGCACCCCAAACCCTCACACTCTCATAACTTCGAAAGACTCAAAAAAAAAAAGTGCACACCACACCACTGCACACTCGCTGCCATGCACCATGCCACTGTGCACTCGTTATTGCACACCTCGCCATCATGCACCACACCATGCGCACCCCATTTTCATGCACCTTCCATGTGCACCTCATTGTCGTGCACCTGTTGCCTTTGTAAAACCCCCTAGTGCAAACTCCAACACCCCCGCATACAAGAACAAACAGGGTACATTGTTGCACACCTGCTTTGGTGCACAACTGCACACCCCATAATGCAAAACCCTTACACATTGAAAGAACACCAAAATGAGGTGTGCACCTACACACTTGATCTGGTGCATAGATGCGCACCTTATGTTTTTTTTTAATTTTTCATTTTAAAAAGAAAAAAGGATAGGTGTTTTCACGCACTTAATTTTTTTGGTTCTACTAAACGTCATCTTGTCATAATCTTATAGTTTTAATTTTGAACTAATGGATGTCTTTCTTTAATCATGCAGATATAATGGCATCTTTATCTGGTGAGAAGATGGCACCCGAGCCCATGGTTTTCAAGTTCCAAGGGGTCTTGTCCAAGTCAAGATTCCAAGATGACTACGCAGAGATAAAAGACACTAATTTGGGACACACAGACTTGGGAGAATTTATGAGAATCTACAACAAGCCTACAGAGAGATTGGCATTAGTTTCTGCTTTGATTAGATCAGGGTTGGCGAGTGTAGCTTCGCACCCAACATCAATACAGTCATCTGAGCTCATCATGACATTGGCACAGCATTTTGTTCTCGAAGAAAGGGTGGTTAAGAGCATAACAAGAGAAGTTGTACTGGACCTCCAACCTAACAACATTGAAAGGGTCTTTCATCTCCCAAGGGCAGATTAATTCATAAGACTCTCTTATGAGGTAGCAGAAAGGTGGTATATGGAACACCTGAAAGAGGCAACAGAAATCATCGAATCTTCCTATCTCATTGAGAAGACTCCTCCAGGCAAGGTGACAAGAAAAGTTGATATGACAAGGGGATATATGAAGGAGGATATTGTCTACTCTATCATTCTTCTGAGTAGAGTCATGGGTCTACCAACAGCTAGACACCTAAATGTTTTCATGGTGAACTTTATTGAGACTATCAAAATGACAAAGATGCCACTTGACTGGGCCACAACATTGAGTGAGAACTTGTGCGAACAATTGGGGGTAGTCAAGGACAAGAAGAAGTTTTATATGACCTCGTACATGGTGTATCTACTAGCGACAAGGGCCACAAACTATCATGGACTATACAAGAGGGGCAACATGCAAGATCCCAATGCTTGGCCTTACATTGTCTACCCTCAACTAATGAGGAAGAAGCTCTTAGGACAGAACAAGGAATATAGGATTGTGAATGATGCATTCATTTTCACAATCATTTGATTCATAGAGGGAGACTATGCGAAGAGGTTATTTGATGATACAATAGCATAGATAATAGCTCTTGGGGCCTACTACATCTAGTTTAAGACAAATTCACATATCTATGAGTAGCTAGTGCCACTATCAACCCAAAAAAGCTCCGTAGGTATCCTTGTGATAGACGAGTTTTGTTAGAGATTGCACGATAGATTGAATCTGCATATGACAGGGTCAAGAGGAAATGAAGACCATGTTGGACATGGCTCCTAGTCATAGGACCATATTAGGTGAAGTGAAAGCAAGATATTCTATCTTTTGAATGGGAGTGGAAATATTATCCCCTTAAGGAGTACAACTCTCCCCGACCATATTTTGATAACATTGGCAAAGTTGAGAGTCTGGCTGGCTGAGAATTCCACCATGAAGAGGCCATTGAAGACCACTAGATGAATGCAACAAATGACTATGATGTCCATATTAGGGACTATTTTAGGATGACTTTGTATTTGGTAGAGAAGGATCTCAAAATAAGAATTTTGAAGGAAATACTGTAGCAAGATTTCGGGGAGCTACTGGACCCCCTGTTCAACTCGGACAAGATTGGAGAGAGACCTATAATGAATGTCGAGGTTGACAAGGAGGAGGGTGATGATATTAATCATTTCAAAGGATTGGATCAAGAAACCATTTCAACTTGACCCAATACCTGATATCGTGATTTTTCATGCGCAAGCCTGCCTAGAGAAAGGTAGAGGAAAGAAAGTTACAATTCCTACCTTTGCGGCCTAGTCTCCCATCAGGCTAGAAATAGTATACCAACTTGACCACCCGGTTGGATACTATCACCCTCTAGAGAGGAAAGGAAAGGGGAAAAGAAAGAGCACCTCTTCTCAAAGGGCTGAAACAGAAGAAGTGGAAGTGTAAGCACCTCCTCAAAAACAAGAAACAAATGTGCGAGCATCACAAGACACTGGGGTTTCTCAAAACCAGCCTGACCCTCAATTGCCTCCATTTGTGCCCAACCAGTCTGAAGAGGGAGAAATTCAATAGGTCTTTGTGCCTCCTCCACAAGAAGAACCAGCATCCCCTTCTACCTCCATGAAACAGAAAAGGATTAAGATCCATATGAAGAAGAGGTAAAGGGTGCCTTGTCCATCTATCCCCGAAACCATTCCCGAGGGAGAAGAGGAGGGAGAAGAGGAAGATGAAGAGGAACATGTGCCTTTACAAGGAAGAAATCTTTTAGCCAGAGCCGTAGAACAACAGAGGAGAAGAAGTTCCACAATAAGACTGCCATCTGCCCTAGAGAAACCCTTGGAAGTCTCTTATTCATAAGATGAAGTACAACAATGGGTGGATGAGTAGGGTGAAGAGGGCGATGACATATTCAAAATGTTAGATTTTGATTTTTTGCCTGTGCAAATAGAATTAGTTGGGGATAAATCAGGGATACCCCTACAGGTGAACCCTAACAAGAAGATTGGACACAAATGCCACCAAATTCACAGGGTCTCAATCTTACTCCCCCATCTCCACCACAAGTCTCGGTGGTAGATAAAGGCTCAATTACTCCTCTGCCCCAAAGTTCATAAGAAGAAGAACTTTAGAAGGAACCTTCACAAGAGGAGGAACCATAGAAAATGGCAACTAATGAAGTATCAAAGGAAGTACAAATGGTAGAATATTCTCAACCAGCCTCCCAAGACACTGAGGTGTAAGCTACAGGCTCTACAGAGACCAAGGCCATAGAAGAAGAGCCCTCGCAAAGGGAAACAACTT
Source organism: Cupressus sempervirens (assembly GCA_028749045.1). Taxonomy (NCBI): domain Eukaryota; kingdom Viridiplantae; phylum Streptophyta; class Pinopsida; order Cupressales; family Cupressaceae; genus Cupressus; species Cupressus sempervirens. Next base: position 291,257,587 of record CM053785.1, on the reverse strand, counting down.
CGATGAGGAGTAATAAGGGAAAGGAGGTAGTAGAACATACTCCTTCATCCTTGAGAGGTAGGTCTTCCGCTAAGTGTATTCTAAGGTGGCTCAGGAAAGAAATAATGAGGAGCACCAAGCCACAATTTTGTGTTGACAAGGAGGATTTTTTGAGTTGGCTGAGATATTGAACAAACCTAAATCCCCATCACATTAAGTGAGACCATTGGCATTTGTCAAAAGTACTTAGGATCATGATTTGTTCACACAAGTGGTTGTCCCTCCTGATGATACAAATACAAAAAGCCTCAGTCCTCAAGATTATCAAATCAAAGAGGTCATGCTTGGGAAGCCCGCATGGGATATAGCTAGATTAATGGTAACCATGGGGATTAAGGAAGTTTTCAGGAACATGGAATAGGAAGAGGTCAAACTTTGAACACTTCAAAGGAAAAATGAGATCCTAAGAGGATATTTAGCCAAAATTGTTGGTCCTCTAGATCCCGAGCACCTTGAGGAGACGTTGAACACTGTACTTAGGGAAGGAGGAGCTGTGCATGTAGACCCATTTTTGAAAGCCTGTCAACAATGGTGGGAAAGTTTTGAAGAAAGGGCATTTTGATAATCTAGGGAAACCTAAAGTTACTACATGCTACACAAGAGAATGTGAATAAAATGGTGGCAATTTTGAAGTAGGATTTCAGCATACTGAATGAAGTAAGGGCCTTGAGTAAGGACTTAAAAGTTTTGCAAACAATAAAGGGGCAAAGGTACAAGATTTTGGTAGATGTATATACAGCAGAGGAATTAGATTTGATTGATGACTGGATAGAGAAGATTGCTGACAATAATAAATTAATGGAAACATTACACGCGGATCTCCATAGGCTCAAGGACCAAGCTCGAGAGTGAATTTTGGAAGCAGAGAGGCATTATAGCGATGCATGTTTAGATATTTTTGAAGATGAGGAATGAGAGAAGTTGTTTCCTATAGAGGCAGTAGTGGAGAGTTTTAAGAAGATTTTTGAGGAAGCTACTAATGACAAAGACATCCGACAGGCTTTCAAAACTGAAGAAGCCTTATTAGAATTGGATACCAAACTTGAGGATTTTGTTGAGACTCGAATTGAGGTAGACAATTATAGATAGAAGGTCAAGGATAAATATGAGGCTCTAGATTTACCAGATGCGGCCAAAATTACTGAGATTATAGAGAAGTTCAAGGGCAAACATCTAGACATAGCTCGGGGATGAAGGGGAACAAAACTCAGAAGCCAGAATTTCAATTTTGACACTCAATAAAATTTTGAGATTTTTGGCCCTGTTGAGGTGCATAGGTCTGCAAGTCCACAAGTGCACAAGTTTGCAGCTCTACAGGTGCACAATTCCAGAGGTGCGCTGACAGTTAACTGCCAGTTCAAAAAATAGAGCTTTCCATGCATTGAAAGTGCATTTTGACGGCAGTTTAACTCCGATAGACGCCCAGTAAAGGATTAGCTTCCATTTTTAGCACTTCCAAACACTTCCACTTCCACTTCAGGCTTTCTCATTCTTTCTCCTCTCATAATTCCTTTTTTTTTAACATGTAAAGGCTCATGCATCCAATTAATGAATAAAAAATGGATGGAGTCCTGCTTAGCACCAGTAAGATTGTTAGTTTGTATATAATTAGTTTGTTTTATTAAATTAAAAGCATTTTATTGCATGAAGATGTCTCTCACTCTCAACACAATTTGAGGAGACGATTTCTTATAAATACTCCATTGTAATATGTAATTGGGGCTACCATTATTTTGCAATAAAATTATGCTTTTGGTGCTCGCATTTGGAGTGTAGTGATTCTTGCCTAAATGTGTCATATTTTTGTGAATTTTGTTCATGGAATTTTGATTAAGCCAAAGGTTTATTGCTTTGTTTCTATTTGTGTGATTCATTAATTTTGGTGTTTGCTATGGTTTTGATGAATGAACTGTGCCTGCATAACTTTTCGTCTTGCATGAGGGCACTTTCTATGGCCTTGTGGTTTGATGAAGAGTGAAATATCATACGATTACAAGTTTCTCATTGACGATTGCATTAGTGGAATCAAGGAAGTGTTGCTCCTATTTTCATTGGCTACCCACCGATTTCTTTGAAAGCTTAACTCGTAGACGTGTTGTTTTTCATAGCTTATGTTTGTTAGGATTTCAATTTCATGTTATTTGCTTTGAAGTTCTTATTATTTGTTTTTATTAACCCCCTTGTTAGAATATGATTTCATACTAGTTGCATTGTTATATTACATTCATAAAAAACATTAAAATACAAAAACATAGTTCTTTTCACGTGTTTTATTTTGAAGCAGAGTGCAGATTCTTCATCTCATCCAAGATCAAAATGAACCAACAAAGGCTACCTTGTGAACAATCACATTTATCTTCAACTAAGCAGATTCTAGTAGGTCGCAAGATCGCCTAGAACCTTGGAGTTGATTCACAAGATTGACTTTTTAGGAAAGGAGTTCGCAAGAATTCTTCCTATTAAGCATCGTACAAAATGATAGCTCAACAGTTTCTCAAGTTGAAAAGAAGTCAAATTGGATAATTAACAGTGGTTGTTCACATCATATGATTGATAATATGAATAAGTTTGTTAAATTTAGGAACTATGATGGAGAACTGGTAATAATGAAAAATGTCATATTATTAGCAATATGGTCAGATAGATGTATTGATGGTTGACATTTATGGAAACATGTATTCAACATTTCATTTATGCATTTAGAGATAGAAAATTGTCTAAGTGTTAGACAGTTTGCAGCAGCACAGAGAACATATGTGATGTGTATTGATGTCTCATCAAGAGTTATCTTATGCATAGTTAAGGAAAGCTCTATGATAGTGTCATGATGATGTGTGCCAGTGCGCAGGTGTGTACGAATAGTATGGCGTGAGTTATGATTGAAATACTAGTATGGGTATTTAATAGAATAGAATAGAGCATAACAAAGAATTGGATTGTAAAGCTTTAGGAATTATTTTGGTTATGAAATAATTACTAAGTCATGATGAGCTAACTATGTGGATATTATTCCAGAAGTTATTTTATATTATGTCAAGCTTGTGAAGACATGAAGGCCGACTAAGCAAAGAATTATGAAGATGTGAGGTATAAGTAAAAATCTTATCTTGTGAAGATAAGTGTGTTGTACAAGTAAAAGAAGTGTGCGACACTATATTATCTATAAGAGATTTGTGATTGATGATATGTGAACTACATCTAGTATTTGATCAGAGCAAGTGTGAAGTACAATAGACATAAATTATTATATGTATATCTACTCTTGTGAAGAAATGAATTATATAATTGCATGTCAGGGCAGTGGGCTCTTCTTGCATACTTTGTATCTATTCTACCAACTCCTAATAGGGTTGAAGAAACTCCTAACATGGTTGAGGCTTCTAACAAGGCCTAGTCTCCTAACAGGGACTTGAGACAATATATATACTTCATAGACTCCTAACAGGGTCAATATCCTTAACAAGATCCTATTGTTTAGTGAGTCATCTAGTGGGTATCATCCCCACTAGGGTTTTCCCTTGGCCAGGGTTTCCCTGGTTAACAAATAATGGTGTTATGAGTTCTCTATGTGTGTGGTTATCTTTATTTTTCAACATTGTTGGTTTACTTTCATATACAAGTTATAAAGTAATTAACAATATTCAGTTGTGGGCAAAAGTTTGTAAAATACTGATTCAGCCCCCCACTCTCAATATTATCTATTTCTAACAATTAGTATCAAAGCACAACTACTTAGAAGAAGTTTAATATCTTGAGTAAGATCCTTGAAGATATGGAACAATTGAAGAAAAACTTTGAAGAAGCTCTTGAGCAGATTGACCTTCTTACTGAAGAAAGAGATAACCTAAAAGATAGGTATGAAGATGAGAAAGTTTTTATTGGGAAGTTGAAAGATAAGATTGATGATCTGAAATCTAGCAAGGAATCATTTGTGTAGACTATTGGCAATGATGAAGTAGGAAATCTCCAGAAGGAAAATGAGATATTGAAACATGAATTGAAAATTGTTGAACTTAAGTTAAGTCTTAAGAAAAATGGTGGCAAGAATGAACCTGAACTGAAAACTAAGAATGCCGACCTTAGATCCTAGTTAAGTAAAGTTACATCTGAACTAGATACTATCAAGATTGAGCATGCATAATTAGAAGAGTACAATATGATTGTGAAAGGATAATTAACATAGGCTAAGCAACTGTTAGATAAACTTTATTCCAGTAGTGAGAAGATAGATCAACAGATATTTCAACAAAGACCTTCTTATGAAAAGGTAGGACTTGGATATCCGATTAGAGAGTAATCAAAAAAGAAAGTTGAAATTAGAAGAGAACTAGATCTAGTTATTGAATCCCCTAAGGAATCTGATCTGAGTAAGGTAGAATCAAGCACATCCACTGAAGTATCAAAGGAAGTAGAATTAATTGATTTGTCAGTGAAACATGATGAACCTAAGAAAATAGAGCGAGTTGATAAACCTAAGCAAGATAAACCACCCAAAGAAGTAAGATTTGAGTTCAAAGCTAGATGTTTCATATGTAATGAAGTTGGACACATGAAAAGAGATTGCACATGTAAGTCTTATAAACCTATTACTAATTTCTATTGTTATAATTGTCATGGTTATGGACATAAGGCAGTAGAATGTAAGAAACCTAAGTTTGATGGTAATAATATAAATAGTAGAATGTTTAGGAATACTAACCCTACAGGTAATGAAAGGGGAAGATCAAACAATAGATCCAATGATGGAGAGAAGAACTAGTTCATGTGTTACAAGTGTAACAAACCTAGACACATTGCAAGGAAATGTAGAGGACCAAAGAATCATAATGGAACTAATCAGAAAAGAAATGAACTTGTATGTTAGTTATCTAATAACTTCAAACACACAGTGAGATATTACAAATGGACAAAAGAAACTTTAATAGGAATCCTAATAACAGAAAGAACAACAACATAAATAACATAAGGAATGATAATAGCAATGACAAAAGTTAGAAGGAAGCAAATAAGGAACATGTTGATGAATTTAAAGAAGCATTTGTGACATCTAAAGATTGAGAAAGCTCTTATACAATTTTGGAGGGATAGTTTTTCGATGCATCTAATAAGACATTGAAGTCACAAATTGTTTGTGATTCATCCTACTTGAATTAAGTAGTTTCAGTAGAGGTAATGTATCAATTGGCTAGAACTCATGTTAGAGAGAGATTTGGAAGTTTCATAGTTAACAAGAGGTTAAGGACATAGAGAGAAGGCTATGGTTAAGTGCACAAGTCTAGATATGATCGCAGTGAGCAAGAATTGAGAGATCAAGCGTACTGGTAAACGAAGACAGTATTTGAATTTGTGGTAGATACACATTTAATGCATAGTGTGATTTGAAATGATTTAAGGATCACAAGCAAGATTATGTGTACCATTTATTCATGCAAAGTGTCTTGAGCAAATTAAAGAGTGATTTGACAATGAATTGAATTGTGAAGTGAATGTAGTGAAGCAAAAGTTGCAAAAGCCCTAAATCATGATTTTAAGGTATTTATGGAGTTTGAATCCAGTTATTCAATACTCATAGTTGCAATTCAATGGCTAGTTAGAATGTGTATGATATGAGTGATAGACCACAATCTGTTTTCAAGAAGCATCCATTTATGTCACTTTTAGATGAACCAATGGGTGCATTTTTGCAAGTCCCAAAAAATGTGTTACATGTTGAGGATATTAGGAGTTATATCCACTGTAAGATAGAAAGTATTGGTGATGATAATATTCATCAAGATTTAGGTAAAATGTGTAACAATGATTTGATTGTGAAGTCTGAGTATGTGCACCTAGATGGATTAAATAGAGTGAAGTATATGTTATATATAGAATTTGAAAATCACATATGGACCCGAATTATTTTGAGTAGGGTACATGATGATATGTTGTGGTTAGGTGATGCACAAATTGTTATTAATAATAACCTAATTCATAAGGTCACAGGATTGAGTAATGAAGGTTGTAATCTTGTTAATGAGAAGAATGTTAGGAAGATGGTTGAGATTAATCTAAATACTATGTGATAGAAGAAATATGAAGGTAGATTCCATTCAAGGCAAAGGAGCAAAGCTAATAAGCAAGATATTAGGTGTTAGGATTAACCTAAGATAGAAATAACATTTACATGCAAATATAGCCAATATCATAAAATAATAGATCGCACATAAGAGAACACAAGACACCAAGATTTAACATGGTTGACCTAATCCCTGAGCTAGTCCACCAACAACAAGTCGAGTATTATTATTATCTAGTGATTACAATCTGTAATCCTTTACAACTCAATACTGTTGCAAGAAGCTACAATATCACCATTGCATTATGAAATCCCTAACCCTAAGCCTCTTTTATACAAGCTTTTTGCTGCTTACAAAATTAGGGCTAGAATAATAGAAAAATAGTAGCTGATGCCTTTTACAATATAAGGTCATTTTCCCTCAACCCCACCCCGTACTACAACAGGGACCACACCTGGGGCACTGCTCCTTGATCCCATCTTGGGGTGCTACCCCCAAACCCTCATAAAAATAATATGGGGAGAAAACCATGCTGAATAAACCTCCAAGTCTGATTAGGCTCCACATCACAACAATCTCCCACTTGGAAACTGATCAGACTCCGCAACAATAACCTCCCACTTGGAGACTGATCATAGCACTGCTAAACCTATAGCTCCCACTAGAATATCAAACCACCTTGGACTTTACTGTTATTTTATTTTGTTCAGTCTAGAAGACCAACCAAAGTAGAGAGGATTTCAGCTTCTCCCTTGTTACTAGCTTGATAAACATATATGTTGGATTACTATCTATATGTATCTTCTCCAGCTTTAACTGGCCATCATCCAAAGCTGACTGAATAAAATGGTACTACAACTGTATGTATTTGGTCTTTAAATGCAAAGCTGAATTCTTTGCAAGATGAATGACACTCTGGCTATTTGTGAACAAATAGTTATCCCTTTGTGGATGTCCTAACTCTTCCATAAATAACTGAAGCCATATCATCTACTTGGCTGCCTCTATAGTAGCAACATACTCTGCCTTTGTAGTAGATAAAGCATTAACCTTATGTAACCTAGAAACCTAGCTCATGGTTGCCCCACCAAGAGTAAATACATGACCTATAGTACTCCGCCTGGTATCAATATCTCCTACTAAATTTGAGTCAACATATCCATGTAAATCAGTTGTAGAGCCCCCAAAATGTGAACACTTACTAGATGTTCCTCTCAAATATCTAAGAATCTATTTAACTACATTCTAATGCTCAATTCTTGGATGACTCATGTATACCTGCTAACAACTCCCACTGCATGTGCAATATATGGCCTAGTACATACCATATCATACATCAAGCTTCCTTTAGCTGAAGCATAAGGTACCTTAGTCATCTTATCCTCCTCTTCTTGCATCCTCGGACACATCTCTTTAGTCAACTTCAAATGACCAGGTAAAGGGGCACTGACAGCTTTAGCATTCTCCATAGAGAAACATTGCAACACCTTTGCAATATAATTAACTTGAGATAATTACAATTTCTTATTCTTCCTATCTCTACAAATCTTCATACCAAAGATTTGTTTTGATGCCCCCAAATCCTTCATAGCAAATAAATGTGTTAACTGTTCCTTTAACCCCTTAATGTGATCCATGTTAGACCCAGCTATAAGCATATTGTCAACATATAAACCTCTTAAAATAAACACAATGATCTAAATGACACCTAGTGTATCCATGCTCATGCATAAACCTGTCAAATTTCAGATACCATTACCAAGGTGCTTACTTCAAGTCATATAAACTTTTCTTCAATTTGCACATTGAGTTCTCCTTACCTTTGACCTCAAATCCCTATGGTTGTTCCATATATATCTCTTCATCCAAATCATCATGAAAAAAGGTTGTTTTAACATCAAGCTGCTACAAATGCAAATCTTCAATAGCCACAATACTTAAAACAATGTGAATAGAAGTCATTTTAACAACATGAGAGAAAATCTCATCAAAATCAATGCCTTTTTTTTTGTGCAAATCCTTTTACAATTAACCTGGCTTTAAATCTTTTCTTACCTCCATCCTCTTCTTGTAACTTGTAAACCCATTTATTCTATAAATCCCTTTTACTTGCAAGCAACTTGCATAAATCTCATGTCTTATTTTTCAACAAAGAGCCAATTTCTTCTTTCATTGTAGACTCCCACTAAATCTTTGTATCCACCTACACAACTTCATCATAACATTCAGGATCACCAACATCAGTAAGTAAATAGAGTACGAGGAAGGAGAATGAAGTGCCCACCCATAGTTTACTTTTTCATTATATTTACCTTACTCTTTTATGCCTATTTCATGGATGTGTTAGTTTCAAGGATATTATTTCATAACTTGGACTAGAGATATATCAATGATGATTACTTAGTTGACTATATTTCATGTGTTGTTTAATGATTATAGTTATTGATGCATTAATGATGCTTTAATGACTCATAGTTAATAAATGTGATTCCTTTCATAACAATGTCAGATGATGCTTTAATGACGATTACTTCATATTCATAACAATGCATTATTTTATATGAGCATTTGATGTTCGACTTATAATTATTATGGTACTTACCCCATACATGTGTATGTATGGTGTGTGTGTCTGTTTTATCTTTCTATTTGTCATGTTTGATGTGGTTAAGGGAGGGAGTCGTAGTCACCCACTAGTCAAAATCTACACGATGTACCACTCCCTGCCATTACTTATTTAGTTTAGATATATTTATATACATGTACATGCTCATCTTTTACGAAGAATGTAGGTACTTGGCATCGACTTCCCTGAATTGCCAGGACGAGTGTGCCCTATCAAAATAACTCAATGGTAAGAATGGGGAGATAATATTCAGGTCCAATCCCAGCCATAGCCTAAATACTTGTCTTGTAAGGAGGACTCGTAACTGACTTTCCACAATTTTTAAAAGTTGTGAGTCTATCTTTGTCTATGTTGTTTGATTTTGAGTTTCAATCTATTTTGGTAATGTTGTTTTTATGTGAATTTCGCTATGTGATTTATTTGGTAAATAATTTAATTATAATGTTTGGGTTAATCATATAATTAAATATTATTTGATTAAAAGAAAATATTAAAGCATGAGAATATATAATTAATTTAAAAACTAATAAATATGTGCTTTAATTTAAAGGTCTTAATTTAGAAGTCTAAATTTAGAAAATTGGTTAAAGAGAAATTAGAATATGATGATATTTAATTAATTAAATATGTACTTCAATTTAAAACATTTAATTTAAGAAGTTGGACAAAAATAGAATTAAAATATTAAAGATTTAATATTGTTTTATTATAATTATTTGATGATTATTTAGAAGTTTTATTTTGATAATAAACTCTAAATAATGTTATTAATGAAATAAATAAATATATTATTAAAAAAAATTTTAAAATTAATTAAAGAGAGAGCTAATTATTTAAATTAAGATATTTTGTAATTAAATATCTAAAAGAGTTGTGCATGAAAAGATAAAAGGTAATAAAGTAATAAACAGTAATTGATCAGTGAGTTCTCTCTCGTGATTGCACAATCAAAGCCCCAATTTAGGAGAGAACTCTTTATCAGAGATGGAGAACTCATTTTGCAATTACACAGATTTTTGAGAGCAAAATTTAAAATTGGATCAAAAGAATTATGGAGAGTTTCAGAGGGTTTGGATTTGCATGCATTCACAGATTGTCTCAAATTTTAGTTGTGGTTTTGAGGTTTTGGGGAGCAAAATTCAAACTTGGGTCAAAAGAATTGTTGAAAGTTTCAGAGGGTTTGGATTTGCATGCATTCAAATATTGTCTCAGATTTTAGTTGTAGTTTTGAGGTAGGGTTTGAAAACCCATTGTATAATTTTATTGAAAGATTTGTCTACTTCATGTCGTCCTAGGTGTTTGCATATTACTTATTAATTTACTATATTGATTGTTGAATAAAGAATTGTGTTGTAGATTTTGAAAAAGGAAAACTTTTTAATCAAGAAAACTTGACTGAGAAAAATTATAGAAAAATTGTAGAAAATTATTATGACTATATTCTTTTAAACCCCTTTAGCTAATATAGAGAATATTTGATAATCAAAATTTGAAAGAAAATAATAAATTGAACAATTAGGGTTTCAACTTTAAATTTGTCATTAGAACTATATGATTATCATTAATTTTCTAAATATAGATGAATATTTTTCTTACATCTAAAATAATTTAATTGCAATATTTATTTAAAAAGTTAAAGATTAATTGAGAGGAAAGCACGTTGTAACTAAACTTATACATGCATGTGAAAACAAATATGTCAAAAATAGAAAGCTAAATATAGTATAGTTACATGCATGTGAAAATAAATATGCTAAAAATAGAAAGCTAAGTATAGTAGGGTTGCATGTGAAAACAAATATGCTAAAAATAGAAAGCAAAGTATAGTATGGTTGCATGATTTGAGAGATCAAAGACATTCGAATTTACTAATTGCACATGTATTTTTATTTTATATAATTTAATTTTTAGATTTATTTATTTTTAAAAATAATTGATTAATTAAAAATAAATAAATAAATAATTTATTAATTTTTAAAATTAAATAAATATTATTCATTTAGTTTAAGTGGATGTTATCATTATTGATTCTTTAAGTCTATTTAAACTCTTAGTTGCATATAAATGATTTTATAATTATTAATGCAAGAAAGAAGTTAATAAATAAATATTTATAATTTTATTATATTTTAAGAGAAGTTGTGGTGGAGTTAACTTCGTAATCATTTAGTTAATAACTATTTGACTTTATGAGAGAAATTATAAATAATTAACTTAAATTTATAATTTTATCTCTCGTTGCATTATGAATTAAAGAAAAAGTAAATATTAATATTAGACTTAAATAGAAGTCAAATTAATATTTTAGAAATGAAATTGATATTAGTATATAATATAATAATATACATTTATGTTATTAATTAAATCATTTATGATGTAAGATTATTTAAATTAATAACATGATAATATTGCATTATATTTTATATGCACAAAAAGATTGGATATTTAAATACTTATTGATTTAAATAAATATATCAGCATAACAATTTATATTAACATGTATATTCTTACCTCATTTCTAAACACATCCTTATGACCCAAACTAAACAAGAGAAATTGGTGGAGTTAAATCATGTGATTGAAAACTATGTGTCTTCTAATATTCTATTTATAGTCTTATGATGTTTATTTTTGTGATGGTTTTTCTTTGTGGGTTGTTTAGTTGGCCAAGTTAGGATGTGCACTAGAGGCATTTTTAAATTTTTTTTTATGATTATTTGACTAGGTGTCATGATGAGCTTTATGATTTGAATTGAGATTTATGTTTTATGAGCTTTATGTTATTAAGCATTAATGAGAACTTGAATTTTGAGAACCAATGTTATTTTTTGGGTTGAATGTTAAGAAACCAAACTCGATTAATATTACTATTGTGGTATGGGACACTATTATGGTTTGTGATTTTTAGGAAGGTAGTCTAGGTGCATGTCTATGGGAGTGGCTTGCAATGGAGGTTGGAGCCCAAAGTGGCTATCAGGGTAACTCATTGTAAGTTGCGTAACAAGTGAAACATAGTAATTAAAATATCTTGCCTAGCCCTTTTCCTTGAGATACATTAAAAAGGTAAGTTAGAGATTTTTCATTGTCCATGCCTTGAGTGCTTGTATAGACTAAAGATGAGATGAATATGGTACCTCAAGAGGTATGACTAGTTTTCTCATCTTCACGAGAGGGTATTTTGGTTCTGCATAGAGTCACTAGGGGGTCGAGGTCTTGAAAAACTGCCAAGATAACCTTAGAGTTGGCTCATGTGATGACACTCCACAGTATGTAGCCATAGTCTCCTTCGTGGTTTTTTAATATTTGCCTCTAGTGGTATACTTGTTGGATATTACTTTTGTGGTACATTTATTGTGAGTTGTTACTCTTTGATTGGATGTAATTCATTGTTGACAATTGATTTTTATTAATGAATGATCAGTTATTCATTGGTGGTGTTTTTATTGTTGGAGTTAGTGATTGGTAGTTTACTTTTATTGATGAGGGTTGTTATTTGTTGGTCATTGTGCTTGTGACACTTGACATTGATTTTGAGGTGGTTGTATATTTTTTGTCTTGGTATTTGTATGTTGACTTGGTATGAGATGTTAGTACTAGAATAAGTGTCCTTTCAATTTTAGTTAACTCTTCTTCTTGAGTAGTTTGTGTTACCCTTGAGGTAGTTTTGACTATCAAGATTCTTTGCCTAGGATTATTTATGATTTGATTATCTGTGTGTGGATTGTACATTATCTCTCCTGCACGGTGGGAGTGGGAGCCTGATTAAGTGACCATGTAGTTGGGAGGTAGTGTATTCTTACCATTTGGGTCCCCCTCAGATTGATAGATGTTGGATGCTCCTTGATACAGTGGTACCATTATCATTCTTCCTCTTATCTTGAAGATTTCTATTCATTTGATGTATTTATGTATCATGTGGTTTGAGATCCTTTAGGATATTGTATTTTATATTGATGTATTTGCATCTATTTTCGCATAACCTATGACATGTGCAGTGGATGTTATTCATTAGATGTGCTCTCATATTATTAGTTGTACTTATGCATTTGCTTATATGACTATGTATGTGTTTATTTATTTTATGATTATGGACATTGTAATTGAGAATTAAACTTATTAAGAAAACTTTCTTAAATGTGACTCAACGTGAAGGAACCTTTGAGAAATTGAAACTGTATTTGTAATTAATTGCATGTTCTTGATGTGTATGTACATATTGCTTTCGCATTATTGTTACTTTGATATTGTTTAAACTTTTTTTTTAAATAGTTCAGTAAACTTTGTAACATATTAGGTTTTTTTCTTTTGGGTTCCTAAGTGGAGTGTTACAAAAAAATTCTTTTTGGAGGTCTACTTAGCCTTGTTGATTGTCTAACATTCACTAGGGTGTGGTATTTAATGTTACAATTATTTTAGATCATGAAGAATTGCTAGAACATCAACTTTTGGAGTAGCATCCAACACTACATAATCATCTTCTTTCTTCTCATGTTGTTGTAAATGATCTATGTACAACACTTTCTCATTGAATATGACACCCCTGCTTCTTACCATTTTATGATTTTCAAAATCTCAAAGCCTATAACCAAATTGATTAATGTCATATCCAACAAATACACATTTCTTTGACTTAGCTTCCAGCGTGGTTCTATTTTCAAAATCTATATGAGCAAATGCTTCGCAATCGAAGGTTTTGAGAAAAAAATAACTCACCTTCTTACCAGTCCATGCTTCCTCTAGAATACCATAGCCCAAAGGAGTAGAGGGACCTCTATTAATCAAATATACATCAATATTGATAGCCTCTTCCCACATTTTTAAGGGCAACCCTACATGCAACCTCATACTTCTTTCACGCTCCATTATAGTCTTGTTCATGCGTTCAACCACTCCATTTTCCTGTGGAGTCCTTGGAACAATTTTTTGTCTACGAATACCATTAGTGGAGCAATAATCTTCAAATTCATGACTGTAATACTCACCATCATTATCAGATCTGAGACATTTTAATTTCTTACCAGTCTCATTTTCAACTAAGCATTTTTATTTCTTAAAAGTTTGAAATACATCATATTTATGTTTGAAGAAAAAAACCCATACTTTTCTAGTTGCATCATCAATAAATGTAACATAATAATGAGAGCCACTAAGGGAAGATACCTGGGCTGGTACCCATACATCTATATGCACAAGCTCTAATCTCTTACTTTTATTTTCCTTCCCAGTCTTCACAAAACTCACTCTCTTTTGTTTTCTATACACACAACTTTCACATAAATCCAAATTGACACATTTCAAACTTGGTAAAACTTGCTTTGAATGAAGTACTTTCATACCTTTCTCACTCATGTGCCCAGGTCTATTGTGCCACAACATTGTATTAGAATCTACAGCAGCTATTTGTTCTCCCTGCTCAACTATAGCAACTGTTACTCAACATTCATTTTTCTTTGAAATAATCAAATTAGAAGGAACAATATGACCTGTACAGAAATATAAGGTGCCTACTTTCATACCTTTTGCTACTATAAGGGAACCTTTTTCAAACGTTCCAATTTTTGTCATTAAAAGTAATTAGACAACCCTCATCACTAAGTTTCCCTACTGAAATTAAATTTCTACTCAGCCTTGGAACATGTCTTACCTCTTGTAGTGGCCAATGATTCCCATTCTACAACTTTATCTTAACTTCATCCTTTCCAACAATCTGACAGGGTTCATTATTCTCCAAATAAAGAAGCCCAAAATCCCCTTGGACATAATTAATGAAATAACCTCTATGAAGTGTAGCATGAAATGAATCGCCAAAATATAAAACCCATGAATCATCAATACTTTCTAAAGATAGAAGCAAAGCATCATCTTCGAATTTGTTACTTACCACATTTGCCTCCTTGTTCCCTGGTTTATCTTCTTCATTGTTCTTTTGAGTCTAGCAATCTTTCTTCTTATGCCCTATTTTATCATAGTACCAACAATCTCTTGGTCCTTTGAATTGAGACCTCTTCCCCTTTGACTTTCCTCTTGATTTCTCACAAATTTTAGAATTATTTCCTCTCTCAGTCATTCTACCTCTACTTTGTGTGTTCAAAGCACTTCTTGATGTAGATCCACCTAAGATTTTCCTACAAGTTTCTTCACTCAAAATAACACCAATCAAATCATCATATTTTAGGGTATTAGATCTAGAAATAAAGTTACTCACAACCATTACCAAGCTATTCTAGTTTTCAGGCAAAGAACACAAAATCAATAAAGCCCTAATTTCTTCATCAAAATTAATACCCATAGAAGATAACAATATTAAACTCATTTAAATGATTTGCAACAAATCCACCTTCTGCCATTTTCATATTAAATAAATGCTTCATGAGAAATACCTTATTTGAAGCGGAGGGCTTTTCATACAATTTCAATTGGGTTTCCATCAACTCTTTCATTGTCTTTTCTTATGTCATGTTAAATGTCACTGATGGTGCGAAGGATAACTAAATGCTTCCAAGTGCCTTTCTATCTAAAATCTCTCATTCCTCATTTGTCATAGTTTCTTGGTTTTTCATTTTTCCTTCCAATGACTTCCATAAATCCTTTTGATAGAGATAGTCCTCCATTTGCATCTTCCAAAACTGAAAGTTTTGCTCATTAAACCTGTCAACCCTCAACTTACCCTTGTCTATCATTACTCCCACTCAACTGTGAAACCTTCTTGCAAAGGATCGCTAAAAAAAAAAAATTACGATCGTCTAGCTCTGATACCACTTGTTAGGATTAACCTCAGACAAAAATAACAATTACATGCAAATATACCTAATATCAAAAAATAATAGATTGCACATAAGAGAACACAAGACACCAAGATTTAACATGGTTCACCTAATTTTTAGGCTATGTCCACCAACAACAAGTCCAGTGTTATTATTATCTAGTGATTACAATCTGCAATCCCTTACAACTCAATATGGCCACAAGAAACTATAATATCACCATTACATTATGAAATCCCTAACCCTAAGCCTCTTTTATACAAGCTTTTTGCCACTTACAAAATTAGGGCTAGAATAATAGAAAAATAGTAACCAATGTCTTTTACAATATAAGGTCATTTTTGGCTTCGGAGGCACCTGGGGCACTACCCCAAGATCCTAGAGGGGCGTTGTCTCCAAATCACCGTAGAAATAATATGGGAAGAAATCTGTGTCAAATAAATCTCAAAGTCTAATTAGGCTCCACATCACAATAGATTTTCTATTCATATTTATTACACAAAGCTTTGATTATATCTTTTATATTTTTCTTGTAATAATTGAGATGTAATTATGTTTAAGTCATCCCTCGTATTGTGTTTCTTTGGAATAGACTACATAGGATCCTTTTAATCATCATTTTATTAGAGGTTTTCTTGGACATAAAAACAATAAGTTTAAACGCAATGGAGGGAGCCCATGCATGCAAATACTTTGACAGCTATCAAGGGAGTGGGTACTCTAAAGACACCAGTTGTACAGGTATATTGATCTTCATACTTTCTACTTTCCAATTTCAGTACCTTTATGATCTCCAAGCATGTATTGGTTATCTTTTCACTTTTGAGTGGCATATGATGAGCAGTAAATTTGTGACACTTTAGATTACTAATTAAATGTCACTATACAAACTTAGTTTCATCTCCTATCATCGTGGTATTTTCTATTATTGTTGCCTTTTAAATTTTGCTTAATGTTCCTATATTACTATAAGCATATATAGATCATACTTTGTAGTGGACTACGTAAAAATATTTCCTCTCTCTTGATGATAACAATAATATATGTACAAACGTGGATGAATGCAAGGAAGTTGACTTGAATGAATGCGTTGGAACATCACAGGGGGGTATGTGTCATAGTCTGCCTAGCACTTACAATTGTTCATGTGCAAAAAATCATAGGGGAGATGGCTTCAAAAATGGGACATGATGCTGACCACCAAGCTCAAATAATTTTCTAAGATCTGCAATTATAGGTACCTGGATTAGTTTTATAGTTCTACTAAGATCTATAATACGAATAAAAATTTCTAACCCAAAAATTAATATTAAGAATTTTTTGCTCAATGGTTCGACAAGTTCTATTTCTTCATTTTTTGGAGTCTCATTTGTCACTTGCAGACTATTTTGGTGCATGAGGAGGCGGCGGTTAAGATATGTTGGCAACAAGAATTTTATAGAGAACAAGGGTGTTGAGATGTAGCAATGTATTGCTGCAATGGGAGGAAGAAAAAATGTTGTAATTTTTTCTAAAGTAGAGCTAAAAATAGCCTCCAATAATTACTTGATAGAGTTATGGAAAGGCCCTAGATTGGGAAGGGTACAGTGGGTCAACTTGTATATGCAGAGTCAAGAAGGATGAGGAAAGTAGTGATATTAGAGAGGCAATTGAGGGAAATGATATTGTCATTCCTGTGATTTCCAAAAACTATGGAGAGATTTATTGCTTGAATTAAGGTGGTCAGATTTGGACAAGCTAGAACTAGGGCATCAAAGATATATGTGCTGTTAGAAGCCCACATACCTCCCACGAGATATGTTTTTATTACTACAGCTAAAAATATTCAATAACATTTCTAAAAAACACTTATCTAACTCTTCAACTAAGTATGAGTTGCTTGAAGGGACAAGTTCAAGCAATAGCTCCCATAATCCTCATTAAACCTCGTTAAACCTTGCTCCCATGAGAAATGAATATTTAGCTCCCATAGCCATAAATCCCTAGCCCGCCCATGAATGATAAATAATGCTTGTCACACACCAGATGCTCAACACCAATAGATCCAATAGCACATGAAAATGAAATAAACAAGTAACAAACAAAGTTTTCTATTATCTTATTTAAACCTGAGTTGGTCAAAATTTGACCAAATTGGGCATAAAAACCAAAAAAAAGGTACTTAACAAGTTGTTAGAAACAATAGTCCATCAATATAGCTGAGAGGGGGTTATATGACAATTTAAAACATTTATCCTCTTAAAAATCTTGACCATTCAACCAAAGTAAACAACAACCATAAAGAGATGCACATAAATAATTACACCAAATATGTTGACTAGGGAAACCCTTGATTAGAGGGAAAACCCCGGTAGGAATGATGCCCACAAAATTATGTACTAATATGAATATTCCTTGTTAGAGGATGGACCCTATTAGGAGTTTATTACAACATTTAGTATAAAGAGTCCCTTTTAGGAGACTTTTAATCCCTATTAGGAGATTCCAACCCTGTTAGGAGTTGTGGAATGCAGTTGAACCCACTATCTAACCAACTTCAGGATCAAATCAATGAACCCACTGTCCAATTAACCTCGATACTATTCCTTTTAGAATAATAGATGTGTAACAAGATTTCACTTCTTCCTTTGTCTAGTACATCAGACTCCTTCACCTTCAAATCATGCAATCAAATCTGGAATTGTGAACTCGGTAACAATAACCCTTAAGATCACTTATACGCATAGGTAGGTCACTCTGCTTTTGTATCACTTTGTTGCTCAGTAATTCACAAGTCTTCTCTGCTCACCATTTGTAAAACATGGAAAACATCTTTCCTTTATACCATGCTCAATAATAAATCCTTGAGTCAAATTTCCATATGTTAATTAAATGAAATACATATTTAATTAATGTTGTTGGCTCAGTTATACACAAACTTTCACTCATGCGACTTCCATACATGTGTACTCTCTTACGTCATCAGCAGTTGGTATACTATCTCCAGTTAACTGCACAACCCTTCACTATAATTGTAATTTAATGTAGTAGTCATACAATAGGAATTACTTTCATAATACTTTGTTTCCATATGGTTCTCTGTGAATCAATCATAACTTTTGTACACTGTTGATTCAGGTTCTGCGCACTTACCCTTCTCACAAATACATACTATAGTATGTGTTGGTAATTGTGCATCATTAAAATAAGTAATGTAATGTTCTCAATACAGAAATCAAAATGTGTTGCTCTGTCAGTCTTTTACAAACTTATTACTATGTTGTCATCAATGGCAAACATAGTTATAAATACACATATCAATGTTCTGCAGTGCTCCCCCATAGCATCAACATTCATTCTAACACAAGTCTCTTCATATGTTGGTCAAAAATTTAGGTCAAAATTTGACCTATAATGTACTAGTGAGAGCTCTCCAAGAGCTTTCAACTGACTATTTGAAGTCCAAAATCCTAATTGGTATGCCCAAGTTATGCCCAAATATGTGCTCAAAATAAACAACATATGAATTTCAGGCTTTTAAAACCTTAAAAAAATGCAAAATCATAAAATCAAACCTACACCAAGTTATAATTCTTTGGATTATCTTTCCAAAAACTGTAAGAAGTTTGAAATTCAATATCCTGCGAGAAAGTTACGATTATTTTACCAAGATGAGCTTTTTACCATTTTCACTGCAATTTTTTTGTGTGACAAAAGTTTTGACAGGATTAAATTTGATGGCTATAATGTTGGAAATATATATATGATATGATAAGTTACTAAGAGGGGAGGGGTGAATCAATAACCAATAAAAATTTAATCCTTTATCTCACCAATTAATTCTTCATGTGAATTCTGATCTAATTGCATGCATGAAAAACTAAAAGCATTAAAACATTAATAACACTTTGACACACAATATGGTGACCCAGAAACCTTCCAAATAGAAAGAAAAATTGGGGTGGGGATGATACCCACAAGCTTTAGTACTACAATATAAAGTTGGCATGTTAAGGCTTACAATGATCACTTATGATGATCTACCTTGTTAGGAGCAATAAGGACTACTAGGTCCACCTTGCAAAAGGATTTAGAAACATACAATGAAGTATGCACTCAGTAAAGAGATTTACAAAAGACTGTTAAGTCTACCTTGTGAAAGGATTAAACTGATCCACCTATTAGGATGAAACAGTGGCTGATCTCTGATCAGCAACTTGTTTGTTGAATGAGACTCCTTTGAGTGTAGTGATCACCTTCTTGTGATAGATGAATCTTTGTTGCTCCGTATATTTTTGTAGCCTTTTTACTTCACAATTTTGCTCTTCAAATTTTCATTATATTTCTTGTTATATATTCTTCTTTTGGATGTGATAAAATGTATTACATATATACCAATCCAAATTATAATTCAACAAAGTTGGCTACAATGCAAATTTACACAAAATACACAAAGTCGGCCCAACTGTAGGAACTTGGGTTCTGAAGACTAGCTCAATGAGGTTCTGAGACTTGGCATCCACTGTCAATGCTCGACATTGTCATGCATTCGGTAGATGTAGAAGCTCGGTCCATACTGATCACTTCCAAGTAGTCTGAACTTAGTATGCACTGGTGACTCGGTGAATACTGCGAAACTCAATATATAAATTGAATCACTTGATTCATACTGCATAGCTCAATCAATTCTATCACAATGAGCTTGGTATAAACTGAATCACTTGGTTAACACTAAGTGACTCTGTCAACACTAGATTCACATCACTATAACTATGAACTCAGTAAGTACTGTACAACTTTGTTTGCACTGAGGAACTCAGTAAATACTAAGAATCTCAGTTCACACTGTTGATCACCATAATGGTAGAAATTGCCTAGTGCAAATTGAATATTGTTCCTTGAACTCAGTAGCAACTATAGAACTTGGTAAAGCCTTAAATACTTGGTTAACATTGTTAACTATACAATAAGCTTGATAGATACTTACAATCTGAATAAGTGTGTGTCACTAATAAAAAACTTGACTGTAATGACAAGCAGACTCAATAGTGTATCATGCGAAGTTGTGGATCTCACGTACAAAGTGGTAATGAATAATTTGTCATTTGACCTTGCCAAGTTGATGTTGAATTAGTTTAACAAAAACATGGAAAGCATAAGAACTTCAAAGAACAATCCTTGTAAGTTTGGTTCACTCTTGTCTATTTTTTTATGTGCAAAAGTTTTTCCCATAAAAAGGTACAGTCGTATGGAGGAAGGATGTAATTGTTCTTTACCAAATTAATGAATATATATTAGAAATGGGAGAAAACTATGTTAGTATTATGGATAATTACTTTGATGCATTTAAGGATAAGATGAATAATAGATTCAGGATACCTAATAAACTTGTTGATGACTACAAAGATGATATTTGTTTCATGGTTGATAGTGATAAAGTGTATATACAAGTAGTGAGACCGAGAATTGTATGGGTCAAGCCTCTAGGTTATGAGGTTAACATTGATGAAACCAAGGACATTATTGAAGCACTATTAAATGAGCTTGTTGACCCAAAAGCTACATACTTTGGCACTTTGGATGAAGCAAAAGCAAGAATAGAACTTGAAATAAAACTCCCTCGGGTGGTCAACAAAGGAAAGAAGAGGATTTCAAAATTGAAAACTAGCTTCACTCTTCTATTGACTAAAGGAAAAGGTGATGACATTGAGGAAGATGAAGCGAAAGATGAAGAGAGGTCAGAGGAAGAAGAGCCAGCAAAGAAGAAAGGTAAGGTTATTATAACCAAACTTGCAAAACCATCTACTGTAGTGTTTACAAGGAGGGCATCTAGGAAGAAACAAGGAGGAGATGTAATCTTCAAAAGGCCACCACCCTCATTCCAAGAAAAGTTGAAGGAAATTGACACTAGAGCCAGTATGGAAAATTTCAAATCACTAAGGTATGAAATAAGAAATGTAGAGGAGCAGAAGCAAATTAAAGACATGGTTATGTCTAAGATGGGAAAATGGAAATATTCTCCAGACCACTTTGTTTAGTAGATTCCTAGTGAATTGATGGAGAAAGTTAAGCCAAGATGGGAACAAGCCAAGAAAATTGCTAAACACATCCATGAACAGAGCCTAAGGCAACTCATACCAAGCTTGAATTATAAAGAAGTTAATAAGTCCATCAAGCATAATGAAGAGAAACTTACCTTGAAGTTTAACACTTGTCTGATATTAATCAATGTCATTGAACATGTAGTGAAGAATGCTACCAACACATGGAAGAACATCTATAATCTTCATAAGAAGATTGATTTTTTTGTTAATGTCAGTGACAAGGATGATGATGATGACAAGGAAGAAGAAGGAAATAATGATGAAGAGGAAACAAATAATGACAATATAGATGATGAGGAATAGGAACAAGATGCTATCGAGGAAGATCTACCTGAAGTTTAGAACATTGAGGAGACTGGCTCAAAGAAGATTGTAGCAGCGGTCATAGCCTCACTTCCTCATTCTCTGAGTAAAGCATTGAAAACATCAAGCTCAGAGAAAGGTACTGCAAAATTGATTGTGTCAAACATTGCAAGTACAAGCAATCAATCAATTTTTGCACTTGCTTAGCTTAGTATTTAATTAACAGAAGTGATAAGCACTTCATCTACCAAGCAATCAACACTTCCTCCTCCATCAGTTTTGGTTACACAAGGTATTTCTTCAATAAGTGCAGTATCTACTTTGTCTGCTAGTCCTACTATTTCTACCATTATTTCCATTTTAAGCATGCAATTAATAAGTACAAGGACAATTGAGACCAAGCCTCAACCGAGTATAAAATTTCCAAGTAAAGGCATAGAGAAGGAAGAAGAAATTGATCTTGATGAGGAGATAGTTATCCCAAATTAGGATATCTCCAATCTTAAGCCTAATCAAATGCACATCATTAGAGAACTTCTTCAAAAGAAAGCTAAGAAACAGAGGCTTAGAGAAGAAAGGAATAAAGAATTTCAAGTGCTTGAAGATGCAAAGAATATTCTAGCAGAGGCAATCGGCATAGAGGTTGACACTTCTCAACCAATTTTGGCTCTGTTAGCAGAGGTAGTCCAAAAATTCAATGAAGATTTGAATGGATAGGAGAAATCGTTGCAAAGAGTAGAGAAGAAATTTGAGAATAAGGTATTGGAGCTAATTGCTCAAAAGATTGCAATTCATCAAGTACACATGTCTATTATTCTAGGCTCATTGGAGACCTTTTGCAACAATGTGACTTCGTTATTTGGTAAAATTTGTGATACTTCAAATTTCACCAAAGAAATTAAAGATAAACTTTCTAAAATTGATGAAGATCTGAAGGCAAATGCATAACAGTTGCAACTTGACCTAAGTTACTGCTCTGCTCACTACACAAAGATCTGATTCTCAACTGATATGCAGGTAGAATTACTAAGAGAAGAAGTCAGGATAAGAGCTACACTGGTAGACATATAGGGCATGATTCTCCTAAACATAAATGTATTGCAAAAACATATTGCACATTCTAAAACACTCATCCATAACAACAACTTCTCTATTGTGGACCACATGATAGAACTTTCAACAGAAGTTCAAGTTGCATTGCACACATGCAAGGTGTTGCAAGAAAATTGGGACAAGACAATGGCACTAATTCTAAAGATACATTCAGATTTCTTGTCACATTTTGGCATTACTGTATAGTATATAGATTACACCTTTGGCATTAATGTCAAAAAAGGGGAGAAGATATATATAAAGCATATATAAAGGGGGAGAAAATGGGTATAGCATATGTAAAAGGGGAGAATATGTGAGAAGATGAAAAGTATATTGTATACATATATATGGGGGAGCATTATCATATTATATAAGTACAGATATTCAGAGAAACATCTCTTACAAAAGCAATTTTGAAAAATCTCAAAAATAGTATACTTTACTGAGTTGGAGACACAAGTTGGAGAATAAAGATTTTTTGAGAATTCAATTTTGATTGATAAGTGTTTTTGTCACTAATGCCAAAGGGGGAGATTGTTTTTGAAATTAAAAGTGACCAAAAATAAGGGGGTCGGCCCTTAACAGTCAAAAGGCTAGTAACCAACACATTACCAGCCAGTAACAAAAACAGACAAATAGAACAGGAGTACCAACAGGCAGAGACTTAAACCATAAACCAAAAAGGGGGAGATTGTTGACATTATAGTCAAGTTTTTTTTTAATGACACACACTTATTCAGATTATAAGTATCTACTAAGCTTATTGTATAGTTGACAGTGTTAACCAAGAATTTTAGGTTTTTACCGAGTTCTATAGTTGCTACCGAATTCAAGAAATAGTATTTAGTTTCGTTGAGCAGTTTCTACCATGATGGTGATCAGTAGTATAAATTGAGCTTCTTAGTGTTTACCAAGTTCCTTAGTGTAAACTGAGTTGTACAGTGCTTACCGAGTTTGCAGTTACAGTGATGTGAATCTAGTGTTGATCGAGTCACTTAGTGTTAACCAAGTGATTCAATTTATATCGAGCTTTTTGTGATAGCATTGACCAAGCTATACAATATGAATCAAGTGATTTAGTTTATATGTCGAGTTTCACAGTATTCATCAAGTCACTGGTGCAGACTGAGTTCTGACTACTTGGAAGTGATCAGTATGGACTGAGCTTCTACATTTACCAAATGCATGATGATGTCGAGCATTGACAATGGATGTCGAGTATCAGAACCTCACCAAGCTAGTCTTCAGAACCTGAGTTCCTGTAGTTGGGCTGACTTTGCGTATTTTGTGTAAACCTGCATTGTAGCTGAGTTTGTTGAATTATAATTTGGATTGGTATATATGTAATACATTTTATCACATCCAAAACAAGAATATATAACAAGAAATATAATGCAAATTTGAAGAGAAAAAGTGTGAAGTAAAAAGGCTACAATAGTATAAGGAGCAACAAAGATTCATCTGTCATGAAGGTGATCATTACACTCAGAGGAATCTCATTCAACAAACCAAGTTGCAAATCAGAGATCAGCCACGGTTTCATCCTAATAGGTGGATCAATTAAATCTTTTCAAAAGGTAGACTTAAAAAACTTTTGTAAATCTCTTTACTAAGTGCATACTTCATTGTATGTTTCTAAATCCTTTTGCAAGGTGGACCTAGTAGTCCTTATTGCTCCTAATAGGGCAGATCATCAGAAGTGATCATTGTAAGCCTTAACAGGCCAACTTTATACTGTATCACTAAAGCTTATGGGTGTCATCCCCACCCCAGTTTTACTTTCTATTTGGAAGGTTTCTAGGTCACCATATTGTGTGTCAAAGTGTTATGAATATTTTAATGCTTTCAGTTTTTCATTCATGCAATTAGATCAAAATTCACATGAATAATTAATTGGTGAGATAAAAGACTAAGTTTTATTGGTTACTAATTTACCCCTCCCCTCTTAGTAACTTAGCCTATCATATATATATTTCTAACACATAATGGGTTGCAACTAAAAAACCTTTGTATTTTTCTATCAACATGCCCAAACTAGGGCATATTATATATCTAAATTTATGGAAAAGCTAACCCACATCCAATAGTGAGGTCTATTTTTGCCCAAGAGATCATTTATGTAAGCTCCCCCACACACCCCCCTCCGCCCCTCCCAAAAAAAACAAAAAACAAAAACTCTCATGTAAACGAAACATCCAAATAAATCCTTTTGACCAACAATTTCACATACCCAAAATCTACTAACATCCCATCATAACAGAAAATCCAAAACCCTCAGATCTATAATAAACAACTTACAAAATCCATAAGTCTTGTCATTTCTTTTATCCTCACATGCATTCTCATGGATTCAATCTAGGGTTACAAATACACAACCATAGCTTAGATACCACTTGTACGGAAAGTTGCAACAAAAAATATAACCATTTCCACATAACCCATAATAGATTTGAAATGAATAAGTAATTGAAATCCATATGAAAGAGAATAGATAACATACCCACAAAAATGTGACACAAGATATACCTTGAGAAACACTCGTTGAGGAAAAAACTCAGCCTCCAAAAGCATCCATCACCATGTATTATTCAACAAAAACATTATTGCAATACAACCATGGAAGCCTTCAAAGTCATAGCCACAACCAAGAAATCCATGTGAATAAGCATGAATCCATACATCTCATGCCATGCTTCCAACCTTAACAAATACTCCCTTGGCTAACCTATCAAGCCTTGTCTTGCTTAACTCTTGTCTTCTTCTTTTTTTCATTTTGTCTTGTCTCTACAACTACCCTTGTGACTTCTTATATAGTATCAAATCCTACAAAGCCACAAAGTTGTATTACATAAACCATGTGTTAGAACTATGTGCTATCAAACCCCTGTTGACTCGCATTTAATATTGAACACAATATTTTTTCCCCAATATTAAATAATTACATCAAATATTATCACAATGTTACAATACAACTCATCAAGTATATCCCATGGGAATCTCTACACATTGCATGTCCATCTAAGTGCTCTTAGGTGCAACATTACATAATAAAATAAAATAATGCAATATAACAATATTATGCAGTGTGCGCAACACCCATTATCTCAATAATACAATTGATTGGTACATATTCCAACCTTACCTCTTTCTCTTGCACTTTATTCCTAATAAAATGATATTTTATTGATATGTGATTTGTCTTTGACTACATAACTAAGTTCTTTGATATGTTTATTTTAATTGTGTTGTCATAGCTGATAACCACTTGTTCCTCTACTTTTTCTCGAAATCCTTCAAGTAGTTATTTGATCCAAACAACCTATATGGAGTTTATTATTACTACTACATACTCTATTTTAGCCATTGATTGAGATATGCAATTCTACTTCTTGTTGGCCCATGCCACCAATCTTCTTCCAAGAAAGAATTCACCACTAGTCATGCTCTTTTCTATCATCTATGTTCCCAACCCAACCGACATTGGTAAAGAAATTGAGCTCAAAGTTACCCTTTTGGGGATACCATAGACCATACTTTGTTGTACCCTTTAGGTATCTGAGTCTTCTTTTCACATTAACTAAGTTTGATTCCTTTGGATTGGTTGAGAATCTAGCCACTATCAAAACAACTTGAATAATGTTGGATCTGTTGTGTATTACATACTGCATTTTACCAACCATAGATCAGTAAAAAGTCTCATTTACTTCTGAGATCCCATCCTGCTTTGATGATTTACAACTAATCACCATTTGGGTTCCCATTGGTTTGGCCTCTTTCAAACCAAACATCTTTAGAATATCCCTCACATACTTCATCTGTCTTATGGAGATTCCTCCCTTTACTTGGGATACTTGTATCCAATGAAGAACTCGATTTCCTCAATCATGGAAATCTCAAATTCCTTCTTCAATACCTTTTCAAACTCTATGCCCATCTTGTCATGTCCTCAAAAGATTATGTCATCTACAAATATCTCTCCAATCAACAATCTAACTCTTGTCTCCTTATTCGAGTAGATTTTGTTGTTGTCACTTGTTCTTACAAATATAATTTTAATTAAGTATGAGTACAAACTCACATACCACTTTCTTGGTGCCTATTTTAGTCCATACAAGGATTTATTTAGCTTTTAGACTTGATCCTTGTGTTCTTTAGTCTCAAACCCTTCTAGTTATTGTATATATGCTTCTTCCTCTGATACTCTATTCAAAAATGTAGATTTTACATCCATATGGTACACTTTAAATTTCTTATATTCCTTGAAGGCTAGGAGTTTTTTGACTCCCTCTAAATTTTCCACTAGTGCAAAGCTTTCTCAATAGCCTTCTTCTTGTACATATCCTTTGTAGATGAGTCTAGCTTTGTTCTTGATCACCTCTCCATCTTCATTCATTTTATTTCTAAATACCCACTTTGTGCCAATCATATTTTTGTCCTTTGGTTAGTCCACCAAGGTCCATATTCCATTCTTCACTATTTGGTCAATCTCTTCCTTCGTGGCCTTTCTTCAGTCTTGATCCTTTAAGGCTTGCCTTGTCACCTGGTTGAACATGCAAGAGTACATAAATTGTCTCTCTTGCCTCCCTTCTTATCATTACTCCAACCTCCTTGACTCAAATGATCTAATATGTTGAGTGGCACCTCCTTAATATTTTTCTAGCATCGATTCTTCTCCAACTGTTTCAACTACTTTCTCTTCAAGCTAAATTGTTTCTGCCTAAGCTTGTGCTTGCTCTTGTACAACCTCTATCAGTTCCTTTATCTTTGACTCTATCAATGGAGAATATACAAATTTATTGTAATATTCTAGTTCCTCTTTACTTCTTCATTTAGTTTTGAGCACTCATCTACCTTCACATTATTAGATTCCATAATCTTGTTTGTGTTAGAAAGTAAAATCCACCAATACAACTAAGAGTTGGGTGGGGAGGGGGGCGGCGAGGGGTGAATAAGTTGTATGCTTAATCAAACTTTAACTTAACTTATCAAATACAGATTCAATAACTAATAATATGAACAATGTTAAGAGATAGAGCATACATAGTGGCACAATGATTTGTTAACTAGTGAAACCCTTGATCAAAGGGAAAATGTTGGTGGGGGTGGAACCCATAATGGGGGGGGCTGGCAGGGGTGAATGAGTTGTATGCTTAATCAAACTTAACTTACCAAATATAGATTCAATAACCAATAATATGAACAATGCTAAGAGATAGAGCATACACAGTGTTACAATGATTTGTTAACTAGTGAAACCCTTGATCAAAGGGAAAATGTTGGTGGGGGTGGAACCCATAATATAATGTGCTGATATAAAAGTTCCTTGTAAGAGGATATGACCCTATCAGGAGATAATTTCAATAAAAATTAGTACATTTATTCCCTATTAGGAGACTCTGAATCCTTGTTAAAATATTCTAGATCTGTTAAGAGCAATAAGGAAGATAGATGAGCCCATTGTCCAATTGATTCAACACTATTACAAAATAGATCTTTAGGATAATATATCAAAGTAATGGGTTGACCAAGACAATGACTTCTTTTCCAATATAGTTCCTTTCAAGTTCTCAATCCAATATCGACTTCATCTTTTGCTTTACTTTTATAAAATTTGCATCCCCTAACCACATCTACATCAATACAATACAATGTGATACATACAACCAAGGAAACAACCTTTCCTTCATACCTTGTCCTAAAAACTAATTGATTTAACCTAGGACTTTCCCAATACACAATGAGTAATATAGGACCTCAGTAAGATATTACAATTAAGTTCCACATGCTACAATGGACTTTACAACTTCCAAAATAAATCCTAGTACAAGAGCCAGTTGCCAATTAACATATCACACGTAACACTTCAACAACTTCCACAGAATAATCTCTAACATATAATAACATGAACATAACATCATGAACATGTATCCAAACATAATATTAGTTATCTTACCTCCATTCCATCTCACTTGTCAAATACTACCAATTTACAAGTAGCCAATTTTATGTATACTGGCCTATAACCAGTCTTCACTAAATCAGCTACAACTGATCCAATCCTTCATATTAACATGCACAAACATAGATGTAGCATGTGAACATATCCCTGAATATTAATATAATTCCACATAACTTAACTAACCATATCCAAATCTCACTAATCAAATCTGCCAATACAATGTACATAAATTATGTCTATCACATATCCAAATGCACAAGTGTTGACATCAAGGACAAAATTATCATCAATACAACACAAATAACATATTTAAGTGCCAAAAAAACTCTCCCTTTGGTATATTATCAACAATATCCCCCTTTTTAATTGGAAACATATGATGAAAAACCATCAAACCCAATAAAAGAAATTATACTTTTTGAACAATCTCTCCAACTATCAAACATCTACTACATGTAACATATTGAATACTCCCTATTAACATCAATTATTTGGCATGATCTCCCACATGGGTGTTACTCTTCACCATACATATAAGATTTTTTCATGTATTAATCTACCCGATTAACATTAATGACAAAGGTATCAATACACCAATATAAGAATTTGAAGTGCTCTCATAATTTATCTATCAAACCAATCTACAAATACCAAGTGTCAATAGACACTATTGTACCAAAAAATTACATAAGAGTTCTTGATTAACCCTACCCAAAATAACTACTCCCCCAAAGGAGAAGCATCAAGCATCCAATCTAGAATGAATAGTGCTCTACTTGTACTGGATTATGCAATCCTACATAAATTACTTTGAATCAAGTGGTAATATAACACCAAGCATGGCTCTAAGGTACTCAAAAGAATCCTTAGCCAAAGGTTTGGTAAATATATTTGATATTTGTTCCCTTGTACTAACATACTCCAATCTGATTTTATTTTCTATAACCTTCTCTCTCAGAAAATGATACTTTGTAGTAATGTATTTTGTCTTTGAATGTAAAACTAGATTCTTTAACATGCTTATTATGCTTCTCTTGTCACAATGAATAAAAATAATTTCTTGATATTCAATACCTATATCATTCAATATTTGTTTAGTCCAAATTATCATATTACAAAAATAATTTGTTGTCATACTCTGCTTCTATTGTAGATTGCGAAATGTAATCATTTTTCTTTCTTATCCATGAAACCAATCTTCCATTCAAGAAGAATGCACCACTACTAGTACTCTTCCTCTTATCCACATTACCCACCCAATCTGTAGTAGCGTATGTAAATAGAGTGAAATCATTTGATCTATCATACCATAACCCAAAATCTAATGTACCCTTCATATATTTGAATATTCTTTTTACTTCTAGTAAGTGAGTCTCTTTAGAATTTTCTTGAAATGTTATAACAATTCCAATTGCATTTTCTATATCTGGCCTTGTATGGGTTATATATTGCAACCATCCAATCATTTATCTATACCTTGTTTTCATTACACTAGGAGACTCATCGTTACTTGATAGTATACATCTTGTACCCATAGGTGTTCCAACTGGCTTACATTTTTCTACTCCAAATGTTGTCAATAGATCCTTAAGATACTTGGTTTGTGATATTGAAATTCCATCCTTACTCTAATTTATCTGTGATCCCAAGAAATATTTCATTTCATCAATCATAGACATCTCAAATTTATTCTTCATTTCCTTAGAATATTTCTCATTGCCCTCATCATTGCCTCCAAAGATAATATCATCAACAAATACTATAATAATCAATAAACTAACATAATTCTTCCTCAATTACATGTTTATGTCTGCATTACCTTTCTAGAATCCCAAGATTATCAATTGCTTGTCCAATCTTAAATACCATACTCGAAAAGCTTGTTTCAATCCATATAATGTATTTTTTAGTCTACGAACCATGTCTTTTTCTTCAATAAGAGGAAAACCATTAGGTTGTTCAATGTAAACTTCTTCCTCAAGTTTGGCAATAAAAAATGTTGACATAACATCCATCTAATATACCTTGAAGTTTTTATTAGATGTATATTCTAAGAAAATTCTTATTGCTTCAAGTCTTGCAACATGGGCAAAAGTTTCTTCAAAATAAATTCCTCATTTTGTTAGTATCCTTTGAAAATTGTTAACCATATTTACCTCCCTGCCAAATGTTTGAATTCAAATGTCTACAGCCACCCAACGGTCACTTCCCACTTTTGAAATTATAAATGCCAATGGAAATACAAGAATAAACAAAATAAAACTTTAATGTATTTCCTTATTCCTAAGTGATTGCACACTTCAATGTTTTTACGGGCCCACAACTTCCTCACCGTCAGATCTTTTATCATCCCTAGTGGTCACTTTGTCACTATGCAGAGATGCGAGGGATTTATTTCATGCGACATAGCGATGTCACACCACGTGTCTATGTGGGTCTGAGTCCTTTGGCGGGCTACAGGGTGACAGGGTGGTGAGTCGAACCAAGTTGGCATACGGAAGGCTTTTGGTTGGTTGAAAGTAATGACAATTTTCAAAAGGTTGACCCACATGTTCTCAGTTTCTACCTCCTACCATCTGATGCGAATAGATCAAGGGTGGTCACTTTGTCACTATAGGAAGTTGCTCGATATTTATTCATAACAACAAAGCGATGAGTTGATGTGGTATGGTGGGCCATTCTCTTTTGTGGGTTGCAGTGTGATGTGGATGAAGTGTCAGACATGTTGGCAAAGGATCATGTTTCTATTGGTTGGTACACCATCAGGATTGATGATTTTTTGGGGCCGTTAGATGAAGGAAGATCAACACCTCTCGTTATGTCACTATGGGAAGTTGCTCGACCTTTAGCTATAGTGACATAGCAAGGATTCACCATGTGCCTTGGTAGGCCTAGTAAGGCAAATGCAGCTAGGTTGACATCGCAGTTAGAACTGATAATATTATAAACCGTCAAAGGTTAAGTTAAGGAGGTGGCATAGTTAGTTGGTTCAGATGGTCAAACCCGTGAAGACCTTGCAAGGTGGTAGAAAGATAAAAGACTACTGGCCCACGTGGCTCATCTTGCTTGTAGGACTTAGTTGGCCTGTTGACCTCATTGATTTGTAAAGCTAGAAGCCAGGGATGAATAGTTTCTTGCATGATCTGATCTTCATGATCGATTCAAACCACTCTCAAATGAATGCAAGATTAGAAACAATGAAGAAAAACACTCCACCACCTCTAGTTTTATCCATCTACCAGGTCAGAATGATTAATGACATCGTTTCTATCTTCTTAGGGCTCTGTTTTGTGTGAAATATTTAATTTTCTTACATTTGAATCTATGCCAAGATCAAATTTTCTCCAAATCTATATGATTTTTCTCTGCAATCTTAAATGGTAGTGGTTGAGTTTGGTTTAGGAAAAAAAATATCTCAGTTATACCTGAGCTATAAAGATAGTTTTTGAATTTTTTTTAAGGTCGGACCCTCTCTATTTCTCTAGCATTGCTCGAGCATGCTACTATAAATCCCCTTTGCCTTTGAACTATATGGCATTCTGCCTTATCTCCTTGAGCCATTGATGTAATGTGCAAGACCTATTTGCCTCTCATTAGTGTATTGTGGATATTTGCTATCTTGCATGATTGTATCTCTTTAACCTATGAATGGTATATAAGTGAATCTCATCTTCCTTGTGTCATTTATTTGGGTTTTTTGATCTGTATGTGATTGATTAAAATGAGTTTGGATCTATATAAATTTGATGTCATCATAGTTCAAGTGTGCACGTATGGACGGAGATTGGTTCAAACACTCTATTTTGGTGCATCACCCCTTAGGTTAGAGTAAGTAGATTTGACTTCACGCACTCCTTCTCCCTTTTCCTCTCCAAGTGTAGTTAGGTGCACCCTAATAGTAAAGGAAGCCAACCTTCTTCGGAGACTCAACGTCGCAGTTTAAGTCCCACAGCTTGGAGGTTGTTTCCATGTTTCACAAGGTTGTCCTTAGGTAAAAACTTTGGACAAGGGTGCAAACTTTTGTGACAACAAAACCAATCATGTTTTATTTCTTACTACTTCGTCTTGTTCCTAAATACCCACTTTAAGCCAATAACATTCTTATCTTTGTGTCTAGGGACCAATTCTCAAGTCTTGTTCTTTTCTATTTGATCAAGTTCTTCTCACATAACCTTCATCCAATATTCATCTTTATATGCCTCGTCTATAGTCATAGGTTCAACTTGTGAGATCAAAAAATTTATTCATTTTCCTCATTCTTTGTCATTCTTCCTTTGTTTGTGCTTCAAATGTATTTCTTGCAATATATTTTTTTGTCCTATGTTCTGGTGTCCTTTGCTCTTCTCTAGGATCTTGTTTAGGTTCATCTCTAGGTTTACAAACTTTTACCTACACAATTTGTTATCTATCTCATAAAATAGTTCTTGTTCTACATTCTAATTTTTAGGGCTTTTACTTGTGTTTGCTTCATCATCATAATCATTTAATCAAGTATTTTATCTTGTACCCTAAATTTCTTATAAACTCTAACATTTGCATTTTGAACTATTATTCTCAATCTCTAACTGTGACATTTGTATGCTTTTCTCTTCAATGAATAACTAATAAATATACCCTCATAACTTATAGTATCAATCTTTCCTATGCCATCTTCTCTTTTGATGTAACATTTTCTTCCAAAGATTCTAAAATATTTCATACTAGGTGTTTCCCAAACCAAAGTTCACAGGGTCTCTTACCAGTACCTTTTCTAATTTGGACTCTATTCATAGTACGTACTATTATAGTAACTACTTCTTGCCAATAGGTATATGCCACATTTCCTTCAAGCATGATTTCTCTAGCTACTTCACATACTGATCCATTCCTTATTTTTGTTGTGCTGTTCAGTTGTGGTGTTTTAGGAGATGAAAGTTGTTTTTGATTCCACTATATTTACAAAAAATTACTGAATTGACTTGATAAAAATTTTCCTCCTCTATTAGATCTCAAACACTTTATTGTTAATCCTCTCACCGTGTAATGCTCTAGTTCTTGTAGGTTCACGCAAATCTTTATGATCAATCTCTAATTTCTTTGATGTAGTGAATAACTTTTTTAGAAATTAATTCTTCTACTATTTAACCATCACAAATTCCTTGAAAACCATGCTAGAAGGTTTCATAATACTTGATAAATCTCTTATTGCATTAATGTTACTAATCTTCACAATGTTATCAAAGTTTATATGACAAAATCTCTTATGCCACAACCAACCATGATCAATTTTAACAATCAAGCAACTTATCCCAATAGGATTCAATTAAAATACATTACCTATAGTTTGTGTACATCTTCCATTTAGTTTACCATTCTTGTCTTTGATTGCACAAATCTTCTTAATGAATTGAAAGAGATATCCCTTGTCAACTAGTTGTCCAACACTCAAAAGGTCTATCAAAAAATAGACCTTCTCAATGTTAGTTCTTTCATCAAGTGTTATAGATCCTAAAATTATTTCCCACTCTTACTAATTTACCTTCATCATTATTAAATTCAACCACCATCACTTGTCATATGATGTGAGCATCCACTATCTATGATCCAATCAAACTTTTTCTTTTCCACATGAGATACTTGTTCTTTACCCTCTTAACTATGACATTCTTCCTTTATATAAAAAAATCCTATGTCATCTCCATAATCACTATCTAGAAATCTTATCTCTTTGAAATCAAACTCATCATCATCATCATTAACATTAAAAAAATCCTTTGGAATTTTTGACTTTTAGGGATTTCTAGGTTTAACTTTCTTTTCTCTCTTAGGACATTGATATTAAAAATGACCAAATTATTAGTCCCGCCTATATAGGTGGAGACTTATGTTTTCACTTCCAATTCTTACTATTTATTTTCTTGCACTCGATAATATTAAGCCACAATTGTAATGCCTGGTTCTATTTTTATTTTTTTTAAATATATCTCTTTTGTCATTGGCTATTCATATTTTTTCTAGTGGTTTTTTAATTTTCCATTCAAAGACTCAAAAAATGTATTATACAACCAATAAGAAATAAGTAAAACTAAAAAAATCTTTGTAGATTTCTAATGTTTTTTAATAATCTTCTTGAAAGTTATGATTTTATAATGTTGGACAATTTGATTTTAAATAATAGTAATAAGAAATATGCAAACAATAAATAATTGAATAGAATTTTAATATTTAAAAAAAAAATATTTAATTATTTATTTTTTAATAATCAAAGTTTAAAAATATTTATACATATTTATATCTATATTTTTTATATATTTATATTTATACATTTTAAAATATTTTATAGATTTATGCAATTGTAACTAAATGAACATATAGTTATGTGAAATATCAAGAATATTTAGATTTTTATAATTATATATTTTTAATAATTATTTTAACAATAACTTAACCTTTTTCATGGTACAATTTTTAATGTATCACTTTGCCATTTTAGCTATGGAATGTACTAAGTAGAAACTCATTTCTTAATAAATTATCTTGATTTAGTTTTAACATAAGGTGAGACTCTAGCTCTATAGAGCTCTTGTTTGCAATGCCAACAAGAAAAAATATTTCTTACATTTAGATTCCCTCTTTACAATTAGTGAAAGGGCTTCATCAATCTTCTTTTCTTCATTACTTATATTTGTTGCTTTAGAATAATCACACTTTTGGTTAGTACTCTTTTATTGTTTTGAACACTATCTATTAAAGCAATATTAGACCTAGTTAAAGTTGTTTCAATCTAGATTCATGTGCTTGCAACTCTCCAATTAGTGTTTCTCTAATAAAGTTTGGAATGACTGGTATAATTTCTTCAATAGCTAACAATTTATTCTCATAAGCATGAATTAAAGATCTCAAAATTTCGTATCATATCTCATCTTGGTGATTTTTTAAGAAAAATCCCTAATTGATTCATAATCATACATCTTTGCACTTTCTAGCATAGTTTTACAATTTTGCAATCTATAACTCTTTACATGTACATCTCCTTCATAAAGTGCTTCTAGCCTTGTCCAAATGTCACGAGAAAGATGTAGACTATTTACCTCAAAAAAATCTCATTCTCATAGTTCGAAGACCAATTATTCCTTAGTATATATATTTTACATAAATACTACCCTTTCCTCATGAGAGCAAGAAGATTATATCTTTCTCTTCCTTATATGTCTTCCTATCCTTTGTGATCATCCAATAATCAATTCACGTCCATAGCAAGTGAGTCTTCATTTTATCCATCCAACTATCATAGTTCTCTCCATAAAACTTCATACTTTCCTTCCTAAATTTCATGGATCTCCTTAATCTATAAAGCTTCCCGATCAAGGACTTGAAGATCTTATACCAATTGTTATAAAGTAAACTCTGCCAATACAACTAAGAGAGGGAGGGGGGTGAATTAATGTATGATTAATCAAAATTAAACTTAACTTATCTAATCCAACTCTAGTAACCAATAATACATATGACTAATGACATGAAATGGAACATACTCAATGGCACGATTATTTGTTAACTAGGGAAACCCTTGATCAAAGGGAAAACTCTAGTGGAGATGGAACTCACAATATGATGCACTAATATAAAAGTTCCTCCTAAGAGGATATAACCCTATTAGGAGTGAATTTTGATGCAATTGGTATATTTAGTCCTTTTTAAGAGACTTTGAATCACTATTAAAAGATTCTACACCTTTTAGGGGCAATAATTAAGACAACTAAATCCATAGTCCAAATTGCTTCAATATTGTTACAAAATAGATCTTTAGGATAACACATCCAAGTGGTGAATTGACCAATACAATAACCTCTTTGCTAATATAGTTCCGTTGAAGTTCTCAAGACAATATCAACATTATCCTCTATCTCTCTCTTATTATATTCATATCCTTTGACCACATCTACAACAATATAATACAATGTGATACATACAACCAAGGAAACAACCTTTCCCCTATACCTTGTCCTAAAAAATAATTGATTCGTCATGTGATGGATTTCCCAATGTACAATGAGTAATATAGGAACACATTAAGATATTATAATTAAGTTCCATACTCTACAATACACTTTACAACTTCCAAAATAAATCCAATACAACAGTCGAATGCTAGTGAACATATCACACGTAACACTTCTCTAGTACATGCTAACATAATAATCTCTAGCATATGCTAACATGAACATATCGTCATAAACATTTCTTCAACCATGATCTAATGTCACCTGAGTTCATTTCATCTCACTTGTCAGATACTACCAATTTACAAGTAACTTGTTTCTTGCATACTTGCCTGCAACCAATCTTCACTAAATCAATTAAAATTGATCCAATTCTTTATATGACATGCACAAACATAGATGAAACACTTAAACATATCCCTAAATATGAATATAATCCTTCATAGCATAACTTTCCATGTCCAAACCTCATTGATCAAATGTGTTACTGCGATGTACAAAAACCATGTCTATCACATAGCCAAACATGTATATGTTGACATCAATTACAAACCTATCATAAATACAACATCAAAAACATATCAAAGTGCCAAAAAAAATATCCATTTGGTATATTATTAATATCTTGTTCAAGTATTCAAACACCAATAAGCCTTGCTCTTTATAGAGTATCCCAAAAATGTACCTTCATCACTTTTGGGTTCAAACTTTCCTTGCTACATGTCTCTTTACATGTAACACTTGCTTCTTTTTTAATGAAATAACTCGTCGAGGGTAAGTATCCAAACCATAGCTCATAAGGTGTTCTGTTTGTGCCCTTCTTCACTTGTATCATATTTCAAGGTGTACATGGTTGTGCTCACAACTTCTCTCTAGTAGACTTGTGTGCATTATTATGAATCATTAATATGTCCTAACATAGTCTATGATTGTCCAACTTATTCTTTGTGCAACACCTTTATGTTGTGGTGTCCTAGGGGCTAACATCTACCTCTTGATCATGTATTCCTTGTAGTAGCTATCAAACTCTTGTAAGGTGAACTCACCTCCTCATTCAGATCTTGAGCACTTCACTACATTACTAGTCTCCCTTTCTAATTTGGCTTTGAAAACCTTGAATATGTGAAAAGCTTATGACTTTTCCTTCAAATAGATTATCCACATCATCCTAGAAAAATCATCTATGAATAACATGAAATAAGTATCACCAAATACACTCTTATTCCTCACAGGACCGCATAAGTTAGAGTGCACTAATTCTAATATTTATTTTGAATAAAATGACTTACTAGATAAACTAGAACTAGCCAACTTCCTAAGTTGACAATCTTTACACATGACATTGTCAGGTTTAGTGATCGAAGGCAATCATGTTACACATTTCTTCCTTCTTACCTTAATAATGCTATCAAAATTTACATGGCATGACCTTCTATTCCATAACCAACTATTCTCAAACTTAGCTACTAAATAATTATTTATAAAACTATTGAGGTAAAATAGATCACCTATGTTTTATTTACTTGTAGCTAGCAGTTTACCTACCTTGTTAAGCATCTTGTTGGACCCTTTGTTAAACTTGTACCTATAACCTTTATTGTTCAGTTCAGATACACTTAAAAGGTTATATTTTAGGCCTTCCACTAGATAAACATCTTCATAGTCAGTGGAATCATTTGAGGGTGTGGTACCCTTACCTATTACCATACACATGGAGTCATTATCGAATCTTACCATTCCTCTATTATACTCTTCCACTTCATGGAACTTGCTTCTATCATTAATCATGTGATAAAAAAAACCAGTATTTATGATCCAATTTTTATTGTGGTTGGTGCTTGATATTAGGGCTCTCTCCACCTATTCTTCCTTTTATAACAATGAATGTTATCTCTTCTTCCTCATCAAAATAGGTTCACTCCTAATTAGTCACCCCTTCTTCAATAATGTAGCAATGCTTCTTATATTTTCCTTTGAATATTTTCCATCTCTTGCTATTTTCCTTCGCAATGGGCTCAAGACCTCTCACAACTATATGAGCTATCTTACTATAGTTAAAACATTTGAAAGGGGGTTTACTTTTGTACTTCCCCTTACCTTTAGGTAGTCATTTTGCAAACAAAGCCTCCAACTCTTCTTGCTAAGCTTCCTCAATGAAGAGACCTTCAAGGCACTTTTTGTATATAGAGGTTCTTTCCACTTCCTTTCCCCTTTTGGGTGCACTAGGTGTAACTTTAATCTTTGAATGCAACTTCACTATTGGGTTGAGTATTGTCAAGGTACTTAGCTTGAATGTCATCAACTTTCATATCAAGGCATTAAGAGATACATCACCTTTCTCCAATGATCTTAGTTCTTGAATGAATGAGATCTTTATGACATAGTGAGTTTGCAGAGTCCTTAGTATTTTTCTCACTACATTGTCTTCTTCCAGTATGCCTCCAACATCTCTTATGCTAGTCACCATGCCCTTTATTCTCTTTCTATATTTCTCGATGTTATCTCCTTCCTACATCCTCATGTCATCATATTTTCCTCTTAGGCTATTGACCTTTGCCTTCTAGATGTGCTTATCTCCTCCATAGAAAGTTTTGACCTTCTACCAAATTTCATAAGTAGTCTCAAGGTCTTCTACATAAATTTACTCAACATATGAAAGCATACTTATTAATACCTCCACGTTAGCAATATGAACGTCCTTCTCTTTTGTTTGATTTTCATCGAGTGGTGGTGCAAGCTAGACGTACTTGATTTTAACATGCTTCTAGTATGCATCGCCTAGTGTTATAAGATGCAACTTCATCTTCCCACACCATAGGACATAGTTTTCCCTGAGTTTTCTCTATTCATCATTTTGATCCTTTTCCCTGAGTTATTAAACTTTAGCTTTCAGAGGACTAGGATTTGATACCAATTGTTGGTATGTTCATTGATGAATATACTAAGAGAGGGGTGAATCAATATATATATATATATATATATATATATATATATATATATATATATATATATATATATATATATATATAAAATTTAGACCTTTACAAATCTTACCTTACACCAATATGCTAAAATCTATGACTAAACTTAACCGATCAAAATTAAACAAAAAAATTAACACACAAGTAGCATTATATAACACAAATATTTATCTTGTGGAAACCTAAATAGGGTGAAAACCATGGTGTGCGAGACAATCTTCACAAAGTTCTCACCCTTCCAAAGTACACTTGGTCACTTGAGCTTGTCTCTATCAAAATATTATAATGACATTGTTAAGTGTCACCCAGTCAAGAAATTTGATATAAAACAGTTTGAATATTTGACTAGTTAAGAGCAACCTAGTTAAAGGACTTAAAATATAATATGAAATGCCACTCTATTAAGATATTTAATATAGAGAACTTGTCAAAGTTCACCCTCGATGAGAGTTTTTTTTACAATGGTAAGAGAACAATAGTAAGATTGACCTATACAAAATAACTACTTTACTTAGGTTAATGTAGATCACTTTTATGCTCTTGGACCTGTCTATAATTTACTCCACTTCTTCCTTGGCTTTAAAAATTAGAACAATCACTTTGGAGCTCAAATTTGGTAGCTTCAACATGCTTTGTCACCATATTTTTTGGTTCACCAACTCTCTTCAACATAGTTTCTATTTACACTATACTCTTGACCCTTATACTTTACCTTGCTCTTCTTGAGATTATAGTTAGGTCAACTCTCTAGCTTTTTTGCTTTTCAATCTATAATCTAAGTTGTTCTTTCAAAATGAAAGTCTTTTATACGATCTTCTCTTTATTTTATAAAAATCCTAATCGAAGAATTCAAAATTTAAATTCTCCTTCCAATGTCTAGCTTTTACTCCTATCACAGTCTCACATCATTCTTACGAGATGTACCTTGTATGAACAAAAGTCACAGATACTCTATGATTTTGATAGCTTGCTCTATTGGAAATAATTCAAATTTGTATTATTTTGTTTCTTCTTGATGTGACAATACCAACTTCATTAATTGCGATCTTAGGTATGATCCACCTACTTTTTGACGTGTCAGCCACATGTATCTTACCCCTATACTCTATCCAACTAACTTGGTTCCAACCTATCTTCACGATCACCAATCACATCATCTTGACTAGTTACTTTGTGTGCTTACATACTTAGCCTGAAGTTATATAAGTAGGATTTACCTCATGATTCTCTTCACCTATCATGTCCTTGCCATATTTCCTAGTCACATATTTAGATAGGAGTTATACTCATGTGTTCACTCTACCTCACTAATCACAACCTTGCATTGGTTGATACTTTGTCTTGATCTTTGAAATTAATGACAACTAGATCATAATTGGTCACATTGACAAGCTCTACTGGTCTTGTTCCTTAGTCTTTTTGACAATTATGCTAACAAGATGTGGAGAAGACAATATTTGAATGTCGCTATGGTCACTTTGAGTTCTTAGTCATGCAAGTGGTTTGATTAATACGCTAACTACATTTGAATCCATATTGAATAGAGTCGTCCATAGTCAGATGTAGAGATTTTTTATAGTATTTTTGATGATATACTTGTTTATAGTAAGACATGGGATGATCACATATCATACTTGGTTATAGTAATGAACATTCTTTATAGGTCTTCCTGTGTGCCAAGGAGTCCAAATGCACATTAGGCATGATATAGTTGCTCTATCTTGTGCATATTATTAGTGGAGATAGAGCTCGCATGGATCCTGATAAGGTATGTAATATATTGAATTGACCTACAATAGAGAACCTAACACAACTTAGAGGTTTCATTGGGTTGTGTGCATACCACTACAAATTTGTAGTAGGATTCTCTTGTCATGTAGCGCCCTTACTGATATTCCCCATAAGGATGAATTTGAGTGAAGTACTTAGGCACAAGAGTGCTTTGAGCAGTTTAAGAAATTTATGACATCATGCCCAGTATTAGCATTTCTAGACATTTTGAGGCCATTTGAGAGATGCCTTAGGTAAGGGAATTAGTGTCATTCTTTCCCAAGATCACCATCCCATTGCATTTGAGGAAGGAAGCTCAAGGGTCCTAAGAGATCATTCAATTTTTATGATAAGGAGATTGTATCCATTATGCATACATTGGCCAAATTTAGGTCTCACTTGGTATAAAATTCTACATCAAAACACATCATAATAGCTTGAATCATTTCCTTAGACAATAAGATCTTAATGAGAGGTAACAAAAGTGAGTCGGTAAACTTCAATCATATGACTTTGACATTTCTTAATTCAGGGTACACATACTGTAATTGCTGACATGCTCTCGCAGAGACCCCACTTGAGTGTGATTACAAAGATATTTGAGGATTGGAGACACTTTGTCATTTTAGAGTATGTTAAGGATCAGTGGGCAACTGGTATTATCAATGACAATATTCATGACAATAGATATACCCATGCAAATGAGTTGATCATTTACAAGGGGATGATTTATTTGGTCCCATGATAGTGTGCGACAAATTATATTGTGGGCCTTTCATGATTCTCCATTGGTTGGACATCTTGGGTTCTTTAAGAACTATAGAAATATTCAAGAGAGCTTCCATTGGAAGGGCTTGACGTTAGATGTGCAATAGTATGTCAAAGAGTGCTTTATTTGTTAGTAGAACAAATATGAGCATTACCTATCCAGCCACGTTGTTGCAACCACTTCCCATTCCTGAGAGCAAGTGTAAATATTTATATATGGATTTTATTGTGGGCTTGCTAAAAGCCTAAGATAGAGACTATAACTAGGTAGTGGTGGATTGCCTCACCAAATATGCACACTTCTTTCCCAACACTATTACATTTTCAACTATACAGATTGTTGAGTTATCCCACTAGGATATTTCCAGATTGCACGATTTACCCCAGAGTATTATAAATGACTGGGATAACCATTTTATGAATTGCTTTTGGTAGGGTTTGTTCAACTTGTGTGGGATAGAGTTGACTCTGAGCACTAGTTACCATCCTTAGACTAATGGTCAACCTCAAATTGTTAATAAAAGGGTGGAGGGCTATATATATAATTATGTATCGACATAATAATGAGATTGACTAAAGTGAATATATTTATGTCAACATTTTTATAATTCCACTCACCACATCTCTATTTAGATGTCCCCTTTTAGAGCCTTGTACGTGTATGATCCCCTCGGCTTCATGGATTTGCTATTCAACGACAACAGGTACCTAGTGCTAGAGAGTTATTATAGGACAATCAATATGTCATAAGGACTC
Organism: Cupressus sempervirens; assembly: GCA_028749045.1. Taxonomy (NCBI): domain Eukaryota; kingdom Viridiplantae; phylum Streptophyta; class Pinopsida; order Cupressales; family Cupressaceae; genus Cupressus; species Cupressus sempervirens. Next base: position 291,214,405 of record CM053785.1, on the reverse strand, counting down.
TGAGAGATAACATTTAGAGGGCACACAAAACAACAAAAGAAGTGTGGTGATGAGAGGAGGACTGCTCGTTCTTTTAGGTGGGAGATATGGCGTACTTGATGTTGCATCCCTACATATTGTCTTCCATTAGGAAGAGTTGAACTAAGAATTTAGTAGGTTGTATTAGCTTGGTGATGCGAGTTTATCATTGCGATCCTCATGAGATTACACTATGTTTTGAGGGTCTTAGTGGAGTGACTTGCTATTTATAGTAAGTTTAAACTGGCATAGTTTCTATTTTTAGTAGTGTAGTTGAAACACCTGATGACTTGGCTCCTTCAATGATTGATTGGGTTTATTTAATGAGGTACATATTACAAGTTATTAATTAAGCCTAGCTCAACAAATAACTTTATTATTTCATAGTTCTAATTTAAGGGTTTGAGTTGAAGCTTCATCAGTAAAAATTGTGTCAATGAAGCTCTATGGTGTTTGGTGTATGGAAGAAGTCACACTTTCTTCTATTATAAAAAAGGAATTCCCATTGCAAAACAACCATCCTCTTGTATTTACATGTTCTGAAATTTGAGAAATCTTTAAGAGTTTCACCACTTGAGCTAGTGAATATACTAGTGAATTGTGTCTTCTTTTCTGAGATTTAGTTTTACAATTCTAATTAATAAGTTTAGTGTGGAGGTATACCAAACTATCTCAATATTTGTTGTGATTTATATCAAGGGAGCTTACTAAGTTTGGCGTCATTTCTCCTACCATAATTTCTGCTACAACTATTGTTATTATAGGCATTTAAGGAGTTACAAGTTGAACATTCAAACCTACATTTAACTTTAGTTTAGTACAATATGTGTTAAAGGGGTGATGTGAGTTTTTTCAGAGTAACAATCTTCTATTACGAGGAGCCTTTAATTTACTATTGTAAAGTCTAATCCATTAAGACCCGCATTCAATGTTCCAGAGCATTGGCATGCGAAATTGGTACCAATTGCACGTGTTATCCAACACCAACATTCAAGTAGGTTCATAGAAACTAAATTGCTAATTAAACTTGTTTGTGATAATTATAAATCTCATAATTGCAATTCATAATTATTGTGTTAGGATTTTCATGTTATTTGTACGAGCATTTCTTATATTCCAAAACACACACACACACACACACACACACACACACACACACACACACACACACACACACACACACACACACACACACACACACACACACACACACACACACACACACACACACACATTCAAAATTATTTTTTTAAAAAAAGAAGCCTTTTTTTTTTTAAAGCAAAATTTCCAAAAAAACAAAAAACAAAAAACAAGGCACATTTGTCCAACATAGTTCTTGAGCCAACCAACAAGGCTCTTACAACAATTAGGTAGAGAACGAGATGAAGTCAGCAAGGAAATTTACCTCTCTATCAGAGCAACTTGTACAACTTGTTGAAAATAATCACTGGCCCTTTCTTCATCATGGTAAAGTTCCCATATTGATTTAGCGTATTGTGCGAAGACTTCGCCATCACCAAGATTGCCATCGCGTAATTTTCCTCTACCTTAAGGTAGTCACACTTTCTCTGTTATTCAACCAAACGTTCACTTTAGTATCAAACTTTTCTAGGATTAGGAGCATAAAATTCAAGGAAGCCAATTCACAAGAAACAAAAGAAAGGCTTAAAATTTGATATTAAACGGAAAAAAAAACAAATATAAAACAAAAAAAGAAGAATACGAATAGGAGTAAATAAGGTAATTTCTATTTTAGATTTTATAATATTTTCTTTTTCTATTAAATTTTTTTTTTTCAGATTTTATAATATTTTCTTTTTCTATTAAAAAAAAATTAAGTGAAAAAATTTGAAGTGTTTTCTATGGCGAAGAAAATTAAAATATCCAAGAAAAGGGCTAAAATTTTGGACTGAAAAATTCTCTCCCAAAGGGAAGATACTAAAATAGTGTCATGGACTAAATAAAAAGTACATAAAAACAACGTTGTAAATCCCACCATAGCCATTAGTACAATAAAATCAACGTTTTAAATCGACCCCATAGTCCTATTTATTTGAATAAAAGGCGAGAACCGTATCCTATTTCCTTTGCATTGAAACAACTTTTCGACCAAGAAACTAATTTGGGCTTTTACGTTTAATATTTGGACGAAAATGGTTCCAGCCACATTTTGTAGAGGGCCGATCCGTGGGCATTGACATCGAGTATTCTGAGCGGTGAGGGATTCAGGAAAGAAACAGCCGATTATAATTTCTAATTTTTTTGGGAAACAGCAGCAAAATTGTCGGTGAAAATTCTTTGGTTCAATTCGATTGTTATATCAAAGGAAAAAATAAAAATAGGAAAGTATCAATCATTTTAATGGCGTCTGTGAGGGTTCACCATGGTTCCTCCCGGTCCCGATCCCTGTTTAGGTGTGTGGATGGGGATTCGAACCCTGCTCGATCTGGAGCATATTGTTCGCACCACAGGAACCACAAAACGCTCAACAAGGTTGAAGCCCTAAAAAACCTAGCGAAGGTTCGGGGGAGCGAGATCTCTAGGGGGAAGGGCTGCGGAGATCGGGGTAACTACGGAAGCCGTACCTCCAGCCGGAGTAATTCGTGGGGTAGCGGTTCAGAGAGAGAGCCCGGGGAGATTTCGAGTGTTGATCGGGGCGAAGAATTGATAGATTTTCACGGCGAGGTCAAAAAGCCGCAGGATAAAAGTGAGTATTTATGGGATGCAGAAATTGAGGCAAGTAAGAGAAAATATTCGTGCAATAATGGAAGGGATGTAGCGCAGCAGGCTCCAATTTCCATGGATGATGAGTTCGAGCCCGGCCAGATCCAGGAGAGCCCAGAAGACGGCAAGTCGTTGCAGAATATTTCGGCATCGTGCTGGGATGATGCTGATGATGATTTACAGAGTCCAAACCCTAAGAGGGCGAAGCTTTCTTCGAAACCCGGTAAAAGAGCTTCTTCAAGCCCTAGTCTGAAGATTATTTCAGATAATAAAGTAAAAGCTTCTTCAGACAATAGTTCAAAAATTTCTTTTGAGTCTAGTGCAATGTTTTCTGCCAATAAAGTCGGAAATTATTTTTTAAGCCCTAGGATAAAGCTTCCTTCACATCTTAGTGTAAAACCTTCTTATGATACCAGTGTTATAAATTGTTTTGACGTTAATGGTAAGATTTTATCTAGTGTAAACCAATCTTCAAATGCTATGGAAGGAGAGTTATTGATTGCCAAGAGCCCTGAATTATATACGGAAGAGATGCTAGCGGTAAATATAGCTGCATCTCGATGGGCCGATGATGTGTATTTTGATAGTCCGGACTTGAAAAGAAGCAGAGTGACTCCAGACTTTGGTTATTCTGAGAGACAGCAACGAATAACTAAGACTTCTGCAAACAATAGTGCAGGGGAAATTTTGTCACCTGAAAATCATGACCAGCTAAGACAGAGATCGTCTGGTTCAGGGGTGAGTTCGGCATGCTCTGATAGTGATGGCAGTCACCATGGCTGCGAAACAGTGTGGAATGATGAAATTGGAGTTTCTGATGATGAGCACGATTTGAAAATTGTGGATACCGATGATAGACATGACCTTAAAGTTGAAGCTTCTGATGATGAGAAAGATCAAATGGATTTGGATGGAGATGCTGATCAAGCTTGTTTATATCCTAATAAAGCGTTGCCTTCTGAATCTGATTCTCCAGTATTATCTCCCGTGGCAGTGACTGTAAGAAGAATTGATATGATGCAAGGTTGCAGAAGTGTTGATGAGTTTGAAAGATTGAATAAAATTAATGAGGGTGCTTATGGTATTGTGTATAGGGCAAGGAATAAGAAGACTGGAGAAATTGTTGCATTAAAGAAGGTCAAGATGGAAAGAGAGAGGGAAGGTTTCCCTATGTCCGCATTAAGAGAAATTAATGTGTTATTGTCTTTGCGTCACCCTTCTGTTGTTAATGTGAAGGAAGTAGTTGTTAATGACAAATTAGACAATATCTTTATGGTGATGGAGTATATGGAGCATGATCTTAAGGATTTTATTTGCATGATGAAACATCCTTTCAGCACTAGTGAAGTCAAATGCCTTATGCTGCAGCTTCTCCAGGGTGTCAATTATCTCCATGACAATTGGGTTTTGCACAGGTTCTTGTTTTCCACTCATATTTATTTCATGCATTTTAGTCTATGTTTGACTAAATTTTTATTGCTTGTTGGCATCAGCCATTGTTTTCCCTGGTTTTTTGTTTGTTTGTTGTACATTGCTTTAAGTTGGGTGCCTAAGGTTTAACAACAATCTAGACACTGTATTATTATTTTCTTTTCATTCCGTGCTCTATTGAAGAGTACATTTTGTTTTTTGACTCCAAGGAAATTGTTGTTGGGGAACTTCATGCATTGCAGATTAGCTGTCGCAAATTGTTTAATATTGGGGTTCCCTTTGGACCTTCTGTTGTATATATATATATATAGATATAGATATCAGTACTGATATTTTATTTGCCCACTATTTCACCATATGCATGAAGTTAAAGGAACCTAGCTTTGAGCTTTCTGCCCCCAAGGCAGTTCTGAGATACATATCTTTTATAAACAATATACATGTTTTTTTATAATCAATCTTAATTCTTTATGTTATATAGGGATCTGAAGACTTCAAATCTCTTAATTAATAACAAGGGAGAGTTGAAGGTTTGTGACTTTGGTTTGGCTCGTCAGTATGGCAGTCCTTTGAAAACTTACACTAGTTTGGTGGTTACTTTATGGTACAGGTACGGTGACTTTGATGTTGTAAGTTTTATTAGATTTTGATTTAGATCATGGGCCATGTCTTTCATTTTGTTTCTGATTCATGAAGATAAACATTTTACACACTTTCAATGATTTGTTATAAAATTAATATAGAGATTATCTACATATTAAGTGCTTCTTATAATTTGTTGTTAGACTTTATTTTCATACTTTATATTTTATCCCAAACAGAAGTATTGACTGTTCAATGGTGATTTCAATTTGTGCAGAGCACCCGAGCTTCTTTTGGGAGCCAAGAAGTACTCAACAGCTGTTGACATGTGGTCTGTGGGCTGTATAATGGCTGAGCTTTTGGCGAAAGAGCCTCTTTTTAGTGGAAAGAGTGAAATAGATCAAGTAGACAAGGTATGCATTCTCAGATCCTTAAATGTCTTATACAAGTTACATTTCAGTTTCGAACATCATTTGTGAGAATTCTATCAAGTTTACTCTTTATGGTTATTGCAGATATTTAGGACACTGGGGACACCAAATCAGAAGATATGGCCTGAATTTGTTAATTTGCCTGGAGCAAAATGCAGATTTGTTAAACAACCGTGAGCATCTTAAATCTTTATACAGCTATTGCAAAGTAGCAAGTATTACTATCATATTGTAGAATAATTGTGTTCATTGGGTTGTATTTAGTAAACATCTGTAGAAGAATCAATTTGTTGTGGTAACCTATTCAAAGCATAAGTGGCAACTCCCAGAGAAGCTAACACACACACACACACACATTGTCATTTCATTGCCTTTGTTTTTTGTATTTTACTAATGATAAATAGAAATATGATACTTTGATCCAGATATAATAAACTGCGAGAAAAGTTTCCAGCAGCATCATTTACTGGCAAGACAACTTTATCTGAGAGTGGATTTGATCTTCTTAATCGCCTTCTTACCTATGATCCTGACAAGGTGACAATGGAACACTGCTGTAATATTTAATACTTCCAAAATGTGGAATTTTACATGTCAGTGTTAATTATTAAGTTATTTGTTAGTTTTCCTCTCTGACCGTTGTGTTGGGGATGTGTCTCCAGCGGATAACTGCTGAGGAGGCCTTAAACCATGATTGGTTTAAAGAGGTGCCTTTAGCAAAGTCAAAAGAGTTTATGCCAACATATCCTACCAGAAGTGATCATGACAGGTTGGTGTCAACTAGTGTGCATGTGATTTTTTTGTTTTTGGTGTTTGTGGAAGTTGACTTTTTAGTTGAATATTTATCATTGCTTACAGCTGAATTACGTAAATGATGTCAACATTGTTATTCATTTATATTGTCATTCTTTTTCCAGACAATCAAGAAGGTTGCGCAAGAGCCCGGATCCATTAGCCCAACTTAAAAGGGAGTCACAACAAGGTGATCTAGCTATTGGTGGCTTGTTTGGCTGATTTTGTTGCCAATGACTGTTTTACGAGGAACCATTGCATAACAAGGCAGTTTGTTTTCTGATGTATTCATAGAAAGTGTTTCTGATGAATCTTCGAGAGTGCATTTCAAGACCAGTGAGATAGCCTTGGAAGGACTGTCTTGAAGTGCTCAGGTATTTCATGTACTGCACAAGCAGGTCTATCAGATCAAGTCTCCACTGAACGGTGTTGGCAACCAGGTGAACTATGCACCAGATATGTTTATGGTTAAGATTAGATGGTATCATTAAGTTACTGAAATGTAGCTTAAATGCTTCTGTGTGATACTTATCATATTCAAAGCACTTGTAAATATTACAGTGTATTTGTATGACATTAAGAGATTCATTGGCCCACAATCACGAATCTGACTGAAAAAGATATGGAAATAATTTTTGGGCATCACTTTTCTTTATATCTTTGATCTTCCATCTCATGTATTTAATCTTAGAGTTTTTGGTGCAAGAGAACGTCTGGTGAAAGTGGAGATCAAGTTATTTGCTTTTTAATTTACAACAGAAGGTTCGAGGCAAATATCCACATCAAGGTAATTTCAGCTATTTAATCTTTTTGTTTATCCGTAATGCTAGTTCTTGTGGGAATCATTGCTGGCATGTTAGCTATTGGTGGAAACCCTGAAAATTTGGAGAACACTTTGCTATATGAAGCAGCAGCAAAGGGGTGACCTTATGCTTTTTTTAATATTTATAGTCTTTATAGCTTTGAGAAATAGCCCATGATTCTGACATGGATGAAATTGTCCTTAATAATCATCCCAGTAACTGTGCGTTCATTAATTTTAAGTTAGTGGTTATCAGTTTAGACTAGTAGTTGTGAAATGCTAGTTAGATTTACATATGAGCCTTGCAAATATAAGAGAGACAGATCGAGCAAGTTTAGCCCTGAAAACTTGAGCAAAATTTGCTGTAAAAAGGTAACAGAGAAGGGTATTTGGTAGTTTTTACACCCAACTTTATTATTTTGGAAAATATATCACGATTCTGACATGAGAGGAAAGTTTGACATGCTTGAAACGTTTAAGATAATTCAATAGCTCTCGTTTACCATTTTGGAGCTAAGTTATGCTAATTGTTTAGGTGGTTGTTTGATTTATATATGGCCAAGCCAATATGGCAGAGACAATTAGAGCATGCTTACTTTTGCTATAGTTTGCTGGTTACCATGCAGCATAATGCATGTTAGTGACAGTTATAATAGCTACCCTTGTCTTGGTTTTTTTTGTTGTCTATGAAAAACATGTTGATATTAAGGCAGTATTTAAAGGAAACTGCTCTTTTAAGAGAAATTTCAAAATAGCTCGCTTTAAATCGTCAATAATGTGGTAGAAATCATTTTTGGGAAATTCTGCCAGGATTTGTATTTAAAGGAAACTGCTCTTTTAAGAGAAATTTCAAAATAGCCCGCTTTAAATCATCAATAATGTGGTAGAAATCATTTTTGGGAAATTCTGCCAGGATTTGTATGCTAGCTTTATGCAGTTCGGTTTTCTGGCGATTAAACTTTAAAGCTCAAGGCATGCTCATTTCATGGCTTTATTGTAATAAGCAATTATTATATGCTTTTCTCATGTAAAATTTGTGGAAGCTTGTTCCCGAGTTCAATATTCAGATGTTTGTAATTGATGATAGCAAAGTTGTATTTTAGTAGTGGTAAAATGCCATTGAGTTTGCAATTGTTACAAAAACGTAATATCTACTAAACATTTATGCCGATAAAATAATATGGCCAGAACAGTTTTGAGCTTCTTCAAGCTATTGAATGTTTAGTGTAATATCTGCATGACATGTATATTTGTTTGCATGTACAATTGGTTTGTTAAATGAACAGCCTGAAGAAGATAAGTTATCATGGATTGCAATTTGAGACCTGGAAGAAACTTCTATGAAGTTGATCTCTGTATGCATTGATAATGGCCATTATTTGTTATGACTAAATAAGCCTACCTAATAATGGAGTTTGAGAATCTGCAATGCATCCATATTACATTTAATATTGACAAGGTTTTATTGATCATCAGAAATTTCACTTTTTGTGCCCCGTGCAACTGATTTAATTGAGATTTGTGGCATGACATCTGACTGCAAAATTTCACTCTTGTTTCATATCCATTAGATTCCTGTTCGTTGTACATTCATATGCTAATGATTACGATGTTGCACTATGGTTTTGCTATGTAATAAGTGGATTTGGTAATATTTGTATTGCTATGCTTGTGATGTAGATATTGCTTTCTTATAGCTTTTATTTTGGGATAATTTTTTATTTACATCTTGATGTATGCCTTTAACATCGCATGCTACTGTTCTTATAAGTGGAAAGCCTCTAATGATTTGGCCACTCAGCAAATTGGTTATTGTCAAGTCTGGCTTGCCTTGATTATGATATTTTTCTCAACATGATAATTTGCAGTAGTTAGATCCAGCTGGTTTAAGTGGACATGGAGTGGACTTCGCACTTGTATATGATTTCTAGCTGTGGAATCACATGTGAGGTAAAATCTAGTAATCATTTCACTCTCTGTGCATATTGCTTGACTGGCTTTGAATTGGTTCTTCTTTAGATACTTAGTTTGGTAGATCTTATTTGCAAAGTTTATATCATTGTATTTGGAAATTCTGTTATCTTTGTAATATGTTTAAAGAAACTGAATTAAATAAGCACAGAGGGAACTAGGATTGTTGGAAATTCAGTCCATTTTTTCTAGCGATTAATGAGGGATTTGTCTCCCTACTCACTGTTCTTGATATGGCTTAGGCAGACAGATATCAGGGTCTATATATTATAGAGTGCCATGTTGAACCTGTTTTATTAGCCAAACATTTCAACATAAATTTTATGGAAGGTCATGGTTTGACTCATAAATATCTACATTTGTATTAAGCTTTAGTAGATGACTCGATGCATTTGCATATTCTTTGTGATGATTTCAAGGGTTTGGAAGCAAGCTACAATCAAATGTAAAAAATTGGTAAGTCTATGAATTGGTTAGTGGAAATTTTTTCTTCAATTTAAAAAAATTGTATTTATATGAATTTCTGCAGTAATCTTTCTAATTTTTTCAAGCGGCCAAATGGGCATCTGGATGTCAGACCCAATTAAATTTAATTTTAGTTGGAATCCTTATTTCAAAAAGTGGGATTTAAAATGGGAGCTCCAAATAACAAGTATTTTGAGGGGAGATGGAATTCTTGTTTTGGGGCCAAATGGGGATACCAAATCCACATTTTCTTGAATTCCAATTCCCATTTTGCAGACCTAAACAGTGGATTAGGAATTTTGAGAATTTTGAATTCCAATTCTTACTCAAATCTGCAATTCAAATGGACTAAGGAATAGTTACTTGTTAGTCATACAGATGTTTTTCCAGTTTTTTGGATCATAATTCAACGATGCCGGAATAGGAATAGGGGGAAATAGGAATGTTATTCTGGAATAGTTATTGTAGAATAGAAAATAGGAATATGTATACCTATTATCTGTTTGGTTAGACAAAATCGAAATTGGAGTTTGAATAGCATACTAACAATGTCGATAAAGCGATCTGAAACCATACGATTGCATTCTGAGATTTTTTTCATGATCACATTGTGTACGAGTCAGATTATGAAGAGAAAACGGCAGAGGATGTCTGAATTCCTCATGATTTTCCTTGTTAGCAAGGTCATACAATGTTTCAAATCCCTACGCAGACTTGAGGTTTTAGCATGCGATCTTAGTATTCAAAATCGATGTCTCTGATCCAGTAATAATTTGTGCAAGAGCGAAACCCCTTCTCAAAATTGGCCATTTTCCATGACTACGGGGCTCCCGTTGGCTGTGCTCATGGGCATGGACATGGACATGAAATTTTCATCAACTATGAAAAAGTAAAACTGGAATAGGAATATGTATTCCAATTCGACCTATTTAGGTGGAATTGCAAATGCTCATTTTTGTGCCAAAATGGGAATACGTATTCCTATTCTCAGGTCTGATTTGGTGCACCCAAATGGAGGATTAGAAATTTTGGAATTTACATATGGCTGTTCCAGTCTAATTCCCACTGCCAAACGGGTCCTTATGGATATGAATTCTTTTGGATATGCTTGATTTAATTTATTTTTTGACCTTCAGAAACTATTGAATTTTTTGAATTTAATAATTATGTAGTCAACATCAGGTTTCTTTTCCTTGAAGCTTTTATGACAATCACCCTGCTCCTTGAAGCCTGATGTTGACAAAAAAGTTACCAGGTTGAAAAAATTCAATTGTTTCCAGAGGTCAAAAAAATCACCAGTCCAGGAAAATAAGTTAATTGTGTTAGAAATTTTTAAGTTAAGATGAAATCAAACAAATCTAGCATGATCAAAAAAATTAATTCCCAAACAGATTTGGAATGATCAACAAAAGTAGAAATTATTTTATGTGATTAACAATTAAGTATGACCTAAGCATTAGAATTAAGGAGCTACAAAAGTAGAGATTATTTTATGTGATTAACAAGTATGACCTAAGCATTAGAATTAAGGAGCTATCTGATAGGTGGCTATGTAAATTTGTTCACAAATATGAATTCCTAACCAGTTAAATGATTGAGCAATGGAAACTCAAGAAATGTTATGCCTGAAAGCGGAAACCTACATCTGAATTTTCTGAATAATCTGGAACCATCCCATGTGTCTGGAGATAAGATTATTTCTGACGGCAATTTTTTTATTTGATGTTGTGTGAACTTCCGATTTTAAAGATGTGACCCTTTTTTCCCAGAATTCTGTACAATTTTTAATCATTGGAAGTAATTGAAGCTTTTGAACCTGGTATATAGTCTTTATCCATAATTTATATGCCATGCATTGGAACTCACTACTAAGGAACAATTCTTGACAGCTTTATGACATTTTTCCTTGTTTCTCCAATACTTCTTGCTCATGTTCCTCAAGTATCACTTCAAGTTCAGATTTTCACAGATATTGAGCAAAGCTTTTTACATTTTTTTGCGATAGCCATATCCTTCTAAATATTTATGGTTAACATAAATACATTACTTGTTTGTTTTGATGGCCTCTGTACTGGCATACAGGTTGTCGTCATGCTGACCAGTTCCAATTTTTTTGGTGGAATTGAAATTTGTAAATTAATTTTGGTCAACCTTACACTTCAAAACTTAAACTATAGATTTTGCATATCTACAACATTTATATTTCTGTTGATTGATGCCTGCTTTGTTGCAGTGGTCTGGTATTGAATAGGCCGAGTAATTCTTAAGGATAGGACTCCATATGCTCCGCCTAGTTGGAGGGGGGCAATTTTTTAGGTGTTTCTAATCCATAAAATCTTCTGAAATGCTTGGTAATCTCTTTTTTGTTGTCCTGTTGCTTCTACTTTTAATTACATACAACTTGATGGGGAAATTCTTACCTAACCTTCCAAAATCCTCAAGGGGTGTGAAATCTCAAATGTGCATTGCCAATATTATTAATACAAAGTCAACAAAATTGATTGTAGCAGTTGGAAATACCTACAATTTCATAATGAAACTGGAACAAAAATCTGAACATGTATAGAAAGTGTTATGTTGAAAATCAAGAAGCATGATGCTTTAAATTTTGAATTTATATCAAACTTCAGTAGTTAAAATTACTAAAATACAATACAGCTGGAAAAATCGGATTCTTTGGGAAAGCGTAAATAATTTGTTGGATAAAAATTTTAGTTTTTTTAATTTAATCCTACTGAAAATGAGATAGGAACGACCTTGTAGAGAGCGGTAAAACCCACGGGAAGAACATCGAGCATAAGTTTGATTTTTTAACCTAGATTTTCAATACATCAAATGTATGAATTGGATGCAGTGGTGAGTCTCTTTCCTAAAAGTTTGATAAAGAATGTTATCTAAAGTCAAGTAGTTCGTATATCCCAAAAAGAGACCATTTTTTATTATGTTTCACCACCATGGCCAAGTTCAAGTAGAAGTCAAGGAGATGCTCACAATGTTTATAATTGCCATACAACTCCCACCCCATGATTCTTTGATAGTTAGAAGATCTTGAACTTTTATCTCATCACAACATAGCATAGTTTTTCAAGCTTGTCCCTTTGGTGAAATGGTGGGCCTTCTTGCCTGTAGGGCCTACAACCAAGGTTCAAGTCCCGATAAGGCCATTCTCTATTGTGGATCTTAATTGAGAATGTTTTCCATTGGCCCTTGGTGAAATAGTGGGGCTTTTTGCCTATAGTGCTTACAACCAAGGATTAATAAAATTTGCTGATGAAGTCAATGGTTGAATGTTGAATGGATACAAATTATTGAAGGAAAATAAGAAGATAAAAGAAGCAAGGAGACCAAGAAGAGCAGAGAGAAGATCAAAGAAGACTTAAGTGGAAAGTGAAAGTGAGAAGGTGTGAATGAGACAGTAAGAGATAAAAAAAAAGAAATGAGAAAGAGATCTGAATAAATAATGTAGTGCTGAACCTAACTTATCATTTGAATTGTTACTTTCTAACAATTGTAGCAAAATATTGACCCTTGGTGAAATAGTGGGGCTTTTTGCTTGTAGTGCTTACAACCAAGGGTCAATAAATTTTTAAAACGGCTTTGGCTCTTGCGTTTGGCTTCGGCTCCCGTGTTCGACTTCGACTCCTGCATCTCGTTCGACTTTATGGCAGTGGCTTTGGCTTCCGTCCCGACTCTAGCTTTTGCTACTTTGCAAGCTAGGGCTTTTGCTTTGACTTTTGCTGCTTTTCGAGCTAGGGCTTCTCTTGATCCTAGTAGGGATATTTGTTCCCCAGTAGTTATGGGTAGTTTGGCTATTTCTTATGTTGATGTGGTTGCTTATGAGGTTGGTCTTGGTGGTCAAGCTGTGGGTCTAGGGCCGTGTGATGTTGTGTCAGTTGCAATTAGTAACTCGATAATGATTGATTTTGTGGTCGATATTGTTGCTGAGGTCTTTGTTTATGTGGATGATATCTTGTCCAATGCTGCTATCTTTTGTTTTAAGGGTTCTTGGCCCTCTTGGTTGGAGCTGCATGCCTGGATCACTTGTGTTTGAAGCCCTTCATTTCAAGTACAACTCAGATATACCCTGTGACAAGGGGTTTTTTCATTGTGAAATTTGAAACTTTAGAAGACAGAAAGGCAATCTTGCGTCGTGGTTTCTCGTGGAGGGAGAAGTTTCTTTTGATGGCTAAACCTTGGTATAAGGAGTTTGACTCGGCGATGAAATCTTTAAATAAGATTCCTTTGTGGGTCATGCTGTTGCATCTCCCCCTTCACCTTTGGGTGGATTCTGTCTTGGAGGCAGTGGGGGAAGCCCTTGGGGACTTCTTGATGGTAGATACTACATCTTCCAATGTGTTTAGGATGATGTATGCTTGCATCTTGGTTGAGATTGATGTCTCCAAGGGACTCCTTGAAATGATTACGTTGAAATCTTTGCATGGCCCTTGGATTCAACCTTTTGATTATGAGGACATCCTCTTCCGATGCAGGATATGCCACAAGACCAACCCTCTTGCTGCTCGTTGCTCTTGAAAAATCTAGACCGAAGAAGTCTCCTTGGTGGAAGGGGGTCTTGGATGATCACTACACGGTTGAGAAAGATTCTTCTAATGGGAGTGGCGACTCTTCTTAGGACATAGTGGTGGCAGACTCGACTGTTGTTTCTAATGACATGACTATCCCTACGATGGTGGCCTCTTCTGATCACCTTCTTTCGGATTTTGTCTGGCGATTTGATTGTTGCCACACCTGTGGCCTCGTCTCTGGATTTTGCTGCCCATCTTTGGACGTTGATTCTTCTGATGTGGTTCATTCCCAGGTTGCGGGGGTTTTAGGGGATGGTTGTGGTGTTGTTGACTTTGCAGGGCAGAGGGCAATTGGTTTGGTGGAGGAGGGATGGACCACACTGAAAGGTAAAACGGTTAGGCCCTCCACTCTTTTTGATATGGCATTACGTTCTCAAAAGTTGGGAATGAAAGGGAAAGCTTGATTGTGGTTGCCCCTTTATTTGGTTTTCTTGGCGCTTTTGGCTTGTTGTTTGACATGGTAAGGGACCTATTGTCTATTCTTCTTTTTTACCATGGGGTTTCAGGTGCTCGTTCAAAACCTATTTGTGTGGTTGATGAGTACTGTGTTATTTGCGATGCCACTTTGGTCATTGTGTCCTGTTGGGTGACCTTTTTCACCTTTGGATTGTAGTTTTGTTTGGTTTGGGCTTCTTTGAAAGTTTTATGATTTGTAAAGGGTTTTAGGCTCCCTTCAAAACCTATTTTTCTTATTAAAAACTTAGCATAGTATTTTACAAATTTGAGTGCATGTAATTCCAGTTTTGTGAGTGCTTCAAAATCTAGGCATTCCAAGAAGGAATATATCAACAACGATAAGAAGAAATGTGGTCATGTTAAATGACTTGGAGAATTTTGTAAAATTTGTATATTGTTCGTGGACTATAATTGTTTCAGAAGGTTCAAATTGTCCATGAAGACTATTGAAAATGATCTTTTAAAAACAATTATGAGATTTTTGCCAAGAGGTGCTATTAACTAAATAGTGTTACATTTATTACTTGTCCATTGAATCAATGAAAAATTTAATGCAAAGTACATTGAGGTAGATCAAAGAAGAGATGTTGTTATATCAAACATATCAACCACTATTCTTTAGGGTTATGAAGCTGCAAGTTTGCAAATAGCTTTTGAACGTTTGAGACCTAAATATCCTAGCTCAAGATTGTTAGACGCTGCGAGTGACACTATTGAACTCGATGAAAGCAATGGTGGATGTATGAGGAGTTGTAAGCTTAGCATGGTGAGTTGGAAATATTGAGGGAAGAAGTGTAACAAAAATATAATCATGAAAAACTTGTTTCAACAAATTAATTAAAAATGGAAGGTTTTACTAGGTTTAGATGTAAGTTGTTGAACTTCATGAGGCAAAACCTTAATCAAGAGAGGTTTGTTACAAGTGGAAAATAACAATATGTTATTGTTTAACTTGCCATGCTAGTAGAAAGGGTGAGATGTGATGTTATGTAGTTTTGTTGGGAAAAGTGAGGGCCTAATTATAAGGGTAGACTTAAGTAAAAATATATGTAGTGTTTGTGAATGACATTACAGACATTGCATATTCAACATCATGTTCCTAAATTCATTAATTAGGTAATGACTTGTTATGTCGCCATTGGTGGATAGTGGTAGTTATTTGACATGTTTTTAGAGTTGGTAACACACATATGCCTTCCCATAGATATTTTTTTGCCAAGTAGTTGGACCAAATGAGGATAGATTTACAACATGGATGCTAATTGTTTACATTTTTTTCTAAGACGCATCTTATGAGGATGTAATGCTAATGTGCTCTTGAGGTTGGCACCAAGCAATATTCTTTTGTGAAGATTAGTCATGCTTCAACTTATTTGTTTGTTGAAATTTTAAACATTATCTTTGTTGTGTAAGTTGAAAATTTGGGCTTTGTTTGGAAAAGACAATCTTTCTTTTAAATAATGAGGAACTATTGTCTTTGTGAAGGTCAATATTTAATGATCAATTGTAGTCCTTCCTCACACCTAGGGCCTTATTATTTGTATTGTGATTTGCTTTGTGGGTAGCTAGAACTTGGACATGATGGTTGTTCTTCAATGTGGTTTATTTCTTGATAATGGTAGTAGATGACCCCTTAAGGGTGCATTGGTTCGCTTGAGTACCCACACATTTTCAAAGGGAGTCATTTTTGGTTGTTGGTAGCACACCTTTCTTTACAACTTTTGTTGTATATTAAGTCATTTTGATCTCTCCCAATAAGGAAGCTCTCATTTTTGGTTATTGTTGGCAACCCACCTTTCTTTTCTACAACTTCTTTTGTTGTATATTAAGTCATTTTGATCACTCCCACTAAGGAAACTCTTTTGTTCTATGCCATTATCAATTATCCCAGTATTAGTCAACAATTTTTTTTTGTTGAGGTTTGATGATATTGAGGAATAATTTGCTAGTAAATGCTTGGGGAGTGTCTAATTTTAGTATTTTAGTTCTTGAAGAGGGCCTAATTAGGCATCTACACTGAGGTATATTGACAAGTGGATGATAATATGACTCATTTAGCACTATAGTACCCTCTTATAATTCTTTTGGAAATAAGGATTGATGGGACGTCAATTCATTGTTGTTCTCAAGCTACATCCTTGTAGGAATAACAAATTTTTAAATGCAATGAGATTATGTTTGATCACCTCTAATTTTACTTACAACCCTCAAATCGTTGCAATGGTGGTGGTTAAGATATGAATTAAAATAAAGGGTTGGCTCTATTCCTTGATTGAATTCATTATTTCACAGTTGTTATAGCGAATTAATAATATTGAGGAATAAGGATTGAATCACACTATCCACTATTTGGATTTGTTAGCTCTTACATAAGGTGGGCATGCATATCAACTAATTGTGTTCAAATAGATATGTTCAACATTGTTTACTTCCTTTGATTAGTTGGCCTCCATTTAATAATTTTGGGTAATTCAAGAGGGTCACTGGTAATAGATTCCTATCTAGTAGTTGGTTTAATCCACACTAACTCTTTTGCTTTCAAACCTATAATTCTCCCCTATCTTGTTGGAATAAAGTTAATAATATAGTTCAAATCTTTAGGGAAATGAACAAGTGGCCAATTATTACCCATGAGCGCTTCATATCTAGAGAAGGTCCTCTCTCTCGATTTAAATATCGAGTAGAGCAAATATTGCAATTTGTTCTAGCCTAACTAGTTATAGGGCCATATCCATTTTCCTTGTGTTGTTCTTCATGGGTAACCCTCTTGGTTTTGGACATCTTATTTTAGTGTACATCTTAATTAATTAATATTTGGACAATTGAATATTCTTTTATGTAGTCAAATAACTACCCTTAGGAAATGACAAGGCTATATTGGGTGCTAGATCTCTTGGAATGTCTTATTACAAACGAATTGGTAAATATTTGCTTAATATTAATAGACTCTGAGTGGTCAATATATACAAAAGAATAAAACGAGAGATATATTCAAAAGAATAAAAAGATGTTTCCTTAGGAAATGATTGTAAAGAATAGAAACAGTCTATTCTAGCTAAAATATAGCTAAAAAAGCTAACAGAGAATTACAACAAACTAAATAATAGAAACATTCTAATATTTATAGTAGTATTACAAATAGATTACCATTAACTAATAATAGGAGCTTATCTATTGTTGTAATATGCCTCTGTGTGGGACCATATCAAACACTTGTTATACAATGCATTTAATTCAAGGGTGTGCTCTTTTTTATCATTTAGGGGCAACAAAGACAAGTGATAAATAGAGAGCAATGACAACTTGACTTGTGAGAGAGTAACTTCATCAATTAATGGGGATCCAAAAGCATAAACATTTTTTGTGGCATGAATATGGGTGTAAATGAGAAAGGTGTAGTGTTAGGTTGTTTCTGACTTGTTTAATTTATTTTTAATTGTCATTTATGTGTTAAAATATTGTGCTAGTTTTAATACAAAATACAATATCAAAGACTTGCCATGAAGATAAGACCAAAATTTGAAAAAAATCAAGGATATCTTTATAATGTGTTGATTTGTATTGTAATATTTCATGCTCATTTATGAATGTGCTTTCTCAATTATATCCTTAATTTGATTGCACTTGGATTTTGAGTTTGGAGTTGGTGGTTTGTGTTATACTCCTTATTGACTAGGATATAGCGTTGTGATATTCTTCTCCATAGCTTAGTCATAAGGGTCGACAATGTTGGCCTTCTTTGAAATTATCTGCACTTTTAGTGAGGTTAGGTATATAATCAATCATCACATCGTCATTTTTTGAATCACACAACTTAAAGGCAACATTTGAGGATTCACAAGGGCATGCCATTTTCATTTCAATGTCTTACATCAAATTTAGCACTTGCGAGGGCAAGACTTACATCAAATTTAGCACCTTTCAGAGCAAGCTCTCCTATATACATCATCATTATTGGGTATGTTATACCTAGCTAGGGATTGATGTATGATGTCAAACATAAGAAAAAGATTGGAGATGTATTCAAAACTTGAAAAGGTAAAACAACATGGAGATTGTAGGTTAGCCACATAGTTTGACATTTTTTTAAACAAAATATTACGAAGATGATTAGTGAGACATCTTTTTTTGCATTTGTTTGGGTTATCTATAGTAGGCACCCTCAAAACTAGGTTACATACCCTGATTGCCCTACATTTTCAAGCCCCAAATTTGCTGAACAATTCATTTGTGATTTAATATTTCTAATTTTTTACTTTTTTTTTTTATTGTTAAATTTACATCTTCAAACCTAGTTCTTGCTCTATCTTAGGGCATAGTTTCCATAGTTAAACCTTCTTTAACAATGATTTTTTTATTCGCTTAAATGAGTAAGCCTTGGAGTCTATTCCAATGCCTCTCCTAAAATCCCTCATAATTAACTCTCATAAATAGTTCGTCATGTGTGTCTTAATAAGTTTTAATATATAGCTGTTCTCACCCATTTTTGATAAATGTATTAGAACCATATTTCTCATACAAATCTCATCCCAAATAGGATCTTCCTATTGTTTTAATTTCCTAAGTGGGGATATTACTGGTTAGCCCTTCATAGTTTGAGGTGAAATTTTAGATAGAAGTCTTCTTTTGGGATTTTAGTTTTGTCTAATCTATATAAGTAGTTTAAATTTAGTACTTATAATATCTTTGTATATTTTAGATTTACCTTTGCAAGTATTTTGCTAACTAATTTTGCATGCAAAGCCTTTTTTAGAGTTTTAAATTTTCTATATACAAACATCATAGCTCTCTTTTCTTATATATTTTATCTTAATTGATTAGAGGATATTTTGTGTTATAAGTGGTTTTCCTATGTAACTACCTCATTGTTTAACTAGAAGAGAATAAACTTATCACGATTTTGTTGAACGGTTTTAGACATGAACGAAGTTTGGAACGGTTGGCAAAAACTACCTCTTATTATATGGAGTAATTGTATTATCCCATGAAATGATAAGGGTCTCATAACATTGACTTTCTTGCATTGAGGAAGAGAGGAATGGTTTTGAATCTCATAAAGATAGAGTGTATTTCTTAGCCCAAAATGTTAGTCATAATTTTGTTTGATTTTTACATCTATAAAATCTTCTTAATTTTGTGTTTGTTGATAATATTTAATAATAACAAATACTAGATATTGATGACTTTTGCATGACAGAAGGCTGCTGGTTTGGTGGAGGATGGATGGATCAAAGTAAAAGGTAAAATGGTCAAGCCTTCCACTCCTTTTGAAATGGTATTACGATCTCATAAGACAGAAGCAAAAGGGAAAGCTTGAGGTTGTGGCTGCCCCATTTCTGGTTCTCCTGGTACTTTTGGCCTTATGTTTTTTATTGTCAGACATGGTAAGGGTCTTATTGTTTAAGCTCCTTTTTACCATGGGGTTTCAGGTGCTTGTTAAAAACTTGTTTATGAGGGTGGTTGATTTCCGCGTGGCCACCTTGGTCACAACATATTGGTTGTTGACTTGTTTCACCTTTGGATTGTTGGTTTGTTTGGTTTGGGCTTCATTGAAAATTTTATGATTTGTAAAAAGTTTTTAGGAACCCGTCAAAACCTGTTTTCCTTAATAAAAAACAAATATTGGATATTAAATAATTGTCTTAGACTGTTTTTTCACAAGTATCACAAGTAAGTAGAGTAATCAACACTTCACTTAGTAGACTTTCCTACAAACACAACCTTTTTACCAACATCACATTATGGGACTTCGCCCATTCTTTGTCCCTAACATTGACAAGTAACATTATTTATAAGGTGGTGTCTTTTTTCTTATGGAAATCACTTGCTCCCCTCTCTTTGTAACCTCACCTCTTTCTTGGCTGTGTTCCTTACTTTCCTGAGCTCCCATGATGTCCCCCCTTTCAACTTTTCCCTCTTTCCTCTAACATGTAGCACTACACTTCTCTTCTTCAATCTCCACATTTTGGAACCATTTCCCTATAGAAAAGGGGAGAGAAAATACCAACTAGATATGTAGTATGGTTGTATTTGACAACCTATTTTGTAGGGCTAGAATTGAACATCAAGGGATGAATTTATGTTGCTCTTGTATCATACATGTCAGATAAAAAAATTGGGAGTAGAGGCTCATAAAATGAGCTTAAGAAGTCAAACTACTATTCTAGGTTGGTATCAACCTACAACAAACTACTATTGCTTTACCTACATTAATGTGTTCTTCCTTCACCTCTTCTAGCACTTAGAACACTTGCTAATCTCCTCCACAAAATGTCTTCTTTCCACCTTTTTTAAAATTATGGATCTATGTTCCTCTCGTTTGTGCAATCTTGTTCACCAAAAAATGACCACCTCCACCAAACACTCAACACACAACAAACATATGCTAAAATGTAATTGCATTGTATTACTTTTATCCTTTTACTTAAAGAAAAATAAATTCAACATTATTGAACTTTAGTTCTTGCTCATCCATTACTCGAGTTTTCATTACATGTTCATCTTCTTCATTTGTGGCCTTCCATCATTTTACCATTGCCTTCACACTGCCTTGGTCCTTTTCATTATCTATTGTTGCAACATTCTTTGTTGTACCATTAAATAACTTCTCAATTTTAATAATCTCCTCTTTATATGCAACATATAATCATCTTCTAGTCCTTGGTCATATGTTTATTAGTCATTAACTTCTTTCTTTTGATTTAGTTGTTCTTCCCCTATTTCAACTTGCGAGATAAGTTGAAATATTGTAGTCTTTATTGCATATTTACGTTTTCAATAGAATCATCCATTTAAATATTGTAGTCTTTATTGCATATTTACATTTTCTTTCTGGCTTTAAGTTGTTAAACGTTCAAGACTTACACAATTCTGGCTATACTTTTGAGCTAATAATCGTTAAGGGAGAATCACTAGGACACCTTATGGAAGTGATAGTAAGGAAAAACCAGTATAAGGATAGTCTACTACATTGCAATTTGGTAAGAACCACTAAGGCCCCCTTATTGCTAGCACATTTTGAGGGCTACAATTAAGAGAGAATTGTTAGGGCACCTTATTGCTGGAACATGTTAAGGGAGACTCGTGATAGAGGTACCCTGTTGCTATGTGATTAAGGGAAAACTACTAGGGAATCCTATTATATGAGAGACCTAGGTTGCAATTAAAGGAAAATAGTGAAGGGCAACCCATTATAGCAACAACGAACAAATAATCATCATTTAAATCATATGTTGTGAAATATAAACCTTGTAGTGTGAATGCTTAAATTAATTACAAACAATATTTATACAAGGGATTTGATTTTTGATTCTCTTAGAAAGATGAGAGCATACTCTCTACATTGTGTTATTGAAACAAACTTTGACTTTCTAAGGACTTTGTGCTATTGGAGAGTTTGGGCTGATCTAATCGCTATGAAAAGGCATTTGAAATATGTCTATAGAACATTGAGTTTTGGCTTTTATCCATAAGCCCTATAATCAAGGGATCTTGTACAATATCCACACTAGGGAATTATAAATGATAATACATGATGGCATAAAGATAGACAAATGTGAAGATAGGATAAGATAAGCCAAGTTAATTTATTAATGTCCAACATGAGACCACAAATAGGGGATTGAGAATACAATAGGGGCTAGAAGGTAGCAAGATCACCAAACAGTGTTCGAGTACAACCAAACAAAAATGAAAACAAGCAGAGCAAGAAGAAAAGAAAGAGGAAAAACAACGAAAGGGTGGTTACAAAACCGCAAAACTAGTTCATAATTGTGGAAAAGTAGCTCACGATAAAAGGATAACTAGTTGTGTGTAGAGAAATCCGAGCTTGATGCTGGAGAGAGGAGGTACATAGTTGCTGGTGGTGCAAATGGTCTCCTTGATTTCGTGTGAATATCCGTGGATGAGCATCAAGGCCGCTTGGTTTCCCTAGGAGAGGTAACTAAAGTGAAAAAATAAATGATAAGCAGATGAAGAGTCACAAACCTAGGGGCGGGTAGCTCCTGAAGGGTGAAATCTTGAAAACTAGAAAGCCTCCCTTAGATTAAGAGCAAGGCATCGTTGGTCCTCATACCTGAAAAAGGAGGACAAGGACTTGCACTTTGAATAAACAATGGAACCTCCCTCTAATCTCATAGTATATGGGACAATAGAATATAAAATGTATCTTGTTTTCGATTGCATCCATGTCACAACACTGACAAAACTTCTCAACTTTGCTGGTCTGATGATCTGTCTAATTTTGGAGCTGGTGAGAACTCGCTCTGAAGGAACCCAATTGTATAGGTAAGGCTTGGGGCCGTTGTCGAAAAGAGTAGTAAGGACAAACAATGATATCATCCTAGTTGTCGATAAGTGCTTTGTAGAGAAGGCCATACGAGGACGGAGACCCCTTGGTGGGTCGACCCAAGTCACTTGGATATACTTCCCTGAAGATGTCTATCTTGGTAATCTCGTTCAACTCCGATTGTGGGGGAAGGAGATGAGTGGGTGTGTCCAATGAATACTAAAAAGGGGGAAGGTGATCAATATCAATACCAATAGTGATAAGGAGCCTAGATAATTGAGCATACCGACAACGAGCACGACTAGTTGGATTTGAGGCATCAATCAAAGCTGAGGAACAATAAGCCACGTACAAATAACTATATTTGCCATCTATAGAGTTTGCAAAACCCCAAGTCTGTGAAGTAACCAAGCTAGATGAAATTTTGTGTAGAGTCTAAAGGGATGAGCATTGAACTCGGCTAAGATAATACAGGTAGGAGTAATCGGTTGACCAATGATGAGGTGTCGCAGAAAGAGAGTCTGGACTCTCTCCATCAAAGCCCATTGGGTGATCAAGAGGGAGGGCCCCCAGATGATTAAACCATAAAGGATAGTAGGTCTAACCAAGGAGTCCAAGATAGACATCTTGGACGTAGTGTCACGCCATGCCACATGTCTTTTTAAACCCAAAAGAGAGTATGGTGTTTTTTCTTTTATTTAACCTTGGAGCAAGTAACCATGGACCCTATTCAAGTCTTGGGCTAAGCCATTTGAATAGTAGTTGTGTTTACACCCAATTTTTCCTCCGGACTACAATCAATATGCTAGTCTAGGATGTTTTGGTGTATTTTACTTAGTTACAGTGTTCATCATATGTATTCATTAGTGATGTGCTATGCAACTCTGTCTAAATGTTCTTCTAGTGTTTCTTCCTTCTAGAGTATTCTTCAAATCATGTAAACATGTGCGTGAGGTTGATCAAGATTGCTAATATATGGTTGAGACTTCGTTTGGTATGTTGGGAAGATTGAATTAGATTTCCTATTGATGAAGATTACGAAATTATGTAGTGCCTTCTTTTAAATGTGTTGGACCATGGAAAGCAAACATATTCCTATTTATGCCAAAAAGTTGATTATATACAAACGCCTATAATTTCAAGTAGTTAGTTGTAGCCGATGGTAATTAGGAAGGCTACCTTGAAATAATTTTTAATGCATTAGTTTGTATCCAACTTTCTTGCCTAGGAATATGTGTTGCTTAGATTTTGAGTTGACCACTCGAATGATGTAGCACTAGTAACCATGTGTTGTAAATATGCTTTTATCTCTTATCAATACATTGACAAGGGAATCATTGGATGATTGAGTTTGTTAATAACTTCCATGGTGCTTCAAAGTGATTATCCCATTGTTCCTTATACAAGAGGAGTGTGAAATCTTCCAAGTTATTTTGCCATAAAATGTTACTAATGAAGTTGTTTTATTCTTTGCATTCTTTGATCATTATCACATTGTGTTGGGCTTCTTCTTGTGCATGAGTAAATTCTTCAACAAAAACTCTTGTACAATCTTCATACAATTGTTTACTCTAGGATGTCTATAGGCATTATATTTGAACATGCAATTAAAAAATGAATTACATGTTCTTGTGATTAATCTCTCTCTATAAGGAGATAATGTTGAATATGGTTCAAATTTGCGATACGCTGTGGATTTTGTTGTTGTTGTTCTATTTCTTCTCCCCAATTGATTTTGTCTAAAATAACCTATTGTGGGTTGCATATTGAATGAAATTGAGTTTTGGCAATCCCAAAGCAACCCAATTAAGTTCTTGTATAATATCCTCTTGGTTTGTCTATTGCTGGGAATTATGAGTTGAGAAAGATTTTATCATTGTTGTTTTATTTGTTGAATGACTTCATTATGCACATCATACCAAGGAGGTGCATTGTTTCTCAAGATCTTTATTAAGTTCTTTTCTAGCTTCAACAATGTTCTTAAAGTATCATGCAATGTAAATGATAAGACCAAGAAATTGTTGCAAAGTTCTTTAATAAAATCTTTTATGTCAACCTTTTGGGTTGCTTCAAGAAAATGTCTTTGTACATGGATTTTTCTATTTTACTTTATTGTAGTACCCATAAAGATCAAACTTCTGCCTACCGACTTAATCAAAATTTAGACATGTACCATTAGTTTGAAGGATTGACAAAAAATTCTTGAGATGCTCGAAATGAGATCCATGATCTTGATTGAAAATCAAGATATCATCAATATAAGGCTGAATAAGTTTAGCATGATGAGCACAAATCTTATCCATGATACCTTGAATTATTGATGGTGTTTTTATACTGAATAGTAGGACATCTTGTTGGTAGTGGGCCATCATCCTTCGCAGTGTTCGTGACATGGTTTAACTGCCTCTTGTGGTTCTATAGGGCTATTGGTTTTATCAAGCATTAACAGGTCGATCTGGTGGCAACCCTGACTTTTCTAACAATTGGTATTAGAGCTTGGTCATAGGTTTGACACCTGCAAGCCACAATGAGTGACGCTGGGAGGGGGATTGTTGGCAGTGGGCCAACATCCCTCGCAGGGTTCGTGACATGGCTTTTCTACCTCATGTGGTTCTATAAGACTATTGGTTGTATTGGGCATTAACAGGTCGATCTTCTGGTGCAACGACAACCGTGGCCTTTCTAACACATTCCACTCATAGAGGCCTTGTGGAATAGAAAAAAATGATTTGTATTGATCTTGTCCTCAATTCTCAATAGATGTAATCCTTGGATTCTCTGCCATATATAATCTATGCTTAATAGTGGATGCTGATTGCTTTCTAGACAAGCATTTAAAGGCTTATAATTAGCGACTAAACATTTTTCAGCTATCTCATTTCCGTGTTCATCTTTCTTTGGAACATACATAACATGACTTGGAAATGGAATGGTGCTTGTCCTTATCAACCATTCCACAAAAGATGAACTATTTTTTTTCGTAAAGTTCTTGATATGGGTTAGACAAAATCAAATAATTAGCTTTCACGAAAGGTATAATTTCCTTACCATTTTGATCCCTTTTCAATGTCAAGGTACACTTAAATGACATTTGGTACTTATTGAGATCTTTGGTGACAATTGTTATCAAAAATTCCTTTTGATGTTTTCAGCTTGTTGTGGTTGAATTACTATTTCCTTTTTCTCAAAAGAGAATAAGCTCTTGGTTCATTGATCTTCTTTACATTGCCAAATTTGAACATAATGTGTTCTAGTTTCTCCAATAGTATATTGATATTCTCTATATGCTTGTTGGGATGGTACAATCCTTGATTCAAAGAGAGGTGTTTTATACCTAGATGAAATCATTTTGACATGGAAAGGGCTTTTCACATATGTACAAATGTTACATTGGAGATTGCCATCTTCTAACCCATTGAATTAGTGATGGTCATAGTGGTTAATCTTATGAGTGAGAGGATTTGAAATGGACAATGCACGTTTGTGAAAATATTACTTATAGACTGTACAATATAATGAACCTACTGTAGTATTAATATCATTTGTAGGCGTGGCTAATTTCCTATGAGCTAATTGAAAAATTCCCCAGGGGAAAAGAGCACCCTCCTTATTAGAAACAAAGATAAATAGAAACATGGTTTCTATAAAAGAAACCCAAGGACCATATTCTTCTTCGCCAATTTGAGTTCTAGCCAAGTCTTGAACAAATTCGAGAACATATTCCATAAAATTTTGAGCTCTATTTGGAACAATTTGTGGGTCTTGAACAACTGGAGTAGTTGAACTTAATAATGCAACAATTAAAATCTAGGAAGTTAAAAGTACCTGTGCATGAACTTGGAACCCCCTTATTTGCCAATAAAAATGCTGACCTTATTTGTAAAAATCATATTCTAACATTAAACTGTTAGTTAATCACATAAGGTCTTCCATAGCTATCAATGTGTGTTACATTCAATGTAAAGATAGAAATATTAGAAATGAACTTTTAATTGGATCAATGTGTTTTTACAAAGGGTATAGTGTTAAATTCATGAATTGGAAGCCCAATTTTTTTGGAGCTAGTTTAAACCAACAGTTAACATCAACATGGATATTGATTAAGAATCTTGCTATAGAATTAATACATAGGCAAATTTTCAAATGGATAGGTCATGCATTAGGTTTTTTTTTAAGGGTTGGAAATCAATGCTTTAGATTCTAATGAGGTTAAACTTCTAATTAATCCCAGGGTTAATATTAGTAAAGATTGAACCTATTAAAATAATTACCAACAAATCCATCTATTTACTCTCTCTTGAACTCTATGAAGGATAAAATCAAAACATAGTATTATAGGAGGAAGATAGGAACAACATTGATATAGACACGATAATCTTTGTTCACAAAACCTCAAAATTGCATAAGATGTATCCATTGACAACACAACATGGACTAAACAAAAGGAAATCAATAACATGAAAGAGAGAGAAGGGGAAATTGTTGAGGAAGACCAAGTTTGATTAGCTAGTCAAATATACGCTCCACAGTGAGATATTGACTAAATATATGCTCCACAGTGAGATATTGACCAAGGGGAAATTGTTGAGGAAGACAAAGAATATATACACACGCACACACTCTCTCTCTCTCTCTCTCTCTCTCTCTCTCTCTCTCTCACACACACACACACACACACACACACACACACACACACATGAAAGAGAGAGAAGGGGAAATTGTTGAGGAAGACCAAGCTTGATTAGCTAGTCAAATATATGCTCCACAGTGAGATATTGACTAAATATATGCCCCACAGTGAGATATTGACCAAGGGGAAATTGTTGAGGAAGACAAAGAATACACACACACACACGCGCGCGCGCACACACACACACGCGCACACACACACACACACACACACACACACACACACACGTCACACTCGACCCTTTCAATAACATAGTAGAAATAGGGGTTAACTACAAATGAAGAAAAGTGCAATGGTTGAAGCACTAAAAAATCTCATTAATGATATCAAAGGAATAACCAAAGTTCAATTAGAAATTTAGATTGATAACATTGAAGAAGATTTAGAAAGGTTAGTCCAGTCTCACTCGACCCTTTCGATAACATAGTAGAAATATGGGTTAACTACAAATGAAGAAAAGTGCAATGGTTGAAGCAATACAAAATCTCATTAATGATATCAAAGGAATAACCAAAGTTCAGTTGGAAATCTAGATTGATAACATTGAAGAAGATTTAGAAAGGCTAGTATAGTGTAAAATTTTTCAACAATAGAACAACTTCATTGAAGAAGTGAAAGAGAATGTGAACACAATCGACAAAGTAATAGGGGACATTTCCTTATTTTACAATGATTAATGGGATCAAATAATCTTGCGACAAAAAAAGGCAAAGTAGATTGTGTGGTAAATGATGGACATGATTTATGTCAAACTCCCAAGGATATACATTTAAACAATAAAAATAGCCCAAGAAAATAAAATGATCAAATTGCACTCATAAAGGAAGGTTTAGTAGAAAATGAAAATCTTTAAGTAACAAACACCGACCTACATTCATAGATCATATAAGTATAAAATTATGATGACATGTCACACTTCAACAAATCAATGGAAGAAGACTTGAGGTATGAACTAGGTGGAGGAGAACAAAAGGGTAGATCTTATACTTGATAGACAAAATGAGGCACCAAAGTTTCAGTTGAGATTGGCAGCAATAACAGTGTGATTAGAAACACCAAGAATTGTTAAAAATAAGAAGAGAGTTAGGAAGTCACTTGTAAATAAGATAAGATCATTTTATTAATGTCCAACAAAAGACCACCATGTGGCTTTATGGGACTGGAAGCTTAAACTAAGAAGAAAGTAGACAAACGGAGCACCAAACGGTGTCCAAAAAAGAACAAGTACAACAAAAGAAGAAGAAAGCAAGAAACATCACATAAAAGATTAGGTATTTATCCTCACAAGGAAAAAGTCCAACATTGACTAAGCTGTGCGGCTACCAAAGGCCCTGTGATGAAGCTGAGTGCTACGAGAGGAGTGTCGCTGGTGGAGAGATCCCCTATGGGTCTCACAGATCTAGAATGACCTGTGTTAGGGATATTGTATGGTCCCTTCACACCTCGAGCCAGAGCTAAGGGTGAGAAGAAGGTTGTAATAAGTTGTGCCTAGGTCTGACTTTTGGGAAGTGGTAGCTGTAAAGTATGGTCATGGAGTTGTAAGGACTCACAGAGATAGAGCGCAATGCAACGCTGATTTGTGTACCATCTTTCCTTTATACCATATCTTCATAATAATTCCTTGAATCGACCTTGAGGCTTTCTCAATTAATTAAAATAAGATAATTAATTTAATTACAATACCACTGTCGGCTCACAATGTATAACTTCACACGTGTGATACTAAGGCTTGCACACTCAATGACATCATCACTTGATTGTCCTCTGTCAGTGCCTGATTGTGCATCACTTCATTACATCTAGGATGTGAGATAGACAACAATCATCAGGAATTGCTTTCCCAATACTTTGTCTCCGAATTGTTCTCTGTAAATTAGGTACAACTTCCATACGCCATCAACTTAGACTCTGCGCACTTAACCATGTCATCAGGACACCGTGCTGTACATGTCCATAACTGTGCATGACCAAACAATCAAACAATTGTCCATACCATCAAGATCTCTATTTGCTATTCTACCAGTCTTTACAAAAACAATGCTATGTTGACATCAATGACAAACACAGTCATGAATGCAACATATAAATACTCTCCAATGCTCAGGATACTCCCCCAATGTAGTATCATCAACATTCATGCTAACACCACCAACCAAGCCAAACCAACTTGGATTGTTCCAAATCCTTAAAGAAGTGTGGTCGTAAATATCTTCAGGAGCTTAGATCTAGAGATGGAGCAAATCGTGGGCAATCCAAGTTAAAATGTTTATTTTGATGATGGGAAGGGGAAGATCCTTCCCACATCATCATGAATATCATAACCTAGATTATTTGGGGCCTCAATGCACCTAGCAAATAATGTCTTTTAAAACACTGTATCCTATCGACTAGAGAAGACATCATCCTTATCCAAGAAACCAAACTAGCTAAGGAAGAGATAGATACATTTAGAAGACCTTTGGGTTGGAAGGAAATTAAGGACTCTCTGGCACATGATGCCTCAGGGGGTAGGGACCTTGCTATTTGGTGGGATCCTAGGAATGTTTCAATATCTTCCTTGGAGTATCACAGGAATTGGATGTGTGGGTTGGTAAAGGGAATTAGATTTGATGTCCCTTTTAGACTTTATAACATTTATGGTACAACAAGCAACCAGGATAAATTAAGGGTGTGGAAGGAAATGGAATATAAGATTAGTCTAGGGGCGTTAGAGATTTCTATTTTAGGAGATTTTAATGCTATTCGTAGATCTTCAGAGAAATAAGGTGGTAGCATCCATCTCTCCTCAACATTCAAAGATTTTGTGGTTTAGGTACATAGGGTTATTCTATTGAAATTGAATGCTCCTCAGATTCCTTCACCTATAATAATAGGAGGAAGGGTTTTATTAGTATTGCTGAAAAGCTAGATAGGTTCTTCATTCATGGGGATTTATTTGCCTTATCTATTTCATTCGTTTCTGTAGTTAAATTTGTTTTAGGATCAAACCACTTCCCTGCTGAGCTAAAAAATATTAAGGATGGAAGACCAAGCAACTGTCCTTTTAAGTTCGAACAAATGTGGCTTATGGATGATAAATGCCATAATTTGATTAAGCAATGGTGGAATTGAACCAAAGTATTTGGCTCCAAACATTTTTAGGTGGTTAGTATGTTGAAGATTATTAAATGAAAATTGAAATAATGGAACTGAAAGTTCTGTGGCAATATCTTTGAGGACAAACTCACCCAAGAGGTTTTGGAACATGGGAATGGTTTACCTGAATTCTTTGAAGTGAAGAAGCTCATGGAATAATATGACAATGTCCTAGCTAAGATGAACTCTTCTAGAGGAAGAATTCTAGGGAAACCTTGTTAGAGGCAGGGGACAAGAACACCAAGTTTTTTCACAATAGTACTAAACAAAGGAAAATGATTAACCATATAACATCCATTAGAGATGTTAAAGGTCAAATTAGGGAACCTTAAGAAATTATTAGGTCAACAACCATCTCATATTTTGATTACATCTATAATAATACAGAAAGCTCCAACCTTAGGGCCATGAAGGATATTTTAGCCTCTATTCCCAAACTTATCTGAGGAGAAAAACAAAAAGCTAATGCAAAAGTAGATTATGCAAGTAATTTATACAACACTAAATCTTATGCAAGTAATTGCGTGGGCTTGATGGCTTCACAGTAGCCTTCTTTCATAAATACTCGGATTTTTAGGGGACGACATAACAAATGCTCTAGGAGTTAGGAACTTGGGTAAAATTTTGAGAGAAATAAATAATACCTTTATTACTCTCATCCCTAAAAAAGATAAAGCAGAGTCTTTTGATGACTTTCAACCTATATCACTCTGTAATACACTATACAAATTGCTTATCAAGACTTTGGCTAACTAGCTTCAGTTGCTCTTACCTAACCTTATTAGTGTGAATTAAATTATTTTCGTCCTTGGTATTTATGATGGAATCATTATAGTACAAGAAGTGATACACTCTCTCCAAGTCAACAAAAAACCAATTATGTTGATCAAACTAGACATCAAAAAGGAATATGATAGAGTATATTGGAGATTCCTATGTAAATGTCTAGAAGCTTATGGTTCTCCAAGCAAAATGAATGAACTTAATCTTTGAATGCATCTCGACATCGAAATTATCTACCCTGATTAATAGCTCTCTAGAGGGCTTCTTTAGTATTTCAAGAGGTTTTAGATAGGGGGATCCAATCTCCCAATTTTTGTTTATCCTTATGGCCGATGCTTTTAGAAGATCTGTATCTAATGCTAGATCTTCAGGCCAAATTAGAGGAATTTCTATCACTAGTGATTTAAAACCGACTACAAATCAACATTTCGTGGATGATACTATGCATTATTAAGAGAGCATGATTGAGGAGGCTACTGCTCTAAATGGAACCTTAACACAATATTCTTTGGCCTATAGTCAAGAGATCAACATAGATAAATCAAACATCTTTTTGTTTACCACCCAACTAAGTATAGAAGATCAAATTTGTGATATTTTTGACTTCAACAAGGAATCCTTTCCCTGTAAATACTTAGGGATACATTTAAATTGTAGCACTCAATCATCCAAATTGTGGGATCCTATTTTAGAGAAGCTTTAAAAAAGAGTGGAAGGATGGAAAGGCAAATGGATCTCATTTGCAAGAAGGGTTACTTTAGTTCAATCAGCCTTATCAAGCCTAGCTATCTATCAAATTTCTTGTGTAGACTTGCCAAGTAGTAAACTAAATGAAATTAATAGGCTTCTTAGAACTTATTTCTGACAGGGGTTGACTGAGAAGAAAAAGTCCCCTCTTGTATCGTGGGATAAATTTTGTAAACCAAAAGAGCAAGGTGGTTGGTATCAAGAATATCGAAGTACAAGGGAAGGCTTTAGGAGCCAGGCTAGCATAGAGAATGCTAAAGTTCACAAACCTAAAATGGGTTTGGATCCTCTATCACGAATACCTTGCCTCTCTAATTCCATCTATTCTGTTTAGAGAAGCCAATCCCCCTAAATGCTCAACAATTTAGAATTTCTTGCTTAAATGAAGACTTGTCATTTAGGAGAAGTTAACATGGGCTTTAGGGAATGGAGAGGGTACTTTTTGGGCATGACTCTTGGGGTGGTTACAAAGCCTTAGACAGATTTCCTTCTCTCCTCCATTCAATGAGACTTTAGTGTCCAAGCTGGTTGTAGAGTTGAAGATCATGTTGTTTTTGAACAAGGAAGTGTTAAATGACATTAGAAAAGCTTGGATGAGGATGAAAGTCCTTTGAGTGAGATAATGATAAAGATAAAGGACTTTCTAAATAATATGCTATCATTTCGTTGAGGTAAATATTCCCTTACTTGGGATAGATGCAAGATTGTTGTTTATAGTTCTAGGATAGGTTATAAGCTTCTAGAACCCTCTCTATGGTTCTCTAAGAGTCCTCTTCCTACTATTCTCTGCTGGGATACATTATGCCTCCCCACAATAGGAGTGTTCACGTAGATTGTTGTCCATAATAGGGCCCTAACTGCATATAGGTTTAGTAGAATGGACTACCAAGGTCCTAGTAGATGCACCCATTGTGAATCAAAAGTGGAATCAACAGACCAACTTTTTCTTAATTTCCCTTTCTCAAACCACTATTGGCAATGGTTGTGTTCTAGGTTGGGGTGGAGTTTGGCCTTCCTTGAGTCTATCATAAGTTTTCTCTAAGCTTGGCCCTTGCTGAAACTGAATAACATTTACAAGAACCTTTGGATCCCCTCTCATAGAGAAATAGAAGATTTTTTTAGGACAAGAAGATGGAGGTTGACCATCTTGTCAATAAAATTGAAGCCTCAATCATTGGATTAACACATAATCAACTGATGTGTATGATCCCCAAAGGGGAAAACATGTCTCCTTGGGATGCGAAGATGTGTGGTAGGTGGATTGAGTTGAAAATCCCCCTCTTCCTAGGGAAGGGGACATTCAAAGTAACATATCAGGCAAGAATGTGCCTGGAAGGCTCCTAAGAGAGGATGCCATAAGCTTAATTTCGATGAAGCATATAGGGGGATCCTGGTAAGGATGGTATAGGATGCATCATTCATAATGATGAAGGGATAGAGATCACATGTATAGCCAAAGAAATTGGGAAAGCTACCAATGATTGGGAATACGTTTTTGCTTTAGTACAAGGTTTGGATCTTTGTAAGGGTTTGGGACTTATGAAACTAGAAATAGAAGGTTACTTATCCATAATAATCAATGCCCTTAGGAAAGGCTTTCTCACTAATTGGAGATTAGGTGTCCAATTATCCAAAGCCCTGGTGCTTTGTAATTATTTTGATAAACTTTTAATCAACCATAGATATTGTAAAGGAAATAAGATGGCATGTGAGTTAGCTAATTAGGGAGTCGATCTCTCAATAAGTTAACGTAGATAATATTTATATATTAATCAAGATAAAACATCAATAAAGAGACAAATCTACTTACTAATATGGTATTAATGCGATCGAGATCTTGCTAAAAAGGCAATTAATGTTGGTAATAATGTTTGGATACCTCAACAACAGAGGATGAAGGGATATCAAAGGAGGAAGAATGTCTATCCCCTTCTTTCATTCCTACAGATTGAATTTTTATATGGGCCAAGTACTTTGAATTTAGTTTTTAAATAACCATTTTTTTTTACCTCTTCTTTGTTTCATTAATGCTTTGTTTAATCTCCTTTTGAGCTATATGGTTTAAAAAATGATAAATTCCTTATTTGTTGTTTTATTATATTATGAACTAGCAGATTAACAAAGTAGACTGGGAGTTTTTTGGTGGTTTCATTGTGTTATTTCAAGACTGATTTGGATGAAGGGATTTTAAATGGGCAATAAAATGTGGGAAGAAAATTTTGATTCACATATTGTATTTATCTTTTCTATTTTCCAAGTGACATGCAAAACTGAAGGACTTTTACCTTGCTCTGTCCTCTTAATGCCTCTCGAGCTAGGTTGTAATTTTTTACTCTCCAATAAATGGTTGCGACCTCTTGCGTATCAAAGCATAAAAAAAACCTTGTGAAACATGGTTGGTTGAAGGTGACAAGAACACAAAGTTCTTTTACAACCACATGAATATTAGAACCATTTACATAATTATCAAAATTAATGGCATCTACCATATCTTGATTCAGGAACCGGAGGAAATAACATCATATTTTGTCCAATATTTTAAAGATATTTAGAAAATATCTAATGGCTCTATCTCAATGCTCAACAAATGCTAACTACTATTCCTAAGTTAATATCACATAAGGAAAATAGATGTCTAAACGATAAATTCACTTTCAAATAAATAGAAGTTGCATTTTTTCAAATGCACCTAGTCCAGATGGTTTCAATATAATAGGTGAAGAATTATGTGAGGCTTGGAAGCTACTCGGAACTCAAGCTCTTTGCTAGCCGAAATTGACAATACCTTTATCACCTTAATCCCAAAAAATCTAATTATCTAGAACTAGAAGATTTCAAACCTATAACACTTTGTAACAAAAGGTTTATGTAAAAACCTCTAGCTAATTGGTAAAAATTGTTGCTTCCAAAGATCATCTCTGAAGAACAATAAGTTTTTGTATTGAATATATCCATTCTAGAAGGCATCATAATAGCTCAAGAAATAATACACACAACTCAAAATAATAAGGAACTATATATGCTAGTTAAATTGGACATCCAAAAAGCCAATGACAAGGTTGATTGGAGATTTGCGTGCAAGCACTTAAAAGCCTTTGGCTTCTCCAAAAAATGGATTATCTTGATATTTAGTTGTATCTCAACACCCAATTTATTGATTTCAGCCAATGGTAATCCATAATGATTCTTTCAAATCTCAAGAGGCATTATGACCCTTCTTATTCGTGGTTATGGTAGAAGCAAAATTCTATCAAGATTTCAAAATTCAAGGTATTAAAGTAGCATAAAGTATCAATAGTATTACTCATTAGCAATTTGTGGATGTCATTATCATACCAAAAGCCAACACTAGTAGGGAGGTCCAACACTTTAAATAAATTCTTAACTTACATATGTCAACATTAGGTCATAAGTGTTACTATGGACAAATTGGACAACCCTAAGTGGTATGATTTTTGTATGTTCTCATTGTTCGTCAAAACTCTATCTTATGTTGTGACACATTTGAAGTTAGAAAAGTGCTATCAGTGTAATATATGCTATCGAGGACATAAGAAGACCTAGTGTATTGGTGAAGTTAAGATCTATTGGTTTGTTAAGAAAAGGGAAATCGAGGGAAACCTGTGGAAGACTCTAGGAACCCTAATTAGGTCATTGAGTGGAATTGGTAAAGCAACATGAGAAAAGAAAAGGAAGAGTTCATGGTAATGAAAATACTTTTGGTAAGAAGAGAAGTTATTAGAAGCAATAATGATATGAACAATTATTAGTGAAAGGATAGAGAAGAAGCTATCAATGACAACGAATTATTAGATAAGATAAGATAAGGTAAGATAAATTTATTATTTTCCAATAAGGGTCTAAGAGACTGGAAATAGTACAAAGGGAAAATGCCAGCAGAGGGAGCACCAAATGGTGTCCGCAGAAAGAAACAAAAAGCAAAACAACAAGATAACCAAGAAAAGGGAATAACAACAGCTAAGAACTCTTCACAAGCGAGACGTAGTCGAGAATGGAAAGGTGGACATTAGGGAAATCAGGTGCTTTGGAAGGTCGCCTTTGAGGTCTACAAGAGGGATGTTGCTGAGTGTAATCTTTGCGGGGTCTCATAGATTTGATGTGAACCTAGATAGTGCAGAGAGGCCGCTTCGATCTTCGGGTAGGAATTCTAGGATTGATGAAAGAAGTGATGAGTTGCATAGGGGTCGATGTTGAGCAAAGATGGAGTTGTATAGTGTGTTCGTGAAGTTGCATGGTCTCGTGAAGATAGAGTGCATGATAGTTTTGGTCAATATATCTGAAGAATAAGGGATGATATTGACACTCTCTGGACAAATAGTAGAATCTCCCTTAGACCTCATAGTAGATGGGAGAATGAAAAATAAAGTGAGACTTGGTCTTGACCTCCCCGAGGTGACAAAGCCGACAGATCCTGTCCTTCCTACCAATCTAGTGATCAATCTGAATATGTAGTCTGTGAGAACCCACCCTGAAAGATCCCAAGGAGATGCGAAGAGCGTGAGTGCAATGACGAGTGAGGTACTAGGGATGTAAGATGATCCCATCCTGGATCTCAAGAAAGTGCCCAACATAGAAAGCCAT
The DNA here is from genome assembly GCA_028749045.1 of Cupressus sempervirens. Taxonomy (NCBI): domain Eukaryota; kingdom Viridiplantae; phylum Streptophyta; class Pinopsida; order Cupressales; family Cupressaceae; genus Cupressus; species Cupressus sempervirens. The sequence goes on along the minus strand of CM053785.1, from coordinate 291,177,903 downwards.
TCGTGGATAGAGCCCGCCTAGGGGATTCCTACAAGTTGCGATAACATACTGTCTGTAGACGTCAAGTCTAACATTCTCATTCAAGTCCCACTGGGGCCTAGTCAAACTCGAAGAGGGAGGGGCCCCAAACAGTAGAGCCATAGAGGGCACTCGGCTTGACCAGGGAGTCAAGAAGAGACATCTTAGTTGTGGTGTCCTTGAAGTGGTGTCGAAAGCACTGTCGCTCAATAATAGCAAGGGAGCTGAGCCCCTTGTTGACTCTAGGCTACATGGCTAGTCTCAAGTTGAACTGAGGTCCAAAAAATTTAACCCCCAAGTAAGTATATGAAGATGAAATCTCAATCTTAGAGCACTGGTAGTACAAATGTAGAGGGATGTCCTCAAATAATTGAAGATCATAACTCGAGTCTTGCCCAGATTTACAACTAGCTCACGTGAGTCGCAGAAAGAGGCCAGGTCATCAAGGAACCACTGAAGACCATCAGGAGAAGATGCAAGTAGAATCACATCATCAGCAAATAGGAGTATAGAGATCAATACCTAATGTACATAACAACCATCGCCAGTGAGCGATCAATCACAGAGAAAAGCCTCAAGCTCGTCGATGTAGATGCCAAAGAGAGTGGGGGAGAGAGGACAACCTTGTTTTGCCTCGATAATGCTCTGGATAGGATCAGAGAAGCCTTGTTGAGTCCTAAATTTTCCCTCAACATGCTTGTATAACCTTATAATAGCTATAAGAAGAATCTTTGAGATCTCGACGGCCCTTAGACGTTGAAAGAGAGCCACCCAAGGAACAGAGTCGAAAGCTTTGTAGATGTCAACGAAACAACAATAAACTTTCATCGAGTGGTGGTGAGCCTCCTTAATGATGTCCCATAAAGTTAAAATGTGATCAATGGTTTGAAAATCTTTACGAAACCCAACCCGACCTCTTGCCTGACAATGTTGTTGATCGAGCTCATTGGGCAGGATATCGTTCAACATAGTTGCATAGAGTTTGGCCAAGGTATGCCCAACCATGATGGTCCTGTAGTTTCTGGGGACAGAGGCTGGCCCAGATTTATGGATTCGATAGATAATATGTCGTGACCAAGAGTCAGGAAAGCCAACACAAACCACTCGATTAAAGAGCACGATAAGAAAGGGACCCAAGACAGAGATACCCAACTTGAAGAATTTAGCTTGAAATCCTTCCTCATCTGGAGTTCTGCTACTATTCATAACTCTAACTACAAAGGAGCAATTGGAGCAACGAACCTATCAAGTAGAGGAAAGGAAAATACATGTCAATCTCTTGTTGTTCATTTCTAATCAATTAATCAACAAGATTGTGAAATCCTTTTATGGGGTGGTCTTTAACATGACTTTGAAGTTCTATTTGAACTTATCATGTAAATCTTTTAATTGGGTGAACACTGTAAGTGTGGGATAGAATCTCTTAATAGAGTAGTTTGTATTAGGACATTTGATACTCTTAATGAGAAAGGACCAAGAATTTGAAGTTATTAGATTAACTAAAGTACTGGACAAAGTGGTAGCTCTTAAAAATTAGAAAATTGATGTTGAAACAATCGTTGGAAATGACTTAGTTACAGAAAGACAACAAAGTGATTTACAAGGTCAAAATGATCTAGTTAATTAAATGTGTGAAAGAAGTCAAAATCTTGAGACTAAAAATGAAAGATTGAAAAAGAAAAACAATAATATGAGTAACAAATTAAAAGTTGAAAGGAAGTGAATGCTAGACTTACAACTGCTTGCCTACAAGACCCCTATTAGAAACATTTTAGAAGAAAAAGATGAATCATCAAAATATGAGGAATCAATAACATAAGAGAAAATTATGGGAAGAGAAAACTATCCTATTTTCTGTGACTATTGTGGAGAGTGTAATCATATAGAGGATATTTGCAAGAACAAATAAGAAGAAAGTGCAAGAAAAATATCATTCAATGGTCACTGTTACAAGTGTAACATGTATGAACACAAGCTTGTGAATTTAAGACATAAACAAATAACATGACAATTATAAGAAATTTCAACGACTATTATTACAAATGCAACCAATGTAGTGACAAGGTAGAAACATGCTAACCATGATCACTAACAAAACAAAAGAACTAAATATTTTCTAGAGGACTTTGGAATTAAACTTGTGAATTGTTATCAATATAGAGGAAAGGGACATATAAATTCTGAGTGGAGATCGTTAAAGATGCCATGTTTCATTTGTTCACCATATAGGCACTCCACCTACAACTGTTGGTATTGATGTAATGATGGAAGCAATTAAAATGAAAAGCAAAAGGAATTGTAGACAAGGAACAAGTGAGGAATGAGATGCAAATAATATGGGTGGGAAAAGGTGAGGAAACTACTACTACTGAGAAACTATTGTCAGATGAATTGGGTAAGTATAAAGTTAGAACACAAAAATATGAATGATTATCTATAAAATTTTGAAAAGAAAAGGTAGAAGGATGGTTATAGGTGTATGTGTATTAGTAATTGGAAAAGAATAATATTTTTGCTATCAATAAAGAGGATAGTTAGTTACTATCAGTTGGAATCCATAACTTTTGGTACAATAGCTATTAAAGTAAGAATGCTATAAGGGTAATGGCTCTCAAAAGTTCATATCAAAAGGCATATGTGCAAAAGCAAAAGAAACAAGATTATGATCATAAAATTAAAAGTCAGTGCTATAGAAGTAAGGAATATGCTGATACAAAGATCTGAAGAAGAAGAGCCAGAATATAATATGTGTTCGTTAAGATGCAAAGATCTAGTTGGAGTAGGAGCCTTATAAAAAATATCAGATTGAGTGCTACTAACAAAAGACGTAACTTGATATCTTCAAAGCAAGAAAATTGAATTTGGAAATGAATAAATTGGATTGGCATATGAAGAACTTTTCAAGACCAAGGAACCACGAAATGAAGAATTTGGTTTGGTGCATATTGTTTATCTACCTAAAAATCTTGATGAAGAATGGATTAAAATTGTGCTTAGCAGATGCCATAGAGAGTATCTATGGTTGGAGAATGGAAAAGTAGAAATTACCAAAGAAATCTTAAGTTTTATTACTAGACTATTCAGAAACGGATGTGTGTAACAGACCTAGAACCCAAAATTCAAATTGATGGATTGATTAGATAGAAAACATATTAGAAAATGTTTGATGCAAGAAAAATCAAGGGAAAGGGCATAAGGTTCGCTCTTTAGTGATTGGCTACAAGGACTATCAGATTGACCAAGTTGACAAGATACATGGAGGAGCCATACAGGTTGTGTATGAAATTATTTTTGAATGTAAAATGTTTGACATGTGTGAGATGTTAAGAGATCAACTAATGATGAATTTATGCAAGATCAAGAAACAAGAATTAAGATATGAATGTCTATTGGTCAATATATATTTCTATGTGTAGAATTATTTTCTTGGCGTAGGTAATTTGAACTGGTTAGATGGTGAACTGATTATGTACTAAATGAATAGATTTATTTTAACATTATGGAAAAATTACAACAACCTAATGTGGTTTCACTTGAGAGAATTACAAGAGAAAATGAACAAAAGAAATCAAATTCCATCACAAGTAGTAAAGAAGTATAAAAATGACATATGTTCTCTAGGAAGTGCACAATATTGTACTATGAAAGGTGTAGAGCATAGATTGGCATGGGTAACACCATTGGGCTATGAAGTATCAAATGATGAGGTTGAACCATTAAATAATCTACTATTGGTTGAAGAAAGGATGCACGAGTTGAGAGATTTGGAACACATGAAGAGAATTACAAGAGAATTATTATGGAAGAAAATAAGTCTAAAGGTGAAGGAAGCAACAAACGTAAAACTATTGATAATATACCATGTACATATGAAAACATAAAGAAGAATAAATATATTGTTGAACACAAACAATGAGACTAACAAGATCAACAACACAAGCAAAAAGAAGGACAAGGAGTCAAATTGTAGGAAGATCATAGACAAGCGTGCAAAGGAAGGAGTATGACATATAATTAATTTTGAGACAATCGAAAAGAAGACCAAGAAGAATTGTTGAAGAAATAAGAGGGATGAAGAAGTATGCTCTAATATAAACTATCCACAAGTTTTCATATTTTCCAAGCAGAATAGAGAAACAAATTGCAATGTAGTTCTGTGACAAAATCTTAGTCAAATGACACAATGAAGATTAGTTGGAAAGAGAAAGTCAAGAACAAATGTTACATTTGGTGAAGCCAGATGAATAAGTTGAAGAAATAGATAGGCTATTCGAAGAACATGAGAAGAATTTCTATGTCAACTATAGACAGGCAAAAATCCTTACAGGTATGATTATTAATCCTTAACCAAATTGCACCAAACAAAAAAGAGAAAGAAGATTATTGATCCTACTATTCAAAAGTACAGGATATACATGGGTTTCGGGTTGTAAATTGCCGTACAAGACTTGGAACCAACAAAAAAAATAGTTAACACCAATCAAAATGACAAGTTCTTGAGAAACCAATTGATTCACAATGATCTCTTCTTCTTCTCATTCAATCCTCTTTGTTTGGAATGACCAATACAATGCTTTTATATCTTCCCAACCACCTTTTAAACGACCACATTTGCATTTTTCACAACATTTTATGAACTTTATGCACTTTTGCATTACAAATTTCATATAAACCCAACCTAGACCAAAATTATGACTAAAATGAATTTAGATGGATATAAATAGATCCATTCGCCCATTAAATAAACATTTTGACATTATTGATCATATTAAGACCTCTTTTTACAATTTTGACAACTTATTACAAATGGCATCTCTAGCCTTTACATCTTGACTCAAAAGACTCAAAGACATTATAAATGACTCAAATGAATTTAAATATATCACATAAGATATATTATCCTTCTTGTGTTCTTTTTTCTTAGGTGCTCTTGCACCACTGACATTATTTCATGATTTGTGTCATGCCCAAAAATGCGGGGGCAAAAGCACACGTAATTGTTTTTAAAAAAAGGATTAATAAAATTAATAAGTTCGTTAAGGGGTTTTGAATTTTTTTACTATGTTTGATTTACCAAACTAAAACTATGGGGATGTTGCAAAGTAGATAATTGTTTTCTCAACAAAACCTAAGACTACCTCTCAGATTTTAAACACATGTAGGAATAGCTCGTTTAATGAAACTTCCATTATTAAATTGAATAATAAATTAAAAAATCTAATTTCATTTAATTAAAAGGCTTAACTCATTAACACTTTTATTTACTTTTTACAATATTTAAAACATTCGGATACCTATTTAAATAATTATCGATCTAATTATTCAAAACATTTGAAATAAAAATAACTTCTAATTAATATAACATTACATCCATAATTCAACTTTATTTAAAATTTGTTCTAATCACAATTTTATTTAAATCTATAATTCATTAGAAATTAAAACATTCCTAAATTTAAAATAACTAACTACTATAATCAACGTCTATCAAAATTAATAATTAAGCTTTAAGTAAACTTTATTTTAAACTAGTTGTTTTTAAACCTACAATTTATTCTAAAATAAAACATTATTGAAGTAACGATATAACTAAAATTACCTAAAACTAAAATTAAATTAAACTAAATAAATTAAACATTAAACTAGCTAATGTTATTAAACTAACCCTTTAGACATACTAACACACAACTTCGCTAACAAATAACATTACTTCTTAAACTAATGCTAAACTTAATAAATAACTTAAACAAACTTAAAATTTTAAAAGAAACTTAATTACAAACCTACAACTAACCTAACTACCAATCCCCCTTATCCCCCTTAACTCTCATCTATACTAACCCAAGTGTCCAACCCCAACAAAACTTTTCCCCACTAACTTCTTACCCCCTTCCCACCCACCTTCCTGCCCACGTGGAAACTCTCCCACACCCAAGAGAATGAAATCTCCCACTTACCTCACGAGGACCAAGGCTTGCATGAGATCTGATGCTAACAATGCTAGTTGGTGGGCAAAGTAACTCACAGGCTTCTAGGAGGGAAAATAAGGTATTTTTAAAGGGCAATGGCTAAAGGGTAAACTATTTTGTTTACCCTACCTATGCCAATGGCTAGGCCTCCTACCATGCCTGTACACGTACCGCACTGCCATGTACCTGCGCCCTGTTAACGTCAGTAATGTTGGCAACCGCGCCTTTCATAAGTGTCATGTTTTTAATTTTTACTATTTAATAATAGTTTTTTTGATATATTATTAATATTAATATTATTAATGGAACTAAGAATTTTTTAATTTTTATTTTTTAAAACTATTTGTATTTATATGTATTAACTAACAATTTTTTAAGTGTATTTATAATTTTTATATTATTTTATAGTTATATAGTTAATTTAAATTATTAAATAATTATTTTCAATAGATTAATTATATTATAATATTATAGTTATAAGTTCAATATATTATAATATAATTATTTAAAAGTTAAAAATTTAAATTACACAATTAAAGTTAGATTTTAATAAATAAACAAATACTTTTAGAAACATAAATCTAATCTTTAGCCATTACAAACAACTAATAATTTTCTTTTTAGATTATAAAAATAATGTAAAAAGAGAATATTTATATCAAATACTAATATATGATATTTTCTTAGAAATAATTATATCAAATATTAATATATGGACATATAAATATTACTAAATATTTCTAAACATTCAAATGATTTCCATAATTTCCATAGTATATAACTAATATCAAATCTTTAACCATTACAAACAATTTTATATGAAAATATAGTAATTTTCTTTTTACATAAATTTAAAATATTAGAAATAATTATATCAAATATAAATATAATAATAATAAATATATAATTAAAAAAAAAAAAGATTAATAAATATATAATTTTAATTTTTAACTTTTAAATAATTATATTATAATATATTATACTTATAACTATAATACTATAATATAATTAATATATTGTAATATAATTATTTAATAATTTAATTTAACTATATAACTATAAAATAATATACAAATTATAAATACACTTAAAAAATTGTTAGTTGATACATATAAATAATTATAATTTGTATTTATAATTTGTATATTATTTTATAGTTATATAGTTAAATTAAATTATTAAATAATTATATTACAATATATTAATTATATTATAGTATTATAGTTATAAGTATAATATATTATAATATAATTATTTAAAAGTTAAAAATTAAAATTAAATATTTATTAATCTTTTTTTTTAAAAATTATATATTTATTATTATTATATTTATATTTGATATAATTATTTCTAATATTTTAAATTTATGTAAAAAGAAAATTACTATATTTTCATATAAAATTGTTTGTAATGGTTAAAGATTTGATATTAGTTATATACTATGGAAATTATGGAAATCATTTGAATGTTTAGAAATATTTAGTAATATTTATATGTCCATATATTAATATTTGATATAATTATTTCTAAGAAAATATCATATATTAGTATTTGATATAAATATTCTCTTTTTACATTATTTTTATAATCTAAAAAGAAAATTATTAGTTGTTTGTAATGGCTAAAGATTAGATTTATGTTTCTAAAAGTATTTGTTTATTTATTAAAATCTAACTTTAATTGTGTAATTTAAATTTTTAACTTTTAAATAATTATATTATAATATATTGAACTTATAACTATAATATTATAATATAATTAATCTATTGAAAATAATTATTTAATAATTTAAATTAACTATATAACTATAAAATAATATAAAAATTATAAATACACTTAAAAAATTGTTAGTTAATACATATAAATACAAATAGTTTAAAAAAATAAAAATTAAAAAATTCTTAGTTCCATTAATAATATTAATATTAATAATATATCAAAAAAACTATTATTAAATAGTAAAAATTAAAAACATGACACTTATGAAAGGCGCAGTTGCCAACATTACTGACGTTAACAGGGCGCAGGTACATGGCAGTGCGGTACATGTACAAGCATGGCAGGAGGCCTAGCCATTGGCATAGGCAGGGTAAACAAAATAGTTTACCCTTTAGCCATTGCCTTTTTAAAGTTCCTTTGTCAGACTTAATAAATATTCCCCCCCCACCCCACTTAACTTTTATAAGTCAAATCATGTGGTCTTTCAAAGCATGCATTAAATCGCATGGAAGGAGGATTAATGAAAGAGTTTTTTTGATTGGCCAAAGTGTATCACCTCATTTATTCCTTTGACTTTGGTTTGGACTTCAACTTGTCCCTTTGTTCAAAATTGGCGCCTACGAATAAGAGGGGTAGTTAAGACTTAGGATACAAAGGGGAAACTTATTGCTAAAAGTTTACTTGGTGAGACTTATAGGATATTTAGGATATTGCAAAAAGTATTAATAATATTTGTTTTCTTTTTCTTCTGATTTAATTATTTAATATTAGTAAGTTCAAAAAGGATATTAATATAATCTTTTAGATGCTCTGTTGTAGGAAAGGCAATTAATCTTTCTCCCCACACAAAAACCAGTGAGCATTTTTGCTCTTAGAAGTGTAAATTTTTCCAAGTCCATATTTTTGCTAAGTATGGATTTTTCAATCAATTTATTTTTATAACCGGGGGGCGGGGGGGTTTGGGGGTGCGAAGGGGGTGTGGGGGTTAATATTTTTTCCTCACTAACTTAAATCACCAAATGCTTAGTTTAACCAAGGGCTTGAATACTCCATTTTAACAACAATGTAAGATTTATTTGATCTCCTAATAAGCACAAAATTTAATCGAAGTTCCAACCATATCAATTTTTCCTTAACATGTTTGAACTTAAAATTTGCATAATTGTATAACACTATTTTATCTATTTTTCAATAGAACATGTATATTACTGAATTACAATAAGAACTCAAATGCAAGAATATTACTCAATCTTTTATTTATTTATTAGACCACCTGATTCAAAGGCTCTGCTCGGAAAGAACCAGTAAGAAAATTCGACATCGTTACCACTTCAACAATAAGTTTAAATGTAACATTTTTACACAAGATATTATCTCGAGGGAAAAACTCCCAACATAATTGAAATCCAATACAATTTTGAATTTCCTTCTTGGCCCTTAACAAGGGATCCATTATGAAGTCTACAATACATCATGGTGATCATGGAGAGAATGAAAACTGATTAGGAGACAACCAAATATAACATGAAGACAAAATCAGACATTCACTCCCATCTCGAGTTTGCACAACAGGTTCGACATTGAACTAGACTAGGGAGAAGGTGTATTTTTCCAACAGGAGACGTCAGACACAACACCAAAATAGGTGCCCTTTCAAGGCTATAAACTCAAGAACTTCCATTCTTCCATTCTTACATTCCAAAACTCATATGTGGTTTGTGCTGATGAGTAGGGGCCCATAACACACTACCTTCTCTCCCTCTTCTTGTCCTGAGAAAAGACTCTACATTGTTGGAGTCCAACTAAAGACCTTCCCCCGTACATGGTCACTTCTGCCCTATCCAAGGGTGAGTAATGCTAATACACCCATACAATCCCTTCAAAATTCAAAACAAAAATGCAAAGGAAAAAAAATTAAGAAAATCTATTTCAATCCCTCCTAGCATACTCAACACACACACAAACATACATAAGTAATAAAACTGAAACATGAAGCACAACATGAACAAAATGTGGTGAAGTATTCCTACCTTCAAAATCGGGTTATGGAAAATGAACAAGTTTGAGATGAGCTTGCTTTCCTCTCCTTCTCCTCCAATTCTAAATTCCACTCTAAAACTAGAGGTTGGGTGAACTCTCAAAACCCTCTTAAAATTGCCTCTAAATAAGATCCTAAACTCAACCACCTCTAAAATGCAATAACTCCCCCACTTGCCTAAAGTTCTAGAGGCTTCTAACTCAACTAGACTTAAGGCTAACCTCAAGGTGGAGATAAAGTTATTCAACCCATAATGAAATCAATCAATTTTCACAATAAAGTAAAAATGAAGTTTTTGAGTGACCATAAAAGTCAATGAAATGGGCTAGGAGGTTGAAAATGCTCCCAACCCATACCCCTACCCCTCAAGTACTTAGATTTCATGATTTTAGACCTTTAGGATTAATTAGGGACGTATCAAAAGCTAATTTTTTTTTAAGACTATCTAATAACCTTCAAAATGCAGATTAAACACTAATTCAGATTAGGGGTGATTAATCTTGATTATAAGCTGATTAGCAAAAAGGTCACTAACTTAGTTTGACTTAGATCTTTAGGTTATTTGGTTAACCCTAACTATCATGCTGGAATGCATATACAATTCACGAGTGTCAAGCGACACTATAAAAATAATGTTACGAAACATTAACATTTAAAGATTAAAAATGATACATTCATTCAAACATGATACAAATAAAATATGAACAACGAGGTTTGCATCTTTCATCAAATTTAACCCTAGTTTTCACAAATGGTACATAGGGTTAAGTTTCATTTCTTCGTTAGATTTTTCGGCTAAAATATGCTGCACACTCATTGCACACATCAGTAGCTCAAGCAAAGCATATGCATATATTTATATAACGTATCAAGAAAGTCACATAAATTAAAACATCCATCTTTCAAATAATCAGTTGTTTATCTTGCTCTACTCATATTCTCAATCATTAAAATTTCATAATAAAAGTGTTAATTCTGCATTCACTTACTACATCAATATACATGTTCATAAAGCATTAAATGACGAAAACAAATATCTGAAAGTAAAACATCACACAACATGAAATAACATAATATGTTCAGTGTATCCGATAGTGTCTTGACATATCGAGTCATGAGTATCAAAATAAAAATGTATCAACTATGCTACGATGGGTCGGGGTGAGGCCTCACAATTTGGATTACATATATATTAGAGATGATTACTTAGTTGATTATATTTCACATGTTGATTGATGATATATTTATTTAGGGAAGTGAGAAGTTAATAAATAAATATTTGTGATTTTTTTATATTTAAAGAGAAGTTATATCAGAGTTAACTATGGAATCATCTAGAATATTTATTATTATGAGAAAATATATAAATAATTTAATTAAAATTATAATTTTAAGTTTGAGTTATTTCTAGTTGCATTATGAATTAATGGAAAAGTAAATATTAATATTAGACTTAAATAAAAGTTATATTATTTTTTTAGAAATAGAATTGATATTAATATTTAAATCAAATTAAATATGTTTATGCTATTAATTAATTCATTTATGATTTAAGGTTATTTAAATTAATAACATGATAATATTGTATGACATTTTATATTCACAAAGAGATTTAGAATTTAAATACTTATTCATCTTAATAAGTATATTTACTTAACAATTTATGTAAACATGTATATTCTTACTTTATTTCTAAACATATATTTATGGATCAATCTAAACATAGAAAATGATGGAATTAAACCACACGACTTAAAAGCTATGTATTTTTCTTATATTCTCTTTATAGTCTTGTGATGTTTATTTTTGTGATGGTTTGCCTTTGAGGATTGTTTAATTGGCCAAGTTACGATGTGCACTAGAGGTGTCTTTGTGTTTTCTTTTATGATGATTATTTGATTGTATGTCATGATGTATTTTATGATTCCAATTGAGATTTATTTGAGCATTTATGAGAACTTGGGTTTTGAGAACCAATGCTGTTTTTGGTTTGATTGTGAAGGAATTGAGTTTAACCATTATGAGTGTTGTGGTCTGGGACACAATTGTGATTTGTGTGCATGGGACAGGTTGACTAGGTGCATGTCTTTAGGAGTGGCTTGCAATAGGGCCAAGGGCTCAAATTTGTTAGTACCAAGGTAACCTATTGTAAGTTGTGTAACAAGTGATAACATAGTAATTAATATATTTTACCTATCCCTTTTCGTGAGATACACTAAAAATATAAGTCAGAGATGTTTGCCTCGCCCATGCCTTAAGCACTTGTATAGGCTAAGGATGGGAATGTGACGATACATAGTGAGAGACTAATCTAGGATAATTAAAGTAGTTGACCATGTGATGACACTCCCTTGTATGTAGCTCGAGTCTCCATATATTTTTTGGTATTTGCTTCTGGTTCTGCCTTGACTATTGTTTCTTTTAAATGGTGATTTGCTTTCATTGATTACAATTGGTGATTTGTTGGTTATCATACTTTTGACATTTCTTACTTGCATTAGAAATGGTTATTATTTTTGTACTGTATCTTTTGGTTTCAATACTCAATTTATACATAGTATTTATATATTGAAGTTGGTATGTGGTATTCCTTTAGTATTGTAGTTTGATACTCTTGAGGTAGATTTGTCTAACAAAATTTCTTGCCTAGGTTTATTTTTTGGTTTGATTATCTGTTCATTATCTTTCCTGCATGTTGGGAGTGGGAGCTTGACTAGGTACCCACACAGTAAGTAGGTAGTGTCTTCTTACCATTTGGGTCGCCCTCAGTTTGACATATGTTGGGTGCTCGTTGATGTAGTTGTACCATTATAAATTTTATTCCTTTTTTCAAAACTTCTATTCAATTGATGTGTATATGTTATCATGTATCTTGTATTTTGATATATTGGTATCTATCTTCGCATACCCTGTGACATGGGTAGTGGATGTTATCCATTAGAAGGATTCATTGTATCGGTTGTATTCATGCTTTTGCTTATGGGATAATGTATTTGTTATTTCCTTGTGATCATGAGATTTTACTTAAGATTTTAACTAATTAATACAAAATTCTTGAGTGTGATGCAATGTGAAGGAACCCTTGAGGAATGAAATTTGTATTGTAATTGCATATGTGTATTTGAGATGTATGTTTATATTTCTTTCGCATTGTTATTTGATGTTGTTTAAATTTAAGGAAAAATAGTTCAGTAAACATTGTAATATGTTAGGTTTATTTCCCTTGGGTTCTTGAGCAAGGTGTTACAAACGTAAAGGTCAAATCAATTTTTTGGACGACTTTGATAGTTTTGTCAAAGGGGGAGAAGAAGAGAAGATAAGTGGGAGAAGTTTGGTTATCAACAAGAAGTAAAGACAACGAGTAATGTGTAATGGATAATAAGGCTTTGATGAAAGGGGGAGCAATTACAAAGAAGGATTGGAATTATACATATATAGTTTTGCCCCCAATGCCAAAGGGCGAAATTGTTACTATGGCCGAATCCTACAACCCTAAGTGGTGTGATTTTTGTATGTTGTCATTGTTGATCAAAACTCTATATTATGCCATGTCTTGTATTAAATTTAGAAAAGTGCTATTAGAGTAATATATGCTATCAGGGATATAACAAGTCCTAGCATATTCGTGAAGTTAAGATTTATTGTTGTGTTAAGAAAAGAGAGATCAAGGGAAGCTTGTTGAAAACTCTAGAAACCCTAATTAGGTCAGTGAATAGAAATGGTAAAGCTACATGAGAAAAGAAAAGGAATAGTTGATGGTAATGATAAGACTATTGGTAAGAAGAGAAGTATTAGAAGAAGTATTGGTATGGACAATTATCGGTAAAAGGACAAAGAAGAAGCTATGGGTAACTAGTTTGAACAATAGGTTATCAAAAGAGGAATAATTGGAGCAACAAACCTATCAAGCAAATAAGAGGTAAATACATGTCAAAATCTTGTTGTTTATTCATAATCAATTAATCAACAAGATTGTTAAATCCTTTTATAAGGTGATCTTTAACATGACTTTGAAGTTCTATTTTGAACTAATTATGTAAATCCTTTAATTGAGTGAACATTGTAAGAGTGGGATAAAATCTCTTAAGATAGTAGTCTATAATAGGACTTTTGATACTCATAGCAGCATATTAGACACTTTAAATAGAGTGTAGTCATTGATAAGATGGCATTATTGTATAGCTCTTAATCTAACACCTTGTTACTGCAGTGATGAGTTGTGGGTATCATCCCCATCGTAGTTTTTCCCAATGATCAAGTGTTTTATGTAATATGAAAATTATTGTGTTTTGTGTTTCAAGTTTATGGTTTAAATGTTTTATCTTATAGCTAATAATTCACTATATATCGCTTTACTAAGAAGATTATGAAGTGCACAATTAGTTAAATGCTTAAGACAACTTTCGGTAAAAAGAAAGAAAGAATTTAGAAGAGAGGTAGTTAAGGCACTGATTCACCTGCCCTTCCCCCTCTCCCTCCCTCCCTCACCTCAGCCTCTCAATACTTGTAGCTACCAATAGTAAGTAAAATTCTAATAAATTTGAAACCTTCTTCCTTAACACTAATCCTAAAAATGAAACAACAATTTACAGGATAATGGGGTTTGGAAAAGGGAACTTCCCATGGAAGTATTTAAGTGTTCTATTAGATAAAGTGGATAGAAGCAACTCTTTATGAAAATTCGTGAGTACTAAGATGCATATAAAAATAGACAGCTTGAACAGTAAATGGATAACTAATGCTAGTAGAACCACAATGATCAAGTTGGTGTTTGTCTCTATTCCCATATTTCAAATGTCTGATTTACCCATACACACGAGTGTATCGAAGAAAATGAAATCCACTATAAAGAATTTTTTCTAGCAAGGTTCTTTAGAGACGAAACAAATACCAATGATTAAATAGGAAAGTATATGCAAACCACTTTATATGGTAGGGTTAGGAATTAAAATTCTAGCCTCTCAAAACTTAGCATTAGAGGCTAACCTATGTTGGGACACACTTTAGGACCCAAGCAGGAAATGGGCAATAATTCTAGTCAATAAATATGTCCTAGATGATGAACCTACAAATATCTTTAGATGTGATAATGATCCTAATGACTCTAGGATATGGAATTTTATATTATCTTGCAAGGAATCAATTTAGAACAAGCTAACATGTGATTTAGGAAATGGGAATAAAACCCTCTTTTAGGGAGATTTGTTGGCAGGTTATGTTCCCTTACAACATACACATATTGGTGTAGGAGAACCTAGGGTAAGGTAAAATCCCGAGACTAATTTTTGGTTTGTAGATGGTCTAAAAAACCATTAGGATAATAAGGACTGGTGATAAAGTCCCAAGTTGTGTTTAGGAGGTTTGAGTTGATAGGTTTTGGTTTAGGAGTCTAATTTTGCCAATTAGGTCTTGATAAGAGGAAATTGCAAAAGATTGCTCTAGGAGGCAAAATGAGGTGAAATACCATAAAAAGGTGCAAAGAGTGTGTAAAGATGGCCCTTAGATGTTCTAAGGTCATCCTAGGAGGTTTGACAACATTCTTTTCAAGTTTGAAGAGTTTAATAGCAAAATTACAAAAGTTGTCAAAAAGTTGCATTGACAACTTGCAATTTTTGCAAAATTGCTTGACAACTTTTAGACAGTTTTTGCAAGATCCATGAATTGGGTAGTTATGGTTCGAAATATAGTCTAGGATGAAGGATGAAGTCTATTTAAGACTTTTCCAACTTAGTTCCAAGGGTTGGACAGTTGGGTGTACAAACATTAGTTGTAGCAGGACAATTTTTGAGTATTTGAAGAGTAGTTTGAAGTTTTGATTAGAATTTTGGATTGAATAAGGAACTTTTTTTGATCGAATAGGATCTTGTGTTTATGCCTTGAATATGTGTTTAGTTTTTTTGTTTTCAAATAAGTGTTTGATAGGGTTTATAAAATTATTATTTTCTAGTAACCTTGCTGTCCAGTTTTGTATTGCAAGAATGAAATAGGCTATGGCTTGAGTGTCCTTGGTCTAAACACCATGGCTCTTGGAGACCAATAAATATTGTTTTTACATAGTGTAAATAGGGTTTGTGGAGGTTTTGGAAGGCCAAATGCTATTTTAGCAATCGAGTCCTAGGCAAGCAAACAAGCTTGGCAAGGTGCAAGGAGATGCTTGTAAAGAGTGTTTGTGATGAACAAATGATTGATATCGGTCAATCTTGAGTTGGAAATGAAGGAGCTATGTATGAATGAAGAAAAAATTATAGGAGGAGGTTGGAGATGGAGTTTGACAGTTATGGAGAAGAAACCACTTACATTTCCTTTAAAATCCTTAAAAGTAGGGTTTTCTGAATCCATACTGTACGAACATTGTTGGAACCAAAGACTTGCAAAATCTTTAAGAGTTGGTCATAGAGGACAAAAATCTAGTATACACCAAGGGGACTTATTAATATTTTTTGTGAGTTATAGCTCTTTCCTTGTTTCTAGGAGGGCTAATATGGGCTTATAGGACTACAAGGCCTAACTAGTCAATTTGTTGATTTGGGTGAGAGAAACTTGAAAGAATGGTGTAGAGTGATGGGAAATGAGTCAAGAAGCTCAGTAGGAAGGTTCAATCTTGTTTTTGAGGCACTTGGTACTTTTTCAGGAAGTTTTGGAAATATAGGACAAAGGAGGCATATTGGGTGAATTGGGAGAATGACATTGAAGTTTGAATTGGTGGGAAAGTTTCTTGGAGAAAGGGGATTTTATAGGGATCCTCTAAGTTAGGGTTAGAAGAGAAGACCCTATAGAGGGATAGGAGTATCCTGGGAAGAGTTAGAAAACTCTTAGTTAAAGAAACTCCCCATCAAAGTGGTATCAAGGCCTTAAGATTAGGTTTTTTGTGGCATGATGCATTCCACTGAGTCAAGTGGATATTCCAAGATGGTGACCAATGTAGAGTTGGCAAAGGAAGTAGATGAGAAAAAGAAGCTCTTAGAAGAAAATACTAGGGTTCTAGATGAGGCCCTAGAGGAGATGAAAAATAACTTGAAAGAGATAGAGGATGCAACCCAAGCCAAGGAAGATGAAGACTTTAGCAAGGGTAAAAAAAAAAGTGAGTCTGGAGGATGAGATCCCTAAACTAGATCCTCCACTTGGTGAGCAGGAACCATTCCTTAAAGCTCTCAAAGCATTTGGAGGGAAGAGTCTAGAGAATGTTTCTTTATTCCATGACAAGATGGATGCAAAGGTAGTCTTAGAATGGCTTGAAAGCATTGAGAACTACTTTGAGTGTGAATGGACAATAGAGGCCCAAAAGGTGAGGTTTGCAAAGTCCAGGTTGAAAGGTCAAGCTTTGACATGGTGGAAGTTTGTTCAGGAGGAAAGAGAAAGTGAAGGGAAGAAGCCTATAGCTAATTGGAAAGCAATGGTGCAAAAGAGCAAAGAAACATACCTACGAGAGGATTATGAGATAAGATCCATAAACAAAGGCATAATCTCAGGCAGAAAAATCTTGATGTAGCTACCTATATGGAGGAGTTTCAGAAGTTGGCACTAAGATCAAGGGTACAAGAAGCATAGAATATCAAGGTGGCTAAGTACCTAAATGGTCTTAAATGGTTTTAAATGGTCCATAAAAGATGAGTTGAGTTTGTTTAGCATCACCGCTCTTTAGATTTGTTTTCAAATGGCTAGGAAGGTGGAGGAAAAACTAAGCAAGAAAGGGGACTCAAGTTCCAAGAACAAAGGCAGAGGTGACTTGGAGGAGTTCTAATGGTAGGATTAATGAGCAAAGAAGCTATGTAGACTCTAAGTGGAGTGAGTAGGCCAATGAGACTAGTCAGAGGGGAGGCTCTCGCCAAGGTAGAGGGTCCAACAATGGAGGTAGAGGTAGGTATGGTAAGAGTAGTAGAGGTTCACACTTTAGTAACATGAAGTGCTATAACTATGGTAAGTTAGGACACCCTGCTTATAGATGTCTAGAAAAGGCATCATCTTCTTATGGGAAAAATAAAATTACATATGTCCAAGAAGAGGACAATTAGAAGACATGAGAAGTATAGCTTGATGTTGAGAAAGGTGGAAACATCATGTTGAGAAGGGTATTGGTTAAGGAGCTAGTCAAGGATGAGCCAAAGCAGAGGAGAGCATTGTTTAGAACCACATGCAAAATATTGGGAAAAGTATGCAAGGTGATCATAGACACAGGGTCTACTGACAATGTCTTATCAGAGGAGGCAGTACAAAAGCTTGGTTTGACCAAGATTCCACATGTGTGTCCTTATAGGGTGACTTGGTTGAATAATGGGTAGAACATCCTAGTAAATGAACAAGTGTCGGTAGACATAACTATTGACAAGTATTAGGATAAGGTCTTGTGTGATGTGCTTCCCATGGATGCTTATCACATGCTATTAGGAAGACCTTTGCAGTATGACAGAGAGGCAGTGCACCATGGGAATGAGAACAAATATTCCTTTAAGAAGGATGGTGTCACTTATAGGATTGTGTCTATAGTGGAAGAAGACAAGGTGGATAATTCTAATACTAAAGCATTGCTCATGAGTGGAAAGAATTCCTTAAGGACTTGTAGGAGGGTGAAGGAGTAGGCTATTCTATTATGCTAAAACCTAAGGAGGAAAAAGTATCTACAACTACACCTATACCTGCAGAAGTGCAAGAGCTATTGGATCAGTTTAAAGACATTATCTATGATGGAGCATGACCAACCCTACCACCTAAGAGGGCCATAAGTCATCAAATGGACTTCATACGAGGAGCATCAGTACCAAACAAACTCTCCTACAAAATGACTCTAGAGCAGAACAAGGAGATTGCAAGGCAAGTTCAAGAGTTGCTTAATCAAGGGCTGATTAGGAAAAGCATTAGTCCATTTGCCATACTAGTGGTCTTAGCACATAAAAAAGAGCTAACTAGAGAATGTGTACTTTTTCTAGGGCAATTAATAGAATTACAATTAGGTACAAATTTCCTATTCCAAGGATAGAAGAATTGATGGATTGTCTAGGTCGAGCTAAGTACTTCTCCAAAATTGATCTTAAAAGTGGATACTATCAGATTAGGATGAAAAAAGGGGATGAATGGAAGTTTTCATTTAAGACTACTGAGGGTCTCTATGAGTGGTTGGTAATGCCATTTGGGCTTGCCAATGCACCAAGTATCTTCATGAGAGTCATGAATGAGGTTTTAGAGGATTACATGGGGGTATTTGTTGTAGTATACCTAGATGACGTTCTCATCTTCAACAAGACCAAGGAGGAACATATAAAACACCTAGAGTTGGTATTGAGGAAGCTACAAGAGGAGAAGTTGATAGTCAACTTGGAAAATAATGAGTTCATGAAAGAGGAATTGGTGTATTTAGGGTTTGTAGTATCCCATGGAAGTCTTAAGATGGATAAGGACAAGGTAGAGGCTATTTTGAGTTGGCCTACACCTAGATCTACTTTTGAGGTCAGGAGTTTTCATGGATTGACACAATTTTATAGGAATCTTGTAAGAAGGTTTAGTGAAATTTGTGCACTTATGATGGATACAATCAAAGGGGGTGTGGAGACCAAATTTTTATGGACCAAGTCTACAGATTAGAGTTTTGAGATGTTGAAGATGAGGGTAGTAACCAAACCTATCTTGGTTCTACCTAGTTTTGAGAAACCATTTGTGGTGGAATGTAATGCTAGTAACATAGCAGTTGGAGCAATTTTGAGCTAGGAGGGTAGGCTGGTAGCAATTTTCAGTGAGAGGCTTAATGAAACCAAGACAAGGTATTCAACATATGACCTAGAGCTTTATGCACTTGTCCAAGCCCTCAAGAATTGGAGGCACTACTTGTTGCCTAAAGAGTTTTTTGTCTTCATAGATAACCAAGCTTTGAGTTTCATTAACTCATAGGAGAAGCTAAGTCTGAGACACATCAAGTGGATGAAGTTCTTACAGTCCTATACTTTTACCATCAAACATAAGAAGGGAACAAATAATAAGGTGGCATGTGCTTTGAGTAGAAGGTTGCTAATAGTTTAAGAAGTCAAGTTGCAAAGAATTGACTTGGATGGTTTCAAAGATCTATAGGAGGACGACATTGATTTTTCAAAGGCTTATAAGGTATGTACTAATTTTGGTAATCATTTCCATAGTGATTTTCTTGAATATACCCTGTAGAATGGACTATTGTTCAAAAGTCAACAATTGTGCATCCCAAGGGGATCAATGAGGGAGAATCTCATACAAGAGAAGTGCAATGGGAGCATGAGTGGGCACTTTGGTTTGAACAAGACCTTGGACCTTGTGGAAAGGTTCTATTACTAACCCAAAATGCAAAGAGATGATAGGATGTATATGGGGTAATGCAACATATGAAGGAAAAGGGAATTTCATCAATTGCAGGCCTCTCCCAACCTCTCCCCATTCCTAATAGGCCTTGGGAGTGCATCAACATGGACTTTATAGTGGACTTACCGAGGACTAGGACATGAATGGATAGTGTCTTTGTGGTAGTAGACAGGTTCAATAAGATGAGCCACTTCATACCATGCAAGACTACACATGATGCAAGTAATGTTGCCAACTTATTCTTCAAGGAGGTGGTTAGGGTACATGGCTTGCCAAGGAGCATAGTAGCTGATAGTGATATTAAGTTTAACTTTATGGGGCACTTTTGGAAGACCCTATGGAAGAGGCTTAGAACAAACCTAGCACATAGCTCTGCCTACTATCCTCAAACTAATGGTCAGACAAAGATGATAAACATAGTATTGGGCAACGTATTAAGGAGCCTCACCAAGGAACATGGACAAAGTTGGGAGGAAGTTATTCTCCAAGCTGAATTGCATACAATGATAGTAAGAGGAGGACAATAGGGTTAAGTCCTTTCCAAGTGGTGTATGACACTCACCCAAGAGGTATAATTGAGTTGAGGGACTTACCTTCACATGACAAGATTAGTGGAAAAGTTGATGACTTTGTGCAATCAATGATGGAGGTAAATGATCAAGTGAAGCAAATTTTGATGGAAACCAATCAGAAGTTGAAGGAGAAGAAGGATGAGGGAAGAAGAGAGTTGCAGTTTCAAGTGGGAGACTTGGTAATGGTGTATCTCAACATGTGCAAGTTACAAAAAGGAATCCCTAGCAAGTTATAGATGAGGAGGATTGGGCCATGCAAGATCCTTGAGAAGTATGTACCCAATGCATACAAGATAGATATACCAAAGGACACACCTCATTCTCCAATTTTCAATGTGAAAGACCTAGTACCATATAGAGGTCCTAAGATGGATGACATAGAGTATCACGAAGAGTTGAACAAGGATGTATCAGACCTGAAGGTACCTAAAAAGAAACAACCACATGTTGAGAGGATATTGGATTCTAGGGTGAAGAAGAGAACAATAAACAAGGTCTACAAGGAACATTTGGTGAAATGGATGGATTTACCTGAGGGTGAGGCAACTTGGATTATTGAGGGTGACTTCAAAAAGCTAGGCATTAGTAAGGAGTTTTTATCTCTAGCAGGACCTTAAACTTCTTCGTGTAGGGGGGGAATGGTGCAGGAGCACCTAGGGTAAGGTCAAACCCTAAGTCTAATTTTTGTTTTGTAGATGGTCTAACCAACCATTGGGATAATAAGGACTAGTGATAAATTCCCAAGTTGTGTTTAGGAGGTTTGGGTTGATAAGTTTTGGTTTAGGAGTCTAATTTTGTCAATTAGGTCCTAATAAGAGGAAATTGCAAAAAATTGCTCAAGGAGGAAAAATGAGGTGAAATTACATAAAAAAGGGAAAAGATTGTGAAAATATGGACCTTAGATGTTCTAAGTTCATCTAAGGAGGTTTGACAACATTCTTTTCAAGTTTGAAGAGTCTATGAGCAAAATTGTAAAAGTTGTCAAAATGTTGCATTGACAACTTTTAGGAAGTTTTTGCAAGATCGATGAATTGGAAAGTTATGGTTCAAACTATAGTCTAGGATGAAGGATGAATTCTATTTAAGACTTTTCCAACTCAGTTCTAAGGGTTGGACAGTTGGGTGTAGAGACAATATTTGTAGCAGGACAATTTTTGAGCATTTGAAGTTTTGATTGAAATTTTGGATTGAATAAGGAACTTTTTTTGATGGAGTAGGATCTTGTGTTTATGCCTTGAATATCTGTGTAGTTGTTTTTTTTTTTTTTTTTCCTCAAATAAGCATTTGATAGGGTTGATAAAATTATTTGTTTCTAGTAACCTTGCTATCCAGTTTTGTATAAAAATGGGCTATGGCTTGGATGTGCTTGGTCTAAACACCATGGTTCTTGGAGACCAAGAAATAGCCTCTATAAATAGTCTAAATAGGGTTTGTGGAGGTTTGGGAAAGCCAAATGCTATTTTTTCAAGCAAGCCCTAGGCAAGCAAACAAGCTTGGCAAGGAGCACAAAGATGCTTGTAAAGAGTTCTTGTGATGAACATATGATTGACATAGGTCAATCTTGAGTTGAAAATGTAGGAGCTATGTATTAAGGAAGAAAAACTCAAAGGAGGAGGTTGGATATGGAGTTTGATGCTTATGGAGAAGAAAACACTCACATTGCCTTTAAAACCCTTAAAAGTAGGGTTTTCTGAATCCATATTGTATGAACGTTGTTGGAACCCAAGACCTACAAAATATTTAAGAGTTGGTCATAGGGAACAAAAGTCTAGTATAGACCAAGGGGCCTTATAAAGATTTTTTGTGAGTTATAGTTCTATCCTTGTTTCTAGGAGGTCTAATAGGGGCTCTTAGGGCTATAAGGCCCGACTAGTCAATTTGGTGATTTGGGTGAGAGAAACTTGAATGAATGGTGCAGAATGATGGGGAATGAGTCAATAACCTCATTAGGAAGGTTCAATCTTGTTTTTGAGGCACTTGGTGCTTTTGGGGAAGTTTTGGCAATATAGGCCAAAGAAGGCATATTGGGTGAATTGGGAGAATGGCATTGAAGTTTGAATTGGCGGGTGAGTTTCTTGGAGAAAGGGGATCGTAGAGGAATCCTGTAAGGTAGGGTTAGGAGAAGACCCTATAGAGGGATAGGAGTAGCCTGGGAAGAGCTAGAAAGCTCTTAGTTGAAGAAGCTCCCCATCACATATTGACCTCGAGATCAAACTCAAATTAAAACAAATATTGGGAGATAAACTAAGACATTATGTCGAAACTAATAATAAGTCTCCAACAATGGGTTGGATATGGAGGTCTTTGGATGGTATAGATCTATGGAAAACCAAAAGAACACATATGTCAAGACTCTCAATAATAGATCCTTTGCATTAAAAGAAAGAGATGATGGTAAATACAACATCAAAGAAGGATACAATCAAGCCACCAAGTTTTTTAACCATAAAACTCTGATTATGTACTACAAGTTTCCTGGCACAAAGCATGCTTGCTAAAAGTGGACACCTTTTTAGGGGCACCAATTCAAAAATGCATCCTAACAACATAATGGTTCCAATAAGAAAGGTTCAAAGGCCATCAAGATGTACTCTTTGTGACCATGAATCAGAAATGGTAGATCATATTCGCTTAAATTGCCCCTACACATTTACATACTAGAAACAATTTTTTTATAAACTGAATTGGACAACCACCTTCCCAATTGATTTTAAAGATCTATTGTAGTAGTCGATGGTAAGGATGCTAACTAGTTTATACAAGTATATATGGGTAACTAGCCCTTCAATAATTTTCTCATGGGAATTATAGAAGGAACAAAAATAGAAGGTTATTTTAGGATAAAAAGATCCCAATAAAATCACTAGTGAAAAAGATTGAAGGAAACATAGTAGAAACCTTAAATAATAGAGTGAGAAATAGTAATCATATTGAATGAATTTTCTCATTTTGGGATGGAATAATCTGGAAAAGATGGATGAGTTTGATTCTTCCCCTACAATATGGCATAAGAGGTGTTAGAATCTGAAAAGATTAATAACCCAAAAAACTAGTGCAAAGAATAGATATCTAAACTATGAATGCAAATGATATAAAATCAGAATAACATAGAGTTAGTCTCCAAGAGAGTATTGCAAATACTGGAAGCAAAATAGCAGTAAGAGTATGCAAAAGAAATCGATCACAAATACAAGCTAGGTAACATGCTTATATAGATAAGGAAGAGGGAGGATGTGGCAACACCGACCAATGAGGAGCAAACATCTATTGGACTAAATATAGAAAAGTATCTTCCTAAGATAGCAAATGGATGCTCACATGTAGGAAGGTGACACCTCACAACCACTTTCTAAATAAGACATGCTTTATTAACCTAAGCAAGATTATTAAAAGTGTGGAAAAAAAATTAGCAATATAGGGAAAAATAAATAACCCACTAGGAAATAAAAAAACTACACTAACATCCCCCCATAAGCGAAGCTTAGGTGGATGTAGAAACGAGTCTCGAAAAGTCAAGCCTGATGAGGTACCCATGTACATAAAATTCCCCCAAAAGAGAGAGAAAAGAGACTCCCCAAAGAAAATTAGGACTCCAAGTGAGAGGAAGAGGCCCCCCCAAAAGATGAAGCATCCCGCACCCCTAGCAAAGCTTGCAAATTTTTTTCGGTAGATCCACTTACATTGAACAAGTTTTCTTCCCTTAGGAAAAGGTACAAGATCCCAAGTGTGGTTCCTCATCAAGGAACTATACTCTTCCTGCATAGTTGTATCCCACTCAAAAATACCAGAAGCCTCATGAAAAGACTGTGGATTTGAGGCAATAGCAATGAAGATATGTAGAGCATCCTGGAATTCTGAATGAGTCTGCTTGGTGTCTGATGGATCCCCAACCCAATCACCTGCAAACTGCAAGGTCTGTCTAGCCCAAAGTGGACCAGAAGATGGAGAATCTAGAGGAGAATCATCAACCTGTGAATGATGACTAGGAGAGGAAGCAAGTGAGTCCTCTGAATCACTCTCTGCATCAACAATGGAGGTAGAAGACTGCTCAAGTGAATCTGACCCATCAGAAGATCTATCATATATTCCAAGTGAGTCCAATGTCAAAGTAGAAGGAAACCTTGTGACCATGCTCTACTGGTTAAGCTGATGCAAGTAGTGGAAGTTAAGATGGCCAAACCGCTCATGCCATAATCTGCTCACATCATTAGAGTGAGTGAGAAAAATAGTCAAAGGAGGATCAAGAACAAAGTGAGAAAACACATAGAGTCATGACTGATGATCTGCTCTCCCAACTGCAACTATAGAATCATTGTGCAACTCACATATCTCCACTGAACTAGAGTGAACTCAACACGCTTGCCTAAACTTGTGTGAGTGATCTGGTATACCGATAGGAGATTAGTTGACAATGAGGGTACACAAGGAACATCATGGAATGTGCCATCCCCCACATCAACAAACCCTTTCCCACACACCTCAACAGGGGCGTTATAACTCATCAAAATAGAAGGCATAGTACACGGCTCCAAGGATGCAAGTTCTTCCTTAGATGAAGCCATGTCGTGTGAAGCACCCGAATCAAGAACCCAAGTGGATGGTGAGGAAGCAACTGCAACAAGGGCCTTTCCCTTTCCTTTCCCCTTGTTGTTTTCTTTTGCCTTGTTAAATCCTTCATTTGAACTTTGTTTGGTAGACTCAGGAACAACGATATTATTCTTCTCAAGAATGTGTGTCAAGTGATCAAGTTGTTTCTGCAAACATTGATGTTCATCATGACCAGGTCTTGTACAATAGGCACATTGGACCTTTTCTTTCTTAGGCTTATCGCCCTTGGAAGATGGGGTATCAATAGTTGCTTTTGAAGTAACTAGTATTTGATCCTTCTTCTCCTTGCTATTCTTTTGTTTCTTGTCCTTACTATTGTTGTTACTACTTTGTCCTTTTTGTTCTTTTGTGCCTTCGTTGGTAGCCAAGACATGTGACTTAGAGGACCTAAGAGTGCCCATCTGGATTAGCTTGTCCTGTTCTCGAGTGAGATTGATAGCAAAATCATCTAAAGATGGCATGGCGAATTGATTACCAAGTGCACCCTTAGTAGCATAGAAGGTAGAGACAAACACATAATATTTTAAACTTAGCTTAGAGAGAATACTAAGAATCAGTTGTTCATCTTTCTTTTCAATTCCACATTGTTTTAACTGCAACCTTAGTGACTTCAATTTAGTGAAGAAATCTTGAATTGTGTTGAAATTGTGTGGACTTAAACTAATTAGTTCATTTTCCAACATATGTCCCCTCATTGAATCTTGTGTACCAAATAGTGTTTCTAGCTTTAGCCATATTTCATTTGGTGTATTCAAAGCAAATCAGGAGAAACAGACAAACACAATGTTCCATATGCCTTATCACATTTGTTAAACCACTTAGGCTTGTCTTCATCTTTAGCAGGTTCAGTTTCAAGTCCCATAGTTATCCTATTTAATCTAGCTTTCCTTAAGTGAATTGTCATGCGTGATTTCCACTTAAAGTAATTGTATGGAGTTAGGATGGGCATATTTGTTTGATCCATGATGAAGAAATGCCAAAAAAGGGAATCCAGCCACCACAAACCCCCCACCCCCCGCCCCCCCTTTTTACTCAATCAAAGAACCCCCCCAAAGAAATGTGATTTGACACTTTATTTTAGTGCGTTTACAACTACCACTAGAAAGAAATACTTAGTGGTCTTGATTTCAATGGATTATAAACCGTCATGAAGAGCATACACTAAAAGTGAAACTTGGGCACAATAATCAATGAAACAAATAGTACCAATGCGATCTACTCAAAAAATCATGCACTTTCAAAATAAGAATCGCCCTGATACGAGGTCGTATAAGAAAGTTATGATCTTTTGAAGTTTCCAAAATGAGAACTATGCACATTCACGATCGAGAATCTGCAATTTCTGAAGAATTAATGCATAAAAATCAAAAAACAACTCCACTAGTGGATAGAACACAAAAAAATAGCCAAGGTCATAACA
Organism: Cupressus sempervirens; assembly: GCA_028749045.1. Classification (NCBI taxonomy): domain Eukaryota; kingdom Viridiplantae; phylum Streptophyta; class Pinopsida; order Cupressales; family Cupressaceae; genus Cupressus; species Cupressus sempervirens. Next base: position 291,151,242 of record CM053785.1, on the reverse strand, counting down.
AGAATCATCAAAATCAGAGTCCGTATGAGCAAGAATGAGACATTTGAAAACTGTGTTCAAATTTGTGATTGCCAATGGAGAGGGGTATGACTATAGCTTTACGTGCTCAATTCTGCAAAATATACTGCTTGCATGCAAAAACTAAAAGATACCCAAATAGTTTTTTGGTGCTATAAACAAAACCCAGAAAGATATTTTCTTTTTGATGTACAAAAGATGTTGCTGTAGTGTAAATTAGATGCCTTTAACAGTAAAAAATAGCTCGAAAAATCAAGAAACGACCCCAACAACCAAAATATGACATGCAAATGCTGGATCAACTTCCTAAGTCCATCAATGGCATGCTGGAACCTGCAATACTGATTGAATACTCCAAATATGCACGCTGGTTGTTAGATTTGAGATTGAAACCCCAGAGATTAAAAATGCTTTTGTTAAAACTTTTTTGATTCTCAAGATCATCCAAAGATGCAAGAGAAGAGCATACTTCATTTTTCAAAAAATTGCAATAAAATTTATTAGCCCCCCCCGAATCTCTTAAAGAAGGAAACTAAAATCTACTCTTGCACATAGAAAAGTTCTGATACCATGTTAGAATCTGAAAAGATTGATAACCTAGAAAACTAGTGCAAAGAATAGATATCTAAACTATGAATGCAAATGATATAAAATCATAATAGCAACATATAGTTAGTCTCCAAGAGAGTATTGCAAATATTGAAAGTAAAATAACATTAAGAGGATGCAAAAGAAATCGATCACAAATACAAGCTAGGTAACATGCTTATATAGACAAAGAAGAGGGAGGAGGTGGCAACACGGACCAATGAGGAGCAAACATTTATTGGACTAAAGATAACAAAGTATCTTCCTAAGATAGCAAATGGATTCTCACATGTAGCAAGGTGACACTTCACAACCACTTTCTAAATAAGACATGCTTTATTAACCTAAGCAAGATTATTAAAAGTTTGGGAGAAAACTAGCAATATAGGAAAAAATAAATAACCAACTAGTAAATAAAGAAACTACACTAACAAGAGGCAAGAGTAGCATTGAGGAAAAATGTAAATATAAATAGGATTCCTCAAGAGAAGGGTGGATTAAATTAAAATTTGATGGTACATCAAGAGGCAACCCTAACACATATGGCATTGGATTATTAATACATAACAACAAAGGGAAAATGATAGAAAAATTAGCAAAACCCCTAAATAATACAACTAACAATATGGTAGAAATAAGAACACTATTGGAAGGGCTATGACATAGTAAGGACATAGGTATCAAAAAATAAAGGGACATGCTATCCTCCCACAAAAAAATACCAAAAATAAATCAAAGTCAAATTTTTATTTTTTTCCAGATTCACAAGAACGTAGTGACTTTTTTCCAAAGTTTTTGTTGTTTTTGACTAAAAACTATGTAGATCATGAAGATCAAACACCAAAATTTTCAAAAAGATCCATGATGTTTTCAATCTTTTGAAATTTGGTCAACTATACATTTTTATGAGAGGATAGCCGCATCCAAAAATAAATTGTAGAAGGTGACTAAAATAATAATAAATGCAGTAAGGACAGGTAATGCTCCCAATTGAAAATTAAACTTGATATTAGAACGAACCAAACGACTAGTAGTATACTTTATGAATATCAAATTTAAACATATATACAAGGAAGGCTAAAAGTTTGCTATGCATTAACCAAATAAGGTGTTAATAGCATAATCTCCATGTACGTTAGGTAAGGTTTGTCAATATGGATTTTAGTTGACTAATTATATCTATTTTTTAATTTCTACAATTTTAATTATATGAGGACCCATAAAATTTCTATTAATGAAGATTGTCTTAAAATTAAAAGTGACTAGTGTTATGAAAGATGATGGGACTAGGCATTGAGAAGATTGAACATTATCATGGGTCTACAGTAGAGCATGTTTTTGACCATGATCTAGGTGAGAACTATAGATTATACCGATATATAATTTTAGAAATGAAGGTAACACTAACTATAAGTATTTTTTAGAAATGTCTTCCCTAATCAGTAGATCAACCTTGATCATCTTTCTATTCATAATTGTCACTCATATCCTTGAATCTACTTTATAATAGTTTCCGTCATTAATTTGACTCGGTCTCATTTTTTTCTTTAAGACGATCAAGAAGGTTCTAGCATCTTCTCATAGTCATAGTGAGGCTATATTTAGTAGCATGTTTGGTTCTATTGTGGTCTCACAACACACGCCCCATTTCTCTTAGAAATGGGGACCCCCTAGTAAATTTTTGCCCACCAAGGTCCTAGTTCGGAGTTTGGATCACTTTTGAACTCCCCAGGAGCCAAAATCAAGCCCCAATATTTGATTGGAGGGTCTCGAAGAATCAGAAACATAGGGAGACACTTTTCAGAGGACATTTTTGCACTCCTAAATAGGTGCGCACATGCGCACCCTTTTGGAGTTGCATAGATGTGCATCTTTGGAAATGCGCACCTTTGCACCTACCATGGGTGCGCAAGTGCCCGCACCCCTGAGTTGCACATGTGCGCACCTTCAGAGGTGCGCACCTGTGCGCCCTCTCGAGTGCACTTTTCCTGGGGTCTAAATAAGACCCTAGACCTCCTTCCCTCTCCCACATTGCACTTACCTCCTCCTTTACACACACCTTTGCACTCTCAGTCCTTGTGCTCCTTTTCTCCTAAATGTACACTAACACAATGTTAGCACAAAAAAGGTGCACACATGCAGACTTCCACAAGTGTGCACCTTTCAATCTCCACACATAACCTAAAAAACCTAAAACAAAGACCTAAACAACCTAAAACCTAATTGCTAAAGTGCGATGAAGGTGCGCACATGTGCACCTCCACAAGGTGTGTCACCAAGCATGTACCAAATAATTTTATTTTATATTCTTATCCTTTACAGATTCGCATTACTTAGAACTCATTGCCTTACAACATACTTGGTGGAAGTCATAATGCCTTATTGAAAGAGAGCATTTCCATTTGGCATAAATTTATTGATTATATTAGACACGAACATCATTTTTGTTGCAAGGACATAGCTACAAATTAGGGACGACAACAATATTCATTTCCAATAACCTATGATTCATTTCCACTTCACCCTTATGGGTAGATACATAATCTTATCCTTGAGTGTTACATGTATATACTCTTTGTAGTCTCTCTCATATTTGTAGTTGTATACATACTAGAAGAGTTATTTTCCTTGATATTTTCCTTTATGTTTGAGGATATTCTTGTAGGAAGAGAAGGCTAGTACTTTACACATGCTACCAAAAATATTGTACAAAGAAGACGTTGTGATCTAGAATTTATTAGTCATCTGATGATCAGGCTGGATAAAGTGAGGCTCTTGAAGAAAATATCCACGATGATCAAGATTATGAGTATCATTCTATATTAAGAGAGAGTCTAACACTAATAAGGAAACATTGGAGCTCAGAAGATTTATAATCAGAGGAAATCTAAAGATACATGTGTGTGACTACATGATTTTGATGAGCCTATCCCTATGTACATCATGAGGAATTAAAGATTCTCTAGGAAGTCCAAAGATTCAGAGTGGGTTCAACAAGTATCCTTAGGCATTGAAAATCTTTAAGAGAGTAGCTAGAAGACCTAACTTACCAAAATCATTGTTCAGAGGGAGAAGCTTGAGGGCATCTGACATGCATTTATTTTAATGATTGCTTCTATTTAAGGAAGAAGCTCGAAGTAAAATTCTTTGTAATATACTCTTCTTTGTGAATGAAAATTAAGGTGAAAGCCTTTGTACCACCCTCTGACTTGGTTCACGGTGGTTACTATTTCACATAAGATATATAATGAAAGGTTACGATCTTTCATTGTCATATATAAATAAAAGGTAACCATTGTAAGGTGTTGATCTTATAAATGGTAGACCTATTATCATGACAAACTTCATTAAGTTGTTGACCCCAATGTGGTGGAAGTCATGATAATGAACGTATCTATTGTAAGGTGATGACCTAAACAATAGTTTGACCTTGTGTCAAGAATAACTATATTAAGTTATTGATCTCGATTGTACTAGATAGCTTGACACTAAAATGTTGAGGTTATCATTAGTCTAGTTCTGAACTCAGTCAAGGACTATGATAATGTGTACATCAAGATTGCACTTGGAAATTTTGATGCGAAGTTTATGATTATCACTACTCTAGTTCCGAATTGGTCAGGGATTGTGATAGCACTCATATCATAATTGCCTTCATTACTTCTTGTTGTAGATTGTGTCTGATATCATGATATTGAAATAATTATTCTTGATCTATTACCATGGAAAGCTACATTAAGTTGTTGTCTTGAAATGTGTTGGAAGTCATGATAACTTATCAAGATGAACTACATATATATTAAACATGTGATATTGGATGCTTTTTTGTTATCCTAATATCAAGGGTGCTATCTAATAGATTACATTCAGTTGTTGTTTCGGGGTGTCGGAGTTCAGATAAAAAACAACTCTCTAAGATATATGGAATCATACTTCACATTTTATTGAAAGATAACATATGTTGATGGATACGTTGATATGTCATTATAGGAGTATCACATTGAGATGATATATCTCCATATGCTTGAGAGCATAATGTGTTCCATAATAAATCCTCCCTAGCTAAGAGAGAGTATTAAGATTATAGCTACAGTCGGATTGATTTAATCATAAGAGTCAATGTTGATATAATATATAATATATATAATATTATAATTATACTATATATAATATTATAAATATATTACATTATACATATATATTATATATAATACATATGTTATATTGTGATTTATATTGTTAATAGAATTCTACTAATGATTAATGATAGAGATATTATATTTGTAAGAGATTGGGATATGCATTTGGAACACACTTATAACAATGACAATGTATTTACATTTGCAGAAATTGATTCATGTTTATCAACAATTAGTACCTGTCAAAGTCGACCCAAGATTTTATATGACATCATACATGGTGTATTTACTGGTGACAACAACCACAAACTACCCAGGACTCTACAAAAAGGGAAGCATGCAAGATGAAAATGCTTGGCCCTATGTGGTATATCCACAATTGGTGAAGAAGAAACTCCTACTGCAAAGTGTGGAATGCAAGGTGGTGAATGATAGGTTCATCTTCACAATTGTTAGGTTCATAGAGGGTGATTATGCCAAAAGAATGTCAGTAGAAGCAATTGCTAGGATCACAGAGATCGACACTTACTACATTTTGTTTAAAACATTCACCTATCTTAGGGTAGCTGGTACTCTGCTGTGCCCAAAAAAGCTCATAAGATACCCATCTGATAGGCTCATTTTTCCAGAGATTGAATGCTAACGCACTTCTTTATATGACAGAGTGGGAAGACAACATAAGAAGATTGCCCCATCATAATTGGTGCTTTCGAGGTGAAATAAAAGCAAGATATTATCATCTTCAATTCTAAGTGGGATCAATATCCTTTGAAAGAGTACAACTTCCCTTGCCCCTACTTTGACAACATTGGGATGGTACAACATCTGGTAGGGAAAGATTTTTTACAGGAAGATGCATTAGAAGGTCATTGGATGAATGCAGTAGATGACTACAATTTCTGTATAAGAGACTATTGTAAGATGACTCTATATTTGGTAGAACATGTGCTAAAGATTAAGATCCCTCTAAAGGCTAGGAAAAGGACACCAAAGATATCATGGATCCTTTATACAATAGGGACAAGATCTATGACCGACCAATAATGAATGTAGAAATAGGGAGAGATGAGAATGCAAATATAAACCATTGAGCTAGGCATATAGTCCAATTGACAAACAAATGGATCAAGAAACCATTCAGAATGGATCTAGTTCCTTAGGCTATACCCCTATAGGCTACTGCAAGGCCAGTCAAAGGTAAAGGTGTGGAAGTCACAGTGCCAACCTTCATTGCTCAATCCCTAGTAAGGCCGGAAAAAGTACACCAACATGAGAGGGAGGTTGATGATCTGATTTAGGATCTATAAGATTATGAATTAATCCTAACAATCAAATTTAATTTTCCGATCCAAGCAGTAAATGCGTGGCTATGTTCCTCAAGCTGTTGAAATTATAGAGAAGAGGATTAAAGAACTGATACAGAGGAATTTTAACCAATTACGTGCAATTAAATAATTTTTTAATTGAAGCAATTTAACGTAACTGAAAATGCACTAAAAGAACATCACATAAAAAATGACAGAAAGAGAGATGAGAAAAGAGACACAACACGATTTAATCTCGAAGTTTGCCCTGTTAGGACTATGTCTCCGGGTCCAGCTCCAACTAGTGGACTGATCCGATTAACTCCAAATCAAGTACAATGTGTTACAACATCAGTCCCTTGTAGAACAACATCATCACATTGCTCCATTGTTCGGGAGTAAAATTATGTCCTCTAGATTTTCCTCTCCTTAGCAATATTCGTCCTTCTGGTTTCAGAATAATTCCTCACCAAATTCTCTTTGTAAAAAATGAACCTATTCCCCTCTTTTTATACTTAAAATTTGCCTAAAATGGCCTAAAACTAAAAATTACATAACTAGGCATAAAACAATAAATGCCTCATCATTAACCACCGTGCCTTTTTTACATTTTGGCACTAATACAATTTTTGGAGGTTAAAATACAACTAAATACCCATTAAACCTATTTTTAATAGGTGGGTGACAATTAGTTAAAAGATAAAAATAACATAGCGCACATATGTTTTCAAAGCCAAACGTGGTGTAGTGGCACGTTAACCTTTTAAGGCACTCGCAAGTCACGGGTTCAAAACCGCTGGGTTGTCTTTTACCTAGGCTTAGGCAGCGGCAAAAACTTAAATAGAAAATTCATTAACATGGAATTAAGAATTGTGTGTGGCCCAATGGTAAAGAGAAAAAGTGGGAAATGTGAGGTTCAAAGTTCAAACTTCTTCAACTAATTTTTAAACAATCAAATCTGCATGAAGGAGCTTGAGGTGCCATGTGGCACTATTTTATTTACACATATCATTGACACGTGTCATGACCTGAGCTACTGATATCATGATGACATCATCACTATTACATTTTGCCTCTAAAATTCAAATGGTCATAACTTCTTCATAGGAGCTTCGTTTTTGACAAAACAAACACCGTTGGAAAGCTCTCGACGAGATCTTTGATTTGAAATCCATTGTTGATCACTTTTGAGATGGTCTGATTTCGCCTCTTATCTAGCCCTCTAGTCTACCCATTGACCAAAAGTTTGACCAAGCATAACTTCTACATCTAGACTCCATTTTTGTCCGTTCAAGTTGTGTTGGAATCAAGATGTTGAGATCTTTCTGATGGTGTAGATTCTGGAGATTTGAAGACACTTCAATTTTCATTGAAAATATCCATCGGTTCAATTCAATAATTTGAAAATGATCAAAGTAAGAAGAGGAGAATAGTACCTTCCAAGGCCAGAAAGAAAACAATATAAGTTCAAGCACCTCATCAAGAATAGGTACATCCTGAACAAGTAGAGCCTGAAGCTGAGCATGAAGCTCAAGAGCCTACACAAGAGCCACAAGCGCCTCCACAGCCAGAGTAGGTAGAGGAAGAACAGGTAGAGGAGAAGAGGGTACCACTAGTGGTTACACAAGAGGAAGAAGCCTCCCTCTTGGCTCCCAAAAGGGAAAGGATTGAATCAATTTTGGCAAGAACATGGAGGAGATTATAGAAGAAAAATACTCTGTCCCCACAAGTGCTTGAGACAATCTTGGAAGTAGAGACAGAAGAAGAAGGGGAGAAGATTGAATATGTCCCCTTAAGCCAAAGAACCTGCTTGGCTAGGGAAATAGAGAAGAGAGAAGAAGAAGTTCAACAGTGACACCTCCATCTTCTCCTAGGGAGCCTATCTAGGTATCAAAATCAAATGATGAGCAACAAAAATGGATAGCTAATATGGAGGGTCAAGAAATTGATGTCTTCGACCTCTTCAACTTTGACCTCATGCCAGTAGGCATTAAGATGGTCGGATAGAAAATAAGAGATACTCCTATGAGTGAATCCTTAGGAGAGGACTAGAATCAATTACCGCTTCTACCTCAAGAACCTCTGGGTATTCCACCACCACCATCTCAAGATTTGGCATTTTTGGACAAGGGATCAATGACTCCACTTCCTCAAGCTACAAAACAAGAAGAACAAGCGACAAAGGAAGGGGAGCTCCAACAACTGCATGCCAATGAAGTATTTGAGGAAGGGTAAATGCTTGAAAAGCCTCAACAAACTTCTCTAGATATAGAGGTTACGACCTTGGTCCAACTAGATACAAAGACTCAAACCGTAGAACTTTCTAAATGAGAAAAAATCTTGAGAGGAATGATAAGCGAAAGAAGCCTGCAGTAGATAAAACCTCTACAACCAAATACATGTCTCCCAGGGCACCGCACCAATGTGGCTAAAGAGGGAGGTCATGTTTCACCAGAAAAGGAAGATGGACCTAACAACTAAGGAGGGAATGTGAGAATTAGTGACAACAATAAAGAAGCCTAAGCCACCTACGGGTGATGCATGAACATTGGCCTTCATAATGAAGAACCAAAATAAGGAATTACTTGCACATATAGCCAATCCTCCTCCGCATGTTGACACCAAACAACTAATTCCTAAATACTACCAAATCAAGAGGTCATCTTGGGTAGACCCATGATAGACACTACAAAAGTGATGGTCACTATGGGGATGAAAGAGGTGTTTAGACACATGGACCAAGATCAGTCGAAATTGATAGCACTGGGAAAACAAAATGAGCTAATAAGAGGCTATTTGCATGAAGTTGTGGGCCCCATAGACCTAGAGAATCTAGAGATCACTCTTGTGGCAAAATTAGAGAGGCAAGGCATGGGAACAACATAGTTAGACCTATTTTTGGAAGCATGCCAGTAATGACATGAAAATTTTGAGGAGAAAGGTGTGCAAATAATACAAGGTAATTTGAACATGTTGCACCATATCTATTCAAGTGCCAACAAGTTGTTTTCCATAGTGAACCAAGATTTTGGGCTAATGGATGAAGTACATAGCTAGGCCAATGACTCACATGTGTTGAGATCAATACAGGGCCAAAGGTATCGTATGCTGATAGAAGTATATATTGCTGAGGAGCTAGATAAACTTGATGACTAGATTGAGAAGATATCAATAGGAAATAAAATAATAGAAGGATTACATGCAAAGATCTAGAGGCTTAAGGATCAGAGCCAAGAGCAATTTTTTGGAAGTAGAAAGGTACTGCAATGCTGGTTGCCTTGAGATTTTTCAAGACGAGTCTAAGACCAAGCTCATTGAGACGCAATCAGTGGTCCAACAATTCTAAGGAACATTCAAAAATGCTTCGTTAGATGAAGACATAAGAAAAGCATTGAAGATTGAAGAGGTATTCTTGGAACTAGATACAAAGCTTGAGGATTTTGCAACAACTTGGATCGAAGTTAGTAACTACCAGTATTCAGTAAAAGATAAATATGGAGCTTTGGGTTTTCCAGAGGCTACCCTAGTGGCGGATATAATAGAGAAGTTTAAGATAAAATATCTAGATATCATTTTGGTCTAAAAGGGAAGAAAACCTAGATGTTGGAAATACAATTTTGACACTTAAAAGAATTTTTGAATTTTGGAACTTGTCACCAAGGTGCACAGGTGTACTTTTCACAGCGGTGCACCTTCAGTTTTGAAGAAGCAATAATGTGTCGACAATTAACTGCCAGTTCCTAATTTAGAGCATTCCATGCACCAGAAACACATTTTGATGGCAATTCAACTAATAGAAACACGTAGAGAAGGTTGAGCTTCCATTTCTAGAACTTCTAGAGACTCCTACATCATCTTGTAGTTGCATTCTTCTTATCTTTTCATTCTTTTATTCTTTTGTATCATGTAAAGGCTCATGCACCCATTAATGAATATAAATAGGGGTTGAGACCTACATAGCACCATTTGTATATAATTAGATTTGTTTTATTATTTTTTAGCATAAGTTTGCATTTTAAGAGCTCTTACTTCTAACACAAAGGAAGGAGATGATTTCTTATAAATACATGGATGTAATATGTACTCTAGGTCATTATTTTGATGCAATAATATATGTTATTGGTGCTCTCATTTTGAGTGTAGTTATTTTTGACGGAGTGTGTTATTTTTGTAAATGCATGTTCATGAATAATAATGGAACCAATAATTTTATTGTGTTGTTATGATTGCACGATCTTTTAGTTCTAGTGTTTGCCTTGTGTTAACAAATTTTATTGATGTACCAAGTTGGAGAAAGGATCACCTATTTGTTCTTGCATAGTGTTTTGTCTTGCATGAGCACACTTTTTGTGGCCTTGCGAAAATGTGAAACATCTTTTAGTTTTTTATTGAGTTCCCATCAACGATTGCATCAGTAGAGTTGAGGAAGCATTGCTCCTAATTTCATTGGTTTCCTACACAGTCTTTTCAATGATCTAATTCATAGATATTTTTTACCATGGTTTATGTCCATGAAGAGTTTTTCTTTCAATTTATTTGCTTTAATCTCTCGTTACCCTATCTATGTTATTTTCTTTTCTAACACTTGGTAAAAATAGGAATTCATATAGTTGCATCGATAAATTGCATTCATCATAAAATAGAAAATACCAAAAATATATCTCTTTTGTAGTTACTTTGTCAAACAACAATAGGTGAAAAAAATTATCCAAAGTGGTTGGAAGGAACTGAAAAATTACTCCTCATGAACATACACATTTATCTTCAATTGAGCAGATTACAGTAAGGTTGTAAGACCTTCTAGAACCTTGGAGTTGATCCTAAATTAGCTTTTCAAGAGAGGGATTCATAAGGATCCCTACGATTCAGTTTTGTGCAAAATGATAACTCAAGAGGTTGAAATAGGGCCCTTGTGATTTTACCCACTTCTGCTGTGCTTTCATTGAGCTTTAGCCCCAACGCAACAAACATAGAAATATAGTCCAAATTTGCTCTTTGTTTGATGCATCTCTCCTAAAATTGTTCCCCACTACACCAATTACAACATAAACTATTTCTTCAGATTTATCCTTCAATAACCCTTTAACTCTACTTCTACTTGCTTGTCCTATGAAAGATTTCAACTGCTGCTCTGAATCAAAATTGAAAGAAGCTTCCATTACTCCTCCTTGTTTTTTTCCACAAACCACTTGTTTCTCAAGACCAGTGCTTAAACACTTAATTAACTAGAATAAAGCTAATGTCTTTTAATGTCAAGGAGCATTATCTTGCTCTACACTCTACCTTCTCTCACGCGAGCTATCATATCTCACAGTATGCCTTTAAATATTAAAATACTTTAAATTATTAACCGCTTCACTTACTAATTGCTATAAATATCAAGTTCGTGAAAGATTTGATAGCAGAGCCTCCACAATTAATTTTGAATCTTCCTCCAAATGTATATTATTTACCCCAAGTTTACTCCCCAACTTGGTTGCAATTAAAGATGCTTGTACCTCCACGATATTGTTCCTTCCCTCAAGTAATTTGATTGTTGCCATTGCAATAATATCACCTTTTGAATTTCTTTCTATAACACCTTCCCCTGACACCCCCAACTTACCTTTAGATGATTGATCAAAGTTTATGCTCTAGTCCATCGTCTTCCACCTCAGTGAGAGTTGAATGAGCATGTTAGACTTGACATCTACAAACAATATGCTATCATGACTTGGAGGAATCCCCCAGGTGGGCTCCATTTGCGTATGGCCTTCTATGCTCAGCACTTTCTTGATATCCAGGACGAGATCATCTTATGTCCCTAGTACCTCACTCATTGTTGCACTCACACTCTTCACATCTCCTTGGGATATTTTAGGGTGGGATCTCACCAGCTATGTATTCAGACTGATCACCAGATTGGTAGGGAGGATAGGACCTTTCGACTTTGTCACCTTGGGGAGGTCAACACCGCATCTCACTTTATTTTCTATTTTCCCATTTACTATGAGATTTGAGGGAGATTCTACTATTTTTTCATAGAGTGTCGATATCTCCCCTCATTCTATAGATATATTGACCAACACTGTCTTGCACTCTACCTTCAGGAGACCATGCAGCTTTGCAAGCACATTATACAACTCCAGCTTTGCTCGACATTGATTCCTATGCAGCTCATCACCTCTTTCTCCATTCCTATAGTTCTTACTCGAGGATTGAAGCAACCTCTCTGTACTATCTTGTTTCACACCAGATCTGTGAGACCCTGCAGAGATTACACTTGACAACATCCCTCTAGTAGACCTCAAAGGTGACCTTCCAGAGTACCTGATTGCCTTAATGTCCACCTTTCATTCTGGACTACTGCTCACTTGTGAGGAGTTCTTAGCTATTATTATTCCTTTTTCTTGGTTCTTTTGTGGTTTTGCTTTCACATTCTTTCTGTGAACACCGTTTGGTGCTCCCCTTGCTGACATTTGCCCTTTGTACTATTTCTAGTCCCTTGGACCCTCGTTGGTCTCTTGTTGGACATTAATAAGTTTATCTTATCTTATCTTATCCACCTCTTTCTAATTACTACTTTTCTTTGAACCCCTACTATCTTTTTTCCACCTCACCTTAATTCCCAACCAATGCCTTTGAACTAGTACTATCCCATGAAGAGAAAGTCCTACTTGAGATTAGATTCCTAGTAACCATGTTCATGACTTCATTTAACATATTGATTCAGTCCATGAGCCTCTCTGTGGGTTCAACTTCCTCATGAAAAAATCTTTTATTACACTACTTCTGAATCTCCCAAATTATAATTGGAGGACTTATGATCCAAATATTCGATAGTGTGGACTCAGGCATAGAAGTAGGCCGACACTGAAATAATATCACCGACGAATTAGGTAAGGGGCCAACCCAATTCAATTTCATTTTAACCATATCCCAACAAGCCTGGGCCACCTCACATTGAACCAATAGGTGATCAACATCCTTAATAGCCTTACTACACAAAACAAACATATATGGACATATAAAACCATACTTCTTTCTCCTCTCTCACTTCAAAATCCCTCCCTAAATTGTTGACCATGCAAATACTCCTGCTTTTGCAAAAAATGTGTGTTCCAACAAAGTTTATGAGGTCAATTATTGTTCTTCTTTTCCCTTGTCAGTAAACAATACCCCAATTTACCAGAATGGTTTCCACTCTTAGCCACACATCAAATTATCTTATCTACTCTAACACTCAAATTAACACTCCTTTCCTAAAAGCATTCCTCATATGATTAGTCCTATCCTTAGTTAGCTTGTAAGAGGACACATCCTTCCAACACCACTTGTATCCTAAAGGTATAGCCCATTTTTCCAAATAATATTTTACTTTACACCCCCATAATCAATGCAAATAATCTTTATTCTCTTGACCATAATCCATGCAAATAATCTTTATTCTCTTGAAGATTTTCTATCTCCTTCAACATGCTACCAGCATTCCAAGAGTCATTCCAAAAGGATGCTTTACTACCATCCTTAATTTGCCAAGATGGATGATTTATAATAATAGGTCCAAATTCCAATAAGAAGTTCCATACCACTGAACCTTTAGGAGGATTTTTGACTAGAAAGATTCTACTATCCTCCTTGGATTCTAAATATTTATCTTTTAATATCCACACCCACAATTGAGATGGGTTGGCATGCATATCCCAAACCAACTTTTCTCCTAAAGCTTTATTAATTAGCTTTCATATTCTAATACTTGACTCCACCTTTCTTCTTTGATTTACAAATTAAATCCCATGCCATTGGAGGGATCTTTTCCTCTTCATGAGCCCCATTCCAAAATAATTTATGCATTCTTTGTTCAATATATCTTAACACTTTGATAGGTATCTTTAAAAAACTCATGGAAAAAATGGGAATGACAGAAATTACTAACTATAACAATAAAATTCTCCTAACATAAGTCAACTACCTTCCCCTCTAGCTATCTAGCCTCTTAATGTAGCTATCCACCCGATCTTTCCATAAGTTCTATTTATTAACATCCCCAAACAAAGGTATTCCAAGATATTTTCTAGGGAGAGAACCTTCTTTCATCCCAAGAATCATACATATATGCTCTTGCAAGGGAAGATAGGTGTTAAAGTAAAAAAGCCTCCAATTCGTTCCAATTTATTAATTTCCCTTATGCCTTACTATAAAATTACAAAGTAGATTTGATATATTGGCTTTTCTCACCATAGCTTCTCCCATAATATAGGTGTCATCCACAATTGAAGATGAGTGGCTAGGTCAATACCTCTTGCAATATTTAAACCTTTCTGTTAGTTTTGTGGTGACTGATCAGGAAAGTATTGTACATAGTTCATAAATTCTTTGGCGATGTTGTGACTGACATATGGCTGACATGTTGTAACCGTAAAGTGACATAAAATTACTTGTATAAAAGGGCTTAGGGTTAGGGATTGTTTTATAGGTGAAGCAAAAATTGGTTCTTGTGGTGGTATTGAGCTATAAGGGATTAAAGATTGTAATCAGGTTGTAATTAGTGGATCGTAATAATATCGGACTTGCTATTTGGTGGATGTAGCCTAAGCATTGCGTGAACTACATTAAATCTTTGTGTCTTGTGTTCTTTTCTGTGTGATCTATTATTTTCTGTTATTAGTTATATTTGCATGTAAATGTTATTTTTGTCCATGGTTTAATCCTAACAAATGGTATCAGAGCGAGTTTTTTTTTTTCTCAGTTATTCTTTGCAGGAAAGTTTCACAGTTGAGTGGGAGTCTCACAGTTGAGTGGGAGCGATGGTAGATGGGGCTAAACTGAGGGTTGATAGGTTTAATGGGCAGAACTTCTAGTTATGGAAGATGCAAATAGAAGACTATCTTTATCAGAAGGATTTGTGAAAGTTGTTAGAAGGTAAAGCCAAGAATTAGGGATATATGTCAAATGATGAATGGGATCTATTGGACAGAAAAACACTTGGAAACATTTGATTATTCTTGGCACCATTGGTGGCATTTAATATTACAAAAGTGAAGACAACAGAAGAATTGATGCAAACCCTAGCAAAACTTTATGAAAAGCCCTCCGCTTCAAACAAGGTATTTTTCATGAAGTGTTTATTTAATATGAAAATAACAGAAGGTGGATCTGTTGTAGATCATTTAAATAAGTTTAATACCATTACTAGTTAGTTATATTCTTTGGGTATTAATTTTAATGAAGAAATTAGGGCTCTCTTGATTTTGTGTTGTTTTCCTGAAAGCTGGAATGACTTGGTAATGGCTATGAGTAACTCTATTCTTGGATCTAGTGCCCTAAAATATGATGATGTGATTGGTGTTGTTTTGAGTGAGGAAACTTGTAGGAAATCCTTAGGTGGATCTACATCAAGAAGTGCTTAGAATGCACAAAGCAGGGGCATAATGACTGAGAGAGGAAGTAATTCTGAAAATTGTGAAAAATCAAGAGAAAATTCAAAGGGTACGAGTCTCAATCGAGAGGACCGAATGACTACTAGTACTTGTGGGAAACTAGGGTAGAAAAAGAAAGATTGTTGGAATCGAAAGAAAAATGAAGGAGATAAACTAGATGGAGACAAGGAGGCAAATGTGGTAAGTAACAAATCTGAAGAGGATGCTTTGCTTTTGCATTTAGAAAGTGTTGATGATTCATGGGTTTTAGATTCTGGTGCTTCATTTCATGCTACACCTTATAGAGGTTATTTCATTGATTATGTCCAAGGGGATTTTGGACTTGTTTATTTGAGGGATAATGAACCCTATCAAATTGTTGGAAAGGGAAAAGTTAAGATTAAGTTGCAGAATGAGAATCGTTGGCTACTACATGAGGTAAGATATGTTCCAAGGCTGAGTAGGAATTTAATTTCAGCAGGGCAACTTGGTGATGAGGGTTGTGTAGTTACTTTTAATGATAAAACTTGGAAGGCTTCAAAAGGTTCCGTTGTAGTAGAAAAAAGTGTGAAAGTAGGCACTTTATATCTTTGTACATGTCATATTATTCTTTCTACTTTAATTGTTTCAAAGAAAAATGAATTTTCAAGAATAGTTACTTCAGTTGAGTAGGGAGAACAAATAGCTGATGTAAATTCTAATAAAATGCTATGGTACAACAAACTTGGGCATATGAGTGAGAAATATATAAAAGTACTGCATTCAAAGAAAGTTCTACCAAGTCGAAAATGTGTTAATATGGATTTTTGTGAAAGTTGTGTATATGAAAAACAAAAGAGAGTGAGTTTTTTGAAAATTGGGAAGGAAAAAAAGAAGAAGACATTAGAGCTTGTGAATACAAATGTATGGGGAGTGGCTTAGGTTATTATGTTACATTTATTGATGACACAACTAGAAAAATATGGGTTTATTTCCTTAGACAGAAATTTGATGTATTTCAAACTTTTAAGAAATGGAAATGCTTGGTTGAAAATGAGACTATTAAGAAATTAAAATGTCTTAGATTTGATCATGGTGATGAGTATTGCAGTCATGAATTTGAAGATTATATCTCCACTAATGGTATTTGTAGACATAAAACTATTCGAAGGACTCCACAGGAAAATGGAGTGGCTGAACACATGAATAAGACTATAATGGAACGTGGAAGGAGCATGAGGTTGCATGCTGGGTTGCCCTTACACATGTGGGTGACGACTATCAATACTATTGTATATTTGATTAATAGAGATCCCTCTACTCCTTTATGTTGTGGTATTCCATAGGAAGCATGGACTAGTAAGAAGGTGAGTTATTCCTTTTTCAAAACCTTCGGTTGTGAAGCATTTGCTCACATAGAATTTGAAAATAGAACCAAGCTGGAAGCTCAGTCAAAGAAATGTGTATTTGTTGGATATGACATTAATGAATTTGGTTATAGGCTTTAGTATTTTGAAAATTGAAAAATTGTAAGAAGCAGGGATGTCACATTTAATGAGAAAGTGTTGTACAAAGATCTGTTGTAGCAACATGAGAAGAAAGAAGATGATTATGTAGTACTGGATGATACTCCAAAAGCTGATGTTCCAAGCATTCCTCATGATGTGGAACAACCACAACAAAAAATACCACACACACTAGTGCATGTTAGACAGTCAACAAGGCAAACTAGACCTCTAGAAAGATTTTCTCCCTCTTTGTATTCTATTTTATTAACAGATGTTCGTGAACCTAAATGTTATGATAAAGCTATGCAGGTGGATACTAAGATTCAGTGGGAGTCTGCAATGAAAGATGAAATGGACTCTTTACTAAAGAATATGACATGAGATTTATGCAAGTTGCTTGCAGGTAAAAGGGCTTTACAAAATAAGTGGGTTTATAGTTTAAAAGAAGAGGATGGAGGTAAGAAAAGATTTAAAGCCATGTTAGTTGTAAAAGGATTTGAACAGAAAAAAAGTATGAATTTTGATGAGATATTTTCTCCTGTTGTTAAAATGACTTCTATTCGTACTGTTTTACATAGTTTGGCTATTGAAGATTTGCATTTAGAGTAGCTTGATGTTAGAAAAACCTTCCTTAATGGTGATTTGGATGAAGAGATATATATGGCTTAGCCATTGGGATATGAGGTCGAAGGTAAGGAGAACTTAGTGTGGAAATTGAAGAAAAGTTTATATGGCTTGAAGCAAGCACCTTGCCAATGGTATTTGAAATTTGACAATTTGATGCATGAACATGGTTACAGTAGGTGTCATTCAGATCATTGTGTGTACTTTAAGAGGTTGGATGATGATAATTACATTATTTTATGTTTATATGTTGATGATATGCTTGTAGCTGGGTCTAACACGGATCACATTAATGGGTTGAAATGCCAATTAGTACATGCATTTTCTATGAAGGATTTGGGGGTAGAAAAATAAATCCTTGGTATGAAGATTTGCAGAGATAGGAAGAATAGAACATTGATGCTATCTTAGGTTGATTATGTGGAGAAGGTGTTGCAACATTTCTCAATGGAGAATGCTAAAGTTGTCAGAACACTTTTAC
Organism: Cupressus sempervirens; assembly: GCA_028749045.1. Classification (NCBI taxonomy): domain Eukaryota; kingdom Viridiplantae; phylum Streptophyta; class Pinopsida; order Cupressales; family Cupressaceae; genus Cupressus; species Cupressus sempervirens. The sequence continues at coordinate 291,133,203 of CM053785.1, read as the reverse complement.
CTGGTCATTTGAAGTTTACTAAAGAGATGTGTCCCAAGGCACAAGAAGCAGAAGATACATACAAATGACAATTCAACAGATATGTTGACAAAGGTTGTAACAAGGGAGAAGCTGAACTCCTCTTCAGCTTCGGTTGGTCTTTTAGACTGAACATGAATAAAAGAACAAAAAAGTCCAGGGTGGTTTGATCCAGTGGGAGCCCCATGTGGTAGTGGTATTGCTACATGATCAGTCTCCAAGTGGTAGATTGTTGTCTAGTGTGGATCCTGATCGGTTCCTAAGTGGGAAATTGTTAGTTTTGTGGTGACTGATCCGAAAAGTACTATACATACTTGATTATTTTTTTGGGTTGTGGCCGACGCTGTGGCTGACATATGGCCGACATATGGTTGACATGTTGTAACCCTAGATTGACATAAAATTACTTGTATAAAAGGGCTTATGGTTAGGGATTGTTTTATAGGTGTGATGTGAAAATTGGTTCTTGTGGCGGTATTGAGCTGTAAGGGATTACAGATTGTAATTAGGTTGTAATCACTGCATCGTAATAATATCAGACTTATTATTTAGTGGATGTAGCCTAGGGATTGGGTGAACCACGCTAAATCTTGGTGTCTTGTGTTCTTTTTAGTGTGATCTATTATTTTCTATTATTGGTTATATTTGCATCTAATTGTTGTTTTTGTCTATGGTTTAATCCTAACACTTTCGAGTCACCATTGTTCCTAGATTGCTTAATGGATCTTCCTATAACTAATGCAAGAATAGTAAATAAGAAGGGAGATAAGGATGCCCTTGTCAGATACATGTTTTAGATTCAAAGAAACCTTGAGGGCTCCCATTGACAAAAAGTGAAAAAATGGCATAGAAATACAACTATAAATCAAGTCACACCAAGACTTATCAAAGACAAATCTACTTAAACACCTCCATAAGAAACTTCCTATTCACATTATCATAAGCATTTTCTATATCTATCTTAGTTAGCTTACCTATTTCCTTTTCAATTCTAATGGAGTTAATAGCTTCCTAAACTATGATAATGCCCTCATAGATAGATCTATCAAGAGAAAAACCACTTATTCCTTAACACTTTTTTTTGGAATTAACGAAAAAAAGGTATTGTTGAAGTCTTTAATAGCGATACCTTTAAGAAATCCCTCCTGAAAAAAAAGCGTAAAATGCTGGCAAATCCAACATTTTGTTGGTAGGAAAATTTTAATGTCGAGGGTGATTTTTTTGTTCCATATAAGGAAATAAAATATTATATGTTGGCAATTTTTTTCTTGTCGTAGCAAAAATCATTTTAAATGTGGCAAATTAATATTTTTTTTTTACCGACGGATAAATAAATGATGACTATTTGTTCCCTTGCCAAAAATGTATTAATAATGTCAGAGGTGAATTACTTGTTTTTTAGAAAAATGAATAATAATGATCTTGGCTAATCTTTAGTGATAAACTGAAAAATTGTTTAATCTGAAAGCAAAATTTGCACATGTATTGGCTAGTGACTGTACTAATGCTGAGTAGTCACTTCAAGTATCAACTTGTGTACTAGCTTAGGTATGTTATTAATAATGTTGTCACATTGTTATGTCAGTGTCACTATTACCAAGTTAGCTACTGTCACTTTTGTATTGTTAATAGTAAATACAATAGTTTTATTGACCGTTGATTAGTTAGAGATCAACGATAGAAGATGCATCTCGGGGCCACTCGCTTCAAAAGACTTGGAGTCGCACGTAATTCTCCAGAATAGAGACATGTGAAAAGGTTTGCATAGAAATCATTAGTCAATGTTAGACACTATCAACTGTCCGACATTAATGCTAGTATATTTCGACATTTCACACACTTGAAAATTAATAGGAATACGAAAAAATAAGATATGAAAGATTGCAAACACCAAAGAATTAAATGCAACTGCCATTAAATAGCCTCTTCAAATCCTCTTTCATTATCATTTCTCATATTCTTCAATTTGAATTTAGTTTGCAGTTGCAGTTTGTAGAGTTTCTTGAATCTTAGTCATGGATACGCTAATTTGCTCAAAATGCACTACAATGGCTCTGCAAAAGCCCTTTCTAAGTAGGATTCCTAATGATGTCCTTGCCATGGTTTTCACGGTAGATGCTTGAAGTCCTTTTATCCACCATGCTATATTTATGGTACTTGGCCATGAATTCTTGAGAAATGATAAGAGGTACTGTGTGTCCACAGATATTACCTCCCGCTTCCTCGCATCTCTTCTCGACCTTGGAGGCAGCCAAATAGATATGTTGATGCTTCTGCATAACATTTTTAGAAGATGATGTCAAAATTCTTGTATTGGTTGAGTAGGTACCGGGGCTGGGCATTGACATCCCTTTTACAGATGTAGCTTACAAGTGTTGGGAGGAAGGCATAGGGTGCATTATACATAAGTATCCTTTCTTTCTTGGCATGAACGAACAAAAATTCACTCACCATTGGAAGTGGACACGACTTCGAAGGGATTCTCAATGGAAATGGTTGTTGTTGGACGACGTTGGTGAGACTGACTTCACATGGCTGGATGAGTTCAACGACATCATCTTCTTCAACATATTCCTTTCGGATGAACTTGAAGACCTTTCTGATTAAAGGCTTCAAGCCCTTGGCACTTAAGCTTGCTCATGCTTCCAGCCTCCTTGGTTCCCTGTTTCTAAATATTGTTTCCTTATCCATTTCTCTTAGTGCAATTTTTTTTTAAGATATCTGTATTTTTCTTTGGATTGGGCCTTGCCCTTTTTGGTAAATTACAAAATAGTAAAACCAGGCTGATTTAATCAACTATTTTGAATATCTATGCTATGAATTAGTACTATGTACATTGTACATTCTAAAATATTATCAATAAAAATATTAGTTTTTGGCTTCTCAAATTGTTATTCTTGTTAGTCTACGACTTTGTATATTTGTTTTTAGCATCTTGATTCTCAATGCACTATTGAAATGTTACTGTTAGTTTGCGACTTTGTTAAAAATAGTTAACTATTAGTAATTAACTATTTTCTTTAATCTGATTAGTTAAAACAAATGGAGCTTCAAAGAAAACTAAAGATTAATAGATTATAACATTAACAAAGTTAAATATAATTTTGATAATTTATGTGTCATATTTTAATTTCATACCTATCTTGTCACCTATTCCTAACTTTTTTTTTGTCGTGCCCAAACTACGAGGGCAAGAACACAAATTTTTTTTTGAATTAATAATTAGAATGCTCTAAGTTTGAAATGATTGTGATAAAATTTTAAGTAAAGGTTCTCTACATTACGTCTTAAGTTTATAAACTCTTGTGGAGGAAATACATCATTAAGATTTTGAAACTTTCGTTATTAGATTGATATCGATCATAAGTTACGTTATTATATTAACTTCACAATAACATACTAATGTTATTCAAATAAAAATTTAAATAAATTTGGGTTAAAATTAATTGAAATATCTAATCAAGAACTAATTACAAGAAATATCATGTCTACCTATTCATATATATATATATATATATACTTAAATTAACTTTACTCAAATCTCAATTTTATTTAAACCCATAATGCTATTTAAGAATTAAACATTTCTAAAGATATTAACAATATAATTTACACTTAAATTTTGACCAGATGATAAAGAAAAACAATTTAACATTTTCTATTTATCTAACATATACTAACGTAATGAAACAAGATAATAGTTCACAATAAGTTTGCTAAAACCTTAAATGTCTAAAATTACTACTAAATATATTAAAAATTTAAAACAAATAACTTAAAAAAAAATAACAATTAAACAAACATAATTAACAACTAACTTAATAACTAAATTCAATAAAAATCTAACTACATAAAACATAAACTAATATAAACTATCTAACAAAACAAAACAAATGAATATCTAAAACAAATCTTAAATTAACTACTTACTAACTAAATGAATATAAATTAACTTTAACATATACTAACTTAAAACTTTAAAATAACAACACATCCTAAACTAAATAATAAATAACAATTTTAATAAACAAAACTAATTACAACTAACTAAGTTTAAACTAGCTACTAACACTAGCACCTATACTAACTACCCTATCTAACTCTATTACTAACTTTCTCCCATCCCTAAGCTCCCCTACACCTAACCCTCCCCACTTGGCCACTAGCCAAGTTGACCTGACCCCCTAATTGGGCACTCCCCAAGGTTGGGCGCACTGCACAAGGGATCTGCACGCTTCCCCAACACAAAGAAAGGTGACAAGGCTTGATTAAAAAGGAAGACTCCTAGGAAAAAGGCGTCAGATCGAAGGATCTTCTCAACAGGTCTTGTCCCCCCCCAAAAACATTTGCCTCCATAAAATAGTAAGGTGAGCGCTCAATGAAAAAGAAGGGGGGAAATGATAGTGGGGACAAGTGATGTCATCAGCACCCATAATGGCACTATCAAATCAATGCCTAGGGAGAAAGCATGGGTAGATAAAGATCATGGGGTAAGCATTAAGTTAAAAAAGTTTATTCGGTAAGAATATGATATTTAGTTATAATTCTTTTTTTTGATGGTTATATTATTATTGTTTTTAATTTTAAATGTAAATTTCAATAAAGCAAAAGGGATCATGAGGGAATCTTTTAGATTCTCTGTTACGAAAATGGTAACAATTCTTATCCCATACAAAAGACAGAGAGTTTTTACTCTCTTGCAACATTTTTTTTTTGAAATATTTTCTAAGTATAGAATTACAAGGCAAAGTATATATATATATATATTTTGGTCTATATTTTTTAATAGAATTAAAACATGGATACAATAGTTTGTGGCACATTAACACCATATTTATTTGATCTGCTATACAACTTGAATTGCAATATATCAACTATAGCCATTATTTTCTTTCCTTAACATAATTTTCATTTTGAACATATAAGGGACTTGAAAATTTTGCTTAATTAAACCATCATCATTCATCTTATTTTTAATGAGCATCCATATAATTGAAAAATTACGATTAAATCTCATGGTAAGCAACATTACTCAATCACCATTTTTATTGGGAAACCTGATTCAAAGGCTTAGCCAGGAAAGAACCAGGAATAAAACTCAACGTTGTTGCCATTACAAAAAAGTTTTGAGATACAAATTACATAGGATTTCAATCCTAAATTTCAACACTTAAATTAAATTTCCTTCATGACTCTCATCAAGGGTTCCATATGAATTTCTGCAACACATTTATAAGAACCGTGGAGGGAACAGAATCTGATCGGGTGACAACCAAGCATAACCAAGAGACAATCAAACATGCATATTCATACATGGTTTACAAAATAGGATTCACAATGAATCAAAACTAGGGAAAGGTGAATTTTTCCAACAGGAGATGTTAGACACAACACCAAACCAGGTGCCCAATCGAGACTATAAATCAAGAACTTCCGTTCTTCCATTCCTACATGCCAAAACTCTTACATGGTTTGTGCTGACAGGTAGGGGCCCATAATACCCTACCCTCTCTCCCTCTTCTCATCCTGAGAAGAGACTCTACACTATTGGAGTCCAACTAAAAGGACCTTTTCCAAAATTGGCCACTTCTGCCCTCTCCAAGGGTGAGTAATGCCAAAACACCCATACAAGAAAACTTTGAAAATCAAATAGAAACATGAAAAGAAATCATTCAAAAACATGGTTTTCAAATCTTCCCAACACACCCACAAACATACAAACATTCAAACAACAACAAGGTAGCATAAGCATGAAACAAACATGAAAATCTAAACCAGGGAGATGAGAATTCCTACCTGCAGAAAGAGGTAATGGAAAATGAACAAGTTTGAGTAGAGCTTTTCCCTTCCTTGCTTCAATCTTCCAAGACTCCTCTCTAAATGTAGAGATTGGGTAACAACCAAAACTACTCCAAGAAGGGCCTCTAAATAAGCCTCAAACTCAACCACCAAAAGGATCAATAACTTCTCCCACCCACTTACAATTCTAGAAACTCCTAACTCAACCCACACTATGGTTACACACTAAGTGGAGGTGTGGTGATGAAACTCATGATAACCATAGTCAATTTTTGCACAAAGGCAAAAATAGACTTTTTGAGTGATTTCAAAAGTCAATAAAAGGGGCTTAGGGGTTGGAAAAGACCCCCAACCCATACCCATACCCTTTGGGTATAAATATTTCATGTTTTAAATCCTTAAGAATAGGTTTAGAGCCAAACAAAGGCTAGGGATAATTAGGACCATCTAACAACTCTAGAAAGGCAGATTAAGCACTAATCTAGATTAGGGATGACTAAACTTGATTAAGACCCAAATTAGAAAACTGACACTAACTAAATCCGACCTAGGTCCAAAGGTTACACAGCTAACCCTAATCAGCACACGGAAGAACATAAATAATTCACAAGTGTCAAGCGACAACATAAGAACACAATTACGAACATTAACATTTACTGATCACATAAGGATACATACATACATCTCAATTTAATTACGAACAACAAGGTTTCCAAAATTAGCACATAGAGATTAGTTCTGTTCCTCCATCGGTTTTCTCGACTAAAATATCTGCACACTCATTGCACACATCAGTAGTCCCGAAAATCACATGTACATATGTATATATACGTATCAGGAATCAAATAAATTAAAACATCCATCTATAACAAAATCAGGGTTCCTCTCATCCTAGTCAATTCTTAACCATTTAAAATATCTTAAACCAAAATGTTAATCCTACCTTTTACTTAATTCATCAACATACATATACATAAAACATTAAATGACGAACATCAAATATCTGAAAATAACATCACACAACATGAAATAATATGATATGTTCAAGTATCTGATAATGTCTTGACATCTCGAGTCGTGAGTATCAAAATGATAAGGTAACAACTAAGGCTACGAAGGGTCGGGGCGAGGCCTCACATTTTTATTATAAAATCTTTTACATGATGAAGAATAGTTTATAAACAATTTTAACAATTTTCAATATATATTAAATTTTAATAATTTATAAATGTTTTAACTATATTATATTTTAATTTTGTAACTAAATAATAAATATTAATAAAAATATAGCATTTGCAATTATATTTTTAAATTATAATTATTTTATTTACATTAAACTATTGTCATTATTATTTCATGATATCTTGCACCAATTTTATTTTATAAAATACAATATAGCTTCATTGAATTTTTCATATCATGTTTATAATAAAAAGCTAATGATAGAAAATAAAATCTTTTATTTTATAGATTAAAATTATAATAATAATAATTATAAATTATATTATATATATAACATTTTATATAAATAATTAAATTAAGATCATGATTTTGACATGCTCATTGCTCAAGCTTAAAAATAAAATAAAAATAATTAATAACAACTTCTCTTATTTTTCTCTATATTAATTAATATGCTATGTAAATTCATTTCAATGACCGTGGCTCAATTTCGGGCCAAATTTTAAAAGCTTGAAGATAAAGTCTATTTCTATATGAAATCGGGACACGTGTACTCGAAGATTCTGTTGAGATAAAAGAAGGATCGATGACCTGAGATGAATTTCAGACTGATTTGGGAAATGCTTTCCCATGTGCTTAGATTCATCCGAAATTCTGACACGTGTTCGGTCATTGCCAATTGGAAGACTTGGTTAATATTATTAATAATTATGTTTATAAACAATTATGACAATTATCAATATATATTAATAATTTATATATTAATAACTTATAGATAATTAAACTATATTACATTTTTATTTTGAAACTAAATAATAAATATGAATAAAAATATAACATTTGTAATTATATTTTTAAATTTTATTTAAATTAAACTATTGTCTTTATAATTTATTAATAATTATTAGTACTTGCCGGTAGTACTAGACTTAAGGCTAAGAGCTAAATATTTCATTTTCAATGTGATTCATTAATGTTAATATTTTTATTTTTTTTAATGTAAGCGCATTGATTTATATTTTATATTGTAATAATGTATTTTTTTTTATAAATTATAATATATTTTTTGTCATTCAGTTAAAAATAATATTTCTTATATTATATAATCATTTAGGATTTATTATTATTATAAAAATATTATTATTTTTGTTTATAATTATTTATTATATAATAAAATATATAATATAATTATCTATAATATAATATAATTATAACCATATGGTATATATGTAATAAAATATATATATCAATGATTATATAATATATTTATGAATAAAATTTAAATTTAAATTAACATCTTTACAAAAAATATAATTATATTACATTTTTATTAATTAAAATATTTTATATATTATAATAAATTTATTAAATTTAAATTAGATTTATATAAAAACTAAAGACACGTACTGGTGGCACTTGTTTCATATCTTACACCAATTTTATTTTATAAAATTTAATATATCTTCATTGAATATCAATAATTAAATTAACCTGAAATTAGGACATGTGTACTACAAGATTCTATCTGAAAATTGAAATCACAACCGTTGACTGAAAGAAAGATTGACAACTAGAGATGAATTTTGGGCCGATTTGGAGAATGCTTTTCTAAGTGCCTAGATTCATCCAGAATTGTGACATGTGTCCTTGACAAATGTCATGATTGACGGACATGTGTCACAATTCTGGATGACTCTTGAAAACAATGATATCACTCCACAAATTTACTCAAAAATCATATCGAATCATCGATAATTAAGTTGTATTTTTATTAATTAATTTATTTAAAATGAACAAATTTATTCAAATGTATATCAATGTAATAGATTTTTTCTTTTTTTAAATTTTTATTATTGTTATGTACATTATTAAATTATTGAGTCTTGACTCTTTATTGTATTTACATGTTTTCATGTACATTGTACAATGTACATAGTCTTAATATAGTACCTAAGACTATTAATTACTTAATACTTTCTTTTTAACTATTAACCCTACCCTATATGTTTTTAGAGTAAGAAGTTGAAAGTTCTCCAAGTCGAGTCCGATACGATAGGGTTTTCAAATTTCAAAATTTCTCAGACTGATAGAATTCTATTTTATGTTCTAAAGGCTGAAAGTGTGAAACTTGAGTATCAAACGACAACAACAATTATCCAATTTTGATTCCAAGTATTTAATTTTTTAAAAACTTTTTTCATTGCAATTTGCAGCAATAGAAATCTTGATTTTAACTATCTTAGGTTTACACTTACAATTATTTTAAATAGGACTTGAAGAAAATTTTTGTGTAATAACTAGTAGCAATCATGGGCAAAACAAAGTCAAAAACCTCCCATACAAGTGCAAGCATAAAGAAAAAGCAACACATTATAGAACTTAAGCAAGTGCTACAAACCCTAGGTTTCACCAATGAATGTCATGATATTTTTGATCCTGTTATCTATGGAGATTTAGGAATCATGGGAATTAGACATACGTTGTTTAATAAGTGGAAAGATCCACTGAAGAGGAGAAATTATTACAAATATAACAACAATATTCATGCACATAGAAATAAACTAGCTAGTCTGGTTACTGGATTAACAAACCTCGTTGTACCTGAAGTATTCCCTTGCCTTGAAATTGTAATGCTATATGCTCAAAATTATGATAAAAATAGAAAGGCAATTGTAAATCAAAACACTCAGGAGGAAATTTTATCCATAACTAAGAGTGAATTTTTCACTCTGTTAGACCTAGGGCTAGGGTTTAAACTAGAAAGCTTTAACAAGCGCATTGACTCAGATAAACTAGCACAGGCTTATGACAAATTGGAAAGAATTTTTCAAGATTCATTTATTAAGCGTTTAGTAAGCTATGAGTCCTCTACTAGTGTTGCACTAGACATAGACCATAAGCCTCCTTATCAATATGATATTTTTGTGCCATGGGTTCAGAATACTATTTCTTTGTTATTATTTTGTCTAGGATTGGTCAGTAACAAGGAAGTTGGGGCTAGTGTTCTTGAAATGATTTATAATATCCATTGTCAAGGTCAGTCAGTTCAGAAGGTAGATGTAAGATATTATTTTTTTTAGCACATTGTTGAATCTATGCAACAACAATTATTAATGATTAAACAAAGTACAACTACATGGAAGACGAAGACATTTAGGTTCACAAGTTACTTGTGCTACCTTCTTTTAGCAAGGCATCACCCAATATTTGAGACAAAGAACAAGAAGCTTGATATTGAGGTCTATAAGTTTGATGAGAAAACTCAGCATAAATCAGACACTCCAAGTCTAATATATGAGTGGACACATAAGATGAGGATGACTGTTGCAAATAAAAACTACAACCATTTTGTAGACTTCTTTTTGGTATCTATTTACTAAAAAATCACAGGCACTTTGATGCCTAGATTGCCCGTGTCTTGTAAAAATTGCATTCAGCTTTGAAGTCAGATTCAATTAGCTGACTAGTTCTTCATGGAAGAGTACACTATCTTAAGGTTTTATGGTTCAACAGTTGAACCCTACAAACTTCCAATGCATGTTATAGAAAGAGTTTTTGCACTGAAATATGTATGACAGATGGAGAGCACAGATGAACTTTTTAGTGGACAACAAAAGAAAATGACATTTCCTTCCTTGCCTTTCAGAATTGGAGGCCTCACATTTGAGAGAAAGGCTTTCAAAGTGGCAAATGAATTGGTAACTTTTTTTAGTTTTGATTTTGTTAGTCACTAGAATTATGATCCACTAAACATAATAAAAACAATACTTATTGCCAATGGGAACTCTGCAAGAAAATATCAACATCAAGAGATGCCATTGATAGAAAAGTTAAAAAATAAGGATTCATGGGATGAGGTTAAGAAAGAGATGGAGAAACATACAACGGAGAATAATATTTCAATAGAAGAATTGTCATCCCTAATTACGACATTGCACAAATCAAAGCCTCTGATATACTTAAATTTCTAAAAGAAAGCATCTGAACCTTCTAAGAGGTCTATGCCGAAAGAAATTAAAGAGGCATGCATAGCTGAAATGTGGTGTCAAACCAAGATGTGTGATTTTTGGAAAATGAGGCAAAAATTGAGTGAACCAATGACATCAGCTAGTTTTGATGAAATTGAGGAGGATGAACTTTTTAGCAATTATTGGAATAAAGAGCATCCAACTGTACTATATGATTTTGGTGGTGATAGTGATAATGAAAGATAGAAGGACCTCGAGTCTGATACTGACATTCAAGGTATTCAAGATTCCAGGTCAACTAGGGGCAGAGATATTGTTAAACTTCAAATGAATGATTCTATTAAAGAAACATATAGTAAAGGGGCAACTATGATACAAAAAATGGGTTATGTAGGTGTAGGGCCCATTGGTGCAAGTGGTGAAGGGATTTGGAATCAAGTTCTAGTACTAGACCCACCCAAAATAAGATATAAACCAATCATTGGACTCTTTGATAGTGAAGATGATTTATCTAGAAAGGGAAAAAAGCATTATACTTCTTCTTCTAAAGGTCATCCCAACAGATTATTTGTTAAATCTTCAAATCCAGTTGTAGTTGATCCCACTAGCACTGGCATTGGCACTGGCATGAATGAACCTTGTGCAAAAAAAAAAGAGTTACGACAATTACACTGCCAACAATGTCAGTGGTTACTTCACCACTGTATGCACTAGTAGCTTCTATACAAAACTTAGAAAAAAATCCTAAAATGAATGGGCCATCTTTAGTTTGTTGGCAATCCTCAAAATACAATTGCAGGTGGAGTAAGTGTAACTGGAGTTGGAGGAGCATACAATGATACAATTGATAATTCACCTTTCAAACACTCAATTGTGTCAGCAAACCTAGATTTTAGTTTGAACGAGTTTGCATCAAAGTTTGAACAAACAAGTGAAAGAAATATGCAAATTATGAAGACTTTGAAAAGTGATACAGTTGCTGAATGTTAGGGATCTACTAACAGAATATTTCCAACATATGATCCAAACAACAAAATGATGAACTTCATGGCTGTTATGCCCCTAGGTAGAGATAATAATCCACCACAAAATGTAATAAATCATAATGATATACAAGTTACCTGTCTTCGAATAGATTTGTCAAAAGTGAAAAATATTGATAAAATCAATATATCAAAAAAGAGCAACAAAATAGTCTACTCTACACTTTTGAAAGCAGAGAGGGAAAATAAAAGGCTTACAAAGTGAATAGAAAAGTTATAGGCAGACCTTGATAATGTGAAGGCAAAGGAGAAAGCAACAGACAATAGGTTCAAAGAATTGTAAAATAGGATAAAGAAATCTTCTCCTATAGAGGCAATTGTCCAACAATAAAAGATGAATGAACAAGTGCAAAAATTGACTAAAGAATTGGATGAGTGCCAAAAAAGACTTCAGCATGAACAAGCATCTACTGCACAATTGTTCATGTCTGTAGAGAGATGTGCACAAGTTAACAATAAATTGAAAACTGACCTAGACTTTGCTGTCAAGGAAAATAATATTTTGAAGATTGAATTGGAGAATGAAAAGAAAAATTCGGAGTCTAGGGCAATGATGGGTTTTAATTTGCAAAAGGAATTGGGGAATGAGAAGAAAAAAGAGGAGTCTAGTGCAAACACAATCCACAATTTGAATAAGCAATTGGAGAATATGAAACAAAAAGAGGAGTCAACTACAAAAACTATCAATGATTTGAAGAAGGAATTGGAGAATGTGAAGAAAACAGAGTCTAGTGCTATTGCAAACACTAACACAATCCACCACATGAGGAGGGAATTGGAGAATGCAAATAAAAAAGAGGAGTCAGTTGCAAAGAAAATCTTCAATTTGCAAAAAGAATTGGAGAACGTGAAGAAAGAGGAGTCTACTCAAAGACTTCATGATTTGAAGAAGGAATTGGACAATGTGAAGAAAAAGGAGTCCACTACAAAGACAATCCATGATTTGTAAAGGGAACTTGAGGATGAGAAGAAAAAATATATAACTATTGCAAATACAATCCAAGATTTGAAGAAGCAACTGGAGGATGGGAGGAAGAGAACAACTAATTGGCAATGGAAACTAGAGGAAATATAGAAAAAGAGTGAAAAAAGATGTCTGAAATGAAGAAAAAGATGGAGAATGTAATGGCAGAAAATAGAAAGATCTCTTCCAAAGACCATCATGTAAAGAATACTATAATAAACATGGTTAAGCTTATCAAACAAGAAAATTGGGACAAAATAATGAAGAATAGTGATAGTTTGTTTGAATGGCTTGATTTAAATAGCAATCTTAGACTTGTCTTTGAAAATGTAAAAAGTGATAGTGTGGGTAAAAGAAAAATCTTCACAAATTCCTTAAAAATTTTTTCTGACCAAATTTTGAATAAAGTGAAAAGATCTAGTGACAGGGATTTGGAAAACCATGGAATAAACAACCACTTGAATGCCTTTGTAATGACCATTGAAGTTTGTCACAATTGTGAACAAGTAATGTAAATAGCTGAAGCTCTCAAATCTACTTCCAAAGACTTGATGAAGATGAATAACACCATACTGAAGTTGCTGACTGTTGGATTACCAAATCCACCTAACTCAGATGACAGATTCATTGGAAAAGAAAATTACATGAAAAAGTAGTAGGACAACATGAATTCTGATTTAGGCAACTTGCCTGAGGGAAGCACTCCAGAAAGAATTGCAAGTTGCATCAAACCACTATCAACAATGAATGAAGTTATGGATAAATTTCTTGATTCATGTAAAACTATCTTTCAGAAGTATTTATTGCTGACGAGGTTACAACTATTTAGCTACAACCTCAAACAAATGAAGCTTCCAAATGATGTAGAATGGAGTGCCCTAAAGAAATTCATTGAAGCTGGGTCAGCTTCTCAAACTGAAACTGTTACTATTGCTGTTAGTGGCAGTCATAGCTGATAGCACTAAGAAGTAACAATTTAGTAAGTGCTAGTACTATAATCATTTTGTTACTTGTTGCTCTTTAATTTCAAATTTTAGATTTAATTTCAACTTTGTTTAATGTTAATTGTTATAGGAATCAAGAGCCAACATATTAGGATAGCTGGGCAGCCAGGCACTGGCATACTATTACTACATAGAGTAGATGGAAAAAATTTCCCTAGTCCTACTACTTGAAAAAATTGTACAATTGGCAATGTGATTGTATACCAAAGTGACACGAATCAAAATCGGATCGGCATCGGCAAGCTTGAATCAAATTGTTGAATCGTGTGAATCATCGTGATTCTTGGAACTATGTTGTATACACATTATATATTATGTAGTAATAATTTGATTATATATACAATTACAAACCAACCTATAGCTATTGTTGCTCCCTTGTATCTGCAAAAGGGAATTCATGGTCAATGGTCATTTCAATTTGACATTGAGTCATTTTCAAAGGGTTGTAATTGTTAAATGTATTATGTTATACGCTAATTTATAATTATAAATTATAATACAATTTTTTTAAAATAGAGCTTATTCTATTAAATGGATTATGTTACAATTTTTTAAAGAAACTAGAATTAATGAAAATCTCAACATATTAAAAGAATATAATCAATGATAATCTCAACATGTAAGTTTGTAACATCAACATGTTCAATTTTTTTTTTAAGTATCTATAAAAGGACTGTGAATGAAGGCTATAAATTGACTTCTACAAACATAATTAATTAGTAGATAGAGTCTTAGATCAAAGCTACTACTACTAGCCTACTACTTGACTCACGCAGAAGTTAGAACTTGAGGTTGAGAAGTTGCTATAGTTGCCAATCCACCTGGACTGGCTTAGCATCACTATCATCAGAATCCTCCTCATTTATTGCATATAACATTTCATTGTCCATTGTGTTTTTTTTAGATTCACTATTAGCATCAATATGCATGCTAAGGATAACATCATCTTCATTGCTTCCAATATCAGAACATGAGCCACTGCCACCACCACCGCCACTGCCACTCCCACTACCACCTGGGTCTGAAATGTTGGCAATCCCTCTTCTTTGACATTGGTTTCTCCAAATGATGAGAGCCCTATTATAAGGAAATTTTTTTACCTCATACTTAGAATTATAGAGCCTCAAACAATTATCAAGATTTTTGTCTAATTTGTTTCTAACCTTTGACTTTAGGAAACCCAAAGTACTAAAAACTCTCTCATCCTCCATTGAACCCAATATCATTGTCAAACATAAATCAATAAGCTTGAAATGTTTTGGTATTGACTCTCTCAACTAATTTCTCTACCAAGGTTTTTTGAAAGCT
This sequence comes from Cupressus sempervirens, assembly GCA_028749045.1. Classification (NCBI taxonomy): domain Eukaryota; kingdom Viridiplantae; phylum Streptophyta; class Pinopsida; order Cupressales; family Cupressaceae; genus Cupressus; species Cupressus sempervirens. The sequence goes on along the minus strand of CM053785.1, from coordinate 291,117,917 downwards.
TTTTTACTGCTCTCTCTTCATTTGGGTTCTCCATAAGATCATATTGTTCCTTCATTATGTTTGCAAAAGAATATGATTGATCTCTAAGTCAAGATTCATCTAAAATTTCATTTATAGTTACTCCATTGATTACTTTAAGTTTGCAAAAATTCTGAATCAAAGTCCTCATCCTTCTTCGAAAATCAGTCAGATAGTTTAGAGACCAATATTGTGGAAAAATAATTGACATTGCTTCGAGCAGTTCCTCTGGGGGGAATCTGAATCTAATTTCTGACAAAAATTGTAGAAAAATCACTTGACAAAGTCAAGCACAGAGTCTTTGATCTTCTTGCAGTCTTCACTTGTAACACGTGAAAGTACCTTCTCTGGTTCTGATTCAACTTCACTTCTTGCTTCATTGGGGTTGGAGTCAGAGTTGATGCGTACATATTACTACATTGGTATGTCAACTCCACGTACTCTGGCATAAACCTCATCATTTGCACCAATATGTAAAATGTTTTTAGGATTGTTGAAATCTGTGATTTCTATCCACTTTGCAAACTTTGATTCATCTAATGGTAGTAATTGATATAGAGTATCCAAGCTATTACATGTCATTTTACGCAGCTTATTATATTCTGCAATTACATAGATCTTTGTTGAACCTTTTTTATAATATTTCTCATGTCCTGTAGCATGGGGAGAATAGTTGCTAAAGTTAAGAGTATCTTAACATTAGTTAGACTTGAATATAGGTGAGGGAATCTGTGTCGCACATAGTGGATTAGTCTAAGCAATGAAGGGTATTCAAAGATTACTCGATGCACTGGTCCATCCAAAGAGATCCATCTGGTATCATTATCTTTAAAAAGCCATTTCCCATCAGTAAATCCTTGAACAAAGTGTTGAAATTCTCGGACTTGTTTTGGACTTCGACAAAAGTATTGGTAAATCTCTTTGATTAGAGATTCCACTTTACTTACACAACCAAAATTGCTAACAATTCCAAAAGCTACATTTATTCGATGGGCCATGCAATGAATGAGAATAGCATATGGTGCCAAATCATTCTTGACTTTTTTTGCAAATACTGCCTTTATGACCTTGCATAACTAAAGCTCCATTTGCTCCAACACACACCAACTTTTTGGAAATCTCCATTTTAACCAAACCTCGACATTCACTTAGAGTACTCTTTAATAAATCATATAAATTTTTAGCTATCACACTACAATTCAATTTAGCAACAAATCGTAGAAAGGGGTAGCACCAAGATTCTTTATAGTATAAACATGCACGCACACCCAGGAAATATTATCAATTTTTGTAACTTCATCTAGAGATAGTGCAATGGAATTTGAGTGTTTTATTTTTTCCTTCAAATCTTCTTTTTCAACATGTGCAAGACATCTAGCCCATTCCCACCCGCTATTTATTGACTAGTGACTATTCAGATAGTTTCGAAGTTTGAAAAAGTGCAAAAAGATAGTAATTGAAGGGTAATATGTCATAGGACATCCTCTACTCAAAATATAAAAGACCACACTTAATTGAACTACTTTTCCCATATTTTGCACTTCCATTGCTTTCCTAATGAAATCTTCGATGGAACCTTTTACTGTAGAACGCTTGTCCCGTAGTTGCTAGTGTAATTCGTATATTTTGACATTCCTGATATGCAGACAATTGTCTTTTGTTTTCCCAGTTAGCATGAATTTTTCAACTCCATCTATAGTTTCCTTTCTGTAAACTTTACTAACATGCTTTTCTATGGTATGAAGTTTAAGCTACAACCTCTTCTCCTTCTTTGTTATCTCTGTGCAAATCTTACATCTGCATTCTACATAGGCTCACCATCAATTGGATTGGGCATTGGTTCAATGAATCAGTACTTTTCCACCCATTCTAATTAGGAATTCCTTTTGGACAGATCCTAGCGAGATCAATCTTTCTTTGATTCCAATTTTTTTCCCCTTTTGTGCATGAACATGATTTATGGAATCACTTTTGGTTTTCTCACCCGACTGGTCTGGAACTGACTCTAACTCTATAATATTAGTTTCTAACTCCCTACTCAGGGGAAGTGCCTCCAAATCATGTTCAAATTTGTTCTAGACTGAGATATCAGGTTTGCCAACTTGAACTTTAATACGGTCTAAGTCTCCAACTTGTGATGAATCTTGTTTTTCAATAAGCACTAGAGATCTAACTTGTGAATCTTGTAGGCTGTTAACATTTCCACTACCAAAATATGTTGCTATGCTTTTGCATTTTTGTAACAGTGGCCTCTCTTGGCTTTCAGGGATCCTACCAGAACCCCTGTTACCCCGCTTGTTTGACATTGCAAACTGATAAAGGCTACAAAAAATAAATCAACTTAGTTGTTGAACAAAAGACTCAAATAGTGATGACTCAAAAACTTTGAATAGTGATAGTAGACTACTTAGACTGCATATAATAACAATAATATGATTCATTTTCCAAAACGGGTACTAATGCTATGGTACTATAGTCTATGGTACTATCCAATATAATTCACAAACCTATAGGCTCTGGCTATCTTAGCATCTGAGATGTCTAGTCACCAGTGGTAAAACTAAAAAATAACCAGTACCACTGTACTAGTATGGTAGTACCATTGTTGACATAAAAAATAAAATAAAAATCACTTGCCTTTCATGAAAACAAGGGTCCACGAGTCAATGGGAAATGCACTTAGCACTCTGAAACTTCAGTGGTAATAAGAAATGCCATTCTCCAGACTAGACAATAGCGAATTGTTTAGAATAATAATATCTTATAGTCCAATCTAGGTTGGCAAATTACGCGGGATTAACAGGTGGGAATGTAAAATGTAGGCAAAACACACCTTCCTATGCAAGCCTACAGTATGAAATAATTGGCTAAGTGAGGCTGGTGGTTGACATGTGTCAGGAAAATGGTAGGCAACGCCCAACCCAAGAGAAAATTATTTGGTTGTATTAATGGCGAAATAACGTGGGCCAATAAGAAACAACCATGCAAAAGCTAGCGAAATGTTTAAAATAAATTTATCCAAAATGTATATTGCATTGGCGATTAGACCGATATTTTTGACTAATCATGTGATAACTAATGGGTGACTACCACAGGCATTGAAGCCAAATCTAATAAATATCTGGCGACACGGTTGGCCTACGTTGCATGTGTTATTCACAAAATGACGATCGACCCATGAGACGAGATCGCCAAAAGGTGAATATTTGCCACTAAAGTAATCTCTGGCCTTTAAATATGAAACCACCTTTCCTTGATTCCTCAACCACCTCAATGACTTCTTTTGCCAAGATGTGCCAGACATTTTGGAAAAGAAGAAGGAAGAAATCCATCAGGACTAGGGGCTTTGTCACTACCCAAATTCAATAAAGCAATTTTAACTTCTTTTTCTGATACTACTCTTAACAAAAAATTATTCTAATCCTTATTTATAAGGCTCAACATTACTTCTAGAAGCTTATTATCCACTTTTTGCTAATCCACCTTTTTGGCAAATGTATCAATAAAATAGTTTACATCTTTTTTATTTATATGATCTACCTTTGTAACTAGGCCTTGCTGGGTTTTGATTAATTTTTTTTACCGACTTCCCTTCTACTTTTCACTGAATTGCGGAGGAATTTAGTGTTCTGATCACCTTCCTGTAGCCACAGTTCCCTTGACTTTTGTCACCAAAAAATCTCTTCTCTAAGTAACATCTCATTGCAAGCTTTCTTTAAGCCCTATTCAGGAGTGACAATAATGTCATCCATATTACCATGAGAAACTTTCTCATTCAATTCCACAAATTCCACTTCTAGTTTGAATATATCATCAAAGACATTTTTGAAAGCCTCCCTATTCCATACTTTCAGTTTCTCCTTTACGAACTGTAATTTCTTAAAGAATCTAATGGCATGATTACCTGAGCATCTTGGGGTAGCCTCCCACCAAAAATTAATCATTTCCAAAAAGCCATCTTCCTGCAACGACATTTCTTCAAATCTAAAGGGAGCTCTCTCAGGTGCATTATCATCTAAGATCTGCAAGCATATACGTAAGTTGTAAGGCCCCACTTGGGAAACCAAAATAAATAAACCTATTACATTACAATGTTTACTAAACTTTAAAAAAGAAGAAGTTTAAGCAACAATAAGATAACAACACGGAAGCAATATACACATACACATCAAGTACACAAGCAACTACAGATACAATTTTCCATTCGTCAAGGGTTCTTTCACATTGAGTCACATTTACGAAGTTATATTCAATAGTTTAATCTTAAGTACATGTTCACAAATCATAAGGAAATAATAGATACATTAACTCATAAAAAAATGCATAAGTACAACTATTACCATGAAAATACATCCATTTCACACGTTAGAGGTTATGGAATAATAAAACCAAGTACAACATATACATGATACATGATGACACATATACATCAAGTGAATAGAAGTCTCCAAGATGAGAATGATAAAGGTACAACTGTAGCATTGAATATCCAACAACTGGCAATGTGTAGGGGACCCAAATGGTAAGAAGACACTACCTCTCGATCACGTGGTTACCTAATCAGACTTCCACTCCCACCGTGCTGGAGAGATAATGTCTAATCCACACATAGATAATCAAAGTATAAAACAATCCTAGTTGAAGAATTTTGATAACCAAATCTACCTCAAGGGTAACACAAAATACTCAAAAATAAGAGATAATCAAAATCGAAAGGACACTTAATCCAATACCAACATCACACACCAAGTCAACAACTCGATACCAAATACAATACAATATCAAATCAAGATAAAGTCAATGAAAGGTATCCACCTTAAGTGAAAGGCCACATGTCCAAGAACAATAATTAGCAGATAACAACAGTCATCAATAAAAGTAAATCACCAAAAATAAGAACATCCACCAATAAGTACACCATCAATAAATAGCTGACACTCATAAATAAAAGCCATCTGCCAACAATAATTGACATCCAATCAATGAATAACAACTCACAATAAATACACCATCAAAATTAATATTTAACAAGTACACCTCGAGAGGCAAATTAAAAAAAACCATGAAGGAGACTCAGGCTACATACTAGGAAGTGTTATCACATGGTAAAACTATTTTAGTTACCCTAGACTGGGCTATCTCTAGAGCCAGACCCTCAAACTTTGAGTTACTTTGGATTGGTCACTCTAGACCCTGAACCCCCAACGTGACACATGCATAACCAGAATATCCTCTCATGAAGATGAGAAAAACTAGTCATATCTCTCACTAGGTTGATCCTATTTCCATCCTTAGCCTATACAAACGCTCAAGGCACGGGCGAGGTAAAATCTCTAAATTATTTTTTTAATGATTTCTAAATATTTTAAATTATTATGTTATCACTTATTACACAACTTACAATGAGTTACGCTAGCAACCACTTTGGGCTCTGACCCCCATTGTAAGCCACTTCGATAGACATGCACTTAGACTACCTTCCGAAAACTCACAAAGCACAATTGTGTTCCATACTACAAAAGTAACATTGATCAAATTTGGTTCCTTAACAGGAAACTAAAAAATAACATTAGTTCTCAAAACTCAAGTTTTCATAAATGCTCATAAAAAAAAATCTAGATTTGAATCATAAAATAAATCATGACATCTAGTCAAGTAATTATAAAATAAATCTCAAAAATGCCTCTGGTGCACATCCTAACATGACCAACTAAATAACCCACAAAGAAAATCATCAGAAAAATAAACATCACAAGACTATAAATAGAATATAAGAAAACACAGTTTTCAACCATATGATTTAATTCTATGAATTTCTCTTGTTTAGTTTGGGCCATAAATATAAAATACTATGCAACAATAATATGTTATTAATATAAATAATCTTAAATCATAAATGATTTAATTAATAACATAAATTTATATTATTTTATTAAATATTAATATCAATTTTATTTCTAAAATATTAATTTGACTTCTATTTAAGTCTAATATTAATATTTAATTATCTTTTAATTCATAATGCAACTAGAGATAAAATTGTAAATTTAGTTGAATAATTAATAATTTATCTCATAAAGTCAAATAGTTATTAACTAGGTGATTATAAATTGAACAACACCACAACTTCTCTTAAAAGATAATAAAATTATAAATAATTTATTTACGAACTTCTCTCTTGCATTGATAAATACAAAATCATTTATATGCAACTAAGAGTTCAACTATATTTAAAGAGTCACTAATACTAACATTCAGTTCATAACTAAATGAATAATATTGATTTAATTTTTCAAATTATATATATATATATATATATATATATATATATATATATATATATATATATATATATATGAAAAAAGTGGACGAGCCACTAGATAGATATTTATATAAAGTAAAAATTGGTTCAAGAGCTCAATTAGGAAAGAACTAGAAAGAAAACCTAGCATCATTGCAATATTTACAATTGACTTAACATCGATATTTACAATCTGACTATATCAATGAACAACCAATCAAAATTTAAAATTTATCAAGTTTCACAATTTCATCACATAGCAGGCATGGGGGACTCAAATTCAGTCAAAACAAGATTTTCAACATTCTATAAAACATGCCTGAAGTGAGGAGAAAAAAGCTCAACAAGATAGAAAGATACCACTATGCTATCTTTCATCCATATCCTTGCCGAAAGCACCCATTACAGAGAAGCCCCAACCAAAATCTGGACATGATACAAGAGCAACATCCCAACCTGAACTCGAGCCCTCATAATTATTTTTTTCAAAAATATATTTTATTTTTTAAAATATTTTTGAAATTAATAATCAATTATAAAAAAAGTATTTTAAAAAATAAATCTATTTAAATTTTATTTTTTTTTTATTAAAAAAAAAAAACATACAATCATTATTTTCGCATTACTTTGATCTCTCAAATCATGCAACCATCATATGCTTAATTTTCTATTTTAGTATATTTGTTATCACAAGCATGTATAAGTTTAGTTACAACATGCTTTCCTCTCAATTAATCTTTTATTTTTTCAATAAATTTTCAACTAGATTATTTTATATATAAGAATAATATTTATCTTTATTTTAAAAATTTATGATAATCACATGGTTCTAATGACAAATTTAAAGTTGAAACCTTAGCTGTTCAATTATTTTTTTCTTCCAATTTTCCATAATTGAATTTTCTCTGTATTAGAAAGGGTTTTAAAAGAATACAATCATAATAATTTTCTAGAGTTTTTTCGTAATCAACTTTTCTTGATTAATTAGTTTTCCTTTTCAAAATCTGCAACATAATTCTTTAACCAAAAATTAATATAGTAAATTAATAAGAATTATGCAAGCACCCAAGAAGACATGAAGTAGACATATCTTTTAGTTAAATTCTACAATGGGTTTTCAAACCCTAGCTCAAAACCATAGCTAAAATTTGAGACAATCTGTGAACACACACAAATCCAAACCCTCTGAAACTTTCAATAATTTTTTTGCTCTAATTCTGAATTTTGCTCCCCAAAACCTATGTATCCCTCAAATGAACTACCAACCCCCTAATAAATAACCATAACCCTAATTAGGGTTTCCACATTTCAAGCATGCAAAGGCCTCTCCTTAAAATAAACTTTTATTATTTAATCCTTTCATGCACAATTAAAGAATTTTTAAATTAAAATATTCTTTTATTTTCTTTTCTTCCACTTTATTAATTAGTGCAAAAACTTTATAAAGTGTAGTTTATTATTTAAATTAATAATAATTAAAGCTCATTATTTAAATGCAACTCTAATTTAATTATTATTAATTAAATAATTTTAAATAAACCAATATTAAATCTTTAATCTTTTAATTATCTTTTTATCCAACTTCTTAATTTAGACTTTTAAATAGCACATATTTAATTAATTAAATATTTCCATATTTAAATATATATTTTTTAATTAAATAATATTTAATATTTCTCAATATTATATGATTAACCCAAATATTATAATTAAATCATTTAGCAAATAAACCACATAGCTAAATCCACATAAAAGCAACATTACCAAAACTAACTAAATCTCAACATTGAACATAGACAAAGATAAACCTATGGTTTAAAAAAGGTGGGAAGTTAGATACATGTCTTCCTTCTCAGCACAAGTAATTAGGCTATGGCTGGGATTGGACTTGAACATTATCTCCCCAATCTTACAATTGAATTATTGCGATAGGGCACACTCATCCTGACAACTCAGGGAAGTCGATGTCCGGTACCTACAAATTTGTATAAAATATGAGCATGTAGATGTGCATATATATATATATAAATATAAAAGCTAAACAAGAAATGGTGGGGAGTGGTACATCATGTAGATCCTGACTAGAAGGTGACTACGACTCCTTTTCTCAACCATATCAGACACGTTAAACATAAATGTAAAATAGACACACAGAAACACACACACCATACACATGCAAGTATGAGGTAAGTACAATAATAAATCATAAATATAAATATCATAATATTTTAACATGAATATCTCATCATTGTGGGGATATAATAATTATCTCTCTAAGACACACCATATGGCATCATCACAAAAGTAATTTTATTAAGTAACGAAGAGAAAGTAAAACATCATCACTACTAGTAGGAAATTGTTACAATCTGAAATAGTCAATTACTCAACATATGAAAGTATTGCATTATAAATATCAAATAAGAGCTAACACATCTATAGAAGAGTCATATATAACTCTAACAACTATGTCTACAATGGTAGAAAAGGAGGGGTATTACATAAGTGATCCGAACCTGTTAAATGAAACATTTTTACTTGACAAAGCCAATTTAAGTCCATCCAATCACCCCATAACAAGAATCTTTCTAACATTTCGACAATATTTGAGAAACCCAACTAGCAACTTGTGCACGTCAACTCCCCATTACACATTTCCACATCATGAAGTCCATTAGAAAGAACAAAGTCAACAAGTTCTTTTTGACTTTGAGGACACCAACCTCTCCCACCCAATTTTTCTGTGGGTAATAGGATAGCATTAAAGTCCCCACACAAGATGAACAAAAAAATCCTTAACCTTATTAATCTTAGTAGAAAGCATGACCGACAACGGAGATTTCAATTCCCTTTTACATGTAACGCACACATTAAAAAGCAAAACAAAAAAGTCTCAGATGAAAATAAGTCACCTCAACCAACTGCCATTTATGTAATGAAATTACTTGCACAGAAATAATATGAAATATTATATAAACGGTTGATAATAACTAAGAGTAATAGGCCACTTTGAGAGGGAAACCTCCAAATATCTCCAATGAGAACACACTTCACAATATGATGTTGAAATAAGACTCACAACGTCTTATATATACCTAATTATGCTTAGGTTGAAAAGACACAACTTGACATAACACCTAGGCGGACCTACTTGTCTAAATATTAATATAATAATGATAAAATGACTTAATTAAGGATTAAGATAGCCACAAGTTGACTATTCATAATCCTATATACACCAATATTAAGGGCATAGCATACCCTTTCTCTTGAAAGAAGCATCCTCAATGCTAACCAAGTGTGGATTGTTTTTAATCAACTCATCATCCTCCCATGTGGCCTTTTCAACTAGTAAGTTCTTCCATTGGATGAGATACTAAGTCAGGGTTCTCTTCCTCACCTTCTTCATGCATGTTTGAAGAATGCACTCTGGTTCCAAAATTATTCTTCCTTCTTCATCAAGTTCTGGTAGTACTGTTTGAGTAGGAATATTCTTCCCAATTACCTTCTTCAAACAAGAAACATGAAATACTGGATGTATCTATGTTGTTGGTGGCAACTCAAACTTTTTAGGCAACGCTACCAATCTTTTGCATGATTTGGTATGGTCCATAATATCTCGTAGACAACTTATTATTCTATTTTAGTTGCTTCATTGAGATTTGTTTATAAGTCTGCAATCTCAAGAAGACCCAATCCCCAACTTCAGAGTTTCTTTCACTATGATGTTGGTCCGCTTGTTGTTTCATTCGATTTTGTGCCATAGCTAAATTCTCCTTGAGTCCTAAAAGTACCTTTTGTTGATGAAGCAAGTGGTCCTCTACTACCTGAACTCTTGGTGACACCTTTAATGATTATGTAATAGAAGGAGGATATATCCATAAAGTGCCAAAAATGGAGACATTTTTAATGAGCTATGAAAAGAAGTATTGTACCACCATTCTGTAAGAGGTAGCCAATCTACCCATTGAGATTTTTTTTCTGAAGTGAAACAATGTAGATATCCTTCCAACTATTTATTAACAACCTTAGTTTGCCCATCTGATTGAGGATGATAGGAAGAACTATGAGCCAATTGAGTTCCCAAACATGAGAATAAATCTTTCCAAAAGTGACTAGTAAAGATAGGATCACGATCACTAACAATAATCTTAGGTGTAACATGTAGCTTTTGAATATTCTGCAAGAAAACTTTTGCCACTATACTTGCTGTAAAAGGATGTGATAATGTAATGAAATGTGCATATTTAGTGAGGCGATCAACAACTACCATGACTTTTGACCTTTATATTTGGGAAGCCCTGTGATCAAGTCCATGGATACCTCTTTCCAATGTTGGCTAGGAATAGATAAAGGTTGTAAGAGACTTGGGGCGTCTTAATTGTTTCCCCCATATTTCTTTGAAAAACCAAACATTCGGCCACAATTATTTGAACCTCACCTTTAAGCCCTTCCCAAAAAAAAATCTTACATGACCCAATGATATGTCTTAAAAAATCCCGAATGACCACCAATTGGGGACTCATGTAGTTCTTTGAGAATCTTCTATTTAAGAGTGAAATTCTTTTAGAAATACAAGCACTCTTTATGCTAAAGAATATCCCCCTTTAAACAAAACTTATCTGAAATACTATGGTCACTTTTTATTTGTTGGATGAGATTACTTGTTGCAACATCATTTTGCCACTCTTCTTTGGCTTCTACCACTCAATTTTCTTGTTATATTGAAAGGGCACACAATAAGGCTTCATCTTTTTCATCATTCTTGGAAAGTGCATTGACCACAATATTTTCCTTCCCTTTCTTGTATACAATTTCAAAGTGATATCCCAACATCAAAGTGACCCATTTTTGTTGCTCTTTTGACAATAGTCTTTGTTCCAAAAAACATTTTAGGCTATGATGATCTATCTTAACCTTGAAGTGTTGACACATTAAATAAGGCCTCCATTTATTAATCACATGAAGGATTGCTAGCATTTCCTTCTTGTAAAGAGGTTTGAGTTAATTTTTACCTTTTAATTGATGACTTTCAAAAGCAATTGGTCGACCTTCTTGCATGAGAACTACTCCTATCCCATTTCTAGAAGCATCACATTCCACAATGAATTCCTTGGTGAGGTCTGGAGTGGCAAGCACTGGAGTTGTACACATAGCCTTCTTCAATTGCTCAAATAATACATTAGCATATTCATTCCAATGAAAAGAATCCTTCTTCAATATAGTGGTAAGGGGTGCTACTATATGACCATAATTCTTCACAAATCTTCTATAGTATTCTGACAATCCCAAGAAACCCCTCAACTTCTTAATAGTTTTTGGAATAGGCCATTCCATAATAGCCTTAATTTTGTTAGGGTCCAAATTTACTCCTTCATGTGAAACTATGTAACCCAAATACTCCACCTCCTTAAGACCAAAAGCGTACTTGGATGACTTAGCATAGAGTTGATGATCTTCAAGTAATTGTAATGCTTGATCTACATGCTGCAAATGTTCTTCCCAAGTCTTGCTATAAATTAATATATCATAAAAAAAACACTAATACAAACTTTCTCACGAACTCCTTAAAAATGAAATTCATCAAACTTTGGAATGTAGATGGTGTATTGGTAAGACTGAGTGGCATCACCAAAAATTTATAATGACCCTCACAAGTTCAAAATGCTGTCTTACCAATATCTTCCTCCTTAATCCAAATTTGGTGATAACCTGATCTCAGATCTAACTTGGTAATATACATAGCTCCATTTAATTCATCTAGAAGATCATCAATGATTGGAATAGGAAACTTATCTTTAATGGTGTACTTGTTGAGCACTCTATAATCTAGAAACATGCACCAAGTTTCATCCTTCTTATGCACCATCACAGTAGGTGAGGAGTAAGCACTTTGGCTATGCTTGAAGATTTCTACCTCTAGCATTTCCTCAACAATTTTTTCTATCTCACTTTTTTGTATGTGTAGGTACTTATAAGGTCTGATGTTTGGTGGTTGGCTCCCTGGAACTAGTTGTATGGCATGGTCATGATCCCTCTTAGGAGGAAGTCCTTTAGGAATATCTCCAAGAATCATTGAGTGAGGAATATTTCTTGTAAATATGGATGAATAAGAGCATTAGATTGAGAGACTTATAATGAACATAGTTGGGCCACAAATCCATTCGCACCTTTCTTAAGAAATTTTTTCATTTGATAAGAGCTTACCATCTATGGAGATTTATCCTTCAATCCCCTTAGCTCCAATACCTTTTCTTTTGATTGAAATCACATGAGTAGTTCTTGGAAGTTCATCTCAATTGTTTCCAATTTAGTAAGGCATTGTACTCCCAAAATAGTATCTGCCACACCCATGGATATTGCATACATTGGGGTGTCAAGTTGATAATCTTCAATGGATGATTTAATGCTATGACACTTCCCTGAACAACTAACTGTGCCCCCATCTGCAATCGAAACCTAAAACTTTGGGGCTAGATATATAAAAAAATTTGGAAGAGTTTCCAACTTTTTATTGATGAAATTATGAGTACTACTTGAGTCGATCAACACTGTTACTTTCTGCTTCTTTAAGAAACCCACTACCTTGAGAGTTTGTGGTGCACTTAAACCTGAAAGTGCATGAAAAGAAATGATTGATTGAGAATCATGTGATTCCTCACTTGACTCCCTATCCTCCTTTGATATGGGCTCATCCTCTTCTTCCTCACTTGGACCTTCAATGTAGAACAATTTCTTTTCACTACATTTATGTCCTCGACTATATTTGTTATCACAAGTGAAACACAACCCTTTTGCTCTTTTCTCCTCAATTTGTTGTGGAGTCAGACTAGTAGGTTGGGGAAGAGAAGGTGTTGAATATCCTTTCTCTTGTCACATTATCCCTTTGCTTTCTAGGAATCAAGAACTTCTCCTCTACCCTGCATGCCAATATAAAAGATTCATTTACTGAGCTAGAAAAAAATATGCGTACCTCATGTTGAATGTGATCCTTGAGACCACCCAAGAATAAATCATTCAAGTTCTCCTCTGTAATTGTATCTACTCTTAAGGATAGATTTTGGAATTTTTGAATATAATCCTTAACTGATCCTATTTATTGAAGCTTAGCAAGTTGGCTAAAGAAGTTTTCTATCATACTATTGCTATATTGTGCTTGGAGTTCTTTTGTAAAAATTGACCATGATATAGTGAGATCCTTTTTCCTCCTATGAGTACAAATCAAATGATACCAAATGAATTGATTTGTTATTAGATATAAGGAACCTATTGTGACCTTTTGTCCATATGGGGTTTGATGTACTTCAAAAAAATTCTCCATTTGATTAATCAATGTTAGAGGATCCTTTCCATCAAATTTACACATATCCACCTTTGAAAAAATTTTCTTAGATCCCATAGGATTATTAAAATTTGTGTCATTATTAGTCGACTTGAAGGTTTCACCTTGATTGCTTGAGAGCTCCTTCCTTGTTTCATTCACATAGGTGCTTAACATGCTTCGTATATCTAATATATCTCCTCATAGGTCACACATATCCCTCTTAGCCTCTTCTTTGAGCTTACTAAGTTGTTCATTGGGATTACTATCCTCTATTGCTTCCCAATCTTGATAAGAGGATTTCCCCGGTGTGCTAGCAATCTTTTTGCCTTTTGTTGAAGGCCCCATCATGATGAAAACCAATATTTTTGAAATAAATCACACAAATGAAATGTAAATTCTTTGATTGATTGATTTATTTATATTGTAACTTACTAGGGCCAAGATACCCTTACTAGGAAAAAATCCCTCAAAAAATAGCAAATTTGCTCCCTTGAGAGAGAATTTCCCTAATTTTGCAATATCTTGCTTATTATTTTTTCAATTTATCCAAGCTTTGAAATTTAGGCTCCTCTACTATGTATTCAAAAATGCAATACAAGTTATACTCCAATTCAGCTGGATGTGAGGGATATGAAGATCTCAATAAATTGTGTAGAAATAGTAATTTTGCAATACTTTGCTCAAATTTGCTCCAATTCATCTATAGATTCTTTAATATGGTCTTCAAAACCCTTTCAAAATCTTTGAAATATTATCTAAAATCTAAAAGTTATGCTCTTCCCAAAATCACTCCAATTTTGAGAAAAAATATTGCCTCTATGGTGCCAATATCATGCTCTGATACCACTTGTAATGAAAAAACTTGCAAAATAGAAGAAATAATATGAAATATTATAAAAATACTTGGTAATAACTAAGAATAATAGGCCACTTCGAGGGGGAAAACTCCAAATATCTCCAATGAGAACACACTTCACAATATGATGTTGAAATAAGACTCACAACCTCCTATATTAACCTAATTATCCTTAGGTTGAATAGACACAACCCTACATAACACCTAGGCTGACCTACCTACCTAAATAATAATATAATAATGATAACATGACTTAATTAAGGATTAAGATAGCCACAAGTTGACTATTCATAACCCTATATACACCAATATTAAGGGCATAGCAATTTTACACCTGAATCTACTAAGTGCACACTAATAACTAACTCCTTCCAAAGGATTCCCATCCCTCCAGAAGCTCCATCCACATCAAAAAATAGATTACCCCAATAATTAAATTTTCTAGTAGACTAAAAAATACCATCTCCACTCAACTTAGTTTCCCTAATTAATACTAAATTAGGTTGGGTTTGATCAACTCCTCATTTGATCAAACACCTCTTATTAGGTGTATTGCAACCACTAACATTCCACAAAGGAGCTTCATTTTTATCAAGAAGCAGTGTTGCCTCTTCCTAATCTCAAAAATTTGGATTGGTCTATTGCATTACCAACAATATAAAGCTTAACCTTAGTTGATTTTTCATCTCTTCTCTTTATTTTATTTTAACGTTAGGCTTTTGAATTCCCAAAGGAGCTTGAGAAATGGTTCTATCATCCATAACATCAATATGATCCTCAATACCCAAGTCTTCTTGTCCATCCTCCTCATCATAAGAGTTTGAATCTGTCGGAAAACTTTCTCCATCACTATCCCTCAAACCTGATGTAGACAACTCCAGATTCCTAATGGGTGAGATTTGAATATCTTTAAAGGTTTCCATCATCTTTGGCTCAACTCCCTTGGGTGTAGAAATCTTCCCCTTCAACACTTCTTCTTCTTGCATTTGACCCAACTTCCAACCTTTGTTGTCCAACAATTTTTTAATATCATCTGGTTGGGAATGAATCCCATCTAGAGTGTCAGGAGAAAAAAGAGGTATCCCAAATTGACTTTCCATGACTCCCTCTACAAATCCTTCTGTCGATTCTTTCCTTTCAAATTTAGAGAAAGACATCTCCTTCACAACCTATTATATAGACTCACCCCATCTTTCCTCCTATGAATCTTTGATACCCCTTCTTGGGTCATTCCTTTCAAAAACTCTAAAACTAAGGTGAAGCATCATCTCTTCCTCGAACATGGTGGACCATAAACAGATACTCTCTAGCTAACTTTCAATCTCTTTAATCTTATTCAAGCATCTATTTTCTTGAAGACCCTTACCTTTCCTACTCATCTTATCCACTTCATCGTCCATGAGCCTACACTCTGCTTCGATCCTTAACCTACATTCACCAAAGGTTGATCCTAGTAATATTGACCCTACAATACTATGCCATTCCTACATCTTTATCAATATTTTGGTATACTGATATAAATCTCGAGCATCTAGAGCTTCTTCATATGTAATGAAAGAACCCATAATATTATCGATTACTCTTAGGGTCTCTTCATCCTTTTATTCCCATGGCATATTCTTTAGTTTTAAAGAAACCAAAATCTCTTTGGCCATTTCTGCATCTGGATTAAAGTTTGGGCACCGGTCATAAATATAAATCCCTTTTCCATCTACCATTTGAGAGTGTTTTAAGAACCAGTTATTTCCCTCAATATTTATCCATCCATCCTTAAGGTTTATGGATGGATGACCAAGGGCCTAGTTAACAATCTTTAACCAACCTCCAAAACTTTTGTTCAATATATTTGAAATGAAAGTTATTTGGTAGAGAAAGACCACCATTGAAATATTGATGCTCATTGTCAAAGTTTTTCCCATTCCCACCTTTCCTATCCTTCCTCGGATGATTCACTTGGTTCCCTTCTAAAATATTTTTCCATGGCCTACTTTAAAGTCTAGCATTGGTATCGAACATTTCCATTTGATATTTCTCAAAGGGCCGACAAACCAAATTATTAGGGTTTTGGCTTCCATTTACACTCTCTCATCCTTTCTGAGAAGAATACCCATTTTTCCAATGATAACCCCATTTTTTTAATCTCTCTTTCCTAGATCTATCAATCAAGCCCTTATTGTTATTACCCATCCAACATTTCAAAGGCGACCACCATGGCTTCCTATCAACACCATTGTTGTTGAAGCCTGCCATCCATTCGTTATCTTCCAGAGAAAGTGTCCACACCTTTCAATCCTTAATAATTTAGGTTGTGAATGATGTTCCAAATAAGATTTATGCTTTAAGATTGAGTAAGTATGTTTTCTTTTGAATATCACGTGGCAATTAGTAGTTTAAGTCCCTTAGCAAATTAAATTTAAGAATTAACTCTTTTTGAAAATTTTGGAGCTTTGGATTGATATCTTTGATCAAATTTAATCATGACCTCGATATTTATCCATGCTCATCTTAACCAATTATATATCATAATAAGAATTGGGTGCACAATATTATCCATAATAAGGATTTATTAAATTCAAATAGTATTTGTTGTCCTATAGGTTCTTATGAATTTATGTTTGTTTGCTTGTATTTGTATGATCTTGATGATAATGGATCTTGCTTTCTTTTGTATGTCATTTTGTTTTTTCCATTCATTTTTGTTTTTCATTATTAAATTTTTTCACAATATATTTGCTATAGCTTTATTTTTTACCAATAGTTTGTCCTAGTAGTGATGTTTTTGTCACTCTCATGTCTTAGACACCCTTTTTAGTAAGTGGGTTTCCTTGACCCATTCAGGTTTGCGAGTTCCTTTTATTGTTCAGTGTCTTAGGAAATCCCCCTATGACCTAGAATTGTTGGGTCTATCTTTCCTTTTTTGTTCTATTCTATTTTATTTATTTCCTTGAGTTTTTTCTTGTTTATCTTTGCCCATTCACAACCTATTTTGGGTCAACTTCCCTCTATAGCCACTTTAGACCTTTTTCCTTTTCTTCCTTTCTCTCCTCTCTTTGTCATGCTCTATTTTATCTTCTATCCCATAATTTGGAATTTATTTGTTTTCTCTATTTTGTTCACCTCATTCTTGGTATGCCTTAAGGCCACTATTAAATTTTTTCCTACTAACTAGTGGCATGTCTAATCACTTGTTGCAACTTAGTTACTTTAAATTAATAAATTCTTGGGGATAATAATTTAAAATAGTGTTGACCTCAATAAGACATAACTATGAAAGTTTCTAATGATATCCATGGCTTGGATTCATAAAATTTATTTTCAATTATGGTAACTCCTTTACAAACTGTGCAGTAATGTTTATGTGTGCAAATAGGTAGAAAGCAAAGACTAAAAGGATAAAAGGAAGGAATATAAAATTTGTGAGGAAATCCCTTGTTAAGAATCCAAAAAAATAAAAGGGGAATTGCTTGAATGTAATATTGTAATTAGGTAATGTTAAAGTAAACCCATGTAAAGGAGGGAAACCTTCTCATAACTTGATACAAGGGTTTAATTATTATTTTGTATTTACAAGTGATGTCTTCTAAAGACCTCATGGAGGAAAATGTACTATTTGATACATGACATTTGTCTCAGGCTACTCTAGGGGGTTTCTTCCCCATTCGTTTTCCCTTACTACTCACACTTTGAATGGGGTAAAAAATAAAATTGTAAAATATTTGATATTAATAAAATAGAGCAAAAGCCTTTTACCAATATTTTTTAAAAAAAAAATGTGGAGATCAAATTGAGCTTGTAGAACTCTAAAAGTCCATAATCTCCCATTAGAAGGGGGCTTGTTTTTC
This sequence comes from Cupressus sempervirens, assembly GCA_028749045.1. Taxonomy (NCBI): domain Eukaryota; kingdom Viridiplantae; phylum Streptophyta; class Pinopsida; order Cupressales; family Cupressaceae; genus Cupressus; species Cupressus sempervirens. Next base: position 291,099,576 of record CM053785.1, on the reverse strand, counting down.
ATAAGCATTTTTGAGATTTTTGTATGTTGTTATGTAATGATTTTTTTTCCCCATGTATGTGATTACTATTTCAAATTAATTCCCGAGTTTTATCAAGCATATTTCAAACAGAGACAAGATTTGTATTAGTGTTTGATATATCCTCTAATAAATGTCTCCATAACTCTAATGTAAATCGAGGTATATATTCATGTTTATAAGCCACTTTAATTAGGATTTTTTATTTTATTGTAACCATGCATTGGGATTCATATATCATATTTATATAATTAAGGATCATTGCATGAGCTTTTTTAATAGATTAATTAGTAACAATGTATATACAACTTTGGAAAGGAGCTTAAAAAATGAGGTCATTATTGCTAAAAAAATGGAAAGAAAATTGCATAAGATAAATAAATATTTAGTAAGAGTTTCTAAATTAAATCTCATCCCCGCAAAATTATAGAGTACAAGTTTTTTGTTCCGATAAATACTTACGATGTTAGGGATGTGCAACTTTTCATACACATAGGATCACAATTTGTTATCCACTTCAAGAAGTTTTGGAAGTCAATAATTGGGTACTTGTGTTTTCAATTACATCAAGACAAGTGAAATTTTTGCAAGGACTTGTCATATCTCCTTTTATTTTTTTAAAAATGACAACTTACTAAAATTAGTAAGTCAATAATCCAAATTAGAAAATTAATATTAGTCAATACTGATAGTTTGAGAAATGATGATAAAATTCATATTTTGGCTGAAATTTAAATATTATTCAAATACCAAAAATATATAATATACAAATTCCTACCTTTTAGCTCATGAAGATCTCATAAATTTCACATGGCTTATCTTTTTCAAAATTAGCATTTTCTCGCAATTTTGAGAAATTAAAAATTTCTCGCAATTTTGAGAAATTGAAATTTTCTTTAATTGATTTTTATTTCCTTCCATTGGGAGTGATATTTTGAAGCCCAAACTTGGATTTGAAAATCTTTTCATTTATACAAATTTTCTCCTGCATTTCTCATCATCGTTGTTGTAGAATTCAACTAAGCACTTGCTTGTTGGAATGACAGATAAACTAGTGGAGAATGAGATATTTGGATCAAATGTTCATGATTTCTAAGGTGATATAAGGATAGGATTCAACATATTATCAAGACTTTTAAGGATGGGAGTCAAGGAGTACCATAATATAGTCTCAGCTACCATAGTATAGTCTCAACTAGAGATTATCATTGAAATGATGTAGTAAGTTATTTGAGGTTTGTATGTATTTTTTGTTAGCCACAACTAATAATGTTGTTAATGTATGTAAAATAGTTATATCAGTTGTTATTTTTAAATTGATGTCAAGCCTTAGTTGGTTAGACATTATGCTAATTCAGTAGAATACCATATCATTTGATTGATTAAGAGGATTTGAAGAAAGTATGATGATGTAAGTGTTGACAAGTGTATGGTATTCAACGGGCATTTGAATGAGTTAGAATCTGATAGTATAATGTTAGTTTTATTGTTTGACATGATTTGATTAAGTGTTAAGATCATGTATCAGAAAGACAACTTGATTGGTGAGTGAAGAACCATAATATTAATTGAGCTACTACAATCATCATCAAGCACCTGATAAAGAATGAAGAAAGCGTAATGTCAACTAGGCAAGTTCAGTGTTAACCGAGCAAGATGTAATGTTAGCTAATCATGAAGAGGAAAAAAAATTTAGAAATGATTTAAATCAAGGTCGATATTTGGTGAAAATAAAGATTTTTTTAAAAGCTAAGAAGATGAGGATGAAGTTTTTTATGACATCAACTATTGGAGAAATTCAAAGTAGATCTGATGAAGAAAATTTAACAATTAGAAATGGAGCACAAAGTTTAAAGTGAAAATATATTTCTCGAGCATATAGTTTCAATAAATATTAATTTTATGAAGATCTGACGATTGTGATTAGGCAGAAAAAATTAGAAAATTCTAGAGGAAAAAAAAAGTTGTCTATTTAAAGAATGAACATAATATTTATTGTTGTTGATTAAGTTGGTGTTGTTGATTGTATATTTGTTGATGGTGTTAAGAAGTTGACGAAGTAAGTGATAATCAAACAAAACAACATTGTAAAGATCAAGAAAGAGAAGTTCCAAGTTGATGTGTGAAGTGTGAATAAACCAGAAAGGGATCATAAGTTGAAAGTGGAAAGAGATTGAGAAAATACAAAGATTTGAACAAGCAAGGTAGTGCTAAAACCTAACATGTCATTTTACTATTACTCCCCAATCATTATAGTAGAAAAATATTTTAACTAAGTGGACCTAACTATCTTCTAAAATCCTATGTGGTGATAATTTGTTGAATGTGTTCTAATTCCTTTAAAGCATACCATTCTTTAGCAGTGTCAAGAAATGAACACAGTCTACATGAGCTTTGGTGAAAATCCTCTAATAAATTTACATTAACAATGTGCATGTAACCTTTAACATGGTTGGCTCCTAACAGAGCTCACTTAAAAAGAGCTAAAATTTAGGGTTGTTAGTTGTTGGCATTATGATACATTTTTGTCATTAGTTACAAACACTTATTGGATTCTGAATGCTTACCGAGCTCTCACCGGACATTCCTTTGTAAGCCAAGCTTTACCTAGTTCTCAGTGTTTACCGAGTGATCGAGGTGAACAAAGAAGTCAATGTTTATCGAATGAACAAAGCAGCCAGTGTTTACCGAGTGTTCGAGGTAAAGAAAGGAATCAGTTTTTACTGAGTGAAGATGTACTTAGTATTGACCGAGAACTTCGTGATAACCGAGCTCCTGAGGTTATCAAAGAAATTAATTTTACTGAGCTCAGACGGTTATCAAGGAAACTAACTATCACCGAGTCACAAGGTTCTATCAAGTGTTTCCTTTGATCACCGAGCTACAGTTCAGATAGAAGTGTTCACCAAGTGACATCTCTTCTACCGAGTCTCCAGTGGTTACCGAGTTCAGAACTACTCGAAGTATTTAGTATGGACCGTGCCTTCACTTCTACCGAGTGCATGACGATGCCGAGTAACGCAGTGGACGTCGAGTATCAGAAGGACACCGAGTCAGTTCAGTGAACCCGAGTTTTTACCTTGGGCCAACTTTGTATAAAGATTTGCACTTGTTGTTTTGGCCGACCTTGCATGTATTGTTTATTTGGATGGTATATATATGCAATGTATTGTATCATTCAAATGCAAGAAAAAAAAAGAAGTAAAGAAGAAAGGAAGAGCAATGGAAATAGTAATGGTAACGAATGAAAATGCGAAAGTGTGAAAGAAATACATGCGTGCGAAAGTATGTGTATTGAGTTGTGAAGATTTTCAGCAAGGTCAAGTTTTGGAGCAGAAAAGTTTTATCTATCACATCAAGGTGAATCAGAGCATAGCGGATCTTATCAGCAATCAATTGTAATCAGATCCACTGTTTCATTCTAACAGGTGAATCAATTTTTTAAATCCTTTAACAAGGTAGACTTAACAGTCTTTTGTAAATCTCCTAACAGAGTGCATACTTTATTGTATGTTTGTAAATCCTCTAACAAGGTGGATCTAGCAATTCTTTGTGCTCCTAACAGGGAAGATCACCAGAAGTGGTCATTGTAAGCCTTAACCGGCCAACTTCATACTGCAGTAACGAAGCTTTGTGGGTTTCATCCCCACCCCAATTTTTCTTTCTATTTGGAAGGTTTCTGGGTCACCAAATCTGTGTGTTCAAGTGTTGCAAATGATTTTGTTTCATGCTTACAGTAGGTTACTTGGATGAATGGTGAATATATCAGTATGCAATTTTATTGTTTGAAATTTTAAGAGTTACTGATTCACCCCTCCCCTCTCAGTAACTTGTCACATCTTGAATATTTCCAACAATTGATATCAGAGCAATAAGGTTCTCAAGATAAAAGTTTCACAGCTTGAGCAAAGATCAAGGACAATGGAGATATTCAGACTTGACAAAACTATTGAGAATGAAAAGCTAGATTTGAAAATGGCCATGGCTCAACTCAATGAAGCAAAAGAGCATCTTTCAGAATCCTTGAAAAGAAGAAAAGAACTTGCAAGTAAAATGAATGACCATCAGTATGTTGAAGAAAAGATTGAAGATCTCTCACCATCAAGTAGTTCAGATGAAGCTAACAAAGAAATCAAAGAACTTTTAGAAAAGAATGGATCTCTGCAGGAAGAATTAAGAAAGCTCAAAAGAGAACAAGAAATCCAATCCATCAGGCTATGCAAAATCTTGGAGCAAAGGAACAAGGCAGCTGAAGACTTAGAGGTAAGGAATAATCAATCCTCTCAGCTTGAAAATCTTGAAACTCAATTATCTAATGCAAATGAAGAAATTATGAATCTAAGATCTGAGAATGAGAATTTGAGAAATGACTTAATTACTAAAAGGCAAATCAATGCAAGCTTACAAAGTGATCTAATCTCTGAAAAACAAGTCAATGAGAGAATGGTAAAATCTCAAAAGGACATGGATCAATTGAAACTGCAAAATGAAGAAAACTTTCATAAACAAAATGGTAAAGTAGGCCTTGGATACAAGGAAGAAGGAGAATCCTCCAAACAGGGTACCCAAAAGAATCAAAGACCTACTTGCAGCCACTGTGGTAAGTTAGGTCATACATCTAATAGATGTTGGAGCAATGGAAAAGGCAAATTTAATGGAAAGTGCTACAATTGCAATCAGCATGGACACAAAGCCAATGAATGCAAAGAGAAACCGAAATTTGAAGGTAAATGTCACAAATGCCAAAAGCAAGGTCATAAGGCATCACAATGCAAATCCAAATCATTTAATCCAGCTGAACAACTTGTCAAAGCAATATTTGGTTGGGACTACAACACTTGGTGCAGATGTCATTATTGTGGAGAATATGGTCATACTGGCATAAAATGTGCAAGGCATCACCTAAGAAAAAGGGATACCACTGTAAGATGTTATACATGTACAGAACTTGGTCATATATCTAAAAACTGCATGAACATAAAGAAAGTCGAGGATGAGAAGAAAATCAAAGTAGACAATATTCGAAAGCAAATGAAGCAGCAATGGATTCCTAAGTCTACTAAGCCAGATAATTCAAGTGATGGAATGGTCACTCAAGAAGTGAGTGACTCTACCATTTTCAATTAAGACTCATCAGGATAAGACCAGGACTGTATCTACAAAGCAATATCCTAAGCAGTCCTAGAATGAAAATATGATCAAATCAGTATTTCAGATACATCAGGATCATGGTCGGTACATGACCTTACCGAGCTCAGTCGGGTGCAATAAGGCTTCTTTCACCAAGTTGCACTTACCGAGCATGGTTGGTTCTTCTCTTACCGAGTTAAGGTTGGTTTAACTTATTTTCTTTTGGTCACCGAGTTGCGAAGTTTAAGCCGAGCTAGTGGATGACAGTCTGTCGATCGCAGCTACCTTCGTACTGAACATTAATGACAAATTTTTCATCAAAATGGCAGATTTCAACCTCATTTTTCACCGCAAATTTGAGATTTACACAGAAAAAAAGCTTTCAAGCGAGTTCAAGCGATTTGAAGAGATTTTCCAGCGAAGTATTCTTACGAAACCTTTTCACTCACCGAGCAGCAATGGCATCCGCAAGCACCAGCAGTAGCAAGGCGAAGAAGGATTTCAAAATTCTTGTGAAGGGAACGGAATGGAAGGCACCTACGTTCAAGCTCGTTCCTGCCATCGCTAAATCGCTCGATCCCAATGGAGCTCAATCACAGATTCCACCCAAGGTACTTCTCGTGAACGACATTCACACTCATTTTAAGTGTGCTATTCAAGAAATAGGGACATTGGACATGGATAATGCCCTAGCGGAGTTATGTGTAAATGGTTCTCTCAAAATCGAGCACAAGCATTTGGAAACTAAAGGTTTGACTGACATCGCGCATATGCTTAGAAACTTCCAAACCAAATGGATCAGGTATATCTTGAGTCGAGTGCATAATGATCAGTTGTGGTTGGAACAACCCGTTTTGATAACCAAGAAGATGATTCACAAAATCACGGGTCTCTCGATGCTCAGCAAAGCCAAAACCACCAAAACCCTAGGACGGGATGAGTTACAGAGGAAAACCCTAGCCGAGTGGGACGGTAGAGGATTGAAGGTTAACACTGTAACAGATCCGGAACTAAGATTTGGCATACATATTATTGCATATAAGTTATATAGTTCTAGCAGATTAAATAGTGTACCATATGAAGCTATGGATTTGGCCCTGAAAATTGTAAAGAAGAATCTTGAGTTTGATCTGTCAGAAGTAATGTTGAAGCAGTTAAACAAGAACATGGACAGTATAAGGACATCAAAGAATAACCCCTGTAAATTTGGATCTCTGTTAATATGTTTACTATTTTATGTACAAAAATTCTTTCCATCAAAGGGAACCGTAGAATGGAGAAAAGATGTCCCAATTTTGTATTAGATTAAAGAGTTTATAGCAGAGATGGGAGAAAATTTTGATAGTATCATGGATAACTATTTTGAAGACTTTAAGGAGAGAATGAATAACCGATTCAGAATTCCTCCTAGGCTTGTTGAAAAATATAAAGATGACGTATGTTTTATGGTTGATTGTGACAAGGTATACATACGGGCAGTTAGACCCCGAGTTGCATGGGTGAAACCTCTTCCATATGAGGTAAATATTGATGAAATAAGGGATATCATTGAAGCACTGGTAAATGAGCCAGTAGACCCAAGGCAACGGATTTTTGGTACTTATGATGAAGCAAAGGCCAGAATTGAACTGGAAATCAAAATTCCACAGGCCATTAGCAAAGGTAAGAGGAAAGTGGCCAAACTGAAAACTGCAATAGGTCCTCTTATGCTCACCAAGGGAAAAGGTGAAGATAAAGAAAGTGAAGAAGAAGAAAAAGGAGAAAAAGAATCAGAAGAGGAGCAACCAGCAAAGAAGAAAGGCAAGGTAATCATTACCAAGCCCAAGAAGCTGCCTACTGCAGTATTTACTCAAAGGACAAGAAAAGGTATTCAGGAACCTGTATTGGTAAAGCTTGCACCTACATTCGAGCAAAGGCTCAAATCATTGGAAGAAGGAACTGGCATTGCAAATTTCAAGGCATTGAAATTTGAGACAAGGACTGATGCAGAGAAAATGCAGATTGAGGAACTGGTACTTAACAAAATGGGAAAATGGAAATATTCCCAAGACCAGATTGCTCCTTATATCTCTAAAGAATTACTGGAGAGAGTACAGTCAAGATGGGAGTTAGCCACCAAGATAGTAAAAGATATATATGAGCAATCCCTGAAGAATCTTCGGCCTAGTCTCACTGGAGCAGAGGTAAAATTTGAATTGAAAACTCATGAAGGTAAAATGATGATCAGATTCCACACTTGTTTGATTTTGATCAAAGATATAGAGCATGTTGTAAATGATGCTACAAACATGTGGAAAAACATCTATCATCTACATAAGCCCAGTGTAGACCCAGTAGAAATAAAGGATGATGACAGCAGCAGCAGTAGTGATGAATCAGAAAGTGCTCCATCCATCACAGTTACACCAGGAGAGTTGCATGCAATGATGGAAGAGAAAGAGGAAGAAGACAAAGAGGAAGAAGCTGAAGAGGAAGATAAGGAGGATGATACGGTAAAAATTGCAGCAACAGTTATTGCATCCCTTCCTCACTCCCCAGCTAAACTTGTGACATCATCAAGGTTGGAGTCAGCTTCAGCAGGTTCATTTACACCAGATTTACCATCTACACTTGCCACATCTCAGCTCCAGGTATCATCAGTGGAAGTGACTACCACTTCATCTACCAAGCTGCATCCCTCTTCGTCTACCAAGTTGCACCCCTCTTCATCTACCGAGTTGGCCTCCCCGATTCCATCATCATCAGTTGGTATTGCTATGAGTTCTCCAATTTTGACTACTCCAATTTGTTCTAGAATTTTGTCACCATCTACTTCAGGGACAGTGAGCTTAGATACTATATTATCGAGTGTATCACCATTTTTGGCCAGTACTCAAATTTTTGACCCTGTACATAATCCTATTGGCACTCAAACGTCAAGCATCCCAGTTTTTACTGCTAGTCCTTCTGTCTCTACTGTTGTGTCTATTCCAAAGGTCAAACCAGTCATCTCAGAAGTCAAACAAAAGAAACCATTAAGACTTATGATCACTGGAAAGGAAATTCCTGAAGACATTGACTTGGACACAGAGATAATAATTCCAAAGATTGACTTTGATAATGCTACCATTGAAGAAATGAGGTATGCTAGTCAACTTATTGAGAAAAAGGCTACTCAGATGTAGTTAAGATCGGAAAGGGATAAGGAATACAGGATAATTGAGGATGCTCAGAACATAATTACTGAGGCTATAGGTGTTGATGTTGATACTTCTCAACACATTTTGATTCAATTGGAAGAGGCAGTTAATAAATTCAATGAAGATGCCTCCGGACAAGAAAAGCTGATTGAGCGTGCAACAAAGAAATTTGATAATAAGGTGTTGGGGCACATTGCTCAGAACATTGCAATAAATCAGGTTGCATTAACCTCAGTTTTGGCAGATATGGAAAATTCTTTTAATAATGTAACATCTCTTTTTGCTAAGCTTTGTGATGTTACCGAGTACACTAAGGGAATAAGAGAGAAACTAAATAAAATTGATGAGGATCTAAAGGTGAGCGCACAGAACTTGAAGCTTGACCCCAGTTCAAGCTCATCTCATCACCTCAGGATCAAATTTTTGTTAGAGAAGCAGGCAGAGCTGTTGAGAGAAGAGGCAAGGATCCGATCTACATTGATAGATATCCAAAAAATGATCCTTCCCATCATGGATTCAATGCAGAAGCACATTGCACATTCAAAGACATTAATCCATGATAATAACTTCTCCATTGCAGACCATGTGATTGAACTTTCGGCTGAAGTTCAAATAGCTATTTCCACCTGCAAAATTTTGCAAGAGAATTGGGATAAGACTCTCCAGCTTATTCTCCAGGTACATTCAGAGTTCATCTCTCATTTTGGTGTTTCTATATAAGTATATATATTCTTTTATTCTTTGGCATTATTGTCAAAAAGGGGGAGATTATTGTTGGATATGTATACTATGGGTGAATAAGTGTTTTCGGAGAAATTGTACACAAAGGAAGAGATATACAGCTCATGTAAATACTGTATGTACATTCTATGGGGGAGTTGTATATAAGAAAGCTATGTATATTTAGAATCAGTCATCAGCATGTCAGATAAATTTTGTCTCATAAGTGTTTTTGTCACTAATGCCAAAGGGGGAGATTGTTGGCATTATGATACATTTTTGTCATTAGTTACAAACACTTATTGGATTCTGAATGCTTACCAAGCTCTCACTGGACATTCCTTTGTAAGCCAAGCTTTACCTAGTTCTTAGTGTTTACCGAGTGATCGAGGTGAACAAAGAAGTCAGTGTTTACCAAATGAACAAAACAGCCAGTGTTTATCGAGTGTTCGAGGTAAAGAAAGGAATCAGTTTTTACCGAGTGAAGATGTACTTAGTATTGATCGAGAACTTTGTGATAACCGAGCTCCTGAGGTTATCAAGGAAATTAATTTTATCAAGCTCAGACGGTTATCAAGGAAACTAACTATCACCGAGTCACAAGGTTCTATCAAGTGTTTCCTTTGATCACCGAGCTACAGTTCAGATAGAAGTGTTCACCGAGTGACATCTCTTCTACCGAGTCTCTAGTGGTTACCGAGTTTAAAACTACTCGAAGTGTTTAGTATGGACCGTGCCTTCACTTCTACTAAGTGCATGACGATGCCGAGTAACACAGTGGACGCTGAGTATCAAAAGGACACCGAGTCAGTTCAGTGAACCTGAGTTTTTACCTTGGGCCGACTTTGTATAAAGATTTGCACTTGTTGTTTTGGCCGACCTTGCATGTATTTTTTATTTGGATGGTATATATATGCAATGTATTGTATCATTCAAATGCAAGAAAAAAAAAGAAGTAAAGAAGAAAGGAAGAGCAATGGAAATAGTAATGGTAACGAATGAAAATGCGAAAGTATGAAAGAAATACATGCGTGCGAAAGTATGTGTACTGAGTTGTGAAGATTTTCAGCAAGGTCAAGTTTTGGAGCAGAAAAGTTTTATCTATCACATCAAGGTGAATCAGAGCATAGCGGATCTTATCAGCAATCAGTTGTAATTAGATCCACTGTTTCATTCTAATAGGTGAATCCATTTTTTAAATCCTTTAACAAGGTAGAATTAACAGTCTTTTGTAAATCTCCTAACAGGGTGCATACTTTATTGTATGTTTGTAAATCCTTTGTGCTCCTAACAGGGCAGATCACTAGAAGTGGTCATTGTAAGCCTTAACCGGCCAACTTCATATTGCAGTAACGAAGCTTTGTGGGTTTCATCCCCACCCCAGTTTTACTTTCTATTTGGAAGGTTTCTGGGTCACCAAATCTGTGTGTTCAAGTGTTGCAAATGATTTTGTTTCATGCTGACAGTAGGTTACTTGGCTGAATGGTGAATATATCAGTATGCAGTTTTATTGTTTGAAATTTTAAGAGTTACTGATTCACCCCTCCCCTCTCAGTAACTTGTCACATCTTGAATATTTCCAACAGTTAGTACCCAAGTGGTTTTTCCTTTTACATGATTTCAATATTAAATATTTGTGTCAATTGTGTGGATGTTTATTATGTTGCAAGTTTATTTCATGTTTTCTATTTATTGTTGTAACTTGGTATAAGTTGATAGGTACTTTGATTCTCGATATAATAAGTTGACAATTTAATACAAATTTTATATAGTTTACATTTTGATGTTAGATTTGTTTACCTTATGATCTAAAAGATGAAAAGTTTTTTTAAGGCTTGCCACCCCCCGCCCCCCACCCCCCCCCACACGCACACACACACTTTAACTATCTAATAATTGGTATCAAAGCTAAGTGCTTGAAGGGAGTAAAGCTAAAGATCCAAAGATGTATAAGAAAGAGGCATCAAAGCTAAACAAGGAGAACATCTCTTCATGGAAAAGAGGGATGAGGTTGCATCTATTAGAGATTAGAGACAATGATTTATGGTATCTAGACAACAAGTACACCCTCCTCCTATGATAGTTGAGGAAATTAGAAGAAAGAAGACAATAGCCAGATGATTGAGATTTCTTTTGTACTGAATGATGTTGAGTTTGATGATGTCAAAGATTGTGCTACTACTAAAGAGATGCATAAAAAGTTGATACTTTTTCATAGTGTAGATCAAAGTGTATTTAGACCCAAAACATAAAGTATTAGATTAAAGTATGATGAAATGAGCATGGAAGAAGGAGAAAACATTGTTCAATATGTTAAATGAATTAAATAATTTGTAAGTTCCATCAAATTTTCTCGAATAGTCATCAACAATGAAGAAGTTGTAGGTAAGGTTATGAGAACATTATTACCTATTAATGATACAAGACTGTCTTCTATTCAGGAATTCAGAGCTATATATGGTAATGATCTTACTCTTGATGGTTTTGTCAGTAGATTAACTACATGTGAGTTTAAGTAAATTTGGTAATTGTTAGAGTAATAAGGTATTTTCTTATTGACTCTATTTTTGTTAAGCAAAACTATAGACATATAATAATTAATTTGTTTTATTAATTATTATCATGCAACCTAGGTTAGATTCATTTTAAGATTTTGATCACTTTTTATATGGATTGATCTCTCATTGTTATTTACAACAACATTTTTCATTGAATAACAATTTCTCTTTCTATTCATCAAGAATGACTCCTCTCTTCCGGTTCTGTGAATTGCACCTTGCATAGCTTTGCTCCTCTCTTTTTATGACATGTGTTTACATGCAATGATTCTTGGGAATTGTGAGTTGAGATTTCCTCAACTTTAACATGGTATTAGTGCTCTAGAATTTTATGATCTTGTTCACTTAGTGAGAGATTTGGAAGCAATTTTTAGATCTGTATTTTTTAGAGTATCTTGTATTGGATTCGGGGGGACCTTTGTTTCCACTGACTTTGGGCGCAAAAAAACATCATTGTTAATCTCACAACACCTAAAAATCCCCATTTTCATATTCTTAATGAGGATTTTTTTTTGTAGCCAAGCCATACAAGTTGAGAACACAAATCGAGAAGTGACATTTTAAACAATAAATTATCAAAAAAAAAAAAACTATTTTTTTTCTTTTCTTTTTTGAGGGCATGGAAGGCTGATTGTTCCATATTTTGTCCATGCTTTATTTTTCCTTAGGGTGCGTTTGACAAGGTGGGTTGTGTATATGCACTCATCAACCTTGACCATGCTTTTACAAAAACCACGTGGGCCTCCATCTGCCCCCAGTTTTGAAAGTTGACCATATGTTAGTACTTGTAAAAGAAAATTTAATAGGTCACCTCCCATACCTTGCGGTCACACACCTGCAATTTGTGATTTGTTATGACACACAATTCAAGGAGCACATGTATTCTTTTTGCAAAAGAGGATGTGCATTAGGGGAGAGGACCCAGTATTGAACACCCTAACTTTGCGCTTATCAAAATCCTACGTGGAAATTTAAAATTACTCCCAATTTTCTATAGTAGCTTCTTTGGTGAGTCATCTACTTATAACTGAGCTTTCAAATCCACATCATCAATTATGATGCTACATCAGCATGCTTTTTGCCAAGTTGTCCAAAATAGTCCAAATAAAAAGTGAGATCGTTGGTCATGCAAAAAGGGTACCCATACTTGCACAACTGATGTGACGTCACATCATTGGTTACTTTTTAGATCAAAGGGTCCATTTTCATTCATTTTTTGGTAATCATCATTGCACTAACAACTTTAAAATCGTAACTATTGGTGCAATATTGTCAAAAAAATTGGACATTAAGTCAATAAGTGTAGGTATAAAGTAAACAATTTCTATCACAACCATTGGAACCCGTTCAAGCATTGGGTCCTCTCCCCTATTTGGGTTTTGTTTTATTAGCATGTTGCATTTTTTTTGGGTCCACCACCACCCATTGTTGACTTCTGTCCCTCCAATATATGTCCTTGGGCCTTTATGGGAGGTGTTTTTTGGGCGAAACATAGTTATGTGGAGTCTGCCTAGGATTTTATTTGGTCCCTACAATTTCAGGGAGGCCCTCCAAGCTTTGAATCCCATGTGACCTTACAAATCACTGCAATTTGGGACACATAGCACAGCTTCAATTCTCTAGCATCAACACTTGCTAATAGTGGCTTTGCTAATTCTAAAAGCACATCATCTTTATCCTCGAGCTTCGTATGCCCATGTGGCTTTTTTCCCAATGGAAGTTTTGTGGGTTTCAAGTGGTTTCATGCTTTGGATTTTTTTTTTAAAGTTATGGAAATATTGTGAATTTTCTATTTTGATTGGTAGTTTTAGCCTTTTTTGAAAGGCAGGTATCGAGTTTTGCATGGTATTTTTTTTGCAAGACATATTTTTATCCACTAGTTTTTACTAGCACTGGATTTCCTTGTCATGGTAACTAGTGATTTTTCTGGCACATGTTCTTTTTCCTAGCGAGTTTTTTTCATGGCTTGTATTTTTCTCGGCAAGGTAATTTTTCTGGTATTTTTTCCCCTCAATGACCATTTTATCATCAAATTTGGGTTCATCACTTGTTGATGTTAGCAATTCATCTAGCCCTTCTAGCTCTATTTGGACCTACCTTCAATTTTTTGTTCATATCTCAAGTATACAGTCTCCATTTTTTTGAAAATGATATATCACCAAAAAGCTAGCTTTGAGCCTGCCACAATGGTAGAGGTATTTTCTAGTTTTGATGCTTTTTTGATTCATACCTAATTCATCTCATATAAGAGATCTACCATTAAAATTAAAATTCTAAAACATAAATGAAATACATCACATCCATAAAAATTTCAACGCATATCACAATGATTTGGTTACCCAGAAACAATTCAAGATGAAGGTAAAACTTGGGTGGGGATGAAATTCACAAATTTCACTATTGCAATAATAAAGCTAACCTGTTAGGGTTACATTGTTTGATCATAAGATATGGTCTACCCTGGTAGGGGTCTTCCCTATTAAAATATTAAGAGACTATTAGGTCTCACCTTGTTAAAGGATTTTACACTCAAAATGAAGTAAGGACTTTGTTAGGAGGTTTACATAGATATGTTAAGACCACTCTATTAAGAGATTTACCTTGTCTCAATTAACAATAATTGATTTAGTACCTAACCCTCAATTTTCTCTACAAGCTGATCTTGGGTCTCCTGTTTGTTGTATCTCTGATATGATCTCCTAATTTGATAGCTCTATTAAGTCCTTCACTACTCTGATTGCTCTTTGTTTGCTCTACTTTCAGACTTCGTCTTCACACCTTCATATGTACATACATTCATATGAATCTCCTCACATGCATATGGATAATTCTCCTCTCTACACATGATTCTAGGGTTAGAATCCTCCTTAAATATATGTTTTTATGAAGGTTCTAGATCTTGATCGACAACTTACACTTCATCATCTTTTTCTATTTTTATCCCATTTCTTGTTTGGTTGAATTTCATGCCTTAGGATCATTACCTTCTGTAATGATGTATGATCAACTCCTTAGCTTACTCTACAAATTTTAAATATTCAAGAAAGGTCGGCCTAAACAATTTACATATGTGTTTGTGCCATTACAAATTTATATGTTAAAACTGAATTACTCGACACTTGAATGCTCTGATACTCGATTATGTAAACTTGTTTATGCTGTTACTCAAGTTCTATATACCTGCTTGCTTCACACTTACTAGCTTATCAACATGCTTAGCTTGAACTATATTTCTCGATTCCAACTATATTGCTTGGATTGTACTTATGCTTGGTCACTACAAAATACTTGACAATTACTATCCTTCTCAGTATAAGCATTGTATGCTTAGACTTTATTAGATAACTTAGTTGTAGTGATGACCTTGTAATCTTTCCTAGTAAATGACTAAGTGTTTGGACAATAATCGACAACATAGGCTTACAGATCAACAGTCTCCCACTTTGACATTAGTGGCAAAAACACTCTGTCATGAATAAAAATAATCATTTCTATCAAAAATGAATACTCCCCATGAAGCATAGTTGATCTTATAAATCTAATATCTGATCTTTCATCTTCACATTGTTTCTCCTTGGCTTATTCTCTCATATCCCCTTTTTATTCTTTGAGAAACCTTTTTATTTTATATTCCCCTTTTTTTGTCACTAATGGAACTTGGGACTGCTAGGGCTAATTGATACTTATGAAAAAATTGCTGATGACTTGCCATGATATTGGCATAGCATTTATTCCATCTGTCTTGTACTTGTTCCAAAATTTGAAACTTACATTCTAGCTTGACATCTAGATTAGTGCATCCCGCTATATGTGAAAAATGTGTCTCTTTTTTCAAAATTTACTGGGAAATAGAGACCACCTTTTGAATAATCCCTATATGTTTTAATAGCTGAAGTTGAATCAGTGTCAACTTATGCCTAATCTCTGTATCTTTAGCCATGAGCTTGGCTAACCTCTTTTGACTGAATGTCAGTTTGCTATAAGAGGATAAGCTCAAATTTGCATTCTTGCCCAATGTAATAATATTCACTCTAATGTCTGCATGTAATAGCTCTAACAGACAAGTAGTATTTTTTGTAAAGAAATCAATATCATACAATTTCAAATATAATGAATTAATGGTTTTCAAAATTTTTTCTAACTATGTGATAGAAGTAGAAAGCTCAACTTGTCTATGTACAAGTTCTTGTGAGACTTTCTTTCACACTGTATGCTCCATTCTTGTTTTAGACCATTGTAAGAATTTTTCATTTGTGTCTATGTCTTATGTCTAAATCTTTTTGACTAAATATACTAACTGATCCTAAATTGTATGCTGATTATTCAAATCTATGATCCCAAATGCATCTATAAAAGTATCTTTGATAGTATGTAGTACCTATCTTCTCTTTTGATCTCTTCTTTGCTGTTCTTGTTTTTCCTTACAACTCAACAAGGTTTGTAGCTTTTTCATCTTGTTTAGTGTAAGATTTTTCAAATCATACATAGGTAATGTAATTATCTTATCAAGGCTCATTGGCTCATCATCTTTCTCCCTTGAATGAGTCACATCCCAAGATCGTGAAGGTGTATTATTGGGTAGTGATAATTGCAACTATTTCCCCTTTTTTCTTGATCTTGACTTTGGCTGTTGTGCTTGTGTAGAACTCACCTATTATATAGGTGTCACAATTGCAAGTTCTACAACCTTTGCACTCAACAATTGAATAAGATTTTGAGTAGCGTCTTGCTCTTTCTATTTTACTTCATCCTCTATCGAATTAGTACATAAGTCTTTATCAAAATTTGCCTCCTTTTCCAAAATTAGCATACAAATCAGTGGTGTGTATATAATTAAAGTCTTACCAAATGATGTCATAGTAACATCATCAATCTTCTTATTTTCAAGCTTTTGATATTCAACCATCTATAATAAAACTGGGATAGTATAGAGTTGGCTTGAATATTTCATTAAGCCTAGAATTTCCTCTTTAGTTAGTATATTTAGAGTAGGTGGAGGGGTGTCAGTGTTATCTTTAGTTGTGACAGTCTCTTTCTCTTCACATCAACTGAAAAGTTTTTGAATCTCCTTGGTCATCTTGGTCATTTCTTTTTTGTATTAATCTTCTAATTATATTGTATCTCGACCTTCCCTCACTTCTACAGATGGATTAATCAATCCAAATTCTTCTTTCCATATCCAAATACTGTCTTGCTTAACTTTGTGAGCTTTGTTTTTCTAAACTTTATATGCCCTGTCTCTCAACATAAACTTCTAATTTTTTTTAAAGGGCTACAGACATACGAGTCTTCCCTAAATCTAGCATAACCCGTGCTAGTGTTGTCTCTCTTATTTTCTTCTCAGTGGATAAACCCATTTCCACTTTGCACCCACTTTATTGTACAATCCCACTAGAAATCCAGTTCCCAATTCTAGGGGTGTGTATCTTAATTTGATCATCATGTCTATCATGGCACCTTCAAGTTTAACTTGATCATCATTACTGAAAGAATCATATTGAATGTCTTTAAATCCTATATTGCTGTCAAATTCTATCAATTTTTGACATACCTAATCCACAATCATTGGAGGGTTTCTCTTCTTTATTTGAAGTTTGCTAGGTTCATCAGACTTGGTCTTTTCATCATCTTCCTCCTCCTCTTGTGCTACAATAATTTTTCTTTTTGTCTTTGCTTGTACTTCATCCAATTTCTTCTTCTTTGATGGAATTCCTTTCAATTTATTGATAGGGGGCTATGTTCCTCTTCTTGGTGATGATCATCTTGCCCTTTGGCCTCTCAAGTGTCACCATTTCTTTCATGTCCTTCTTTAGGTAAGCCTTTACCTTAGGCTCTATCACAACAACCTTTTTTTGCTTAGTGACCTTCATCTTCACAATAGAAAGTTCTTTTCATTTGCCTTCCTTGGACTATGTAGGTTGTCCTGACCCTTCTCCTTGTTCCTTATTTCCAACCTCAAAAATCTTTCTCTTTCTTTGCTTCCCTGCTTTGGGTGTGCCAGATTTAGCAGTTAGCTCAACAATTACATTCTCATATTTTCCAAGTTGCTCAGCACTAGCATCTATGTACTGAATAAAAGTGCAGTAACTGCTACAGTTATGTCATCTACATTTACTTCATAGGGCATTGGCCTTAGCCATGGTACCCTTGACAAAACTATTTGTGCATAAACAAGATCTATAGCTACAATGAAACATACTTCATCTTAACCTTGAATTCTTGAGAGTAGTTGTCCATTATTACTTCAAAATTTTCTCCTAATCTTCTTATTAATTTACTTAACTGCTTCATAGCTAATCTATTCCTATCCCATGTAGCTATTCCAATAGTAGAAACATAATTTTGTACATAAAAAAATATACAAACTAATAAGGATCCAAACTTACAAGAGGTGTTCTTTGCTTTTCTCACTACCTCTAAGCTCTTTTTAAGTTGGTGAAGTTGCATCTCAACAAGATCATATGAATGATCCTTCTTCACAATTTTGTAGCCCAAATCCGCCACTATATAGGGTATGCTGTTCAATCTACTAGATTGATACAATTTATGTGCAATCATTCAAACAAAAAATTCAATTAATGAGTCCTCAATTCCATTGACATACCACGACCATTCCACTTTGCCTTGGTAAGATTTTCAATTTTATTCCTAATTTTTATTCTAATGCTATTCGGATGATCCAAGGTAGGGTACCCAGTTACCTTGTGAATGATAGCCTTTTTTATCTTGATTG
The DNA here is from genome assembly GCA_028749045.1 of Cupressus sempervirens. NCBI lineage: Eukaryota > Viridiplantae > Streptophyta > Pinopsida > Cupressales > Cupressaceae > Cupressus > Cupressus sempervirens. The sequence continues at coordinate 291,081,238 of CM053785.1, read as the reverse complement.
AACCACATTCTAACCATATTTTCATATCATGAATGTGGTTGAGCACAACCTTTATCCAGTCGACTCTAAAAACCTTTGGAAATTCTAGGGCATGGGTAAGCCCTTTCTTAGTAATGATCTTGTATTTGTTCTTTAGGATTCTATCAACACATATGTTCTCATAAGCTACTCTAATCTCAAAATCTCCAGTTTATCCAACATTGCATAGATAAAAAAATCTTAAATCTTGAGCAATCAAGACTGTAACTAGAATTGATGATAAAGCTTCAATATCATCAACAATGCTTTCAATTTTTACTAAATTTATGAAGTTGGGTGGAGGAATTTGATCATTCCTTATAACTTGTGTGATGTTGTCCTTCATCATTTCACTTGTAGATGCCATTTTGAACTAGGGTTTGAAACAAAAAACTTTGCAAATATCTTCACTAAATATTTAACTTGGCACTAAGAGTAATACTTACTTTGTTTCACAAATTCACTGATAAGCTGATGTGATTCTTTTTCTATGGTCACTAAAATTGCTTTGATCACCATGAAATCTTCTTGTAAGCTCTTTGAACGCTTGGTGAATGTAAATGAATGTCCAAATTTGATAAATACCTTCAAAATTTCATTTTAAGCCTATAATTAGTGTCATCATACTTGGTGTATGGAAGCTATTTAGGTCTCCACTTTAGCTCGGTCAAGGTTACTCACTCGATGATAACTAATTCATTCGATCAGTATGTTATCTTCCTTGATTGCTTAATCTATACTGCGAAGCTCAGTCAATATAGATTGAACCACATAAGCTCAATACTTTATGATTTTATTTTTTTAACAATTCTTAATACATCTTTACTTATGCATATATGAACTTTTACCACTTCTATGCTAGGAACTAATGTAAAATATAACATTGAGTATACAATTCCTACATACCTTCTTTCTTTAGTGAGGTATAGTGTGATCACTTGATCCATCATATTGGGTGATCATAGTTTCATCTTCTTTATCGCTTCCAACTCTTAATACCTCTATCCATGTTTACTTTCCTTTGGGTTTGTCACTTCTATTACTTTGTGCTGGTGCTGGCAGTCTTGTTTTAAAATTTCTATTAATGTGTCCAACTTTGAGACAACTGAAACAAACTATTTATCCATTTAGCCATTTCTTGTAATTTCCTCTAAAATGTGTTTTGATGCAATTTTATAGAATGCTTCCATATTCTCCACAATAGTGACAACTGTACCATGTATTATAATCTCAGTTGTAGGAATTGCCTTTCCTAATTGTATGAGTTTGTTTTTCAGGTAACTAGTTTGACTTTTTCTTGAGTCTGTACTCATGAGCTCTATGTCCATACTTTTGAAAATTGTAGAAATGACCTTGGAATTTAGATACCTTTCTAGTTGAGTCATTTTTCTTTGATCTACATTCATGTGCTTGATGTCTTTCTTACTTGGAGTTAAAACAATTACCCTTTAGTTTAGGAAATTCCTTACCATTTTTGCTCCTACAAATGTTAGATGTGTGACCAATTTTCCCACAATAATAGCATGTAGGTTTGCCTTTAGATTTTTCATTCCTTTTTTCTCCACTTTTAGATGATTCTCCTACTTTAGCAAATGAGGAGTGCTTGTTGTATCCTAGTCCAGAGGTGTCTTTTATTCTAGGTGACTTCATCATTTCTTCAAAGTGTTTGATTTCTTCATTTGGTTTGTTCAATCTCTCCATGAGTTCCTTTTCATGCCTCAACCCACTTTCCAATTGCTCATTCTATAGCCTTAGATTTGTGATCTCCAAATCCTTTCTATTTTCTTACTAATTTTTAAGTACTAATTGATTTATCATATCCAATTGATTATTTGTAGGATTTGTACCTCAAATGTGCTCTTTTCAAGTCTGCTAGTCATCTGTCTTTTGTCTTCTTCAGCCATGAGCTTGTATTCCATTTCTTTCTTGTTTTGTTTGATTGCTTCACATAGTATAACTAATTGAATTTCTTGTTCTATCTTGAGATCTTTTGCTTCTTTTACTAGGGCACTATTTTTCTCTAGCAATTCTGTCAATGCTTCATCATTGTTACTAGTCTTTCCACTATCTAAAAATCTTTCAGTGTCAACTTCTTTGTATTGAGTGTCATTTAGCTAAACAACTACCTCTTTTCTTCTTTTTAAGGTTTTCCTTAACTCTTCTTTTGCTACTTCTAATTGTTGCAATACGATCTAGATTTCAATCATCTAATTCTCAATGATTTTTCCCATCTTATACACTTCCATCTCTATGATCTAATCCTCTCATGCTCTTAGGATTCCTGATAATAGAATTGAGATTTGATACTAATTGTTGGAATGAGTATATGGTAAACAAGATATTGAGGAGGTGGGAATCCAGATCTTAAACCTTTTATGTTCAAAACCAATTTCATAAATTCACACCTAATTCATTTCATATAATAGATCTACCATTTAAAAAACAAAATGTTGAAACATAAATGAAATACATCACATCCATAAAAAGTTCAACACATAACACAATGATCTAGTTACCTAAAAACATTTCAAGATGAAGGTAAAAATGGGGTGGCGATGAAACACACAAATCTTCACTGTTGCAACAATAAAGTTAACTTGTTAGGGTTATGGTGTTTGATCATATGATATGATCTACCCTGTAAGGGGTCTACCTTGTTAAAAGCTTAAGAGACTATTAGGTCTCACCTTGTTAAATAATTTTACACTCACAATGAAGTGGGGATTCTATTAGGAGGTTTACATAGATCTGTTAAGAACACTATGTTAAAAAATTTACCATATCTCAATTAACATTAACTGATTTAGCACTTGACCCTCAATTTTCTCTACAAGCTGATCTTGTGTCTCCTCTTTGCTATATCTCTAATATGACCTCGTAATATGATAACTCTGTTCAATTCTTCACTACTCTAATTACTTTCCATCTGCTACGATTTCATACTTTATTTTCACACCTTCATATGCACATACATTCATACATATTTACTCACATGCATAATGATACTTCTCTTTCTCTATACACAAAATTCTAGGGTTAGAATCCTCCTTAAATATATGTTATGTGAAGATTCTAGATCTTGATCAATGACTTATAATTCATCATCTTTATCTCTTTCTATCCCATTTTATGATTGGTTAAATTGCATGCCTTGGGATCATTACCTTCTATAGTGATGCGTGATCAACCTCTTAGCTGACTCTACAAATATTAAATATCATAGAAAAGTTGGCCAAAATGGTTTACATATGGGTTTGTGTCAATACAAACTTATATGTCTGAATTAAAGTACTCGACACTTGAATGCTTCGATGCTTGGTCACGTAAAATTCTTCATGTTTCTGCTCAACTTCAATATACATGCTTGCTCGACACTTAGTAACTTGTTAACATACTCGATCTCAACTATATTTCTCAACTCATACATCTTCTTAGTTGCTACTAAATACTCAACAATCATTATCCTACTCGGTATAAGAATTGTATGCTCAAACTTTACTAGATAACTCATTGTAGTGATGATCTTGTAATCTAGCCTAGTAAATGGCCAAGTGTTTGGATAGTATTCAAAAACATACACTTAAAGATCAACATTTTTTGTTGACAAATTTAAGATTTCTATTGTGTACTCTGGGGGGCATATCTTGAGTACCCGATCTCTAGTTTGGGAATTCTTTATATCATTGGCAATATCTTATATAATTCTTACTAGTAATGTTGGTTCTATTTCTAGATTCACCACCAGGAAAATTCTACTAATTTTTTTATATTTTTATATTCTATTGGATATCTTGGTTGTTTTAGGTCTAGGGATCAATTTTATTGCTTTAGATGATTCATCATGGGTTTTACTATCTATTGTATCAATCTTGTGTCTCTTCTCATCTTTGTAGACATCTATTGTATGCATTTTTGCAAATGCACTCAGATAAAGTGCCATATTCCATTTGTATTTTTTTTATTCTAGTTATTTTGCCTTATGATTTGTGTAATGACATCTAATGACACTCACATAGATTATTGTATTCTTGGGAACTATTATATCTTGTGCCTTATTGTACATGCACTACTTTGATCCATATGGGCATGATCAAGCCATCTAAGTCTCATTCCATGAGTGCAAATTAGGGCACAATAGGACAAAACAGACTTCCTAAGAAATAAAAGAAAATAAAGTAACAAGAAACAAGAAAATAAGTTTTCTAATCCAAGAGCAATAAATGATGCATCTTCTTCAAAAACAAATAATCCCAATAAGGAGAGAACACCATGTTCCTATTGTAATAAACTTAGTCATGATGAACATAAATGTTCAAAGAAGCAAACTGATGAGTTGTCCCATCTTCTTGAAAGGAACAATGTCAAAGTTCTTGATTCTGTCAAGTCAAATTCATCCCAAGAATCTTCCAAGGAATAAAGTAAAGGAAAAGGAATGGGTAAGGCCCTAATTGCTATTTCCCCACAACCAAATTCATGGATTATTGATTTGGGTGCTTCACACTACATGGCTTCATCAAAAGAATGTTTTTACTTATTGGAGTCATGTTCTATGCCATCCATTCTTTTGGGTGATGACACTCCTACTAAAGTGCATGGGAGAGGTTCTATTGACATGAGGGAAGGGAAATTTCATGATATTCTTTGTGTTCCATCTTTTAAAACTAATATCCTATCTATTTACTAGATCACTCACACATGCTCTAGCAAGTGAGTTGAGTTCGCTTCAAATATAGTGGTTATTAGTGAGATGAGAAACGGGTCTACAATTGTAGTCAGAAAGGAAAAACATCAATCAAAATTGTATCACTTCTCTCACTTTGTTCCTGATTCACTTCACTTTCATTACTCACTCACTCTGATGAAGTGAGTCATTTGTGGCATCAATGGTTTGGCCACTTACATTACCACTACTTAGAATAACTAAGTCAACATGATATGGTTACAAGGATGCCTTCTATTTGATTTTCTAATAGAGTTTGTCAAGGATGCATTCTTGGAAAACATCCTAAAGAAAAAACTAATAAATGAAAAGCATGGAGAGCCACACAACTTTTCGAGCTAGTACATAGTGATTTGGTAAGACCATTTCCACATCCTTCTTTTAGAAAAGCCAAATATGTTTTTAACATTCATTAATGATCTTTCCCAATACACATTATTATATTTTCTCAAACATAAGTATAAAGTATTTGAGTATTTCCAAGAGTTTAATTTTCGTAGAGAAAAAAATTGGAGAGTTCCTCAAGGTCTTGCACATAGATAATGGGAGGAATATGTCAACCAAACATTTGAGCAATTCTATATCTCAGAAGGAATTGATCTTGAACACATAGTTCCCTATAGTCCACAATAGAATGGAGTTGTAGAAAGTAAGAATAGGTCCTTAAAGGAATGGCCAATAGTATGATCTATTCCAAATCATTGGCACCTTAGTATTGAGCATAGACCATCAATTGTGCATGTTACATTCAAAATCAGGTTCCTCATCAAGTTGTAAGGAGAGTAACTTCTTTTGAAGCTTGGACTAGTCAAAAACCTAAAGTCAAACATTTTTGAGTGTTTGGGTCTCCCTCATGGGCCCATATTCCAACCAAGAATCATAAGGAAATGGATCCACAAAGAAGGAATTGTATATTATTTGCATATCTAGATGGTGTCAAAGGCTATAGACTTCTCCATTACACCACACATGAGATTTTCATTGAGAGGAGTGTTCACTTTGAGGAGACATTGTGACTGCATGATAATAGTTCTTCTAAAGTTCTTGATCCTTTTGATCTAGATGAGAAGTATTCTATTTCAAATGATGATGATGAGGATCTATCTTCCTCCTCTCCTAGTCATCATTTAGAGGATGATTCTCCACATGTTCCGCATATTGGGCCTCGTTGGGCTTGACAAACATTAGAACCAACATGTGATTGGGTTGGTGATCCTTCAGACAAGAGATGAACAAGTTCTTAGTTTGAGCAAGCTCCACATCTCTTTATTGCTATAGCTTCTGATCCAAAAACATGTTGAGAAGCTTCTGGTGTTCCCGAGTGGGATACTAGTATGTAAGAAGAGTTTAGTTTCTTAGAGAGGAATCATACTTGAGATTTAGTCCCTCTTCCTATGAGAAGAAGTATTTTTCAATGCAAGTGGATCTATTGAATTTGTTTTTTGTAGCTGATGAGTCAGTTGTTAAATATAAGGGTTGCCTAGTCACCAATGGACTCTCCTAGGTTCCTAGAATTGACTTCTTTGAGACCTTTTCACTAGTTGCAATGATGAATTCTATTTGACTTATCCTTGTCATTACTATATCCCATCATTGGGAAGTCCATTAGATAGAAGTTATTCATAGTGACCTTTAGGAAGAGATCTATATGGAGCAACCACAAGGGTTCATTGTCGATCCTACACTTGTCTGCCACCTTCAAAAGTCCCTTTATGGCCTCAAACAAGCTCCATGAGCTTGGTATACCAAGATGGCCTCCATCCTTCTATTAGTTAGGTTCACTCTATGCCATTCTGATATGAATTTCTATATCTTGCAATAGGATGAAACTCTCACCTTTCTTGTCCTCTACATTGATGACTTGTTGATCATGGGGAGTCACTCATCCCACATCACAATAGTCATAACTTCAGTTCATGATCAGTTCTTAATGTCTGACTTATGTCTTCTTCGCTACTTCTTAGGGATTGAGATCACTTAGTCACCTTTTGGTATATTCATTGGCCAACCTAAGTATGATCTTGATATGCTCTCCATATTTCATATGGGTAACCACAAGTATCCACTTACTCCATTTGTATTAGGGGTTAAACTTGAGGCTTCTTGTTCTTCACCCTTATTTGATGCTACCTTATATCATCAATTGGTTGTTAGCTTTATATACTTGGCTCACACAAGACTTGATATTTCAGATGATGTGGGCATGGTATATGGTATAAGGGCATTATAGAGTTATAATTTGTTTATAATTAATGCACCTTATATAAATAGTGGCCAATGAATATACTAGAAGGTGTCTAAGTGATGTTAATCCCATTGTTGGGAAGTTCATTAGATGGATGTGAAGAATGAATTACTTCATGATGACCTTTATGAAGAGATCTATATGGAGTCCCATGAATCTAAATTGAGTAATTAATGCAACTACTAAGGCTATTTGGCTTTATCACATCATCACTTAATTTGAAATTTCTTTCCAAAAGCCAACAATCATCTTTTGTAACAATCAAAGTGCTACTCATATTTTTCTAGCAATTCGGTTGATCATCAATGGAATAAACACATTCATATTCACATGCACTAGATTTGGGAGATGATTCATGAGGAGGTCCTTGACCTTCAATACTGCTAGACATCTAATTAGACTGTGAATATCTTCATCAAACCTTTCACTAAGAGAAAGTTCATTCACTTATGTGCCTTTCTTGGGGTATGACATGCATATTCTTCTAGAGCTTTTTAGCTTATTTTCTACTCTCTTTTGGAGAGGAGTTTTTTCCCATTGGATTTTTCTCCTCTTCTTTGGTTATGAGAGGGTATTTTTAGTTGTACATGGGTATCTAGCATGGATTTGATGTCGAGACCCATTAGTTTTTTTCTCTCCCTAAGTTACTCTTAGGGGTGGGTGTTAGAGTAAAAGGTAAATGTTAAAGTTATTTGGTGAATCCTTCCATTTACCTCTTTGACTTAAGCTTACTTAAGTCTTACTTTTAAAATCCTTATTGGAAATATTACATTCCTCCACTGCATGAGTGGGAAATTTAATATTCCTCTAGTTTCTTAATGGGGAATTTAATATTCCTCCACTTGGTGGGGGAATTTAATATTCCCACCGAGGATTTTAAAAATAAAACCTAAGTAGGCTTAAGTCAAAGAGATAAATTGAAGGATTTACCATTTACCATTTACTCTAACACCCCCCCTTAAGTGCAACTTAGGGAGAGAAAAAAACTTGTGCCTCCCAACATCAAAGCCATGTTAGGTACTCATGTACATTCTCCATTAGAGATTGGAGAATAGATCTGATACCATGTTAGAGTTGATAAAAAAAACTCTATAGGAGCCTGGATAATAATCTAAAAACAAAATACTAGATAGATGGAAGGTATGAAGAAGGGACACAAAATTACTCTCAAATATGCAATATATTCATTAAGAGAAAAAATGCATAATTGTGTTACATTGTGTTGTGTTGTTGTGTTTCTCTGCATTCTTTGCCTTTATCAATTTTTTCTTCAGGATGTTTTCCAAGAATGCATCCTTGAAAAAATCCATTAGAAAATTGAATAGAAGGCAACCTTGTAACCATATCATGTTGACTAACTTCTTGTATGTAGCAGTAGCTTAACTGGCCAAATCATTGATGCCACAAATGAATCACTTCATCAGAATGAGTGAGTAATTCAAGTGAAGGTGAATCGAGAAAAAAGTGAGAGAAGTGATACAATCTTGATTAATGTTCTACCTTTCCCACTGCAATTAGATACCCATTTCTCACTATATTTGGAGTACATTCAACTCACTTTCTAGAGGTTGTGTGAGTGATCTAATAAACAAATAAGATATTAGTTGAGAAAGATGGAACACAAAGAACATCATAAAATTTCCCTTGACTCACGTCAATAGACCCTTTCCCATGCACTTCAGCATTAGTGTCATCACCCAAAAGAATGGATGGCATAGAACATGACTCCAATGAGAAAAAAAAATGCTTTTGATGTAGCCATGTGGTGTGAAGTACCCAAATCAATAATCCATGAATTTGGTTGTGAGGCAACAACTATTAGGGCCTTATCCTTTCCTTTTCCTTTACTTGATTCCTTGGAAGATTGTTGGGATGAATTTGACTTAACAGAATCATGTACTTTGATATTGTTCCTTTCAAGAAGATGGGAAAAGTGATCAATTTTACTCTTCAGACATTTATCTTCATCATGACCAAATTTATTACAATAGGAACATTTTGTTCTCTCCTTCTTGGGCTTATTACTTTTGAAGAAGATGCATCATTTACTGCTCTTGGAGTAGAAAACTTATTTTCTTGATTCTTTTCTGCTTGGTACTTTTGTTTCTTTTCTTGCTTAGGAAGCCATCTTTGTCCTTTTGTGCCCTAATTTGCAATCAAGGCATGAGATTTATATGGCTTGATAATACCCATATGGATCAACTTATCCTGCTCCTTTATGAATTCATTTGCAAACTCATCAAGAGAAGGCATTGTGTAGTTATTGCCTAAGACACTTTTAGTAGCATAGAAGGTAGAAACAACCACATAATATGTAGGACCAAGCTTGGAAAGAATACTTAGGATTAGTTGTGAATATTTCTTCTCAATTTTACATTCTTTTAATTGCAATGTTAAATTTTTCAACTTGGTGAAGAAGTCTTGAATATTATCAAAGTTGCATGGATTTAATCCTATCAATCCATTCTCTAATTGATGCCCTCTCAGTTCATTTTTCTTTCCAAATATTCCTTCTAATGTTTTCCATACATTATTAGGAGTTGTAGATGATTCCACATGAAAGAGAAGCTCTGGAGATATAGCCATGCATAAGGTACCATACACTTCATCACATTTGTTATGCCATTTAGGATTTTCTACAAGTAATGTTGGTTCAATTTCAAAACCCATTGTTACTTGATACAACCCTAACTTCTTAAGATAGATATTCATTTTAGACTTCCACTCATAGTAGTTATAGGGTGTGAGTAATGGTATTGTTGATTCATCCATTTTAGTGTAGAAATAAAGATTGTTGTGCATAATGAAAGAGAAGCAAGGTTAACACAAGAGAGTAATGAGAGTGCAAGAGAGTACACACAAGACTACCCCCCTTTTTACTAGATAAAAAATCACCCCCCTGAGATGCAATAATTTTGGCACTTTATAATTTAGTACATGTACAATTGCCACTTTTGCAAAATATGGAGCAAAGTGGACTTGATTTTGCAATTTAAACTTCCAATCTGAAGCAAATGAAGACTTATACAATTAGGATGAAGGATTTCTATGAATCCAAAATATTACAAGTGCCAATTTTGGCCAAAGTATGAAAGTAAAAATTTTATCCAAAATAATAATATATTTTTAAAGAATATTTGGATTCTTCTCAAAAAATCATGCACTTAAAAAAGTGGCACTCCGAAAGCTATCTGTATGAGTTTGTATAATGCTCTGAAAGTTGTAAAATGTAGGATTACAAAAGCACACTCATAAAAACCTACAATTTTGAAATACCATATGCATCCAAAACTCAAAAATAACACAACCACTAAATTATTAGGAGAAGCTTAGTCCAAATAAAAAAAATTGCATCCCATTTGGAGTCCAGATGGCCAAGTTATGGTCTTCCAATGTCAGACTACCAAATAAGAAATGCAAATGAAGAAGGGAAAAAATAGAGATTTTTGTGCTTAAACTTGATGGGCTAATGGAAGTCACATAACAAAAAAAAAATTCATAGAAATGAGCATATGGACGTCATATTTAACTCAACATGATTCTGCAGCATATGTTTGTAATTGATGCAAAAAAACTCTGATTTGGATGAAACAAAAGATGATTTTGAATTTTTTGAGCCTTTTGGATGCAAAAGAGGGATTACTAGGTCTTCATAAATCCTTTCTAATTCTCTAGTTCATATAGAAACACAAGAGAAGAACCTACATGATTTTCCAACACTTCTAATCAAAATAATCTACTCTTCAAAATTGCTTTGATACCATGTTAGGATTTGTATACAAAAAATAAAAACCATAATCTAATGAAAGACATAAATTAATCAAGAGGAAATAAAATTGTCAGAATAACAATATAAGAACAATATCTGATGTAAATGCTCAAAGGCATAATATCATCAATATTTCCTAATATCTTCCTTTTCTAATACAATTAGGTTAGCTTGATTGTATAGGAAAGAGCCTTGATAAAAATATTCCTTGGTTTTGATTAAAAAATCCATAGTGGAGGATTTTTTAATTCCCACTTATTGAGTGGAGGAACTTTAAATTCCCCACTATGGAAGTGGAGGAATATTAAATTCTCTTCGAACAAGTAAGTGGAGAAATATTAAATTCCTCACTAAGAATGTGGAGGAATATTAAATTCCTCACTCATGGAGTGGAGGAATATAATATTTCCACTAAAGATTTTAAAAATAAGACCTAAGTAAGCTTAAGTAAAAGAGTGAAATGGACAGATTTACCATTTACCTTTTACTCTAACAAGAAGCTCCCCTTGCGAGGTCTTGGGGCAACGCTCCTTGCAAGGTCATGTTAGACTGTTTATGAGTCATCTTGGAATCGAGCATTGGAGTGTAGTTAAATAGATTCTCAGATATTTGAGAGGAATATCTAGTAAGTGTTTACATTTTGGGGGATCTACTATTGATTTATAGGGCTATGTTGACTCAGATTTGGCAAGAGGTATCGATACTAGGCGAAGTACCACTGGTTATGTATTTACTATTGGTGGGACAGTAGTGAGTTGGATTTCTCGGTTGCATAAGGTCAATGTATTATCCACTATAGATGCAAACTATGTTTCTACTATAGAGGTAGCCAAGTAGATGATATGGCTTCAATTTTTCATGGACAAATTGGGACACCCATACATGGATAATTATTTGTTTACAAATAGCCAAAGTGTCATTCATCTCGCAAATAATTCTGCTCTACATTCAAAGACAAAACACATGCAGTTGTTGTACCATTTCATTCTGCTAGTTTTGGATGATGGAAAATTAAAGCCAGAGAAGATATAAACATATGGTAATACAAAAAATATGTTTATCAAGCCAGTGGAATGGGAAAAGATTAACTCCTCTTCAACTTTTTTTGGTCTTGTAGACCTAACAGATAAAAGAACAACATAGTCCAGGGTGGTTTGATATTCAAGTGGAAGCTACAAGTTTAGCAGTGTTATGACCAGTCTCCAAGTGGGAGGTTATTGGTGTGGAGTCTAATTAGTCTATAAGTGGGAGATTGTTGTGATGCAAAGGCTAATTAGACTCAGAGCTTTATTTCTCTTAGATTATTTAGCATGACTTCTCTCCAGATTATTACTACAGGGGTTTGGGGTTAGTCCCCTAAGATAGGGTCAAGGGGTAATGCCCTAGGTGTGCTCCCTATTGTAATATAGGGTGGGATCGAGGGGCAATGCCCCTGAAACCAAAAATAAATTAACTATTGTAAAAGGCATTAACTATTATTTCTCTATTGGATGACTTATTCAAGCTCTAATTTTGTAAGTGAAATAATCTTGTATAAAATGGCTTAGGGTTAGATTTCATAATGTATGATGAAGATTGTAGCTTCTTGTGGTAGTATTGAGTTGTAAGGGATTGCAGATTGTAATCACTAGATAATAATAATATTGGACTTGTTGTTGGTGGACATAGCCTAGGGATTGGGTGAACCATGTTAAATATTTGTGTCTTGTTATCTCTTCTTTGTGATTTATTATTTTATGATATTGGTTATATTTGCATTTAATTGTTATTTATGTTCGTGGTTAATCCTAACAAACAAGAGTGGGAAGAAAGATAGGCAGGAGAAAAAATACAAAAAGAGTAAGGACTACAAGGACACGATAAAGAAAATAAGTAATTATTTATTGTTGAGGAGCACACCAAGTCACATTTTGCTAATGAGAATGAAGGTGAGGAAGTAGAATATATTGTTGTTAAAGAAGACCTAGACGAGGAAATGTATGAGGAAAGAAAAAATCTTATTTCTCATGTTAGTAAAAATGATACATGGGTTATTGATAGTGAACGTTACATCACATGATTAGTGATATTAGTAAGTTTGATAAGTTAGAAGATTATGATGGTGGAACTGTTAAACTCAGAAATTATGTTCCATGTCCTATGAAAGGTAGAGGATAATTTTTGCTAAATGATAAAATTGGATTTGGTTATGCTTATTGGGTTCAAGGACCAAAGTATAATTTTTTGAGTGTTGCACAACTGAGTAATATAGGTCACATGATAGAATTTCAGAACACGAAGGTAAAGATCTATGATGATGACGAAAACTTGATTGGTACTAGAGATTAAAATAGAGGTAATATATTTTACCTAGATCCTACTATGAGTACATGCATATTTTCTAAAATTAAAGATGTATGGTTGTGGCATAAGAGACTATATCAAGTAAACTTTGAGAATATGGTCAAAGTGAGTAGAAAAAAGAATGTGAGAGGCCTACCAAACTTGCATAAACTTGATAATGCTACGTGTAAGCAATGTCAACTCGGTAAGATGATGAAGTCTACTTTTTCAAGTAAGACACATTCATCTAATGAAATTTTAGAGTTGGTACATAGTGATTTACATGGTCCTATGAAAGTTGAGAGCTACTATGGTAATAGATATTTCATACTATTTGTTAATGATTATTCTACAATGATGAAAATTATGTTTCTGAACTTGAAATTTGATGCTTTTCAAATATTAAAGTGGTATAAGGAAAGAGTTGGAAAAGAAATTGGTAAACAACTAATTTTTTTGAGATCTAATAGAGGTTGTGAGTTTATGTCTGATGAATTCACTAACCTTTGTGTTGAGCATGGAATTAAGAGACAACTATTTTCACCAAGGATACCACAACAGAATGGGATTGCAGAGAGAAGTAATAGATCCATTATTGATTATGCTAGAATACTGTTAATTGAAAAAGGAGTTGCACAAATGTTCTATAGAGAGGCTTTAAGCATTTTTTTTTACATCCTCAACCAAGTTCAGTTGAAGAAAGGAATAAATAAGATACCATATGAACTCTGGTATGGTCATACAACAAACGTAAGTTATTTCAAAATAGTTGGAAGTAGTTGCTATATTCATAATGATGTAAGGGATAAGAAAATTGATTCAAAAGCTGATGAAAGTATATTCTTAGGTTACTCTACTAGGAGACATTCTTAGAAATGTTTGAACAAAGTGATTGACACAATGATTGAAAGCACAAATGTTAGAATTGATGCGTTTTCATATGAGAACACCAAGGAGAGAAATATGGAACCTAAGGATTACAAGAAGTTTGTGTATGACTACGATGATACATTTTCTACTATACCCAACCACCAAACTAAGTCATTATAATGGTACATTGAGCAGCACAAAAGAGCTATTAAGTGACAACCTTCATTATGCGAGCCACAAACATAACAACTCAAGCACAATTATGAGCCCCAACCAAGTGAAGATAATGTTGGAGATTACAGATCTTAACCTATCTTAGCAAAGTATGTGAGAAATAATCATTCACAATATAAAATAACTAGAGATAAGAGTGCTAGAATCATGATAAGAAGTAAGGTGAAGAAAAATACGTGTTTGATTGCCAAATTTGAGCTAAGATTTGTGAAAGCTCCACTTGATGATGATGACTGAATAAATACTGTGAATAAAGGAATAGATCAAATTGAGAAGGACAATAGATGAACATTGGTATCGATACCCAAAGACAAAAATGTGATTGGAACCAAGTACATATTTAGGAAAAATTTGAATGAGAAGGGAGAAGTTGTAAGAAAAAAATGATAGACTTGTTTGTAAATGTTATGGGCAAGAGGAGGAATTGATTATGGTGAGACCTTTGCACCTATAGCTAGATTTGAAAGAGTTAGAACACTATTGGCTTATGCAACTTATGAGATATATAAAGTTTATCAAATGTATGTTAAGTTTTCATTTCTAAATGGAATATTGGAAGAAGAGGTCCATATTAAACAACTTGAAGGATTTGTTGAGCCAAATCAAAATCAATTGGTATGTAAGATGAAGAAAGCACTGTGTGGATTATTAAAAAAATTGAAAGCATGGTATGAAAGATTTTATTCATATTTGATCAATATTTGATTTGGTAAAACAAGTGATTAGAATAATTAGAAGTATGACTATGGAAAACAAAGTGTATAATGAAATGGAGAATCATACAAGTTGTTGATATGGAGTTAATGTTTCTGAATAGAGGAGTACAAACAAAGGGGGAGTGATTGTCTAAGTGGATAGAGCTGAAGTTTAAGAACCTGATGTTGAACATGTTGCAGAGAAATTGAATGAAGTAAAAGAGCTGAAGATGTGTTTGCATTTGATGATTATTGTTTCATAATGTAATGTAATATCTTATATGTTTCTATCAATTCCAAAGGGGGAGATTTTTAGCCCCAACTAATAATGTTTTAAATGTATGTGACGAGGTCATAACAATCGTTATGTTATTATTGATGTCAGAGTTTAGTTGGTTAGACATTATGCTAATTCAGTAGAGTGGCATATTGTTTGATTGATGAAGAGGATTTGAGGAAAGTATGATAATGTAAGTGTTGTGATCATGTATAAGAAATATAATTTGGTTAGTAAATGAAGAACCACAATTATTAACCAGGCTACTACAGTTGTTACTAAGTACCTTATAAAAAATGAAGAAAGTGTAGTGTCAACCACAATTTTAGTGTTACCCAAGTCTATTGTTGACTGAGAAAGATGTAATTTTAATTGAGCATGAAGAGGAAGAATCATTTATAAAAGATTTAATTTGAGGCCGACATTTGATGAAAATAAAGATTGTTTGAGAAGTTTAGAAGATAAGGATGAAGTTTTTTATGAGATAAATGACTGGAGAAATTCAAAGAAGACATGATGAAGACTATTTAACAAATGTAAATGGAGCACAAAATTCAAGGTGGAAGTATATTTTTGAGCATCTAGATTCAATGAATATGAACTTGATGAAGATTTGACAATTTTGACTAAGTGGAAAAACTTGGAAAATTCTATCGGAACAATTAAATTTTCTATTTAAAGGATGAACATAATATTTATTTTTATTGATTAAGTTAGTGTTGTTGATTGTATTATTTTTGAAGAAGTTGAAGAAGTAAGTGATAACCGAACATAACTACATTGTGAAGATCAAGCAAGAGAAGTAACTAGTTGATGTGTGAAGTGTGTGAATCAAGTACAATAGGATCATAAGTTAAAAGAGGAAAGAAATTGAGTGACACAAATATCCGAACAAGAAAGGTAGTTCTATAACCTAATAGATCATTGCACTGATACTCTCTAATCGTTGTAGCATAAAAATATCTTAACAGAGTAGACCTACAAGTATTTTGAAATACTATATAGTGAAATTACATAGAATGTTTTGTAAGTCCTTTAGAGCAAGCCATTCTTTATAAGTGCCAAGGAATGAACAATGTCTAGATGATTTTGGGTGAGAATACTCTTACAAGGTCACATTAACAATGTTTATGTAGCCTTTAACAAGGTTGGATCCTAACAAATCTCTTTAGAAGACTAAAAATTTGGGTTGTCGATTTGCAAGTGTTTTTTTCCCTTTACAGGGTTTCTCCATCAAATAATTCTATCAAATTGTGTGGATGCTTGTTATGGTGTAAGTTTATTTGGTGTTTACTATTTATGATTGCAACTCAGTATAAGCTAGGAGGTTACTCTCATACTCGATATATTAAGTTGACAACTTAATGCAAGGTTTACATTAGTTTACATTTTGATGTTAGATCTGGTTAGTGAGCTTATGATCTGAAATATTAAAGTTTTTGAATTAGTGAAACATGTTTTTAAGGCCTATACAATAACTAATTATAACTAATTCCCCCTCCCACCTCCCCTTAGTTATGTATAATTTTAGAGTGTATCAATACTGGTTTTCTATATTTTGGTTGTTTATACCCTTCTTTCAATTGTTCAGATCATGTCATGTAAATTTGGAGATTTCTCTATGGATTTTGACATGTTGCAAGAAAGGATTTTTTGGAATATTTGGGATTCTATGCATTTTGAGTTTGCAAAAAAAAATGGCAGCTCTAGGGTCATGGGTTTGATACAAATGCCATGTACACTATTAGTTGTATTATATTGAACTCATGTGTGGATTTATTTGAGGTTATCAATGAGATAGTATAGTTCATATTGATATTTTGGTTCCAAATTTGCACATTATTTTGGATACAATATTTTGGATTGCATGATTGATGTTAGCAAAAATTCATGAAAATAATAATATGTTATTCAAGTTTTCAAAACCAACTTCATAGAGTCCAAGTATCATCTAGATGAAAAATAAATTGTCACAAGGAAGAATGGAGCAAAAGGCAAGAAGATGGTTATGAAAATATGAAAGATTTATTTCTCAGAGAATGGAATCTAGATTAATGAAATACAATAGATCTATCCCTATAAAAGGAGATCATGCAAACCTAAAAAAATTATGAAGGAAAAAATGTTTAATAATTAAAACAATTATTAAATGAGAACAATGTATAAAATGAAAACTTAAGAAGGCATAAAAAGTAACTTAACAAAAAAAAACTATGTTAAAACCTTTTACTCTAACACCCCTGTTAAGATGAGAAACAATGCGACTACAAAAAATGCATAAAAAGAAAACTAAACTACAATGTAAAAATAAAACTTTTGTCTTGACAACATGTTCCAATGAGGTACTCAATCACAACCAAATATCTATAAAATGAAGAAATAGAAAAAAACCACATGGGTAACTCTACTCCAAAAAGAGATGGAAAGAATGTTAAAAAAATTAGTGAAGGACTACAAGGGTTTTCAAACAAGAGAATGTCGCAAGAAATAAGAACAAAATGAATAATCATGAAGAACACCACTAAATCATGAAGACGGTGCAAATACTGCCAAAAAGTAACTATCTTTATGATGAATCTCCACTAAAATAGAATACGACCAAGCAGAGAAGACTGTAATCTGCATGAGTGCACTTAGATGATACTACTTGCATTGGGAGGAAAATAAAGGTAAATAATTGAACTGAAAGATACATATGACATAAAAAACTAAATCCCAAAGAGTTGACCAATTGAACATGGAAGGTTTCTTTCAAAATGGGAATGAAAAAAAGTATCCATATGGTAAATGATCCATTGCACCAAAATGCAAAAGCACCTAGCCACTATATCTTCCTAGTATATAGGAACAAATACTATATATATAGATCACTCCAACAAACCAAGAAAACATAAGAACCAATAGTAGAAATCCCATCCTGAATACATACATGGCTGAGATGACATGCATTTGAAAAAGATGGCCCACAAGAATTGTGTGTCAAGGAACCACAATCAAGACACAAAAGAAATACACAATAAAGTCCTAAGGTGATCGTTCCATCTGTAGAGACTAAGTGTTGGAAGATACAATTGGAACAATTTTTGTATTGTCATTGATGTTAAACCTTATTGGTAAGATAGCTTCTACCTGAATAAAGTCTCATATCAAGATGATTTGTGAAGAGGATTTGACAAAAAGAGATAACAAGAAGACCTGGTGTGAAGGTTGAGTTATGTGGAATTACAATGGGCACTAGAATCAAATAGACTTTGACAAGATAGTGTATTATTTAATCATAACGCTAAGTGGAGAAGATAGTTGAGTTGAAACCTAAAAGAGATGATCAATGAAAGACCAAATGCATAGGTTAAGATAAGTTATAAAGCTAGAGATTAAGGAATTTATAGTAGAAGTTGAGTTGTGCTTGTGTCAACTGGGTGATAGTTTTGGCCAAGTAGAATACAATGTAGGCTAGGCATTAGTAAAAGATCAAGTAAAGAGGGTATAAGCCAAGCAAGAATACTTAGTGACAATCAATTTATCTAGTGATGACCAAGGACAAGGAACACAATATTGACTGAGTGTCACCAATTGACAGTTTGTGAAGGAATTGAGATTCCTAGCGAACATAGTTGAATTTTCAGATTTGTCAAAGCTTGTGAAGGATAAGTATTGATGACTTGGAGCATTTAATGCATAACAAACCATGTTTTGGCATTCCTAGGCATGGATTTAAAGAGAAGTTTTGAGAAGTATCTAGAAGGTGAAAGAGAAAATGAAATGATTGAAAGATTTGATGAATTTGACCTAACACTTCGATCAATGGTAATGTTTAAGTGGAAAAATATTAAAGATACCTATTTGAGGAGGCATAAGGATTAACTTATGGTTTAGAAATTGTTAATTTTTTGACTAGAAAACTTAAGAAAAAGGATGAAGAAGGAGTAGAGCTATGGTAAAGTGTGATTTCTTGAAGGATTTTCTTAGCATATCAGATTTTGAAGATGGAGATATGAATGGAGTTAGTCAATGAGTTAGAAGATGAGCTACACTGTGATTATTATTTTCCAAGTGATATGTGCAAGGAAACTTGCAACAAAAATATAACCATCTCCACATAACCCATAATATATCTGAAATAAATATGTAATTATGATCTAAATGCAAGAGAATAGATAACATACCCAAAAAATTGCGACACAAGATATACCCTAAGAAACCCTCATTGAGGGGAAAAATTGAGCCTCCTAAAGCATCCATCACCATCTATTAGTCAGGAAAATACCATTGTAATACAACCATGGAAGCCTTCAAAGCCATTGCCACAACCAAGAAATCTATGTGAACATGCATGAATCCACATATCCCATGCCATGCTTCCAACCTTCACAAATGCTCCCTTGACTAACCTGTCAAGCCTTGTCTTTCTTGACTCTAACCTTTTTGCCTTCTGTCTTGCCTCTACAACTACCCTTATGGCTATTTATATTGTAGCAAGTCTCACTAAACCACCAATTGGTATTACAAAAACCATGTACTACCTAACCCATTAACCTTACATTTAATTATTTTATTCCAATATTAAATAATTGCATCAAATATTACCACAATGTTACAATACAACTCATCAAGTATATTCCATGGAAATCTTTACATGTTGCACACTAATCTAGGGGCTTCTAGGTATAACATTACATAATTAAAATTAAAAATAATAATATAATAATATTATGAAATGTGTGTAACACCCATTATCTCAACAAGTTGTATTGATTAGATTAACCTACTATTACTTTCTAACCATTGTATCAATTAAAATCCTTTTGATAAGGGTGATGTAACAACCATTTGTAAATCCTTCAATCAAGGTGACATTCTAAGGGAATATTCTTAAGTCCTCTAACAAGGCCACTCCTAACATGGTGATTAAATATTTTAATAGGGCCACATCTAAAACTGTGTAGTATAACCTTTAATAGGGTTGGCTCCTAACATAGTTCGCTTCATAAGAGTGAAAATTTGGTAGCATGTTATTGGTATTTTTTTCCAAATTGGGTTTCCATGTTAAATCCTTGTGTAATACTTTTTTGAATGTTATTTGAGATATTTTACTATTTGATTTTCTATATTCTGCAAGTTGATTACTATATGGATAGTGAGCTACCTACTGTTGTATAGAGACTGAGTTGTTTAATGAATAAATTTAAGTTGTTTGAAGCATTGAAAATTTCAATTGGTACATATAAACCCGAGGATAACTAATTCTAAATCATTCTAACACTAAGCTCTTTACAACCTTGCAATCCTTCCAAATAGACTTAAACAAATTTAAACCCTCTACTCTAATGTCATTCTTAATGATCGACAAATCAGACAAGTGTAGTCCAATACTTGTATATCCAATCCATAACTTTTCATTGGATGAAACTGCTCTCCTAATATTATTTTTTACCAACACCTTACACAAATCATCTCCTTAGGTATCTTTATCCACCCAATTTATTGCTAGAGAAATGCCCTCAATTTAAAGTCTTGCAACCCTAGACCCCCTAATTTTTTTTGTGTACACCATTCCCAACACACAACATAGATTTTATGACCTCCTTTCCCACTAGACCAAAGAAAATCTATAAAAATATTTTGGATATAATTAAACTAGCCATGATTAAGTAACCAAGAAAAGGAATAATAACTGGAGTAGGATGAAAGGATCTTCTAACATACCTACACATACCAACCAATGAGAAAAATATCTTATCCTATTTACTTAGTTTCTTTTTAATATTAGTTCTTACCAACTCCAATATTTCCTTTAGGTGAGGATTTAATACAAGGGGAATTCCAAGGTATCTGAGCACCTAGTTAGGGCTTCCCCATGCAAAGGAAAATCTACCACACCAAAATAGAGGTGATTTATCCCAATCCAAGAGGATGGATTTAGAAAGAAGATCTTACTCCCTAAGGCAACATGGAAGATGCCAAGCTTGCCCATTATCTTAGACATTTTTTTATAAAAAAAAATCATTTGGGAAATTATAATTTTGCATGGGGATAACCCCCATTGTTACACAATAATAAGATGATCATCGATATATAATTTTTGGAGAAGTTTTTTTGCTTGGTAATATTATATATTTATAGTTTATAATGAATCAAATTTATATTTTTACATCATGATATTTAGACTAAATGCCCTTGAAAAAACTTTACAATATAAATCAACATAGTTGTAGAGATTTAGAGCCGCACCCATGGAACAAAAGACACTAAGCCTCATTCACCAATATTTATGTCCCCTATACTTTTTTTTGTTCTAATATACACCATAGATTGAGACTACTCACTATGTCTATATTATTATCCACAAAGCCATTGATGACTACCAAAAACACCCACAAAAACCAAATCCTATCCCATAAAAGAAAGACATTAATGCCCACTCCCAACATAATTTATAGTTTAAATTGCATGAAAAGTTTTCAACTAACTACAATAGTGCTATATTTCTAAGGAACAACGAAGATTCAATCTGAAAAACCAAAGTTTTTTACCACGAAAAATTAAACATCAAAACACCACTGAACCCAAATCTACCCCAATTTTCCACCTAGTATTTTTGGATTGTCAATATTTTACCATGATGCCCTTGTTGTCTTTCTTCTTTTGGATACACATTTCTTATTCTCCACTTCAATGAAGCCTTAGTTAACCTTAAATGCCTACCTTTAGAACACCAACTTCAATTCTTCCCATGTGATAAGTACTTTGATTTTGTACTCCTTATCTATCCTACCTAACCCTCACATAAAAAAATGATTCTAGAGTCCTTTTGTTGACCCTAAAGGAAATCTTAGTATTGTCTTTTAGTGAAAAAAATTATTCATTTGTAAGGTAGAGTTGGCTGGTCTATATTGTGATTGAGCCACAATGAAGGCCCAACTATAAAGAGAAGAAGTGCTCAAGTTCATCCTGTGTCAAGCATCGTATAGTCATTGAGCATTCACTGTTGTTGAGCTATCTAGAAGGAAACATATCATATAAGTTGAGTGATACATGAGCTAAGAAATTCAAAGTGAAAAAAGTTCAAGCCAAGAAAAGTCCATGCCGAGGATAAGAAGGAAGAACCAAGCATGACTGAGCGTTAGAGTCTATATGTATTGAATTATGTAGTTTTAATATATGCATTTGGAATGGCACAAAATCATGTATGTAAACCTTTTTGTCACTATGAAGAAAAAGGAGGTGATTAAACCTATAATTTTACATCATTAATATCTATGGAGTATGAATCACTAATAAGAAAATTGAAAAGGTTAAGAAACAAAAATGATGGATCTACATGGTTGATTGTGATCTAGAAACTTCTTAAGATCGCTATTTAAGCATAATTTCAAGACATAATATTATTTTTTTGAGTTGGAGGAATGCGTGTATGCAAAGTTTAAGGAGAATGAGTGAGTTGTAAAGCAATGTGACCAAGAAGTTTAGTGATGAGTTATTGCAAACAAGTCATAGTGAAGTGATTACATACTAAAAAGAGAAGATCCATTACCAACAATTAGTGCAAATTGAAGGATCAAGGTATTGTTACATTTTAATCTATTTATTAGTCGAATCTCTTAACAGAGTTGTCCTAACATACCTATTTTAAATCTTCTTATAGAGTACTCACTTAATTGTGAAGTTAAATCCTTTTGTAAAGGCAGACTTAACAATCTTATATAATTTAAAAGAGAAGAACCCTCATAGGGTAGACCATAAAAAGTGATCCAATTTATAGCCCTAATAGGCACTTTGTTACTATAGTAGTGAATATTTTATGGGTGCCATCCCCACCTCAATTTTACTTTCACCTTGGAGGGTTTATGCATTACTAAATCTTGTGCCACATGTTGTTTACTCCTTTATGTGTTTTATTCATGCTAGTAGATGTCAGATATGGTATTATATTTTTTACACGATATTGTATGGTTGATTACATACACGGTTAATGTGGTGAATGATGTTTAAAATGGTTTATTATTTGAAGTGGTAAAAGTTTTGGAGTTTCTGATTCACACCCCCCACCCACCCCCACTCAACATCTCACCTTCTTATCAGATTTCCAACACTTTCCTTCTTTAGATCATTAATTCCCTAAAATACATCAAACCCTACTCCTAAAGTGACCTATTTGAAAACTAAATCTATTCTATACAAAAGGTTTTCATTAAATGAAGAGGTCATTTCCCTCTTTATGGTTTCTCATCCTTTTCTATCTCCAAACCCAATCTATAACTAGACAGATGATATTGACATTCCAATGGTATCGATGTCTTACCTCCATGAAATGCCTTCCCAAAAAATCGATCACTTCTTTAACTAAATCTAGTCATTTGAATTTAAAAAAAGTCTTGAGATGTTGTGCTAAGATTAGAGAAAAAAATTGGGAGGTTGTAATCATAGTCAAATTGGTCTCCATTGTTTCACCCTTCACACAACCTCTACAATCTACACCAAATTTAGAATTGAATGCCAATATAAACCACTTCAAAATTTTTTTTCCTCACACAAATCCCTTACCACATCATATTAATATCTCTTCCACTTGATGCAAATAAAATGATACCAATTGATGTCCTTCATGTCAAATCATTCCTTTAATTAATAATCCATTCATAATAACACATGAATGAAAGTTCATTTACAATTAAAAATATCTTAACAATATTTCCTTTGTACTTCACCTAGATCACCTTCATCATTTCTCAAAAAGACTATGAATCATTCAAATCATCCCCCCATCAAAATATTCATGCTACCTTGCACCCTTCAACATGGGTTAATAGTTTATCGAACTGCACAAAATAAAATACACTATCATCATTCTTTCATCACCTTGGTATAAATCTTCTCTTTTATGGAAAAAAAAAACAAGGGAAGACATCTTCAATGTGTTGGCATTAAAACCATTATAAGATTGCTTTAGTCCTTCATTAGGAAGACAAAAAAAATCCTCCCATCTGGTTTGTTCACACTCTTCACAAGATAATGCCCACTTGGATAGACAATTTACTTCTATATTTCACATTTGACAACCATGGGTTATTATGAAATATTTCAAGTTGGCCAATTCATCAAAGTTAACCATCATGAA
Organism: Cupressus sempervirens; assembly: GCA_028749045.1. Lineage (NCBI taxonomy): Eukaryota > Viridiplantae > Streptophyta > Pinopsida > Cupressales > Cupressaceae > Cupressus > Cupressus sempervirens. Next base: position 291,056,970 of record CM053785.1, on the reverse strand, counting down.
ATCTTGTAATTGTCATGTGCTAAAAGACTTCCTATTCATAATTTCTTTTAATATTATTAAAAAAATACGTTTCTAAATGGATTTTTTCATAACCTAGTTGCCTCTTAAATATCACAACCATCAATTTTTTTATATTCCTAAACAACATCATTAGTTTCCTCCTCTAGTTACTTAGCTCTTATCACTAAGGTTTTCCCCTACCAATCCTAGAGAAAAACTCTTGCACCTATGAGTGCATGATTTTCTTTGGCTGATGTTGAGCTGTCATTATGCACGATGCTAAATGATAGGAATTCTTTCAAACTCCTCTCATGAAAAGTAAATTTTGTGAATCTACTCCAAGGTTCTGGGTGATCTTTATAATATGTTTAGTTGGAGATAAATGTTTTTGTTCACGAGGAGGTCTTTGCTAGTTGGTTTGATTTCCTATGAGATGTAGAATCTGCAAACTACTTCAAAATAAACGTGCAAAATAACTATTTTTTTGTATTTTATATATTTTCCAATGAATGCAATCTAACAATGCAACTAATATGAATTCCTAATCTAACAGGGGGGTTAGTAAAGCAAATAACAAGAACTTTACAATAAATAACATGAAAGTAAAATCCTAATGGACATAAGCTACACAAAATAACACATCTATGAGTTAAGCTTTCAAAGAAATCGATGAGTAACAAACGAAAATAGAAGCAACACTTCCTTGATTCCATTGATGCACTTGTCGATGGGAAACTTTAATAATCATATGATATTGCACTCTTCATCAAATTGCAAGGCCACAGAAAGTGCGCTCATGCAAGACAAGGAGTTATGCAAACACAATTTGATGTTTTTTTCTCAAGCTACATACGTTAGTGGAATTTGTTAAACTGTAGCAAACACCAAAACTAAAAGAGATCACACAACTAGAAACAAAGCAATAAAATTTTGGCTCAATCACAATTCCATGAACATAAATTCACAAAACAATGACAGATTTAAGCAAGAATCACTACACTCCAAATGCGAGCACGAAAAGCATAATTTTATTGCAAACTAACGACAACCTTGATTACATATTACAATCTTGTATTTATAAGAAATCATGTCCTTGATTTGTGTTGAGAGTGAGAGATATCTCCATGCAATCATATGCTTCTAATTTAATAAAATAAACTAATTATGTAAAATCTAACAATCTAACTGGTGCTTAGTATAACTCCATCCATTTTTATATTCATTAATTGGATGCATGAGCCTTTACATGTCATAGAACAAAGAATTTATGAGCAAAAAAAGAATAAGAAAGGCTTCCATCAAAGAAGAAGTGTCTAGAAGTGTCAAAAATAGAAGTTGATCCTTCACTAGGCGCCTTTCATAGTAAAACTATTGTCAAAATGTGTTTTTGATGCATGAAAAGCTCTAATTTTGGAACTGGCAGTTAACTGTCAGCACACCTTTGGAAAAGCACACTTGCTCACTTGTGCACCTACGTACCTATGCACCTGTGCACCTCACAGGAAGCACATTTTCTCAAAATAGCATGCCTGCACACTTGTGCACCTTAGAAGAAGCACATTTTCTCAAAACAGTGCAGCTGTGCACCTTGATGAAATTTGTGTGAGGTGCTCAATTCGCCAAAAAATCAAAGTTCTCAGTTTTGAAAAAGGTTTTTGGGTTTTTCTCAAATGGGGTTTTATATGACTATTGTGTACTTACTTTGATCCTTTTGATGATTTATACTCTCTTTATAGCCAAAAAATTTCATACATTTGAACTCCTTTTGCTTCTTCTATCTGGAATTCCAAGGCACTCGTGTTGAATCTTGTCATTAATATTTGTGTAAGATGAGGAACCTATGTTGATTCATGTGTCCAACCTTTATATCTATGATCTTTTCCTTCCCTCCAACTATCCTATCCTTCTCAGTGAGAGACCAGGTGATCTGAATCATCCAAAATGATCAAATGTTTGAAACTTTTTCACAAGATTTTCTAGGCATTTTTAAATGGCTTTTTTAGAGGTCTTCTGCTCAAGTTCTCAAGTTCAAACTTTCATCGGTCCCTAAAATTGGGCAACCAAAGGCTCACTATTTTAGGGATTGAAATTAGATTTTTAGTTCTTCTTTCCAATGGTATAAACGGTTTTGAATTTTGAGCTCTAGGTCAAAAGTTATGACCCCCACAATTTGAGGATGCCTTTTCATTTGCACAAAGAAGAAAAAATTAATTCAGAGAGTTGAAAATCAAACCTTAAAAAAACCCTAATTATGAAAAAAAGATCGAGAACACAAAGCCTTGTTAAAACACCTAAAAAACCAATTAACACCTCTAAAAGACAAATTTTGGTGCACCTTGTGCACCTTGAAGATGCACTAGGTGCACCTTTTTTCTTTATTGAACCTTTAACATATGAGAGTGCACCTTATGGGGTGCACTTGGTGCGCACCTCATATATCAACTTCAGTGCATTAGGAGTATAAAGGTGCACAACTGTGCACCTAAATAGGTGTCTTCATTTTCTTAGTTTCTTAGGGTTTCAAATAGAAGGTGTACAACAATGCACCTAGATAGGTGCATTGTTGTGCACCTAGATAGGTGCATTGTTGTGCACCTTATTTTTTTTGTGCTTTCCTCTAAATTTTGGCACACTAGTGCACCTGGGGAGGTGTGCTCGTTTGCACTTTTATGCACCAAAATGAACTTCTCCCCTAGAATTTTGATTTCCAGAATCTGGGTTTTCAAGCTGGGACCCAGATTTGACCGAAGATACTAGGAAAAGACCCTAAAAAGACTTAGACCCCAGACTAGGGATTTGGAAAGCCAAAAAATAAAGTAGGGGGTCGCCATTTCTAAGCAAAATGGGGCATGCATTGTAAAACCACAACAACTGACTCATTAAAATTTATTCTAAACCATCCCTTTAAAGGTTTCTCTCATTTTACTTCCTCATTCAAAGCATCAAATGGATTTACTCAATTTTATGCCCCTTAAGTGTTGATCCATATAGTTTGTTGTTTGTTAGTGTCAAACACTTAGTCATTTCTAAGGTAGAGTTGGTCAGTTATCACTACAACTAAGCCATTCATATGAAGGTCAAACAATGCAATTAGACTTTCTCATTAAGTAAAAGTGAGTCATACTACAATTGCAGAGAAAGCCAATGGTTGCCAAGTACTCCATAGTATATTGAGCTAAGTATGAGAGATGAGTGTTATGAATATGATAAGAAATTATCTTATGTTGAGTAGAGTTAGTGTCGAGTGACAACACATGGACAATAGTTTTGATCGAGCATTAGAATGCTCAATTTTTGAGCAAGACATTTTTATTATCTATGTTTGGAATGACACAAACACCAAGGTAAACCATTTGAGATGACTGCTATGCATGGTTTAATGATCGTAGAGATGTTTATATAGATTATTACACATTTTTTTAAATAATTAATCCCTATGCAAACCATACAACCAATTAGATAAAGGGGATACATAAATGACAAAAGAGATGAATCTAGATCATTGATCCTAATCTAGAAGCTTCATTAGTTAATTGTTTAAGGAGGATCCAAACCAAAAATCAAAGTGAGATAAGTGAGCATGTGAGAGATGTCTATATTTGGATGTTAGAAGAAAAGATCAAGCAAAGTGATTGAGTAGAGAAGTTAAGGGCAAAAAATAGCTATATTAGATTTTAGATTAGAATCAATGTTCAAAAGAGGAGATTTTTTATTAGCATTTGGAGTGATAACCGAAAGATCTAGTATTGATACATTCTAGCAAGTGAATCAGGGAAAATCTCTTAATATAGTGGTCCTAAAAAACCTTCGTAAATATCCCAATAGAGTGCCTACTTAATTTTAAGTTTAGATCCTTTAATCAAGGTAAATTGAATAAGTTTGTAAGCTCTAAACATGGTAGAACCCTCATAGGGTAGATCATTAGAAGTGATGAAAATTGTATCCCTACCATGCAAACTTCATTATTATAGTAGTGAAGATTTGTGGCTGTCATCCCCACCCCAGCTTTACCTTCACCTTGGAGGTTTCCTAGGTTACCAAATATTTTGTGTTATGTGTTGATCATTTTACTTTAATGTTTATGATTGTGAATCAATGATTAGATGTGACACTTTATTGTTGTTTATGTTCATGGGATTCATGATATTGATGTGAGATGGAGTAGTGGTGAATCTATTTGATTTCATATATATTTCTAGAGATAAATTTTTTATAGATCTTGATTCACCCCCACCCCCTCCCTCTCTATATCTTTCTTTCCCAATAAATTTTCAACAATTTGCATCAGAGCTTTGTTCTCTTAGAATAATTCTAATCACTTGAGAGTTAATATCTTGGAGATGTAGGCTTATAAGTGTGTGCTTGAAAAAGTGCACTTCTCTACATCATTATATCTAAAGTTTTCCCATGAATGTCGACCAAGAGCTCCCTAGTCATGAAGTGAAAAGGATGGAAATGCATACGAAAGCTCTTAGTTGAATCTTAGAAATAGAATCCTTTGCGAATAAACCACAAAATGAAAGATTCTTGAGATGAAATGCAAACTATATGAGATTAAGCAAATGCATAGAATGAAACTAGAGTAAACATGCATAAGAATATGAACTAAATGTATGCAAATTATAACTAGAATGATAGAATAAGAACTCAATAATTTAGCATCATAAATCTATGAAATCTCAACAACATAATCCTATGAAATCTCTACTTCTTCTCTTTTTTAAATGAAGAGAAACCCTCCTCTTTTAAAGAAAAATAGACAATATAGATCAAAAGACATGAACATCCAAATTAAGGATGGAGATGCACTTAGAATGAGTGGACCTTATTTTATTTGAGTGGACAATTCACTTAGGATATTAAAAGAGGGGTAAGAGCTCTAGTTAGATAGAAAATAGGTAGGTGAGCTCCACCTAATAACCCATTATGAATATCAAATTAGAACACCTCATCCACTCAAGATAAAATGAATTTTAAATAAAGATCCTCCATTCCACTTAAAATGAAATGAATTTCAAATAAAGATCCTTCATTCCACTTAAAATAAAATGAATTTCAAATTAAGATCCTTGATTCCAGTTTGAAATATGAAATTGATTAAGAAGAAAGTCCAATTTTGATTTTTAGAAATGAATAATCATGTGTTTTCTCAAAAGGGGTTCAAATTTGAATTTGAATAAGAAAGTTTAACATTTGAATAAATTCAAATACCTAACATCTTATAGAAACAAAAGAATGATTAAGGAGCATGAGCTAGATGAAATTTGATGATTATCTAATTTTGCTCAAGTTGATCAATAGAAGCAATGATTAAGCAATTTGAGATTCTGGGGCCAATTTTGGGTGATTACATTTTCCCCTATTTGACTAATGTGTGATTGATATGGGAATACATGTGGTTAAAGAATAGTTAAGAAGCTAAGAATTCCTCATCTTAATATGTGATCGATATGGGAACACATCAAATGAAGAAGCCATGATAGCAAATAGATATATAACTCTAACTTCAAAGAATGAAGTCATTCTCTAGCTAATGTTGCTTAATTTTAAACTTCGTGCACAATTGTTTAAGGTCCTTATTTTAAAAATGACCTCCATTGTTAGTAATTATGGAGGAAGGAATACCATAGCAATAGATGATATGATTCAGGATAAACATAGAAACATGTTTTTCTATAGCAATAGAAAGAGGCACAACTTCAACCCACTTGGTAAAATATTTTGTAGTAGTAATAATAAACTTATTTCCACTTGAATGGGAATATTGTCTTTAAGAGGAAACTCAGCTAGTTGGTCAGCAATAGCTTGTCTTTTAATGGCCTTTCTTTCAACATATTGGATGTCAAATTCAGTTAAAGTCATCATCCATTTAGCTAATCTTCCTGTAAGGGTAGCCTTATTTAGAAGATATTTCAAAGGATCTATCTTAGCAATCAATTGTGTGGTATGAGCAATCACATAATGTCTAAGTTTTTGAGAAGTAAACATTAGTGCTAGACAAGCCTTTTCAATATTTGTGTAGTTAAGCTCATAGGAGACTAAGGTGTGACTAATATAATAAATAGCCTGTTCTTTTCCATTTTCATCTAGTTGGGCTAGAAATGCTCCTAAGGAATTTTCTATAGCTAAAATGTAGAGTATCAAAGGTTTATTTAGAATTGGAGGCATCAAAATGGGTGGTTTGGCTAAATATTCCTTGATTTGTAGCAAATGCTTGTCACATTCTTCATCCCAAACACTTTTAGCACTTTACACGATTAAAAAAAAAAGGTTGTGCCTTATCAAAAAGTTGGGAGATAAACCTCCTAATGGATTGAAGGTGACCTTGTAGACTCCTTAACTGATGAATATTCCTAGGAGGAGACATTTCCATAATGGATTGCACCTTTTCTAGATCAACTTCTATTCCTTCGGCTGAAATGATATAACCTAGCAATTTGCTTGAAGTCACTCCAAATGCACATTTCTTTGGATTCAACCTTAGCTGAATTTTTTTCATGTGATCTAATATCAAACTTAGATCAACTAAGTGAGTGTCTCTTTGTTTAGATTTAGCTAAGGTATACGTAATCTTCCATATTCTTATACATCATGTCATGGAAGATAGTAGTCACAACTCTCTAATAAGTAGCACCAACATTTTTTAGCCCAAAAAGCATGGGTAAAAGCACAAATCTGTGTCACCGTTTGTGATACAAAAACTTGTTTTGGTCAAATCTCATTTCTCTATCAAAACTCATTTTTTTTCAAAAACTAAAAATACCCTTTTATAGATCTCAAATTCAATATCATCATTATATAATTTTTGAGTATTTTGATTAGTTATAATATGTTATAATCTCAAAATATTATAAGTCGATATTTCAACATTTCAGAAGATGCTCTCTCAAAAAATGAAAAAAAAAATAGTAAATCATATTAAAAAAAAAATAAAAAAAAAATTTATCACTAGAGGAGAGAATCTTCTTCACAAATATGTATTTTTTTTTCAAGAAGGTATAGATTTGATAGGGAAGTTTTGACGGGAGGAAAAATTATTGGATTTTGACAAGGTCAAACTTGAGTACTTATAACAAAGAAAATATACATCAAAAATAATTATTTCTTTTTTTGTTCACTAGCTATACATGTCATCTATAAAATATTTTCAAATCAGAACAAAAAAAGATGATTTGCATATACTTGTTTGACAAGTACTACATCCGATATTTTTTACAGTTAAAAAAGGGACTTCAAAATAAAATAAAATGAATAAATTCTTAGTCAAAAAAAATATAAAAATTATAGGCATAAAATTCATACAATTCTACACATTTCATCAGTTTACATCATCTTCATATTTTAAAAGCAAATACCATTTTTTTTGTAATTAATGTTGAACTGTCACATTTTGATATCACGTTTCTTTATAAAAGGTGACGCAGGTTTGTGCTTTTACCCGCATGAAATTCCAACATAATGTACCCCATGCAAATGTAAATGCATTTTTCTCTTGATCTTTAGGAGCTATTTTAATTTGATTATAGCTAGAGAATCCATCCATTAAGGAATACATCTCATAACCCATAGTCATGTCCACTATCATGTCAATGTTTGGTAGTGGAAAATCATCCTTTGGGCAAGCTTTGTTAAGATCTCTAAAATTAGTGCAAATTCAAATGGACTTATCTTTTTTTTTTACTGGCACAATATTTGAGATCCAGTCTACATAATCAATAGCTCAGATAAATTTAACACTTACCAATTTTTCTAACTTAGCTTTAACCAAGAGTGCTACATGAGGATGCATCTTCCTTAGCTTTTGTTTTACTGGTTTGACACTTGGAGCTATAGAGAGCTGATGCATAATAAGCTCTGTATCTAAGCCTAGCATATTGACATACTTCTATGCAAAGTGAATTTTCTTTTCCTTGAAGAATTAAATAAATGGTTGCTTTTCTTAAGTTGAAAGAGATTGTGCAACGTGTATTGTCTTAGGAGAATCTTCTATTCCTAAACTGATTGGCTGTGTAGGTTCAATAAGAACTGATGACTTATCCTAAAAGTATCATGGCAAACTATCAAGTACCTCATTCTTAGGCACCTTAAGGAAGTTTTCACCTTTGGATAAGTCTTTATTTTTACTATTTTTGGGTTCAGACACCGCCACAAAGTGGTTTTCGCCATCTGACCACTTCTTTTTCCTTTTCTTTTGATATTGGTGACTAAGGTACTTGATATCAATTTTAGTCATGTTTATCACTGGTCCACTAGTGAAAGATAGCACCGGTTCAAGAGCATTAAGGTAACAAGTGATGTCATAGTCATTGTTAAACATGGGTAATTTTGGTGTTTGGTGTTGCATAGACCAATCAATGGGATCAAGATGAGTGAGGAGAGTGAGATGGAAGCTTCAAGATTGTTAATACAAAAGGAGTCATCTCTGGTGATGAGAGAGGGAGAATTTATAAGTACATTTTCTAAGGAATCTAAATCAAAAGTGAACCCTAAATGAATCAACATGATCCACTGAGGTAGAATACAAATCTAAGACACTAGGCTGAACATGAGACTCATCAACTACACTAGGTTGGGAAGAATAAACATGAATCACATCCACACTTATTTCACAAGAGGCATCTAAGAGAGAATCCCACTCATAGTCTATTGAATCTGTACTATCATCCCTATGTATGAGGCGGGCTATGTTATCTCTAATTCTTTGCTGATCAGGGCCCTCAATAATCATATTCATCATTTTCATGTGTCCTAGATGTAGAAGCTTCAACATTAGCAATAAAAGGGACTAAATATTCTCCCTAAAGAAGTAAAGTAGAGGGAAAGAAGTCCTCTAGTGTTGTCATGAGAACAGAAAATTGGGTCTCTTCTTCTTTAGATTGATTGGAAGTAAGATTTTTTGAAACAAAACATGGGATATCATCATAACTGCCATAGCCTAGACCTATAGTGTCTCTTGATTTTTTCCCTTTGTCATGACTCAAAGGCTCTATAAGGGTGTGCTTATTGTTATTCAAGGGTTGTTGACCACTGTATCCCATTTTTCACAATAATTGATAACCTATTCCATAGTGTTTAGGTGAAATGGGGGTAGTAACAATTATTCCTTGGGATTCTTCTTCTTTGTCCTTGTGTATCCAATTGCGTATAGTTTGGTCTTCCCTTTTTGCCTCTAAGGGTACAAAAGAGTGGTCAAATGTGCCAAAAATGGTCATAGCGGAAGCTAATGATTTCATCTTATTAGAGGGTTTTCCATAAGACTTTGGAGAAGTGGGTAATGCAGCTATGGAGTCCAAAGTGTATTCACCCATGTCTATGGTCATGATTTTTAGTTTATTTTCATAATTGGCAAGAGATGGCTCAATGTCATTAGAAGGTTGGTTGTGAGGCACCAAAGTTTTAGTAGTAGTAAGAGTATTAATGGACATGGAATGATCTCTTGGATTACAATTTTAGCACCATTTAAGGGAAACTTGAGATACTGGTGGTATGTAGAGGGTACTGCTTGTATATCATGAATCCATGGTCTACCCAACAAGATGTTATAAGCGATTGGAATGTCTAGCACTTGAAACACAACATTCTTTTCCATAGGACCCACTTGGATAGGAAGCATAATTAAACCTTTAGAAGGTCTCTCAACTTCATCATATGCTTTTATAGTAATCTTTCATCTAGGGTCAATAACAAAATCTGATAGATCCAATTGTTGAACTACAATGAGGAAAACAATATTGAGGCCAACACCATTGTTTATCAAGATGCGACAAACTTGGGTATGGTAAATTTAAAATTTGATGTGAAGAGCAAGATTATGAGGGTGACTAAGAGATTTATCATCTTCCTCAAAGAAAGTGAGATAATGAGGTGAGGAAATGTGATTTACCATATCTTGGAATTTATTAGTGTTGATGTCAAAGGGAACATTGGCCATGTGCAAAGATTTCTCAAGAATATCCTTATGCAAAGGAGATAATTCTAGCAATTCAAATATAGAAATTTGAGTAGGAGTTTGTTGCAATTGTATTACGAGATCATATGCAGAAATAGTAGGTTGAGCTACTTGTTTTGAGGATGACACTTGTTTAGGATTAGAGACAACTTTGGGGACAACCTTAGCTTGCCCCCTAGTAACAACATTAAGTGTCCCATAATGAGGGAAAGAAGCAGCCACCCCTTGAGGGAATTGCCTAGGTCTAGCAACATTATTGTGAGAGAAAGCGGGGTGTGTTTTAAGAACCACTGGAGGTCTCTCATCATCCGTATCATAGTTGATCCCTCCATTAAACTTAGGACCCACCATGTAGACATCTTCTAAAGGTTCTATCATGTTGATAACATTATCCATGTAGGCATAGGTGTAATTGATCTTAGCATCATGATTTTTCTTTTGAGCTTGAGAAGATTCACCCTTTTGATAATCATGAAGAGGTTATTTGAAGGCTTGATGATCATAATTTTTATTTAAGACATCTATGACAACTTTCCCACTATTACTGAGAGCTTGGAAAATATCTTTGAGTTTATAATAATTTTTAGTATTATGTCCCTTGTTCCTATGATAATTGCAAAATTGATCATCTCTCCACCAATCAGGCTTCATAGGTGGATCATAGGGATGAGAATTATCTAGTAGTGTGATCAACTTGTTATCAAGCAATGCTTTCAAGACTACCATATATAGATTAGCCAAAGGAATATAATTGGATCTTTCTTTAAAAGATTTCTTAGGCTTATTTTGAGATTATGAGGTCTCCTATTGTGAAATGACCCTAGCTATAAAGGGCACTAAATCCCAATGTTGTACTGTGGCAATTCGTCAAAGAAGTTGCAAACATGCTCTGATACCACTGAAATGACCCTAATGGATTATTGCTTCTTAAACACCAAAATACTAAAACTTCAACGGTTAGGCATTTCGTCAAACAGTTAGTCAACAAGCTCTGTCCTTACTGAATTGAAACACTAAGTAATTATGCTGGAGAGTGATTACTCATCAAAGTATTTGACATGAACAAGATCAATCCTTATGCAATAGTTAATGACAGAATTCAGGAAGTGATTCAGTAGCAAGAGATATGATCATAACAATCAAATAGAAGAATTACTGAATTGGAGAATTACAACTGAGTACAAAAAGGACCTGATAATTGGGTAGAGCTTGATCCAAACCGTCTACAAACTGGATGTGATTCTAACTCTCAATCTGCCTTAGGAAGCTAATATGCATCCCTTCAAATGGAAATTTCCATGTTCTTCTATGATCGACGCAGTCGCATTACGGGTATTGCAATTATCCACAAAGCATCCGTTAGGTAATATTGACCTTTGCCGCTTAAGGCCTGTGAGCTGACTTGGTCGAAATTCTTGAGTTTTTTCCAACTATTCAATGAGCCAACTGAATCTCTTTCCACCGATTCACCTTATCACTGTCAAGAAGAATTCTCGAACTGATTCCCGACTGCTGTATGTGATCACGACCTACGGAGGGGCTCCTCGGACTGTTGGTCTTTGAATCCACTGGACGTCAGGTGGAAGCTGATATGTTAGACCACACACACGTTTGCTTGCGATGATATAGAATAAACATGTATTCCGACCCTTATCCAATCATTGTTTCCCAGGATGCACGTCAACTGTTGATGAAGATCGATGGTTATATACATTTCAAGTGCGGCAGTCTCCATCTAGCGATCCGACCTTAGGCCCGTATCTATGCGTCGATGTGATGACTGGAGTTTGTCTTCAATACAAATGCCCACAAACTCTCCTATCCTGCGATGCCCTGCTGCTCTTCAAAGAGATAACAGAATTATTATGGATAACAAGTTCTTACTTGCTTGGTAGAGTAGATTGCTATTTATAATTTCCTTAAACCCTCTGACTGATCAATGAGTTACAAGTCTTCAATTCTGCAATGCTTGTGTAGGCGGCAATTAATTCCGCACTCGCTGATCCTTCCACAACTAGTGATGCAAAAACCACAAAAATCGGTCTTAGACCCAAATTAATGCCCTGATGAAATGACTGAATGTCACCTCCAATCTGCAATGATTCGGATGATATTTCACACCCTCAAAATTGCGTACCAATTGAGAGTTATCGTTCTCAATGGCCAGTTGTGACAATTGTAGAAACCCTAGGTTCCACAATGCACCTATGATTGAATCACAATCTTAAATTCAAAAGAGAGATAAACAACTGCTTGATTCGAATGGAGCCCCGAGGTGCCTATTTATTCTTTTCTCTCCATCCTCTCCAGAGACTTCTAGAACATTTTTTATCTTATCCCTCAAGTGACTTTATTAAATATTTTTATAATCCAAGTCACTTTATTAAATATAAAGTTATCTTTTTATAACTATTTATTTAATTAAAATAATTAATTAGTCGTCCTTGGAAAACCATTAATTAAATTAATTAAATCGAACTGTCACCAAAAATTGGGGACATGACATATTGCTTAGTAGCATTTATAGTGTTAGATAAATTGAATGCCGACTCTTTAGGAATATCAACTACCCCATCATTGACAACATATTTTCTTTTGTTCCATGGTTTGTTTCTATCTTTTCCATTGCCATTTTTATCCTTATTGAGAATAATGTCACCATTCCTAACCACCACATCTTCAATTTGATAAGCACTGTCAACCATATCATGGAAATATTTGAATAGTTGTTTCTAAGATCATAAAACAACTCAAGTACTAATGTACTGACGAAGATGTCAATCTTTTTGATTTTTGGAATTTGTCTTGGGTACCTAGAGTGTAATGGCCTCCAACATTGTAGGTAGATAGAAAAAGGTTCACCTTGTCTTTGTTTAATATTGCATAGTTCCAACATGGTAACATGATGTAAAAAATTATAGAAGTATTGTTGGATAAAATGTTGTGCCAAGTCATCAAAAGTTTTGAGAGGAGGAGATAACTTGATGAACCATTCCATGGTCTGACCTCTTAGGCTCCTAGGAAATAACTTCATAAGAAAAGTGTCTTCATGCATTAAGTCCATACTTAATGCGTAGAAGTGCCGTACATGGTCATGAGGATCACTATTGCCATCATATTTATCATACTTTGGAATATCTATGTCCCTAGGAAATGGTACCATGTAGAGAGTCCTATCAAAAGGAAGAGCACATATAGATTCAACAAATGAAGCCTTAGGTTGTTCTTTAGCCACTTAAAATTGGGTTACTTTTGTTGTTAATTTTTGTACTACTTCTTGAAGGATTTCAACATTAGTGGGTTCTCACTTTTTAATTATCCTTTGTACATCAAAACCTTGAGGGAGTTTCCATCCCTTTGCCATCATATATTGAAAATATTGGTTCCCATTTTGCTCTAAGGCTTTAAGCATTAATTTTTGCATAATTTTGTCTTGTTGGAATCTCATCACATCCTCACTAGTGACTTCATCATCACTTTCGTGATGTGGTTGTGATTGCCTAGGTGGTGATGGGCATGCTTCCACATTGATTCTAGGAGTCCTAGGAGATTTGTTGTTTCCATCATTGTTGCCAAGGGGGACGTAGTAGCGTGCATGAGCATCAAGCTTAGCTTGGTGATAGGATTCTTCTCTATTGTGTATGGCTTCTTTAAGTGTTTTCATGCACTTGTACTTCTAAATGACATTTCATTTCTTCTTGGGTAATAGTGAATGCCATATTGTTACTATCAATGTTTGTCTCAAAAGAATTGTCAAGGCTATAGAGTGGGTTCTGCCACGTAGTGATGGTAATATTTTGCAAAGATTCCTTAGTACTAGTCTACTTATGTGGATGCCTAGGGGGAGTCACTTATTGTTTGAAGGTGTAAGAGGGACCACTTCCCTAACCAACTTGAAATCTAGTTGTCACCAAAATGTAAGGGAAATCCTTAGCCAAGTAAGATGAGGTAAAGTTTTATGAGGTAGGCTTATAAGGTCACAATAATCACGTGTCAAAAGTTATGGAGAACGAGAGATAGATAGCTTGTCAAATATGTTCAAGAATTTACAACATAGATGATTAAAGCCTAGACATGAGCAAGAAGCTCAATAGCAAGGAGCTAGAATGAAAAAGTATATGGTAACATGTGATCATTAGGGACACTTTTTAGCTTGTATTGAAATATTGGACCTCTCTTATCAACCGTGGATAGTAACTTAACATGCATGTTTCAACTTAGACTTATGAAAGTCAGAGTAGAGACACACTATCTCCATTCAATCATAAGTTTGATTCACCTCTAGTGCAAATGAGATCATGTGACAATTTCTAGCAAGGAAAGTGGTATAGTACTAGCACAAAGATGATAGGAAACCAGTGACCTAAAAGTGTCCCACACACCTATGTTATAGTTTTAGTGTTCAATTTTTTTGTATCTGGACACAAAGTAACAACAAGCAGTAACCAACAAGCATTTAGTTTGAAAATAGTAGGGGTAATGACATGTCTCAATCAGTTGAACAAGGGACAAAGAAACCTTGCCAACATGCAGTTATGATATTTGAAAGCAATAAAAAGCCTATGAATGCTATCATTGTGTTTGATGTTCAAGAACATTTACACAGGTCATTCACAATAACAAACCCATGCCATGCAGATCTACCTAAAGGTCATGGCTCATTACTCAAAAACTTGGCCTATGCTTAAGTGCCCTCAAGGGATACAAATGGTGAGTGTAGAAGTCTTGGGGTGATCTGGGTAATCCACTTGGGTCAATCCTTGCACTAAGAAATTGAGCGGAAAATTAGGGTAGATACTAACTTAGGGTGTTTAGAAAGGGCTTCCATCATAATGATCCTCTTGTACTCAATTAAGGGACACCTCACCTTGCAGTGGGTAACATACCTCACGATCACAAGAGAACCTTAATCGCTCTTGCCTAGTGATCTCCTTATGGCCAAAATTGCATAAGCGATCACATTAAGCAAAGATAAACACTACATCTACCAAGGTTTTGTGTCCTTGATAGCTTTAAGTTTATAGTGGGTTGGAAAAGCCAAGTAATTTTCTTGTCCCCACTTGGGTCGTTCCTCTTAGGTTGTCCAAGAGAAGGCTCTCTAAAGGATTCTAACTACCACAAATTGGATCCACTCTCAAGGGTCAAGATTATATGATTCACCTCAAAGGTGAAGAGCATACTCTCCTATCTTGATTGCTTCCCCCAAACACACCAAGAAGATTCAATTATCCCCTTGCTTTTGAAAATCCAAAGGTAAGTCAACATTTCTAACTTACCACAAAGGTGAAGAGCATACTCTTCTATCACCAAAGAATCCCAATCACAAGTTTAATGTGCCTAGGAAATGAAAGCATTTAGTATAGTGTCGCACATGGAATAAAAGAAATACAAGCAAGTTTGGTTTTTATGCATTGGGTGGCTCTATAGAAAAGTGTTAGTAGCCCTTGTGCATTTGAAGCTTTGACATGCAATCTTTTAGGGTTTCATTTTTTTTTTGTCTTTGACATGCTTTCCCTATGAGTTAGAGAAAATGAAAGCATACAAAAAACACATGTTAGGAAAATGTTAACACATTAGCATGAGTTATGATGTCTAAATAAAATAAATAAATATATAAATAAAACAAAAAATTCTAGCAATCCCTAATTAGAGCTTAACTTTGGGAAAAATAAAATTTAACTTTTTTTGTTCTTTTTTATATACATAAGACCACTTAGAAATGGCCAAAACCTATAAAAAACATCAAAAGTCAAAATTTGTTTTATACTCTTTTAAAAAAATAAAATTAATTTATCAATTTAGCAATAAGAATAAATAAAAATAAAAATAAAATAAAAAAGATAAATACCTTGGGTGGTGGAGCTTGCTATGGTGGTTGACAAGTGGTGAGATCAAAGCTGGGTAGAGAAAGTAGGTCATAGCAATGGAGGAGGACTAGTGGTGGCAGAGATTGTAGAGGTAGGGTTTCAGGGATGGAGTTGGCTGCAACTGCAAGTAGGAGAGCTATGTGGGAGGAGGGAGTCGATCATAGAGAGGTGAGGGGGAAATGAAAAAGGAGCAGGTAGGCAGGCAAAGGAAGGATTAGGCACTGAGAGAGGTGGAGAGAAGGTGGAGGGAAGCACAGAGCGGAGCAGAGGAGAAGCGACATAGGTGGCAAGGAGCCACATGTAGCAGCGACAAGGAATCCATGTGAGAGCCAGAGAGGGGTGGAAGAGCAGGCTGTGCTAGGAGAAGGGAAGTGGAGAGGAAAGGCAGGGCCAAGGTGGCACTTGTGGGCGTTGCCAACCTACAAAACAAAAAACAAAAGACCTTTTTTTTGGTTTTTCTATTTTTTGACTTTTTTTCAACATTTCAAATATATATATATATATATATATATATATATATATATATATATATATATATAAGAAAAACCAATTTTGCACAATAACTAATGTAATTAAAAAATAATTTATAACAAGAAAATGATGAAATAATAAAGTAAAAATGAACAAAAAATTTACTTTGTGATTGTGGCTTGCCTTAGGGTGCACGCCAATAATGTGTACTCGAAAAAGAGCACTTCTCTACATCATTATATCCAAGGTTGTCCCATGAATGTCAACCTAGAGCTCCCTAGTCATGGAGTGCAAAGGATGGAAATGCATATGAAAGCTCTCAGTTGAATCTTAGTAATAGAATCCTTTGCAAATAAACCACGAAATGGAAGATTCTTGAGATGAAATGCAAACTATATGAGATTAAGCAAATGCATAGAAAGAAACTAGATTAAACATGCATAAGAATATGAACTAAATGTATGCAAATTATAACTAGAATGATAGAATGAGAATTCAACAATTTAGCATCATAACTCTATGAAATCTCAACAACATAATCCTATGAAATCTCTACTTCTCTTTTTTCAATGAAGAGAAACCCTCCTCTTTTAAGGAAAAATAGATAGTATAGATCAAAAGACATGAACATCCAAATCAAGGATGGAGATGGACTTAGAATGAGTGGACCTTATTTTATTTGAGTGGACAATTCACTTAGGATATTAAAAGAGGGGTAAGAGCTCTAGTTAGATAGAAAATAGGTAGGTGAGCTCCACCTAATAACCCATTATGAATATCAAATTAGAACACCTTATCACTTCAAGATAAAATGAATTTTAAATAAAGATCCTCCATTCCACTTAAAATTAAATGAATTTCAAATAAAGATCCTTCATTCCACTTAAAATGAAATGAATTTCAAATTAAGATCCTCCATTCCACTTTGAAATATGAAATTGATTAAGAATAAAGTCCAATTTTGATTTTTAGAAATGAATAATCATGTGTTTTCTCAAAAAGGGTTCAAATTTGAATTTGAATAAGAAAGTTTAACATTTGAATAAATTCAAATGCCTAACATCTTATAGAAATGAAAGAATGATTAAGGAGCATGAGCTAGATGAAATTTGATGATTATCTGATTTTGCTCAAGTTGATCAATAGAAGCAATGATTAAGCAATTTGAGATTATGGAGCCAATTTTGGGTGATTGCAATAAGATGGGAATAATCCTTGAAAATTAGAAGCTTGTGATGCAACTTATATTGCAACAACTTGAGTTACCTAGATCCAATGAGTGCTAAGTGTTCCATTTATTCTCATGAGAGATGGATTCATGTTGAATCACTACTCATGAAACATGGGTCATCGAGTTTGACTCAAAAATCACACAGTTAAATCCTGATATTCACATCACAATTTGACTAGCTGTGGAAATCATCTCCTACTTATCAATTGATGAGCTTAAGGGGCTTTCTAATGAATGGTTCATAAGGCACAACACTTGGTGAAGGTTTTGCAAATGGGGTTGCAAGCTTTGGGTTTAACTGTGGAGGAAACTCTGTAGTTAAGCGCGCTCAGGCTGGAGTAGTACTGGGATGGGTGACCTCCCGGGAAGTCCCGGTGCTTCACCCCTGTGAGCATCACCTAGATCCAATGAGTGCTAAGTGTTCCATTTATTCTCATGAGAGATGGATTCATGTTGAATCACTACTCATGAAACATGGGTCATCGAGTTTGACTCAAAAATCACACAGTTAAATCCTGATATTCACATCACAATTTGACTAGCTGTGGAAATCATCTCCTACTTATCAAATATGAAGAAGACAAGAGTCATATGTTTACATGGATTGATGACAAGAATAATAAGGTGCAAAGGCTTACTCAAAATTAGTTTGACATGGCCAATAGATTGCTCCTTACAAATCAAGAGTTCAATAGGAAGAATGTGGAGATTGCAAAAATGAAATCTGAGAATGAATTGAAACATGAGAAGGAACTCATTGAATGGTTGAACAAATCTAAATAAGTTATAAGATATTATGAAGAGATTATGAGATCATAGAGAAGACCCCATGACACATTTGGACTAGGTTATACTGAACATCTATCATCTACTAATGAAGGAGAATCATCAAAGAGTGGAGAAAAAAGAAATGCAAAGCCAAAGAGAAAACCTACATGCTATCATTATGGAAAACTAGGCCACACAAAAAGCATTTGCAAAACTAGGCCACACAAAAAACATTAGCAAAAAAAAATGGTAAGTCAAATCCTAAGCCCAAATTCATTGGCAATTGTTTCAATTGCAAGAAGAAAGGCCATCAAAGACATGAATGCAGGTCAAAAGCTAGTAATGCACCTAGATTTTAAGGACATTATTAAAATGATCAAAAAGTATGGTCATAGGGCACAAGATTGTAGATCCAATGCAAAACCTAACTGGACATTCAAGAAGCAAGGCAATGTACCTAAGAAAGGTAACACAACTAATTAGGATTACAATACATGGTATAGTTGTCATTATTGTGGTAAATATGGTCATATTGTAGAAAATTGTATAAGAAAACATTTTAGAGGTAAATCCAAGAGTTGGATGAATGGAAGTTTGGTTTTCTATAATTGTCACAAGATTGAACATATAAGCATAAATTTTAGGACCCAAGCACCAACACCAAGCAATTATTAGACAAAGGTGAAAATTTGGTAGAACAGACAAAGAACCAGATGAATCAAACATGGAGAAAGAAAGATGAAGGCAACAAAAATGAAAGTAGTGAAGGTGAGATCACCCAATCCAATGTATAAGGTGATCACACTATGTCTAACTAAGAAAAGAATGTATGTGAGCAACTAAATACTTAAATGTTATATCTTACATCATTTCCTAACATAAGATGTATAAAAGTCCATATTTTCATAATATGAGATGCATTAGGATAGATTTGAAGTAAAATTGAGTAAAGAATTTGTGTAAGAACAATGGTGTCAAGCATCAATATTGTTGTCTAATGCGATGAAGCTAGAGCTCCTATGTTGAATGAGTTGTTATGTTGATCAAGCTAAGAATTGAATTCAACTATGACCAAGTTCAAGGTGTTCACCAAACAAGTAAAGAAAGGTACATTGTCTTAGTTGTCTAAAGCATGTCGAGAGATTTGTACACCACTTAAGAAAGTATGAAACATTTAATGGTGCCCTAAATCAACTTTTCTAGGGTATATAGTAAATTTTCAAAATCATTTTTCACACCTTGCATTCGAGCTTCTTGAGTGGAGCAATTAGGAGTGATTTGAGTAGAGAATTTGAAGGTGATTTCATGCAGGTCATTGGTAAATTGAGTTCAAGAGTGAATAGTTAGTGTTGTTGAGTTATTTAGAACCTGAAGATCAAACCCTAAGAGAAATAAAATGGTATCTAGTTCATCAGTTTCTATGAAGAAGCAAGAAATAGAGGTAAGAAATGTTCAATTGGTTAGGAATGATGCTTGTCCACCTCCCAAATACTGAGTCATACCAAATATTGTGATGAAGGGTGACTTAATGGGTAACTTTTCATCTATCCCACCCAAGGTCACCATGATCCATGACGTTAGGAGTTTCTATATGTGCAAAATAGGAGAAGTTGGAGACTACAAAATAAGAATGGTGTATGAAAAATTATGTGCAAAGGGAGTATTAAAGGGTGAATTCAAAGTTGTTACTAACAAAGGGTTGACATTTGACCTAAAATTTTCAAGAAACTTTAAGGTTGAATGGATAAATAAAGTGATGATTGAAATTCATGACACACAACTATTGTTAGAAAGCAACCCAATAAATATTATGAAAGATATTATTCATGCCATAATTAGATACCCTACCTATGACCGAACAAAGATCATGACATGTCAGAGTAAGGAGCTTATTGAATAAAATATGAAAGCAGAATGGCATGGAAGAGGTATGTCGATTGGAAACATTGAGGACCCCTTGGTTGATTGTGCTATTCATGTGGTTGTGTATAAATTCTATCATTCAAGAAGACTGAATAATGTACCATGTGTAGCTATGGACCAAGCATGAAAAATTGTGAAAAAATATTACGAATATGATGTTGCCAAGTTACAACAGAGTCAAGTGGCTCAGAATTTAATTTCAATAAAAAAATAAAAGAATTCAATGTGTAAGTTTGGATCTCTTATTGTGTGCATATTCTTATATGTTTGAAACTATTTTCCCACCTTCTGTAATGTAGTATGTGAGCAAGGTAAGCCTATAATAAGGAAAATTAATGAATTCAATTAGCAAATAGGAGACAATTTTGTGGATATTATGCATAGCTACTTTGACAAGTTTAAGAAGAAATGAGAAGATTAACATTGGTGAAGCTAGTATCACCATTACTACACTTTTGGTAGAAGAAGTTGATAAGGAGATTGAGCCATTTGGAAAATATTAAGTAGTAAAGACTAGAATCACAGTTGATGTGAAGATAGATTAGAGAGGCAACACTCGCACAAACTATGCCTAATCAGTCAAAGAAACATATTGCACAATTCATGGATGAGTATAGGGGGAGATTTGTCCATAAATATCAAGATTTTCTATTATTGAATGACAAAATTGAGGATGTGGTCCAACAAAGTTAACAAATTTGGAAAGTAATATTAGGACTAAATTTTGCAAAGGATGATACCGAGAAAGAATCAAAATAGGGAGAACTTGACAACAAAGAAGACATATATGATGACACAAATACTTTGGTTAAAGGTATTCAACAAAAGGTGAAAGATAATGGGCAACAAGATGTTCACCATTGAGGATGAGCAAGAAGATACACAATTGAGTGTTAATGCCTTGACTGAGGAAGACCTAAAGGGAGAGACTCTTACGAAATTAACATCAAGTATACCTCTAATATGCACCAATGTAGTCTTGATTCAAGTTCGAGATTATCCAAAGATAGAGAGTGCACCAACTATGGTTGCAACACCTGAAAGTTTTATAGCTTCCATGTAATGCCCTGCCAAGGGATCCAAAATAATTAACCTAAAGTTTAACTAAGTTTGCCAATTTTTTATTTTTTATTTTTTTAACATGAAAGATAAACCATTCATATGAAACACATAGTAGTGGAAGTAATAACATACATACAACTAAAAACATTCATAACAAGTTACATTCCTTAAGGATCCCAAGATGTTGAGTCACATTTGATCTAATTAATACTAAGTCTAACCACTACTACATCCACATGAAAGAATAAATAGAAAGTCCAATGTCCATATTACATATTTGTTTTGAAATTAAATTCAGAATGCTCAATCATCCACTATACATGACACAAGGTACAAAAGGTTTAAAATAATATACATATGTAAAAATAAAGATACATCATCCTCATTGAATCCATGATACAAGTGCAATAAAGTAAATGAAACCAATAACATACATGATACATCCATCCAATAATAAAGATATAACAACCATCATAAATGATAACCATCCATCATAAAACACATCTAACTAAGTGCATGGTTCCTGCCAACTGTAAATAGCATCATTAGACCATCATGGGCCCTAGCCATCCCTCCGCACGTAACATCCCAAGTTATCAAAGAGATCATCGGTATTATCATAGTAGGAATGCCACTCCTAAAACATACTACAACATATGCAAAAAGAAATCTAACATTTACAACATATGCATAAAGAAATCTAACATGCAAGAATAAAGCATAAGATGATCCTACAAAGCAGATAACATCTTCTATCACATGCTAATAATCAATATAAAGAAACATGTCAGTAAATAACATCCATCATAAGATCCAAGAATTGAATGAAAGTAAATGCCAACAAAGAATACTCTAGCCACGGTGTCTCAGATGGATCTCAAATGGTAAGAGTGAAAATGCAGTACCACCCGACCATGTGAAACCTAAATGGTCCACTCCCACCATGCTGAGGAGATAGTCTCAAGTCCCAAATAGGCTATCAAATCACGTAGCACAAATGGTCTCTAAGTCCAGGAATCCTAAAAATATACTAACTCAAAGGTTCTAATCACAAATCGACATCTAATTCTAGAGGCACACAAAGACATGTAAGAAACCTACTATGCAAGTAAGTGACATCACACGGATCAGGCTAGAATTACTCTGGCAGTCTCTCAATAGACCTTGACCCCCTAGTGATCCCTATGCAGCCATTAGTATCCTCTCATATAGATGAGGCATACTATGGAATGCAAGGTCACAACCAAGCATTCTCTCTACTCCCATCCTAGTCTATACTAGCACTTGAGGCATGGGCGAGAACAAACAATTATCTTTTTAGGTTCATTTAATCCCTATTTAGTGTAAATATTTTCACTTATTAAAACAACTTACAATGAGTTACCCTGGCAGCCATTTAGGGCCCCGACCCCCATTGCAAGCCACTTCTTGACACTACAAGTAGATAACCTACCCTAGGCTCATGGAATCATAAATCACCAAATCACCTCAGTCCTATACAAGCGACTGGAAAAATACCAAAAAATAATCCACAATAAGAACATCAAACCTCCATGAGCAACTGAAAAGCATCCAATGATAATCATAATATCCATCAATTCTCAATGAGCAATCGAAAAATATCTCAAAGTAATATTGATCAAAGACTCCAAAATGGTCAAGTCAAAACATGTCACAGCATGACATCATCAAGATCAAAACAAACATTTTAGTCCCATCAAGGTGACTGTAAAGTAATCCAAGTATTGTAGAACCAGAATCAGTATGCAAAGAACATTAACAAATGAAGTAAACATTCACAAACCAAAAACTAAATTCACATATATGCTTAGACTAAGAAAGAAAATAAGAAGTGCAAACCTCACAAGAGAAAACACTCCATGCTTTCTTGATTCTGTAGATGTGTCCTTTTGCTGTGGATGTATGCTCAAGATGCTCAAAAGCTGCTTCAATGGAGATGGGTAATGGCAAATTGGTAGCTTTGTGAGCTCTCAATTTGGCATTATAAGGGTATGGTTGATGGCTTTGGTTCTCAAAATAGCATGGTAACTTTAGCTCAAAGATTTTTGATGAAATGGCTTGGGATGGGATTCAATTTATAGGCTAAGGGCTTGAGGGATGGAGGGCTTAGATGCAAGGATGGGGAGATGGTTAAGGAGGGCTAAGATGCACTCAAAGGGGAGCACATGGATTGTGCTTGTTTAGCACCAATGGGAAAGTGACACTTGTCAAAAGGAGGATGAGTGTGAGAGGGTAGGGTAAAGGGTTGGTTAAGGGCATGATGAGTGGGGTTGAGTATGTATGAGAGGTGTAAGAGAAATGAGTGTGGAAGATGGATGTAAGAGTCATGAGTGGGCTTGTAAGAGTCTTTTATGTTTTGTAAGAGCACTCATGACTTAGTGGTTGGGTTTTTTGAGGGGAGACTTTGGTTTGGATTAGGAAAGTCTTAAACTTGTTTAAGGAATGTGACAACATTAGGGGGTGGATTAGGCTTGGGTTTAGGATTAGATTAGGGATGTTAGAGATGTGCAAGTGGATGGCATTAATGAGGGTGGGTGAGTTAGTGGCTAAGCTTGGTTAGTATGGGTGGATGGGGTGGATTAGGCTAAATAGAGGATTAGAGATAGGTTAGGGGTTTTTGAATTTGAGGATTTCATTTATCAAATAGATTTATTTAATAAATGGAAATTTTTGGAATTAGATAGAAGAATAGGATTTAATTGATAAATAATAGATTATTTGATTTATCAATTAGGACTATAGATGATTAATTAAATTAATCAACTAGGGGATGACAAAGGATTAATTAAATAGAAATTTAATTAATAATGCCTTTTTAGATAACTAAATAGGATTACTAAAGCGATGTAATCAAATTTAGGTGTCTACATTTTGCCCCTCTTTGACATAGTGTTGAGACAACACTATTTCAAAGAAGTTCGAATGAAGACGACACGAGGAAGATGTTTTAGCAACGAGGTTGCCCCAGTCTCAGATAAGAAGAGGAGAGACTAGACTTAGATGATGCCCCCTCAAGAAGGTGGTGGGGAGAGAAATGAGGCTCGACGACTTCTTGAAAAGTACAAGAAATTGAGATGAGCTAAGACACAGGTTGGCAAAGAGAAGGGGCTGAATTAGCTCAAACTCTCACTACGGGAGAATGATAAAGGGAAATCAGAGGCACAAAAGTAAAGCAAGCTTTAAGACTTTCCAGGATTGGGGGGGGGGGGGGATGGAGGAGTGGAGTGCTCTAAAAGGAATCCATAGAAGCTTTTTGAGCGGGGGGATACTTCGAAGAGAAGTACCACCATGTAGTTGAGCACTAGATTTGCTATAGGACTATTGGTTAATTGCCAAGGTTACCAAGAACATCAAGGCCTTTTCACCAACCATCCAGAGGACTGACAAACTGACTCAAAACAAACACACAAAGATTGCCCCAGTATCACACATGAATCCCAGAGGAAGCAGCGTGGAAACGACACTAGGTAACCCACAAGCAGAAAAAGAAAACAAGCAAAAGACCTGATCAAGACCTTACGCTCTAATTGCCCCATTCGCAGCATACCATGATATGGACGATCATGGCAACCTTGAGGAGGGAACAAGGAGATTGCTTGGAAAAGATATTTCAAGACCCAAAAGGGAAGATCCCAAATCAAAAGAAAGTGAAAATCTAAAAGAGAACTGTTTGCCAACGAGATGGGTAGGATGAGGTACTAACGGACCAAGATCAAACATGAGGAAAGCTATATCCTGCAAAAATCTATCAGAGAGCACCTAAGCTGATGGATCTAGATGAGTGATGCGTCTGGCAAGCTGAACTAAGAAGGATAACACTTTGGTGATAGGAGATCTAGCTAAATGATGCATTGGAATATCTAACCAAGGTGTGCGATGTGTGCAAGAAGTTGACCAAGGACGAACTAACATGAAAGCCAGATAGATACAATGATACTAAGCTAAAGAGAATGTATAAGCTGACAGACCAAGATATGTTACAAATGTACAAGTTTGTTCATGTTTTGGTTTCTTTGTGAGATGGAAATTTTTGTGAAGGATGGGATGTCTATAATAGTTGATAGGTGGATAGGTAGATGGTTTGTGAAAAGCTTAAGAAAAATGGGATTCTGTGTGTGCATGTGATAGGATACAAGCTAGGATACAAGATCATTTACAAGATGGAATATGGTACAAGCTTTGGACAAGATTTGGATATATACAAGGTATGGTACAATATTTACAAGGTATAATACAAGCTTTGGTACAAGATTTACAAGCTGTATAGGAGGTATTGACAAGCTCCATCAGATTTTGGATATTTGATTGGAACACCAAGGGAACAAGCAGGTGTTTTATGGGATGGTGGGTGGATGGACGAGGGATAGGATAGTGATAGATAATGGATTAGTCTTTAGCACACAAGGCGCCTGAATTACCAGGTTTTCACCAAGGTACCTATCCAAGGCGCTTGAATTGTCAAGTTTTCACCATTGGACGCTTATTTCTCTTTACTATTTTTTTTTTGTATTTTTCAAAAGCTGGGTATACCAAGGATCTTCAAGCATAGAACTTCTTGAGATGAATGATGTTAGTGGGATCATTCAAGAGTTCTCCTTCTGGTGTAGATAATTGATAGGCTCTAGAGCCAAAGGAGGCAGTAACCACATAGGGACCAAGCCATGTAGGTTCAAACTTGCCTTTCTTTTCTCGATCTGCTTGGACTTTCATATTTTCTTTGAGGACCATGTCACCTGGCTGAAAGTGTCGTGGGAGCACCTTCTTGTTGAAATTCCTTTTGAGACGAGTTTGATAGACTATGAGATGGTCATAGGCTTGTTGTCTCTTCTCATCTAAGAGATCTAGCTGGGTGAGTCGAGCTACTCTGTATTCTTCATTTGAGATTTGCCCTCGCAAAGATATGCGTAGTGAGAGAAGTTCAACTTCTATAGGTAATACCGCTTCGGCACCATAGACTAGGGAGTATGGAGTTGTACCTGTGGATGTACGAAAGGAAGTTCGATAGGCCCATAGAGCCAGATTTATTTCAAGGTGCCAATCACGGCCGGAATCATTGACAACTTTCTTTAGGATTTTGAGGAGGGTTTTATTAGTTGCCTCTGCCTGGCCGTTACCTTGTGGGAAATATGGGCTAGAAAAGCGGTGATGGATGCAGAGGGAAGTGCATAATTCTTCCATGTTGAGATTTTCAAAGTTACCTCCGTGGTCAGTGAAGATGGTGGATGGGATGCCGAAGCGGCAAACAATGTGGTACAAGATGAACTTGGAGACTTGAACTCCTGTAGCTGAGACTAGGGGGACTGCTTCTACCCACTTAGTGAAATAGTCTGTAGCTGTTATTATCCATTTATGTCCATCAGATGAGAGAGGGGTGATAGTTCCAACTAGATCAAGGCCCCAACAAGCGAAAGGCCAAGGTGGTGCAATAGGCTATAGATCCTATGCTGGAGCGTGCACAAGATTTGCATGCTGCTGACATGGGAGACACTTTCTGACAAAGTCACAAGAGTCTTCTTCAATGGTAGGCCAATAGTAGCCTGCCCTAAGGATTTGTCGTGCTAGGACAATACCACTCGTGTGGGCACCGTAAAGTCCAGAATGTACTTCTTTTAATGCCATCGCGGCCTCATTTTCATCTAAACATCGAGAGAGAGTATTGTGATAACCCCGACGATATAGGGTATTGGCTATGATAACATAGCGGGATGATTTTCGGATGAGGTTCTGGCGTTGGGTACGTGTGAGGTGAGGGGATATGATACCATCGTTAAGGTAAGCGTGAATTTCATGGTACCAAGGGGATTGGGGACCGACCAAGATACAAACACGATTTGAATCCTCATTCGCATAGGCAGGTGTGAGGAGCTGCTCAACTAAAAACTCATACTGCGTAGCTTCTTGGGGAATTTCCAAGAGCGAGCTGATAGTGGCCATGGCATCTACTGCCTTGTTCTGCATTCGAGGCACTTGTGTAAACTGAAGCTTTGTAAAATGCTGGGTCAGCTAATCAACTAGCTCTTTGTAGGGTAATAGCTTTTCATCTTTGGTTTGATATTCATTTAAGACTTGTTTGATGATGAGTTGGGAATCACCAAAGACTTGTAACTCAGTGATATTCCATTCTACAGCTATCTTTAATCCTGCTACAAGAGCTTCATATTCTGCTATATTGTTGGTGCTAGGGAATTGTAGCTTGAAGGCTTTTGGAATGTAATCTCCTTGAGGTGTAACTAATAATATTCCTGCCCCTGATCCATGAGAGGTGTATGAGCCATCAAAATAAAGCTTCCATGGGGGCTGTTCTTCAATTAGGCAGATATGCTCATCTGGAAATTCTGTGAGCAAAGGATATGCATCTACTAGAGGTGCATCAGCTAGGTGATCTGCTATAGCTTGCCCTTTGATTGCCTTTCTGTCCACATACTGGATGTCAAACTCACTTAGTAGCATAACCCATTTGGCCAAACGGCCTGTAAGTGCTGTTCTGGAGAGCATATACTTGAGAGGGTCAATCTTGGAGACTAGTTGGATGGTATGACTTAGCATGTAGTGGCGAAGCTTTTGAGTTGAGAAAACAACTGCCAAACAAGCTTTTTCCATAGGAGTGTAATTGAGTTCATAACCAACTAGGGTTCTACTGATATAGTAGATGGCTCTCTCTCTACTATAATCATCATGTTGTGCTAGAAGTGCCCCTAGAGCAGTAGGTGTTGCTGATATATACAAGATCAAGGGACGACCAGGAACTGGTGGAACCAAGATAGGGGGATTGGTGAGATACTGCTTGAGCTGATCGAAGCTGCGCTGACATAAAAGATCCCACTTGAAGTTCTCATTCTTCTTTAGCAAGTGTGAAAATGGTGTACACTTATCTGCAAGTTGGGAAATGAAGCGCCGGACAGATTGAAGTTTTCCTTGAAGAGAGTGAAGCTGTCGCAGTGTCTGGGGAGGAGGCATGTCTAAGATAGCCTTGACCTTTTTGGGGTCGATCTCTATACCCCATTTAGAAACTATGAAGCCTAGAAGCTTGCCAGATGTGACCCCAAAGACACACTTCTTGGGATTTAGCATGAGATAATATTGGGCCAACCTATCAAAGACTTTTTCTAGGTCAGCAAGATGATCCATGAAGGTGTGAGATTTGACCAGGATATCGTCCACATAATCTTCCAAAATGCTATGGATAAGATCATGGAAAATGGCTGTCATAGCTCTTTGATAGGTAGCCCCAGCATTCTTTAGGCCAAAAGGCATCATGGTGTAGCAAAAGGTTCCCCAAGGGGTAGTGAATGCTGTCTTATGTTGATCCTCTTCTGCAATCTTGATCTGATTATACCCAGAAAATCCATCCATAAGGGACAGGATTTCATGTCCAGCTGTAAGATCTACAATCATATCTATGTTGGGCAAGGGAAAATCATCCTTTGGACAAGCTTTGTTAAGATCTCTAAAATCAGTACAGATTCTGATGTCACCAGAAGGCTTAGTGACAGGGACCATGTTGGAGATCCATTCTGAGTAGTCGATAGGTCGGATAACCTTAGCAGCTAACATTCTTTCTAGTTCAGCTTTGACTAGTAATGCCACCATAGGGTGCATTTTCCTAAGCTTTTGTCTGACGGGCTTGATCTTTGGATCGACTGCAAGATGATGAACTACAAGCTTTGGATCGAGTCCTGGCATGTCCTGATATGACCATGCAAATTGGCCAATGTTCTCTCGTAAAACCTCAAAGAGGAGGTCAGCTTGGTCTTGTGATAGGGATGCAACAATGTGAACAATTCTAGGGATCTCTAAAGAACCAATGTTGACTTCTCTAGTATCCTCTATTAGAATAGAAGACACCTCTGGTCGATTATCTTGAGGAGGCAATACTAAATCCTCATGTTCTGCTTGTGGCTCTGGATTTTCTTGCTGAGGGGTTCTCTTCGCTGCCTTAGCTAGTCCCAGATTTACCTTAGTTCCAGTTTTGGGTGTATCGAAACTAGGTTGGGGATTTTCTCCAAAATACCCCTTGGGATCTAGCTTGTAGATGTAGGCAAAATCTGGCTTTGTCTTCTTATGAGGAGTTTCAGCTCCCATGAATCTTAGAAGCACTTCCTCTGATGCGAACTCATCAATATGTATGACACTTGGTTGGTCCCAATCTATGAGTTGTGGATGAGCAAGTGGTAGGTCAATGAGATGGATGGATAGTTCTCAAAGAGCAGAGTCTCCTAGGAAGATTTGGTCTGGGATATCGTCGTAGGCTCTCTTTTCAACTTCCTCATGAATGTCTTCGATTTTGACAAGGTCGCGGTGGATGTTCAAAAAAGTGTGACCATTCTCGTTGGTGCCCCCAGTTGTGGGTATGCCAAAGCCAAGACCTGACTTTATTTTCCAATCATGTGCTTCGATGGGACATTGCATGCCCCTTTCTTCTGGTCCTAGTCCACCTCCTTGATAGTTCCATTTTTCAGTGATGAGCTTATGTTGTTGGGGATACTTCTGGCTGAAGTGATCAAGGCGTGCTTGATTTCTTGGAGGTGCATCCTTATGTAGCCAATTGTTGATATCTGGAGTGAGCTCCTCATGAAGAGGGGTTTTTGAGGACACAAAGGTGGTTGGGCCAAAATGTTTGTATCGAGGAGGTGGAATCTCCTTAGCTTTGTGATATGTTGGCCGTCCATGGGTATGTGGATCAAGTGGGATTGCTCCAACAGCAAATGCATCTGATAGACTATATTCTCCACATCCTTTGTTGTTGATCTTTACAGTAGATAGGGTGGAGGCAAGGATGGTTTCTGCGTCATTACAAGTGTGGGATGAGCTGGCGATGGCTGTGCCGATGTCTATTCCAGGGCAATGGTTTGTATATGAAGCTTCAACCGCATTGCAGTAAGAAAAGGGTTCTGGATCGGCATGGATGGTTACCTCAGTGCCTTGATGCAGAAATTTGATGCACTGATGGTAGGTGGATGGAACGGCCTTCATAGCATGAATCCATGGGCGACCGAGGAGGATGTTAAATGGTAGGTTTAGATCAACAACATGGCAAACTGTCTCTTGAATGACTGGCCCAACCTTGATTGGTAGCAAAATAGTCCCTTCTGTGGTCCTTTCCAAGTTGTCATAAGCTTTGATGGTGATAACCTCACTGATCATATCTGCCTGAGTATACCCAGCTTGTTTTATGAGTTTTACGGTGCAAATGTTCAAGGCTGATCCATTATCTATCATTACTCTTTTCACAGCAAAATTGGATACCATGATGGCTATGCGAAGCGGAAGGGTGTGATCTGGCTCAACCGCGGGTATGTCGGTGGGTTTGAAAGATAGGGCACATGAGGATGAAAGGTGTCCAACAAGATTACGAAAATCAGTAGCATTGATATCAGAAGGGACACGAGATTCTATGAGAGCACTATCAAGGATGTCTTTGTACATAGGACTAGTGCGGAGAAGGTCTAAAATGGATATTTGGGCTGGCATGTTCCCAAGGTGTTCCAAGATATTGTACCGGCTTTTTGATGGAGCTGATGGTGTTGATGAAACTGGTGGGCCTGCGATGTTAAATCGCGCTCTTTGAGTGGTGACCGCACACTCATTGTCTGGTCCTCGGATATTGATAACATTGACAGAAGGCTCTTTCTCAGATATACAACCTATAAGGCTACCATAGTCTATATAGGATGAAGTGTGGTCATTGTTCTTCCCATGCTGTTGGTTTGGCTGGCGGTTGTTGGTGTTGTTTTGGATAGGTGCTTTTCCAAGATTTTGGTTGTTGTGTGGAGGAAAAGCATTTTGATAAATTTGTAAGCCTGCATTGGGAGAGGTTTGGGAACCAAAAGTGATTTCCTTTCGATCAATGAGGTCTTGCACATAGTCTTTCAGTTTCATGCATCTGAGGGTGGTGTGACCGTTTACCCTATGGAACTTGCAATACTCATTGTCCTTGTACCATGCAGCTTTGGATTGGCTTGGATCAATTTGCTGGGTAGGATGAAATTTGATGAGGTTTCCCTTAGCCAATTTCTCAAAAATAACATCCAATGGCTCACCAAGGGGTGTATAGTTTCTAGGTGCAGGTTGGAATCTAGGCTTTTGCCCTGCAGCTACATTGATGGCATTAGCTTGATTGTTAGACCCTTGAAAGTTGGGTCTTGTATTGTGGTTTTGATAGCTTTGGTTATTTCATTGTTGGTAATTGGTAGCTTGTTGGTTGTTTGTTTGATATGGTGGGTTAGACTGGTTTTGAGAAGGACCAACGATATTCACATGTCTGGTGTCAGTAACCCCATCTGTTGCAACATGCTTGTTTTTGTTC
This sequence comes from Cupressus sempervirens, assembly GCA_028749045.1. Taxonomy (NCBI): domain Eukaryota; kingdom Viridiplantae; phylum Streptophyta; class Pinopsida; order Cupressales; family Cupressaceae; genus Cupressus; species Cupressus sempervirens. The sequence continues at coordinate 291,025,372 of CM053785.1, read as the reverse complement.
CAATACCTAGATTTGTCATTGGAATGTGATTGATTTTGGTTGGCCTCTTTGTAAATCTTTACCACACCATCTTTGATGAGTCCTTGCTCAAGGATCATTCCTTTCTCTTTGATATCCTTATAGGTCTGCAAACAGTTCATGGTCATGTGGTGAGCCAAGCTGGGATGTGCATTATCAATAAACATTTTCACCACATGGCGTTCTGGCAAGGTGCAGGATATGGGGGTGGTAAGGGTTTGCCATCTTTGCAAGTATTCGGCAAGGCTTTCTCCACCTTTTTGCTTGGTGTGGACAAGATCAACTATTGATAACTCTGTTTCAACAAGATGGGCATATTGGGCTACAAATGCCTCAGATAATTCAGCAAAGTTTTTAATTGTGCCATAGGGGATTCTATAAAACCATTCAAGAGCTGGTCCAGCCAAGCTTTTGGGAAAAAGGCGCAAGAGAAAGACATCATTGTATGCCACGTCCTGGCAATGCATGTAAAATTCTTTGATATGTGTGACAGGGTCTCCTTTTCCTCTGAATTTGTCAAATTTAGGTACCTCAAAGTGTTTGGGAAATGGTGTCATGGTAATGGCTCTGTCAAATGGGTAAGGACACACATTCTCAAACTTGAATGTCTTTGGATCATTCCCTTCTTGGATGGCTTTCAGAGCTGTCTTCATTTGCTCCCACTCTGAATTGATAGGTGATGGTTGGGGTGCCCCCAATGTAGGAGTGCCTTGAGGTAAGTATGTGATGGATGGGGCCACTGAATATGGATGGCTGTGAGGGATTTGCTGATAGGGATTGTACATTGTTTGGGCAGTTGCATGGTGGATGATGGGTTGTTGAGGGGGAGGTGGCGCATATTGCTGCATGTGCTGCGAGGCTTGCTGTTGATATGGGATTTGAGGTTGGGATTGAGGAACATAAGCTGGCTGTGGGGTAAATGGATTTCTTTGTGGAGGTAAGGTATAAGATGGTTGTGAGGCTTGGGGAAAGGATCGGAGGGCTTGTGGGGTTTGACCAATATATGTGGGTTGTGCCCCCATTTGGGATGGCATCTTCAAATAATTGGTGGTTGGCTGGGGTGGTGGATTACCTCCTAGAAGTGGCATTGAAAAGTAGTTGGTAATTGGAGGTAATGGATTAGTTGGTGGTGGAGGTGGTGGGAATTGAAAACTTGGGAATGGAACTGATGGGGTCTGATATCTTTGTGACTGGATTTGGAAGCTTGGTAGAGTGGTGGTGGGAGCTAGGGTCACTTGGGAGCTTGGTAGAAGATTGGCAGTAGCTTGTGGGTTTTGATAGCTTTGTGGAGTGAAGGTAGTAGCCTGTGGATTTGTGGTTGGTGGTATTGAGCTCCCAAGACCTAACGGAAATGATGGGATTGTGCTTTGGGCTGTGGTGAACAAGCTGGGGGCGATGAAAGGTTGATTACTTGGCCCCATGGGTGGCATCCCTATTGTATATTGCTGAGGTTGGCCAAAGATGCTAGCACTGATTTGGGAGATGGGTGGATTGGGAAGGCTAGGTTGGGGAGCAGTAGCAATAGTGAAGGGGGTGAACGGTGAGGTGTTTTGGGTAAAGGGGGTTTGGAGCGGAGAGGTATGAACCAAGGATGGAGTGGTGGTGGCTGGGTTGGCTTGCGGCATGGAGATTTCAACTTGGGTGGATGATGGTATGTTTGGGTCTGTTGGGTCATATGGATTGGCTGGAGGCTCTTCTTTTGGAATAAATTGAGGATAATTTGGATCATAAGAGCCTATGGGTGGTGGCAGCTGCCCAAAAAATGGGTGAGATGGATCTGATAATGGAGGGGGTCTTCCAAAGTCAAAGGTTCCTACATTGTCCCTTCAAAAATTAGCCATGATTGTCTCTTTGTTTTTGTCTATAATGGCATTTACCAATACTGCATTTCCTAGTTGGTTCATGAAAGCTTCAATGTCAGTAGGTGATGGCATAGCTTGCTCTGGGCTGAAGGATGGCTGAGTGCTCAAGGGGGGTGAGGCTGTTCGATCCAAATGATAGGGCTCCATTGTTTCTTTCTTCTTGGCTAAGTGAGTGACGGGTGGCATGAAAAATGCTCCTAGGGATGAGATGCAATAATGCTAATGGATGCAAAAGGGGGAAGGCTTTTCTATGCAAATGATTTCCTAGGTTGAGGCAAAGCTATATGACAAAAACTAAGGAGGATTGGGTTGGGGATTCTAACTTCAAAGATATGTTGTCAAAGCACAAAAGGTCTACTTTCCTATGTGCAAGCTTGGTGGTGATTGTGTCAACTTAAGGATAGACTGATGATCCTTTAGGAAGAACACGATATTGACCACTTGCGAATCCCAACCTTTAGCTCAAGGTGATGAGGGATAACAAGTGACAAAGCTAGATTACCCTAGACAAAGCTCTGTCAAAGGGATAACCTTGGTGAGATTGGTGGATTTGGAAGATTTTAGGAATGGCAAACTTTTAGCAAGGTGACAACAATTTTGAAAGCGTAGATGTGCAAATTTTTGATTACTAGCTAGATGGTATGATTCTAAATGAGATGGATGAGCTAATAATGCTTAAGGGGATAAGCTAAGATGGCTGGCTCTTCTACAAAGATGACTCTAGAGTGAAGCTTATCCAAGAAGATGTGGAGAAACAAGGGTGTCTAATCATAGAAATCATGCCTAGTTGGTAAGGCATAAGCAGGATTAACTCCTGGATGTTGGCTAAATTTGATGGTGCGCTCTAACCAGGCCTCTTGAAGTGCTTCGTCGGTAGCTTTTTCCTCTGCTTTGTGGAGTTTGGAAATTCGTGGGCTTGGTGTTATTGCTTTTCTCTTGGCTGAAAGTTCTTGGTATGCTAGAGATGGCTTGAGTTTGACCTTGTGAAACTTCTGTTTGGGTTTGGGTTGTTCCGACATAAATTCCTGAATCTGCTTGGCTTTGGGAAAAATCTCAGTTGTTTTGCTTAAACTTGTTCAACTTCCAAAATAGGCAGTGACTACGCTAAGTGTGCTCTAAGCTAGGATTGACCAAGTTTGGCAAACATTCATTCAACAAGTAAAATAAAAACAAGTAATAGATAGGAACACCCAGATAGAAGTTTGTGGTTCTCAGAATGTGGTACTTGTGCCAAGGAGTGTGTATGTTCTACAAATGTTTTGATCAGTCGCTCCAAACACATTAACATCCTAGATGGTTTTCTGCAAGGCAGACAATTGGTTTAGCTAGGGAGTCCTCAATATACGCAAGGTACGTGAGGCCCAAATCCGTAGATGAGACCAAAAGGATGTCACACAGCCGAGAGGAGCAGTAACCCACTTCTCCTCTTTCAATTCTCAAGGGTATAAAGTTCCTTGAGGCTTAGCCCGAATGACAAAATCTTGATCCCAAGAGAGGTGTCTTTCGATTCACCTCCCGATTCTTATACTCCACCGGAATGCTGGAGTTGAGGTCGTCCAAGGGGTGATGAAATCCCCAAGTAGGCCTCCTAAAAAAGAAACAAGGTTTTGGATCCTAATCTTATGCACCCAAGATGGCCTCGAAAGACGACAAGGGGAGAGAAGACTCGGATGACCTTGGGCTAAAAAACACGCTTGTTCTTTTACCAACTGACTCTTATGTGTGCTAATCTAGACTTTGCAAGCACTCATGTTTAAGAGACAATGTTCAATTCCAACTTGAAGCGCCAACAAAAGTAAATCAATCAAAGAATGCACACAATAAGAAGAGTTAGGGTCAACAAAAGCAAACTCGCGCGCCCGGAGGCCCTCCACGTCAAGTATCGATTAATTTTCTTTAAGGCATTCAAGATTGAGTGTGAGTTTGTTTTAAGCCCAAAACAAAAGTGTGTGAGATTCAATTTCAAGCGCGCGCCCGGAGGCTCTCCACGTCAGTTGTTGTTCAATTTTAGTGCCCAAACTTGAAGTGTGATCGATTTAATCTAGAGTTTTGACCATTTAAGAATTTTGATAAAGTTAAAGCAAACGTTCAAAGACCAAGTGAGTGAGTTAGATTGTGGAACATTTAACACCTTTTTCAAGTGGACCCATCCCCATAAATGGCGCTGAGATTGCAACCAATGGTTAATATTTGATGGGTGATTAGAAAAGAGGTGAGTCCAAGGAACTACTCAAATTGATTTTTGTAAATTTGTATTTTAACTTAACAAAGTTTCTTAAATGTCCAAAAATCCAACTTTACCTAGATTGCATGTGAAAAAGAGATTTGTAATGGTTAATTGATCCTTGGCATTCAAGATTGGATTTTTTTGTTTTAAGCATGCATTCCAAAGAAAGTTGATTTTAACCCATGACATTCAAGAGTGTGTTTTTGAGCAACATTCATTCAATGAAAAATGTGTTTAACCATTCAAGTTCATTTTTTTTTTAGCAACATGCATTCAAAGACAAATGGTTAAACATTCAAGTTCATTTTTTTAGCAACATGAAAACCTGCAAGAAACATGGTTAGTGGTTCCATATGTGCTCCAACCTGCAATGAGACAAAAAAAAAAAAAAAAAAAAGCAATTTTAGTTATTTAGCCAAAATCTTCAAAAATGAGAGCTTAACTATGGGAAATTTTTTTTTAACTTTTTTTGTTGTTTTTCCTACGCGTAAAAATGCTTAAAATGGTCTAAATCCTACGGAACCACTAAAAGTCCAAGAAAGGCCTCTAAATAAGCCTCCAACTCAACCACCCAAAAGGATCAATAACTTCACCCACCCACCTACAAATCTAGAAGCTCCTAACTCAACCCACACTATGGTTAAACACTAAAAGGAGGTGAGGTGATGCCACTCATGTTAGCCATAGTCAATTTTCGCACAAAGGCAAAAAGAGACTTTTTGAGTGACCTCAAAAGTCAATAAAAGGGGCTTGGGGGTTGGAAAAGACCCCCAACCCATACCCATACCCCTTAGGTATAAATATTTCAAGTTTTAAAGCCTTAGGAATAGGTTTAGAGCCAAACAAAAGCTAAGAAATATTTAGGACCAACTAACAACTCTAAAATGCAAATTAAGCACTAAACTGGATTAGGGATGACTAAACTTGATTAAGAACCAAATTAGCAAACTGACACTAACTTAGTTTGACTTAGGTCCAAGGATTACATAGCTAACCCTAATCAGCACGCTGAAGAGCACAAATAATTCATGAGTCTCAAGCGACACTAAAAGAACATAGTCATGAACATTAACATTTACTGGTCACAGAAAGATACATACATACATCTCACAATAAATTTGATTACGAACAACAAGGTTTCACAAAGAGCACATAGGGATCAGTTCTGTTCCTCCGTCGAGTTTCTCGGCTAAAATATCTGCACACTCATTGCACACATCAGTAGTCCCAAAAATCACATGTACATATATATATATATATATATATATATATATATATATATATACGTATCTGGAATCACATAAATTAAAACATCCATCTATAACAAAAATTAGGGTTGCTCTCATTTCTTAACCATTAAAAACTCTTAAATCAAAGTATCAATCCTACATTTACTGATTCATCAACATACATATACATAAAACATTAAATGACAACATCAAATATATGAAAGTAACATCACACAGCATGAAATAACATAATATGTTCTAAGCATTAGATAATGTCTCAATATCTCGAGTCGTGAGTATAAAAATAATAGTAATGTATCACTATGCTATGATGGGTCGGGGCAAGGCCTCACAAGCCCCAAATTAGTCTCCTACAAACCCTTGAAGGTAGGTTTTTCTAAATCTCTCTCTTCCAAGAATGTTCAAACTCAATTGAAGGTTGTTTCACCTTTTCTTCAACATACCAAAGTGCTTCCAATCATTAAACACATACCTCTAACTGCTATAACTCTTGCTATTGCTCCATAGCCATGGATTTAGTGCCCTTTACTTCACAAAATCCAACTGCGATCACCAATCCTTAGAAATTCCTATCAAACCATTGTTAGATATGATTTGTACATATTATTACAATATTATTCCATGAGAATCAGACTCCTACATTCATGGAATGATCAACATTTCAAGTAGAAACTCAAACTTGTTAATGAAAACAATGAAACCCTTAAATCAACAACAAAAAACTTGAAAGGAATGAACTTCACAAATCTCAGTGTATTAGGAATTGATCAAACAATATATGCCAAAAATGCTTATGACATCACATGACTACAAGAAATCAATGATAGTCAAGCCACCATGCACCAAATGCTTATAAAATGAAGTTTTTATTGGCTCTCTTTGAATAGTCCATACAATTGATCAATCCAAATACTATTCTCTCCATACAATGCCTCAAACTTGACTTAATAGCATCCCTTACAACTATGCCAACCAATTTGGATCAGTTTCAATGCCTAATTATTCCTAAAACTCATTAAATCTAATTTCCTCCCAAAATGGAACTAACTGTTGGGATTCAAATATTTAGAATTACCAACTTACAATTTATTGAATAAAACAAATAATTAACCCACTAAACTTGCCTATTAGGTCTTAAAGACCAATTTAACCAATCCTAAACCTTTCTAAGACTCCTAATGACCCAATTAACTACAATATGTCATTATGCCCATATTTCACTATCAAAGATCCTAAGGTCCTTAATAGGTCCTTTAGGATTCATTACATTTTTATCATCTTTAAATCCTTCTAAGACCATGATTGGCTTCAAAACATGCCAATTGATTGGGTTAAACTCCTTCTTGCTTCTTATCCATCTTATTTTGTCTTCTTTAGGGATCCTTGCATGTCCTGATCCTACTGCATTGCATATGCTAGCCCAACAATGGAAGCCAAGAATGTAACCATGTATGTATTAGCATAGTCTCCCTACAAGGATCATAAGTATCTATTGTTGTTAATTTGGGAATCATCATATGATCTAGAATCTTATAAAGTACTGAAGCTGATAGCAACTTCTCCCATGTCTCCATAAAATGTAGCATAGGTTCAGGGTCCCTTGGCTCCCAAGAACTTGTAGTAGTTATTCTCACTATTAGAAGAATAACTTTAGTGAAGAGTTGAGTGTAAGGAATTGAAGAATCAAGTTATGCTTTTGTGTAAGTGCCATAATCATGAGACTCATTCCCTTGTAGAAGCTTCTGCCACAATGACATTACTTAAAAACCATGCAAAGGATAATGAAGTGGTTCCCAACCTTGAAACACTTTTATAAGTAATTGCAAAGAAAATGTAGATGCAATACATATAGTACTTTTATTTATGTATATGTATGTATGTATGTATGTATATATGTATGTATGTATATATAAGTATATATATGTGTATATACACACATACACACATGTGTGTGCTATGTATGTATGTATATATACAAAGAGATCTTGGCACAACAAAAAAAAGGATCCAGCGACATACATATTCTAGAATCCAAATAATAAAACAATAAATCTTACTCAATCTATGCTAAGTGACTTACCTCAAAATCCTGCACAAAAATAATGGAGACTAGGAAAAATAGGTAGAGTGTGCAATTTTTTTTACAAAAAACATATCATAGCAGATAATTTTAGAAAGAAACAAGCCATAACCTAGTTAAATTGGTCTTATTGCTAATTATTTGGGTTGATTAAAAATTCTTATAGAACTATCATCAAATTAGGTACAATAAAATGAACAATCAGTTTTTCTCAGCTAGAGGATCAAATATAGTTTTTCAAGGAGATAAAATTGCATGTGCAGATGTATGTGTGTATATATGTATGTGTATATGTATGTATGCACATATATGTATGTATGTATATACATATATACATATGCATATATATATGTGTGTGTGTGTGTGTATACATACATACATACATATGTGTGTGTCTATGTATATATATATATGTATATATATATATATATGTATATGTATATATATATATATATATATATATATATATATATAGAGAGAGAGAGAGAGAGAGAGAGAGAGAGAGAGATCTTTTGGATTGTGGATTATAAACAAAAAAAAGAAAACATGACATTAATCATTCTCCATTTGTTTTGATCAATTATGGAGAGCTACACACGAAAGAGGGTGGAGAGCTCTGAACATTGGTGGAGATTAGTGGAGATCTAGGATTTCATTTTCGTGCCCTTGTGGTAACTACATTTTTTTGTTGTGCCCTTGTGATCTCTTTAATTTTTTTTCTTGCCATTGTGATATCTGTAGATGTATGTATATATATACATATATATATATATATGTGTATATGTATACTTGTGTATATATACATACACACATGTATGTGTGTGTCTAGGTATGTATGTATATAAACAGATAGATCTTGGCACAACAAAAAAATAAAAAAACTTACTCAACACGTAGCATGACCATAGATGCAATGGAAACATCTATTGGTAAAAATATTCCTCTTTTTCTCTCACATCTTTTCATGTGTTTATTTCATTTGAACTATTACTTCTTAGGGGGCATTTTGTAATATTGGATTCATTTTATGCAGAAGGCAATGAGGACATTTCTAAATGTACCCATGTTAGATGTATGAGAACACTAAAAAATTGTGATGAATTTCAAGTGAGAAATGAAGATGTACTTCCCCTAAGACTAGCCCAACTTCCAGGTACTTTAAAGATTGATCATTTCTTAAAGATTTTAGATGTTAATGGGGAATTTAGATGTTGGGGGGTGGGGCCAAATGAGCTTCCACCTTCACATGGTTAGCCCTAATTAGTAGAGAATATTAAACTATTGTTGAAACCAAGTGAAGATAAACATTAACCTATGATTGCATGACAACTAATTGTCTGAATCTCTTGGTTTCGGGAAATGCAAAAGGAGGCCATAGTTCAATATACAATCTCAATTCATATGCATACAACATCATGTGGAGTTGAAAAATGAAACAAGTTTGCATTTTTTTTAGAGGTATTTAATTAGGTATTTTAAGTTATAGACCATCACGAAAATTGTAACTTGGAATATTATAGGCAATGATACTGTCCTTAGCATGAAAGAAAATCAAGACTTTCTATGTGCTAGCTTACTAAAGACATTCTCTTAGCCATAGTATCTAGAGTTCTAATGTTTAGTATGGTCTATAATTTTAAAAACTCAATAGACCTATTAAATAAATGTAAACGTGGTGTGTTTTGTGAGCTCTACCTATTGTCCATGCATATAGAATGCAATTGTACATGCATTCTCAATTCAAAGTGGCAGAATCTTATTTTGGATGTGATGAAAAAATGACATGAACTAGAAGATGGAGAAATGATGTCACTTTTTTAGGTAAGGAACCTTTTTCATTATATTTTGTCACAATTATCATTTAAGAATATTGCTTTCTTCATATTCCAAGATGAAATAGGAGATCATATCCTCAAGTCATATATCCTGAAATAGGTGAATATTATTTTCTTTCTTATTTAGTTAGAATTAAATAAATTTAATCATGTGAGCAATGAAGATGGACTTCCCCTAAGAGTAACCCAACTTCCAGGTACTTTAAAGATTGATCCTTTCTTAAAGACTTTAGATGCTAATGGGGAATTTTTAGGGGGGTGGGGGGAATGAGCTTCCACCTTTGCATGGTTGGCCCCAATTAGTAGAGAATATTAAACTATTCTCAAAACCAAGTGAATCTCAACATTAACCTATGATTTCATGATAACTAACTGTGTGAATCTCTTGATTTCAGGCAATGCAGAAGAAGGTCATAGTTCAATATGCAATCTAAATTCATATGCCATAGTTTTTGGTCAATATGAAATTTTTGCAATTTTAAATATTGTAAACATAATAGTTATGAATGAGCTTTGGACATTGAAAGGAACATTAATGTATGTCTACTACACTTGACCATGATGATAAGTATATACTTGGACAAAGTAGACTAAGTAATCTTTCAACAATTTCATCATCCCAGGATCACCAGTTAGACTCCTGTGTAAGTATCTTTATTTTTTTTAAACATTTGATAGTGTTATGGCTTCCTATTTTGAAATGGATACATGTGATCAAGCATTGTTTTAACTCTTTATTAGTTGATGTTGTATTTGCAGTTGAACTTAACAATTAGAGAGGAAGTTGAAATATAATATAAAGTAGATGGTTGGTTCTATGTGAGTAAACATATTTAATAAAAAATAATACATTGCATCTCTAGACCAATCTATTTTACTAGCTAACAGTTTATATATCTAAATTATTTCAAGTAAGGAAAAAATGACCTGGAAGAGATGGTAAAATGGTTGGATTGGTCCTTGTGGTTTATGTGAGCCCTTCTATCCCAATATTATCTAAATTTAGGCATGATCTATCTTTGTCCTGTGTGCATTATCACTTGAGTTTTGGTAGTTTTGTTTCAAACTAGATGTGTATTTAAAAAATAATGTCTTTATGTAGATCCATTGGTTATTAATTCTTTTATATTTTATCCTCAAGTCATCTATCTTCATGTTGTTTTTGTGCTAGGTTGTAAGTATCAAAAGAGATGATTCCATTAGCTGAAATAATGAAAGTGAATATTGTAATTGGTCCTGTATTAGATTGTATCAAATATTTTTTTTTAAAAACTTTATTGAATAATAATGGAATATTATATAATTTGATAATATAGAATCCTCCATTAAAAAGATTGAGAGCTAACCATATGAAATAGGTATATCTTTATGTGTTATTTTGGATGCTTCCACCTCATTTTCATGTACCTGGTACATCATAATGGGGTTACATCTCCATGAGAGTCCTCTTCAACTTCTCCTTATATTGAAAGTAAGCTTTTGTTCCCTTTACTCTTTATTTCTTTCTTCTTCTTTTTCCTTGTCAGGTAGCCAAATATATTCTTCTAATGCATGAATGCTTTTGCTACGTTATGAAAACATGGGATGAACTAAAATTTGCTAATGTAGTAAATATTGTTTTCATCTTGCAAGTAAAGTTTTTTTTGGGAAAAAATAACAATCTACAAAGAACAAATTTAAAAGAATGATTCACTGTAATAGAATTATATTTCTTGATATGTTGTTCCACCATACAGTTCTATTTGAACAAATAAAAGCATGTGGATTGTTTCTTTTTTTATTTTTCTACTTGTTGTTCTAGCCCATTTAGAAAATAAAAATGATTTTAAAATATAACACCCACTCAAACATCAAACAATCATGTTGTGAGGGCTCGCCTCAACCCATCCTAGCATCAATGATACATTATTATTTTGATACTCATGACTCGATATGTCAGAACATTATTTGATGCATTGAACATTATTATGCTATTTTATGATGTGTGATGTTGTAATTTTAGATATTTGACCTTGTCATTTAATGCTTTATGAACATGTACGATGACAAAGTAAATGAATGCAATACTAACACTTTGATTATGCAATTTTAACAGCAAAAAATATGAGTAGAATCAGATAAACAATTGATTATTAGAAAAATGGATGTTTTAATTTATATAATTTTTCTAATACATAAATTACATAATGCATGTGATTTTTTGAACCTATTGATGTGTGCAATGATTGTGCAAAAAATTTAGCTGGGAAACCCAATGGAAAGACGAAACTAAAACCCCTTGTTAATTTGTGCTATTTTTGCATTGTCTTTCTTTGAAGGTTGTTATATAGTTAAAAAACCCTCTTAGATTATTTTGGGTTCTATTAAATCTTTAAAGCCTAAAAATATTAAATTTAAGTGCCCTAGGGGTAAGGGTATGGGTGGGGAGTACTTTCCAACCCCTTAGCCTCTTTTGTTTGACTTTTAGGGTCACTCAAAAACCCTATTTTTGGTTGATTGCGAAAATGGATTGTCTCCTACTTGAGTTGGTGACTCAAAATCCATCTTGAGTTTACTTGAAGTTTAGTTGAGTTAAGGATCATACTTAGAGGCATTTGGAGTAGTTTTGGGGTTGTTACCCAATCTCTAGTTTTGGAGAAAGTTTGAAGATTGAAGGAAGAAAAGGAAAAGCTCTTCTCAACTTACCATTTTACCATAAATTTTTGTGAAGGTAGGAGTTCTTCACTCTTTTGAATTTGTTCTTCATGTTGTTCATGCTTGAATCATGCATAATGCATTGTGTTGTTCTTTGTTTTGCTTGCTTGTGTGTTGGGATTGATTTGGAGGGATTTTAACTTGTTCTTGATGTTATTCTTATGTTTGTCTTGATGTTTTGTTTTGATGGAATTTCATGGGGATTTTTTTGGCATTACTCACCCTTGGATAGGGAAGAAGTGGCCATGTACAGGGGAAGGGCCTTAGTTGGACCTCAATGGTGTAGAGTCTCCTCTCATGGTGAGAGGAGGGAAAGAGGGTAGGGTGTATGGGCCCCTATTTGTCATCACATACCTTGTTTGATATTGTGGATTCTTGATATAGAAATGAATGAAAATTCTTATGGTAATAGCCTCGAAAGGGCCTTGTAGAAGAACATAAGTTCTTGAAAATTTAGCCTCGAAAAGGGCTATGTTATGGTATGGTGATTGACATATCCCATTGAGAAAATCCACCTCCCCCTTAGTCAGGTTCTATGCTTGGACCTATTGTGTAAAACCGGATTGGGGTGTATGCTTGAATTGTTCATCTTAGTATGTTGTTTTACCTCCATGTTGGTTCTTGTATTTCTCATGGTTCCCTTGATGCATTGAAGGCATTGGTAAAGATCTCTTGTGAAAGCCCTAGAAGAGAATTCAATTGAATTGTAACATTATGTACAATTGTATTTTAAATTTTGATGTATTTGGCAAAGACGTCGGGTTTTCTTATTGGTTCATTCCTGATGGAGCCTTGAACCAGGTTGAATAATAGAGAAAGAAAAAGATTATGAAAAACTTCTTGCATTGCTCTTATGTGATTTCAAATTATGCATATGTATCTGAGAAAACATAGTAATAGATAATGTCTTCGAATTATGAATTCTCAAGTTTTCAATTATGTGAAGGGAAAGTAATTTCATATGTTGAAGTTTCCAATTTGATGTTTATGTATTAAGAGGAAATGAAAACACTATTTTGTGGAATTTTTTTTTATCTCTCTCCTTGTTAAATTAAATAAGTGTCAAAATCAAATTTGAATAAGAAATTATGCATCACTTTGAATTCTAAATAAAAGGAACATATATCTTTGTTATATGATGATCAATAAAACATAACCTTATACACATCCTTGTATTAATATGCTTGTTCAGAGGAATTAATGTTCTTACTAGGTTAGAAATCACTCCATATATATATATATATATATCGAGTAAAGCATGTCAACACTTAGACATAAATTGGCTTCAAAGAAAAATGTGCATTCCTAGGAGTAAAAACCTCTCTGAAAAATGTATGGGGAAAATTTTAATTCCCCCAAGTCACAGAGAATATTCTTTGAGTTATTCCCCTTTGAATCTCAACTAAAATCATTGCTAATTCTTTAAATAATATAAATCAAATAAATCCAAAAATAAAATATCTAATGCATATGCTAATGCATTTCTTATTGCCTCCTCTCAACCATAAAACTTTTGGCATTAAACTCCATGTTGCATAGAAATGGGCAAGATATGTAGGCCATTATATCTATGCATTTAATTAATCAAAAAAAAAATCAATTTCACCCACTTAATTATTCCCCCCCCCCCATTCTCTTACTTTTTTTTACCTTCCCATTTATGGGCTAGGCGTAGCAATCCCAAATCCCCCTGCAGGAAGTACTAATTTCATTTCAAGGGGGATGGAGAAGGTTTGTTAAATTATATATTAAATTAAACTTTACCCCATATGTTTCTATCCCCCCCCCATGCATTGGATCCAATGCCTGAACACCACTCACGCATGGGGCAAAGGGAGTAGGTTTTTCAACACTGACAGACCTTGGTCAATGCACAAGGACCATGGGGCAGCATGGAGAGTTGGTAGGAAAGCCAAGTGGTGGCTAGGCCACTTGGCTAGGCAGTAGTATAGGGTAGTTTTAGAGTATGTGGGGATAGATGGGTAGACTAGGTTAGTATAGGGTATGTTGGTAGGTAGTTAGAGTAGAGTTAGTTTAATCTTTGGGTAGTTCAGAGCTTAGTTAGTCTCAGTCTTGATAAGTTAATATGAGTCGAATTGAATAGGGTAGTTAATTATTTCTTTAAAAAAAAATTTTAGTATTGTTATATGTGTTTTCTTAGTTTAGTATATATGTACTTAAGTTTATTTAGTTAAAGCTTTCAATTTAATGCTTAGAATGGTGTTAGTATAAGATAACACTTAGTTATTAGATTATTAACTACTTGTAATTTAAACTTTTTAATTTGAAATTAGTATATTTCTAGTTAGAATATTGTAGATTTTAGTATTTATTATTAGAAGTGGTGGTTAGTATAGTTTTGTGTTAGAATTTAATTGGTGAAGTATAAATTTTAGATAGTAATTGTCAATTTTGAAATTAGTATTATCTAGAAATTAGTTTTAACTTAGTAGCAAATTTAATTAGTATATTCAAGTTTCAAGTATATTTTGTGTTAGTATTATCTTGTTTTAATGGAGATTAGTTAGATTGATTTTAATAGTGACATTATTAATGTGGACTTAAATTTATTATAGTCTAGAATAAAATTTAGATTTACTTATAGAATTAATTGAAATAATTCTAGTCTTCAATTTTAATTGTAATTGATAGATTAATAAATTAGATTGTTATGAGAACATAGGAGATAATTTGAAATTAAAACGCAGATAGTATAATTGATAATAATGTTTATCTCTATTGTATGTATATTAAAGAATAGCTTAGATTTTTTATTATAGTTTAAAACATAGTTAGCATGGCTTGGATAGTTAAATTTGATTGATCTTTTAGAGTTCTAAATTCTCTTAATGATAGTATTCTAGAAATTGATAAGTTTTGTTTAGGACAGTTTATGGACTGGGATGTAATTATCTTAGAACGAAGTTGAAAGGATTTAATTAATTACATTAAGCCTAAAGTAAATGATTAAATTGTAATGTCGATCAAGTTATTAAGTTAATAGGAGGGACTAGTTAATTAGTTCATTTTAAGGTTAGTGGTATTTGATCGTAATTAAATTGATGCTAAACAAGTTATGTAATTAAGAGATAGATGTCATTTTAGTTAGTAGGTCATTTTGACATATTGAATAAGTTGTTGTGTTAATCTATTGTCATCCTTAGGAAGTAATATTTAAGGAATTATTAAAACAAATTGATGGATTAGGACTTTAGTTAAATGGAATTAGCCATTTAATTTAATTAATTGATTTATTAAGAAACTTTCAGTTCACCCAATATAACCCTTCTTATGAAATGTTCAAACTATGTTGTAACCTTTTATATCAATGGTGAACTTGCATCTAGTTTCAAAGTACTTATGGGTATCTAAATTTAAAACTCTCGAACAATTAGTTCCATTATAGTTAAACATTTAAAATCTTTTACAACCATGTTATCTTATTTAATCATAGTTCTTAAAAAAAATAAAAATTGTGTGTGTGTTTTGCCCTTGGATTTTGGGCATGACACATGCATTAGGCATGTATAAGATGTGATATGTTGGACTTTTATTTTGTGTTGCTCTGAAATTAATGTAATCTAAATATGTGTTACTTTAAATGTGATTTATATTTATTGACCAATTTTTCTAGTATGTCAGAGTCCTCAACTAGTCCTTGACCTTGCAAAACCTTGTTCCTTCTATTCTCATAATCATATCTCACTTTAAGAATTCTTCTTTTTATATTGCCTGACATTGCAAAACTCTAGGCATCATTTTTGGGCATATAGTTTTCAGGTCTTCTACTTGACCTATGCTTTAG
Source organism: Cupressus sempervirens (assembly GCA_028749045.1). Taxonomy (NCBI): domain Eukaryota; kingdom Viridiplantae; phylum Streptophyta; class Pinopsida; order Cupressales; family Cupressaceae; genus Cupressus; species Cupressus sempervirens. The sequence continues at coordinate 291,009,601 of CM053785.1, read as the reverse complement.
GCGTAATACCCATCACTAAAATTGGGGTCAAAATGGTTGAAATGCATGTTAGAATTATCCTATGGTAGCTACCTAAGATAAAACCCCAAATTTTGTTTCTCTCCCCTATTGTTTTCCACACACTTCACAACCCCCTTCAAAATAGACACAATGCGACACAATCTTCGAATAAACATGTCAATCTATGCTTTTGATTTTTCTTTCTTTGAATCCAGATGGGGATAACATCTTATTTAGAGGGAAATTGTTTTGGACTACATAGGTTCTTCATTTACAATAATTCTCTTTGCACCCACACTAATGAAAGAAGTGTTTTCAGTTTATGATTATTGTACACCAGCTTGGAAGGTGGTAATTCTTTGAGATATTGGTGTTCCTTTTGAGGGTCTAAATCAAATTATGTCAAGAAGTATTTTTTATAGAGAGGTTATATATTGGTTTCTTCCTTGATTTTTTGTAGCACCCAATGTATGAACCCTATGCTTTTCTAGGGGTGAGACATTTAGGCCGAATTAGAGCTTTTGGTATCATAACTTAATGAGGATAACCTCTATTTGAATCTATTGTGCTCAACTTGGGGATGGATGTGTTCTATTAAACTATACATTGGATGGATGTGTGCAAAAATGGAGAAGAGGAAAATGTGTTTTGGATGTGGTGGTTAGTTTCCAAGGAAAAGAAAAAGGAAATATAGGGGCATAAGATGTTTGACAAGTACATGTGGCTCTCTGGTAACAAGAGGACAATAGAGGGCTTGAACATGTATCCATCTCATCACAACTATCCATTACATTCATTAGTGCCTTGATATAATTGGTCACTTCTATAACTTCTTGTTGTTTCTTTATACTTCCACTTCTCCCTCTTGAATTTGAAGAAGCTTCTAGAGGAGGTTTTTTACCTCTTTTCTTCACTAAGTTACTCATGGCCTTCATAGTTTGAATGAAATGGGCACCACCCAAGTACTCCTAAACAAAACCCAATATTAGAAATATGACACCAAAGATAACATATATTAGACCAACAATACACCGCCATAGAAATGTGTTAGCTTGCACATTACACCACACATTTTTACATCTTATACTAACCCACAATTTAATTTGTTAAAAGAAAAGAAGAAATTTAAATTGCTAAAAAAAAAAAGAATTTTGTTCACCTATTTTGCAAACAAACCAAATTTTAACAAAAGGAATTAAGCCTGTTCTATGTTTACCTATTTTCCAAGCAACACACTAAACAATAATAGAAAATACATTCTAAAATTTTGTTCTACATCACCTCTTTACCAAGCCATTGGCTGAATTGTTTAAAAAAACTATTTCCTGTTAATCTATTTTCCAAATAAAATGCATTATATCAGATTTAATACATTTCATGCAGTTTTAGTACCATTTGTAGAGATATATGATGAAAGACATTCAAATTAAAGCTCTGCAAAAGTTTTATGATTTCTACAATCTACTATAATGTCTAATTTTTTCTTTAGCTCTCTTGAATTCTAATGATGAAATAGTCCTTTACACAATTATATTCAAAAATACTGTAACACATTTTTAAACCAATTGATACAACAACAAATAAAATAATAATTCTTTTTATAATGCACAATTTAATATTAATTCACTTTTCAAGGTGAAAAATTAAATATTAATTTCCTCATAATGGAGAATTAAATATTAATTCTTTCAAAGTGGAGAATTAAATATTAATTCACTTTTCAAGGTAGAAAATTCAATGTTAATTTTCTCATAATGGAGAATTAAATATTAATTATTTCAAAGTGGAGAATTAAATATTAATTAAATTTTCAAGGTGGAAAATTAAATATCAATTTCCTCATAATGGAGAATTAAATTATCCTGCAAAGTGAAGAACTAAATATTAATTCACTTTTTAAGGTAGAAAGTTAAATATTAATTTCCTCATAATGGTGAATAAAATTTTAATTATTTCAAAGTGGAGAATTAGATATTAATTCACTTTTCAAGGTTGAAAATTATAAATTAATCTCCTCATAATGGAGAATTAAATATAATTTTAAAATATTAATTCTAATTAATGAAGAATAATTAAATGCAATTTTAATTATAATTCAACATTTATGAATAAATTATTATTTTTACAATTAACATTTCACTTTTCTCAATTGACTTTTAATTAAATCAAATATTTGAATTTGTCTTCAATTTTAATAGTACATATTTGATTTAATTTCCTACTAATAAACTTAATAGTTTCTTTAATAGAATTGAAACTATTAATAACCATAGCATTTTGACATAATAATAAACTATAATCAGAATATAGAAACATACCTAACCAATTCATGCTCAAGGATAGATTTTTCAAGTTCACATCATTTGACAATTCGAATGGATAGTCAATAGATACTTGTCCACTACATTGGGACAAAATGAGGCTTAGGTTGCGATTTGGAATTGAAATCTCCACTCTTTACTATTGATATAATGTGATAGGGCATGCTCATCCTGGCAATTTAGGGAAGTCGATGACTGATACAAGTGCAACCTTCATAAAAGCCAAGCATGTACATACATAATAAATATATCTATTCTAAACAAGCAATGATAGAGAGTGGTGCATTGTGTAGATCTCGACTAGCAGGTGACTATGACTCCCTCTCCTAACCATATCAAGTACATCAAACATAAAAATAAAGCAAATACATACACCATACACATGCAATTATGGGGTAAGTATCCATATATCATATAAACATAATCATGAATGTAACTATAAGCATAATATCTAATCATCTAACATCAACACATGAATATCCATGAAACATAATAACAATAGAAATATCCAAAGTCTCAAGTATCTTATCAGATGATAACAATAATCATGAACACAGAAGCAACCAATCGGGTAATAGAGTACCCCCAACTCAAATAGTCATAACATGAAAATTGGCCTAAAGTGAACTTAGCAACATAATTGAGAACAAAATGAGGTAGGCACTACATCCTCCCCCCTAAAATTAGGCTTAAACTTGAAAGCCTATAAATAAGTAGGGATATAAATCCCTTTTTCTCATTGCATCCTCCCAAGTAGTCAATGACTCTTCAATAGGGTCTCATTGTACACTTACCTTCTCTATTACCCAATCCCTAAGGGTCAACTCTCATCATTTCTTGTTTAGATTAGATATATTTATAATGTATGTACATGCTTGGATTTTATGTAGGTTGTAGGTATCAAGCATTAACTTTCCTGAATTGCCAAGATGAGTGTGCCCTATCACATTATCTCAATTGTAAAGAGAGGAGATAGTTGTCAAGTCCAAATCCCAACCTAAGCCTCATTTTGTCCCAATGTAGTGGACATGTATCTATTGACTACCCATTCGAGTTCTCAGATGATGTGTACTTGGAAACCCTATATCGAGCATGAATTGGTTAGGTATGTTTCTGTATTCTAATTATAGTTCATCATTATGTCAAAATGCTAAGGTGATTAATAGTGTCAATTCTATTAAAGAAAATATTAAGTTTATTAGTAGGAAATTAAATCAAATATGAGCTATTAAAATTGAACACAAATTCAAATATTTGATTTAATTAAAAGAAAACTGGGAAAAGTGAAATACTATTGTAAAAAAAGGGTTATTCATAAATGTTGAATTATAATTAAAAATATATTTAATTATTCTTCATTTATTAGAATTAATATTATATTAGTCATGAGGTAAAGAAATCATATTTAATTCTCCATTATGAGGAAATTAATGTAGAATTTTTCCAAAAGCGCACAACAAATCCACGAAGCCCAAGAAAACCTGCATGCAAAAAACTTGTCATGGAGAAGAAAAAGACAAGAAGAGGCAAGGGTTTGATATGAAAAACTCAGACAAAGAAGAAAAATATTATTCAACGGATCTTCATAATGAAAAATACAAAGAGATCAATCCTTATAAAAGGAGATCGAAACTCGAAAAGGGTAACCTAAAGCCTAAAAAAGCTAGGTTGCACAATATAATTAATAAAATATTAATTATATGCACCTGCAAGATAGCTTAAGCAAACTAGAGTAATAAGAAACTTATTTAATTAAATCAAAGTGATTTAATTAATAAGTGTGAACAAATAATTACTCTAACACCCCCCTTAAGTGAAGCTCAAGAGGTAAGCTAACCTAGCACAGCTATGAAAGCAGGAAAATTGGGTCCCGACAACAAGGCCTAATCAGGTACCCAATCACAACAAAATCTCTATAAAGAGGAGAAATAGAGAAAACCACATGGGAAAAAACCTACTCCAAAAAGAGATAGCAAAGAATGTTCTATAAGAAGGAACAAAGAGAGATCATCAAGAGAACCACTGAAGCAGAAGAAGCCACACAACTCTATCGAAAATGCTGATCTATAGAATCACCTTGGAAATAGAAGGCACGAATCGAGCGTGTCTATATGGTAGATGATCCATCTCATCGAAATGCATAGGTAGCCAACCACTGCAATCGCCTAGTATGTAGGATCAGGTACTAAATACATAGTTCACACCAATGAACCATCAAGCAAAGAAGCATAGAAAAACAATATAACCCCCCTTAATGCAGGTGAGGTGATAGGCAGTTGAAAAGGTGGGCCAAAGAATCTCCTACAACACAGGAACTAGACACATCGAGAGTGAGGTACAGACACCAATAAAGGCATGTGTCATCGACACTGCATGAGGCAAAAGAGAAAGAGGGCCTATAAGCAGCAAAAAACTATCCCCCCCCCCATGACACTTTATAAAATAGTGTGAGTACAACAAATCACAATGATGAAAAGGATCCCAAAACACAAGAGTGACACTTTATCTTAGTGCATTGCATAAAGATGCTTACAATGAATATCAACAATGATCAGAAAAAACATAAGGCTGATACAATAGAAAGAAGAGCCCAAAACAAAGTATTTGAAGCAACAAAATTGATCCTCGGACTTGAAACAGACAAGATATCTACCAGAATGCTAAAATGAAAAAGACTAAATAGGATGTGCCTAGAATATAATTTTGAACAACAACCAGCATCACTAGAAAGAGCACATAAAGAGCTTTTTAGCTATATAAAGAAGTCCAAAAATGGAGATCAGATGCTCAAGATACGTCTCCTGGAGTGCAAAATAGAACATCCAGCTTTGACTGCCAAAAAAGGAAACCAAACTACATCAAAACTCAAAAAAACCTACAAAAATATCTCCGTCTCAAAACGCTTTTTGGTGCATTTTTCGGATTAAAAAAATACGTCTGTATGCTCAAGTTATGGAGAAAAAACCTACAGGGCCTTCAGAATGCATGAAAAATGTTTTTTTTTTAATAAAAGAAATAAAAAACAATAACCACCCTCGCACCACCGGTGGAGTGGCGGCCAGGGTGGCGGGAGGGCAAAGGGTTGTTGCAAGGTAGAGCAGCAGTGGGACTACCATGAGTGTTGTCGGCAGAGCCGTTGCAGGCCACTGGCAGACCGCTAGCGGTAACTATTAATATTATATTAGTCATGAGGTAAAGAAATCATATTTAATTCTCCATTATGACGAAATTAATATTTAATTTTACACCTTGAAAAGTGAATTGATATTGAATTATGCACTTTGAAAGAATTAATATTTAATTCTCCATTATGAGGAAATTACTATTTAATCTTCCACCTTGAAAAGTGAATTAATATTTAATTCTCCACTTTGAAAGAATTAATATTTAATCCTCTAATATGAGGAAATTAATATTTAATCTTCCACCTTGAAAAGTGAATTAATATTTAATTCTCCACTTTGAAAGAATTAATATTTAATTCTCCATAATCAAGAAATTAATATTTAATTTTCCATCTTGAAAAGTGAATTAATATTTAATTCTCCACTTTGAAAGAATTAATATTTAATTCTCCATTATCAAGAAATTAATATTTAATTTTCCATCTTGAAAAGTGAATTAATATTTAATTGTCCACTTTTAAAGAATTAATATTTAATTCTCCATTTTGAAGAAATTAATATTTAATTTTCTACTTGAAAAGTGAATTAATATTTAATTCTTCACTTTGAAAAATTAATATTAAATTCTCCATTATGAGGAAATTAGTATTGAGTTTTCCACCTTGAAGAGTGAATTAATATTTAATTCTTCACTTTGAAAGAATTAATATTAAATTGTGCATTATATAAAAGAATTATTATTTTATTTATCCATTATGTAGAATATTATTTTGTTAATGTGAGTGGTGCTATTTAAATAATATTTTATGCAAAGTGGTATTATTTTTTAATTAATACTTTAGGAATATTAATATTTTATTTAGAGTGGAGCTAATATTTCAATGAAAGGAAAAATATTATTTTATAGGTATTTTCCTATAAATAGAACCATTTTTGGTCATTAGGAAAGGAAGATTTTGGAAGGAAATTTTGGAGAGAAATTATGGGCAAGTTTGAGTGTGAATTTTGAAAGGGTTATGCTATTGAGTTTTTACTTGGAGTCTTATGCTACTTGGATTGTTATGCTGTTGAAATTTGCTTGGAGTATGCAACTGAATTCTAGTTATCTTTCTTCATGGATTCAACTTCTCTTGTCTTTCTTACTTTCTTGCCACAGAAATATCATCTTAATATAGAGTTTCAATTGGTGGTTCGAGGTAGGATCTACTTCCTATTCATTTTTGCAAATCTTTCATTTAGAAAAGCTTGTATTCTTCATGTCTGTATTATGCATCTCAAGAGTAATCTAGTTGTATACATACATACATACATATATAAGGGAAAGAACCCTACTAAGGTTATTGTTACAAGAATCATATTGAGTGTTTTAAGAATCTATCCAATCATATAAATTGATTCAATTATTTTTTTAGGTAATTATCCCATCTCATGGGGCCTGCATCAATCACTATTCATATGGGGCCCACACAAAATACTATTAACATGTAAAATCCATATGAATTACTTTTCACCTTGTGGAGGACGCATAAGTTAAAATTCAGCTTGCAGTGCCCAAATGCATTACTATTCACTTTGTGGTGCCCACCTAAATTACTATTGACCTATTTAGATTTGGGAAGAAACATCTTGGTAATTTAATGATTAGGTAATTATAAATTGCAAATTTATAACTCAACTTTCCATGTGAAAACCAGGATGATCATATACAATCTAGCATTTGGATTAGAAAATTTATCTTCTCAACCTTGATATCTAAATAAAACAAAACTCTTTAACAAATATTGATAATGCTATCAACTAAATGAAAAATGTTGAATTGAAACCGAACCCTAAACATATTGAAACCTAAACGTCCAACCTTGAAACTTGAGAGCTTGATTTTCATTGAGATTTGAACCTTTACATTGATAAACCTTGTTTATCCATTTAACTACTATACTTGTTTGAAATTCTTGATGTGATGTATGTTTTACATTGTGTGTAACTCATCCATAGCTCATGTCGTAGGGTATGAGCTACTAAAAGAATATACATCATGATAAGGACTACATCCATAAAAATACAATATCCAAATATCTATAGCATGAATGACCATATATCATACTCATCAAAAGAACCTTAAGAGAAATCGCAATAACAGTGAATCCAACAACAATGTCCAGTTGTTAGATTTCAATGGTAAATAATCACTACCTCCCAACCTTTTAGAATCTAAGTGGCCCCACTCCCATCATGCTAAGGAGATAATATCAAGTCCCATATGGATATCAATGCAAAATTCATAACCAACATATAGGTCACAGAAAACTTGATAGCAATCTATCTCAAAGGTACCAAGACACAAGTAACATCTAATCCTAGAGGCAACAAAGACACATAAGAAATCTACTATGTAAGTGAGCAAGAGTCATCGCATGAACCAACTCTAAGGTTACCCTATCAACCTCTTTGGACTCTGGCCCCTTAGTGTCTTTATGCAACATCACATGATCCAACTCTAAGATTACCTTGACAGCCTCTCACGACTCTGATCCCCTAGTGTCTCTATGTGGCACAAGTATCCTTTCGTACAGACAAGGGATACTAACAAGTCAACTCTAAGGCTACCCTAACAATCTCTTAGGACTCTGACCCCCTAGTAACTCTATGTGGCATCGATATCTTATTAATTTATTTTAAACCCATTTAATGAAATGTTATCATTTATAAAAAATAATCTACAATGAGTTATCGAGGCAACCTCTTTAGGGCTCTAACCTCCATTGAAAGCCACTTCCCAACATACACATAGATTACCTACTTTAAGCACATGAAAAGTACAACCCATAAAATCATAATTTTCACCTCAGTTTTATGCAAGCACCTAGAAAGTGCCAAAAGATAACCAATTAAAACACAAAGGTTACCACAAGAAAATCACAATAATCACCTCATTCCTATAAAAACAATTGGAAAGTATCTAAAGATAACTAATAAAAACTCAAAGGTTACACTAGGAAAATCACAACATTCACCTCAATTCTATACAAGCAACTGGAAAGCATCAAAAGATAACTGATCAAAGCTCATCATAGAATACATGAATACATCACAATGGTCAAGTATAAATGATTGTGAACAAAATAGACATAACATCATCATAGAAAAAATCTCCCAAGCCTCTGCTAAACATCTTGACTGGTTAATGTTCTAAGTCAAACCCGAACCCAACACAAAGTAAAACATATATCACATCAAGTACTTCATACCAGTATAGTAGTTAAATAGATTAATAAGGTTTATTGATGTAAAGGTTCAAATCTCAAATGAAAAACGAGTTCTCAAGTTTCAAGGTTGCATGTTTAGGTTTCAATATGTTTAAGGTTTAGTTTCAATTCAATATTTCTCATTTAGTTGATAGCATTATCAATAATCATTGAAGAGTTTTATTTTATTTAGATATCAAGGTTTAGAAGATACATTGTCTAATCCAAATCTTAGATTGTGTATGATAATCTTGGTTTTCACATGGAACGTTGAGTTATAAGTTTCCAAATTATAATTACCTAATCATTCAATTACCTAGACATTTCTTCCCAAATCTAAATAGGTGAATAGTAATTTAGGTGGGCCCCACAAGGTGAATATAATTACATAAAAAATGTAATTGAATTAGATTTATATGATTGGATAGATTCTTATAAAACTCAACAACAACCTTAGTATGATTATTTGCCTTATATATATTATATATTTACACACACACACACACACACACACACAATATACTTAAGATGCATAATACAGACATGAAGAATACAAACTTTTCTAAATGCAAGATTTTAAAAAATGAACAAGAAGTAGATCCTACCTCAAAACATCAATTGAAACTCTAGATAAAGTTGATATTTTTGTGGCAAGAGAGAAAGTAAGATAGAAGAGAGAAGTTGAATCCATGAAGAAAGGTAACCAAAACCATTTTTGGTCATTAGGAAAGGAAGATTTTGGAATGAAATTTTAGAGAGAAATTATGGGCAAGTTTGAGTGATAATTTTGAAAGGGTTATGCTATTGAGTTTGTACTTGGAGTCTTATGCTACTTGGACTATTATGCTGCTGAAATTTGCTTGCAGTGTACAACTAAATTTTGGTTATCTTTCTTCATGGATTCAATTTCTCTCTTTTGTCTTACTTTCTCTCTTGCCATAGACACATCATCTTAATCCAGAGTTTCAATTGGTGGTTTGAGGTGGGATCTACTTCTTGTTCATTTTTGCAAATATTGCATTTAGAAAAGCTTGTATTCTTATTTGTGTTATGCATCTCAAGTATAATCTAGTTGTGTGTGTGTATATATATGTATGTATATATGTGTATATATATATGTATATATCTACACACACACACACACACACACACACACACACACACACACACACACACACACACATGCACACGCACGCACACACAAACAAACATGCGTGTGCGCATGCACACACACACACACACATACATGTGTTTGTGTGTATAAGGGAAAGAACCATACTAAGGTTGTTGTGACAAGAATCATAGTGAGTTTTATAAGAATCTATCCAATCATATAAGTTTGATTAAATTACATTTTTAATGTAAATATATTTACCTTGTGGGGCCTACCTAAATTACTATTCACCTTGCAGGGCCCACATGAGTTACTATTCACCTTGTGGGGCCCAGCTAAATTGCTATTCACCCATTTAGATTTGGGAAGAAATATCTAGGTAATTGAATGATTAGGTAACTATAAATTGGAAACTTAAAATTCAACTTTCCATGTGAAAACCAGGATGATCATACATAATCTAGGATTTGGATTAGACAATGTATCTTTTAAACCTTGATATCTAAATAAAAAAAAACTTGTTAATGAATATTGATAATGCTATCAACTAAATGAGAAATGTTGAATTGAAACTAAAACCTAAACATATTGAAACCTAAACATACAAACTTGAAACTGGAGAACTTGATTTTCATTTGAGATTTGAACCTTTACATCGATATGTTGGAATAATTTAGAATAACTTGGGGGGGGGGGTGATTCGGTTATCCAAGGTCCAAGTGTACAAATAAAAATTTCCAGTACTTAGCAAACATATATGTGCATGCATTGATTAGATCATCCAATATCTCCATACCTTAGTATATTATTGTCCTAGGTCAAATGAACTTTGCAGAAATGTAAACATGAAACATCACAAACTCAATCACACAATTTGAAACAAGGATTTAACGTGGAAACCCAATTTGTGAAAAAACACTAGTAACTTGCTACCAATTTTCACTCTTCTAAAGTAAGCTTTGTAAGGAGCCAACCCTATTAAAGTATATAATGCACATTGTTAAATGTGACCTTGATTAAAGGATTTCAATCGCCATATTAAAAGTGAGCCTCATTAGAGTACTTTACAAAATTCCATTAGAATGTCACCCAGTTAAAGCATTTACTCATGACTATTAGGTCAACTTTAATCCAAAGGATTTATCCAGAATAATACAATTGTTAAAAAGTAGCAGCAGGACTTGATCTGATAACAAAACAACTTGTAAATTTCAAATCTTTGATTCGACTCTCTATTATGCTTGGCATTCATTCCCTTCATCTTTGATTTCTTGTTCACCCTTCAAGCTTTCACCTCCTTAATCCTCCATGCTTAGTATACCAACAACAAGTCCTTTCCTTCATCCACTAGAAGAAGAAACACCTCCATATTTCCCCTCTTTCACTCACAATGGATCTTCTACCCTTGACACTATTACTTCTAGCCTTGTATCTCCTTAAATAAAGAATTTTGGTCTTTTGTCACTTAATCACAATTGTCTATCTTAGGGTTAGGCTAGATTCATTGAATCCTCCCTTGTTTCCATTATGTTCCCTCTAGAAACTTCTTTTTCAATCCTCATTAAAAATTTTTATAAATAGTTTAGCTTGAATTTTGTGCCACCAACTCATCAAGCTTATCATCAATACGATTCACATAATTGAAGAAATCAACTTTGTTAGCTCAGATTTGTCAAATCTTGATTCAAACTATTTTTCTATCACTCAGAAATTATGTTGTCACTCGACAATAACTAACTACTAATGCTCGATCAACACTAGGTTGTTCGACATAAACTAGATCTTTGCTTGGTCAATACTGCCATTTTTTATGCTCGTCACATATTAGCTTTCTGATTCTTGGAACATACTATCTTTCTTCTTTGCTTAGCACGTACTATATTTTTGACACTTGACACATAATGATTTTTTCTTGGCTTGAACTAAATGCTTTGTTTACACTATTTTCTCGGTCAGGCTTGCTAAACACAAACTCAATGTAAACTCTTTTTCTTGTCTTTGCTTAAGTATCCTTTCATTGTAGCCTTAAGTAGATAAACAATACATCATATAAACAAAGTCTAATTTGGTCTTAGAGCTCCTTTTATACACCATATAACTCAACCTTTCTCTAGGCACTTTTATTATCCTTTGTTTTCAAATCCTCTTCATTTATCAATCAAATGATAGTATTTAGACCAAAGAAAGTAATTTTCTTACCAGCAAGTAGAGATTTTGACATTAGTGACAAAATAATTATTGTTCCATGATAGGTTCCTACACTTCAACAATCTTATTTTTCAACAATCTCCCTCTTTGGCATTGATGGAAAACCAATACCAAAAAAAATTAATACCTTTTACTGAAATCTCTCCCTCTATCAGTATTTGTCCTTTCTCTGTATAGGTGAAATGTCCCTTTACTGATTTTTTTATGATATTTCCAGCCTCAAATCTGAACTTTAAAATCAAACAACCAATATAACAAAGATCTGCCAATTTTCCAATAAAACCCAAATCGGGTATGTCCAAATTAGTGCCAAAAACTTCACAACTTCACAAATTATTAATAAATCTGAAAATGGACATTTTTACAGAGATTTCAGCAGCATAACAGCCTACAAAATGACATTTCTAGATTTGTATAGCCCTTACACAACAGATCACAAATGTAGGGCAAAACTATGCTCAATCGGGCTCCCGAAATTAACACAAAAAAATGCCCGGAAACACCACAAAACACTCATAAATTATCTCAGAAGTTTAATCATGACCCAATACATATATTCAGCTCTATTTTAACATCATAAAGTCTGAAATACAACAGCAAACCAAACTGATATGAAACACTCAACTGAAAACCCAAATTCAAACCAAAAACAACCCCGAAAACACCCAAATCGGCACTATTCAGCACAAGGGCAAACTCCGTATGAGCATGCACATGGAATGGCTTCAAACTCCCGTCCTTAGCCTTCCTAGAAACCTGCAAACTCCCGTTCTTGGGTCTCCTTCTCCACAGGTTTGGCAGCCTCTGAAGAACAACAAGAAAATTATCAAGAATCAAGATGTAGAATGAGCCCAAAATGCCTCCAAACCCCTTTTAAAGAGGGCATAACCCTAACTCACGTCCAAGAGGGGTTAATAAAATATAATTTAATAATAATTTTTGGTTATTAGTCCATTGGTTTCCAAAGATTAACCCTTTTTTCCCGAAATTTCACCTTTTTGGAGCCTGCCTGCCTTAACAAAGTTTATTTTTTTTAATTATTTGAATAGGGGACATGACAATAGGTTAGTGTTTTCTTTGCAATCTCTCTTGTTCTTCAATGAAATTCTCCTTTCAAGATATTCAATGTAAGCTCTCTCTCTTTTTTGATAAACTATCCCATTTGCAATCTCTCCCTCTTTCACAATAATGCCAAAGACTCATCATCTATTCATGCAGATATTAACAATTCAGATTTCTTTGATAAGTTTCTCCCTTTGTTACCTTTCTTGTGATTGTAAATCTTTTGTTTTAGTTCCTTCCCTACTTTAGGAAGTTCCTAAAGTAAGATCCATTGCATCAAGTTGTAAAGTATGACATTCAACTTAGTTGATGCAGGACACGACTATTGCTCCTTTAAGTAGCTTGAGATAAGGGTATCACCCCTAGCTTACCTCTAAGACATTCATGTGCATATTTAGGTAAAGCCTTTGTGAATATATCACCTATTTTTTCCTTTGTATTCACATATTCCATTCTCACTTCTTTGTCTTGAACCAATTCTCTCAAATAATGATATTTGATTGCAATGTGCTTTGTCTTTTTGTGCATAACAAGATTCTTAGATATGTTTATAGTACTTGTATTTTCACAGTAGATTACCATAGGTTCAATGAATTTTTCCTTCATTCCTTTGAATAATTTTTTGATCCATACCACATATTCAGTTTCAATTGTAGATTATGAAATAAAATTTTTTTTCTTGCTAGTCCAAGAAACTAATCTTTTTCATAAGAAAAATGTTCTGCCACTTGCATTTTTCTTGTCATCAATGTTTCCAACCCAATCAACATCTATATAGGCTTTCAATTCAAAATTATCATTCTTCTTGTAGTATAGACCATAGTCTTTTTTCCCTTTTAGATATCTCACAATCCTTTTAACAACCATTAAGTGATTCTTCTTAGGATTTGTAGAAAATCTTGCAACAATCCCAATAGCTAGTGCAATATTAGGTCTTCAATGAACTACATATTACAACTTCCCAATCACAGACCTGTACAATGTTTGATTTATCTCAGTAGAATCATTAGTTTTTGATAATTTGTGTCATGTCACCCTAGGGGTACTAATTGGTCTTGAATCTTCCATCCCAAAAGTCTTCAAAATTTCCTTTACATACTTGGACCAAGTAATGCAAATACCATATTACATCTCAAATTCTTTCATCATCTCACTTGTAAATGTCTTACACAATGTATTTTGTCCTCCAAATATGATATCATCAACAAATATTTCAGCTAGTAAAATTTGTTTACCTCCTTCTATCTTCAAGTGCAGATTGTTTTTGGCATTAGTCTTCTCAAAACCAATCAATACTTCCATTTCTAACATGTGACACATACTAACTTACTAACGCTTGGCACATACTATCTTTCTTCTTTTCTTGGCACATACTAGATTTATGACACTCGACACGTGCTAAATTTTTCTTGGCTTGAACTAAATGCTTGGTTTACATTATTTTCTCAGTCAGGCTTAGCAAACAAAAACTTAATGTAAATTTTTTTTCTTGTATTTGCTTAAGTATCCTTTAATTGTAGCCTTAAGTAGATAAACAATACATCATATCATCAAGGTCTTATTTTCTCTTAGTGATCCTTTTATACACCATATAACTCAACCTTTCTCTAGGTACTCTTGTTATCCTTTGTTCTCAAATCTTCTTTATCAATCAATCAAATGATAACATTTAGACCAAAGAAAGTAGTTATCTTCAAAACAAGTAAAGAGTTTGACATTAGTGACAAAAAAATGATTATTCCATTATAGGTTCCTACACTTCAACAATCTTCTTTTTCAACATGATAAACCTTATTAATCCATTTAACTACTATACTAGTTTGAAATACTTGATGTGATGTATGTTTTACTTTGTGTTGGGTTCAAGATTGACTTAGTACATTTACTAATTAGGATGTTTACCAGAGGCTTGGGGGATTTTTTTCTATGATGATGTTATGTTTATTTTGGTCATGATCTTTTATATTCGGCCATTGTGATGTATTCACATATTATATGATGATTTTTGATTAGTTATCTTTTGATTCTTTCCAATTCCTTGTATAGAATTGAGGTAAATGGTGTGATTTTTTTGGTGTAACCTTTTAGTTTCAATCAATTACCTTTTGATGCTTTCTAGTTTCTTGTATAGGACTGAAGTGATTATTGTCATTTTCTTGTGGTAACCTTTGAGTTTCAATTGGTTATCATTTGGTGCTTTCCAGTTGCTTGCATAGAACTGAGGTGAAAATTGTGATTTTATGGGTTGTACTTTTCATGAGCTTAGGGTTGGTAATCTATGTGTATGTTGGGAAGTGGCTTACAATGGAGAATAGAGCCCTAAAGAGGTTGCTTGGGTAACCCATTGTAGGATGTTTTAATATGTGATAATATTTCATTAAATGGGTTTAAAAAGAATTAATAAGATATCGGTGCCATATAAAGTCACTAGGGCTTTAGCATATTGAGAGGTTGCTAGGGTAATCTTAGAGTTGACTCATTAGTAAGCCTTTTCTATACAAAAGGATGTTGATGTTGCATAAAGACACTAGGGGGCTAGATTCTAGATAGGCTGCTAGGGTAACCTTAGAATTGACTCATGTGATGACACTTGCCCACTTACATAGTAGATTTCCTACATATCTTTGTTGTCTCTGGGATTATATGTGACTTGTGTCTTGGTACTTTTGAGATAGATTTCTATCAGGTTTTCCTTAACCTAGATGTTGGTTATGACGTGTGGATTGATAACTATATGGGACTTGAGATTATCTCCTCAGCATGGTGGGAGTGTGGCCACTTAAGTTCCATGAGGTTGGGAGGTAGTGATTCTTTACCTTTGAGATCCGATAGTTGGACATCATTGATGGATTCACTGTTGTTGCAGTTTCTCTTATCGTTCTTTTGATGAGTATGATGTATGGTCATTTAGGCTATAGATAGTTGGATATTGTATTTTTATGGACATAGTCCTTATCATGATGTATATTCTTTAAGAAACTCATACCCTATGACATGTTCTATGGATGAGTTTTCACCCCTATGTATTATATCTTTTATTTGAGATCTATATTATGTGATGTATACGATTATCATGGATTATGGTTCATAGCTAAACATAAACTTAATTAACTAATATAAGTAACTCAATGCTAAATGATCCTTGTGGAATGTAACTATTATGTTCACTTATGTTCTCTATGTGACATGTCTGTGATTCTACTTGCTTCCACATTGTTATTGTAGGTTTACATTTACTTAACACACACAAAAATATTGCACAACGTAGCATCTTTAGGTTAATTCATCTTGGGTTACCTACAATAATAATGTGGAAGAAAGTAGAATCATACACATGTCACATAGAGAACATGAGTTATATAATAAAATAATCAAGAAGAGAATCCTTCCTTATCTACACTACAATTGTTGTCTAATTGTGTGACACAGTTTGTAGGAAAGGAGTATCTATGGAGGAGATAGGATCTCCAAGTCAAAGGTAACAATGTGTGGCTGTAGATGTATGCCTCTCTTATATGGATAATCAAAGAGAGGACCAAATGCCCGTAGAAGAGGCTACTGAGGTCATGGAACAAGAGCTATTGGTGAGGCTAGTAACATCACTATGGAAACAAGGAAAAAGTATTTTGGGGAAATTAATTGAGATCCCTATCCAATCATAAGGGATATTGATCATTCAGCTATCTCTACTCTACCTACCCCAGAGAAAAAGAAGAGTACTGTAGTGCCTATGTTCCAAATATATCAACAAATGCATTCTAATTTTATTATTGAACTATCTAATGATGTTGTAGTTGTGATGGGGGTTGAGTTGAAGAAGGCACTTACCATTGAGATAGAGCAGACAAATAAAATGGAAAAAGACATTGAGTTCTTCCAAGGTTTGATCGATGGTACTTGACAAGATGGGGCACAAAATGAAGCTAAGCATCTAGAGGCTATAATAGTAGCAAATCAATCTCAAGCTGAGATTATAGAGACTGCGTTGGCTATAAAATGAGCTTTTGTGAAGAGAATCCACAATGAACTTGTTTTATTTTGAGCACAGGTGGAGGCTTTTAGAGAAATAATGGCAAAGACCAATGTCCTTCCATACAAGTCTTAAGAGCTACTAAATGCCAGTAATGTAAGGATTACATGGTATCAAAACCAGATCAACGAGGTGAAAAGTGATAGGGAACATTGGAAACTACTAGTAAAACCCTATCAAACTGAGAGTGATATCACTCAACAAGTGACAACCACACCTGGAGCAAAAAAATTCCTTATAAATATGAAATAGGTCATAATTTATAAGAACCTGAGTTTCTAGATTGGGAACTTTAGGCATAATCTATTAGAACCTGAGTTTCTACATTGGGAACTCTGAGCATAATGTGCATCCACTAAACAACATGTAGAAAACTTTCAAATCAAACTCAAAATATCAACATAAATAAACTACAAATTTGAAAACAATGCAAATTTTCAAAACTCATGAACAACTCATGGAAGACAACTTAGATAGACCATGGATTAAGGAAAATCTCTATAACTCTTGTATTGAAAATGTTAAAAATGTATTGTCCTGATATTTTTTGAGAAGCAAAACAAGAAGTTCCACATTAATTTGGAAGTAACCATTGGGACCTCAATGATATGATAATAAATATAAGAGGTTGGATAATAAGTTAGTTAGTTATAAGTACCTAAAGAAAAAGAGTATCTTAGTTAGACTATAAGAAAATAACACTAATTAGGTAATAAAATTGTCCAATTATGGTGATAATTATGAATAGGAAATAGTATGTAATGTATGGCATTGATCTAGTCATATAGAAGATTAAAAGCTTCAAGTTAATACAATGTTTAGGAAATGAAACAAAACAATCTTTTACTTATTAAGAGTAGCGTTGGTTACAACACACAAAGCATATAATTTTTTTTTAAACATGCTCATTGAGGCCTTTCTCGTGGAGGTTGGACATTTTGAGTTCCAACACGGGGCATTTCCACTCGCACAGTCCCAGATGATGAAGATCCTAGTGTCATTATCACTCCTTCCTAGATCGTATCCATAGTTACGAGAATATGGCCACGTCTCAATAGATTATTTATTTGAGTCATAAACTGCCTATCCGAGAAGCTTATACCCTTTCTTCTCTTTGGTAGAATGTCCTAATGGTATAGACTCATATAGTATGCTGCCTCTTAAGAAAGCTTGGTAGATTCCTTCATGACCTTTTTCATATCCAGATGCAATTTTTTTGCTCCATGTGTGGTTGCTGCTTGTTCAACGATATCATGCTCAGTTTGATAGGTCTTTACTAGTAGTTTCTAGTGTTCCCTATCATGCTTCACCTCATTGATATGGTTTTGATACCATGTAATCCTTGAATTAATATAATTTAGTAGCTATTGAGAATTTTATGCCACAACATTGGTCTTTTCCATTGTTTCTCTAAAAGCCTCCACCTGTACCCGCAATAAAACAAGTTCAATGTGGATTATCTTTATAGACACTCATTCTATAGCCAATGCAATCTCTATAGTGTCAAATTGAGCTCACTCTGTTGACATTACAGTCTCTAGATGCTTAGCTTCATTTTGATCCCCATCTTATTGAGCCCTTTTAATCAAACCTTGGAAGAACTCAGTGTATTTTTCTGCAATATTTTCCCTCTATGTCTCGGTAGAAAGTGCCTTCTTCAACTCAACCCCCATTGCAACTGTAGCATTATTAGATGGTTCTAGAGTAAAATTAGAATGTGTTCCTTGATATGTTTGGAATATAGGCACTATAGTACCCTTCTTTTTCTCTGGGGTAGGTAGAGCATAGATAACTAGATGATAAATATCCCTCATGATTGTAGCTTCATGGATCTTAATTAATTTCCCCAAAATACTTTTTCCTTGTTTCCATGGTGATGTTACTAGCCTCACCAATGGCTCTTGTTCCATGAATTTAGTAGCCTCTTGTAATGGCATTTGGTCCTCTCTTTGACTATCTATATAAGAGAGACATACATTTGCAACCACACATTGTAACCTTTCACTTGAAGATCTTGTCTCCTCCATAGATCATCCTATCCTACGAGTTGTGTTGCACTATCAAAAAATAGTTGTAGTTTAGATAAGGAAGGATTCTCTACTTGACTATCCACTTCACCAACTTGATCATGGCATGGATCAACTTGGTCATCCTTAGTTGCATCCCAAACACTTCTACACACATTTTTGTGGGACACATTTCCACTAGACCCTTGTTATCCATGCTTTTCTCTTTTATTCTACCTTGTCCACATCCCATCAACGAAGATTTTTCCATCATCTTCACCCCATCCTCCAAGTCCTATATGTACCATTTTAGTTTCTTGTTTTGTCTGATCTTATGAATTAGCCATGACTAATACTCTCTCACTAGCTATTCCTTCAAAAAACAAATCTCTCTTGTACTTGTCAATAACCTTGATGTATTTTGAATTGGTTCAAAGGATTAAACTTACATATTTATAAAAATAGTTGACAAATATTACCATTATAGGTCACCTCACATCTTATTATTCAACCCGTTACAACTTCCCACTTAAACAAATTGGGAGTAGGTGAAGTTACATATTTAGTCAATAAGTGATTTTCTCATGTACACATGTTATAAGAATGTCAAAAGGACTTTACCAATAAAAATAAAATAAATTTACGACCATTAAAATAAACTAATATTCTATCTTTTGATCATTGGAGTTCAATTTAAATCCTGATATTTATTAACTTGATCCAATCCAACATCAAGAGTGCTTTCAATTTGAACTAAAAAAGTTATCTCATGAGTGTTGAACTATCAGAAGAATACTGCCTCTATAAAATCCATCCCATCTTGTCTCTTGAATAGTTACTTTGGGTCACTCAAAATTTTGTAAGTGTGCATTCTGCAAGGATGAGAGTTGATCCTTAGGGATCAGGCCATAGAGTAAGGGAACAATGAGACCCTACCAATGAGTCATCAGCAACTTGGGAGGATGCAACAAGATTACAGGATTTATATCCCTACTTGTTTATAGGCTTCTAGGATTAAGCCAAATCTTTGGGGGGAGGTGCCTACCCTATTTTTCTTTCAATTATGTTGCCAAACAATTTAGGCCATTTTTCATGTTATGACTATTTGAACTAGGGGTACTTGGTTACCTGACTAGTTGCTACTATGTTCATGATCATTGTTATCATCTGATAAGATACTTGAGACTTTGGATATTTTTGTTGTTATTAGATTTCATGGATATTCATGTGATGATGTTAGATGACTAGATACTATTCTTATAGTTGCATTCATGATGATGTTTATATGATATATGAATACTTACCCCATACTTGCATGTGTATGGTGCATCTATTTGCTTTATTTTTTTTTGTTTGACATGCTTGATATGGTTAGGAGAGGGAGTTGTAGTCACCTACTAGTTGGGATCTACATGATGTACCACTCTCTGCCATTGCCTATTTAGATTGGATATATTTATTATGTATGTACATGTTTGACTTTTATGCAGGTTACAGGTATCAAGCATCAACTTTCCTAAATAGCCATGATGAGCATTCCCTATCGCATTATCTAAATGGTAAAGAGGTGAGATAGTTTGTCAAGTCCAAATCCCAACTGAAGCCTCATTTTGTCCCAATGTAGTGGACAAGTATCTCTTGACTGCCCATTCAAGTTGTCAGGTGATATAAACTTAGAAACCCTATCCTCGAGAATGATTTGGTTGGGTATGTTTCTACATTCTGATTACAGTTCATTATTATGTCAAAATGCTAAGGTGATTATCAGTGTAAATTCTATTAAAGAAACTATTAATTTTATTACTAGGAAATTAAATCAAATATGTGCTATGAAAATTAAAGACAAATTCAAATATTTGATTTTATTAAAAGTTAAATTACGAAAAGTGAAATGTTAATTGTTAATTGTAAAAAAAAAAAGTTATTCATAAATGTTAAATTATAATTAAAATTACATTTAATAATTCTTCATATATTAGAATTAATATTTTATTAGCCATGAGGTAAGGAAATTATATTTAATTCTCCATTATGAGGAAATTAATATTTTATTTTCTACATTGAAAAGTGAATTAATATTTAATTCTCCATTGGGCAAGAGCCTACAACACAATGGTGAATTGTGATCCTCTTAATTGGCTTCGACTTCTTACCGATAAAAAAAAATAATTATTTAATTCTCCATTATGAGGAAATTTATATTTAATTTTCTACCTTGAAAAGTGAATTAATATGAAATTGTACATTATAAAAAGAATTATTATTTTATTTATCCACTATGTACAATATTATTATTTTAATGTAAGTGGTGCTATTTAGATAATGTTTTACGCAAAGTGGTATTACTATTATATTAATACTTTAGGAATATTAGTATTTTATTTGGAGCGGAGTTAATATTTTAATGAAAATGAAATTATTCTTTTATAGGTATTTTCCTATAAATAGAACCATCTTTGGTCATTAGGGGATGAAGATTTTGGAAGGAAATTTTGGAGAGAAATTATGGGCAAGTTTGAGTGATAATTTTGAAAGGGTTATGCTATTGAGTTTTTTACTTGGAGTCTTATGCTACTTGGATTGTTATGCTACTGAAATTCGCTTGGAGTATGCAACTGAATTCTGGTTATCTTTCTTTGTGGATTCAACTTCTCTCTTTTGTTTTACTTTCTCTCTTGCCTCAAAAATACCAACTTAGTCTAGAGTTTTAATTGGTGGTTTGAGGTAGGCTATACTTCTTGTTCATTTTTGCAAATCTTGCATTTAGAAAAGCTTGTATTATTTGTGTTTGTATTATGCATCTCAAGTATAATCTAGCTGTATATATATTTGTATAAGGGAAAGAGACATACTAATATTGTTGTTACAAGATCAGTTTCATAAGAATCTATCCAATCATATAAATTTGATTCAATTACATTTTTAGGTAATTATCCCATCTCGTGGGGTCCACACCAATCACTATTCATATGGGACCCACACAAAATACTATTCACACGTAAAATCCATATGAATTAGTTTTTACCTTGTGGGGCTTGTTGTGGTGTCCACAACACACACCCCATTTGCCCCATTCCTTACTAGGAATGGGGACCCCCTACTTTTTTTTGACTCTGGGACTCACAATTCGAAAGTTGGGAGAAGAAAGTTTTGTTAGAGTTAGAATTTTAGAGTCAAAATTTGAAAAAAGTACAAAAAAATTAGAAATTGAAAAAAACCCAAAAAATTTAAAAAATTTAAAAAAAACAAAGAAAAAAAATAAACTAAAATTTTAATTTTTTTTTGAAAAAGTTTTTAAAAATTTAAAAAAATAGAGAGAGAGAGAGAGAGAGAGAGAGAGAGAGAGAGAGAGAGAGAGAGAGAGAGAGAGAGAGAGAGAGAGAGAGCACCCCACAAAGGCCACATGCACGCCAAATGGCATTGTGTACCGCAACACCACAAAGGGTCGCGTGCTCATGCTCCAAATGGTGTTGTGCATCGCGACACCACAAAGGGCTTTGCACGCGCACCAAAGGACACCACACGCTGCAACACCACAAAGGGTCATGCGTTGCGGCACCACAAAGAGCGTTGTGCATCGCAGCACCACAAAGGGCCCCGCACATGTTGAAGTGTCTTGCATCATGCCACCATTCATGTGCATGCAATAAATTGCACCACATGCACCATCTCGCACCGTGCACTGTGCCCACACCTCACCACAATGCACTTGGACGCGCGTGCACTACCAAGCTCATTTCGCACCCGCACCCCCCCTCCCATTCACCTTCGATTTTGTTTGAGTAACTAGTTTTTTATTTTTTTTATTTTGGTGTCATTAGGGTGTATCTTATTTAAGTGTTTTTTACCTCTACAGACTAATATGTGCTTTATTGTGTATGTAAAAAATGGCATCAACTTGTCGGGGTCATAAGTTTTGACTCGAAGATCAAAATTTAGAACTGTTTACACTGTTGGAAAGAAGAACTAAAGATCTAATTTTAGTCTCTAAAATAGTGAGCCTTTGATTGCCCAATTTTAGGGATTAAAAAAGGTCTCAACTTGAAATTTTGAGTAGAAGACCTCCGAAAAAGCCATTCAAAATGCCTAGAAAAATTTGTGAAAAAATATAAAAATGTTTCAAACATTTGATCATTTTGGATAATCTAGATCACTTGATTTCTCGTCGGGAAGGATAGGACAGTTGGAGAGAAGACAAAGGTCGAAGATACAGAGGTTGGATACATGAAGCGAAATAGGTTCCTCATCTTATGTAGCTATTAATGACAAGATTCAATGTAGGTGCCTTGGGATTTTAGATCGAAGAAGCAGGAGTTCAAGTTTATGAAAGTGATTGGCTATTAAGAGGTTATAAATCATCAAAAATGGGTAAAGAATGTACACAAAAATTGATCTAAAACCCCATCTAATCAAAACCCAAAAGTCATTTTCAAAATTGAAAACTTTGTTTTTTTGGCAAATTGAGCTTTCGAGGTCCTCAGCTCCATAGCTACGCAGCTTCGTAGGTCCACAAGTCTGTAAAGGTGCATTGACAGTTGACTGCCAGTTCTAAAAATAACACTTTCCATGCATCGAGAGCGCATTTTTGATGGCATGTTAACTCCGACACATGCCTAGTGAAGGGACAACTTCTATTTTTGGTGTCTCCATGCACTTCCACTTTGATTGATGGCTTCCTCCTACTTTGCCTCTCTTTTCTTCTTTGTTTTTGGCATGTAAAGGGCTCATGCATACAATTAATGAATAAAATATTGATGGAGTTCCTCTAAACACCAGATTAATTGTTAGTCTGTATATATTTAAAAATTTTTAATGTTTTAAAAGCATTTTATTGCATGAGGATATCTCTCACTCTCAACACAAATTTAGGAGATGATTTCTTATAAATACCTCGTCGTAAAATGTAACAAGGGCCACTGTTATTATGCAATAAAATTATGCTTTTGGTGCTCGCATTTGGAGTGTAGTCATTCTTGCCTGAATGTGTCATTGTTTTGTGGATTTTATTCATGAGATTGTGATTGAGCCAAAGGTTTATTGTGTTTTTTTTGGCTGTGCGATCTTTTAGTTCTGGTGTTTGCTACAGATATACAAATTCCATTGATGTAATGAGCTTGAGAAGAGATCACCTGATTGTGTCTACATAGCTTTTTGTCTCACATGAGTGCAGTTTCTGTAGCCTTGCGATTTGATGAAAAGTGAAACATCATTCGATTTGTTAAAGATTCTCACTGAGGATTGCATAAGTGGATTCTAGGAAGTGTTACTCTTATTTTGATTGGTTTCCTACCGATTTCTTTGAAGGTTTAACTCGCAACATGTTGTGTTATGTAGCTTATATTCGCTTAGGAATTTCAATTTCAAGTTATTTTCTTTTAGTTTCATTATTTTCTTTACTAACCCCCTATTACAATAGGACCTCATAGTAGCTGCATTGTTAGAGTTGCATTCATTGAAAAATAAAAAATACAAAAATATTATTCTTTTGGTGTGATATTTTGAGACAATTAACAAATTTAATTTGATTATGAGATAAAAGAGTTTTAGAACCAGCAAAGACCTCCTCATGAACATTCACATTTATCTTCTACTGAACAGATTTTGGTACGTCGCAAGACAAAAACTGAACCTTGGAGTGGATCCTTAAAAAGATTTTCTTTTCAAGAGAGGAATTACACAATGGATTCCTGCCGTTGACCTTGTGCAAAAGAAATGCCCAACAAGGCTCACATGAGTTACTATTCACCTTGTGGGGCCCACCTAAATTACTATTCACCTATTTAGATTTGGGAAGAAATATCTTAATAATTGAGTGATTAAGTAATTATAAATTGGAAACTTATAACTCAACTTTCCATGTGAAAGGATGATCATACAGAATCTAAGATTTTGATTAGACAATTTATCTTCTGAACCTTGATATCTAAATAAAACAAAACTTGTTAAGGAATATTGGTAATGCTATCAACTAAATGAGAATTGTTGAATTGAAACTAAACCCTAAACATATTGAAACCTAAATGTGCAACCTTGAAACTTGAGAACTTGATTTTCATTTGAGATTTGAACCTTTACATTGATAAACCTTATTAATCCATTTAACTTCTATACTAGTTTGAAATACTTGTTGTGATGTATGTTTTACTTTGTGTCGGGTTTAGGATTGACTTAGTGCATTGACTAGTTAGGATGTTTACCAAAGGCTTGGGGGATTTTTATATAATGATGTTATGTCTATTTTGGTCACAATATTTTATACCCAACCATTGTGATGTATTAATGTATTCTATGATGAGTTATCTTTTGATTCTTTCCAATTACTTGTATAGAATTGAGGTGAATAGTGTGATTTTACATGTGTAACCTTTGAGTTTTGATCGATTATCTTTTGGTGCTTTCCTATTGCTTGTATAGAATTAAGGTGAATGGTGTGGTTTTATTGGTGTAACCTTTGAGTTCCAATCAATTATCTTTTGATGCTTTCCATTTTCTTGCATAGAACTAAGGTGAAAATTGTGATATTATGATTTGTATTTTTTATGAGCTTAGGGTAGGTAATCTATGTGTATGTTTTGAAATGGCTTGAAATGGAGGTCAAAGCCCTAAAAAGGTGACTTGTGTAACCCATTTTAGGTTGTTTTAATAAGTGAAAACATTTGATTAAATGGGTTTAAAATGAATTAATAAGATATCAGTGCTACCAGGGTAACCTTAGAGTCACTAGGGGGCCAAAGTCTTGAGAGACTACCAGGGTAACCTTAGAGTTGACTTGTTAGTATGCCTTATCTGTCTAAAAGGATATTAACCTCACATAGAGACACTAGGGGGCCAGAGTCTAGAGAGGTTGCCAGGGTAACCCTAGAGTTGGCTCATGTGATGACACTTGCCTACTTACATAGTAGATCTCCTATGTTTCTTTTGTTGCCTCTAGGATTAGAGGCTACTTGTGTCTTGGTCCCTTTGAGATAGATTGCAATTAGGTTTTCCTTGACCTAGATGTTGGTTATGAATTTTGGATTGATATCCATATGGGACTTGAGATTATCTCTTCAACATGGTGGGAGTGGGGCCACTTAGGTTCCATGAGGTTTGGAGGTAGTGATTCTTTACCATTGAGATCCGATAGGTGGACACTGTTGTTGGATTCACCATTGTTGTGGTTTTCTTTTATGTTCCTTTTGATGAGTATGATGTATGGTCATTCATGTGATGGATATTTAGATATTTTATTTTTTATGGACATAGCCCTTATCATGGTGTATATTCTTTTAGCAATTCATACCTTGTGACATGTGCTATGGATGAGTTTGCACCCCTATGTATTATATATTTCATTTGAGATATATGTTATGTGATGTATATGATTGTCATGGATTATGGTTCATAGCTAAACATAAACTTAAGTAACTAATATAACTCAACGCTAAAGTATCCTTGAGGAATGTGACTGATATGTTCACTTGTGTTCTCTATGTGACATGCATATGATTCTACTTGCTTTCACATTGTTATTGTAGGTTTACTTTTACTTAACAAAAAAATATGTTGGACAGCTTAGCATCTTTAGGTTAATTCTCCTTGCGTACTCTGGCGGTGGATTACAAACCTGCTTGTATTGGAAGAGGAAGATATTAGGAAATATTGATGCTATTATGCCATTGAGCATTTATATCAGATATTGTTCTTGTATTGTTATTATGACAATTTTATTTCCTATTGATTAATCTATGTCTTTCATTAGATTCTGGTTTTAATTTGTTGTACACAAATTATGCCATTGAGCATTTACATCAGATATTGTTCTTGTATTGTTATTTCGAGAATTTTATTTCCTCTTGATTAATCTATGTCTTTCATTAGATTTGGTTTTTATTTGTTGTATACAAATTCTAATGTGTGTGTGCGTGTGCGTGAAGATCAAGGCATATATGTTTAAAGGAAATACAAGGATAAATTAAAATAATGATGAATAATAATTAAATTAATGTTCAAATTTTTCTATCTTACTATTGCATCACGTAACATATCAATAACATCATTAAGATTAATTAGATTAAATAAATAAATATTATATAATTTATAATTAGTGAATGATAAAAATAGTTTTCTATTTTAAGTGGACTTTACAGTCTACCACTCATAGAAAGTTCTAAAAGATAGTAATATGATTAAGTTTGAGGGGTAATACTAGTTGCAAAAATTATGAAATGCTAAATTTTTTATAGAACAAGTTTGTAAAAAAATTAGCTAGTGAAACATAGTGTAAACTAAAAAAAACTTAGCATTTTACAAACAACAAAAGTAAACATTTTATAGCAAGTAGAACTTGACATTTTCCAACTTTTAAGATTAATATTAGACATTAATGTGTGTTGTGTTCTTCGATCCTATGACCAAATGTTGATGTCAAAAAAAAAAAGAAAAATTGAAATAATTAACAAAAACATAAATATACATCAACCTGATCCCTTTGATATTATAAGCCTAAAATGACCTACTATTAATCCAAAGCATTGTTACAACTATATTCAACTAGATATAAAAAGTATAAAAAAGTGGAAAACTAGTCACTATGAGCTTATTATTAAAGAAAAGGTTATAAAATCTAAAAGAAGTACGACAACTATATTTCCATAACACTACTATGTTATAATGTTTATCAAACTTTTTTTTTTTAAATTAAAGTTTGTACAACATAAGACAACAATGCAAAAGCAATGTGCACATGCACATTAAGTATACATAAGCAATTACAAATACAATTTCCATTCCTCAAAGGTTCCTTGACATTTAGTCACATTTAAGAAAGTTATGTTAATTAGCTTAAGTCTCAAGTACAATGTCCATAATCATAAAGTGAATAACAAATACATAATCTCATAAAAAAATACATAAGTACAATTGATATAATAAAGAGCATCGAGATAACAACATCCACTACAAATTTTATAGGACATGTAGTAATAAATACAACTACTTCAAATGCAATACATGAACCCATAGGATTTCAAAATACAAGATACATAAATGCATAGATAAAACTTCCAAATAGATGTCTCTAGGATAAGAATAAGAATGATAAAGGTACATCAACCAACATCCAATATCCAACATCAGTGTCAATCCATGGGGGACCCAAATGGTAAGAATCCATTACCTCCCAACCACGTGGTCATATAATCAAACTTCCATTCCTATCATTAAGAGAAGATAATATAAGATCCAAATACATATATAAAATCATAAAAGCAATCCTAGGGAAGGAATCATAATAGTTAAAACTACCTCAAAGGTACACAAACTATTGATAAAGAAAGATAACCAAATTTAAAAGGACAATCAACCAATACTAACATCTCACACTAAAGTCACCAACCAAATACCAAGTACAAGTCAAGTATCAAAGTTAAAAAAAAAAAAAAAAAAAACATCACTGAGAGAATATCCACTTCCAAATCACATGCCAAATGCAAAATAATAACATCTATTGAATAACTGATAACCATCAATAAAATTCAACCACAACCAAAGATAAGATCTACAATAAGTAACAACCCACAATAAATATACCATCAAATGCAAAATCCACAGGTATACCACCAAAGGAAAATATAAAATCTATGGAAGAGATTCAAGATACATACTAGGGAGTGTTATCACATGATCAATCTACTTGACTTACCCGATTGGTTTCTCACTAGACCCTGGATCTTAAGGATTGAGTTATCCTGGACTAGTAACTCTGGACCCTAGACCCTCGATGTAATCCATGCAGAACCAAAATAACCTCTCATGAAGATGAGAAAAACTAGTTACACCTCTCATTAGGTATCATCCCATTCTAATCCTTAGCCTATACAAGCACCCGAGGCATGAGTAAGGCACTATCTCTAATTTATATTTTTAATGTGTATTTAAATATTATAATTCACTATGTTATCACTTATTACACAACATACAATGAGTTAATCTGGTAGCCACTTTGGGCCTCGACCCTCATTACAATCCACACCCATAGGATGCACCTAGACTACCATCCCAAAACTCACAAATCATAATTGTGTCTCATACCACAAAATAATAATGATCAAATTTGGTTCCATAACAGGAAACCAAAAAAAAAATTGGTTCTCAAAACCCAAGTCATCATAAATTCTCATCAAATAAATACGAATTTGAATCATAAAATACACCATGACATCTAGACAAATAATCAAATTGTAAAATAAATCTCAAGAAAAGAAGCCTCCAGTGCACATCCTTGTTGGCCAGCTAAACACTACACAACTCACTTAAAAACAATCAATTAATTAATATCACAAAATTGTAAACAAAACATAAAGAAACAAGTAGTTTCAGTCATATGATTTAATTCCATCATTTTCTATATTTAGATTGAGTCATAAGAATGTGTTTAGCAAAATGTAAGAATATACATATTTACATAAATTTCTAGGTTGTACTTATTTAAATGAATAAATATTTAAATGTCAAATCTCTCTATGCATATAAAATATCATGCAATACTATCATGTTATTACATTAAATAATCTTAAATCATAAATGAGTTATATTATTAGATTAAATATTAATAATTTTTTTTTTAAAATTATTAATTTGACTTTTTTTAATTCATAATGTAATTACAAATAACTCAAACTTGAAATTATAATTATAATTAAATTATTTATAATTTTTCTCATAATACTAAATATTCTTAACTAGATTATTACATACTGAACTCCACCATAACTTCTCTTAGAATTAAAGAAAATACAAATATATATTTATTAACATTCTACATGCATTAATAAATATATAATTACTTCTATGCAACTAATAATTTAAGTAGACTTAAGAAATCATTAATGCTAACATCCACTTTACAAAAAAATTGACTAATATTTATTTAATTTGAAATTTATAAATAATATTTTTAAAAATATATATTTAAAATGAAACTTGACATTCTCTATTGTTGGATGCAAGCAAGTTACAAAATTTATTTGATAGCCAAAGTGAAGAAACAAAGAGATTAAATCTTTTGGTCAGGAGGAGAGTTTTTGGCTTTGCTAGGATTTCTTGCTTCATGTGACCTTGCAGTTTTCTTGTGTACGACTCTTTGTCTAAGCTTTCCTTCTGTAGTCTCCACTTGTCACATTGCATTTACTGTGAGAGCTTTTAGGCTAGGATATAATGGCCTCGACCAGTGGTGAACTAGTTGTTTCTAGTATTCATGCTATTGTTTCAGATTGCCATGGCACCGCCATAGAACAAATGCCCTCGCAAGTTTGTTCCAAAGGTTTTTCACAAGGTAATCCTGATATTATCCTTCCTTTATAAGAATTTGATGCTACATGTGATTGGTTAGAACAACATACTTTGATAGGATATTTTATGGGTAGGACTCCTCCTGAAGCTATGCTTTGAGAATGGGTTAACAAGTGCTGGACTCCTCATGGAGTCTGCCTTGACATTGTGCAAAACCTTACCAAAGGTTTTTTTTATTTCACTTCGCTAACCTATCGCAGGTAGACGTGGTCTTTAACAATAGACCTTGATTTGTGCATTCGTCCCTACTTGTTTTTCAAAAATGGTCGTGAGACTTCATAGTCTTTGATGATAAAAAGCTTAGGGTTCTTGTGTGGGTCAAGTTCCTAGGTTTACCCTTGCCATGTTGGCCTTTCATCGAGTCCATTTCCAAAACCCTTGGAAAATTTGTCACAAAGGAGCCTGAGAAATTTTTTAATGCTTGCCCATAGAGATGTGTTTGCATCAAAGTTGATCTTTTCAAGGATCTTAAGGATTCTATGGAAATCCAAATTGGGGCTCAAACCTTCTCTTAGAAGACGCTCTATTTGAACCTCCCCAACACCTGTTATAGGTGCCAATTTGCAGTACACAAGATCAGGGATTACCCTTTGGCTATGCCTAGGGTTAAGCCCACGCCTAAAGAAGTGCCTACCAAGCCAGTCGAAGGGAAAAAAGAAGGGAAAAACAAAGAATGAGTTATTGTTGGGTGCAAGGACAAGGCTACCTTGAATCCCTTGCCCCCTAAATAGTCCCACACAGTGATCATCACAACTCCTTCTCTCCCCATAGGAGCCTCAATTCCTGCCAGCATAGGGTCACAAGTAGTTTCCATAGCACCTATTTCAAGGGTTTCACAAGTTTCAAACCCTACTGGTACATAGGGGATTAAGGTGGCCGCCAAGGCTTCTACCTCAGTTGTGGTTAGTACCCCTCTTGTTGCTTCTTCCATAGTGCTACAAGTGAAATGACATTCTCATAGTCCTCCTGGACATGTGGAGATACTAGAGGTGAAATGATAAGCTATAAGTATAGAGAATTTTCCTTCTGACTTCCATCAGGTTTCTACCTTCTTGCAAAATAGCTACTTCTCTTTTCAGGATGAGGATGATATGGAAGAATTTTCATGAATTTTTTATCATGGAATGTTAGAGGTCTCATAAACCTCTCTAGAAAGTACTATGTCTGGGATACCTATCATAGACTTGGTAACTTAGATTTTCTCTATCTGCAAGAAGTTAAGATTTTTGGTTTCATGCTTTCTTTGGCATGTTGCGTCATTTGGTAGGATGGAGTTATGTTTTCCTCTCAGCACGAAGCTAGCCAAGTTGGCATAGTTACTCTCTTGTCACCTCATCTTCATTGTACTATTATTTCGCACTGTTCTGACCCCACACATAGAATTATTTGGCTTTTTCTTTCCATTGACAATCATTATTTTAGAGTCATTAATGTTTATGCTTCCAATGATGTTGTGGAAAGATCCAAAACGTGGGGCTGGCTGGCTAACAACTTGCCTCCAGCAACTTGGGTTATGTGTGGTGACTTCGATATGGTTGAGATGGCCTCTAACGAAGATGAAATTCTACCCTTTCACTGGATAGCTACAGAAAGGGAAGGCTGGTATTACATGTGCAATAAATTGGGCCTTTTTATCCTAATATTAACCGCCGCCAGGATAGTGGGGTTTGGCACACTTGGTCCAACTTTCAAGCTGACTCTAACCACATATTAAAGCGTTTCAATCATGCCATGATTACTACACAATCATTTTTCTCTTTTTCTGGGGATCGAGATTTACCTATCATTCCCTTGCTAGATGTGACATTATCTGACCACTATCCCATTTATTTTGTCATTTCATGGCAAACAACTATCCCGAAAGTTGTCAAGTCTCAGTTCTTCCTCAACATGTTTGTGCTGATGCATGCTTCCACCATTGCACATATCCTACGTGTTTGGAATTTGGAGCCATGTCTGCATTCTCAAAAGGGATGGATTCAATGGTGGAATGATGTCATTTCTAGAACTACTCATTTAATACTCATTTATGGGCACCAGTTGGTAGTTTTTAGAAAACAATCATATGAAGCCAACATTTTTGCACTCAAAAAAGCCTCTGAGGCTCTCAACCTTAATCTATTTGATGTGGATTTGCAAATTCAGTTGGCCAAACTTCACCATGACAAACAAGTTCCTGATAACTATGCCGCTCGAGGAGCCCAAATCAAAACCTGTCTTCACTAGTTGGAGGTTGGTGATAAAGCTTCGAAGGAGTTCTTTCAGGCTCTTTGTGCCCGTCATACGAATGTTTGGATTAAAAAGATCAAAAAAGGAACTACTATTCTTTCTAGTCTCCCTAACATCATTTAAGTATTTTTTCATCACTATGAGAACATTTTTGCTTCACCGGGAAATTTGGTTGCTCAGGGGGAAGCTCTCAGAAAGTGTATCTCTATTACTCCAAACTGCCTAGCAATTGAGTAACATGCTTTCTGCGAGCAACTTCTTTCCCTCTAAGACCTTAAAGAGGTGGTCTACTCCATGGTTGATGATAAATCCCCTAGGTGTGATGGGTTTGCCTGTGAATTTTACAAACACCTCTAGGAGTATATAGGTCTTGATTTGCACAAAGTTTATCTTGAAACCTATCATTCTAAAAGCTTAAGATCCATTATAAATAAAGAAAATATCAAATTCATACCTAAATTCGGCGATCCAGAGGACAGTTGCAATTGGAGGCTCATTACCCTTCTAAATGTGTCTTATAAGATTATTGCCAAGGCACTCTCTCTCAAAATCAAGCACATGTTGCCTTTAATTGTGCGCCTTAAGAAAACTAGCTTTATTAAGTCCAGATACATTCTTGAAAACATTATTGCTATCTGGGAAGGCATGGAATGGGCTTGCAGGTCCAACTAGAAGGCCATCTTTCTAAAGATTGATTTTTTTAAAGCTTATGATCCAATTGAATGGCCCTTTATTTTGGCTATGCTCTAGGCTCTAGATTTTGGTCCCAATTTTTTACAGTCCATGGAGATTGTCATGCCCCTGACAGTTCTACATATGTTACCTTGGACTTTGAGATTAGTTTAATTTACTGGATGGTTTTGTACTTATTTTGAAACATTGATTTTATAGAAAGCTATTTAGTTTCTAGCATCATTATGTTGTTTTTTTTTTTTTAAACACTATGAGAATTCAGATGTTTCTAAGGTCTGATTCTTAGAATAAATGTTTTAATAATTTTAGTATTGTGTTATTATAATAATCTCATTATCTGAATCAATTCAGATTCAGGAATCCTGCAGTAAGGAAATGGTTTTCAGATAAGACAATCCAATTTTAAAAATTCAATTTGGAAAGGTTTCAGTTTCATAACATTTGTCTTTTTCATTTTTTTTTTTCAGATTTATGATAAGGTGGCTTTAAAATATTAACAGTGCCTAGAATCTTTTATTTGCCAATTTTAAAGTATATATATACATATATAAATATAAGTGCATTAGTATAAAATAATTATATACATATACACACATATATAAGTTTATATATATATATATATATATATATATATATATATATACACACATATCTATATATATATATATACATATCTATATATATATACATATCTATATATATATATATATATACATATCTATATATATATATATATATACATATCTCTCTATATATATATATATATATATATATATATTTATATATATATATATATAGATATGTGTATATATATATCTATATATATATATACATATATATATAGATATATATATATATATAGATATATATATACATATATATATACATATATATATACATATATATATATATATACATATATATATACATACATACATACATATATATATATGTGTGTGTGTGTGTGTGTGTGTGTGTAATTGCTTGTATATATGTGTGCTTGTATTTATATTAATACAAGTTATAATTTTATATATATAAAAGTAGTAATCTTAATATTAATATAAATATTAATATTAACATTAATACCTAATACTATGTTAATACTAAGTTAGTACCTAAGCTAACCTAATGCATGCGATTAAGACTAAACTTGAACTAAGACCTAACCTAAGCTTTACCATGCGTGACTGCTAGCCTAACTAAAACTTAGCATTGTTTTGGACTTGGCAAATGGTGGCAAAGTTATTGTGAATAAATGTAGGTAGGTTCTTCGAACATCAAGCTGGTACTGTTGTTGCCATGTGTCGACTAATGCTTTGAAAGTATGGTTAAGGGTTTAGCTCACTATAATGAGCATTGATTTGCATGTTAGTCTGTCGTTTTGGGGCTGGGAGTTTATTGTGACTTGAGCCCAGTCCACCATTGGTGAACTGTAGTTTTGAAAGCATGAAACTTCTGTTAAATGGGTTTCTTTGCACTTATAAGGGGAAACTGATAACTATGAAGGGGATTTTTGACTCTCACTAGCCCTATAAGTATTCACAGTTTCTTACTCTTTATCATTTTTGTCATTTCGTGGTTGCATTTTCTGAGTTTTTGCTATTGAGAGGGTTTCATTGGTATCTTTGTGACAAGGCTTAGAGAGTTTGGAGGCTTGGGCTATGAGTTTGAGGTAGAGGGCTCTCCAGGCAACTTTTCTTTGAGTATCATCCTGCACTTACACAAGTAGGGGCAATTTCTAACCTTTCATTTCCTCTCTGGTTTAATTTCATTTGTATAAATTGATATGTGGTTGTTTCTCAAACATGAATGGAAGTTTATTATGTGTAAAGGGCTTTTCAAAAAAAAGAAAAAAAACCTAACCTCTCTCTCTCTGTTATTAGATTCATTGAATTAATGACTTGCAATGTAGAAGTTTTCTTGTGGCTTAGATTGTGTGTAGTGTTCAGCTACATGGTTGTTGAACAATGCACATACCCAAACTTGAGAGTGGGTTCTTGTGAATATGATGTTTTTGCTTTTTGTTTATGCATATCTTGGTTAAATTGAAACTGTGAGATGTAGTGTATATTAGATTCATTAAAGGCCAAATTCTATGATAGTAATGTTTATGTTGCTTATTAAAAATAGAGTGCAAGAAATAGATAGTTATGTGATGCGATTTGTGGTTTTTAGTGTCTTGACAGTAAGTAGCAAGGGATATTTGCTTAAATATAATAAGAAGTTTACTATTTGGTAATATCTCCTTTTCATAATGTGAATGTATCAAAATTATTGGTCAATTCTGTAGGTTGTTTAACATGGTGTATCATTGAATACTATTGATGACTACATCACTCATATAGGAAAAAATTAGTTTGGTAATCTATGATTAATAATTAGATTTAAATAGTGAAAAGACTAATTATCTATTTTAATTCTAACTTTGAATTTATTAGGTTATATATATATATGAACAAGTACATATATATATGTAATTGCTGTGTGTATTTATATGTATTAAAATATATGTATAAGTGTATACGTACTTCCTTATGAATTAAATTTTTATAATTAAAGTAGATATGTAATCATGTGGTTAATGTGGTTACTAGTTTTCTGAAATGGGAATTGTTTGATTCTTATATTCTGACTTTAGTAAGTAATGAGATGTGTGGAAAGTTGTAGTATTGGCATTTTTAATTGAAATGTATAAAAATTTCTTAAAGTTGTTTGCCATTTAACTGGCTTGTCTTAAAATGCACCAATTCTCTCAGTATATATAAGCTATTCTTTTTATAGAGAGAAGATTGACTGAAATGGGAAAATACTTTCTTTGTTAATAGTTTAAATGTTAAGATATGGTTAATATGTAGTTGAAAAGTATGGTTACTTATGGAAAATAAAAGGGGCAAGGCTACATTTGATATTTTGAAATATGGATTGCTTTTGGAAAATTGCAATTATGGTTTTGTTTGGTAATCTAATAAGAGATTACACTGGAAAGATTGGAAGTTCAGTTTTACATGATAATTTCTGGTTGCTGATTCAATTATTATATTGAAGCAAAAGAAATAGTTTATTAGTTGAAATTGAATAATTAAACTTTACTTTTCTTCCGATTAGTAAAACTAGAATTATGTGTGTATTAGATTATGCAAGTGTGATCCTTTAGATTGGGTGGCTATCATAAAGCGAGTAACTTGTGGTGATAGAATTATTTTTCCGGATGCCCTCCAACACTAGTCTAGATCCTTATGGGAAACTTTATGACAGTTATTTAATCAAATGGTAATATCTAAAATTCATGGGTTGGGTTTCATATAACAAGATAAGAACATTATGGTTTCACCTGACATATAGAATCCTACAAATGGATGAACATAGATTCTTATGTTGACACCCATGAACTACTGGATAATTACCTTGGCATATTCTATGAGAGTTTATTTCTACAAATCTGTTGTAAGAAGTTATGTACTTGCTTAAATTTGCATGTGAAAAAAAAAATTGTACTTTCAGTAATCGGTTATTTGGAAACATGTATAGTGTGTTGTTATTGATTTTAACATGCAGGTTTTCTGGAGAACTCGTCAG
This sequence comes from Cupressus sempervirens, assembly GCA_028749045.1. Lineage (NCBI taxonomy): Eukaryota > Viridiplantae > Streptophyta > Pinopsida > Cupressales > Cupressaceae > Cupressus > Cupressus sempervirens. The sequence goes on along the minus strand of CM053785.1, from coordinate 290,972,658 downwards.
CTTATTTAGTGTGACTAAGCCCTATTTTTTTGTTCTTCAGTTATTTTTTTATTGATTTTAGGTTGATATAAGTTTGGTTATGGACTTGGAAGGAATAAGCTACTGTTTAAACATTGAGGACTGATTGTAGTTTGATTCTTGGTTATAGAGTAACTCTGGATCTGATTAGGATCAGTTGTCAAACTAAATGTACTTGCATATTTTATTCTAGTTGAAATTAGAGTATATTTATATACTCAGATGTATTGATCAAGAATGTAATATTGCTATTAAAAGTATACTATAGTACCTATTTGTAAAAGTTTTATGTAATGGAAATTTGGTATAAAATATATTTAAAAAAATTGTTTGGTTTTTATACTTGTATTTATGTATGGATATATTGTTTATTGTTTGGTTATCCTTTGGTTTTGGGTTGGGGTGTTACAGAGATGCTCTTTGGAGATGCTAATGCTTGCATTAACATCAATAATTTGCAATAAGAGGCTTTTGGCATTTTTCTCTCAATCAGGCAAGGTTGCCCTTTGGCTCCAGCACTTTATGTCCTTATTACTAAAGGTTTTGGCTATTTTCTAGCTCTTTCTATGTCTTTTGGATTGGTTCATGGCATTTCCTTGCCTAAATCATCTTCTCAATTAGTCAATGGCCACTTTGCAGATGATTCCTTTCTCACTCTTTTAGAGGACGAAGAAAACATCAACAATGCTTTAAATTTCCTGAACACCTTTTGTCAAGCCTTTGGATCTTCCATTCAATGGCATAAAACACTCTACTTTTGCCAATCATTCTTGCCAACTCAATCTTGGCTTAGCTAGCTTGAATGGAAATGGGTTACGCATGGGGAGATTTTCTGCTTTCTAGGCATTCCTTTTTCTTTCCAGGCATCGCTTGTTGAACTTTGGAATGTTGTGCTTGCCAAGATCATAAAGAAGCTTGATTATTTGATTACGAAACTACTCTCACTTGCTGGAAAATTCCAGATTTGCTCCAAGGTTCTTGCAACTACTCATGTTTATTATTCTTCTTGTTGGGATCCCTCCAAAGCTTCTTATCAGAAATTGGAAAGATTGCTCAAGGATTTTCTTTGGGCTTCTGGTTTAGATCATCATGGGTTTCATAGAGTTGCCTGGGATTTTTGTTGTCTTCCAAAAGAATCTAGTGGTCTTGGCCTGCTTTCCACTCAGAAACAATGCCTTGCACTTTGTGCTAAATGGATTATTCATGCTATCACTAGAGATGAAGTCTAGAAGATTTTGGTTCAACATTGCATATCTTTCAGCTTTCCTATCAATAGGCTTGCTTGGAAGGGGATTGGTTCCCACACCCTTCTCATCATGTGTGAGCCAATGACCATATAGGGCTCATTTGTCATCAAGAGCATATGAAAATCCTGGGAAGCTATTAAGCCTTGGCTTCGATGGGTTGTGGATGAGTTTTGCAATGGCCTCTCCTTGAATTAGTAGAACATTTGGTGGTCTCCCCTATTTTCCATTTAGGGTACTCCCCTTGCCAAGACTCAAGGTGCTAGTGCTCTGCATTTTTTCAAACAAGGCATCAAAACTCCCAAGGACCTCTTCTTGAGGGTTTCCATGAGTTTCATGTCCTGGGAAGATATGCAAGTATAGTACCACCTTATCCATTCAAATTCGCAGACTTTTGACCTCTTTCTCTCTTCAATTCCAATTCACTTAATTCGTAAAGTGGGTATTCAGTCTGTTTGGCTTTGGTGGCATGATTGGAAGTGGTATCTTGCCACTCCATTTTTCAATTATAAGCCAAGTCTGGGATATAAATGTCTTTCACCCCATCTTTCAATGGTGGACACGCTCAACCAAAGATGGCATTTGCAATCTTCTCTTTCTCAATGGAGAAAACACTTTGATACCATTTGGAGTGCTATAACAAAACCCAAGATTGCCCATTTTTCTTGGTGCCTTGCCTTCCAAGGTCTTCCCCTGGGGTCTTGGCCCAAACATATTGGAGTTCTAGATCCTAGATGCCCTTTTTGTGGACAACCAGAGTCTTTCTTGCATATCTTCTAGTTTTGTAGGCGTGCCCAAAATTATTGTCACTGGATTCATGATTTTTTCAAACCATTCAAGCCTGAACCTTTTTCTTAGCACATGATTTTGCTAGATGATTCTCCCAAAATCCCTTGAAAATTCACCCAAATTTGGCATACTTTTAGGATGGAAATTTTGTTTACTCTATGGAAAGATAGGAATGTTTTTGTTTTCACACACAGCTTTTTGGATATTAATATTGCAATGTACACTAAGACATGCATTTATAATAATGTAATTATGCAGATTCAGGTGCAAGCTAACAAAGTTTCCCTTGAGGTAGCTCACCTGCAGGAGTTGTTGAACCACTAGGGCAATGCCCCCTGCACTATTGCCAAAGTTCCTACTAATGCCTCGGCAGGAACCTCAATGCCTTGTGGCCACCGTTCATGGTGTCATTCCTCAGGTCCCCACTTGCACACCCCATGCTCCCAAGCTTCCTACCACTGCTCTCCCAATGGCAGCAATGGTGGCTGGAGGTTCCACTCAACTTCCTTGCCCTATGGTGGTTTTGGTTGATCCCCAGCTCCTCCTCTTGGTGCTCATCAAGAATTTTTTGGGAAATGGCCTCACCTGGATCTGGTAATTTCTCCTCCATAGCTAGAGTTCAAAGATGTAGAGGCTACCACTGATCCTATTGTTGTTGCTACTGAAGACGGTTGGATTGTTCCTAGCCCACCCCCCAATCCCAAAGATGATTGGGGATTCCATGATAGATATGAACCACCATCCTTGGCTGGTACTACTTTGGCCACCTGAGGTTACCTTTTATAAGTTTTTTTTTTAATGAATAGTGTATAATTTTGACTGCGGTCATGTATTTTTGCTCTGGCTATGGCCATGCGAACTCATTTATGGAGTGATCTTGTATCCCCCAGCCCTTTTTTGTGAATTGTATTCTTAGTATGTTTTTATTAGTAGAAAAGGACTACTCATAAGAAAAAAAAAAATATTCACTTTGCAATCTTCTAAAGAAATAGATCTCCAAGCAGATCCTTTGATCATTAGAAACACAAATTCTACCGCAAAATAAGTTCAAATATATTCCTATTACACCAACTATTAAACTATAAGCATGCAAATGCATAATTGAACACAAAGACCCCGACTTCCCAATCTTTCCACATCAAGAGGCCACATATCCAAATAGCCTCCCTTCCACATCAGACTGCAAGTTCATTCTTTCACATGCCTAACATCATCCTCTACATTGACAAAACCATTGGCCCACGTGGGTCATCTACCATCTAGTATCTAAGGGCCAACCTTAAACATCACACACTAAGGAAGAAATTAAGCCTGGAAAAGTAAGTCAAACTTTGACTATTTAACTCTTTTGCACTAGGAATCAAGCCTTAGTGTGTGATGTTTAAGTTGTTCGCTATCTGAGTTCTACGTCGACACACTCGAGTGATATGAGGATCCATTGATCAACACATCACATTTGTGTAAGCGCACTCTATTCACACAGAGAAATAACATTGATGCCATTAGTAGCTTGATCTAACGCTATCAACGAGAGTCTCACATGATCCCATTGGAGCACCCAATCAAAAGCCCAAGCAGAACAAGAATGAGCATCAAACATTCTTCTAATCCCTCAATTTCTCCTATTTTCTCCATTCCATTTGCAAGTCCCTTAAGCATATTGGCTACATTTCATTCCATGATTATCCAAACATTAAAGATTTCTAGTGGACACACATTTCTTCAGTGATCTAGTCTTCATTCGCGCATTGGTAATAGCCATAGATCTTATGATCTGACTTGGTAGTGTCTACACAAATCAAGCATCATCAAGAACTCCTATGAGGGTTCTCAGTTAAAGAGACTGACCCAGTGACCAAGTCATAGTCTCTCTACACAACCAAGCCTGAGCAGGCAGATAATCAAATTATATAGGAAAAATAATAGTAATCAAGACAAACAAGCATCAATAGAAGAAGATCAAATTAAATGGAAAAAAATAATAGTAATCAAGACAAACAAGAATCAATAGGAGAAGAAAAGTAGACATATATTGTGAATAATAAGAAGCGGAGATGAAAATGATGGCTCTACATAGAAACAAAAAAAAATCCGTGAAAATTAGAAGGGTGTTGGCTAATCTCTAGAGAAAATAAGCCAAAGACAACAAAAAGTCAAACATGATTCTTTTTCAAATTTACAAAAACAAAAAAGAAAAAAATTCAAAAAATTTGGTATTTTTTATCACAAAATATACAGGTCATGAAGATCAAATGCTGAAATTTTCAAAAAATCTCATTGTGTTTTCATTTTTTTCAAATTCAGTCAATGGTGCAATTTGTAGGGAGGATAGCCACATCCAATTACAAGTGTTTCTTATTTCAATAAAGCTAAATAAGAAATTTCAAATCCTATGTCAATATTTAATTGATTTGATATCCTAAGTTCAGTGACAGATTATCATTTGGTAGACATGGAAAGAAGCAAGGAACATAAAACCCAAGATATTCATAAATCAATTTGTCTAAAACAATTAGAGGACATGAATGTGGAGATATAGAAGAGTTTCTTTGCAAGAATAAAATATGAAAAGGAGAACCATGATGAGTCTTTCAAGAACCAAATGTCTAGGAAAATACAACCATCGATCCCAAGCTTAATTCTTTTCTTAGTGTGTGATGTTTAAGTTAGCCCCCTAAAGAGGAGTGAAGCATGCAACGTTTACATTCTACCTCATAGATAACATGCTAAATTGTCAAACAAAGGTCAAAAACCTAATCGTAAACAACCATGCAACAAAGTAAGGGATACAACTAGGACAAAGTCCCAAAATGATGGTATGCTAGAAGGATACCCCAAACATCAAAGAAAAATAGGAGTAAATGACCACTCAATGCTAGCCCAGAACAACAACAATAATTGTGAAAATACTCTCATTATTACTGATAATATAGCAAGAGAATATGGTTTGAATGTCATGATCTAGGGACTTTTTCTTATTGGAATGGTCCAAAAACAAAGAATCCAGATTTGTCAATATGGTTGAAAGACTTTTGCACAAAATAGGTAAGTATATCTTCCTTATCCAATCAATTAGTATTGTATTCAATATAAAGAAAAAATAATTAGACATCGGCTTCTTTCTATCTCTATTTATTTTTAAAAAGGATAGTGTGTTAAGTTTATTAAACGAACCCCAAAATTTAGTGAACATAATGCTAAAAAATTATGTATACCTACTTGGGTAGTAATAAAAACATTATCAACACAATTTATACATATCCAAATATTAAATTGTATTGGATTGGCTATAGGAGACTTGATAGATATAAAAGCTAATTATAAAAACTCAAATGATATCAAGCTCCTAATTAATGTGGAACCAAACTTGCACAAAATTAAGCCAATTAAAATCACAAGAAGCAAATCAATCTACAACATTATCTACTCAAAATTTGAAGGGCATATCCACTTTATAATCTTGTTAGATTCCAACAAGTATTCTAAAACTTCTAATTTTAAGTACAATGAAAGAAACTCCAATTTAAAAGAAGGCTTTCCTATGATCACTAAAAAGATAAGAAGCAGATAAAGGTTCAATCTCGACTAAATATGGAGCATTAGATTGGAGTACCATCAATGACAACAAGTGAGAATAGTTTAAGTACTAGGAGGCTAAAATTAATAAGTAAAAATTGTCATCCAATAGAGGAAATAGAGTAGGGGAAAATAGTAGAAGGAAGGGATACATCATTCAAAACCCTTAGTTGTTCAAAAAAATAGATAAATCTATAAATAACATGTCAAATGATTAGGGAACAACCAAATGACATAAGCAATTCATCACAAGAGAACATCATAAATAAGGTGGAGAATCTTGGGTTTGAGGAAACAATTATCAAATTACAACAAATGTAAAATATGAGTGAACAAAATATATTCATAGAAGATATTAGAGAAAATCCGAAGGTGTATAGAAGATTAATACATGACCCACTTTTAATCCAAAGCGATTTAAGTGTCCAATTAATCCTTTGAGACAAAGCACATAAACAACACCTTCATAAACCCACTCACAATGGGGCCCATGAAAATAGTTTAGAGAATAACAATAAGAACAATAGAAATAGTGCCACATCTTCATCCCCAAAATCTATTCATGGTTAGAAGAAATCCTACATAGAGATCAAATCCATATTGATTACACAAGAAAGACCAATGGAGGAGCTAGATATTAGACGTGAGAGCCTAAACAAACAAGAAGGAAATAACAACCCAATTAAAGGAGTTTCCACAAATAATTTGAAGGAAGAGGTAGAGATTAGAGAAAATTGGAACAAAATCAAACAATATGGACACTAAGCCAAGACAAAATAAAGAAGGAACTATAATGAGGAGTGCACCCAACCCACAAGATAAAATTAAAGAAGCAAAGAATGCAAAAAATAAAATTGTTGTTAATTTGAAGGAAAATAATAGGCAAAGCAAAGATAGGAAGGAAAGAGTTTCATTGGATTCTAATAGCAGTAGAGTAGACATAGAAAAATTAAATATAAAAGAATTAGAGAAACAAATCAGCTCAACAACTCAAGAAATAGAAAGATAGTCAGATAGTGCAGCAACTAATCCAAAAATGGAAAATAAAAATAAAACTCTAAAGTTATATAAGTTTTGGAAAATTCCTATAGGAGGTAGACATCCCCTTGAAGAAGAAAAAAATGCTTGGTAACCAGCAAGGGATAGAAGGGGAAAAAGAGATAAAGTTTTCTTCTATTCTATAAAAAAAGGTGAAATTAGAAGAAAGGATATTTAGAATCAATTAATGGAAGTGGAGAAAACAACATTGAACAAATTTAATATAGAGAATCAACCTAAACCCCCCATTCCTTTGGAAGAAACGAACTTAGATGAAGAAGACTTCCCTGAGGATCTCGATTTTGAAGAAGAAGATGAAGAAAGTGAAGGAGTGATGAAAGAAAAAAGATGGTTAGTTGAAAGAATTATGGAAATTAATAAGGAAGAATTTGAAGATGAGGATTTAGAGGATTATACTTAGCTTTAAACCTTCTATGAGGGTTTATAATACATCCTAATCCAACTGCTCCCAGATTGCCCCTCGAAGCACCATCAAAGTTTAATTTCACCCACCCAATTTGGGGTGGTTCCCATTTGCAATTGATCATATCTTTCTTATTATCCTTAGTATATATTAATGGAGGGTTGATTAAATAATGCCAATTTTTCCCCATGTTCATGTCTTAGTCAGAGAAAGAGCCCTCTTCTTTGTAAATATTTCTTAGGTTATTGTTTTCTACCTTTAATATACTTACCTCCACTTTGTAGAGAAGTGTTTGGATATCCATCTTTGCTTCATTAAATATTCCTTTTGTTTCCTTTTTCCCAAATTCCCCGTAGGAGAATGGATAGTGAAATTTTTCATAATAATTATATACATTTGATGAATATTTTTTAGGACAACTATTCAAGAAATTCCATAGATTGTTCGTTAAAGTTGTTTGCTAATTAAGCTTATTACATAACCATTTCCAATATTGGATAGAGAATGGGTATTGGAATAGTAGATTTTTCTCTATTTCATATTTTCTTTCACATAACACACATTTTAATGACCCCTCAAATCCTAATTTTGTAAATCTATCTACAATTAGGATTCTTCTTTGTAATATAGCCCATAGGAATATACCCATCTTTGGGAGACATGTTGTGTCCTAGCATAAGTTGAGGGGGATATCCATATTTTTCCATCCTTGGGAATTCACTATTGTTTCATAACCTTTCTTGAAATTGTACTTTCCCTTATTTTTTCTACCCCAAATTAGTCAGTTATTTCTTTTTTTATAATTTATTTATCTGATATTTAAAAATTGTTCAAAGATCACTTTTTCTTCTTTTGACAAATTTGTTTCTGACACATATTTCCAACATCATCTTCCATATCTATCTTCCCTTATTTTTTCTTTATAATCTTTAACATTTTGGCGCCATTGACTAATTACATAATTTTTTATGTTGATGGGTAAATTAGATCTAGCTACAGGTTGTAAACTATTCCAAGAGTCTTACTAGAAGAGTGTTTCCTGCCCATTTCCTATATCCAAGGTGAGATTGTTGGGTATTAGATGTTGAAATTACATTGTGAAATTCCATACTTTTGATCATTTAGGTGGGATTTTTGTATGAAATAAGGATATATGTTTAGGATTATTCAGATATTTATGATAAAGTATTTTCACCCATTTTCTTTCATGTTTGAGATACATTCTACATACTACTTTAGCTCCTAGAGCTTCATTTTGCCAGCTTAAATTTTTAAGGCCTAAACCACCATATTATCTTGGTCTGCATGTTTGATCCTATTTTGTCAAAGCTTATTTCTTTTTATCATGTTTACCTTGCCAGAAAGAATTCCTTAATTTACTATCAAGTTTTCTTGTAAGGCCTTTTGATAACAACAAACATAACATTTGATAAGTAGGTATGGCTAATAAAAATGCTTTGATAATTATTGATCTACTAGCCTTTGTAAGTCATTTCCCTTTCCAAATTTCCAAAATTTTCTTTAATTGTTTTGATATTTGATTCTATGTCTTACTCTCCTTGGATCCTTTTTCCAATTCAATCCAAAGGTGCTTGCAAGGAAAGATTCCTATATTTTTATTTTTATTGATAGGTAATGGGTCAAAGCCTTGATTACTTTTTATTGTTATTAAGGAAAGGATCCTATATTGAAACCCATAATATTACATAAATTCCTTCTCATTTTGGAATGGTGTTAAGGAATTCTAATTTATGTGTGTTTACATTTTGAGCTAATGCTTTCATATATATTTCAATGATATTCTTATAATGGTTTTCTTCCTTGACTGTACTTTCACTGGTAAAATTATATCATCTATGAATTATTTGTGTGTTACCCTAGCCATGTCCCTCATTACTTTGACTCCATTAATTTTTCCTTCTAACTAAGTCATCTTTATAGCTCTTCCAAAGGCTCCTACCATGATGATGAAGAGGAAAGGTGATATTGGATCACCTTTTCTTATACCTCTTCCAATGTTAAAAAAGCCTTCAAGTGTGTCATTGATTAGTATGGATATCTTTGGAGTTGATATACAATTGAAGATTAAGTTAATCCATTGCTTCAAGAAGACAAATGATTCCATCATTTTGCATAGAAATATCCAATCCACTTTGTCATAAGATTTTTGGATATCTAATTTCATTAACATACATGCTTCCTTGTTACTTGGACTGAATGAGTTAGTTCTTCAATAATAATCATCCCATCATTAATAGATCTATTGGGTGTGAAGCCAGTTTATTCTTCTAAGATTAGCTTGTTTAGGATTTTTTAAAGCCTATTTGCCAAAGATTTTGACACTATTTTATATATTATGTTGCATAGTGCTATTGGTCTAAAGTGCACTAGTGTTTCATGATCGAGCTTCTTATGCATAAGGGCAATAATTTATTATTAATCTCTGAGAGTAATGATCATGAATTCTTGATTATTTTATATCCTCCCATGGATCCTTACTTAGGATGTCCCCACATTTTTGTAAAAAGAAGGCATCAAAGCCATCTGGTCTTGAAGATTTGTCTAGGTTAAGAGAAAACAACAACTCTTTAATAACTTGTAATTTAAATTTATTATTTAATTTTATTTTGTCTTCAACACATATTAGTTTAGGGATATTTTTTAACATTTTATTTTGTGCTTCATAATCAAAGAATTTATAATTGTTTAGGATATCCCAATAGGATTTGACAAAAAAAATTGCGATTTGATTAGGTTTTTCTATTTCTTGACCCATGTTATCTTTTGTTTTGGTGACTCTATTTGTGGAAAGAATTGTGTTTCTATTTCCTTTTATTAACCATAATTTTGTTGATTTTTACTTCCAATATATTCCTTCTTTAGCCAAAATAGTTTCTTGTTTTACTAATAACTCTTTTTCTTTTATGTATTTGTCTTTGTCCATGCCATTTTTATGACATCTTCATTTAATTTCTTAATTTCTTATTCATTATCTAATTTTTCTTTTAAAATAGTTTTGAATTGTTATTTATTCCATTTCATTATTTTTTCTTTTAAGTTTTATAATTTTGACACAAAAAAAAATATTTTAGATCCTCCAAATTTCTCTTCTAACCTCCATCTTATGATATGTTGTAAGGAATTCTCGGCTAGAAACCACATCTTTTGACATGTAAAGGGATTTCTAGTTGGTTTTTATTGCTTGATTATTTCTAGTTTGACTAGAAAGTGGTTTGAACCAACATAAGGAAGAATAGATGTAGAAAGTGAGAAATTAAAATTGTTAAAGTCACCATTATATATAAATCTATCTAGCCTTTCTGCTATAGGACCAAAGTCTTTCCTTTTATTATTCCATGTGAAAACCCCATTTGTAGTTGGGATGTCAATGAGAGAGTTTCTTTCAAACCATTCTCTAATCTCGATCATAACTTGTGTTACTATTTGTGATCCACCTTGTTTTTCTTCTATATTAGTCAGTGCATTAAAATCTCCCCCTAGGATAATTTTTCTATTGGTTTTGTATCCAAAATGTTGTTTATTTCTATCTCTATTTTTTTTATCTCCAAGTCATGTTGCCTATTAGTGTCAAACACTTAGTCATTTCCTAGGTAGAGTTGGTTGATCATCACTACAACCAAGCCACCTAATGAAGGCTGAATGATTATGGACTTGCTTATATTTTAGTTTGAGTTAATAAAGTCATAGGTTTTTTAGCACTCCAGTATGGACCAAGTGTTAATTTATGCTGAGTAAAGATAGAAGTCAACAAATGCCGAGCTAAATAGAGTTAGTTCATGCTAAGTCATACATTTAGTATTGAGCATATAGTGTTGATCTCATGGTAAGATATATTATCAATTAGTGTAAAAACACTTATTCATAATAAAAAATTTGTAGTAACCTAGTTACCAATCTGTAGTGTTAATTGAGCTCATAAAGGAATCGAGCAAAGAATGTTAACCTTGCATGAAGTAAGCAGTGTGAACTAAGTTGTGGTATCAACCAAGTTGATAGTTTCCACTAAGCTATAGTGTCAATTGAGTTGATAGTTTCCACCAAGCTATAGTGTCAACCGAGTTCACAGTGTCTAGCAAGTTCCAATGTGAACCAAGTCAATAGAATGTTTTGTTCCAAGATGGTAATCAAGCTAGGTAGAATAGTAAAGAAGTTCTGCCAAGTGATCAATATGAACCAAGCATCCAATATCAACCAAGTACTAGAGTTGGCCAAGGTAATAGTGGTGCCTAGGTGTCTACAACATCACCTGAGTAAGCCATTGGACCCAAGTTACAACATTGAGCCAACTTAGTGATTTTTTTCAGAACTATTTATGTTGGAGTTGACTTACGATGGAATTGTTTGGATGGATATAAGTATAAGGTATTTTGGTTATCCAAATGAATAATAATAAATTGAAGAACATTGTATAGAAGTAAATATGGAAGGGCATAATATTTAGAAGGCTGCAAGCAGTATATGGAAAGGAAGAGACTCATCTATCACAGTTAGGTGCTTAGTTTAATTCAAAGGATCTTCATCAACAATAAGAGTGGTATTTTAAAGTTCAATCCATTGATTCATCCTAGTAGGTGCATGAGTCCCAAATCCTTTAACAAGGTGGATCTTAATATTCATTTGTAAAAACTCCTAACAAAGTACATACTTAATTGTATTGTATAAATCATTTCACAAGGTGGACTTAAGAGTCCATATTACTCTTACCTAGGTAAGATCACCAAAAGTGATCAATTGTAAGCCTTTATAGACCAAATTTACTATAGTAGTATTGAATCATTGTGGGTGTCACCCCCATCCCAATTTCACCTTCTACTTGGAGGGTTTCTAGATTACCAAATATTGTGCTATGGTGTTGTTACTTTACTACTTTATGTTTCTTTCATGCAAGTAGATTAGACAACTTAACAAGGTTGCCCCCACCTCTCAATCACCTAGTTTGCATTACATTTCCAACAATTGGTGTCAAAATGAGGTTCTCTTACTAGAAATTTTAGCATCTTGAGAGAAAATATTAGAGATAGTGGAAATATACAAGTTAGAGAAATCCATTGAGAATGAAAAGTTAGATCTATATGTGGCCATGGAACAAATCAAGAAACTTTCAAATCAAATGGATCAATCTTATACTAAGTCAAGTCCATGACATGTCATTCTGGTTGGAGTAGGCCTATCACATCATGAAGAAGATGATTCAATGGATAATAGGGTATCCAATGATGGAGAAGTCATAGCCTACTAAAACTCTAGGTTGGGCAGAATTGGCAAAGTTATCCCTAGTTGAATGGGATGATAGAGGCATGAAATTAAACAATGTGAATGACATGGAAATAAAGTTTGGAATCCATGTTATTGCACAAAAAATCTATAGTTCAAGTCATCAAAAAAATGTATCATGTAAGGCAGTGGACCTGGTAGACAAGGTCGTGAAAAAGGATCTATCTTTTGACCTAGTTGAGCTTCAATCTATCTAGCTAAGCAAGAAGATGGAGAGCATTTGGGCCTTCAAGAATAACTCATGTAATTTTGGTCCAGTCTTAGTTATTTTTTTTATGTACATAAATTATTTCCTTCAAAAGGAAATGTTGTTTGGAAGAAATTCACCTCAATATTGTATCAGATTAATAAATTCATAAAGGAGATAGATGAGAACTTTGAAAGCATCACGAATGCATACTTTGATAACTTCAAGGAGAGGATGCAAAGCAATTTTATGATCCCTAAAAAACTTGTAGAAGATTATGAGCATGATATATGCTTCTTGGTTGACCATGATAGAGTTCATATATAGGTAGTAAGACCTAGGATTATATGGGTAAAACCTCTATCATATGGGGTTAACATTGATGAAACAAAAGACATTATTAAGGCTCTCATCAATGAGCCCATGGACCCTGAGACTACTTCTTTTGGGACATACAAAGAAGCCTAGACAAGAATCTCACTTTAGATTCAGATCTCTCAAATTTAAAAGAGAGGAAAGAAGAGGTTGGAAGACATTGGGAAGAAACTTGCAAAATCAGATTCACCTCTTATGCTCACTGAAGAAAAGGGTGATAATAAAGAAGAGGAAAATGAAGAGGAAGATGAAGAGAAAAGTGATGGAGAAGAAGAGGTAGAGGAAACTCCCAAGAAGAAGGTGAAGACCCATCTAATCCTTCACCAAAGAGAACAACAAGGTCTACTCTTGTGATTATTGTCTTAAAGCCAAGGAAACCAAGAAAGAAACTAAGGCTAGATGAGAATGAGGATGATATAGATGAAGATAACACCCCAATTATTTCTTTGAAGAAGGCACCCCCTACCTTTGACCAAAAAATGAAAAATATAAGGGAAGGAAGGGGTATGGCAGGATTTAAATACTTCTAGTATGACTCTGAAAGCAAAGAGGAGCATAAACAAATTGTGGAAGTGTTAGTTGAAAAAATGGCAAGATAGAAATATGAACATTTTGAACTTAAAGGGAAAGCTCTAAAGACTTAATGAAGGTTGTTTGACATCATTGGGATAATGTAGAAAAAATAGAGAAGGATATTAAAGAGAAGACTCTATGGAGTCTCATTCCTAATCTCTCTAACAAAGAAGTCAAGGAGGAAATGTCCAAATATGAAAAAAATAAACTCCTAGATTTAAAAAATTTCAAGTTTTTTCAAATAATATAGAAGATGTTTTACAATCCACAAGAACTGTGTAGAAGACCATTTTTGATATTAAGGAAGAGGAAGACCTACCAAAGGTTTAGACAATTAAAGATTATGATCTTGAGAAGATTGTTGTAGAGGTAATGACATCACTTCCTACAACTCTACCTAAGGCAATACCTAAGCATTAACCCATTAAGTTGAATCTATTTTAACCAAGCAGTGAAGTGAAGAATACTACACCCTCACCAAGCTCTCTCCTAGAGGCAACTAAGAATCAGAGTCCCATAGTCGCAACTGAGCAGCAACAAGAGAAGGACTTAGTTAATATGTGCAAAGAGATAATTCCTTCTTCAGTTGTAAAGAGAAAAGGCAAAGGGTGGATAGTTGATGGCATAGATCTTGATGAAGAGATTGTAATCCCAAATTGGGACCAATCCAATCCATCTGCTGAGGAAATGGACATTTCAGGAGAACTATGGAAGAAAAGAGCCAAGTAGCTAATGCTAAGGGCTAAAAGAGATAGACGCAAAGTCTTAGAAGACATCAAAGAAATGTTTGTGGATGCTCTATCTATAGAGGTAAATGAAAAAGCCCCTATCATTTATCAATTGATTAATATTGTACATAATTTCAATGAGGACATTAATGGGTAGGAAAAACTTCTTATGAAATCTTAAATGAAGTTTGAGAATAAAGCACTAGAGAATGTAGTGTAGAAGATAGCAATTAATCAAGTAGAATTATTTCTTCATTAGAGAATGTTGTAAACAATGTTGTGTCTTTATTTGGAAAGTTGAGTGATTCCACTAACTTTACCAAGGAAATAAAAGAGAAACTGGCCAAGATTGACATAGACCTAAAGAATAGTGCAAATTAGTTGGTACTTAATCCAAGCTCCAGTTCCAATCATTTTGCAAAAACTAGATTCTTGACAAATCTTTAGGCAGAATTGCTAAGGGAAGAATCCATAATAAGGACATCATTGGTTTTCAAAGTATGATACTTCCCCACATGGACATTATGCAAAAGAGAATTGATCATGCAAGGACACTAGTCAAAGATACAAATCTATCAGTTGTAGATCGTATGTATGAGTTATTATCAAAGCTTCAATTTAATCTACACATTTTCAAGGTGCTGTAAGATAACTGGGATAAGGATTTGTCTTTAAATTTGAAGGTACACCTTGATTTTCTTTCTCATTTTGGCATAACCTTGTAAATTTTTGGCATTTATAAGGTATACAAAAGGGCAAAGTATATGTACATATTTATTACATGTAAAGGGAGTTATGCATAGGAAATGAAAATATGTACAATAGGAAAGATATGTAAAAAGAAGATAAAAAAAAACAAATTTGAAAAATAAAAAATAAAATTTTCAGTTCAAACCGAGTTGCAAAGTCTTTAGAGAAAATCAAGCTACATAACATAGTATACACAAAGGGAGATTTTAACTAAAGAAATTTTGAACTTCAAATATTGTGCATGATAAGTATTTTTATCACTAATTCAGAAGGGGAGATTTTTAATCTCGTGCCAAGATATATTGTCAATTAGTGTCAAAAAACTTAGTCATAATGGAAAGTTAGTAGTAACCGAGTTACCAGTCTATAGTGTTAACTAAGCTCATAAAAGAACTAAGAAAACAATGTTAACCTTTCATGAAGTAAGAAATGTCAACTAAGTTGCAATATTAACTGAGTTGACAGTTCCCAGTGAGCTATAGTGTCAACTGAGTTGATAGTGTCAAAGGTGTATTTGGCCAACTCTATATGTATTGTTAGGGTCTGTCGGCCCTAGATATTAAGTTTGAGTGTCTAGAGCCTTCCTGGGTGGCATAAAATTGCCCATTTAAGAAATACTTGAACATTGTCTAGGATAGCTCCGGGTGATAGTTCGCAACTTTTTCTTGCAAATTACTATAATGAAGGCGTCCATGTGGGTTAGCATATTGTAATTTTGAATTTTGTAATTCTACATTTGTGGCAATAATAAGAAACCCATATTTTTTCTCACAAATTTTTGTTGTTTTATTATTTCTATTATGTGTTTATGGTACTAAGGAGAGCACCCTTCATCAAGTGGTATTAGAGATGGAGTTCTTGAGTGTGTGGATAGATCATAGATTGTGAGGTAGCACACATCAAGATTGTTGTTTGGGTTGTGTGTGTAGATAGATTATCGACTGTGAGGTAGTTTTCACTAGGGTTTCAGCAGAAGCATGAAAATGCCTCCACAAAGAGAGCATAGTAGAAGAGCCAAAGGTGTTACACCTAAGGATTTTAGAACCCTCTAGAGGAAAATGCAAGCATTGCAAGAAAAAATGCATAGAGGAATGAATCTTTTCATAGGAGATGATGAAAGCGAGGATGAAAGAGAAGAAGTAGGAAATGTGGACCAAATTGTAGTGGAGGAAGATCTTAACCCAGAGGAGGCAAAGATTTTTAAGGTCATTTCTAGTATTGGAAAAGACCTAAGTTTGATGTTCCCATATTTTTGAGAAATCTCAATCTAAAGGAATTTATCAACTGGATTAATGAATTAGAAGGGTGCTTTGAATATGAAGATAGTGAAGACCTAGATAGGGTCAAGTTTGTGAAGGCCAAACCAAAGGATCATGCAAAGATTTGGTGGTAGGAGATTTAGTTGGAGTGAAACAAAAGAGGAAAGGACAAAATCACCAAATCAGATCGGATGGTAGCTAAAATGAAGCGACAATTTATTCTCATGGATCATGAGCTTGATCTATTGAAGAAAATGCAAGGGTTGAAGCAAGTAGGAAAATATGTTCAAGAGTATACTAAAGATTTTTGCCAAGTTCTCACTAGAACCAGCCATGCAGAAGTTGATAAGGAGAAAGTGGCTCATTATCTTAATGGGTTAAGGCCAAGCATTCATGAGGAGCTAAGTCTGGTTCAAATGACCAGCATTGAGGAGGCATACCAATTTTCCCTAAGATTTGAGAAGAAGCTAAGCAAAAATTTTGATAACAAAAATAGTTGTAGAGGTCACAATGGAAGATCTGATGGATGATCTTATGGAGGTGGAAATGATGATCAAAAGAACAAGGATGAGGCTAGAAGTAGTAGTCAAAACTAGAGGGGGAACAATTCCAATCATTTCCAAGATCAAAATAATAGAGATCAAAGATGAAGAGGCAGAGGACAAAGATCTAGAAGAGGAGGCTTCCGTGGGAAATGTTTTTACTGCAGATAAGAAGGGCATAGAGCATTTGAGTATTCCTAGCACCAAGGAAGGACATATCAAAGAATGGACGGCTAGGATAGAGTTGTGCATGTTGAAAAAGTTGCCAAATCATCCCATTTTGAAGATGCTAAAAGAGAAGTCCTAGTTAATCAAAGAGTCTTGTTGAGTGGTGAGAATGAACTTGATCATAGGAGGCATTTGTTTTGCACCAAGTGCAAATATGAAGATAAGTATTGTGAAGTGATCATTGATGGTGAAAGTACTGACAATCTAGTGTCATTAATGATGGTCACAAAATTGAAGCTAAAGAGCTAGAAATGCCCATGCCTATATCATATTTCTTCGATGCAAGATGATCACAAGGTCATGGTCACTGAGCAATGCTTAGTGAAGTTCAAGATCAAAAGCTACCAAGATGAGGGGCTTTGGGATATCATACCTATGGAGATATGTCATATGTTACTAGGTAGGCCATGGTAGTTTGATAGGCATGTTGTACATGATGGGTGAAAAAATACCTACACTCTAACAAAGGATGGAGTAAAACATAAGTTAAAGCCATTGAAGGAGAAAGAAGAAAAGGTATGTAGTGATGCCAGAATATGTTTTGTTGATGGACAAGATTTTCTCCAAGGTATGAAGCATGAGCATATGTATTTTGTTGTAATCTGAAAAGATGGTAAGGAAGAAGTAGAGGAGGTCCTTGTAGAAGTTGTAAATTTGTTGGGAGAGTTTATTGATATTATATCAGATAATCTACTTGATGGATTACCCCCCATTAGGAAGATCAATCATCATATGAATTTGATTCCAGAAGCCAGTTTTTCGAACAAGGCAGTGCATAGAATGACACCAATAGAAAGTAATGAGTTGAATAAACAAGTTCATGAGTTGTTGTACAAGGGGTTGATTTGAGATATTTTGAGTCCATGTGTTGTACCAACATTATTAACACCAAAGAAGAATGGAGAATGGAGGATGTGCACAAATTGTCATCCTATCAAAAAGATCACAATCAAATATATATTTATATTGCCAAGGATGGATAGTATTATGGACTATTTGAGTGGAGATGAGTATTTTATAAAGATAGATTTGAAGAGTAGATACCATCAGATATGCATCAAAGAAGGTGATGAGTGAAAGACTACCTTCAAGACAAGGGAATAATTGTACAAATGGTTAGTCATGCCTTTTGGGCTAAGCAATGCACTGAGTACTTTCATGTGGCTCATGAATCAAGTATTGAAGGAGTTTCTGGGTAAGTTTATCATTGTTTACCTAGATGATATTTTGATCTTTAGTAAGAAATTAGAGGAGCATTTGATGCATATTCATAAGGTGTTTGATAAGGTGAGGGTAGAAAAGTTGCAGATAAATCTAAAATAGTGTAGTTTTCTGAAGAAGGAGTTAGTGTACCTAGGATTTGCAGTTTTAGTAAAAGGTCTAAAAATGGACCTAGAGAAAGTGAAGGCTATCCTTGAATGACCTACTTCAAATAATGCTATAGAGGTAAGATCTTTTCATGGATTGTCTAGTTTTTATAGAAAGTTTAGAAGAGGGTTTAGTGGTATTTGTGGACCCTTGACTGAAAAAATGAGAGCGGATAGGAAAGAATTTAAGTGGACTCTAGGAGGAGATAAGAGTTTTAATATGTTGAAACAAAAAGTTGCAGAGAAACTTGTTTTAGCACTTCCATATTTTTACAAGGTGTTTCTAGTAGATTGTCATGCTAGTGGTACTACAATAGGATTTTTTTGATCCAAGAAGGTAAACTTGTTGGTTATTTTAGTAAGAAATTGAATGATACCAAAATAAAATATTATATTTATGATCAAGAATTTTATGCTATAGTTCAAGCATTGAAGAAATGGAGACATTATCTTCTTTCTAGGAGTTTGTTCTGTATACTAATCATCAAGCTTTGCAATATTTAAATAGTCAAGGAAAATTAAACCAAGGACATTTGAAGTGGGTTGAGTTTTTGTAGAGTTATATATTTCTTTTGAAACACATGAGTGGGAAGTCTAACAAATTTGTAGATGGTCTTAATAGAAGACAACTTTTACTAAAAGAGATACAAATTGAGGTGGTTGGGTTCAAGGAACTCATTAATTTGTACATGGAGGATCTTGATTTTGGTGAAGCTTGAGAGGCTTGTACAGAACCTATTACACTTGATAGGACAAAGTGGTTGGATTTCATAATCCAAGGCAGTATGTTGTTTAAAGGAAGCCATTTATGCATTCCAAGGAGTTTAATGAGAGAGAATATCATCAACGAGAAGCATAGTGGAGGATTGGCTGAACATTTTGGTAGAGATAAAACCATTTAAGAAAGATGTGAAGAAGTTTTTGTAGAGTTGTAGAGTATGTCAAAAGGAGTAAAGCATAATATAGGTTTGTATCAGCCATTCCATATACCAAAGAAGTCATGGGAGGATGTTAGTATAGACTTCTTTCTTGGATTACCAAGGACTCAACGAGGACATGATTCTATTTTTGTGGTGGTTGACAAGTTTTCAAAGATGGCACATTTCATTTCCTAAAAGAAGACGAGTGATGTTGTTCATGTGGTAGAGTTATTTTTTAAAGAAGTGGTGACACTACATGATCTTCCAAAGAGTATAGTTTCATATTGATATACAAAGTTTTTTGGGTATTTTTGGCATACATTGTGGAAGAAATTGGAGATAGATTTTAAGTTTAGTTCATCACATCATCCACAGACTGATGGACAGATAGAAGTTGTGAATCACAGTTTGGAAGCTTGTTCAGATGTTTGGTTGGAGATAAACCAAAAAGATGGGATTTTATTTTACCACAGATAGAATTCACATATAATAATTATGTCAATGGGAGTACTAGTAAATCACCATTACATATTTTATGGGAGTAGTCCCAGAAATGCTTCTAAACTGAGGCAGTTGGATAAAGGAGAGATAAGTAGTGCTAAAGAAGAAGAATTTGTTGAATATTTGAAGAATATCCATGAGGATGTGAGGAAGCACATTATAAATATGAATACATAGTATAAGGCTAAGACCAAAATGAAAAGGAGGTATAAGGAGTTTCAAATTGGAGATGAAGTCATGTTTCATTTGCAAAAAGAGCATTTTCTAGTGGGTACATATAATAAACTAAAAATGAATAAGTTTGGACTATGTAAGGTAGTGAAAAAACATGATTTTGGAAATTCCTATGAAATGCAATTACCTACTAAATTGAATATTTCACCAGTGTTTAATATTTTAGATTTGGCAGAGTACCATAAAGGAGGTGATGGGGATGAAGTTGCAGAAGTGTAGTGGATTATTCCAACAGCTAGTTCATCTACAAAATAGATTGAGGAGTTATTGGACAGTCATATTGGAAAAAGTACAAGGAACATAACTTATGAAGAATACTTGGTCAAATAGAAAGGGAGGCTAGTATAAGATTCATCATGGATAGCAAAGGAGGAGGTTAACTATCTTGGTTTTCTTCTTAATAGTTGAGATGTGACAAGGTCACTTCTTAAATTTTCCTAGGTGTTTGATGCAGGAGCATCCTTGGTGTAAAATCAATCTTGCATCACCCAAAAAATATTTCCTTTTAGTTGCTTTAATAAGTGTTGTCTTCATGTAGAGTTTTTTTGTGTGGAGGCTTTCTACATAGTAATTTAGTCATACTGGCTTGGAATGTTCTAATTTCAAAGGTGAAGATGCATTTTAGATATATCAACTTGTCAGTGGAGTTTCATGGCCAGATTGTATATATTTGTGAAATTATTCCATATTTTTGGTGTGTAATTTTGGTATAAAAATTTAGGCTTAGTTTTTAAGGCCTTAGATGCTCTGGATGGGGCCTAAAAACTCAACGGATGGGCATTTACACAAATATGAGTGCTTGCGTAGATTGAATCATGTAGATTAGGATCTAAGGTTTCCAAAAAGTGGTTATAAAAGTCAATTAGAGAAACAATTCAATAGTTATGGCCTTCTAAAGTTTGGCTACCCAAAATTTCTAAAATAAATGTCAAAGGTGCATTTGGCCAACTCTATATGTATTGTTAGGGTCTATTAGCCCTAGGTATTAAGTTTGAGTGTCTAGAACCTTCCCAAGTGGCATAAAATTGCCTATTTAAGAAATACCCCAACATTTTCTAAGATAGCTTTGGGTGATAGTTCGTAGCTTTGTCTTATAGGTTACTATAATGAAGTCATCCATGTGGGTTAGCATATTGTAATTTTGAATTATGCAATTCTACATTTGCGGTGATAATAAGAAGTATATATTTTATTCTCATAAATTATTATTGTTTAATTATTTATATTATGTGTTTATGGCATTAAGGGGAGCCCCCTTCATCACATCACCAACATCTAGAAGAAGAAAGGAAGCTATGAAAGAAAGCAATGCACAGATTGTGAGGAATGGTCAATGTCCCCACCAAAATTTAAGGTGTATCCAAAAGTTGTGATGACAAGAGATGTGTTAGGTACATTTTTATCCATACCTCCTTGAATCATCATGGTGCATGATGTTCATTCATGTTATATGTGTAATTTTGGAGAAACCAGTGATTTTGAGCTAAGTAACACTTATGAGAAGCTATGCAAGAATGGAGTACTAAAAGATGAGAACAAAATTGTTACCAAGCAAGGGCTTACCTATGCCCTAACTTTTTTGAGGGTTTTAAAGTTGTGTTAAGCATGGTACATGACATGAAGATGTGGCTGGAGAATGGGCTAGTTAAGGTAACAAAGACAATAGTTCATTAAGTTACAGGGTACCCTACCCTAGATCATGTTAAGACAGTATGTTTCCAAACCATAAATGTGATAGAAGAACAAACAAAGACTAAATGGAACAACCAAAGAATATTTATTGATGGCATTACCAATTTTCTCATTAAGTTTGTAGTACATGTGATTGCACAAAAATTCTATTACTCTAGCTGACTGAAGAGTGTACTATGAATTGTAGAAGACTTGGGCTACAAAATTGTGAACAAGGATCACAAGTATGACATTCTTGAGCTACAGTTGATCTAGTTGGTAGAAAAGATTGGATCCATCAGGAAGACTAAGTATACATCATGTAAGTTTGGCTCACTTCTAATGTGAATATTATTTTATGTACAAAATTAATTTCCAACCATAGGTGATATTGTGTAGGATAAATCTGGACTAGTAATCAAGAAAATACATGGTTACATGGAGAATTTGGGAGAGAATTTTGAAACCATTTTAGATGGATATTTTGATGAATTCAAAGGTAAAATGAAGAACAAAATGAGGATCCCAAGTGAGTTGTTAATCATTACTATGATGATATTTGCCTCATGGTGGAAATTAACTACACCTATGCACATGGAGTTTTACCAAGGGTTGCATGGCTAAGGCCTATGTAGTATGAAGTGAACATTGATGAGATATTTGTAGTGGTGACACCCTTACTATCAGAGGTAATTGATCAGAATTCCAATCTATTTGACACATATGACACAAGTAAGATCAAGATTCTCATTCAAACCAAAGTGCCCAAGATGGATAGGAAAAGGAAGAAAGTGATTATAGATCTTGAAGGAAAACTTGGAGAAGGACCCTATAGATTACATAGGGCAAAGGGGAAGATTAGGAAACTAATGAAGAAGAAGAAGATGAGACAAAAGGAAAAGAATTGGTGGCTATCACACCTCGAGCACAAAAATAGAAGAACATAGTAATTGTAGATCCTAAGGTAAAGAGGAATTTAAAGAAAGGTGATACACTTCCCGCCTCTACACCTCAAAGAAGAGTAAAAATATAGGGATCTAATCCAACATCTCCTATAGCTATTGAGCCAAAGAAGGAACATCAAAGATCACTAAGCAAGTTAAGGGAAAGTCTCCATCAAAGAGAAAGCCAACAAGCAAAGGGACTGAGCAAGGTTTGAAGAAGAAGCCAAGGAGGAAACTCATAGTTATGCCTGATGATGAAAAGGATGAAAGAGAAAGAATTAAATCAGATGATATGAGCAAATTTCAAATTGTTTCTAGGCGAACTCCTCAAGATATTGATCAGGTATTGACAATATTAAAAATTCAACATGAATTTTAGGTTTCAAACATGTTAAATATGATTCTTTAGAGAGGATTAATAAAGAAGAGGTTGAGAAAGAAATATTAAGATATGATGATAAAGTTTAAATACATGCCTATAGAGTTAGGCAAGGCAATCCCTTAAGAATTATACAATAAGATGGATACAAAGTGGAGATGGTCATTGTCTAAAAAAAGACAAATAAGAGAAACCACTCTAGCCAAGACTATGCCAGATTTAGGGAAGACACACATGTCTATAGCCCTAAGGGATTTTTCCAAGAATTATGCACCTAAGACAAGGACCTATAAAATTTTGAAAAAGAAAATAGAAGATCTAGTACAAGAAAGTATATTGGTTTGGAAAAGGACATTTGGGTTATTAGTTCCAACAACAAAAGAAGAAAAGGAGGAAGAAGATGTTGAATTGGACAATAAAGAACATTATAATTAACTAGATAATCTTGATAAAGAAATAAGGAGAAAGCTAGAGGAAATTAAAAAACAAGATTTTGTTACTATTGAAGACATCCCTAAAGAAACAAATACAAATGTTAATGTCTTGACAAAGGAAGAAATCAAGAATGAAGTATTCATTAATGCCAGATCAGATCCTACTCTACCATGCATCAATAGAGTTTTGAAACAAATTCATGACTATCCAAGGATTGAGAAGGTGCCAACTGTGGAGTCAGCACTTGTTCATTCAATAGTCATAGTTGAGAAGAAGAGTCAGCAAGATATAAGTGTCATGGAATTAGGAAAGGAAATGATAACACTTTTACATCTAGTGCACGTGGCCAATATTTTCATTCATAGAGAAGTAGGAGAAGAGTAAGAGAAAGCAAATAAATTTTCAAATGATTCCTTGAGACCTCAAGTTGAGGGAATCAAGTAGGTTGTGCAACTAAGGACCAAGGAAGCACAAGAAGAAAATAGTAAGTGACAACTAAAAGATTGGTTCAGCTACCAAGTGTAGTGACCTTTACATTATCTAGAATAGAAAAAATTACTACACTTGGTTGACATGTGATACCTACTCTAAAGGAGATTGCATCTATAGGCCAAGAGATGTCAAGGTTGAGTATTGAAGTGACATCATTGTAGATCACATTGTTGAGCACCAACACACTAAGGGAAAATAAAATAAAGAAGAAGGTTAAGTCACCTGGGAAGCCACTCACACTAGATGAGGTAATTTTTATTCCTAAGTTTGATCTTGATAATATGACTCTAGATCAAATACAAATTTTGTAAGATGTATTGGCAAGGAAGAAAAAACAAGAAGATATGAAAAGGGAATATCAATAGAGGTACGTATTGCATGGGATTAAGCATATCTTTGTTGAAGCATTTGATATACATGGTATAAATGAGAAAGAACCTCTTATATTCTAGTTACTTTACATTGTTGGTTAACAATGATGACATTGAGGTGAATGAGAAATTACTGCATTGGTCTAACAAGAAATTTGAGATACAAGTTTTGGAGAAAGTGTCAACCAAGATTGCTATAAGAAAAGTTGAACTTTCTAACCTTGTAAATACTATAGACGGATTTGTAAAAATCATTCAAAATTTGTATAAAATGTTGTGTGATGTATAAATGTTCACACAAGACATTCAAGATCAAATTGAGAAATTGTAGCTAGATAGGAAATCTACAGGAAATTATTTGAGCATGGATGCAAGTTCAAGCTCTATTCATTTTAACATATTAATTTTTGCTCAAAGGGAGATTGGCTGAATTACAAGCCACAAATGGAAAAATTAGAGCCAAATCAATTTCTATTCAATCCATGTTGATACCTCATTTGGAGGTAATGTGAAGTCATCTAGCATTAGCTAAGGAGATAGCAATTCAAGACTCCCATCTCTCTATTATAGAAAGTCTAGTTGAATTAGTTGTTCCACTAGAAATTAAATTTTAGTTTTGGAATGTTGGAAACTTACAATTGGAACAATTTTTTTTTTCATTGATGTCAAATCTACTGATAATACATGTTGCTATTTGATCTAAATATCATATCTATTTGATTGATGAAGAGGATTTGAGAGATTGCTCATAATAATAACACCTAAGAGGAAAGGTTGAGTTATGAAAAGGAAGCTACAATGGACATTTTATTAGTCAAACTTTGATAAGACAAAGTGATTGTTTATATCATAGATGTAAAGCTTAATTGAACAAAAACTAAAAGATTGAGGGATTGTCGAGTGATGCTAGAGTTAACCAAGTTCTTGTGCAAGCTAAGCAAATCTAGTGTTGACCAAGCATTAGTGTTGACCAAGCATCAGTATTGACCAAGAAAGTCAGTTAATGTTGAGCCATAAGTTTTATAGTAACCGAGTGATTAAGTGATGACTAAGTATTAGAACTTAGTGATTTTTGAGTGACAGTATTTTGAATGTATATGAGAAATTGTGATTTCTAGCTGACTCAGTTGATTTCTTGGGATATGTAAACTATGTTGAAGATAATATGGATAAGTTGGATCATTAAATTCAAGGAGAGGATTATGTAAAGACTGAATATATGGATTCCAAAGAATTTTCTAGGGGATGATCAAGAAGGTGGACAGATACAATGAATTTGGTGAACCAGATCATAAACCCTAAGATCTATGGTGATCATGGAAAATGGAAAAGCAAGAATAACCTATTTAAGGAGGCATAGAGTTGAAGGAAAATGTGTGTGAGAGAGTGAGAATGAAGAAATAGAAAGGAGTTTCTTGCATAGATGTTGCTGAAGTTGATAACTAAATTTGAGCAAAAGGTTTAAGTTTTTTGAAAGGAGAAGATTGATAGCTTGATGGGTTGCCAAGAGAATCAAGAACATAGTTGATAATGGAGAAATTATTAGTGAATTTTCACATGAACCAAAAAATGATCTAAACCTATAAAATTAGGTTGTAATCATACAGATCAAACCCTATTGTTTTCTTTCTAATAACTATAAATAGTTTGTATTGAGATCCTTTTAATAGAGGTTGACCTAACAATCATTTGAAGGACTTAATAGTCTATGTAAATCCTTTAGCAATGTGACATTATAAATGGAATGACCAAAGTCATCTAACAAGGCTACTCCTAATAGGATGATTAAATCCTCTAACTAGGTCACATTTAATAGTGAGTATTGTAACCTTTAACAAGGTTGGCTCATAACAAAGCTCACTTCGAAAGAGTGAAAAAGTGGTGACATGTTATTGGTGGTTTTTCCCAAATTGGATTTCCACATAAAATCCTATTGTCAAACTTGTGGTGAATGTTTTATGATGTTTTACATTTGATAATGTTTACATTCAACAAGTATGTTATGTTTAGGATACTAATTTATTTATCAGTACAATCGAGACCAAGAAATAGTAGGATATTAAGAATAGTGAATGTTTAAATGTTTAATTGTTCAAATGGTACTTATGGACCTTGAGTAACTAATTCACCTCCCCCCTCCCCCTCCCTTAATTTTTGTAAACATTTAGAACATGGAATCTATCAAAACTAATGGGGACAATGCACTTTCTATGGATATATAGATTCACAAACCATTTTTGGATAAATATGGTTTGACCCCTTCACCCTGATAGACATAAGTGGAGAAAACAAGGGGAAAATAGAAATAAAAGGAAAATACATACACAAGGGTGTTGGAAATGTAGAATAGGCTAGGTGAATGAGAGGTAGGGTGGATCAGGAACCAATAAAATTTTTACTTCAATTCACCATTTAATCCTTTATAAACTAATCTAGTCTAATTGCATGCATGATGAAAGCAATAAAAATATTTATAACACTTGACACAGTAATTGGTAACCTAAAAACCTTCCAAATAGAAAGTAAAACTAGGGTGGGATGATACCCACAAGCTTTAGTACTACAGTATAAAGTTGTCCTATTAAGGCTTACAATTGATCACTTTTGGTGATTTGCCCTATTAGGAGCAACAAGGATTGTTAAGTCCACCTTGTAAGAGGATTTATATAATACAATGAAGTATGTACTCAGTTAGGATATTTTATATAATATTGTTAAGTTGACCTTGTTAGATAATTTGACTAATGCACTTATTAGGATGAATCAGTATTTGATCTCTGCTCTGCAACTCGATTTGTTGAATGAGATTCCTTTGATGTAAAATATCCACCTTATTATGATGGATGAGACTCTGCATTTCCTCTTATACTGCTTGTAGGCTTTAGTCAATCTTCATATTCATATTCTCTTATTTCACACTCACATTTGGATTTGATAAGATATCTCACATTCATACCAATCCAAATAATTACCTTCTAGAGTTGGCTACAATACCATATTGAACCATTTTCACCTAGTCAGCTCAGTGCTAACACTCAAGCTGTGAAGACCACTTGGGTGATATACTAATACTCAAAAACACAATGAACTTGATAAACTTTGGCACTTGGTTGACACTGGTGCTCATTCCACATTGATCACTCTGGAGTTGGCATGGAACTTGGTTAACATTGATGACTCGACAAGCATTATTGAGCTCAGTTGACATTGTAACAACTCAGTTACTATTACACCTCAGTCAACACTACTTTCTACTCTACTTAATTAATTACTTTATGCTCAGTTTACATTCTGTTCTATTTTTCTTGATTAATACTCCATGACTAGCTCAGTTTATACTGTCTACAAGGTTTAGTCTATGGTACTTGGCAATAATGTAACCAACCAAATGACTAAGTTTTTTGGCACTAATTGACAACTATTTTGGCTATAAAGTAAACAAAGGGGGGAATAAGATATTGATTAGAAGAATAGACACATGTCATAGAGGGAAAATTTGAAGATCAAAGGTATGACATTATGTAATGTATATTTGAAACATATCTATATGATGTACACAATGAAGTCTTTATGAAGACTGAGTCAGAGTCTAAGGGGGAGTACCATTTTTTAATTTAGAATATAATGAGCAGTCATGACAAAGTGTTTTTTCCACTAATGTCAAAGAGGCAGATCATTGATCTCTAAGTCATGTTTCCTTTTAGTGTCAAACATTTAATCATTTCCTAGGCAAAATTGGTCGATCATCACTGCGACTGAGCCACCCAATGAAGGCCAAATGATTATGGAATTTTTTATATTTTAGTTTGAGTTGAGAAAGTCTTAGGTTGTTGAGCACCCTATTATGGAAAAAGTGCTAGTTTATGTTGATTAAAAATAGAATTTAGCAGACATTGAGTCATGTAGTTAGTACAATTGGTAAACAGATTGTTCTTCTTCTTATTGTCCTTTTAATTTTCCCAATTTGTAATGAAGAACAACTTTACACAATAGTTGGGAAATTGTTTATGAGAATAACTAGTTTCCCTCTGAATTAAGGTACAGCTCCCTATGTGAATAATGTTCAAGGAATTATTTTTCTCTCCTAAACTAACATGGGGTATGCTCTTAACCCGAGAGCAAAAGAGGCAAACCGAATTAAGCCTAAACAAGACTTAATCCAGGCAAGAAAAAATTTTCTAATCTATAAACCAAGCAATAGAACTCACAATTCTTATGAATTTATATACTCAGCATCAACTAAACTACAAAAACTATCAACAAAAATATAAATGAAATGATCAAGAAGTTCCAATGAATCCTTCTCTGAATCTCCCAAAGCACATCTTACCTTAGTTAATTCATATCTTCATAACGAAAGAATGAAACATCTTTTCTTTCTTTCTGTAATTTGGATTTTAAAGAAAGAAACATAGAAGCAACCATTAACTAACTAAATGGGACAGGAACTTATTGATATAAAACACCCTTCCATTGACTCTACAATATTAAGTCTATTACATCAACAATTTACCCCATCTCTACTCCAGCTCTCTGACTGTATGTAGAAAAGGCTGAACCCCTTTTTGTTTCTTTTACAACAACTTATATAAAAATCCCAAGCATACACCCCTTATGGGAATGTGAAATTTTACAAATTCTAGAATCTAAAAGGACTGGACACCACTTTCAAAACCAAAAGAAAAAGGACTATGCCTCTTCATCTATCTCTCCATATGTTTTGCCTTCAAGAAAGTGAAATGAATAGACTTTCACCAATAGACAGGGACTTGGAGATAGCATGCCACATCTTCCCTAGTTACTGCTTCTTCGTGCAACAGCTGAAAAATGTTCAAACAAATTATCATCATGCCTATCTTACATCAAATGGGCCAGCATAGAAATCTTCTTTTGTATCATGTCTTTAGAAGTTGTGACTGTACCATCAAGATCAATCTCAAACAACTTTTCAACTATTTTAGTATATGCAATCTCGTGGCACTTCTCATCTGCAGCAATACTTCCACATATTTGAGCTAGTTTGAGATCACCATGATCTTTGGCAGATGTTGTCGTATTACCATGTGATATGAATGTTGTCCTCTCTTCGAAAGATGTGTGCAAAAGCCAAGAAAAGGACTATTTTTTGTTCGAGGATCCATTCATGATCTAATGAGATATTGTATGGTCTTTTCAATCTATCTCATGTCCACACAGCCACACAAGTAAAGATACTTATTGAGAAGATCACCATGTCTGTTCTCTTCAGCTATCCACATACGATTCCACACAACCCAGGATGTGGGACTGGCACCACTCTCATCTCGCACCCCATCTAAAGCGTTAAGCATAGTCTGATAAGCCAGTGATGCTTCCTTGATAATCATATCTCTTACTAGAAAAACTAAGTAATCATCCAATAATTCATGAGACCGCTCTCATAGCTCTTTCACATCATCGACAAAGGCCTCAAAAGCCAGATCGGGTGAAGAGTCTTGTGTCTACCGAGAATTCTCGATGGGTTTATCATGATTTTTGGGATTCACAAACTCTGTGACTCCAAAATCTTTAGCAATCACAAACTTCTTGGGATCAATGTCAATGCCAATAACATGTGAAGCACTTGTTGTTTAGGCACCCTTTGCCACCGCAAGATCAACTGTACCAAGACCAAATATTGCAATAATTGATCTAGCTTCCACTTTTTCTATATTCCAAACCAATCCAAGACCTAAATTTTGGGATTTTAGAATCATTTCTCAAGATTTCTACAAGCTATCTCCATTCAAGATCTTTACTAGCCTTGCAACTATTGCCATCTCGGGGGTCAAGTCTAGACATATTCTTCAACTATTTTCTTGTTCGTTCAACAGATTTAAGACCCTGAGTCCTATCCCCGACATCGATTCAAGTTCCTCCATTGTATGCTTTGTATGGTTGGGGAGTGATGACAATGATAATACTGAAAGTAAAATCATTTTGAAGCTTCCTTGTCCCATTGAATTAATGCTTCAGCGATGGTATACCATGCTTAGACTAATAACCAATGCTATTCAACAAATCTTGCACCATATTTGGTCACTACTCATTGATCACAGTGCCACATTATAATTCATGATATTATATGCCTTGAATATCATCAATTGTGATGCATGACTGGTAGTAGATCTTATATTCTATGGTAGAAACATTCTTTAGTTCTTGATGCGACAATCGAGTTTACCATCTTCTTTAGATCTCTTTTCCATAAAAGTAGCTGCGGTGGTGTTTCTTATATGTTTATAACTTCAAGAGCTACAACTGCATGGTACAATTCTTCCTATTCATCATTTTATAGTTTGCATTTGAAATCTTGATTCTATCTGCATAATACATCTTCTCAGGGCATCATTGCTACATCAATCGATAGTATCAAGAGTGGACTGACCCAAATAAGTTCAATTCTCATGATAGATTCTCAAATTAGTTTCAAGGCTCAAAGATTATCCTTCCCATATCATCATCGTTAACTGATCAAGAGGCAGATAATTCTCTCCATTTCAATTTACACCCTTTGAGCATTCGAGTTCAATGGCTTGCTACAGGTTGCTGCTCTTAACCTACAACAATAGGCTTATGTGATGGTGCCTGGTAAGATTGTGAAATGATAGAAGGTGAAGCCTTGTTCTTTTCCTTTGATTCTTGAAGAATGGAGGCATAAGTATGCTTGGTGACTTCAGCTGTAGTTTCTTCAATAGATGCAGAAGCAGAAGCAGAAATAGAAACACTGTC
Organism: Cupressus sempervirens; assembly: GCA_028749045.1. NCBI lineage: Eukaryota > Viridiplantae > Streptophyta > Pinopsida > Cupressales > Cupressaceae > Cupressus > Cupressus sempervirens. The sequence continues at coordinate 290,941,568 of CM053785.1, read as the reverse complement.
CATAGACAAAAAAGCAGTAGATGTGGCCCAAGTCAGCAAAAACTACAGTGAAAACAAGGATATTCACTCCCTCCTTCTATCTTCATGATCATGTTTAGTTGATCAATATATGATTCATCTTGAACCTCTAGAATAAATCTCCCTTTGTTGCATGTAGATTTCATGATTAGTTCCTAAATTCTTGATTGAAAAGGCTATGCTCTTTTAGCATTGTAACAAAAATTGTCAGTGAAAACCTGCATGTGAGATGACAATTAAAGTTTTAAACCATTTTAAAAGATATATTTCTAGCCATAAAATTGCATGTAGATCAAGGTGATTAGTGGGTTCATCAAGTAAAAGCAGATCGGGTTCTATGAAAAAGGGCTTGTGTATTAACCACCATCCCCACTATCATAGTAATATCATCCAGCTTTCCTCCTGCAACACAAGAAGAGTGTAAATTTCATTCCAAGTAGCTTTTTCCACACTAGAATATGATATCATTAGATCTCTCAATGCCACTAGCCTCTTGCAATCTTGAAGATTTTCCACTAAAGTTCTCCACTACATTACTCAAATAAAGAAACTTTTTCTGATTCCTTACGAGTGTCCAAGAATCATGACTTCAATCACCATTCCATCTAAAAGAGATTATCAATGGGAGCATAATATCCTTGCTGGGTTGGGATCTATCACCTACCCATCATGACAGGACTTCCAAATAACCCACCTCGCTTGACAAGAAGAAGGCAATTTGAAGGGGAACCTAACAAAGATTGCCTACCTATAACGACTTATACCTAGACTCAAGACTGACTAGACTAACTTGATATGACCACTATTGCCAAAAAAAAAAGGGTGGCTTAAAGTCAGGCAACAAGTGCCAAGCATACAAAATCCTAGGAACAACATGAATATTAGTTATGATTGAGCATTAGGGTATTCAAGTGTTGAGTAAACCATTTTTGGCATATCTGTTTGTGATGACACAAACACTTATGTAAATCATTTTGGTCAAATTCTACACATGATTTAATGATTGTAGAGACACCTAAGGATTTGTTTATGCATTTTATCAGATGTCATCAATCTCTATGATGACAGCATAACCAATCAATAAAATGGAAGGACCAAGCTACAAAAGGGAGAATTTTGGATCATTGATTATGATCTAGAAACTTTTCTAGATGGTTATTTAAGGAGGTTCCAAAGCCTAAATCAGAGAGAGAGAGAGAGAGAGAGAGAGAGAGAGAGAGAGAGAGAGAGAGAGAGAGAGAGAGAGAGAGAGAGAGAGAGAAGAAGGAGAGTTTGAAGAGTCAACTGTATGAGTGAAGGAAGGCTATGTTTGATGATTAGAAGTAGAGATCTAATAGAGAAACCTAGCAATAAAGGATATAAAAGAGTTTTTCAGATAAGGAGATCAAACTAGAATTGGAAAGAGGAGATCCATAATCTAGGATCATAGTGCTACTGATACATTCTAGCAAGTGAATCAAGGTAATTCTCTTAATAGAGTGGTCCTAATAGGCCTATTCGAATATACTAATAGAGTGCTTACTTAGTTGTAATTTTAAATTCTTTGATCAAGGTAGATTGAATAAGTCATGTAAGCTCTTAGTAGGGTAGACCCCTCATAAGGTAGATCACCAGAAGTGATTAGACTTTATAGCCTTAACAACTGTACTTTACTATTCAGTAGTGAATATTTTTGGGTATCATCCCCACCCCAATTTTACCTTCACCTTGGAGGGTTTATGGGTAACCAAATCTTTTATGTTATGTGTTTACATTTATTTTTAGGTTTATGCATATGATGGATATATAAATCTATTTTAGTTAATGAATATATGGTTCATGATGTTGATATGAGATGGATTAGTGGTGAATGCATTTGATTTGTTTGAAAGAGTTAAAAAAATTATAGATTATAATTCACCCCACCCCCCTCTCAATATCTTTCTTTCCTTAAGACTTCCAATAACCGCCTTTTTATATGTTGTAGAAGTTGCTCCATAAACATTAATAATTGTGAATCGAATATCACTTTTAAAAATTTTAATTTTGGAACTCATCCAATTTTTTTAATATTATTTGGAAACTATTTTCTACCTTCCTTGGATCCCATTAGATTCTTATGTGTCCAAATGCACCTATTGATTCAACCATTTCAATATTCTAGTAACCTAGTTTCTTTTTTTAATAATTATCCTTCATTATTTAGTTTTGTTTCTTGTATAAATATTATATTATATTTTTAAAATGATAGATTGCACTTTAAGAATTGCTTTTTGTTAGGGGCATTTAGACCCTTAACATTCCATGTAGTTATCCTCATAGATCTATGGGAAGGTTATTCCCCTTCCCTATATTAAGAATATCTTTGATCTTTTTCTAATTTTGAGCTTTACCTATCATTGTTCTTAGTTCAAGAAGACTTTTCCTGTCTCTTTTCTTATTTATTTTTCCACATTTTGGTTTTTCTAGGCCATCCATGTTAGCAATTATACCAAGTTTATCCAAATTGTCTTTTGCATTTTGTATGTTGTTTTCTATTGTGTTGTCATCTCTGTCCTATTCCTATTCTCTCAATTCCTATATTATATCACTTATTAGATTGTCTTTATCTTCTTCTTCAATATGACCTATCTCCAAAATGTCTATTTGGTTTTCCTTTTATCTTGATCTTTCTCCTAGTGTACTAGAATCTGAACACCAAATTCTTCCCAATCCTATACTGCATTTACCTGAATCTATTTTGCCTCCTTGCAATTTAAATGTTCACAATAATTTATTATTGTTTCTATTTCTATTGGAATATTGATTGTAGTTTTCTCTATTTTTCTGAGGTTGATGTGTAGTGCCTGCCCCTAGTTTACATTTTTCGAGCTACATTTATGATATGATTGCCAAACTCTTTTAGGCCAATTTATGTTTGATGAGTAGTATTATTATTTTAGAGATTATCAGATGATGTTTACACTCAGCTTATTATATGATGAGATTACTTGGTACTCTATATTTCATGCATGTATGATGATTATTCAATGGTTTCAGTTATCGATGATAATTAGTTAGATAGTTCATTATTCCATGTGTTTCTTATGGATACTTACCCCATACTGCATGTGTATGGTGTGCGTGCTGTTTTATTTATGTATGGTGTTTCTGATATGTTTAAGGAAGGGAGTCGTAGTCACCTGCTAGTCGGGATCTACACGATGCACCACTTCCTGCCATTTCCTATTTAGCTTAGAATATTGTGTTTGTACATGTGTGGATTTTATGCAGGTTGCAGGTACCAGGTATCAACTTCCCTGAATTGTCAGGATGAGCGTACCCTATCGCACTGTCTCAATGGTAAGAGGGGGGAGATAAACTCTTAAGTCCAAATCCTAAACCCTTTAGCCAATTGTCCTAATTAATAATTAGGACAAGTATCTGAGTTAAGTACCCTCCGAATGCATCAAATGATGTAATTTGGTGATTATAACCCTTTTGTTTGATTTGGTATGTATTTTTCTATGATGGGTTTTCGTATGTTGCTTTATGAGTCCTTGGTGTATTTTCTATTAATTAAGTCTAATTAAAAAGACTAATTAATGATTTAATTTAATAAGGAATTATTATGATATCTTTATATTTAATTAATTAATTAATTAATTAAATAAAAGAATTAAAGTTGGAAATTAAAGTTTAAGATATATTTAGAACAGGATAATATTTATTTAATTTAATAATAATATATTTGGAGTTCATTTTTAAATAAATGCTAAATATTATTGTTATTTAAATTAATTAAATATGTTATCAATTAAGTTCTAAAATGAATTAAAAGTTGAAAGATATTAATTTATTAAGAATTCTAGATCGCATGATCTAAACATGAGTTAAATATAAGAATTAAATTAAAAGATTAAATTATAAAAATTAATAATGTTATTTTAATTTCTTAAAAGTGCACATAAGATTTAAAGTAATAAATTAATTAAGAATTGAAGTCAAGTGAATTTTTAAATAAAGTTATTTAATAATTCAACTTAATGTGCATGAAAGTTGAATGCAAAAGAATTAGAAAAGATAATAAAAGTTAATTTGAGTTAACTGAGTTGTGAAAAGAGTCTTCTCGGGTAAACGCACAATTAGTGCCCCGAATTGAGGAGAATTTGCTTATCACAACTTTGGGGGTTCACTTTTGGGATAGACGAATTTGGACGGGAATTTTTGGGGGAGACAACTTTTGGAAGAAAATTTCAGAAGGCGAATTCTAAAGAAGATTTTCAGAAGAAGGTTATTGAAGAGGAGCGAATTCTCGTACAGCTTTCGGAGATTGCATAATAGCATCAGATTGAGGTAGGGCCTTGTGTTTGATCACGGGTTGAATTATGCAATTTGATAATCTTGTCTTCTTCGTGCTTGTGGATTATCAATCCGAATTGTCTGGATTTCACTGTTTGATTCTTTCGCTCTCTTATGAACCTTATGATACTATATTGTATTTCACCTATATAATAGAATTGGTAGAATAAATCAATTTGAAACCCTCGTTTCTAGATTAAGGAATTATTGTATTTATTTTTGGGTGGGATCTGTTTTTTTTTTAAATATATATATAATAATAATAATAATAATAAATAAAATAGAGAGAATTGTTTAATAAAATTTGTTTATTTGTAATATTTTGTTACTTAAATAAATAGAATTCTTAAAAAAAAAAATTGTTAATATAAAATATATATATATATATATAATTGGTGGGGGAATTACCCCCACCCGTGCCCTTTTTTGATGGCAGGCCGACTGCTGTGCAGTCGTACCTGCTGATGCAGGCCGACTGCAGCAGCAGTCGTGCGCTGCAGCAGTGGATGGCAGGCCGACTGCGGCAGCAGTCGTGCGCTGCAACCCTGCATGGAGCCAGCGATTTAAAAATCGCTAGGTAATGTGTTTTCATATTATGTATTATGTTATTAATAAATTATATCATAATAATTTTATTATAATAATTTTATTATTATTTTTATAATAATTTTATTATAATAATTTTTATTATTATTTTTTTTATATAATTTTTTTTTTATAATAAATAATTGGAGGATTAAACTCAAAATTTTAGTTGTTAGTTAATTAAGTTAATTAACTATTTATATGTATATAAATATAAAATTGAGGAAATTGTTGATGATTATTGATTACCTAATTAATAATTATTAGATAGTTATTAATTTAAATATGTATATGAAATTGGAAATTGATTTAAGCTATTGGTAAATAGTTTTTAAATAAAATAGGTATTTTTTTTAACTTTTAGAACTTCGATTTTTTTTATGGGTTTTGGATTTATCTATTTATTATTTAATAATCAAATACTATTATTATTTAATAAATGAAGAAATGATTATTATTACTTTTAAGTTGCGTTATAATTAATTGTGAGAACGGGTTAATTCGTTGGGGTAAGCTGTGCAACTTAGTTGTTGAAATATACGTTAATCTACAAACTGAAACCTTTATAATATACTTTCAGATCCAATCTCTGAGACTTTGATGTTGTCTTTGTACTTTGAATGTTTTGGGGTTGGTTTAGCGTTGACCAGTTCAGGTTGTTACCAGAGGCTCGGGGTTTGTGAATGTGATGTCTTGATGATTTGGTCTCGATCTTTCTTAACCTGACCATGGTAATGTGATGAAGTGCTCTATGACATGATTGTGTTTACTGTTTGTGATTGCTTTCTAGTTTCCTTGTGTGAAGCTGAGATGTATGTAATTGAGAATACCTAACTTAACCATTTTTGAGTCTCGATCAGTTATATTTGATAACCATTTCTGAGTCTCGATCAGTTATACTTGTATTACTTTCTGGTTGCTCATTAGAGAACCATTGGATTTTGTGACTTATTATTGATGCCTTCAGTTGCTGATAGAGAACTGTCATGATTACATGATTACTATTTGATGTTATCTGTTGCTCATGAAGAACTGATATATTTTGTGGATTATCTTTTTATGATATTTTCAGTTGCTCGTATAGGACTGAGATGGTTTTATTATGATTCTTTGATTTATGAGTTCATGAGCTAGGGTAGGTTATCTATGTGTAGAGTCGAGAAGTGGCTTGCAATGGGGGTCAGAGCCCTAAGAGGCTGCCTTGAGAAACCCATTGTAAGTCATTTTTAATAAGTGAAAACATTTACACTAAATGAGAGAAAATGAACCTAACAAGATAATTGTATGTTCTCTCCCATGCCATGAGTGCTAGTACAGACTAGGATGGGGTAGAGAGGATGCTTGGTTACGACCTTGCATTCCATAGTATGCCTCATCAGTACGAGAGGATACTAGTGGCCGCAGGATCAGTAGGGACCCGGGATTCCTAAGGGATTGCTCGGGTAACTTCTACATGACTTTTGCGATGACACTTTCCCGCTTGCATATTAGGTTTCCTACGTGTCTTGTGGTACCTCTGAGATTTAGATGTCGATCTTTTTAGGAACCCTTGAGTTAGCATACTTATAGGATTTCCTGGACTTAGAGAGTATTTATGATTATAGGTTTAGTTATCCTATTTTGGGACTTGAGACTATCTCCTCAGCGCGGTGGGAGTGGACCATTTAGGTTCCACGCGGTCGGGTGGTAGTGCTTTTACTCTTACCATTGAGATCCGTTCCGTGGTCACCGTGGCTGGAGATTTCGTGATTGGCATTTACCTTCACTATGTTCTTGGATTATTATGATGGATGGTTAGATTTTATGATAGATGTTTTATCATTATGGATGTATGGATGTATCATGTATAGTGAATAGTTTCATATATTTTTACTGTACTTTGTATCAGGGATTTGAGGATGTTGTATCTTGATCTTTACATATGTATATTCTTTTAAGCCTTTCATACCCTGTGACATGTACAGTGGATGAATGAGCATTCCGAATTAATTTGCCAAGGAGCATTCGGAACAAATGTATATTATGGATATTGGAGTTTCTAATTATTCTTTTATATGTATGTGTTGGTTGTTAGACTTAGAATTAATTAAATTTAAACGTGACTCAACGTCTTGGGATCTTTAAGAAATGTAACTTGCAATGTATGTTTGTCGATGATTACATGTTATTGCTTCCGCTACTATTTGTTTGATGTGTATGTCATACTTTCTTACTTAAAAAAAAAAAAAATGTTTAGCAAACTTAGTGAAACTTTAGGTTAATTCTTTTGGATCCCTTGGCGGGGCGTTACATCTGGTATCAGAGCCCAAGTTTCTACATTGGGAGCTCTGGGTATATTGGAACACCACTAGTGTTAACTAGTTGAATAAAAATGCAAACCTTAAACTAAAACTTGAAGCTAGTTGAACTGAAACTGTATATAAACTATTAGTTACCTATTTTATTCATACTTCAACACTTAAAACTTCAAAACTGAAACTATACTTAAATTGAAATTATAGGTAAACTGAAAACTGAAAATATCTTGTTTGCAAAACATGTGTTTTTTATCTATGTATTTCAGTAGTATGTTTCATGGTTATTTTAGCATCTTGTGTCTTGGATATTATTGTAGGATGGTATCTGGGATGAGATCTTCTGTTAGGGGCCGTAGCCTTGGCCGTGGCAGAGGTCGTGGACGAGGCAGAGATGTTAGTGTTCATGAGTCTATCCATGAGAGCCCCATTCAGGAAGAGAATAGGGAAGAGCATGTCAGTGAGCATCATGAAGAGAACCACGATGAGGGACATGCCGACTCTGAGGAGGTTGATCTGAGGCAAATGATGCGAACCCTTATTGATCGCTTACCCCCTATTCTTGAGCAGGATAGAGCACACCAGGTTGGACATGAGCATAGACGCAGATCTAGGAGTCCTCAGAGGGATCGACATAGATTCATAGTATCTTCTCAGATGAAGGATCTTCAGAGGTCCAAGATCAAGCCCTTTAATGGGCAAGGTTCTGGGTATGTAGCTGAGCAGTGGCTTATTGCCCTTGACAGGATTTTTGCTATGCAGGACTTTGACAGTAATGTCAAAGCGAGGTTTTCCATTACCAATCTAGAGTTATTTGGAGCCACCTGGTGGACTATTGAAGAGAAGAAGTTGGGCATTGACATGGGTAGTGTCACTTGGGAGATTTTCTTGGAGAGTTTTCATGAGCGATTCCTACCAGAGGAATGGAAGCAGCATAGAGCAGATGAGTTCCATAACCTGAGACAGTTCACTATGACCGTTGTAGAGTATGAGCGCAAGTTCTATGAGCTCATGCCTTTTTCGGGATTCAGTGACAACCCAGCACAGTTGGCACAACATTTCATTCGAGGCTTGAACAACCGTTTTATTAGGGGTGTTAAGGTATTTGAGCCTAAGACCCTCAAGGATGCGGTACATCGAGCTATCCTGGTAGAGCAGAGTGTCAACTTTGGGCAAGGGGGATTTGTGGGAGCGCCTACTATAGCAGGATCTAAGGGCAACCACAATTCCAGTGGAATCAGGAAGCCTCCCTTCCCTAGGAGAAATCAGCATTCTCAGCAGCATTCTCAACAGCAGCCTCAGCAGCGTAAGGGATTTTACCCTCAGGCACAGAGTGGTGGCGGTGGATCCAACCCTAGGATCAATCGCAATGCTCAACGTAATAGACAGAATCAGCAATCTCGACCTGCACAGAGCAACCAGTCTTTTGCTAGCAGGGGTAGCCAACAGCGGTCGAATGCACCACCTATAGGGAGAGGATCTGGCAGAGGCACGGGATGTTATTCGTGTGGACAAATTGGTCATATTGCAGCATACTACCCACAGCGAGCATCTCAGTATTCAGGACCCAGGCCAGCAGCATCTGAGCCTACAGTCAGAAATACAGGTGGATCTCATAGAGTATTTGCAGCGGTGGATCACTGTCAGGCAGACCATCAGGGGACAGTAGTTGAGACTACAGGAGCTATCCGAGGTACACCTCTCTCTGTATTATTTGATTCAGGTGCTACAGATTCTTTCATTTCTCCATCTCTAGTTGATAAGTGTAAGCTGGAGTCGGTTAAGCAAGATCATGGTTGGCAAGTGGAACTAGCCTCAGGTGCTAAAGTTTCCACAGATTCGTTAGTTCACAAGTGTGGACTTAGCATAGGAGGGTTTGAGACTTCAGTCAATTTTTGAGTTATTCCTCTTGGCTCCTACGATGTGGTCTTAGGTATGGATTGGCTTGGCTCTCATAGGGCTAGTATTGACTGCAGAAAGAAGACCATTATGTGTCAGGATGACCAAGGGAAGGATGTTGAGATTGTGGGGATACCAAGACCTATATCCCTACGAATGATCTCTGCTATGCAACTTAAGCGAAGCTTTCGTAAGGGGTGTCAGGTATTTGCCGTTTCGGTAAATGAGCTTGATGAGGAAGAATCTACGAGGAAGACCCTAGATCACCCTATTTTATAGGAGTATGTTGATGTCTTTCCGAGTGAGATTCCAGGCATGCCTCCGAAGAGAGACATTGATTTTAGCATTGAGCTCACTCCAGGAGCAGAACCTATCTCTAGAGCTCCTTACTGTATGACCACTCAAGAGCTAAGTGAGTTGCATTTGCAGTTGGAGGAACTTTTGGCCAAGGGTAGTATTCGACCTAGTGTATCACCATGGGGAGCTCCAGTGCTCTTTGTGAAGAAGAAGGATGGTTCTTTGCGCCTTTGCATTGATTACAGACAGCTGAATAAGGTGACAATAAAGAACAGGTATCCTTTACCAAGGATTGATGATTTATTTGATCAGATCAAGGGAGCTACAATGTTCTCTAAGATTGATCTTAAGTCAGGATACCACCAACTTCGCATCAAGGAGGCTTATATTCATAAGACCGCCTTCCGAACTCACTCCGGGCATTATGAGTTCACAGTGGTACCCTTTGGGCTGACGAATGCTCCATCAGTTTTCATGTGCTTAATGAATGGAGTGTTCCGTTCCTATCTTGATAGATTTGTTCTTGTGTTCCTCGATGACATTCTGATATATTCTAAGTCCCAAAGGGAACATGAGGAACATTTGAGTTTAGTTTTGCAGTGCTTGAGAGATAATCAACTTTATGCCAATGCGGCAAAGTGTGATTTCTTTCAATCAGAGATACAGTATTTGGGACACGTTATTTCAGGCGAAGGTATCTCTGTAGACCCTGCGAAGATCCAGGCAATAGTAGATTGGCCTGCACCCACTACTGTGTCGGAGATTCGTAGTTTCATGGGTCTAGCTGGGTATTATCGCAGATTTGTTCAAAACTTCTCCAGAATAGCACACCCTATTACCTCCCTCCAGAGGAAAGGAAAGAAGTTTCTTTGGACAGAAAAGTGTGTAGAAGCATTTCAGAAACTCAAAGAGCTTCTGACCAGTGCACCGATCTTAGCAGTACCTGATCCAGAAGGTGAGTTCATGGTGTGTACAGATGCTTCCCTCGAGGGTATTGGAGCAGTTCTAATGCAGAATGGTCGAGTGATTGCATATGAGTCACGCAAACTCAAGGATCATGAGTTGAATTATCCTACACATGACCTTGAGTTAGCAGCATTAGTTCATGCCTTAGTGAGATGGAGACATTTCTTGTTGGGACACAGATTTGAACTACATAGCGATCATCGTAGTCTTCAGTACATATTCACGCAACCTAATCTGAATGCTAGGCAAAGGCGTTGGATGGAGTTTTTGTGCGAGTATGACTTTGAGGTGAAGTATATCCAGGGGAAGGAGAATGTCGTAGCTGATGCTTTGAGTTGCAGGAAACATGTGATATCATCTATGACTCTTAGTGTCAATTTGAGATGTCAGATACTTCAGGCACTCCCCACTGATGCATGGTATCTGGAGGTGTGCAGTGAGATCAATTTAGGGAGATCCTTGGAGGGTAAGTTTTCAGGCTATGTCTTAGAATCAGATGGCCTTTTGAGACTTTCAGGAAGGATCTATGTGCCGCTACTGGATGAGCTTCGCATATTGATCCTATCAGAGGCCCATCGTGCACCTTACTCGGCACATCCAGGTGTCAAGAAGATGCATGCAGATTTGCGACGTTTATTCTATTGGTCCGGGATGAAGCGCAACATTGCTGATTTTGTGGCTAGATGTCTTGAGTGTCAGAGAGTCAAGGCAGAACACCAGCATCCGGCAGGACTTTTGCAACCAAATCTCATTCCTTCATGGAAGTGGGACATCATCTCTATGGATTTCATAGTAGGATTACCTATGACTCTTCGTTGTCATGATGCTATCATGGTCACCGTTGATCGGTTGACCAAGGTGGCACATTTTGCACCAATCAGGTCTTCCTACACTGCAGCTTCAGTAGCTAATGTCTTCATGCGTGATATTGTGAGACTACATGGTATTCCCTGAAAGATCATTTTGGATAGGGATCATGTTTTCACTTTCGCATTTTGGACATCACTACTGCATGATCTTGGAGTGCAGTTGAACTTCAGTTCAGCATATCACCCAGAGACAGATGGACAGACAGAGAGAGTGAATCAGGTTCTCGAAGATATGTTGAGGATGTACGTGATGGATAGGCAGACTCATTGGGAGGACTATCTCTACCTAGTGGAGTTTGCTTACAACAACGGGTATCACAGTTCTATTGGCATGGCACCTTTCCAAGCCTTATATGGACGCCCTTGTCGTACACCTTTGAGTTGGGATAGCCTTGAGGATCGCATCCTGTTGGGCCCAGAGATGCTTCGTGACATGGAGCAACAGGTGGTGCGTATCCGAGAGCACTTGACAACGGCACAGGATAGGCAGAAGAAGTATGCTGATGCTCATAGGTTAGATAAGCAGTTTGCTGTGGGAGAGAAGGTTTTCTTGAGAGTGCGTTCGCGGAAGAGTCCGATCCGTTATGGAAAGGGCTCGAAGCTAGCACCTCGCTTTGTGGGACCATTCGATATTCTTGAGAGGATTGGTCCAGTTGCCTATCGTCTTGCTTTACCGCCCAGCCTTGCTCGCATTCACGATGTTTTCCACGTTTCAGTACTTAGACAGTATATTCCTAATGTTGTACATATTCTTGATTGGAATGCATTACAGGTAGAGGACGGACAGCTGGCTTTGGAGCCAATACGTATTCTGGAGCAGCGGGAGTTGACCCTCAGGGGTCGAACCATAGAGCAGGTAAGGGTCCAATGGGACCCTACTGATGACTCTTCAGCGACATGGGAGGATGCATCTAGATTACGGGATTTATATCCCTATTTGTTTATAGGCTTCCAGGAGTAAGCCTAAGTCTAGGGGGGGTGGATGTAGTGCCTGCCCCTAGTTTACATTTTTCGAGCTACATTTATGATATGATTGCCAAACTCTTTTAGGCCAATTTATGTTTGATGAGTAGTATTATTATTTTAGAGATTATCAGATGATGTTTACACTCAGCTTATTATATGATGAGATTACTTGGTACTCTATATTTCATGCATGTATGATGATTATTCAATGGTTTCAGTTATCGATGATAATTAGTTAGATGGTTCATTATTCCATGTGTTTCTTATGGATACTTACCCCATACTGCATGTGTATGGTGTGCGTGTTGTTTTATTTATGTATGGTGTTTCTGATATGGTTAAGGAAGGGAGTCGTAGTCACCTGCTAGTCAGGATCTACACGATGCACCACTTCCTGCCATTGCCTGTTTAGCTTAGAATATTGTGTTTGTACATGCGTGGATTTTATGCAGGTTGCAGGTACCGGGTATCGACTTCCCTGAATTGTCAGGATGAGTGTACCCTATCGCACTATCTCAATGGTAAGAGGGGGGAGATAAACTCTTAAGTCCAAATCCTAAACCCTTTAGCCAATTGTCCTAATTAATAATTAGGACAAGTATCTGAGTTAAGTACCCTCCGAATGCATCAAATGATGTAATTTGGTGATTATAACCCTTTTGTTTGATTTGGTATGTATTTTTCTATGATGGGTTTTCGTATGTTGCTTTATGAGTCCTTGGTGTATTTTCTATTAATTAAGTCTAATTAAAAAGACTAATTAATGATTTAATTTAATAAGGAATTATTATGATATCTTTATATTTAATTAATTAATTAATTAAATAAATAAAAGAATTAAAGTTGGAAATTAAAGTTTAAGATATATTTAGAACAGGATAATATTTATTTAATTTAATAATAATATATTTGGAGTTCATTTTTAAATAAATGCTAAATATTATTGTTATTTAAATTAATTAAATATGTTATCAATTAAGTTCTAAAATGAATTAAAAGTTGAAAGATATTAATTTATTAAGAATTCTAGATCGCATGATCTAAACATGAGTTAAATATAAGAATTAAATTAAAAGATTAAATTATAAAAATTAATAATGTTATTTTAATTTCTTAAAAGTGCACATAAGATTTAAAGTAATAAATTAATTAAGAATTGAAGTCAAGTGAATTTTTAAATAAAGTTATTTAATAATTCAACTTAATGTGCATGAAAGTTGAATGCAAAAGAATTGGAAAAGATAATAAAAGTTAATTTGAGTTAACTGAGTTGTGAAAAGAGTCTTCTCGGGTAAACGCACAATTAGTGCCCCGAATTGAGGAGAATTTGCTTATCACAACTTTGGGGGTTCATTTTTGGGATAGACGAATTTGGACGGGAATTTTTGGGGGAGACAACTTTTGGAAGAAAATTTCAGAAGGCGAATTCTAAAGAAGATTTTCAGAAGAAGGTTATTGAAGAGGAGCGAATTCTCGTACAGCTTTCGGAGATTGCATAATAGCATCAGATTGAGGTAGGGCCTTGTGTTTGATCACGGGTTGAATTATGCAATTTGATAATCTTGTCTTCTTCGTGCTTGTGGATTATCAATCCGAATTGTTTGGATTTCACTGTTTGATTCTTTCGCTCTCTTATGAACCTTATGATACTATATTGTATTTCACCTATATAATAGAATTGGTAGAATAAATCAATTTGAAACCCTCGTTTCTAGATTAAGGAATTATTGTATTTATTTTTGGGTGGGATCTGTTTTTTTAAAAATATATATATAATAATAATAATAATAATAAATAAAATAGAGAGAATTGTTTAATAAAATTTGTTTATTTGTAATATTTTGTTACTTAAATAAATAGAATTCTTAAAAAAAAAAATTGTTAATATAAAAAATATATATATATATATAATTGGTGGGGGAATTACCCCCACCCGTGCCCTTTTTTGATGGCAGGCCGACTGCTGTGCAGTCGTACCTGCTGACACAGGCCGACTGCAGCAGCAGTCGTGCGCTACAACAGTGGATGGCAGGCCGACTGTTGTGCAGTCGTACCTGCTAACGCAGGCCGACTGCGGCAGCAGTCGTGCGCTGCAACCCTGCATGGAGCCAGCGATTTAAAAATCGCTAGGTAATGTGTTTTCATATTATGTATTATGTTATTAATAAATTATATCATAATAATTTTATTATAATAATTTTATTATTATTTTTATAATAATTTTATTATAATAATTTTTATTATTATTTTTTTTATATAATTTTTTTTTTATAATAAATAATTGGAGGATTAAACTCAAAATTTTAGTTGTTAGTTAATTAAGTTAATTAACTATTTATATGTATATAAATATAAAATTGAGGAAATTGTTAATGATTATTGATTACCTAATTAATAATTATTAGATAGTTATTAATTTAAATATGTATATGAAATTGGAAATTGATTTAAGCTATTGGTAAATAGTTTTTAAATAAAATAGGTATTTTTTTTAACTTTTAGAACTTCGATTTTTTTTATGGGTTTTGGATTTATCTATTTATTATTTAATAATCAAATACTATTATTATTTAATAAATGAAGAAATGATTATTATTACTTTTAAGTTGCGTTATAATTAATTGTGAGAACGGGTTAATTCATTGGGGTAAGCTGTGCAACTTAGTTGTTGAAATATACGTTAATCTACAAACTGAAACCTTTATAATATACTTTCAGATCCAATCTCTGAGACTTTGATGTTGTCTTTGTACTTTGAATGTTTTGGGGTTGGTTTAGCGTTGACCAGTTCAGGTTATTACCAGAGGCTCGGGGTTTGTGAATGTGATGTCTTGATGATTTGGTCTCGATCTTTCTTAACCTGACCATGGTAATGTGATGAAGTGCTCTATGACATGATTGTGTTTACTGTTTGTGATTGCTTTCTAGTTTCCTTGTGTGAAGCTGAGATGTATGTAATTGAGAATACCTAACTTAACCATTTTTGAGTCTCGATCAGTTATATTTGATAACCATTTCTGAGTCTCGATCAGTTATACTTGTATTACTTTCTGGTTGCTCATTAGAGAACCATTGGATTTTGTGACTTATTATTGATGCCTTCAGTTGCTGATAGAGAACTGTCGTGATTACATGATTACTATTTGATGTTATCTGTTGCTCATGAAGAACTGATATATTTTGTGGATTATCTTGTTATGATATTTTCAGTTGCTCGTATAGGACTGAGATGGTTTTATTATGATTCTTTGATTTATGAGTTCATGAGCTAGGGTAGGTTATCTATGTGTAGAGTCGGGAAGCGGCTTGCAATGGGGGTCGGAGCCCTAAGAGGCTGCCTTGAGAAACCCATTGTAAGTCATTTTTAATAAGTGAAAACATTTACACTAAATGAGAGAAAATGAACCTAACAAGATAATTGTATGTTCTCTCCCATGCCATGAGTGCTAGTACAGACTAGGATGGGGTAGAGAGGACGCTTGGTTATGACCTTGCATTCTATAGTATGCCTCGTCAGTACGAGAGGATACTAGTGGTCGCAAGATCAGTAGGGACCCGGGATTCCTAAGGGATTGCTCGGGTAACTTCTACATGACTTTTGCGATGACACTTTCCCGCTTGCATATTAGGTTTCCTACGTGTCTTGTGGTACCTTTGGGATTTAGATGTCGATCTTTTTAGGAACCCTTGAGTTAGCATACTTATAGGATTTCCTGGACTTAGAGAGTATTTATGATTATAGGTTTAGTTATCCTATTTTGGGACTTGAGACTATCTCCTCAGCGCGATGGGAGTGGACCATTTAGGTTCCACGCAGTCGGGTGGTAGTGCTTTTACTCTTACCATTGAGATCCATTCCGTGGTCACCGTGGCTGGAGATTTCGTGATTGGCATTTACCTTCACTATGTTCTTGGATTATTATGATGGATGGTTAGATTTTATGATAGATGTTTTATCATTATGGATGTATGGATGTATCATGTATAGTGAATAGTTTCATATATTTTTACTGTACTTTGTATCATGGATTTGAGGATGTTGTATCTTGATCTTTACATATGTATATTCTTTTAAGCCTTTCATACCCTGTGACATGTACAGTGGATGAATGAGCATTCCGAATTAATTTGCCAAGGAGCATTCAGAACAAATGTATATTATGGATATTGGAGTTTCTAATTATTCTTTTATATGTATGTGTTGGTTGTTAGACTTAGAATTAATTAAATTTAAACGTGACTCAACGTCTTGGGATCTTTAAGAAATGTAACTTGCAATGTATGTTTGTCGATGATTACATGTTATTGCTTCCGCTACTATTTGTTTGATGTGTATGTCATACTTTCTTACTTTAAAAAAAAAAAAATGTTTAGCAAACTTAGTGAAACTTTAGGTTAATTCTTTTGGATCCCTTGGCGGGGCGTTATATGATGATTCTAATTCATTGTCTTCAAAAATTATTTTCCCATTGACAAAAGTTTACCAAAATTTGTAGTGTCTTTTTTCTTTAGATCCCATTCTCCTATCATTAACTACTATTTCATATAACTTTTTATTTTGAGGTTCTACATTTTCAATGGGAATATAACTTAAATCATCATCCCTTATTTCATTTATAATCCTTTCCTCCTTGTATGTATTTAAGTTGAACTTTACTTCTTCTTCTTTTATTTTGTTTAGTTTCTTTACCTTCTTTTAAATTGCTAAATCTTACATCCATTGTTGATTTACTAATATCTTCATTTTTCCCTAGACATTCCTTACTAATTTCTAGATCCTTTATTATTTTTCCTTGTAATCTTGTAGAGGGTTCATTTTCTTTATTTATTAGATCTTGGCCTTAATTGTCTTCTGATGACATTTATGTGGGACTATCTATGCTATTCTTATTGCTTTTGTTCTATTTTATTTTTTGAACCCTCATCTAGACTAGATATGTGGTCTCTATGGTCTCTTTCCCATATGATTAGTTGATTGCTTAAGTCATTCTGAACTAATAATAAGTCATGTGTTAATAATTTTATAAATCTTTCAATTCTTCTAGATGTCTTCTATGAAAAGATTTTGCTTCTTTCATATTCAAATTGTTGCAATCTATTTATGTTTTCCTCTACTTCTACCAAATCAAAATCATTTTTATTGAATATATTGTTTGATTTCATTAATTTTCCCTTATTATCTGGGCGTCCTTGCTCTTCTATAATCTTTTTAATGGAACAACAAGGGGATTTATGTATTTTTCTTCCTTCCTCCAATAAATCTCCCTCTTCTAAGAGACCTATTTTATTTTTTGATTTAACCTTGGCATTTTTTTTTTTTCTCATTTTCTATTGTTAGTTTTAAATTCTCCTGGCTTTCTCAACTTTGATCTTTATTTAGAGTTTTGTTCCATTTGGACAACTTTGGGAAGAGTTCTTCTAGGTCTAAACTTCTTTCATATAACTCAAAGTTGGTTGTGAAAGGCTTTTTGAAGGAATCTTATATTATTGCATCACAAATATATCCTTCATATTTAGATAAAATTTTAATGTTATAAATTAATCAATTTGTTATAACTCATAATCACTTAGTTTCATGCAAATTTGGTTATATGTAAATAAGGATTTTGATATCATTGGATATATTAAAGTTTGCTTCAAAACCTATGAAATATCCTATAGCCATACCAATATGTTTTAGGATATGTAGATTTTGTAGTTCAACTTTGTAATGCTTTTATCTCTATCCAAGATGGTGTTCATAGTTTTTAAGCATCATTTTCATTAAAATTAGGATTACATGTTATAATTTTAACAAAATATCCTTTATAAAAATAGATAGAGCATGATAGAAGTTCATACCTAATCCTTTTTTCTTTGCATTGAATATATACTAATTTATTAGACAAGGTAGATATACTTACCTAGTGTACACAATGGTCTTCTAGCCATCTAGATAGATTTGGGTTCTTTGTTATTGGTCCAAAAAGAAAATAATCCCAACTCTTAGAATTCAAACCATCTTCTTTCAATATACATATTGTTGATTATTATCATTTTTTCATCATCTCTGTTATCTTCCAAATTAAAAATTTATTTTTTCTTTTGATCCTTTAAATATTAAGTGCAGGTTTTGTCCACTTTTCCTTTGATCTTCTCGGTGATTAGTCTTGAGAAATGTTTAATATTTTATGGGTTTGTCTATTTGGTGATATATATAGACATAACCATTTTCATTTCTCTTTAGGTAAAAATATCTTGAATTCTCTTTTCATATTGATTGTTGTCCATAATTTCCATTCATAGTTTTTGCTAGTGGACTTTTATTTAACGTTGTAATCTAGATTGGTCAATGTAATTTTATTGCCATTGGTTATTTGCTAAGGTTTTTATTCTAGATCATCCATTCTTAATTATTTTGTTTGTTATCTTGATATTTAAAATTAATAATTTCTTGCACCCTTACCACATCCCTCTCCTAGGAGATGTGTACCCTCTTTGCTCCATTGATTTCTATATTGATTCATGTATTTTTTTGTTCTTTCCTTGTCCTTGTCTGAGTATTTCATTTGTGTGAAGTGAACTTTTCATTTTTCTAATGAATCCACCTTAGGATCTTTGATCCACCTTTGAAAAAGCTTCTTCCCAAAAAATTGATTCTTTTCTTTGGCATTCCCTGAACCTAGATCTTACTTAATACTTTGTATAATTTCAAACCTATTATGTAGAGGTAGGGTTTTAATTGTTGTGAATTTGGTTTTGGCAAAGTAATTGCCAGAGTTGTTCGCATGGTGACTCACTCTCTCATCTTGTCATTTTGATTTTTCCCTTGGAACAAAAGTATTATTAACCTTTTTATAGCATCTGACTTCTTTTTTTTTGCATATTGTATCCTCATTGGTTTATCATAGGAGGGAAAACCTTACATTTTCTGAAATGCATTTGTGGTAGTTGAGACTTTGTCAAAAATAACCCATTCTTGGCCTCAATGTTTCAAGGCCTTGAAAGTAACAACATCTGCAATCTTCCTAAACTGAGAACATACTTCCTTTAGTAATTTTTTGAGCTCTTCTAGCTTTATCTTTTCATTGAGATTATTGATGTAAATGGTTAGATTTGGAGGAATATCAAAGGACTTCATGCTTTTAGATCAATGTAATATATACAACATTATTTTGGCTATGATTTTATATTTGTCTACAAGAATCACAATGTAACAAAGAAGGAGAAAAATATAGAAGAAAACTTGGTTTTTAGAAAATACTAGTTGATTCAGTAGGGGCCTTGGGTGGTATTGGTATTATATGGAACCCAAGGAGGTTATATTTCACTCCTCTTGTATCCAGTAATAAGAAAATTGGGGGGAGAGTAATTAATGTTTATAGGCCAATGCCAACAATGAATAAGAAAGAAATTTGGAATGAGATTAGCAATTATTTAGAGTTAAATCCACATTAACATGTCTTCATTGGAGGATATTTTAATGCAATTCTAGATTCAGGAGAAAAAGTAGGCAAATCCACAACCATTAAGAAGGTTATATTAGATTTCAAAGCATGGTTCACAAAAGATAACTATATTGACATTCCAACATTTAATGGGGTCTTAAAATGGAATAATAGACAAGTTGGCTTTTTGTAAACTAGTAGAAAGATTAGATAGATTTATATAAAAAGGAAACTTAATATCTTTTCATCATCCTTTGGTACATCCATTCTCCCTTATGCAGGATATACTCACTATCAAGTTAGACTAGAAATAGGTGAATCATAAAAACCACCAAGAAATATATTGAAGTGTAAAAAAAGTGGTTTCTAGATAAACAATTTCTTAATAATATCTATCAACGGTGGCACAAAGAGAAATTTGAAGGATCAAGGATGTTTTGTTTCAAAGTCAAATTGAAATCATTAAAAGATAAAATAAATAAATGGAGTAAAGATCATTTTAATAACATACTTAATGAAAAAATAGAGAATGAAGAAGTTCTGAAAAACATAAACAAAGAAATCATTAGGGAAGGCATGAATAATGTAAAATATATCAAAGAAAAAGATCTTCTAGCTAAACAGAATAACATTCTAACAAAAGAAGATATATTCTAGAAATAAAAATGAAAACAAATTTTGTTGTTAGAAGGAGATATAAATACAAATTTTTTTCATAATAATACTATTAATGGGAAAAATATTAATAGAATAACAAAAATCAAGGGTAATTGAGGAAGGGTAACTAAAAATCCAAATGTGATAGCAAAAACCTTTATGAGTTATTATGCATATCTCCTTAATAATTTTGAATCATCAAATTTAATAGCCTAGAATAAGATATTAGGTTCTATTCGAAAAATAATAATTGGAGAAGATAATAAAAACTTATATAGGTAATTTATTGAAGAAGACATTAAAGATGTCCTCTTTCAAATGAATCATGACAAATCTTTGGGCCATGATGGCTTTCAAGCCTTTTTTTCAAAACTATTGGGATATCCTAAGAGATGACCTTTGGGAGGCTATTGAAGTGACTAGGAATCCAAGACCCCTTCTAATTGAAATTAACAATCAATTCCTATATTTAGTTCCAAAGAAAATTGAACGCATGGATCCAAGAGATTTTAGACCCATAGCCCTATCTAATACAATCTACAAAATTATTCCAAAATCACTAGCAAACATAAGTTAAAAAGCACTACCAAAGCTTGTTTTAGAGGAGCAGACATGGTTTGTTCCTAATAGATCAATTCTTGACAGTATCATCATAATCCAAGAATTAATTCATTCTATATAAATTAATAAGGAATCTTCTATGCTAATGAAGCTAGATATCAAAAAAGCATATGATAAAGTGGATTGGAGATTCTTAGGTAAAACATTTGAAGCTTTTAGGTTATCGCTATTGAAAAAAATTATTCAATTGTATGTTGTCTTTGATGTTACACAAAATGTCAAGCCTTTACCAAGCAGTCAGTGATAGTTGAGCTCACTTGAACATTGAAGGTAGTTTTCTGTATGTGTCGAGTATCCAGTTATAACTGAGTTTAGAGATAGTACTGAGCAAGCTCATTTGGTTAATGAAGCCAAGTCAGTATTAACCATGTTTAATTAGTTATCAAAAAAAATTTAGCATGAAGTTAGTATTGACCAAGTTGGGTCAGTTAACCACTAAACTTTTGTTATAACTGAGTTGGTTGGCAAATGAAGGGATCCTCTATGTTAACCAAGTACTCAATTCTATATTAGCTGACTGTCAGTGTAGTACCCACCTATAGTTTGTTTTTCCATTATATTTATCAAACTCTTTTATGCCTATTTCATGGATGTATTAGTTTCAAAGATATTATTTCATAACTTGGACTAGAGATATATCAATGATGATTACTTAGTTGACTATATTTCATGTGTTGTTTAATGATTATGGTTACTAGTGCATTAATGATGCTTTAATGGTTCATAGTTAATAAATATGATTTCTTTCATAAAAATGTCAGATTATGCTTTAATAATGATTACTTCATATTTGTAATGATGCATTATTTTATTTGGGCATTTGGTGTTTGACTTATAATTATTATGGTACTACCCCATACTTGCATGTATATGATGTGTGTGTGTCTATTTTATCTTTCTATTTGTTGTGTTTGATGTGGTTAAGGGAGGGAGTCGTAGTCACCTACTAGTCAAGATCTACATGATGTATCACTCCTTAACATTGCATATTTAGTTTAAATATATATGCATATGTACATGCTCGTCTTTTATGTAGGATTGTAGGTACTAGGCATCAACTTTCCCAAATTGCCAAGATGAGCGTGCTCTATCACAATAACTCAATGGTAAGAATGTAGAGATAATGTTCAGGTCTAATCCTAGCCATAGCCTAAATACTTGTCTTGCAAGGAGGACTCATAATTGACTTTCCACCCTTTTTAAAACCCATGAGTTTATCTTTGTCTGTGTTGTTTGATTTTGAGTTTTAGTATGTTTTGGTAATGTTTCTTTTATGTGGATTTCGCTATATGATTTATTTGATAAATAATTTAATTATAATATTTAAGTTAATCATATAATATTAAGAATTATTAAATATTATTTGATTAAAAAGAAAATATTAAATGAGAATATTTAGTTAATTAAATAAGTGCTTTAAATTAAAAGTCTT
The DNA here is from genome assembly GCA_028749045.1 of Cupressus sempervirens. Taxonomy (NCBI): domain Eukaryota; kingdom Viridiplantae; phylum Streptophyta; class Pinopsida; order Cupressales; family Cupressaceae; genus Cupressus; species Cupressus sempervirens. The sequence goes on along the minus strand of CM053785.1, from coordinate 290,919,217 downwards.
AATTATTTAAAAAATTGGTTAAAGAGAAATTAGAATATGATGATATTTTATTAATTATTAATTAATTAAATATGTACTTTAGTGTAAAAGATAATAATTCTAAAGTTTAATTTAAGAAGTTGAAAAAAAAAAGATTATTAAAATATTAAAATATTAAAGATTTAATATTGCTTTATTATAATTATTTATTTAATAATAATTAAATTAGAGTTACATTTAAACAATGAGCTTTGATTATTATTATTAATTTAAATAATAAACTATGTTTTAATTAGTGCTTGCACTAATTAATAAATGGAGAAAAAGAAAATATAAAAGAATATTTTAATTTAAAAAGTTTTTAAATATGCATGGAAGAATTAAATTTAAAAGATTTGATGAAAGTTATAATTTAAGCATATTTATATTTATTTTATTTAATAATAATTTATTTAGGAGTTTTATTTTTAATAAATTCTAAATAATATTATTAGTTGAATTAATAAATATCATATTAAAAATGTCGCATGATTTAATAAGGGAGAGAAAACTTTGATTTCATAAAGTTGATTTTAATTAAATTGCATAAAGTGTGTGCATGAAAATTAAAATATAGTAATTAAAGACAAAGGGTTTTTGCATGATTGCATGATCAAAGTCTTGATTTGGGAGGAAAACTCTTTATTAAAAAATTAGAGCTCATTTCTAGATACACAGGTTTTGGGAAGCAAAATTTAGAATTGTTGAAAGTTTCAGAGGGTTTGGATTTGCATGCATTCACAGATTCTCTCAAAATTTAGCTGTGGTTTTGAGGTAGGGTTTAAAAATTCATTGCAAAATTTTATTGAAAGATTTGTCTACTTTGTGTCTTCTTGGGTGTTTGCATATTGCTTATTAATTTACTATATTGATTGTTGAATAAAGAATTATGTTATAGATTTTGAAAAAGGAAAATATATTAATTAAGAAAACTTGAATGCGAAAAATTATAGAAAAAATTGTAGAAAACTATTGTAATTGTATTCTTATAAACCCCTTTCTAATATAACAAAAAATTTGATTGTTGAAAATTGGAAGAAAACAATAAATTGAACAATCAAAGTTTCAACCTTAAATTTGTTATTAGAACCATGTGATTGTCATGAATTTTTCTAAATATAGATTAATATTATTCTTATATCTAAAATAATTTAATTACAATATTTATTTGGAAAGCATAAGATTAATTGAGAAGAAAGGATGTTGTAACTAAATGTATACATGCATGTGAAAACTAATATGTTAAAAATAGAAAGCTAAGTGTAATATGGTTACATGTATGTGAAAATAAATATGCTGAAAATAGAAAGCTAAGTATAGTATGGTTACATGCATGTGAAAATAAATATGCTAAAAATAAAAAGCTAAGTATAGTAGGGTTGCATGTGAAAACAAAAATGTTAAAAATAGAAAATCAAGTATAGTATGGCTACATGATTTGAGAGATCAAAGAAATACAAATATACTCATTGCATATGTATTTTTATTTAATATAATATAATTTTTAGATTTATTTATTTTAAAAAATAAATAAATTAATTTAAAAAAATTAGTTAATTAAAAATAAAATGTTAAAATTATTTATTAATTTCTAATAAATGTAAATAAATTTTATTCATTTAGTTAAAGTGAATGTTAGTAATATTGGTGATTCTTTAAGTCTAATTAAACTCTTAGTTGCATATAAATAATTTAATATTTATTTTGGCAAGAGGGAAGTTAATAAATAAATATTTATAATTTTATTATATTTTAAGAGAATTTGTGGTAAAGTTTAATTTATAATCATTTAGTAGAAAAAAAGTTTACTTTATAATCATTTAGTTAATAACTATTTGATTTTATGAGAGAAATTATAAATAATTAAATTATATTTATCATTTTATGAGAGAAATTATAAATAATTAAATTATATTATCTCTAGTTGCATTATAAATTAAAAGAAAAGCAAATATTATAAAAGAATTCAAATTAATATTTTAGAAATGAAATTGATATTAACATGTAATCTAATAATATACATTTATGTTATTAATTAAATCATTTATGATTTAAGATTATTTAAATTAATAACATGATAATATTGCATAATATTTTGTATGCACAAAAAGATTGGATATTTAAACACTTATTGTTTTAAATAAGTATATTAGCATAACAATTTATATTAACATGTATATTCTTATTTTATTTCTAAACACATCCTTATGACCCAACTAAACAAGAGAAATTGGCAGAATTAAATCATGTGGCTGAAAACTATGTATTTTCTAATATTTTATGTATATTCTTGTGATGTTTACTTTCGTGATGGTTTTTCTTTGTGGGTTGTTTAGTTGGCCGAGTTAGGATGTGAACTAGAAGCATTTTTAAGATTTCTTCTATGATTATTTGACTGGATGCCATGATGAACTTTATTATTTGAATTGAGATTTATGTTTATGAGTTTTATGCTATTAAGCAATTTTGAGAACTTGGGTTTTGAGAACCAATTTATTTTTTGGAACGTCTGTTAAGGAACCAAATTCGATCAATATTACATTTTTTGTGGTATGAGACACTATTGTGGTTTGCGATTTTGGGAAGGTATTCTAGGTGCATGTTTATGGGAGTAGCTTGCAATGGGGGTCGGGGCCCAAAGTGGCTACTAGGGTAACTCATTGTAAGTTGTGTAACAAGTGATAACATAGTAATTAAAATATCTTGCCTAGCCCTTTTTCTTGAGATACATTAAAAAGATAAGTTAGAGATATTTCCTCATCCATGCCTTGAGTGCTTGTATAGACTAAGGATGAGATGGAGATGATACCTTGAGAGGTATGACTAGTTTCATCGTCATCGTGAGAGGGTATTATGGTTCCACATAGAGTCACTAAGGGGCTAGGATCCTGAGAGACTGTCAGGGTAACCCTAGAGTTGGCTCATGTAATGACACTCCATAGTATGTAGCCTGAGTCTCCTTCATGATTTTTTTATATTTGCCTCTAGTGTTGTACTTGTTGGATATTATTTTTGATGATGTATTTATTGTGAAAAATTACTTATTGATTGAATGACATTTATTATTGACAACTGTCTTTTATTAATGAATGATCAGTTATTCATTGGTGGTGTTTTTATTGTTGGAGTTAGTGATTGGTAGTATATTGGTCATTGTGCTTGTGACACTTGACATTAAATTCGAGGTGGTTGTATATTTTTAGTCTTGGTATTTTTGTATGTTGACTTGGTATGAGATGTTCGTATTGGATGAGTGTTCTTTCGATCTTTATTATCTCTTTTTCTTGAGTAGTTTGTGTTACCCTTGAGGTAGTTTTGGCTATCAGGATTCCTTACCTAGGATTATTTTATGATTTAATTATTTGTGTGTGGATCATACATTGTCTCCCCTACACAATGGGAGTGGGAGCCTAATTAGGTGACCACACGATTGAGAGGTAGTGTATTCTTCCCATTTGGGTCCCCTCAGATTGGCAGATGTTAGATGCTCTTTGATATAGTGGTACCATTATCATTTTTCCTCTTATCCTGAAGACTTTTATTCATTTGATGTATCCATGTATCATATGGTTTGAGGTCCTATGGGATATTGTATTGTATATTGATGTACTTGTATCTATTTTCACATATCCTATGATATGTGCAGTGGATGTTATTCATTAGATGTGCTTTCATATTATTAGTTGTACTTATGAATTTTCTTATATGACTATGTATGTGTTTATTTGTTTTATAGTTATGGGCATTATAATTAAGACTTAAACTTATTAATAAAACTTTCCTAAATGTGACTCAATGCGAAGGAACCCTTGAGGAGTTAAAATTGTATTTGTAATTAATTACGTGTTCTTGATGTGTATGTATATATTGCTTCTACACTGTTGTTACTTTGATGTTGTTTAAATTTTTTTTTAAAATAGTTCAGTAAACTTTGTAACATATTAGGTTTATTTCTTTTGGGTTCTGAGTGGGGCATTATAGTCAATATATTAAGTTTGTTAAACTTATTGGTTAATAAAAGCCAACTTAAGAGATGATAATTGTTTGATTAAAAGAGTATTCAAGCTGAATTGACAAGGTGAATCATATAAATATAAGGCCAAGTTGAAGATTGAAGTGTGAAATTGAAGAAGATGAATTAAGGAAGTGAATTGGAAGGATATATGTAGGAGGATAGAGTATCCAAGTTGACCAAGCTGCAAAGAAAATTCTAATTAAGGAGTGTTAAGTAATCAAGCCATAATAGAGATTTGATTCGGCAAAGTCAGTTGCATCAACAATTAGGTCAAGTCATTGTTACTCTCTAACAATTGTAGCAGTGAATCAAATCTTCTAATAGAGGCATCCTAATAGCTATTTTAGCAAATCCTCTAACAAGGTGGCATTTCTAGAGTGAACTATCTGAAGACCTCTAACAAGGCCACTCCTAATAGGGTAAATTAAATCCTCTAACAAGGTCACACCTAGCAGTGTGTTTTGTAACCTTTAACAGGGTTAGCTCCTAACAAGGCTCACTTTAGAAGAGTGAAAAATAGTAACTAGTTGCAATTGGTGATTTTTTTAAATTGGATTTCTACGTAAAATCTCGGTGTCTCTTGAGTTCATGTTATTTCTTTTATGTTTTGTAACTAAGTTAATTAAGGCTAATCACATTTAATATCTTAAGATCCACATATTCTGTGTTAACCTAGTGACAGTATTATATTCAATGTTAACCTAATAGCATTAATATATTCAATGTCAACTGAGTGACAGTAATATATTTAGTGTTAATTGAGTTTCAGTAAGGATTTGGTTTAAAGTTGTTTTGACATCTTAAGGGACTTGATTTTTTTTTTCTGGTAACTGATTCGCCCCTCCCATCTCAGTTTCTCCTTTGCATTTCCACCACTCTCTATAATGGATAAACTTAATTTATAACTACATTTCAACATAAAAAAATTCCCTTCTCATAAATGGTACCCCTGAAGGCTTTGTTAGCATATCTAGATGTTTCAAACAAGCAATCCTATTTCATCTTTTCTCTTCATTATTATGGTGGAATCTTTTGGAAGAGCTATAATAAAGGCTCAGATTAAAAGAAAAATTAGAGCAATCACAATAACTAAGGAGGTACCTAAAATAACACATCAACAATTTAAAGATGATAAAATTCTACCAGGAGAAAACACTTTGTAGGAAGTTCAAAATTTTAAGAAAAATAATAATTAATTATATGGAAGCATTAATTCAAAAACTAAATGATAATAAATTAGAGATTTTCTTTATTAATACCAAAGAAGAAGTGGAGAGAGAAATTTCCATAATAACAGAATTTAGAAAAGGAACCTTTCCATGCAAATACCTTGGTATTAAACTTGAAAAGAGCATTAGAGAAAGTAAAGCTTGGGATACAATTCTAGAAAAATTTGAATAAAATTGGAAAGATAGAAAGGGAAATCATTAACTAAAGATGGTAGAATGACTATGATCAAAGTAGTAAGTACTATTGACCATCCCCACATATGATATGTCATGTCTTCCCTTACTCAAAGGTGTAAAAATTAAGTTAGAATCTAAAATTAAATACTTCTTATGGCAAGGAATTGGAGAAAAGGAAAAACAAGCTTTAATAAAATGGGAAAAAAAATGTAGACTTAAAGAATTTGGAGGCCTAGGCATTAAAATTTTGAGTTGGAAAAATGATGTGCTAGGGGCACAACTTATTTGGAGAATGTTTAAAGAACATATGAGTATATGGGTCAAACTTTAATCATAGAAATTGAAACAATATTAATCCTTTGTCTTTGTCCATAACTAAAAATCCTCCAAAAGGTTAAAGTATTTGAAACTTTATGTTGAATTTTTTCCAATTAATAGCTAATAACTTAACTTGGTATATGAGTTTATGGCGTGATGCTTTATTTTGGGAAGATTCATGGGATGGGCTCCCATCTCTAGATAGTGTAAATCTACCTATAAACATTTTAAAAACTCTTTGAACTCTATGGGGTAAGAATATAAGTGATTATAAAATTAAAATTAATGATAATCAGCATGGAGGATGGACATGGAAATCCTAGATAAAACTCCACTTTCATCAGATGAAAAGTATATTTCAATCAATTTTAAAAGGTAGGCAGACAAATCATAAAGATAGGAAAGATAAATTAAATTTGTGGAGCCTCTAAAAATGGAAATTATAAAATCAAACTAGGGTATAAAAAGATAATAAATTCTCAAAAATGTGATAAGATTAACACTCCTCAAAATCTATGTTGGGATCTAGCATGACTTCTAAAAGAAGTTATCTTCCTTTGGGTGACTCTACAAAAGAAATTCTAATAGTAGCTAGGTTCACCAATATGGGTTTTGAAGGACTATCTAGATGCCTACTTTGTGAAAAAGAATTTCAAACATCTAAACACTTACTTTATGAATGCCCCTTTGCTAAGAATTGTTGGTATTGGTTATGTAAGAAATTAAATTGGTGAACTGCATTCCTTGATAACCTATTAATTTTTTTAAAAAGTTGGTCAAAACATGGTTGTTCTAAGGTTTATAGTAATTTATGGAAATATTCCCTTTCATACTTTTTTGAGAATTATGGAAAGAAAGGCTTAGAATAGTTTTTTGTAATGAAAAGATGGATAAGATATCCTTTTAAAGTAAATTGGAGGCTTGTATTATTGAAGTAGCTAATAATCTCATTAACTCATATAAGGAGGAAGGTTCCTTTTTAGACTAAGATGTAGATATGCATAAAAAATGGTTTAAACTAATTAACCCTCCAATGATATACACAAAGTCCAACAAGATCGCTAGGAAAGAATATAAATGGTAGCCTCCTCCTACATGATGCTCAATGTTAAATTTTGATGGGGCCTTTAGAGATAACCCATGTCCACTAGGCTTAGGATATTTTTTTTTGTTTAGATAACATCTCATACGCAACTAAATGTTCCAAACCTTTGTGAGTAATGTCTAATAACTTAGCCAAATTAGAGGCCCTAATAGAAGACTTAACTCTAACTAGAGAGATATGTATTAAAAAATTAGTTATTGAAGGAGAGTTACAAATTATCTTAAATGTGTTAAGAAAAATAGAGACCCCAAATTGGATCCTTAATTCTAAACTTGAATATGCCCTAGCCATGTTATGATCTTGATGAGCGACCTTCACTAGCACCTTGGCATTTTGGTGCAATGATTCATATCATGCGGTATTAGAGCCTATACCTAGGTTCAAGTCTCAAAGTAGTTGGCAATGTTAGCATTGCAATGTTCGTCTAGGGCTCGTACAGCTAAGGGAGGACCCACTATATGGGTGCAAATCTAGCTCAAAGTTTGGACTCTAGAGTGTGGTGGGATGTTATGAACCTAGTGGGGGGCCTTCACTAGAACCTTGGGGTTTTGGTGCAATGGTTCATACCAAGCCATCATTGATCAATTTAAAGAAACTATCATGAAAAATATTTAGAGAGAAGATAATAGTGAAGCAAATAATCTCACTAACAAAGGAGCATATGGACAAGCCATTCTAATAAGACAAGCTACTATAATAAGTATAAGATAAACATGTTAAATTTAGCTTATATTATGTAATTTTATTGTTAATAAGCAACATATGTTTTTATTATTCAAAAATTTTCTTTATATACCATTTAATTTTAAAATTAAATTTAATAGGAGATAAGATTTTTTTAAAAAAATTATGAAGCATACTTATTATTGTTCTAATAACTTGATCATACCCAAGTTTAATTTTTAGGTTATACCCTCAAGGAATTATTAAGACCAATGTTATAAATTTGAAAATAAAAAACAAACACTAAAATTGGATAAATCATTCTTAGATATTTATGTTAGGGCTACACTAAGGATACTTATCCATCTATGATCTTTGGTGCCCAGTTGAGATGGTTCTTTTAATCTAAACACAATCTTGGGCCACGTGGCCTTTTACCTAATAGTAATAATAATAATAATTTTTATATTTCTAAAATTAATAAGTAATAATAACTTTTAGAATTAATAACCTTAGTAGATTGTAAAGTTAAAATATTCATTGTGCAAGTATCATCAAACATAGGAGAAGCAATAACAATATGAAGGAGTCGATTATCATTTGGGGATGATTGGAAAAGCATTAAAATGCTTGAATAAACAAAGAAATAAAATTTCCTTATGAATGTGCTTGATAGTATATGGTCATTTCAAGATTATTAGTAGTAAAAGAAATGTATGAATATATATTATCCAACCAATTAGGGAAGTTACAAGCATTGAAAGAGAAGACTAACAAACTTAGCACAACCCATATAAAGGAATCATAGTCTATAAGAGAGATAACACAATTCATAAACATGAAGATACACATTATTGGAAGAGATATGAATTAGAAAAAGTGGGAAAACAAATAATAGAGTGACAACTCATTAGGGTTTCAAGCCTAGGATTTTAGATACACCATGACTCTACAAATTCCTCCTAATCTAATTCATACATCAATTATCTCTATTTTTGGCCCTATTTGAGACCCCATAGTTTTATAATCAACTATTAGTTTTGAATTAGAGGATTACTCCATGGGAGGACTTTGATACAGTCACATAGAGAATTGGGACAACAACAAAAAAAAATATTTGTAGGAGAAGAAAATTAGACATATATTTTGCATAAAAAGAAGTGAACATAAAAAGTATGGCTCTGCACAAAAATAGGAATTTCGATGCAAACACTGGAAGTGTTTCTCATTTCAAGAAAACTAAATATGCATGCTCAAATCTGATGTCAACATTTAATTGATTTGACACCCTAAGTTCAATGAGGGATTATCATTTGGAAGACAGTTAAACAAGAAAAAAAAAAGTCAACCCAAGATATTCATAAAATAAGTTATTTGAAGCAACTACATGCTGTGAATATAGAAAGATAAGAGTTTCTTTGTAAGAACAAAATGCGTAAAGGAGAACCATGATGAATCTTTCAAGAACCAAATGTCTAGGCAAACACAATCATCGCTCGAACAAGACAAATGGAAACACAAATACCACAAGAAAAAGGAGTCATTCCCTACAACCCCAAAGAGGAGCAAAATGGGAGATGTTTATATTCTACCTCATAGGCAACATGCTAGATTTTCAAATGAAGGTCAAGAACCTGACCTAAAACAACCATACAAGAGAGTAAGCAACACAACTAAGACAAAGCCACCAAATGATGGTATACTGGCAGGATACCCCAAAGCTTAGAGAATAATCGTAGGAGAAAATGACCACTCAATGTCAACCCTGGCCAACAACAATAATTATGAAAATATTCTTATTATTAGTGATAAGGATAGTGAGAGCAGGTGGTTTAAATACCAAGACCTAGGGCTTTTTGCTTATTAGAATGGTCTGGAAACAAAGAACCCAAATTTCTCAAAATGGTTGAAAGACATCTACACAGAACAAGTAAATATAACTTCCTTATGTAATTGGTTAGTGTATATTCATTGTAAAAAAATAAAAAAAAATTAGAGATCAACTTCTTTCTATCTCTGTATGTTTTTACAAAGGATATTGTGTTAAGTTTATTAAATGAACCATAAAATTTAGTGAACATAATGCTCAAAAATTATTTATATCTACTTGTGTAGTAATAAAAATATTACCAATAGAACTTATACATATCCAAATATTAAAATTTATTATTTTGGCTATAGCAGACCTGATAGGTATTAAAGCTAATTATAAAAACTCAAATGATATCAAGCTCTTAATTAATATGGAACCAGACTTGCATGAATTCAAGTCAATTAAGATCATAACAAATAGATCAATATATAACATTAACTACTCAAAATATGAAGGGAACATCCACAATATAATCTTAGTGAATTACACTAAGTACTCTAAGTCAACTAATTTTAATTATAATGAAAGAGACTCTAATTTGAAAGAAGTTTTTCCTATGATAACTAAAAGGAATAAAAACAAAATAAGAATTCATTTTGGGTAAATATGGAGCATCAGATTAGAGTACCATTAGGGACAACAAGTGAGAATAGTTTAAGTACTGGGAGGCTAAAATTAGTAAGTAATTTTTTTCATCCAATAGAGGCAATAGATGAAGGGGAAATAGTGGAGGAAGGAAGGGTTACATCATTCAAAACCCTAATTCATTCAAATAAATAGATAAATTGAGAAAGATGTTGTCAAGAGATTAGGCAACATCCAAAGGACATAAGAAATTCAACACAAGAAACAACAAAAATAAGGTGGAGAATTTTGTGATTGAGGAAAATATTATCCGATTACAACAATGTGAAATATGTGTTAAGAAAAAACTATTCATAGAAGATATCAGAGAAAAATTGAAGGTTTATAGAAGATTAACCCATCACCTACTTTAATCCAAAGTAATTCAAGTGACCAACTAATCTTATGGGACAAAGCACATAGAGAGCTCCTTCAAAAACCTAATCAAGATGGGGGCCCAATAAAATAGTTTAGAGTAAAATAATAAGAACAATAGAAACAACACTACATCGCCATCTTTGAAATATATTCATGGTAAGAAGAAATCATACACATAAAATAAATCCATTCTGCATTGGAATTAAAAATGGGAAATATATACTTCAAAGAGCAAGGGGGGGGAGGTGAATCAAAAGTTCAAACTTCAACACTTAAAACCTTTTACCATTCATTAGATGCATGTAATAACTTGAAATATAAAGAAAATGCATCAAAACATATAAGCATACACACACTTGACACCAGATATGATTACCTAGAAACTCTCCAAATGAGAAGGTAAAATTGGGGTGGGGATGACACTCACAATTCTTCACTACTGCAGCAATAAAGTGTCACATGTTAAGGTTACAAAGTGTTGACCATGAAACATGATATGCCCTGTGAAAGGCCTAACCTGTTACAGGCTTACAAGAGACTATTAAGTCCCACCCTATTAAAGGATTTTAACACCTTGTTAGAAGTGTGCCTAGTTAAAGAACTTTAGAACATTCACTTAGAATGTCACCTTGTTAAAGGATTTGACAATGACTATTAAGTCAACCTTAATCTAAAGGATTTCACCCTACTAATATAGTTGTTAGAAAGTAACAGTAGAATGTTTGATCTGATAACTTACAACTTTGTCTTGCTGATTTCAGATCTCAATTTTTTCCTTCTTGATCCTTTATGATCTAATATGTCAATGTTTTATCTTTGATCCTCTGTTCTGCAAACTGATTCTGCAGTTCTTTCACTCTTCTAAGTCACCTTGAATGCTTTATAATCAATTCAACCATTTTCTTCCTTTTACTCTTCACTCACATACATTTTGAATTATGGGGCTTTGTCTTCCTTATAAATACTTTGGTGGCTTAAGGTTAGGTATGAATCTATGACTGAGATTCATCCATTTTTCCACTCAACCTTTCCAATTTTTCTGATTGGTTGCATGTTGATTGCATAGGGAATCCAAATAGATTGCACTTGAATCTCTTGGCATGGTCTATCTACTTGGCACTAAAGTGACTCGACGCATGAGTGACTCATCACTCATTGCAACTTGACATCTATATATTTTCATATTATACTTGGCATACATTACTAGCTCGACATGAGCTTAGTAAATATCTTAAGTGTGTTGACATTCAATTGTCAAAACCAATCTGAGATCAACATACTAATTTCACAAGAAAGACCAATGGAGGGGCCATATATTAGATAGGGAAGCTTGAATAAAAAGGAAGAAACTAACAACCCAACATAAGGATTTTTTAGAAATAATTCAAAGGAAGAGGTAAAGATAGAGCATATCAGAACAAAATTAAGCAATATAGACATTGGGCCATAACAAAATAAATAAGGAATGAAGCAAGAATGCACCCAACCTATAAGATAAAATTAAAGAAGTAGAGAACATGAAAAATGAAACTGTAGTTAATTTGGAAGAAAATGTAAATGAGAATTAAACTTATATCAGATTGCATGTTCTTTTCTTGTAGTCACAGGTTAATCAAAGTTTTCACTTTTGTTTGTAGGAATAAAAATTGATGTACTTTTATCAGATTTGACCAATCTTTAATGTCTATATTATATGTAATTCATGTTGTATGTAGAAGCACGATATGCTGGTAATATTGATTCCAAGTCTCAGTCTCAATCTGCAATCATATTACTAAAAGTATGAATTCGATCATTAATAATGTGAATCTCTAATTCTCAATCTTGACCTATAAGAATGCACTAAAATGTGACCTGCAAGTGCAAATATAAATTGGATAACAATTGGGTAAGAATAAGCAATGATATTGGTTATCGATCTATAGTACGTATTGATCATTTATTGAGTTTGATGACAATACCACAATCAATGATACACATATATTATCTTCAATAGATGCCTCTCAAGATTGGTCATGATCGTTCAATACAAGAGTCACGATTTGTTTATTGATTTAGTTAGTAGTAACCAACTAATATAATCGCATGCACGATCTGATTAGTTAGTTAATACTAACTAATTGTGATTATTTTTATATATTTAGATTAAGAGGCATCGATGATCTATCTACAATATCATTAGGTTGATACACACACACACACACACACACACACACACACATATACATACATACATACATACATACATACATACATGTGTGTGTCTGTGCATTGTATTTCATTTCAATTATGCTTGGTTAGTATCTGATTATAATATGTATATATGTGAGTGTGTGTAAAACATACACTCACATACATATACAATTTGCAGTCTTAGGAGATCTGAGCAATGCTATTTATTAACACTTCCTCTTAGCTAAGGAAGATAGCCAAGATGAATGAATTTTAGATACCACCTTACTTGTGACATCAAGGAGTATATTTAGAATACCAGATCACATGACATTAATATACCCTAGTTATGGTATGTGCACTCACATCACATCACATGATGTCTACCATAACTCATCATGGTGTCTCACCATGATTATCTCATAAAGAGCATGATGATATGTAAAGGTATCACATTTCATGGTATCCTATCAAAATGTTCTAGAGATACTAATATCATGACCTACATAAAAATATCACATCACATGATATTCATCATGATACAAAACATTGTAAAGTCATCACCTAACAATGTTTGATGCAAGTGTACATCATCACAAAGATCATCACCTTAACGTAATGTACATGGGAAGAGGACTCATAGGTCATAGAGTCACACATATGACAAAAGAGTTTACACATTAAACATATTTAATATATAATTTTACAAATAAAATAAATTTAGATACTAAGTCTTAATTACATTTCAACCATACCAAGTTTCTTTTTGAATTGCTTCACTTTAACTCTAGAAAGAGGCTTGGTGAGAATTTCTACAATTTGATCACTAGTGTTAATATACTATAACTGAATGACTTCCCTCTCTACCATATCTCTAACATAGTGAAAAGAAATTTCAATATGCTTGGATCAATCATGGAACACTTGATTTTCTAATAGCTTGATATAACTTTGATTATCACATATAATAGTAGTAGGCTTTAGAGATTTTTCAAATAGTCCCACAATCAACTTCCTAAGACATATAGCTTATCTGGACCCCATAGCAGCTGCAATATATTCTACTTTAGTAGAGATTTGTGTAGCTAAGGATTATTTTCTTGTCCAAGAGATCATAGCAGATCCTAGACTGAAACAATAACCAGATGTGCTACTCTGATCTGCCATATTGCTAGCCCAATCTGAATCTGTGAATCTATGTAGATCAAGATCAATTTTTGTGTATTAAAGGCCATATCCAATAGTATCTTGTAGGTATCTCAAAATATGTTTAGCATGAAAAAGATGAATTTTACAAATTTGGATTTTATTGTAGATTCTTTTAATTTGTACAAGTTTTTCTCCATGGGAGTGAACATAGGTATATAGTTCAAAATTTCAAATCTCTTAAGTATATCAACAATGTATTTTCCCTGATTTAGAAAGATACCATCAAGTTTCTACCATACTTCCAATCCTAGAAAATAGTGTAGAATACCCAAATCTTTCATTTCAAATTCTAAAGTTAAATCTCTTTTTAATTGAGAAACAAGATGATCTTCTCTTCTGAATAATAGGTCATCAACATAAAGAATTAAAATTAGCATATCACCATTAATGCATTTAAAATAGATATTTGGATCAACAACATTCTTTAAGAATTTTAATCGCATGAGGTATTTGTCAATTCTTTCATACTAGACTCAGGAAGCCTGTTTAAGTCCATATAGAGCCTTCTTTAATTTGCATACATGAGATTTTGTATTATGAACTATGAATCCTTTATGTTTTTTCAGATATACTTCCTCTTCCATTGTTCCATTTAGAAATGCAATTTCCACATCCATTCGGTGAACCTTCCAACCTTTGGCTACTACAAAGGCTAACACAACTCGAATAGAGGTATATTGAGATACAAGTGCAAAATTTTCCTCATAAACAATGCCCTCCTTTTGAGAGAATCCTCTAGCAATAAAATGTGACTTTTGTTTTTCTATGCTACCATCTGCAACATATTTAATTTTGAACAACTATTTGGAGCAAACAACTGATTTCCACTTTTCTCTAGGAACTATATCCCAAACATCATTATTTAAAATGGAGTGGTATTCTTCTATCATAGCATCTTTCCAAGCTTTTTGTTTGAGGTCTTCATTAACATTGGTTGGTTCAAAGTCAAGAATTTCACTCATTAATGCATTGTATGTTAGCTTGTGGAGCCTTTTGCTTTCTTAGAATGTACCATCTTCACTGCAAAGTTTTCAACTTTCTTCACAATTTTCCTAACCAAGTTTTCTTTTGTTGGAATTTTTATTTTCATCATGATACTCATTATGAATCCTAGATTCAGGTGAATTTTCATATGAGTTGTCTTCAGGATTATCTGACTAAATTTTAGGAGTAGAACATATATTCTTGTTTATGGTTGGATTTTGGTTTTCTAACTCATCATAATTATTTTCCATTTTTAAGGCAATATCTTCCTGAAATATTATGTCTTGACTAAGTTCTAGTTTCCTTTGTCCAAGAATGAATATTCTATATGTCTTTGAAGTTTCACTATATCCCACAAAGATTCCTTTCCTTCCAAAGGGTTCTAGTTTGTTATCTTCTCTTTGGGTACATGAATGTACACTTGGAACCCAAAGATCCTTAGATGGCTTATATCAAGTTTCTATTTGGTAAATGTCTCTTTAGGTGTTTTTTAATCAAGATGAGAATGTGAACATCTATTTTGAATATAAATAGCTACTCTAGATGTTTTTGTCCAGAACGAGGGATCTAGATTTTGATCAAACATCATGGATTTTTTTCTTTTAAAGAGGGGTAAACACTTTGACCAGGAGCTATGAACTAGTGAAGCCACAAATAGGGAACCTCATCC